>BSWB01000006.1:39270000-40602500 GCA_033239125.1 Fagopyrum homotropicum | reverse complement strand
TTCTTCCTTTGCCTCTTCTAATGGAACATCACACAACGGTTGTTCTTGTTGGGCGGCCGTCATGAGAGAAACCATTTGTGCCTTCAAAGCTTCTAACTCACGCTTTAGATCATCATTTGTTGCCTTGAGCACAACCAACTCTTCTTTGGTATTAGCATGACGTCTTGGGGCAATATAAGTATCCTCAAAATAAGCTTGTCGGTGGGGATACCGTTGGTGCCCATCCATGGTATAAGTCGGCCTTGGTGGGTCCGAAGGAGGCAACCACTTCTCATCCTCAAAATATTGTCTTCGTTGGTATCTCCGGAAGGTTTGTTTGGCCACTTTGAGCTTTAGTTCCTGAGGAGAAGGCAACCATTCTCCATATAAGTCAAACTGATCATCATCGTCATAGAACATGATGAACGATGAAGAACAATGAAGAACTTCGAAGAACACAATGAAGATCTTCGAAGAACACCGAAGAACACCAAAGAACACAATGAAGATCTTCGAAGAACACCGAAGAAAACTTGAATAAATTTAATCAAGAAAAAAATTTGGTAAAGAAACTTGACCTCGATCCCGAGCTCTGATACCAATGATAGAAAAACGGTCGATCTAGATCGAGGAGAAACTTCAACTACTCCTTCTTGATTGTTCGAATAGGATCAAATGTAGAATTTGGGTGGCTGAAGCGTTTGGTTGATCCTTCAAAAGGATCCTCGAATATGAAATACTTGGAACAAAGACTAGATCCAAGATAGAACTTTTAAGATGATGGAAGAAGAAGTGATGCCTAAACCAAGTAAGAGGATTTTCCTTCTCAACACTTGGATTTCAACTTAGACATCCCTTCAAAAGGATCATTATACTTGCTTCAATCAACACACATCACACACCTAAAACAAGATAGAAACACGTGCGCATGGTAGGGGTGTTCAAAAAAATCTGATCTGCCAATAATTTGACGATCCAACACGGGAATATCCGACATTTAATCGATCTGACGAAAATATATCCGTATCCGCTCCGATCCGTATAAAATATTTGGATATGCGGATCGAATACGGATTGTGTTTTTTCATACCTAGATATCCGATATCCAAAGATATATATAGAATATTTATCATATTATAATAGTTCAGGTACAATAGACGAGTTGGTGTGAAGGAGAGAAATATTTTCTATCTTGAATTTCAAGGTTTCAAGTTCGAACTTTCACAAACCCAAAAATATCGTAAAAAATTTTATTAAAAAGGAAGTCCTAAATCTAAGAGTATTGTAAAAGTACCGTTCATTTCTCAATTCTCATCGCCGCTCTCTCATAGTCTCATCTGCCTCTCGAAGACTCGGACCACGCCCTCCTCCTTTATTATCCGTCTCCGTCACAAGTAAGTGGTGGGTGGCCATTCACAACCCTAAACCGATTTTCTACTTCTCTCTTGTAATATCCGGAATTTTTATTCCGTTTATTTCTGTAACAAACCGGATTTCGATCCGTTGATCCATATCCGTCTACTTAGTTAGACACATTGTTTCAAAATTTATCATTTTATGTAACTTCCCTTCACATAAAATGATATGATCCTTATAACAAATCCTAAACTATAACATGACTTGTCTTTGACAAAGTCATGACATTCTAGTGACAAAGCTGAGACGATCCCAAGACAAGGTCAAGACGAGACCATGACGAGTTAAGATGAGACCAAGACAAACTCTTGACAAAGCCATGCATGGCCATGACAAGCTGTGATAAGGACTTGACAAGGCGTTGACAACTTACAGCCCAAATTCATACCTTACTGTGTTGGGCCAGCTCTTCATACCAACAGCAACCTTCCTAGTTTCCAGCCCAAGAACCGTTCAGCTGTGCAGTAGCTCCAGGCCGTCTCATTACCAGCCACTCCCTTGATCCCACCAGCCATGACAAGGCCCAAACAACAGTGGGACAAAGCCTAGACAGCCGGATCTACATGCCCAGAAAACGCCAGCCCAAGAGAGGGAGAGGTTGGGACGTACGTGCTGCTGAGCTGGAGTAAAGGGAGATCTCCTTCCTGTAACCGTTCCGTGATTCACGTTGGGACGCTCGTGAATGCAGCCTTGTTTCCACGTTTCTGTCTACATCCAGAATCCTCTTACTCATCCTTTCCTTACGCTGAAAATCTTCCTATCTTCTGTACCGAGTCCCAGAAACCTCAACCTTCTACCCGTGAACGTGTTTCCAGTTGACAGCAATCGGCCGCCGCTAGTGCCCTTCCTTCCTACCACTACTATAATCGATCGGAACCCCAGTGTGCAGCCAACGTCGGACGAGCAAGGAAGGACTGCAGTGGCTGCCAACGAGTCGAAGCTGGGCGACGTTTGAGTTTGTCTGAACCACATCACTGGTGTCGAGTATTCTCCATCCGTAGATCAAGTGAGCCCATCTCCGCTCTGTCCCCTGGTAAGACTAAGTCTACCTTCGTTTTGTTTTCCGTCCTCTCCTTACTAGCTTGACCTACATCTCTCACACCATCCTTCTCTATGCCGGACTGACTACCCATTGGTGCAGAGGAGACAAGCTAGAGTCGTCTTGGGACAACAGTAAACCGAGCCAAGCCTAATCTCAGTCCGGTAATAGACCCACTTCCTCTTGCTCCTGTTTTTGTTATAGATGCAACTTGTATATAGAGCTTAGTGAATTTCATAGGAATCGAACTGAGATTAGTGGTTGAGACTTTGTGAGATTTCTGGGCTTGTGAGTGCAGTAGGTTTCGAACGCATGACCTGTGTACAAATAAAATGGGGGGTTTTGCTGATAGAAAGAATCGAAGTGGAGATCTTATACATACTTAATTTCCAGCCTTAACCTTCCAACTTTAGGAACTAGTTTCGACACTTTAAATTGAACATCCACCGTTGAATTTTGGATATGTCGTAGACTGATATACGTAGTATATGATGTTAAAATTTGGGAACGAGTTAACGGTCGGATTAGAATCTATGAGGTCTCAAAGTAGGGTTGTAGGGCTGTCTTTTTCCAATAAGGAATTATTTGGCTAAGTATAGAAATGTTAGCCTTTACTCCAACCTTAGGAAACTATATAAGAGTTATGGTTGAGCTTTTAAGAGATTTTGATCCTATGACTAGTTGAATAACATAGATGACTGATAGTATTATTTTTAGAATTTTGGAAATTTCGGGGCTAAGGGTAAAATAGTCTTTTTACCATAAATTTGTACTATAATTGATTCGGTTGTTATAAGGTCTATCAACTTAGAAGTTTTAGACTTCTAAGTACCTAGAGAGGGTGCCGATGCACTTATCTCCTTTGACATGCAACTGAGTTGCTACAGTTACAAAGCGAGTTGGATTACAGAGAGTCGAGATTTATACCAGGTAAGTCCTTTGGGCTTACTTAGCTGACTTATGAATATGAGCATGAATAATGATAGTGGTGTATGATTGAGATGTTTAGAGTTATAGGTTGTGATAAATATTTACCGACCTATACTTGGCCTAAGAGTAACGGGCGGTGGCATTTTGCTTAGTTAACTTGAGGGCGCTGGGGGTTTCTTTAGGGACTAGTCCACACTCGGTTTGTAGTGATGCTACCGGCGGAGGTAAGCTAAACCTACACCCAGTTGGATAAGGAACGGAGGCGAGAACTGTTAAGAGTTCTCGTGCCACAACTGTAAAATTGAATAAGATGAATCACCTAAATAATAGATAATAAACGGTTGTGTGCCAGCATGATGTTTGTTTATGTTATTTTGAGTATGTTTGTGCTGCTATTATTTCTGCTTATATTTGGATAGTTAGCTAACAGTTGTTATGTTGTGTAGACGTACTACAGGTTAGAGCAGATTCCGAGTGATCCGGATGGTAGTGGTCAGCCGGGGTGTCGTACTTTTTCGGGCTTGTTGCAGTTTCTTTATTTGTGGGATTTCCAGTTAGACCTTGGTTCCTTTTTGGATCCGTTGTTGTTATCTTATGTTTTCCGGCTGTTAGTTATTTTGGTCACATTCATAACGTTGTTAAAACTTAATTTTTGAGTTCCGGTTTTCCTTATCTATGCCTTGTTGTAAGATCTTGTTAAGTTGTTGTCAAACTAAGGTCGGGACTCACTGTGAGGTCCTAACCAGTAACTCTCCGAGTTCTAAAAACTTGGGGTGTTACATCTCTTCTCCATATTTTGCTTTTTTTTCCCCCTCCACTCTTGTAGAGGACCATGTAATGGACATGAGTGTTGCTTTTCTTTATTGTTTATTTTGTTTTCCTGCTTCTCTCTTGCTCATAAGACCACGGGCTAAAGCCACAACCTCACAAGTGAAATTCTCTATAAAGCATAAATCGATTTTCTGGTTATCTCTTCTCCATCTCTTGTTGATATTTTTTTCTCCACTCTTGCAGAAGATCACAGACTGGACTGGAGTGCTCTTCTATATTGCTCATTTTGTTTTCCTACTTCTCTCTTGCTTAGAAGACCGCGTAATGGAGTCACAATTTCACATATTTGGTGTATTTTGCATCATTTTAATTTTTGATATGCTATTTTAGAGTTGCATAATGTGTTTGTTGAACGTTATTGAAGTTTGAAAATTAGTTTTAGCTTGATGATATGGTTTAGCATATTTTGCTTTTGTTTTCAAGTTTTAGTTTGATGTAATTTTTACCATTTGACGATGTAGATTTGTTACAATGCACACCGGTTCAGTTTGGCAGATTGGTTCAGTTTGACATATTTTACAATGTATATTATATAGTGTAGATTGGTTTAGTTTTTTATTTATTTTATAATACGTATTTGTTTTTATCCGGATATCCAAAATCGGATATCATGTCCATTTTACCTTATCAAAACGGATTCCGCCAATTTTTGGATCGGATCCGGATACCATATTTTTCATTTTTTTTGGATATCCGATTCAAAAACCTGAACTAATCAGAAATGAACACCCCTAGTGCATGGGGTTGAATGGACGTCTTCTACATAGGCATTGGACGTCCAACACATGTGCTTCCTTCTTTAGACGTGTCAATTTTGACAACAAAAAGTTGAATGAAGTTAATGCTAAGAAACCTGCCATTTAGATAACAAAAAAACTAGAAAAATGTTCATTGGTCGAAAACAATGGTGGGAAGTACCAATTTCGACAACTCCAAACGAAGCAACAACCGATGTGCATTTCACTACATTTTGAAGGATCATAATACACTAAATATCTATTCTGATTATGGACTGTGTCGTCTGTGCGGTGGAAACTTATGTTCTTCAGGTAGAAGTATGTGCCCTTATAAAAAAGACTACTAAGAACACGAGAAATGGAAATAAAAAAAACCATTGAAATCGAGGGATATAATATCACTATCGTCAACTATTCAAAAACATTTGGAAGCCTCCATGAGAAATCGGTCTTATCATTTCAGACATCTCTCTTATTTTATTCGATTACAACACATGTTCAAGTCCACAATATTTTCAGAAAAATTGGTGGTGTTGCTGACAAACTCACGACAATAGGACAATATATACATTCCTACAACTGAAACAACCATCTTATACTAAGTTGATGTTCTCATCTTCAAGGTTATCATATATAGGATGACCCAACAACAAATAATGACCAAACCTAAATGCTTACGTTCATGATTGGAAAAAGTTAGGTTTACATGATTCTTTGAGTATTAGATCAAGTTGATTACTATTTTTAAGTTAAGTCAAAGTTATTGGTTTATAACACGATAAAAAAATTTGACCTAAAAAATAATTAACAAGCTATTTCAAACTTCAAATTTTTTGCTTCGATCATATGATTATTTCGGAGGAAATATAATTTCCTTTACAACTAAGAAAAAGTTGGTCTAAAATTAATTCAAGTAAAAATTAGGCGGGGACAAAAACATAACATAACTACCGGGCCATGTTATCATAAATGATACAACTTAAGGTGGATGACGTGGTACACCCCTCACCATTGATGAAAGACAATGATTACTATTTGAACACGTGTCATAGAGTTGGGTTTGATCTTCGAGATATTATGATTTTTGGGGAGAAATAAGTGAGGCTCTAAAGGTGTTACGATTCCACCTTAACAACCTTAAGCTATAACGTTTTGGGAGAAGATGCATGCATATATAAAATGTGACTTAAGTTAGTTGCAAGTTGAAAGCAACTGAAGTTGTACAAATTATTAAAATGTTGTAAAGGAGAGTCACACATTATAATTGTGACATTTCCATAAAGTTGATTTCATATATAATACATCGATCACATTATGCTGTAGTGACCATGTGTGTGTATATATATATATATATATATATATATATATATAATAACACGGACTAATTACGGCTATAACTCTGTTGGGCAATTATTATTGAAATAGTATTACAATGTATATATCAGTTTTTATTTGATGGGCAAATAACATTTTTTAACTCACCAAACATGTATTTGTATAATTTGTCACTAGTGTATTGCCCGTGCATTGCACGGGTGTTGATTTTAATTTTTATTATAAACTATCTTATATTATTTATAAATTTATTAACAAAATTTTTTATGTGTATTAAATTAAAGTTTTTTCAAGTTAAAACATTGATATGTACAAAAAAAATTGTTATAAATTTATTAACAAAAAAAAATTTACATAAAAGATAAAGGTAAATAATACTATACTAAAATTGTGTAAATCTTAAACAAATCATGCAATCGCCTAAAAGGTGGATATGTGCAAATTTGACGAAATAGGTTAAAAGTTAAAAATCTAATATCAATATAAACTATGTAGATAAATTGAAGAAAAAAAATTCCTATAAAGTTTAATGGTGTGATAAATATATTTTTTTACAATTCTTATTTCGGTTTCATGATTTGAATTTTTTTAAAATCTGATTACAAATTCTTATTTGTGGATATGTGCAAATCTGATTATTAAAATAATTGTTTTTCACAATTTTTAAAATTTTAAAAATTTAATTAAGATTTTTGGGAACTGTTCTTAAATGCTGAAATGACACGTTGCAGTTAGTTGTTTTTGGATTAACATGTGACAATAGGTGCTACTCCTATAATATATATAAGATAACCTACACGAACAAATTACAAAAATGTAACTTTGTATAGTTTATCATCACTCACTTTGTATACATGTTATTGTTGTTTAATGTTATATTTATAATTAAAAAAACAAATTAAGTTATTCTTTTTCAATTAAAAATTATTATAATGTTTAATTACTTAAAATGATACAAACAATTATACCATAAATTAATTTAGAATTGCTTATCTTACAATATAAAAATAATATAAACTTTATAACGATTATTATACATAAGAGTTGTTCAGGTAAGACCCCTTTCGGTAAGGCCGTTAAGGCAGGCTAGGATGATGACATGTGTCCAAAATCCACCCCCCCAGAAACAAATGAAAATGACGGTGCAAAACTTATAAAGGGACAACGCATAACTTATAAAAGGATAGTTCATGAATTATAATAGAATAGTTCATAACGGTAAGACGGTAAGCCGTCAAGATAGCCTAGGAAGGTGACACATATCCAATTCCCCTCCCCCATTCCTTCGAACAACGAATTAAAATGATAATGCAAAACTTATAGAGGGATAGTGTATAACTTATAAAAGGATAGTTCATGAATTATAATAGAATAGTTCATAACATACAAACGATTAATTTATAAATAATTTAATATGATATACTAAAAAAACGAATTATTGAAAGTAGTAGTTTATGAACTTTATAAGAGTAGTTTATTGGAGATATAATATTCGTTTATAAATATATTATCGTGAAGTACTACTTCATGAGTTACATGAGAATACTCAATGTAGTATATAAAAGAGTAGTTCATTAATAGTATATCGTGATAATTCATATTCTAAGAGAATAATTTATAAATTATATGTGAATAGTTAATACTTAAAAAAAACTAATTCATGAATAATATAAAGTAATAGTTAATGAATTATATGAGAATAGTTCAAAGTTTATAAGAGAATAGTGCAGAACTTATAACATGGTAGTTCATTATAGTTAAAAGTATTCAGAATATATTTTCTTTAAAAAAAAAAAAAATTGTACACGTGTCAACCTCTTAAACGGCCGCACAACCTTACCACAATTAAAAGCCTTACCTGAACAACACCCTATTATACATAACTTACAATAAAATAAAATTTTAAATACAAATTTCTTACAATCAATTTTATTTTTGATAATATACAAATCACCCATAATTTTTAAAATTTTGCATACAAAGCACATTGCGTGTAAATTACACAAAATTACCCGTTTGCCAATAAATTCGAAATTAAATGAATCACTAATTATTTGTATTACTTTGCAAAAATTACCTTAATTATTTGGAAATATGTAAAGGCATACGAAGAAAGACATAGAAGACATTGTCACTTTATTTACTTTTCATGGAAATATATATGTAATTTTAACTCATGATTATTGAATAATTTATTATATAACTAGTTTAGGACCCGTGATGTGCAAAAATATTTTTAATACATATAAATAGGAGTGAGAACAAATCCCGATCTTGTTCATGTTTTGACATCTTCCCAATCCATCGGAATTTCATAAAAAGTAGCATTTCTGTCCCGCTAATAAATATTTAGGACGGGATGAACCTTAACTTCTTCATCCCGCTAGACCCGTCTCGTTGACGATAGCAATACACGTGTCGTGCACGAGTATTCTTAATACATATATGTAAAACAAATTCGCATTACTAATCAAGTTACATAAATATTTCAAAAAAAAGTTTTTTTTATTTAATTAAATAATCACCTTATAACACCAATATAATTATTGTTACTAATGAAATAAACAAACAATGTATCTAAAATAATATGACAAATATATCGCCTTAAAAATAAATAATTTTATAGAAGCCCTTAAAATAGATAATTTAGAAGTAAAGTTTTAAAAATTGTAAATCACAAAGTCTGATGGTTTTGATGATTTGGTAAATACTGTTATTAAAAATACATAATTTTAAAAATAAACAACTTTACAGGAGTGATAATTTAGTAATATATGATTATTTTGGCTTAAATACTGAATTCTGAGTGTGCCACATCAGCAATCAGTGGACTATTATATATATATATATATATATATATATATATATATATATGGCGGATCTCTTACAAGATCAATTTGGGTTGGCTCTGGTTCGTTTAGAAAATGTGGTTCGAGGAACTATATCTGGAGCAATTAGGCATATTAATACCGACTCCTCAGAATTTGGTAACTTCAATTCCATTAACAACCACGTATGAATCTTTTTTGGGGTTACATCCACTATCTCAAGTTTTGGATCGAACTAATCCATTGACGCAAATAGTTCATGGGAGGAAATTGAGTTATTTGGGCCTATATATACATATATATATATATATATATATATATATATATATATATATATATATTGATTTTACAAAAGTAACTTTTTATTATATAGCCTTGTGGAAGCTATTTTTTCAAGTGATATTTCTGTTCAGAAACATTGAAAATGAATGCATCTGATTTTAATGTTGGTCATTTTAATTCTTAGATTCAAAACAATTTAGGTGTAACATATAAAGTTTTTTTAAGTATTTACTCTACGACAAAGGCCATAATCATTTCATTAACCTCAAATAACAGTGTTTTTGCAATTTATAAGCTCATATTTTTTTGATTCATTCTTTCATATATTAAATATTCATCTCATGTTGTTAATTGATCATTTACTTAAAATATAATGAAATTAATGAGCTGATTATGCTCTTTTCTATTATGTTGACTAAATATGTTTTCAAATTTTATTATGTAGACTAAGTATGCACTTTTAATTTTTTATTATGAGAGGAAGAAAAAAACTATTTTTATGGGTATTATTATCCTAGGAAGAAGTAGGCATGAGTCCGGTTTGGGCTAAACCGTCAAACTGGCGGTTTTCAAACGGGCCCAAACCGTCGATTTGACCAAACTAGAGGTCTAGGTTTTCCGGTTTAGGTGAACTTCCGGTTGGCGGCTTAGGTTTCTCGTTTCAAGAAACCTAGACTGGTGGTTTGAGCATATTATACATTTTTTAAGGCCCGAACCGACGGTTAGGGCAAAAAAGAGTCGTTGCGTAAGGCATACTTTGGGAAACCGTAGAACCAGAGTTTGATCGACCGCAGATGTTGTTGTGTGCAAAAAACTTTGATGTAATAACCGGCATTTTGAGACTCCGTTAAACCTGAATTTAACCGATTTCCGAAAACGTCAATCTTAAATAAATAAATACATAAATTAAAATGAAATAAAACGAGTGTTATTTCTATCATTTTATGTGACTCTAATTCACATAAGATGATGGAACTTTGTAACCGGAAAATTTAGTCTCCGTTTAATAACGAATTTAAATCGGACTTCGATCCGCCGACCTTGTTTTCTTTTAAATAAAAGAAACAAAATAAAATTCTATCAATTTAATTGACTTTGATTCTTATAAAATAATAACTGAATTAATTCCGTAAATAAGTCCGTAATTAATTTCCGTACTTTTAATGGTTCCGGGCGATTAACGAGTATCCTTTCAGCTCTTTGTTTTATTTGAAGAACAGGCCCATTTTTTGCCCAATTACCCAGCCAGCCCAATTTTATCCTAAACCCTAATCCACTCCTAATCACGTTCAGCCTAAACTAATTCCATTGTCTAACCTAATTGCCGCTGCTTCCCCTTCTCTCTCGCGTGCTTCCCCTTCTCTCTCGCGGCAGTAATGAACAGCAGCAGTCACGCTTGACCGAGCCACTGTGCCGCCGCCGCGCCGCCTGGACCAGCATAGCACCCGGTGGCAAGCCAAGTCTTCCCCACCTTCGACTGCAGTTCGGCGCCTGTGACCTTCCAGCGGACTGCAACACCGCAGCTCCGCACCGTTGCAACCGGACCACCGCTGCTCCGTCCGCCACCGCTGCTGCCACGAGTCAGTGCGCCTTCCGCCGTCCGCCGCAGGGAACCGGTAAGACCCTGGCCCCTTCTTTCCGTCTTCCTTCTCCCGCACCTTCTGTTTCGATCCGGGGACGCTGACTCCGCTGCCTCTCTACCGTCTGTAGCCACGCCACACCACCCAGCCTGCCGTCGTCGGATTCGGTCGACCACCAGCCCAGACCTTCCGCCAGTGAGCCGCCGCCTTCCTGTTGTTTCCGTACCCTGTGCCGACGCCGCACTCCGTTGCAACCGGGACCAGCGTAGCACTTCTCAGGACTAGGTCAGTCCAGTTGTTACTGATGAGTTGTATACACTGTGAAATGTATATATATATATATACAATTGGCATAACATGAAATTGGTCCGCAAGCTGTTTTTAATTCCGCCCTGTGCTTTCATACGATTACAGTACGAGATCCTTGTTCCTATTTGTGTCCTTTACACTCTTATATAAACCACTGACTGAAGCTACTTCCCTGTTATCACCACCACCACTCTTATGTTGTCTTCTCTATTCTATTGAATCGGTTTTCTTACACTGTGTATGCCGAGTATAAAATATACGTATATATATATATATATATATATATATATATTATATGAAAATAAAATGGTACATAAGTGACTTAAAGCTATACATGTAGATCGATATATATAAATCAAATCATATGAATGTGAGTTGGAAAATATCAAGTATGTAGCTATATATATATATATATATAGAAATACCGAATGGTTACGGTTTTAATATGAAATGGAGGTAAAAGTTAAAGTAGGTACCTAGGTATACATACGTTTGGAAGAGTAAAGTAATAATAGGGAAGTAAGAAGGTTTTTGGTTCTTGAAAAGGTTTTAGAGTGTAAAATGGTCTTTTACCGTAAGTAACTCCGAGAAATTACGATACCAAGGGTAAAATGGTCTTTTACCGTAAGAGAGTTTGTTTTTCCGTAATTCCTTCGCAAGAGGTTGCACAGCGAGATGTGATTTTGATACCGTGCCTTATTTGACAGGCGCTTGAGTTACCACGAGTACGGATTGTTTGAGACTTGTTAGAGTACGATTTGACTCAGGTAAGTCCTTGCGACTTACTTAGCCAGTTTCTGAGTGTTAGTTGAGTGATAGTAGTGGTGTGTGCTATTGCTTGATTTAATAATAATAACTTGCTAGGACGACTGTTTTTACGTTTAAGGCCCAAGTGTATGTATAACGGGCCGTGACATCACTGCCCAGCTCTGACAAGAGACTGGGAGGTTCTCTATACCCAGACCATGCAGGTACAAGGTGAGGTGCATCGGATCCATTCCTGATGGTTACACGGGGGCGGAGGCGAGGTTTGGGAATCCCTCGTGTCACAAAATAAGTATCACTAGAGTGAATGAGTAAATTAAAGCAAGATAATAAAACGGACTTGTTTGAAAGCATGCTGAGTGTTTATGTTTATCTGAGTGTGTTTGTGCTGCTATTATTCTGCTAATATTTAGATAACTAGCTAACGGTTCTTCTTGTTGTTGTTTTAGATTTACCGCAGGTTAGATCAGCAGCTGAGTGATCCGGAAGTAGTGGTCAGCCGGGTCTCCGTACTCTTTAGAGTGGGGGTTTGGGTTATTGCTTTGCTGTCTTTCCCTTTTGTTAAGACAGTTAGTCTTTTTCGTTGTTTAAGTACGATAGGCTGTTAGACTTTGTTGCATTCATTCTTTTACAAATACATTTTTAAATTTCGGGTTTTTCTTATTTGTGTCTTGTTGCAAGATCCTAGTAATATTGTTGTCAAACTGAGGTCGGGACCCATTGTGAGGTCCTAACCAGTAATACTCCGAGTTTTGAGAATTCGGGGTGTTACAACATGGTATCAGAGCTCTAGGTTGGCAACAATGGCACTTGAAATCTTCTAAAAGACCGAATAAGTTTTAAGTAGAACCCGAAAAGGGATCTGAGTTTTAAAAAGAAAATTTTTGGTTTTAAATGCATGCATAGTCTGGTTGGGAATAGAAAAGTACGGCTGACCACCACTACTACCGCGGATCTCAGTATGCTTAGTATGGACTTTAGGGTTACTTTAGTTGGACTTATTGGCTTGATAATAATGATAGGTGATGTAGATAAGCAGATGCCGAAAATTAGTAGAATTTATAGCTATATTATGCCTTAATGGAGATAACAGTATGAGATCCTCATTCAGTTGACACACCTAAGTTTGAAGGGTGTCAACGTGAGTATTAGTATGCACATCTGATGTGCATTAGGGTAGGCGAATGGCGGGCAACTCCTTCGAGCTTGCTGAGGAGCGTCGAGGC
Organism: Fagopyrum homotropicum; assembly: GCA_033239125.1. Classification (NCBI taxonomy): domain Eukaryota; kingdom Viridiplantae; phylum Streptophyta; class Magnoliopsida; order Caryophyllales; family Polygonaceae; genus Fagopyrum; species Fagopyrum homotropicum. The sequence continues at coordinate 40,589,243 of BSWB01000006.1, read as the reverse complement.
GGGAAAGTGAGGACTGAAGGACAACATCAACGAACATGGCAAGCAGGGGATTCCGAGTCAACTTAACAGAAGCAAATGAAGGTTATACATGAGAGTAGTTCCGGAAAGACATTGGATGATCGACAATTATGCAAAATTGGGAGCGACGTCACCTAGGTTCTTTCAAGTGTGGTGTAAAGTAACGTTACAAACAAAACGGATACCTTCTGAAACACACCTGGGCATGGAAGTAAAAGTGAAATATAGTAGCAATCCAGACAAGAGACATTGAATCTAAGCTTACTGACGGATCAGAAGGTGAGAGTTTGAGGCCAGAAGCAAAGCGGAAGATGATCACTCTCGATAAGCTACGGGACACCACAATCAAGATGGGAAACCGAGACAATCATAAACGTAGGAGTCACGATGAGATACCTTGTCCATCCAAATACGAAGAATAAAGAGCCAAAAAAGGGAAGTTTACAGGTTGCTAGAAAGGGGAAGGCAGATTTCACCAATAGGGAAGTGGGGTGACCTCCTAGAACACACAAGAAATTCAACAAAGACCGGATTCCTATGAATGCGGAAGTACAAGTAGCACCCCAAAGAAGGAGGGTTTAGGAGAATAGTCTGGGTGAAAAAGAGGGTCTCTAATAACTTCTCACTCACGAAGGGATTTAAGTTAATAACACTAGCAGGTCATAACAGAGAACAACAAGGGACAATAACTCGAGTAAAAAGAATCATGGAGAAATGCCTACAAGTTATCATAGGAAAAGTGATAAGGCCGTTGATGGAAGACGAAGATACAACTAGACTCGTAACGGTATAGTGCTCTTATAGGAGTGTAAGAAGGAGCTAAAGGAATATAAATGGAAGAAAAATATTTTCACCTGGTATCTCAAACCTCAAAGGAGTTAGAAGAAAAGTAAGTATACGATCTTATAGAAGGTCAATTATACACTAATTGGTAACAACAGAGAATTTACACATGTTGGTTTACTAGGGATGGTTGGTTGGCAGATAAGAAGGATAATCACAAGGTAATAAACGAATATTATCGACATTTGGATAATTTCCCCAGAGATCAACGAAGACAATGGTGAAGTCAAACTGATACGAGTGCTAGTAAAGCTTAATAGGTTCAAAGTCAATAACTCTAATTAAAACTGTCGTGGAAGAGCTTGACAGTAGAGGAGATACCAGTTGTATGTGAGTTTGTAGAAGTATTCAATGACGACCTGCCAGGGCTACTCCACAGAGGGGTGTTGATTTCAGCATTGAGTTCGAGCCGGGCACGAGACCAATCTCGAAGGCCCCATACCGTATGACACCGATAGAGCTACTTGAGTTGAAGAAGTAGTTGGAGGAGTTAGCAGAGAAGGGCTTCATACGCCCTAGTGTGTTTCCTTGGGTCGAGCGAATATTATTTGTGAAGAAGAAGGACGGATAAAGGAGGCTGTGCATAGACTACAGAGAGCTGAACAAAGTAACCATAGTATCCACTGCCGCGTATAGATGATCTGTTGGATCAGTTGCATGGAGCGTCTGTGTTCTCGAGGATAGACTTGAGGTCAGGTTACCCCCAGTTGAAGGTGAGAGATCAGGACATACCTAAGCCGGCATTCCGGACTAGGTATGGTCATTATGAGTTCGTAGTGATGCCATTGGGGCTCTCTAATGCACCAGCGGTGTTCATGGAGATGATGAATGGGATATTCATTGACTTCTTAGACCAGTTTGTAGTGGTCTTCATTGACGACATCCTAGAGTACTCTAGGAGTCGAGAGGAGCATGCCGGACACTTGAGGACAGTATTGCAGATTCTGCAGAATAGCCAGCTGTAGGCTAAGCTATCCAACTATGAGATTTGGGATGTCAAAGGTGGCTTTCCTAGGCCACGTGGTGACTGCTGAGGGTATTAAAGTCGACCCGGCGAAGATAGAGTCAATATCTTCTTGGCAACCTCCTAAGAATGTTAAGGAGGTTCGCAGCTTTCTAGGTTTGGCAGGTTACTACCGCCGGTTTGTGGAAGGGTTCTCCTTGATTGCCCGACCACTTACTTGCCTTATGAGGAAGACTACTCGGTTTGTCTGGTCTGAGCCGTGTCAGCAGGGCTTTGAGGAACTGAAAAGGAGAGTGACGTCTGCTCCGATTTTTAGCACAATCTGAGGGTATTGATGACTTTGTGGTATACAGTGATGCATCCAAGCTGGGCTTGGGGTGTGTTTTGATGCAGAGGGGTAAGGTCATAGCCTATGCGTCTCGATAGTTGAAGACGTATGAGGAGAACTACCCCACACATGATCTGGAGTTGACTGCAGTAGTCCATGCTCTAAAGATCTGGCGTCACTATCTCTATGGGGCGACATGTCAGATCTTTACAGACCACAAGAGTCTGAAGTACATATTCACTCAGAGAGAGTTGAATAATCGCCAGAGGCGGTGGTTAGAGTTGATCAAGGACTTCGACCTTGAGATCCTTTACCACCCCGGAAAGGCGAATGTGGTAGCTGATGCTTTGAGCCGGAAGACGCCTAGAGAGAGGGCGATAGCCCGGTTGACAGTACAGCCACAGTTGCAGAGGGACTTGGCTTGGTTGGAGATAGAGGTTCAGTTTCCCGATACGGATGGTCAGTTGTCTACCATGGAGTTACTTCCTGATCTGTTGGATGAGATCCGACAGAAGCAGGAGACCTGCCCTACTTTGATCAGGATCCGAGACAGGATGTCTCGAGATGAGGCCCCACAGTTTACTATTGGTGCAGATGGAGTGATGAGACGTCAGGATCGCGTTTGTGTACCGTCAGACAGTGAGTTGAGACAGAGGATACTAGGCGAGGCTCATGCTACCCCATACTCAGTACATCCTGGAGCGAGTAAGATGTACAAGGATGTGAGACGGTCCTTCTGGTGGGGTGGTTTGAAGCCGATGTGACTCGATATGTAGCTCAGTGTGCGACCTGTCAGCAGGTCAAGATTGATCATCGTAGGTCCGGAGGAGAGCTCCACCCACTTCCAGTACCACAGTGGAAGTGAGAGGATATATCTATGGATTTTGTCACAGGTTTGAGACTCAGCAGAGGTTTGATGCTATTTGGGTGGTGGTAGACCGTCTGACGAAGACCGCACGTTTCATTCCGATTAAGGAAACGTGGCCGGTAAGTCGTCTAGTTGAGGAGTTCACCAGGCACATTGTGAGATTTCATGGGGTACCGAGGACTATAGTCTCCGACAGAGATGGACGTTTCACCTCGAGGTTTTGGCAGCAGGTACATACTGCTTTGGGGACGAGTCTCCACTTTACCACCACCTACCACCCCTAGACCGATGGTCAGTCTGAGAGGACCATCCAGACATTAGAGGATATGCTACGGGCTTGTGTACTAGATTAGGGACAGGTATGGCCAGATCATCTCCCATTGGTAGAGTTTTCATATCGTAATAGTTTGCATGCATCTATTGGGATGGCCCCTTATGAGGCTTTGTACGGGCGGAGATGTCGTACGCCATTATGCTGGGATGAGCCAGCAGAGCTGATAGAGTAGCCCCAGATCAGATATAGGATGACATCGCTCGGATTGCCCTGGTCCGAGAGCGGATGTTAGCAGCTCAGAGCATTCAGAAATCCTACGCCGACAAAAGGCGTCGACCTTTGGAGTTTAGAGTGGGTGCTCAGGTGTGGTTGAGAGTGTCACCTACGAGAGGAGTCAAGCGTTTCGGCATTAGGGGGAGGCTGAGTCCCCGATATGTCGGACCTTTTTGAGATCTCGGAGAGAGTTGGAGAGGTGGCTTACAGACTAGCCTTACCGCCGAGACTAGAGGGTGTCCATCCGGTCTTTCATGTATCTCAGTTGAGAGAGTACATTCCGGATCCGAGACACGTCATCCCCCATGAGGATCTGACAGTTGAGCCTGACCATACATTTGTAGAATACCCAGTAGCCGTCTTGGAGCGCAGTACTAGACGTCTGCGGTCCAAGGAGATACCTATGTTGAGGATCCAGTGGTCTAAGAGAGGAGCTGATGAGGCCACTTGGGAGACTGAGGAGAGTATTAGACGTAACTATCCCGAGTTCTTTGAGAGGTTAGAGGTTACTCTTGTTTTGATGAGTTAGTACTCGGATGTTGTGTTGTTTGACCTTTCAAGTTTTTATATTGATTTGAGTGATTACGTTTTATGTGACACATGTCTACTTTTGATGATTGAGTAGTTGCTTGTAGCCAATGAAAATTTCGAGAAAACTAAAATATACCAAAGGAAGTGTGTGAGTAAGAGGAACATTCTAAGTTTCGGGACGAAACTTCTTTTAAGAGGGCACTGATGTAATAACCGGCATTTTGAGACTCCGTTAAACCTGAATTTAACCGATTTCCGAAAACGTCAATCTTAAATAAATAAATACATAAATTAAAATGAAATAAAACGAGTGTTATTTCTATCATTTTATGTGACTCTAATTCAAATAAGATGATGGAACTTTGTAACCGGAAAATTTAGTCTCCGTTTAATAACGAATTTAAATCGGACTTCGATCCGCCGACCTTGTTTTCTTTTAAATAAAAGAAACGAAATAAAATTCTATCAATTTAATTGACTTTGATTCTTATAAAATAATAACTGAATTAATTCCGTAAATAAGTCCGTAATTAATTTCCGTACTTTTAATGGTTCCGGGCGATTAACGAGTATCCTTTCAGCTCTTTGTTTTATTTGAAGAACAGGCCCATTTCTGGCCCAATTACCCAGCCAGCCCAATTTTATCCTAAACCCTAATCCACTCCTAATCACGTTCAGCCTAAACTAATTCCATTGTCTAACCTAATTGCCGCTGCTTCCCCTTCTCTCTCGCGTGCTTCCCCTTCTCTCTCGCGGCAGTAATGAACAGCAGCAGTCACGCTTGACCGAGCCACTGTGCCGCCGCCGCGCCGCCTGGACCAGCATAGCACCCGGTGGCAAGCCAAGTCTTCCCCACCTTCGACTGCAGTTCGGCGCCTATGACCTTCCAGCGGACTGCAACACCGCAGCTCCGCACCGTTGCAACCGGACCACCGCTGCTCCGTCCGCCACCGCTGCTGCCACGAGTCAGTGCGCCTTCCGCCGTCCGCCGCAGGGAACCGGTAAGACCCTGGCCCCTTCTTTCCGTCTTCCTTCTCCCGCACCTTCTGTTTCGATCCGGGGACGCTGACTCCGCTGCCTCTCTACCGTCTGTAGCCACGCCACACCACCCAACCTGCCGTTGTCGGATTCGGTCGACCACCAGCCCAGACCTTCCGCCAGTGAGCCGCCGCCTTCCTGTTGTTTCCGTACCCTGTGCCGACGCCGCACTCCGTTGCAACCGGGACCAGCGTAGCACTTCTCAGGACTAGGTCAGTCCAGTTGTTGTTACTGATGAGTTGTATACACTGTGAAATGTATATATATATATACAATTGGCATAACATGAAATTGGTCCGCAAGCTGTTTTTAGTTCCGCCCTGTGCTTTCATACGATTACAGTACGAGATCCTTGTTCCTATTTGTGTCCTTTACACTCTTATATAAACCACTGACTGAAGCTACTTCCCTGTTATCACCACCACCACTCTTATGTTGTCTTCTCTATTCTATTGAATCGGTTTTCTTACACTGTGTATGCCGAGTATAAAATATACGTATATATATATATATATATATATATATATATATATATATATATATATATATATATATATATATATATATATATATATATATATATTATATGAAAATAAAATGGTACATAAGTGACTTAAAGCTATACATGTAGATCGATATATATAAATCAAATCATATGAATGTGAGTTGGAAAATATCAAGTATGTAGCTATATATATATATATATAGAAATACCGAATGGTTACGGTTTTAATATGAAATGGAGGTAAAAGTTAAAGTAGGTACCTAGGTATACATACGTTTGGAAGAGTAAATTAATAATAGGGAAGTAAGAAGGTTTTTGGTTCTTGAAAAGGTTTTAGAGTGTAACTTATAACTGGTATAACTATCAAAGGGAATTGATAGTTTTCTAAATTAAACTTCGAGAAATTACGATACCAAGGGTAAAATGGTCTTTTACCGTAAGAGAGTTTGTTTTTCCGTAATTCCTTCGCAAGAGGTTGCACAGCGAGATGTGATTTTGATACCGTGCCTTATTTGACAGGCGCTTGAGTTACCACGAGTACGGATTGTTTGAGACTTGTTAGAGTACGATTTGACTCAGGTAAGTCCTTGCGACTTACTTAGCCAGTTTCTGAGTGTTAGTTGAGTGATAGTAGTGGTGTGTGCTATTGCTTGATTTAATAATAATAACTTGCTAGGACGACTGTTTTTACGTTTAAGGCCCAAGTGTATGTATAACGGGCCGTGACATCACTGCCCAGCTCTGACAGGAGACTGGGAGGTTCTCTATACCCAGACCATGCAGGTACAAGGTGAGGTGCATCGGATCCATTCCTGATGGTTACACGGGGGCGGAGGCGAGGTTTGGGAATCCCTCGTGTCACAAAATAAGTATCACTAGAGTGAATGAGTAAATTAAAGCAAGATAATAAAACGGACTTGTTTGAAAGCATGCTGAGTGTTTATGTTTATCTGAGTGTGTTTGTGCTGCTATTATTCTGCTAATATTTAGATAACTAGCTAACGGTTCTTCTTGTTGTTGTTTTAGATTTACCGCAGGTTAGATCAGCAGCTGAGTGATCCGGAAGTAGTGGTCAGCCGGGTCTCCGTACTCTTTAGAGTGGGGGTTTGGGTTATTGCTTTGCTGTCTTTCCCTTTTGTTAAGACAGTTAGTCTTTTTCGTTGTTTAAGTACGATAGGCTGTTAGACTTTGTTGCATTCATTCTTTTACAAATACATTTTTAAATTTCGGGTTTTTCTTATTTGTGTCTTGTTGCAAGATCCTAGTAATATTGTTGTCAAACTGAGGTCGGGACCCATTGTGAGGTCCTAACCAGTAATACTCCGAGTTTTGAGAATTCGGGGTGTTACAAAACTTGTGCCCTAGATTAGTCGGTTTTGAGAAACGACGGGATGAACCATCCGTATGTCAAGAGTCACAATGTAACACCCCAAATTCTCGGAACTCGGGAAGCTACTGGTTAGGACCTCACAATGGGTCTCGACCTCAGTTTGACAACAACATTACTGGATCTTACAACAAGACACAAGCGTAGTAAAACAATTTGAAATCAATAAAAGTTAAAATGATGAATGTATGCACGGGTCAGCCTTTCAAAACATAACAATTAACATAATGTGCATGCAAAACGGAAAGACTCTCCCTCCCCATCTATATGAGTACGTGGACCCGACTGACCATCCCCTCCGGATCTCTCTACAACCGTCTTAACCTAACTTGTAAGGCATCTACAACATCGGTTGAAAATCGTTAGCTAACATTCCAAATATTAGAATAACGATAAAGGCACATACACACATAAGATAAAGTAAAACACATCAACATGCTTGCACACAATCTGGTTATTATCTTTACTTATGTTATTCACTTTACTAATTCAACTTATGTTGTCACACGAGAATCACCGTGATCTCGCATCTGTCCCCTTTCACCGACAGGAATAGAGGCGATGCACCCCTCTGTTACCTGTCGGAATGGTCGCAGAACACGTCCCAATTTTTCCTTTTTGAACTGGACAAGTGGTCACCGCCCGGTTATAATACACTTGGGCCAATTAATATATATATATATATATATATATATATATATCCGGTTTTGTTATTATAAAAATAATTAAACACACACAATCATCATGATCAAACTAATACGCAGCAACTAGCTAAGTAAGTCCGAGGACTTACCTGAACCAGTTCAAGTCTAGTCAACGATATCCCTTGACTCCACATGAATCTAATCTCAACCGCCTAATCATAACATGAAACGTGTATCAATAACGTATCCGACACCTTAGAAGTTTCCAACTTCTAGGTTACCAAAGGTCATCTAAAGGAAATTACCAATTTACTCTTATAAGGATAAAAAGACGATTTTATCCATGGGTCTCAAAACCCTAAAAAGATTTCATAACCTAGTTCCACATAATCCTTTGGAACCCAAAACCACAATCCGACACTCAAGAGAAGTTTCATGAAGTTGGAAGATTTTTCCAACTTCTTTACTTTGATAAAAGGTCCTCTAAGGTAATACTTGACATAATTCTCTATGATATGCCCCCTCATCACTAAATTAAATTAACTTAAGAAGAACTCACCATTAATCTTACACAAAATCTCAAAGATGACTCCAAGCACAAAAATTCCCATACTTAGCCAAATTCATACTCTTTCCAAAAGAGTGCAAGTACCCTACTTTAGGACATAATAACTTCAAATTCGACCGTTGGATCGTAACTTATCCTCCAAACTAGCAGTTTATAATATAAAACCTGTGAAAAACTAAGAAATGCAACAAGGCTTGATTTCGATCCTCACCGGCTGCAGATCTGAAATGGAATAGAAATCCACACGTCCTGAGTTCGATTCTTAACCAGAGGCTTAAATGTCCTAACAATTTTGGCACACCAGTGATCGAAGGATCGAAACCTGTGGGTGGAGGAGATGGATTTAGCCCTCTATTTTCACGTAAGGCAACAAGAAGAGACCTAGGTGGCTTACCCAACTGCACGAGGAAGAGACAGCCTTGACGGTGGTGAGTGGTCCAAGAGAGAAGGAAGGCTTTCCGCAACCTATTTGATCCTACTCCTGGAGCGATTAAATTGCGACGCTGGTCCTCGGAGGAGAAGTACGCTGGTGCGTGTTGCTTGGACGATGGCGACGGAGGAGGGCTGCTCCAATGGTTAAGGCCTCGGTGTAGGAGGACGCAAGACCGAAGATCCTAGGCTGGTGCGTGTCGACACAAGGAGGAGTCCAGATTCCTGTATGTGGCTAGATCGTTCCGAACAGGTGCAGCGAAGAAGGATGGGAGGAGATCAGCAAAGTGAATGAGGCGTGAGGGAAGAGGGGCTGATCAGGCACGATCTAGGAGGCAACGGCTGGGCTCAGACGCGGTTTTTAGGGAGGAAAAATCTGCAAACTAGGGGTGGTTAGAAGATTATTGGCAGGAGATCTCCGGAGGATGTGCTGAACATGGAACACGTTCCTATCGGCTGACTAGGATGAGCTTCATGCTTGGGTTGCAGCCTTGATGGGCCCATTAAACCCTAGATCCCGTGATGTGTCCATTAGGCATACACTGATCCATTTAATGAATTTAGGAACAAGATAGAAAAAGAATGAGAATATTTTATGTGATCAACTTCACTGAAATCATAAGGCTTGACTAGATGCATTTTATGTGATAAAAGTGTTCACATAAAATGATAGAGTTTAAGAGTTATATGTGAATGATCCTCACATAAAATGATGGAAAAACATTGAACCATGATACTAAGTGTTATATAAGAGGTCAATAGTCGAAAATCGGTTTGACTCGGGAAAAAATTGAAGGTAAAAATTTTTGACTTTTACAAGCAAAGAGACGATATAATCCTCTTTGCACGACAAAAATAATAAATTAGGTATTAAGGCAATTTTTTAATTTGACTTCCGAGAATAATAGGTTACGAGATTTGATTGGTATTTTAACGAGATTTTTTCTAGAGTGTTTTAATTTACAAGGGTTAAACAAAAACATTTTAATTAAAAAAATAATATAATGTTTTCTCATGAGTTAAACAAAAACACCCTAGAGTGTTTTAATTTACAAGGGTTATTATTGACCACTAAGAAATTACCCTTGAGAGAGTCTATTTTAATATTAGTCTATGGTTCAACAAGAAACATTTTGAATCTAAAAATTTTAAATCTATGAATTGTAAATCAAAGAAGCCCATCTATGGACTCAAACAGACATCAAGGCAATGAAATAATAAATTTTATCAATTGATTACCTTCTTTGGATTTGAGGTGAATAGGGTTGAAGATTGTGTACGTCACAATTTAGTGTGAACAAGTCTATCTTTCTTGTATTGCATGTTGATGACATACTATTGACTTGTAACAATATAGGTTTATTGCACGAAATCAAGAAATATCTCATTAGGAACTTTGAGATGAAAGATCTTGGAGAAGGTTCTTTTGTCTTAGGAATTCAAATACTAAGATATCGATCTCAAGGTATCCTCAGGTTATCAAAAAAGAGCTATAATTAAAAGGTGCTAACCAGATTTAACATGAATGATTATTCAACTGGAGATACACCTATAGCTAAAGAAGACATGATTAGTCTAAAGCAGTGCCCCAAAATAGATCCTGAAATAAAAGAGATACAAAAGGTTCCCTGTTCCTTAATGATAGGGAGTATAATGTATTGTCAGGTTTGTACCCATCCTTACATAACATTTATTACGGGACTTTTGGGCAGATACTTAAGTAATCTTGGATCGAATCATTGGAAAGCGCGTAACAAAAAGGGTTTTCCAGTATTTGTAAATAACGAAGAACTGCAGGTTGACCTACAAGAATTCATACATATTGGAGATCATTGTATATTATGGTTATGATTTCTCCGATTGTATTAATAGTAGACGATCTACCTCGGGCTATGTTTTTTTGTTGGATGAAGGGGATACATCTTGGAAAAGTGACAAACAAACACTTATAACTATCTCTACTATGGCTGTAAAGTTCATGGTGGAACACCCCAAATTCTTGGAATTCGGGATGATTCAGGCTAGGACCTCACAATGGGTCCTGACCTTTAGCTTGACAACAATTTCACCGGATCTTGCAACAAGACACAAATAAATGAAAACTCCAAAATAGATAAAGTACCCAAAAGGTTTAACTTTCATAAAAACAACATATTCTCAGCCGAGCTCTACAACAATAACAGAAATGACAACAAGAATAATAAAACCTATATCCCTTCCCATAATGTACGGGACCCCCGGATGACCACGCCGACCGGATCACTCAGCATCATTCTTATCCTACAAGACATCTACACAACGGATAAACCGTTAGCTAACATTCTAAGCATCAGAATAATTATAACAACACAATCACACATCAAGAGACAAAACACATAAACATGCTTACACATTAAGTCCGGTTATTATCTTTCATTAATTTATACACTTTACTAATTCAACTTCTTTTGTGACACAAGAATCTCCCGAAACTCGCCTTTGTCCCTTTATACCAACAACAATGAATCCAATACATCTCATTGTTTACCGGTCTAGACAAGTCGCAGAGAACCTCCCAGTCTCTTGTAGAATTGGACAAGTTGTCACCGCCCGGGTATCATACACTTGGGTCAATCAGCATATAAGATCGTCCTAGCATGTTCTTAACATTTAACATCTAGCACAAACCACTATCATAACTATGCTAACACATAGAAGTCATCTAAGTAAGTCCAAGGGACCTACCTGTATCAAAGGTGAACCCAACTCCGATATCACGCTCAGCTTCCCGCAAGAAAGAATTTATGCCTGCTCAGATAAGACATCCCAAATCAAAATCTAACCGACATGCTAGAAGTCTTCAATTCTAGTCTCAATGACCCCTAAAAGTTCATGCTAAAATGTGCTAGAAGGTTCCTACTTCTAGTCTCAATGATCTTTTACAAGATCACACCACCATGCTAAGATATACTAATCCTAGTCTCAAGATCCTCATTGATCAACATCAACACAACTAGCTCAAGGGTTCTTAAACCACTTTTAAACATTTAGGAAACTACAAGCCACTAACTAGCATTCACACTAGTTCATGTAGGGTCCAACCTAGCATGATCTAACTCTAGGAACGATAAGGGAGCAATGAGAGAAGTGACATACCACAAAGACGGTACCCATTGGAGGTAAGACGCAACCGAGGGTAAGGAAGGCGCGGGAACGGTAACAGACTTCAAATGCCGCGACCGCAATGACAAAGAGACGCGGGGCCGCGACTTTGGCTAGGCGTAGGTGCAGGTCTGCACAGGCGCAGGTGCGAAAATGCTCCAGGGGCGATTGTCGAAGTTCTTTGACGGACAACAACTCCTCAAGATCGGTTATACTCTCTACGTTTCTCACGCAACAACAACATCACTCAGACCTAGATTTTCACAACAACAACAGACACAACGGCACATACAGAATCAAGACTCGATCTGGATTCTTTGCCAAGAAGAAGAAGAAGAAGAAGAACAAAGAGGGGAATAAGACTTACTGTCGAATCTGTAGTATGCAGCCGACGTGTTGGAGGCTGCAACTCGAGTGAACTTGGATGTAGGAAGAACAAAGCAGAAGAAGAGAATGGAAGAGAGGGAGAAGAAGTTACGTAAGAAGATAAGAAGCAACGGTTGGGGAAAGAGGAAAATAGGAGGCTAATAGGGTTAGAAAATTAAAGGAGAAACGGCTCAAAAATCTGATACCCTAAGCAGGGAAAGAACGGATGACGGTTACAAAAGATCTATAAAACCCGAAAAATTTATTACAGAGTTTGGGGCCGAATTGAGAAATTTTACGGAACGGATCTAAGTATCGGACTAGATTAATTGTTGGAGAGTATTAACAATATAGCCTTCAAGGTTATTAGGTCTTAACAAGCCTATAAAGGATTCGGGGTTGACGGGCCCAATGTCTATCTTACCTCTCGGGTGCCCCAATCCCTCTTCTTCACTTAATAGGCCGGATGGGCCAAATCCATTCTACCGCTCCTGCTGACCTGGCGGCGTGACCCATCCTCATCTCCTTCACACCGTAACAAATGGGATCGTAACTAGCATTGAAGAATCGTACATCGTGATCCCGAAATCTTTGCACCTCCCTACCCTTATGTGACTAACACGAGAAACCAGATGCTTGCACACCTCCCTCGCAATCTATCCAGTAGGCGGTGCTCTTCGTCTTCATCGCAGCACCGATGTACTCCCATCCCTCCGCTGCAACATCGTCGACGTCCCCAGACCGCAGTAGCACCGACATAGACCCCAACCTCTGTAGCAACGTCGAGCCTTCCAACCTCTACAACCACATCAACGCTGGCAACATCGTCGAGCCTCCCAGATCTACAGAAGGGATAACACCGAGCCTCTGGACCTTTGCCGCAGCGCCGCCATCGACTCTCCCCCGTGCCTCTATGCGCAGTCAATTGGAACTAAAGATCCGGCACCAACACCGAGCTTCCTTTATACGTTACACTCTTGTTGAACTCAATCATCACAACCCTTTTGACTCCGTGGATGCACAGACCGCCGCCAACAAGCTAGGACGGACTTCTTGCGGTTGTTGTGCCGACATCGAACCGAGCTTCCATTCCTATCCCCACCATGGTTGCCATCTAGTGTCGTCGGGGAGCATCTTCCCTTTGTATATTTTGCGCAGTAAAGGTAGTTGTGCGTCTGACTATATACGTGTAGCAGGTTACTATGTTTTGATATAGAGAGATTTTGGGCACACATGGAGGGCGGAGGTAAGGCTAGTGTAGAAGGCGTCGCATGGGTTGTGGGAACAGGTTAATTATGTAAGGTTAGGGGTAGATCTCGTAGCTAGCTATCTATGTCTAAAAGTGAAGTGGGTTTATGAAGGAATTAAATAGTACCATGTAGTAGTGTTGGGCCCTCAGTTGTTGTTTATTTTATTATTAGGTACGAAATCGAGTATCATGCAGTAGGTGTTCCTTAGCACATTAATGTAGATGACACTAGCGGATGTCTTGTTCTGTTATCAAGTACTTATATGAGAACGGATGGGATCAATCCGACATGGCATTGGATGTCTAAATCCTTCTCGGAGTTTGGGATTTAATAGAAGTGTATGGATTTAGACTAGGTATGATTTGATTAGATGGTTAAGAATTGGAAAAACCTTTCAAACTATATACTCCATTCGCTTTGGCGTTAGATGCCGTCTTTTACCCTATAGGGGTAAAGTGATAATTTTTCTTTCAATGATCTTGTTAAAATATTAGAAGTTGGAGATTTCTAAGACGGTTGGATACATTATTGATCCACTTACTTTTTATATCAAGCTTTTGAGTTCCTGCATTTGCAAACCGAGTTGAGATAACGAGAATTGTGATTTAATTCAGGTAAGTCCTTTGGGATTACTTAGTTGACTTCTAGATATTGGTGTGAATGATGATAATGGTGTTTGAATTATATGTATATAAGTATAATTATTCTTTATGTACTACCGACCTATATTTTGGCACAAGAGTAACGGGCGGTGGCATATGGCCCAATAAGCCCGAGGGCAACTGGGAGGATCTTTAGGGACTAGTCCATACCTGGTTTGCGGGGACGCTACCGGCGGATGTGTGTCAAATCATCACCAGTTGGATAAGGAACGGAGGCGAGAAATCTTAGATTTCTCGTGCCACAAATTTAAAAACGGAATAAAGTAAATCACCTAAGTTATCAGATAATAACCGGTTTGTGTGTCAGCATGATGATTGTATTAATTTGCCTTAGTTGTGTTTGTGCTATTATTATTCTACTTGTATTTGGATAGTTAGCTAACTATTGTCTTATTGTTGTTTAGACGTGCTACATGTTAGAGTTGATGCCGAGTGATCCGGAAAGTAGTGGTCAGCCGAGTTTCCGTACTTCATAGGACGGGTTGGAGTCTTTTTATTATATGGGTCTTTCTTTTATGATTTTTTGAGAAACTTAGTTTTAAGATTATTGTTGTCGGCTGTTGGTCTTTGGTCACATTCATGATATTACAAAATCTTAGTTTATGATTTCGGTTTTACTTATGCTCGGGACCCATTGTGAGGTCCTAACCAGTAGCTCCCGAGTTTTGAGAATTTGGGGTGTTACAAGATCGCACGCGGTCTGCTGAAAAAACCACACTCGCGGCAAGACTCTACTGCGACCTCGGCGACCTAGTAGCCGTGCCCGCGGGCTCCTGGACCGTAGATGCGTAAACTCCTTTTCGGCACCACTTAAGTGGTTCCGAAAGAAGTCTCAAAGGACCAAAATAAGAATAAAATTTCGGATGTTACATCACATCCACCTAAAAACAAGTTTCGTCCCGAAACTTAGATGAAGTTGATCCTCTCGATCTCACATGCTGAGGTAAGCACACTAGAACTCATAAAGGCATCAATCTTCTAAATTACTCACATGACCTACTCATGCTAACATAATAAGATCTAGCAGATCAAACACCACATCGATCCTATAGGCGCCTCTAGCTCGGCGTAGAACTCTGGATAGTTCCTCTGGATACTATCCTCCATCTCCCAAGTAGTCTCATCGATTCCTCGTCTCGACCACTGCACTCTCATCATCGGTATGTCCTTCGATCGTAGGTGTCTCGTACCACGCTCTAGGACAGCTACCGGATGCTCTAAAAACGTGTGGTCTGGCTCAACCATTATGTCGTCGTGACTAACAATGTGCCTCGGGTCTGGTATGTACTCCCGTAACTAAGACACATGGAAAACTGGGTGAACACCGTCTAATCTCGGTGGCAATGCAAGTCTGTATGTAGCCTCTCCAACTCGCTCAAGAATCTCAAAAGGTCCGACATATCGGGGACTCAACTTCCCCTTAATGCCGAAACATCTAACGCCTTGTATCGGTGATAATCTCAACCATATATGAGCTCCAACTCTAAACTCTAGAGGCATACGCCTCTTATCAGCATAGGACTTTTGGCGACTCTGTGCGGCCAACATCCGCTCTCGAATCATCGTCACTCGGGCCATGTCATCATGTACCTGCTCGGGAAGCTACTCCACTAGCACTACTTAGCTCATCCCAACATTGGGGTGTACAATATCTCCGCCCATACAATGCCTCGTAAGGAGCCATCCCAATAGACGCATGCCAATTGTTGTTATATGAAAACTCAACCAATAGAAGTGCTAATTGTTGTTATATGAAAACTCAACCAGTGTGAGGTGATCTGGTCACACCTATCCTCAGTCCAACACACAAACTCTCAACATGTCCTCAAGGGTTTGAATCATCCTCTCAGACTTCCCATATATCTGAGGGTGATAAGAGGTCGTGAAGTGGAGGCTCGTACCTAAGGCGGCGTGTACCTACTGTCAAAACCGCAAAGTAAACCGTCCATCTCTATCCGAGATGATGGTCCTCGGTACCCCATGGAGTCTCACTATATACCTAGTGAACTCCCCATCTAATCAACTCACCGATCGACCACGTTTCCTTAATAGGAATGAAACGTGCGGTCTTCGTCAGTCGACCTACCACGACCCAAATGGCGTCGAAACTCTAGCTCGGTCTCAAACCGGTAACAAAATCCATAGAGATGTCTTCCCACTTCCTTTGTGGTATTGGAAGTGGGTGAAGCTCTCCACCTGACTGATGATGCTCAATCTTGACATACTGATAGGTCACGCATTGGGCTATGTATCCAGCCACATCGGGCTTAAGCCTGCCCTACCAGAAAGAACGTATGATGTCCCGATACATCTTACTAACACATGGGTGTACCAAGTAAGGTGTAGCATGAGCCTCCTATAAGATCCGTTGTCTCGGGTCTCTGTCTAATGGCACACACACAACTCCTAGCGTCTCAACACTCCGTCAACACCGACGGTAAATTGCGGTGCCTTTACTCAAAACTTTCGGTGTCGGATTTGTGTCAAAGTCGGGCAACTCTTCTGCCTCTGTCGGATCTCTCCTAACAAATCAGGTAAAATCTCTTAGGTGGACATGTGATTGTTTGTATCCAGAAATTAGATATCCACCTCTAGCCACGCTAGATCTCTCTACAACTGAGGTTGAGCCGTCAATCGGGCTATCACCTTCTCTCGAGGTGTCTTCCTACTAAGGAAATTGGTGACTACGTTTGCCTTTCCCGGATGATACAAAATCTCCAAATAAAAGTCCTTGATTAGCTCTATCGATCTCCTCTTGTGGTTATTCAACTCCCGCTGAGTGAATATATACTTTAAGCTCTTATGACATGTGAAGATCTGACACATAGCTCCATACAGATAATGCCGCTAGATCTTTAAAGAATGAATCACCACAATTAACTCAAGATCATGGGTAGGGTATTTCTTCTCATACGTCTTCAACTGTCTATATGTGTATGCTATAACCCTACCTCTCTACATCAAGACACATTCCAAGCGCAGCTTGGATGCGTCGCTGTAAACCACGAAATCATCAATGCCCACTGGTTGCGCTAAGATGGAAGCGGAGGTCAACCTCCTCGAAAATCTTTAGGCACGACTCGGACCAAACAAATCTGGTAGACTTCCTTTGCAAGGAAGTAAGTGGTCGGACAATCACTGAAAACCCTTCCACAAACCTGCGGTTGTAGCCCGTCAAACCTATGAGACTACGTACCTTCTTGACATTCCTAGGAGGCGGCCATGATGCAACGAACTCAATCTTCTTTGATCAACCTTGATCCCCTCGGCGGAAACTATGTGACCCAGGAAGGCCACCCCAAGCATCCAAAACTCACACTTAGAGAGCTTGGTGTACAACTCTCTATCTTGTAGGACTCGGAGTACAACCCTCAAGTGCCTTGCATGCTCCTCTCTGCTCCGAGAGTACACTAGGATATTGTCAATGAAGACTACAAAAAATTGGTCGAGAAAGTCGATGAATATGCCATTCATCAACTCCACGAAGACGGTTGGCGCATTCGTGAGCCCGAATGACATCACTACAAACTCTTAGTGTCCATACCTAGTCCTAAATATTGTCTTAGGTACATCTTGCTCTCTCACCCTCAGCTGGTGATATCCCGACCTCAGATCAACCGTGAAAACACTATAGCGTCATGCAACTGGTCTAGCAAATCGTCGATACGGGGCAACGTGTACTTATTCTTGATGGTGACTTTGTTTAGCTCTCAGTAGTCGATGCGTGACCTCATAGATTCGTCCTTCTTCATGACGAAGAATACTGGTGTGCCCCAAGGAGATACACTAGGGCGGATGAAGCCCTTTTCAACTATCCCCTTGAGTTGCTTCTTCAGCTCAAGCATCTAGATAGACACCTTGCGGTATGGGGCCTTCGAGATTGGTCTCGTCCCGGAATCTAACTCGATGTCAAAGTCCACACTCCTCTGCGGTGACAATTGTGGTGGCTTGTTGAATACATCTGTGAACTCACTCGTCGCCGGAATATCCTCCAGCGCCGGACTCATATTGTCTTTCATGGCATAACACCAAAAGGCCTCATAACCTTATCCGATAGTTCTCGCATCTCAAACCACATTGATGATTGTACCGTTCTTTCCGAGGTCCCAACCTAAAAAAATCTCCACATGTCTTTTCTCCGTGGTGACCATCACGGTGCTCTTGCAAATATCCAAAAATGTCATATGTCTGTCCATCCAGTCCATACCCAAAATGACTTCTTCATGCACTAGGTACATTACAAAGAAATCGGCTAGCCAATCGCGACCTCCCAACCAGATGGGACAATCACAAACTTCCCAAGTACCTCTAATCTTACCCCCGTCGGGTAACACTAAAATGAAGGGTTTCCTCTCTACTTATCTAAGGTTAGTCTATCCACACATACATCAGATATAAAAGAATACGTAGCACCCGTATCAAAAAGTACTCTGACAGGAAAACTATTAATATGAATGGCACTTGTGGTCGCTGGTGTTGATGGCTCCTCTGTACTCATCAGCTCAGAGACTCTAGCCTAAGCACCTCTTGTGTCCGTGGTGCTTCCACCACATCCTCTACCCTTACCTTGTCTCTGAGTGGAACCCTAGGGAGAGGGGTAACCCAGGGCCCTTTGCTGATGACCTTAATTGTGACTGATACTGAAGCGGCCTTTGCCCGCCTCCTACAACACTAGTAGACAAAGAACCTTGATGTGATGACGGCTTGCCCTGATGGCAATACACAACTCTATGTCTTGGCTTGCCGCATCCAAAGCAAGTCATTGGTGACTTTTGACACTCAACTCTCATATGACCGATACCTTTGGAAAAATAGATAAGCGCAAGTAGTCTATCTCAACCTCCAAAAAAACAGATACACGTGCTGGTCCTCAAAAGGTAAGGATGGACCCAACAAAGTCAGCTCCTCTTGGAACTTCCTGATCGTCTCCGCAATGGGAACATCCTCAAATCCGGCCTCAAGGAAATCCTAGAGCATGTCTCTCCTTGATGTTGCAGGACAGTAGCGCTCTCTGATGAGTTCCAACATCTGATCAAACCTTGTGACCTTGCTACGGATCGTCCTCTACCAATAGTGTGCCTAGTCTCAATACAAGGTCTGCACCAACTCAACTTGTCGATCCTCCGGGTAGCGGATCGACTCTAGTGCCGTCCACACATGCCCTAGCCGGTGCTCCACCTCTAACCCCATCTTTCCTTCGAAAGGGGGTACCTTTAGCTGGTTGAAAGCCTTTAACCAAGAATCCGGTCTCGGTGATCTCAGCTCTACCCGAGCCCTATTAGCCTCAACATCTCTAATCGGTGTAGTTTCACCTGTGTCACCCTCTATGAAACATCAGCTAACCTCACGGGTATTGGCGGTGTTGGGGAAGGTCCCCCTGTCCTAATGGCCTCCTCGACCCTCTGTACGTACTCTCGATACTCAGACGCTCCGATAGACACTCGACCTGACTCGGCCGACTGTGCTCTCTATGTGCCCCGGACCTAGTAGTCCCATTCCTAGCCTCAAGAACAACACTCTCAGCAACCTCCTCGGCCAAAGCCTCGGCCGCTGGTGGATCAGCAATGGGGATTCGTCACCAACCTCTAACTACTGGAGGTCTACCTGCACGTCCTAGTCCACGAGAGGTGGTCGACCTCTACCTCATCCTACGAAAGATGTAGCTCTAGTGCGTGTCATCTAAGATAAAGACATACTACGTATAAGGCTAAGCTATCACCACTACACTAATGCAAAGTCCAGGAATAACAAGTACATTCCAACCTAGAAGCTAAATCCAACATATAAGCTAAGTTGCCGAGATTCGCGCGTGTAGTGGTGGTCCCCCGTACATTCTCTCCCAGACCGACTACAAGTTTAAACCAAAATATTTTTAAAACTCAGACCCCTTTCGGGTTCCGTTTATTTATCCATTTGACCTTTGAAGATTGCGAGTGCCATTGTTGTCAACCTAACTCTGATACCATATTGTAACACCCCAAATTCTAGGAACTCGGGATGCTATAGGCTAGGACCTCACAATGATTCATTAATCGTAGCTTGACAACAATTGCACTGGATCTTGCAACACGACACAAATAAATGAAAACTCCAAAATAAATAAAGTACTCAAAATGTTTAACTTTCATAAAAGCAATAGACTCTCAGCTGCTTTCTACAACAATAACAGAATAGACAACAAGAATAATAATACTCATATCCCTTCCTATAATGTACGGGACCCCCGGCTGACCACTCCGACCGGATCACTCGACATCATCTCTAACCTTCAAGGCATCTACACAACGGATAAACCGTTAGCTAACATTCTAAGCATCATAATAATTATAACAGCACAATCACACATCCAGAGACAAAACATATAAACATGCTTTCGCATCAACTCCGGTTATTATCTTTCATTAAGTTATACACTTTACTAATTCAACTTCTTTTGTGACACGAGAATCTCCCAAAACTTGCCTTTGTCCCCTTATACCAACAGGAATGGATCCGATGCATCTCATTGTTTACCTGTCTGGATTAGTCGCAGAGAACCTCTCAGTCTCTTGTAGAATTGGACAAGTCTCTTGTAGAACTGGACAAGTTGTCACCTCCAGTCTCTTGTAGAACTGGACAAGTTGCCACGACGCGCTTGCAGTCTTTTGGGCCGCAATTGCGGAGACTCCCTTTCGGAACCACTCAAGTGGTTCCGAAAGAAGTCTCAAAGGACCAAAACCGGAACAAAAATTCCGGTTGTTACACTTGGCTTGTTTCGGAGCATCCATTCATGGGACATGGTTGCATAATTTTGTCATGGGCCTACGTGTGATTAATGGAATTGAAAGGCCATTGAAGTTATTTTGTGACAATAAGGTTGTAGTTTTGTTCTCCAATATCAACAATAGCTTTGTAAAGGAGAATCACATTGACATCTATTTCTTGTCATTAAAGGAAAATGTTCAAAGTTGGCCGATTTGTGTAGAAAACATAAGCGCAAACACCATGATTGTAGACCGTTAACTAAGGGGTTGTATCCTAGAGTTTTCCATGAGCACAATTCTTGTATGAGGCTTGAAAATTTTTGTAATCCCTTGACTTAGTGGAAGCTTGATTAGATGTTCTGTAATAAATGAAAATTTTAAACTCCGTTTAATACAGGACCAAACCGGATTCCGATCCGCATGCTTTTATTCTCTTAAATAAAACAAAACGATATTAATTTCTATCATTTTATGTGACCTTAATGCACATAAAATGATAAGTTATGTAACCGTAAATAATTCCGTACAATTAATTTAAAACCGAAGAGCGGTTCCGTGCGGGTAACGATTTAATTATCAACTCATTTTAATTAGATGAGCAGGCCCAAATATATGTCAGCCCAGCCCATAATCTAATTAACCTAAACCCTAATCACCTTCCTTAATCATGCTTAAGCTTAAACCTAATTCCTTCCCCTAATCTAATTTACGTTACTCTAATTCCCGTCCGTAGCAGCAGCCTCGCGTCCCGTCTGTAGCAGCAGCCTCGCATCGATCCCGTCCGTAGCAGCAGCCTCGCGTCCCGTCTGTAGCAGCAGCCTCGCATCGATCCCGTCTGTAGCAGCAACCTCGCATCGATCCCGTCTGTAGCAGCAGCCGCCTCGCATTCCCTCTGTAGCAGCAGACTCGCACCCAGGAAGACCATCACCGCCGCCCCGCTGCTCAGTAGCCACCGGAGCCAGTGCCGACGCAAGCCAATTCGAGCCTCTCGTGTGTCTACCACAGCGACTACCCCATCCTAGCGTGCGACTCGGCGGTTCGTAAGCAAGCCCAACCCCAACGACGATGTCCAGCAAGCAGTCCGTCCTTCCCTCTTCGTGGTTAACCTTCGGCTGTGCAAGGAACGGAGACGGCTTTGTAGTCCTCCTCTCTGCCGGCGAGGATAGTCACCGACCAGAGCCTTCATCGGCGACAAGTAACAGCTTCATCCTCCTTCTGTAGTCGAGTGTATAGTAGGCAGTGTTTGTGTGTTCTGTTGAGTTAGAGAAGCTTGGGATAGAATGTGCAGTGGTAGTTATAGAGACCCTAAGGATCGTACTAGAGTTGCCTTCATCAACTTGGGTAGGAACCGGAAGAGGCCTCATCAAGTAAGGCGTGCATTCTGAGTGTGTGACAGTAGGGACCGAGTTTAAGACCTCCTGCATATCCTTTTGAGTTTTCAGAAATCGTGTGTTGAACTGCTGTCTTTGTAGACACATTTAGAGATCTTAAAATAATCATCCACCGTTGAAATTTTGATATGTTGGAAATAGAAATATGTAGTTTACTGTGTCAAAATTTGTGAGAAAGTTAACGGTTGGATTAGAACTTATAAGGACTCGAAGTAGGACACATGGGTTGTTTTTACAGCAGAGGAAAATTGGCTAAGTATGGAAATTTTCAGCTTTTATACCAACTTTGGAGATTTATGGGAGAATTATGAGTAAGTATTTTGAGAGATCTTTACCCCGATATTTAGTATGCATATCATAGAAGATCTAAGATTTTATTTTGGAATTTTTATAACCTTATCCAAGCGGCGTTTATGAACCAAAAATCAGGCTTTAACGACTATGGTATAAATTAAGAATGTGCGATAACTCTTATAAAACCTTACTAAATCCTTACTAAACTTTTCAATGAGAACTAGATTATGGACAAAGGTTCTAAAAGAAAATGTTAGAACTAAATGATAGACTTTGAGAATTTTCGGCACTAAGGGTAAAATGGTCTTTTACCGTAAGAGAGATTTTTCCGTAATTCCTTCGCAAGAGGTTGGACATCTGGATGTGATTTTGATCCACATACCTTATTTGACAGGCGTTTGAGTTACCACGGGTTCGGACCTAGTTGAGATTTGAGAAAGCGATTTGTGATCAAGGTAAGTCCTTGCGACTTACTTAGCTAGTTTCTGGATCTTAGTTGAGTGATAATAGTTGTGTGTGTGCAATGTGTGTTATAATAAAAATAACAACTTGTTAGGACGACCGTTGTTGTTATGTGTTAAGGCCCAAGTGTATGTATAACGGGCCGTGACATCACTACCCAGCTCTGCCAGGAGACTGGGAGGTTCTCTATACCCAGACCATACAGGTACACGGTGAGATGCATCGGATCCACTCCTGATGGGTACACGGGGGCGGAGGCGAGGTTTGGGAATCCCTCGTGTCACAAAATAAGTATCATTAGAGTGAATGACGTAAATGAAGATAATAAATGGTTTGTTTGAAAGCATGATGATTGTTTATTATTTTATGTGTGTGTGATATTATTATTCTTCTAATGTTTAGATAACTAGCTAATGGTTGTTCTGTTGTATTTTTAGATTTACCACAGGGTAGAGTAGCAGCTGAGTGATCCGGAAGTAGTGGTCAGCCGGGTCTCCGTACTTCTTAGAGTGGGTTTGGGTGTTTGTTTGTCGTTTCTTTCTTCGTATTATGACAGTTAGACTTTTAGGTTGTTTAAGTACTTTGGGCTGTTAGATGTTGTTGCATTCATCTCTTTAAAATAATATTTTATAAATTCGGTTTTTCTTATCTGTGTCTTGTTGCAAGATCTTAGTAAAATTGTTGTCAAACTAAGGTCGGGACCCATTGTGAGGTCCTAACCAGTAATGTCCCGAGTTCTGAGAATTCGGGGTGTTACAACATGGTATCAGAGCAAGGTTGGCAACAATGGAACTTGAAATCTTCTGAAAGGCCGAATAAGTACTTGAGCAGAACCCGAAAAGGGATCTGAGTTTTAAAAAGGACTTTTGGTTTTCAAATGCATGCATAGTCTGGTTGGGGATAGAAAAGTACGGCTGACCACCACTACTACCGCGGATCTCAGTATGCTTAGTATGGACTTTAGGTTTTACTGTAGTTGGACTTTTAGCTTGTTTTTAAAGATATGTTATATAGATAGGTATATGCCGAAGATTAGTAGAAATTGTAGTTATGTTATGTCCTTAACGGAGATAACATAATGAGTTTCTCACTCCTTGGACACATCTAAGTAGATTTTGAAGGGTGTCAACGTGAGGATTAGTATGCACATCTTATGTGCATTAGGGTAGACGAACGTCGGACAACTCCTTCAAGCTTGTTGAGGAACGTCGAGACGGAAAAGTGAAGACTCAAAGACAACACCAATTACGATGACAAGAAGAGAATCCTGAATCAACTCAACGGGATCAAATGAAGGATATACAAGAGAGTAGTTCCGTAGAAGCAAGAGATGATCGCCAACTAGGGAATTGAGAAAGACAACGGAGAGGCTCTTTCAAGTTGTGTAAAGTGACTTCACAAACAAAGAGGATGACGTCGAAAATTTGCCATAGACATGAAAGTCAAAAGAGAGATATAGTAGCGATCAAGAAAAGGGACATAAAATTTAAGCTCACTGACAGACTAGGAAGTGAAAGTTGATGCCAAAAGCAAGGCGAAATATGATCACTCTCAACAAGCTAATTGCCACCACAATCCAGATTGATAACCGAGACAGTCAAAAGTATGGAAGTCAACATGAGATACACTATCCATCCAAATAGAAAGAATTAAAGAGCTGCAACTTGGAAGCTTACACATTGCCAGAAAGGGAAAGGTGGATTTCACCAACGTGGAAGTGGAGTGATCTCGTAGAACACAGGAGAATTTTGACATAGACCGTGATACAACAATAACCAGCTTCTATAAAGGCAGCATTACAAGCAACACCCAAGGAAGAAGAGTGTGTGAGAAGAGTATTGGTGAACCCGAGGGACCCCAATAACTTCTCATTCAAAAGGAATTTAAGCTAACAACACTACAAGTTCATAATAGAGAATCGCAAATAGACGATAACTCAGGTAAAAGAATCACGGAGATGTACCTACAAGATACCCTAGAAGGATTGAAAAGTCTGTTGATGGAAGAAGAATGATACAACTGGACTCGTAAGAGTATCACAATCTTACAAAAGTGTAGATTGTAGGAGGAGCTAAAGAAGAATAAACAGAGAGACTGGAGGAGATATATTTCACCAAGTATATCAAGCCTCAAAAGAGATGGAAGAAAAGTAAGTCTATGATGATGTAGAAGGTCAACTACATCCTACTTGGACAACTTACAAGTTACATGTGCGGGTTAACTAGTGATGGTTAACTAGTGATGGTTAGTTAACCGATAAGAAGAATAACCACAAGGTTATAAAAGAATTTTATCGACATCTAGTGAATTTCTTTCGGAGATCCACGACGAAAATGGTGAAGTTAAATCAATACAAGTACTAGTAGCCTGGATGGTAACGTTAAATGAGTCCAATATGATAACTCTAATAAAGAAATTTAAGAGCAGCTCTTGACGGTCGGTAATGACCCTTGATGATAGTAATGGTGAAAAAGGAATTGTTGGGAGTAGTTACTTACTACTGATTACGAAAGATACATATCAAAGTTAGAATGAAGGGATCCCTGTAAGAAGAACTAGAAGACTAAGAGGAAGTAGATGATTGGAAATATGTCCTATGTCTTAGCATTCCACACAAGTAAGACTGATGGTGCTCCTTCGAGAAAAAGTAGGGTCAGACTGTCTAGATTGACAGGGAAAACCCTTGTGATTAAAGATGTGACACAGAATAATTGGAAATTCCGAGACGGCACAAACATAAGGAGTATGATGTAAAGCCTTGGTGAAATGTGTAGTCGAGTTGTGAGGTGATTGCAGATAGAATCTACAGGTCGACTAAAACAGACATGAGAAGGAGTAAAAGTGAAAGACTAAAGGTTGTTATATGGATCCGGTATCACACCAATAGGATGGTTACCGAAAGGACTAAAGACTATTATTTAAGGAGAATTGGAGGTACTCCATGGAAAATTCAGCTGGACTGATGACCTAAGAGTTGATGAAAGTAATAAGACCAACCAACGCATTTGTAAAGTGTGTACGAGAAAACTCAAAGGGATTTAACTATCTTACGGGGTGCAAATATCAAAGAAGGTAAAGCGACATGAGTATAAGGAAGACATAATAAATGCGATGCGAGAAATTTGATTGGTGGGAAAATCATATGCACCTAAAGTGTTGTATACAAATGGTACCATTGGATGTTTAATAACAATCATACCAACGGACTGATGACACTATGATGGATTTAGTGTAAACCAAGTGTATAACTTATCCAGCGAGAAGGAAAGTCATGTATCAAAATTGTGGGTTATGATAAATTTTAAATAAAGTTTTGAGATGAGGATGTCCTTAGGAAATCTATGCAAGAGTACAAAGCAACTGAAGTTCCAACACAGAATGGGTAGTAATGATCAACAGACAGTTAGAGACCGATGCAGAGAAGAAAAATGTATAAGACGAGTCACTTAGTAGAAGAGTTCACAAGACAAGCTTGTAAGGCCAAAAGAGATAAAAGGTCGACCCGGATATGAGGGTCTAAGGTGCATGGAAGGGATACCTACAATGGAGTGTAGATGCAAATGTAGACTTTACAAGTGTGGAGAGGTTTTAACCTCCTCAAAAAATATAAGAATTTGAAAGAAATCGCAATGTCGGTATCAAAGAGTTGAAGCCCTGTAGCGGAAACAACGGAGTATCATAAAGGCAATGTTGCCAGTAACACCAGCGAAGGAATGTATATATGAGAACGGCCTTGGCGGACTCGAAAGTCCAAGGTAACCCCAATTATCACGGGGCCTAAGTCATCAAAACCGACGGTCCGTGCAAGGGGAACTGCAATGGGATGATAACTAAAATCATCAGAACTACAAAGACACTTACCAACTATCGTTGAAGACTTGGAATGACTATTTAGGTCAAGATGAATGACCCAGTTGAGCTCGAGAAGTAGAGTTAGCCTAAGGAAACAGAAGTGTGGAATAGAAAACGAATTAGTGAAGCATGAAAGGATTAATCGAGCAGATGATGCTCACCAAGAATATAACGCCAGTATAGGTATGAGAAGAGCAGGTTCGGAATATTGAGATACGTCAATTATAGAGTGACCGACATCAACTGAGGACGTATAAGTGTTGATTGGTATTGACGAGCAGGTACCGTTAAGAAGAGATATTAGTGACTGCGAATTTAAGAGATAACTTTACCGATGGCTTGGAGGAATCCTAAGTAGGCAACGACAACTTTCTGGGGTGATCTAAAGATATAGAGAGAATCGGTTAGAGGTTGCTTACTAGTTGGTTAAGAACAGTCTACGGGTGAGTAAGAGAGTAAGGGTCTGTTTGAGGAGGATCTTGATAGTAGTAGAAGAAAAGTATAGGCGGGAGTTGGGTAAATCATGTTGACCCTTAGAAAGACGCCATTGTGACTAATGGGTGTTACACCAAAAGCGTGGTAGGCCCATAAACCACAGATGAAGAAAATCAATGTTAGGTTAACTATGATTTCAAGTTAAGGAATTAGAGATCTATATGAAAAAGTCCACTTGGGTGTGTGATTTGTTTTGAGTTATATAAATTAGAAAGCTTGACAAGAAGTAGGTGAAAACCATTAATTAAGGAACGATCCGATAAGGTCACATTGAGGAAACCCGGCCAAGCGGTTGGTATTACAAAGAGCATTAGGCACTTAGTAAGGTGCCGACAGAAGTTTAAGATCACTATTTCATAATCGATAGTCGGGAATTTTCGAAAGGAAAAGGCAAGTGGGCCAGTGAAAAAAAAATTTAGGGTTTGGTAGAGTCGTCAAAAGAGCTGGAAATAAGTTTAGAAAACCAAACCGTTAAGAGAATACCTACCGAATTCGAGATACGTCATCAACTATGAAGATCAGAAAATTAGCCGGTTGATGCTTTTGTAGAGTTCCAGTGGTCTAGACGTGGAGCGGATGAGGTTACCTGGGAGATACAGGAGAGTATTAGACGTAGTTACCCTGAGTTCTTTGCGAGGATAGATATTACTTCTATATCGGCGAGTTAGCACTCGGATGTTGTGTTGTTTGACTTTCATGTTTTACTTTAGACTGAGTGATTGTGTTTCTTTTCATGTGTACCGAGCATCATGTTTGAGTAGTTGCATGGTAGAAAACGAAATTTTAATGATACCAAGATATACCAAGAAAGTCGTGTGATTAGGAATATTATTCTAAGTTTCGGGACGAAACTTCTTTTAAGAGGGCACTGATGTAATAACTGAAAATTTTAAACTCCGTTTAATACAGGACCAAACCGGATTCCGATCCGCAGGCTTTTATTCTTTTAAATAAAATAAAACGATATTAATTTCTATCATTTTATGTGACCTTAATTCACATAAAATGATAAGTTATGTAACCGTAAATAATTCCGTACAATTAATTTAAAACCGAAGAGCGGTTCCGTGCGGGTAACGATTTAATTATCAGCTCATTTTAATTAGATGAGCAGGCCCAAATATATGTCAGCCCAGCCCATAATCTAATTAACCTAAACCCTAATCACCTTCCTTAATCATGCTTAAGCCTAAACCTAATTCCTTCCCCTAATCTAATTTACGTTACCCTAATTCCCGTCCGTAGCAGCAACCGCGCGTCCCGTCTGTAGCAGCAGCCTCGCATCGATCCCGTCCGTAGCAGCAGCCTCGCGTCCCGTCTGTAGCAGCAGCTTCGCATCGATCCCGTCTGTAGCAGCAGCCTCGCATCGATCCCGTCTGTAGCAGCAGCCGTCTCGCATTCCCTCTGTAGCAGCAGACTCGCACCCAAGAAGACCATCACCGCCGCCCCGCTGCTCAGTAGCCACCGGAGCCAGTGCCGACGCAAGCCAATTCGAGCCTCTCGTGTGTCTACCACAGCGACTACCCCATCCTAGCGTGCGACTCGGCGGTTCGTAAGCAAGCTCAACCCCATCGACGACGTCCAGCAAGCAGTCCGTCCTTCCCTCTTCGTGGTTAACCTTCGGCTGTGCAAGGAACGGAGACGGCCCTGTAGTCCTCCTCTCTGCCGGCGAGGATAGTCACCGACCGGAGCCTTCATCGGTGACAGGTAACAGCTTCATCCTCCTTCTGTAGTCGAGTGTATAGTAGGCAGTGTTTGTGTGTTCTGTTGAGTTAGAGAAGGGTTGGGGTAGAATGTGCAGTGGTAGTTATAGAGACCCTAAGGATCGTACTAGAGTTGCCTTCATCAACTTGGGTAGGAACCGGCAGAGGCCTCAACAAGTAAGGCGTGCATTCTGAGTGTGTGACAGTAGGGACCGAGTTTAGGACCTCCTGTATATCCTTTTGAGTTTTCAGAAATCGTGTGTTGAACTGCTGTCTTTGTGGACACGTTTAGGGATCTTAAAATAATCATCCACCGTTAAAATTTTGATATGTTGGAGATAGAAATATGTAGTTTACTGTGTCAAAATTTGTGAGAAAGTTAACGGTCGGATTAGAACTTATAAGGACTCGAAGTAGGACACATGGGTTGTTTTTACAGCAGAGGAAAATTGGCTAAGTATGGAAATTTTCAGCTTTTATACCAACTTTGGAGATTTATGGGAGAGTTATGAGTAAGTATTTTGAGAGATCTTTACCCCGATATTTAGTATGCATATCATAGAAGATCTAAGATTTTATTTTGGAATTTTTATAACCTTATCCAAGCGGCGTTTATGAACCAAAATCAGGCTTTAACGACTATGGTATAAATTAAGAATGTGTGATAACTCTTATAAAACCTTACTAAATCCTTACTAAACTTTTCAATGAGAACTAGATTATGGACAAAGGTTCTAAAAGAAAATGTTAGAACTAAATGATAGACTTTGAGAATTTTCGGCACTAAGGGTAAAATGGTCTTTTACCGTAAGAGAGCTTTTTCCGTAATTCCTTCGCAAGAGGTTGGACATCTGGATGTGATTTTGATCCACATACCTTATTTGACAGGCGTTTGAGTTACCACGGGTTCGGACCGAGTTGAGATTTGAGAAAGCGATTTTTGATCAAGGTAAGTCCTTGCGACTTACTTAGCTGGTTTCTGGATCTTAGTTGAGTGATAATAGTTGTGTGTGTGCAATGTGTGTTATAATAAAAATAACAACTTGTTAGGACGACCGTTGTTGTTATGTGTTAAGGCCCAAGTGTATGTATAACGGGCCGTGACATCACTGCCCAGCTCTGCCAGGAGACTGGGAGGTTCTCTATACCCAAACCATACAGGTACACGGTGAGATGCATCGGATCCACTCCTGATGGGTACACGGGGGCGGAGGCGAGGTTTGGGAATCCCTCGTGTCACAAAATAAGTATCATTAGAGTGAATGACGTAAATGAAGATAATAAATGGTTTGTTTGAAAGCATGATGAGTGTTTATTATTTTATGTGTGTGTGCTATTATTATTCTTCTAATGTTTAGATAACTAGCTAATGGTTGTTCTGTTGTATTTTTAGATTTACCGCAGGGTAGAGCAGCAACTGAGTGATCCGGAAGTAGTGGTCAGCCGGGTCTCCGTACTCCTTAGAGTGGGGTTGGGTGTTTGTTTGTCGTTTCTTTCTTCGTATTATGACAGTTAGACTTTTAGGTTGTTTAAGTACTTTGGGTTGTTAGATGTTGTTGCATTCATCTCTTTAAAATAATATTTTATAAATTTGGTTTTTCTTATCTGTGTCTTGTTGCAAGATCTTAGTAAAATTGTTGTCAAACTAATGTCGGGACCCATTGTGAGGTCCTAACCAGTAATGTCCCGAGTTCTGAGAATTCGGGGTGTTACATGTTCTATGTTTTATAATTTATGCATAATAAAGTTGTCATGATTTACGTACATTTTGAACTAAATGTTGTATTTGGATTGATCTCCGAATAAAGTAGGACCAATTGGAAATAAACATGTTTATGAGATGACATTGCATGTAATTTTCATGTTACTCATCCATACTTGATCTATGTCATTGAATATACTAATGTGATGAACACGGAAGGTTTAGTTATGATGATTGTAACAAATATCGTTGTGATCTCACATTCATATATGAGTACATAAAATTAGTCATTATGTGTATACATAAAGAATTTAGATAATATAGTTGTTTATTTCATATGTAGCCCAAGTGGGAGAATGTAAAATTTATTTATTAATCTTATTATTATTATTAGTGAGCTTACATATTATAACAAATAATTTTATTATATGACTATCTACTAGCGGACTAATAAAGTGATTCGATCAAGTAAAGCCCGTAGAATTTAATTAAACGGTATGGGTTTAATGAGTAGATACCGGATTTTGGCCCAATATGCTTAATGAAATTCTATTAGGTCATTATATAAACGATATTAGGTTATGGTTCTCAATACGTCAAATGAATATGTCGTTTTCTATTCTCTACCCATTAGAGGGAAAACATAAAAAAAACCTAAGGAGGTTTGACTGATGAAGACTATATAACATGTGATGCTCATTCAGATCGTAAATTTCATACTAAGGTTTGGTCCGATTACTACTATAAAACCAGATATGTAATTCTAAATTTATTGATAACTTGACATGATTAAGCCTTACTTTTATGGTTTATAGAATTTTATTATTCCAACATAAATTTCTTATCCTCAACCTACTTTGCCTTTTATTTTATCTCTCTATTGGTTAGATCTTATGTGTAAGTCATCAAACTTGTGGAGCTTGGATCATGTTTAACCAGCATAAAGAAATATATAAAAGCCTACAATTATTAAATTCTTCTAAAAGAGTAAAGTATCTGTTAAGGTTTTTTCTTATGTTGT
Source organism: Fagopyrum homotropicum (assembly GCA_033239125.1). NCBI lineage: Eukaryota > Viridiplantae > Streptophyta > Magnoliopsida > Caryophyllales > Polygonaceae > Fagopyrum > Fagopyrum homotropicum. The sequence goes on along the minus strand of BSWB01000006.1, from coordinate 40,557,491 downwards.
TGGAGGTTGTTAGGATTGTTCGTCCGGTTGGGACAGAATCGACCCGAAATTTTATTTTTAGATTAGACCTGAATTTTCGGTCTAGAACCAATCCAGACCAATTGCATCAAATTTCTTTATATATTTTTTGGTCCAAAATTAGCCATTTGCAAAATTGACAACCCCGAACAGATCTTATAACAAATTTCTAGTTCAGTCCTAAAAAATCCCGGGTTCCAAGATCCAAAAATTTGCGTAGGAATGGTTTCACCCCACGGGACGACTATAAATTTTTATGCTTACTAAAAATTCTCTTCCTTGATAATTTGTTTTTTTTAGAAGATTAAGTTACTAGGGTAACTTATTTTTCTAAAATACAAACAAGGCCCCTAGTATTTACCATTTTTTTAAAAAAAATAAATTAAGCTACTTATTAGGCAATTATCTAAATGGAAGTTATCTTTTATGATAAAATATATTATTAAGCACAAAATTAGCACAAAAATAGGAGTCGGTTAAGGATGGTAACTGACAAAAGATTTCATTAATAAATATCCCAAAATTATCGCTTTTCAACTAGAACCAAAATCAAAAAAACGCTCGTTCAGATGGAAGCTTCTCTCGCCATAGCCAGAGTGTTCAGAGTGTTCGAGTTCGAGTTCTCCGCGATGAAAGATTCTCTCAACATTCTCATTCAATCGTCTATTAATCGTTCGTCTTCCACAGGTAATAGATACCAATTGCTTTCAAGGATTCTCAATATCAAATATCCCTATTTTCGTCATTCAAGTCATTCTTCATCCTCAACATTCAATTAAGAACCCTAATCACCATCGACCTCAATCAAAAACCAATGTCGATATGTAAATTGCCCAAAACGTTTTTGCAACATTGGCGATATATCGAACCTGTACAAGAGCGTGCTCAATACGCTCCCAATGATGACGTACAAAGTTACGCCATCGTCTTCAACCCTGCACTTCGAGGCTGTAAATTGCGCAATCTATTTGGGGGAGTATGAGGAAGACGACGCAATCAGGTTTATGCCGACTGATTATGTACACATGTAATTGATTATGTACATATGTTGCTGCGAAAATATTACTAACTAACTATAGTTTGTGTACATTTGGATAGGGGTTTGATGATACACAGACATATTTTGTGTGTACATATAGCATGTTGTCGATTAGAATATGTACAGTTTTGTGTTTGTATTTACACATGTTTGCAGTCTTTGGTGATTATGTACATATTTTGCTACGAAAATGTTATTAACTAACTATATATGTACATATGTTTGTAGTCTTTGCGATTATGTACATATGTTGTTGTGGAATTCTTATCAGGATTGATTCAATTTCGTCGTCATGGATGAATGCAAGTCGGAAAGGACGAATATTCCGAAAAATATTTTGATTTCCTTAATAAATGGAGATATTTTGATTTTTTTAATAGATGGAGAGACAAAGATATGTATTTTTCCGTTTTGTAACAATTAAATGCTTAATAAATGGAGAGATATTCTGATTTCCTTAATATCCTCCTTTTATTTTAATAAAATTTTTTATATAATCTGAAGGGGCCTATTTTATACACATTCTTAAATTGGGGCCCTTTATATGTTCATAGTTACAAAATATGCCTACTCCCCATTTTATTTTTTTACAAATATCATCTTCTTTTTTCTTTATGTAGGTTTATTTTTTATTTATTTTATTTTGTAGTGTACTAATCTCTTTTCATAGGCGCAGATAACTAAATCTATATGCTTACTAAACACTCAATCTTTATTCAAAATTTTTAGTTGAATAGATTTTATACTACAAGATGGATCCAATGTTAATGATATGCGTACATGAAAGTACTATAGTTTTATTACTTTATATATATATATATATATATATATATATTTTAGGGCCCGTTTGGTTCCAACTTCGAAAACAAAAACGAAATGAAAACGAATTTAGTCCATATGTATATTCTTATTCATGAAATTTTATGGAATCATTTATTATGGTTTCATGCAAGATGCAGTTGTTTTCCACATTTTGTTATCAAAAGTAATTAAATTCTACTTCAATTAGTTCATGTCGCAAGGAATGATTCCAAAAATTTTCATGAAAAAGGGTATACGTATGGATTACATTTGTTTCCATTCCATTTTAGACTCCGAAATTAAAACCAAACGGGCCCTTAAATACTATGTCCTGATTTAATTTGACATCTACACTAAGGAACTAAAAGTAATTAAAAGAAAAGAATAGGAACAGAAGTGAAGGAGAAGCTAAAAAACGACCATTAATCGACAAAGCAAAAAAAAAAAAACAGGTTGATTCCTCGTGAATACTGAATAGTACAATATTATTAACAATGAATAAGATTTGTCAAAGCTAGAATATTAATACAATGTATGTCCGAATAATATTTGTCAAAATTACATTGTTTTTTTAAAAGCGGAAAGCGGTTAGGATAAACTATTTTCTAGAGATAGTTCATCTTAAAGCATCATTACGGACGAGAAACGCGAAGTTAAAGATCATCAGAATAGAGTGTGTTGGGGTTCGAAATTCTCAAATGGGTTTGTTGGAACTAATTTTAATTAAAAGAATAAATAAAACATGTTTTATTACATGTGTGCGCCGGACACTTTTCCGGGCACATTTCCGGTGGGCTCCGGCCATTATCAACACCGGAAAGTGGGAGCGTTGGCTTCATCTCCGCGAGCTCTTGCTCGTGGTATATTCATACATTAAATTTGAGTTCCGTTTGAATGAGAAATGGATGCCCAAAGTTGGTTGCATGTTAGGCAATAACTTGGGAAAATAGTCAAAAATTGGGTGAATCCCACATCGACTATATGGAGGTAAAAGGGAGTAGGATATAAGGGACAAATATGCACTAAGGCATGTGCTTGTGCTTGTGCTTGTGCTCGGGCTTGTGCCGCGTCGCGCCGTGTCCGAGTCCGTGTCGTGCCGTGTTGCGGGGCGGGTGGACCTAATTATAATCTGGGCTGGCCACCTATATTATTTTTGGGCCGACCCAACTCGAAGTCCAACAGCCTTGAGTTAGGCCCATCTGTGCAAAACGGATCAGCGGACCGGGCTGGATATCCGAATATCCGGTCAAACGGATCAACCAACAACCCCTACAAAAGTGGGCGGTTATGGTCTTCCGTTGACTCCTAAAATCGTGCGGGACACGTGTCAGCTTCCTATTGGCTCCGGTTTTGGGCTGGGCTTCGAGGCCCATAGCCCAATTCAGCTCCTCCAGCTCCTATAAATAGAGAGCTCTTCATTCATTCCAAAACGCACCAACAATCATTCTCTCTTCTCTCTCAAGCTTGCGAGCTTTTCTCATCTCAAGAGTGCAACGCACTACTGGTTCGTAGGCTTCCGGTTCTATTACGAAGAACGGATTCGAACAGCAGTTGTATCCTGGGATTCTTAAACACCGGTAACCGTCGTAATACGGGGTGTTTTTAGAATTAAGGAAAGAGATTCCGAGCTCGACTCTGCTCAACATACGCACTGCGGTGGTATGAAATTCTGAACCTTATCGTTATACTGCATACAGTTTAACTATCGTATTACAGGTTCCTACAGTCTTAATTCTAAAAACTTGTTAAGCTGTTATGCACTAACCGTTTATTAAGTGTTGTAGATTGGGCGCCGGAATACTCAAACCGGGTTTTTTCTACCGGAATTAATTTTAGAATTTGAATTTTAAATTCAGTTTTCAAAATTAATTTTAAAACAAAAACGATTTTTGTTTTCAAACCTGAATTCGATTTAATCGAAAACAAGTCTGTTCTTGTACGGACTTATACCCGAATTTTCTAAAAATCGGTTTTTGAGTTTCGATTTCCGATCAAAAAAAATTGAAATACTGACCGTGGTTGTTTCCGTGTAATTGAAATGGTTCATAACACAAAAGAAACTACCGACGGTGCGAACACTTCCGATTATGGAAGTATCCTGAGGCTCCTCAGTGATGCTAAAAATAGGGGTGAGCAGACAAACCATATTCAATTGGGGAGTGGTCTACCACCGGCTAAGTTGTTAAACCTAACAATCAGGACTATTCCACTTCCAAGTGGTGTACAGTCTAGTCAACAACTTGTCCCTCAGACAGTATCAATGCCTGGCTCTCCGAGCGTAGGATTGCTGCCAGACAAATTCGATGGAACTAATTTCAAAACCTGGCAACAAAAGATGTTATTCTTCTTAAACATGCACAAACTCGACAGATATGTGACCGAGGGTAAACCCGCAAATGTGGAGGAACTCTAAGCTTATCTGAACATCGACTATGTGTGCAAAGGGTGGATTCTAAGCTGCCTGTCTTACTCGCTGTACCAAGTACATTCTGGTTGAAACTTCTAGGGAACTTTGGATTACCCTTGAAAAGAAGTTTGCCGGCAAGTGTCACGCTTGTGGCAAAATGGGTCATAAGTCCGACGAATGTCGGAACAAGGGCGACCCACGCAAAGGCAAGGGCAAAGCTCAAGATGAAGCCCAAGTAGCTGAAGGCGATCTGACAGTGGTTGACATGGCTGTTGTGACGTCTGAAGTGAACATGGTCGGGAGCAACCCGATGGAGTGGTGGTATGACACTGGTGCTACCCGCCACATCTGTTCTGACAAGGGGATGTTTTCCACCTATCAGAAGAATAAGCAGGACGAGATCCTGTTTATGGGAAATTCGTCCACATCAAAGGTCGAAGGTCATGGCAAGATAGTGCTAAAAATGACGTCTGAGAAAGAGCTGACTCTCAACAATGTCATGCACGTGCCAGATATCCAGAAGAACTTAATTTCCGGATCTTTGCTGAGTAAGAACGGATTCGAAGTTGAAATAGGATCCGATCAGCTAACTCTCACTAAACGTGGGATTTATGTAAGCAAGGGGTATCAAAAGGATGGACTGTTCAAAATGTGTGTATTGACAGTCATCCCAAACATTGTAACAAATGACGTTTCAATGAATAAAACTCCAATTGCTTATGTTGTTGAGTCTTTCAACATTTGGCATGAACGATTAGGACATGTAAATTATAAGTCTATCCAAAGACTGATGAATTTAAACCTAATTTCAAAATGCAAATTAAACAAAGACAAATGTGAAGTCTGCGTACAGGCAAAACTCACAAAAACGCCATCTCCACAAGTGGAGAGAACCACAAAACCTCTAGGCTTAATTCACACTGATTTGTGTGATTTGAAGTTTATACAAACTAGAGGAGGTAAAAAGTACTTCGTCACATTTATTGACGACTATACAAGATATTGTTATATCTACTTGCTTAGAAGCAAGGATGAGGCCTTGGAAAGATTCAATGAATACAAGTTGGAAGTTGAAAACCAACTTAGTAAGACAATCAAAGTCGTACGAAGTGATAGAGGAGGCGAGTACGATGAACCTTTCAATGCGTTCTGTAGAGAACACGGGATAGTTCATCAAACAACTGCTCCCTATTCACCTGAATCTAACGGACTTGCGGAACGAAAGAACCGAACTCTGAAAGAGATGATGAACGCTCTGTTGCAGGATTCTGGGTTACCCCAGAACATGTGGGGGGAAGCATTGCTTACTACCAATTACATCCTCAACAAAATACCTCATAAGGTAACTGGCAAAACGTCATATGAACTTTGGAAAGGTAAAGTACCTTCGTACAAATACCTCAAAGTGTGGGGGTGCCTAGCAAAAGTGGCTATACCACCTCCTAAAAAGGTCACCATCGGACCTAAAACCGTTGATTGTATTTTCATAGGATATGCACACAACAGTAGTGCTTATCGATTTTTGGTACATAAATCAGATATACCAGATATACATGTTAATACAATAATGGAATCTAGGAATGCTTCTTTCTTTGAGAACGTGTTTCCGTGTAAGGATAAAGAAAATCCAAAACGAACTCGTGAACAAAGGGAAGAAGGCACTTCTGGAAATGAAATAGTCGAGGAAGAACCTCGAAGAAGCAAAAGAACTCGAACGGAAAAAACGTTTGGGGATGACTTCATAACGGCATTTCTCATGGAGAAAGAACCAAGAAGTTACACAGAAGCCATGTCTACACCTGATGCACCTTCATGGAAGGAAGCAGTCAAAAGTGAGATTGACTCCATTATGCAAAACCATACATGGGAGTTAGTTGACTTACCAAAAGGGTGTAAAGCACTTGGGTGCAAATGGATTTTCAAAACCAAGTTGAAAACCGATGGCTCAATCGAAAAGTACAAGGCTAGGCTTGTGGTGCAAGGATTCCGACAAAAAGAAGGGTTGGATTTCTTTGACACATATTCTCCAGTTACGAGAATAACTTCTATAAGAATGCTAATAGCAATAGCAGCATTACGAAACCTAGAAATTCATCAAATGGATGTAAAAACTGCTTTTCTAAACGGAGATTTAGAAGAGGAGATCTACATAAAACAACCTGAAGGGTATGTTGTGTCTGGACAAGAACACAAGGTGTGTAGACTTGTAAAGTCCCTTTATGGACTCAAACAAGCTCCTAAGCAGTGGCATGAAAAATTTGACAACGTAATGATGTCGAATGGTTTCAGCATTAATGAATGCGACAAGTGCATATATATCAAGAATACTCCTACGAGATATATCTTGTTATGTCTATATGTCGATGATATGCTTATCATTGGAAGCAACAAAGACATGATCAACCGAACTAAGAATTTACTTAGGGGTCAGTTTGACATGAAAGATATGGGATTAGCGGATGTCATTCTTGGGATTAAAATCACTAGACACTCCGAAGGTATTACCCTGTCCCAAGCTCATGCTGAAAAGATCCTTGAGAGGTTCAAGAACTACTCAAGTGGAACAGCTAAGAGTCCGGTGGATCCTCAACTCCACCTGACCAAAAATGTGGGGGACTCAGTGTCACAACTTGAGTATGCACGTGTAATTGGGAGTCTTATGTACTTAACCAATTGTACACGCCCTGACTTAGCGCACTCAGTTAATGTACTAAGTCGCTATACAAGTAACCCAGGACATAAATACTAGAAAGGGATAACTAGAGTATTGAACTATCTCCGTTATACTCAAAGTTATGGGTTGCACTATAGTAATCAACCGGCAGTTCTAGAAGGATACAGTGACGCAAACTGGATATCCGACTCTAGAAACTCAAAATCCACAAGTGGATATGTGTTTACACTGGGTGGTGCAGCAGTGTCTTGGAAATCTTCCAAACAGACGTTATTGGCCAGATCCACAATGGAGTCTGAGTTCATTGCGTTAGACAAAGCAGCAGAAGAAGCTGAGTGGCTTCGGAACTTGTTGGAAGATATTCCGATGTGGGAAAAGCCAGTGCCGGCATTATGTGTACACTGTGATAGTCAATCGGCTATAACTCGGGCACTGATCGTTTTATACAATGGAAAGTCACGTCATATTAGACGACGACATAAGTCCATTAGAAAACTGATCTCAGCAGGTATAGTTTCGATAGACTATATCAAATCAGCTGACAACCTAGCGGATCCATTTACTAAGGGTTTGTCAAGAGATCAAGTTTTAAAATCATCAAAAGGAATGGGTTTAAAGCCTATTACGAAAGAGGATGCTTGAAGGAAAACCCTACCTACGTGACTGGAGATCCCATGATGTAGGTTCAAGGGGAAAACCTAAACAAGTTGAATCAAGTGGAGCACTGTCTCTACCCAGTTCCTAAGGATGATAAACAGTGCAAATTGTATGAGTTAAGGTTAAGCTTGACTTTTAATGATTCCATCGCCTTGAAACAAAGGGGGAGTATGAAAGATACTCTTTATGGTAAATCACCTTGTGAGTGTGACATGGGGCCGTGTCTAGGAGAATAAAGTGAGGCTGAATTCTCCAAATTCACTCATGAATAAACCAGGGATGTTCAAGGCCAAAATGAACACAACCAGAGAACCAAACGTTCTGCGAGAAAATGAAACTGTGTGATAGTTGTTGTCTCGGTTTACATAAAAGCCCGGGTGGTTCAAGACATCATAGTCACTACCTGGTCGAGTAAATCCGATAGCTATTCACTATGGACGGTTCAAGCATGAAACATGGCACCAGTCCAGATGCAGTGATTTTTCGACTGTACTCTTGAGAATTCTGTCTGTCTAAAAGCAGAGAAGCATATGTTTAGAATCATTTCTATTCATGTGGGGGATTGTTGGAACTAATTTTAATTAAAAGAATAAATAAAACATGTTTTATTACATGTGTGCGCCGGACACTTTTCCGGGCACATTTCCGGTGGGCTCCGGCCATTATCAACACCGGAAAGTGGGAGCGTTGGCTTCATCTCCGCGAGCTCTTCCTCGTGGTATATTCATACATTAAATTTGAGTTCCGTTTGAATGAGAAATGGATGCCCAAAGTTGGTTGCATGTTAGGCAATAACTTGGGAAAATAGTCAAAAATTGGGTGAATCCCACATCGACTATATGGAGGTAAAAGGGAGTAGGATATAAGGGACAAATATGCACTAAGGCATGTGCTTGTGCTTGTGCTTGTGCTCGGGCTTGTGCCGCGTCGCGCCGTGTCCGAGTCCGTGTCGTGCCGTGTTGCGGGGCGGGTGGACCTAATTATAATCTGGGCTGGCCACCTATATTATTTTTGGGCCGACCCAACTCGAAGTCCAACAGCCTTGGGTTAGGCCCATCTGTGCAAAACGGATCAGCGGACCGGGCTGGATATCCGAATATCCGGTCAAACGGATCAACCAACAACCCCTACAAAAGTGGGCGGTTATGGTCTTCCGTTGACTCCTAAAATCGTGCGGGACACGTGTCAGCTTCCTATTGGCTCCGGTTTTGGGCTGGGCTTCGAGGCCCATAGCCCAATTCAGCTCCTCCAGCTCCTATAAATAGAGAGCTCTTCATTCATTCCAAAACGCACCAACAATCATTCTCTCTTCTCTCTCAAGCTTGCGAGCTTTTCTCATCTCAAGAGTGCAACGCACTACTGGTTCGTAGGCTTCCGGTTCTATTACGAAGAACGGATTCGAACAGCAGTTGTATCCTGGATTCTTAAACACCGGTAACCGTCGTAATACGGGGTGTTTTTAGAATTAAGGAAAGAGATTCCGATCTCGACTCTGCTCAACATACGCACTGCGGTGGTATGAAATTCTGAACCTTATCGTTATACTGCATACAGTTTAACTATCGTATTACAGGTTCCTACAGGGTTTAGCAACACAATTGATTTCTCTGAACACATGTCTGACGTGGACTTTCTCAAAAGAGCGAAGATCCAGTCGGGAGTCGGATATGACAATAACACATAAGTTATCACCTTCGATCTTAATTTTTTTTGATGTTTAATCTGATTGCTTCCTTAAGTCCAGCATTTAGTGCAAAAGGTTTCTGCTTTAATTACCGAGTTAAAGTAATTTCTTCTAGTGTCCAAACTAGTAACTTCACCATATTGATTACGAATAACAAAACCAATAGATGTTATATCCGAGTCGAGTTTTAATCCATCAAAATTAAATTTGTGACACATCTTTGTCAAAATTACATTGCTAGTACAATGTATAATATACTCAACAAATCCTAACACTTTAATTTCCTCTTTTTGCTTTCCTTGCTTCTATTCTGATTCTCTGTGTTGTTTATAATATTTTTGTTGGTTTCTTAACCAAATAGTGAAAGATAAATCTACAATAAAAACACTTCATTTGTTCCATTCCCCCACGAAATGGAGTTTACTAGATACTCAAATTCCCATAACATAACAGGAATGGCCTCCAAATTTGCCAAAGTTTTCAAGCTCAGATCTTTTGGTGTAATCTTCTCTCAATCTAACACCAACACCAAAGAAAGACTCCCATCTTCTTCTTCCGAGACCAAACCGAGTAGTAGCGAGTTTTACACTGAAAAAGTCCATCCACAACCTCAAGAAATCCATAAGTGTAGCATGGATTACGACATTGAAGAGGTGTTTGAAGCCATCTCCGCCTTCAAATTGGCTTATGTTAATCTTCAGAATGCTCATCTTCCTTATGATCCTCTTAAGATCAGATCTGCTGATGAATGCATTGTCTTGCAGCTAGAAAAGCTTTCCCAAATGAAGCTGTCTTTCGACAAACTAATGAGAACTAAGCAAGCTGAAACTGATTTTTCTCATGCTGCTCATGTCAATTTGCAGATTTTAGATGAATTGGAATGTGAAGTCAAGGCTAGAGAATCTCAGATCATCAGCTTAAAGAAGGAAATTCGAGACTTGAGCTTCAGCAATGCAAAGATGATTGAGAAATTTACATCCAGTAAGAACAAAGGTAGCATTAATGTAACTTTTTTTGAAGATATCTATGTAGGAGCTTCGAATGCTTTCCGTGATTTCACAAAGATGCTGATTACATTAATGAGAGATTCAGGTTGGGATTTGGATTGTGCAGCGAATTCAATTGAGAAATCAGTGATCTACTCTAAAAGTTGCCATAAGAAGTATGCATTTCAAGCCTTTGTTGCTAGAAGAATGTTCAATTTATTCTCCTCTCAATCTAATGACAAAAATGATTTTGATCATAAATTGAGATTTGAAGATCCAATATCAGCATTAATAGAGGATCCAAGTTCATCATTTGCTGAATTCTGCATTTCAAAGTACTTATTGGTGATTCATTGCAAATTGGAAGCATCCTTCTTTGGAAATCTAGATCATAGAGACATGATATCTAAAGGTAAGCATCCAAGAACTGCATTCTATCAAGCTTTTGTGAAGATGGCCAGATGGGTTTGGCTTCTAAGAGAAATCGCGGTTTTGGTTAAGCCGAAGCCACGGATATTTGGAGTTCAGAAAGGAACCATGTTTTCTAGTGCTTACATGGAGAGTGTAGTGAATGATTTAGGTTCATTGAGTGAGTTGCAGGTTGAGCTCATGGTCATGCCCGGATTTAGAATTGGTAACTCCATTGTTAAATGTAAGGTTTACGCCTCTGCAATCAAACACTAAGAATCAGTCCGATAATGAAATTATTTCGAATCAATCAAAAACTATATTTGTTTAGAGGGTTTTAACATACTATATAGTAATTCCATCATTTTCATTTGTTTCCTTAACTTTATCCGCTTTCATTTCGTTTTTATTCCACCACGCAAACCAAGCGGGTCTCAATGTTTTAGATTTCCAATCTTTTGTTCTTCCCTTTTATGTTTGGTTACAAAAAGTGCATGTTTAGAAGATAGAGATCATAGTTAACAGAATAAAAGATTTGTAATCGCAATCAGAATTATGATGAATCATTCAGAAACAGTAGTAACAGTAGAAGCAGTAATCTTGCCCTCTTCATCAGCAGAAAACAGATCCCTACACAACTCTCCATAGAATCTGCAAACAAGATCAACAAAAACAGGGCTCTTTAGATTCCTCCAACAATACAACATCTCCTCCACATCCATTAAATCCTGTAACTTCCCTTCTTCCACAATCATCTCGGCAACGTAATTCTCAGAGCTCCTGCACATATCATCAGTCTGATCACCATCTTCCACGTCATCACCGGACTCGTCTTTTTCAAATGCCAGAGTACTCGACGTGGCATGATCATGTACAACTGGAGCAGACAAAGGCTCCTCTTTTTCAACCCTAATTTCGTTATCAGCCGCTGTCTTTAGATCAGTAACCATGTCAATTTCTGTAGATCGGCGACTTGACCGGAAAACCGAGAGCAGTTCAGCAACTTTCTCACCGAACCGGTCTCCGTTGAGAACCGGGTCCAGTTCCGGTGCCGGTTCTAAAGTCGAATTCTTTCCGGCCTGGATTATTTTTCTTCTCCGTCCGGGTTTCTTGAGTTTGAAACTGGGTTTGGGATGGCACTTAGGGAACTTGAGCGCCTTCACAGAGAATCTTTTTTTGAATTTGATAGCTTTGGTTCTGAAACGACGTCGTCTGAAACGGGGACGTTTGAGGGAGAAGCAGCGGTTCTTGGGGCTTAATACGAACATGGAGAGGATGCTGGGGCAGTGGGATTTGGTGAGCTTAGGTTTGGTGAGCTTGGGTTTGAAGCTAAGCAAGGATTTGAGTTTCATTGTTTTTTCTGTTGGTTTGATTGGATGAAGGAAATGTGTGATAGAAGCCAAAAATGTAATAAGAAAAATTGGTGTGTTTTCTGGGGAGTTATGTTAGTTGAATTTTTTGCATTTGAAGTTACAATGAATGAGGGTGTTGGAGGACACGTCTGTCGGAGGATCGGGGAAGTGGAACTCATGACTTGGGTATTAGTGTGTTAGAACGCGTCAAATTTGGCCAAAATTAGAATATTTGGATGATGAGTTGTAAATTATGTGATAGCAAAATGTTAGTCTTAATGAAGTTTTTTTATATTAATCTTGTTTTAAGAATAAAAATGTAATTTAAAGCAAATATTTATTTTGGTTATAATTTCCCAGTATGGAAAAAATGGTTATGCACCAGCCGGGAATCGAACCCGGGTCTGTACCGTGGCAGGGTACTATTCTACCACTAGACCACTGGTGCTTGTTGAAATGTTTATTATAGATTACGTAATGGAAATAAACATTCATATGTTAAATCTTATAACTACAGGATGAGATAAAGTGTGTGTTTGTAATAGTGTTTAAAATCTACTTTTAATTGGAAAACAGCATTTCTGCTTCTACCTATTTACTGTTTGAGCCTGTAATGTAAACTGTAAGAATATGAAAACAATAAATAACAAGAGCTTACATTGTATTTGACTGAACTAGAATACAACAGGTGATTTACCCAGAAAAGGGAAAGGAAAAATACAACAAGGGAGGAAGGGGCAAAGAGAACAAGAATATTGCCCCTAACAAATAAATTCAATCAAAACATTAAACCTAATGGATGAGATACACTAATAAATAGATCAAGAACAATCCCCTACATGGGGAAGCTTCTCATACAAACAAATTTTAACAATTTTAAAGGGAGAAATGGATGAATAACCTATAACTTAAATGGAAAAAGAAAAAAACAAATCAGAAGGGTTGTCAGTCTATAAACAAATCAATCTACCCGCAAGAATGTTTTGTACCATTAAAACGTGGAGCTGCTTTCACTGGCAGACATTGAGGGGAACTCTGACTTAACAAAGGGAATCGGCGATCCTCTGTTACTACTTATATCCAGCCCTTGTAGTCTCCCAAGAGGGTCGGTTTGTAAGTATTCCGGGGTTTGCTGGGAGTTTGGAGGATGCAAATTGTGTCCACTGGCTTGTGATTGATGGTGATATTGCGGAAACTGCATGTTTTGATGACCAGCTGATGCTGGTTGCTGAGGAACTGAATAGTAGCCGGAGACGTTGTATGGCATGCCATGCATCCCCAAGTTGAATGGCTCTGATTGGCTTGTCATTTCGCCAGTGGCAACCCTCAGCCTCTCTATTTCTTGCTTTAAGGCTTCATTTAGGGCTGCATGAAAAGAAAAATGATTAGGAACATGTCTTTTTCTTCTTTATTTTGGATGGAAAACTATGAGAAATGTATCAGGGAGTTAACGTGTTGTTTAAAGTGAAATTGGGAACATGTGATTTCCATAAAGCTCTTAGATGCATCATGGGCTGGACGGACAGACTTAGTGTGCGATTGGATCACCTGCAGCAATCTATTAAGTTGCACTCTTTTCAATTTAATGCATTTTCGGAAATGTCAAGACCAAAAAGTGCAATCTATTCAGTGACTTGTATTTTGGAAAGGCTTTTTGCAATCTATCTACTGTCTTGTGTTCTTTCATAACGTGTTTTGGTGTGTGTACCTGATTTGATTCTATATCAAACAGTGTGGATAACCATCAAAGAGAATTTACGCCATGATTTAATCTTCCTTATCAGAATGTATATCAAAGAGAATATAGAATTGATTCCATGGTAAAAATCTAACATCTAAAGCTAAGGACAAAATGAATCTGATGTAGAAGGAGGTAAGGCTTACCATCTCGCAAGTGAGCTTGTTGTTCCATAGCTTGTAAATGAAGCTGAAGTTCAGTGTTCTCATTGCTTAGACCAGTGGTATCCCTCTGTAATAGAAAAAATTAAACATCACTCGATGTTGCCATCGTGTACACAAAGAATAACAAGTTAAGAATATCAAAATTTGATCAATATGGCATGTTTATGAATTTAAATGAATTTGAATTGTTTAGACAACATGCTAAAAGCATTATTCAGGGTCAATTCAATAACCAAGCTTGTCATGGAGTTCATCTATTTGCTTAATAAAGGACACAGAACATACAAATCTCTCGAAAAAAATATACTATAGAATGCAAATTAGAGTATTTGACAAGGCACCTGGTATAAGGTGAGCTGTGCAGATAGAGTTGTCGCTTCAGTTTGAAGGGTTTGAACTTTCCTCTCTAGTTCCTGAATGTAGCGAGCTTTCCTCTCTTTTGAACGACAGGCAGACTGCCGATTTGCCAAAATTCTGTAAATGATTTCATAGATGAACAGTAAATTTCAACATCCGTAAGTCATATAGAATCCATATGTAACCATAACCATATCTACATGTTAAATACATACCAGTCAAATTTATGGATTCTATGTCTGCATATCTTTCAAGTTAAACATCATCCACAAAGAACTAAAATACAGACCAATATACTTAATGAATGATTAATGATGAATGGACAGCAATAGGGAAACTTAACAATATAAGTTATGAGACATAATTTGTATACAAGGGTAAAGAGACAAAGATGTAGACCAAGCTAGTATTAATATGCAAAACTAACCAACCTAACTAGGATCAATGTTCCGATATAGATTGACGAGAATTGTTCATTATAGGTCAAATATGGATTCAAATCGAAGTATAGCAGTCATAATAATTAAAAATCAATTTAGCCATCAATACCATAGATGAAGAAATTTTGTAAAGCGTGTTTGCTTGTCAAACCAATAGAATGGTTCGGAATTCAGAAACATTAAAACCAACAAAATCCGAGGATATATTGTTGTGTGATTAATTCGAAATGAAGGAATGAATTAGGAAGACAATGAAAACCTCTTAGCGCGCTTGGGATCAATGGTCCAAAGCTCTGCAAGTTTATCAGGAGGCATAGCCTTCTTAGCCTCCATAACCTCACCAAATACGGAACCTTCAACCGCTCTAGATCCAGAAGAAGAAGCATCCACCGAGTTGCTATACCGGTGACGAGGCCTTGCGAAGGCATCGGAGTTCTTCTCACCACCGTCAACTCCTCCTCCTGTGTCGACGTTTCCGGGGGATGAGAATAAACCAGGTCGAAGATCAGATCCGGCATTTCCAAGCTTATCGACGTCAATGTAGGCGTTAAAAAGGTCGTCCTCAGATCCGATCTCCTCATTGGAGGTTCCGGCGAATGGATCTGAGGATAGATCCATGTCGTCGGAGATTCGGAAGGTGACCTCGGAATGCGCGCGTCGATGGTGAGGCCCTCGGAAAGAGGAGGGCGAAAGGGAATGTGAATTGCCGAAGACGGTGGAGACGCCAACGATAGAGGATGATGATGGTGGTGGTGGCTTGCGATTGGGATTGATGCCGCCATTATCGGAAGGGTTTGATGGATCTGCTTCTTCCATTTTTACGCTGATGCACTGAGAAAGTGGAGCCTAGTGAAATTGCAATTTTAGAACCAACAGAATTTTTGTGTATCGTGCGCGTGGGAGAGTGGGGGGAATTGAAGAAACTGAGGGTGTTTGGGTTTTGGTTTGCGTTCCGGTTTTGATTGGTATGTTTTGGTCATGCCATGTGCTTCAACGGATAAGCTCCCCACTGTAACGCCGTTAAATAATTCCATACGCACCCTATAACGCCGTTTTTTATTGGTGTATTTTGGAATTTCGAATGCTGCGTGCAGACGTCACAGAACAGATTAAAATGACATTGTTTTTTCGGACGTTAGGGTAGCAGCATACTTAAAACCAAAACGCAACGGTTCAAAATATATCAGTTATGTTTTGCAAGTACAAATTGTTTTATAAATCGATCAAAATACTTTATGAATATGCTTTTGTGTATTACAGTTTAAAGTAAAAAACAATTAGCGTGAATCGCGTATTTAACTAAATAATATGTTAAAAATCGAAAAACTCGAGATAACTCTCTCTTCAACTCAAGATAAATTTCTCTTTGAGAGATGAATCATCCAAACCTATTCTAGTCCTTTGTAGTGGGATGTGATATTCAATGTTAGAAGCATGTAAGATACACAACGTTCACTCACCTAAAATTTCAAATTTTAGTTAAGTTATTGTTTGGTCTTCGCTTGGGAACAGGGTTACTAATGAGACGCACATCCGGCTAACACATGTGGAGTCCGTCCGCGCCAAGCCTGAGTCACAGGCGCAGTATGCCTATGCCTGACTCTTTTTCAAACACCTCTGTGTCAATGTCACCATTACCATGACAACTTCTATTGGACAGTATTACAAGAAGGTTGGTTCCATTAATTGCCTTCAGTTTCTCCTCCTCGTCTCCTTGATCATCTCCAAGAGGCTTCTAATGGGAAACAACAATTACTGTCTCCTTCTTTACTCATCTCCAAGAGGCTTCTAATGGGACGCAACAATTAAGCATCGGTGTTGGATGAAGTGATAGACTACCTAAAGCAGCTGTAAGTGTCAATGATGAGCAGGATGAGCATCCATCCTTGATGATGCCACATCAGCTAGCCATGCAACAGCAACTCCAGATGTCCATGATGGTCATGGCAGGCATTGCCAGTTGGCCACCATGGACATGCAACAACATCAATCCGGCCATGGCAGCTCGTCAAGGCGTCTTAAACCCTACCGCCGCTTTCATACCGGTGACCGCCACGTGGGACTTCGCCGTTCCCGACAGACTACCGTTACAGGCCCCACTGACCCTATTTCCACCTACCTTGCTTCTCAGCCCCGTACGTACGTTTGTCTATATATATATATATATATAGAGAGAGAGAGAGGGTGTGGTTCCCATGAGAACAGGCTTATAGTGTGATCATATCGTGTAATCATGAGAATAATCTTAGATCGTCGGATGGTGAGTATTAAGGGTCGAGATTTAGTGTAGATATCGTAATTAATAATAATTACGAATAATAATAATTAGGAATAATTCATTCAACCAACAATAACTACGAATAATCCATTCAACCAACAATAACTACGAATAATACATTAAACGATACAACACCTTCGTAACAAAACTAATAATAATTACGAAATTGTTCTCATGATTACACGATAAGCCTGTTCTCATATGATCTACAATATATATATATATATATATATATATATATATATATATATATATATATATATATATATATATATATATTTCTTTTCTTGATTGATAAGTATGTATGAAATACGTAGAGTCCTATTAAACTGTGTGTATGATTTGCAGTCCATGTCAATTGAAGCTTATAACAAGATGATAGTATTGATTCAACAACAATTGGTTGTTGCCTCTAAGCACCGCAGGCGAACTCCCGGACGCATTAGCAATGCGCCCCCATTGGGGAGGATTTGCAATGCGCCCTAGACGCGCAGGCAGTCCGGCTGCACCTGCGTTGACGCGACGGTAAACTCCGCATGTGTTAGCGGGGACGGTAAACTCCGCATGTGTTAGCGGGATGTCCGCCCCAATAACATCACTCTTGGGGAAATTGATGAAACTTCAGTGTATAGACGGAGGAGGTTATGGGTCTTCCTGAGCGAGTACTTCAATTTTCTAAACAATACGATGCATTTGCAATATTGCATCATCAACTTCCGCTTCTAAATGAAAAAAGTATACTCACTGAAGCAATTTACATGTGCAATTCTTCACTTTGTCATATATAGTATCAAGGGAAAATTTGGATATAAAAATTGTATAATTGTAATATTTAAACAATGAAGAAGACAGAAGCATTACCATGCCACAAAAGAAGGAAACTCAGAGGGGCAAAGCACCATTCCTCTTTGCTCACATAGAAACCTTTGTTTTCCCCTCAAATTTCCAAAGATGTCATTTAAGTTCTGGATTCCTTAACAGTCAACTCAATGCTGATTGACTGTCCTTTTTCTCATGTTTATCAACAGCAGTAGAAGAAACACCGTTCTCTAGCTCTGGCCCCAGCTGAGGCTGTTCACCCTCTTTCTTACTCTCTGGTTGAGCTGAGCTGAGACCATCTTTTTTCTCAGTCTCGTGCTTGGGGGGAGGATTCTGGGTGTTCTCACCCTCTTTCTTAGTCTGTGGGTGAGCCGAGGGTAGGTCCGAGGGGGATGCTTTCTTATGATACAAGCGGCTTGATGTCTCATCTTCTTTAGTGTGGTGATTTGCATCCGTCTCCAATGGTATGGTAGTTGTTTGCGGCAGATTCAACAAAGTGACAGCTTCTGGAACCTCCACTTGTGTCTCGTCTTCTCGGGCTGGGCGAGAGTTCAGATCTATGATTCCCTTGCTATAGCTCTTGCTTTCTTCCACCACAACTTCTTTCCCTACTTCACTCTTCGAGTTATCTTTAGGCAGTTTGGGTAGGTTGCTCGGTTCAGATTCCTCCGCTGGGCGGTGTTGTTCCTGGTTGGTGTTTTGGCTCCTCCGTTGCACCCTATCAGCTTCTTGCTCACATTTTCGTTTCTTCTTACGCATCATTAGTGTTTTAAACCTCCGTTTCACGGTTGAGCAAACGTTGCATGAACAACTGGCTTCATGCTTCCCTTTCCCGCTTGGGGGTTGTATGCAAACTATACAAGAACAGCCAGGGCGGTGCCTAGGGTGTCTCGTGGTTGCTCCAGTTGATGGCTCTGCTGACTCACGTGCCTGGTCACCCAGAACCGCAGCATTAGCAAGAGCGTCTAGACCAGAAGGCGTGCTTTCCTGAACTGCGTCACTGCGTTCTACAACCTTCCGTTTCTTGGAATCTGAAACAAAAAACATTTACTTTTTATAAAAACCTCATAAAAAACCTTGCACTGACATGCTAATCTAAGTAGGGCTGGGCATCCGGACCGGACTGGAATTGTCAAAACCATAGACCGGGGACCGGACCGTTTCGGTTCGAGCTATTCCGGTCCGGGTCCGCCGGACCAGGTTTTTCCGGTCCGGGTCAAATTTGCACAGCCCTAAATCTAAACAACCATCCAACATCGTAGGACCTTTCCCTTAATTTTCTTGCAAACTTATCCTATGCATGTGCATGCTTGGACTTTACACCCCTCCCACAATATTGTAAACCAAGTTTTGCAAAATATATCAACTTCTCAGTTCAGTCTAATAATAAAAAAATTAAGCATATGCAAGCACTTTGACCTGCTACTACTAGACATCAACATAATATCTCAAGTATAAAGAACAAACCATAAATTGAACGCAAATAAATAGTGGCATTTGAGGGGCCATCACACCCCTAAATGGAAAAAAAAGAGATCTGGCAAACCTTTGCCAAGTCTGAGAAAATGATCCAGTTCCTCAGAGCTGATCTCCTCTGGCTCAGAACAGGAAGACCTGGAAGACATTTACAAGCCAGGACTAATATCGGTCATTATTGTACATATAAATATATGAATGTTAAGTACCTGAATGGAGATTAAAAAGGAGCTGAGTAAAGACCTGCTTAAGTCCCACACGTTATCCAAACACGACCACTTTGGTGGGAGGAGAACATCCCAAGGTAACTTCCTCCACTTGGCACATGTATCACACTGAGCCCATTGATTTTGCCCCCTGCAATATATTTGAAACGATTTAGCTACAAATGCGTGAAATGACTGGAAAGAAAAGAAAAACGGAATCCTCAACATGCACATAGCAGAGTTTCATGATTGAACCATCGACCAGCTACCAGATCAGATGAACATTTTGCACATTATGAAGACAAGAAATGCAAAGGGAGGAGAGGAATTACTATAAGATTGCTTACCCAAGAAGCCCTGTAGTAAAGAGCGTTTGTTTGCCAAAGACAGGAGGTACCTAAATTTTCATAAACCAGTAAAGTTCACACTTAACTAGACATAATACTATAATTTGAAACAGATTGATGACTGAAAAGGGAAGCAAACAAAGAGAAACCAAATTCATTATTGAATTCGGAAAAAATGAGAAAGCTTCATAATTATGGTAAAATCAAATCAGATAATTGTCACTAACTTTATAGAACTTACATCATATTCTTCAAACTCAACTCCCTCAACCACAAAAATGGTAGGTTGGACGCCTGGTGGTGGACGAAGAAGAAGCTGTGAATCCCCCCAATTGGATTTCAGCTCCACAGCATCCTCACTGTGTATTAATAACCTTTTGTTTTTGGAGCTTATATTAAGAGCCTTCGTCTCTGAGCAAACCTTTGGTTGCCGCAACAGTTCCAAGCTTATTTTGCTTTTAGAGTTTTCGTTCTTGCTCCAACCTATGTCACCAGAGGAAACATTCAAAATGTTCTCTTTGCTTGCTTCGAACGAATGGAGAAGGCCACGATAACCATTAACATTTGCTTGACTGTCATTTGCATCAGAGTAAAAATTTTCTTCAGGTACCAGGCCATTATGAGGAGCAGGAGTCTGTTGATCCTGCTAGTTCAAAATTTTGAGCATCAATTAAAACAGCATATGAAATTGCCAAATTGGTAAAAGGCGTAATAGTTCAAGTCAATAACCTGTGTTTCGAAAGAATTTAACGCTTTACGAGATCCTATGACAAGTTTGCCTCCAGGATCAATCCGGCTGAATGTCACTACAGAAAAGGATATCTTTGATCAGAGCATAAAAGATTGCACATGAGCAGATAAAGCAAGATAAAATATCAAACCACTGATAAATTATCTTTAAAGATCACTGAAAGAATATCACCATATCCTCAATTGGAACATGAAAAATAACCGGATAAAAGAAAATATCCGAATCATACTAGAATGCCTGTACCTGTACTTGGCAATCATCCCAACAATCTACAAACTGAGGCTTCTACTCCTTAGACAGTGATCTGATTTTTATTAGGCGTATTAGAAATATAAATATACCGGCTGAACACGAAACTTTTCCTCGTCGGTATATGACCTGACTGATTGTTTTCCTTCTTGTTTTATGGACGGAATATTTGGTGTACAGGTTCCTCAACCGATCTTCATACTCAAAACGATACACGTTCATCTTGCTCCTCGCATAAAACTCACTTTAGTGTGTGTTCGTTGGAGGTCTATGGAAAAAGTACGCATTGGGTAAAATGTGAAACTTGTGAATTTTGTAGTTCCAATGATTCCTTTGTTTGTATTGTTAAACCAAAAACACTCAAATGTCAAACACTCCACTAGGTTTTCAACGAGGTTCTTATATTCAATACAAATCTCAAAACAACAAATAAATATGTAAAAACTCAAAAACCAACAGTCATCCAAAAACATCGTTTCCTGAACAAAACACCCTAAGGTTATTACCTGGGTTGTCTAATTTGACAGGATATGAAATGATTATATCAAGGATCTACCCTTTTTATAATCGTCTTTACATCTATTTTCGGCGGAATAGAACAGAAACAATTAACATGAGCGTGAGAATTGTATGAAAGTAGGACTTTGAGATTGTAAAAACACACCATCAAGATGTTAAAGAGAGAGAAGAAGCTGCAGACTAATAAAAGAATGACTTGGAAACTGGAATCGCAATCAAACAGAACATCAAATACTTCATATTTCAAACTATAAAGTACAAACAAATTTCGAAGGAAGATAAAGATGCATACCAGTATCACCAGCATATAACTGCAGGGTCTGCATGCAAGGGGTTACACCTTCCAGGACATACATTCGACTATTATTGTTGGGCCAAAATCTGAACTGAAATGTCCACTCATTACCCTTCACATCCTGAACTTTCACTGGAAGACCTTCTGATTGATTGATTGGAGGAAAATAAGCCTACATCAGTACAACAAAAGCAAAATTAAAGCCAACAACTCCTTCAGGGAGATAAGTAAACTTAAACAAGCACCAGATAGTTTCACATCAACTTACTTCAGCACATGCCTTTGGAAGCACCAACCGACCAATACGACTAGCATCACTAGCACTTAAAACCTTCTCAAACAAAGGTACAATAGTCGAATTCAGGCTGGAGGAAAATAGCAGTTAAGGTAAAAGAGGTATATAATCAAAAAGAAGAAGCGAGAAATGTTTTTTCTTCCAGGTGAAAGAGGAGAAAATTTGAAGATCGCTAGAGCAGATGCAAAACTTTAGTGATGATAAATTTTTCATTCAGGTCCAACACATATGCATGTTCACACAAGAAAAAAGGACAAAACAATAAGGATACTCCCCAGATAATTTTTGCAACTCTTGGTCAGTGATTCTAGGCCAGTAACGTGGCAGTAATTGGTTGCGTAATCTTGCTTCAGCAGGTGGCCTTCCAATCCGCTTTTGAGAAGAACTCTTAGATAGGCTAGTTTTAACAGGTTTAGGAAAAATATGACGAGCCTTTTGTATGGATTGAACAATAGGTGACCTGCCCTTTTCCCCTTCTTCGGTACCAGGAAGTGCTAGGCTAAAGCTTTTGGAATCTGGAGTCCCCAAACTGATGTTCAAAGACGGCAGGATTTGTGATCCCTGCATATCTTTCATCCCTACCTTAGGTTGGTCATTACTTGGCATTGCAAGCTTGGGAGGCTCAATCACTGTTTGGGATAGATTCTCAAAGGCTTTGCGAGCAAAATCATTCGGGCTTTTCATTTCCACTTGCAACCCAAATATCATCCTATTAGAAGGGGTTCCTAGATTCAAAAGGCTTCCATCATTTTGTGAATCACCATCCATCTTATAACTTGACTGTGGGTTCTGCTTCTCGCAAGAAGTGAAAGAGTTCTGTTTTGGTGTTTCAGACGGCAGTGCATCTATCAGGTTCTGGATTTTAAAAACAGACAGATGTGAATGAGCACAATATTTCAGTTAAAAATAAGAGAATAAATGAAACATAGGACCTTCATCCTACAATAAATAAATACCTTACTCTGTGAGCCATTGTCACAGTGCATGGAATTTTGCAAATATGTCATCTGAGCTAACATGAACTAACGTGATTTTTACTACGTCAAGGACAAATTAGATGAAAAAGGTAGCTTAAAGTTAAAACACTACTCAGCAAACTTGCTTAAACATGTCGTGACAAACTTATGGACAACAGTAATTCTAATGTGACTGGAATATGATAAGATGTCAAGAACCATTCCTAGCCTAGTATGCAGTTATGTTAGGGAGGCAACCTATGTAAAAATGGAGTTAAAACTGCAATTGACATTACCTTATGACAGCCAGCACTATGTGCACAGTTAATGCACCAGACACCTCCAAAGTCCTGTATCTCAATGAATGGCAGAGAAGCACTGCATCCGCAGTGGAGGCGCTGTCAAACCAAAATAGAAAAGGAAATTATTTGTAAGAAGCCTTCAACAAAATAAAGACAGCTATCTCTCAATGCAAACCTTGTTGCACAAACTGCACTCTCTCCAACCTGTTTCTTCAGAATGAAATGTGTCACAATATCCTAGCTTCTCATATGCAGATCTGGTACCACAAAAACAAAAGATGTAATAAAAGGTTGCATGGCATTCTTAATTGCATTCTTCTGTTTTAAAACTAGGTGACAGTGAAAAGGCGTGGGTTCACTAAGTAGAGGCGAATTTGGCTAAACATGAACCAAATAAATGAGTTCTTAACCATATATTGTGCAAACAACTATTGCAATCAAGATATACAACATTTAACACCACAAGTCCATTCGTTTTACCGTCAAGGGTGCTTCAAAACATAATGCACATGGTCTATACAACCGGTGAGATTTTTGCTCCATTTTATTTGTATTTCTAGGAACTAGTAGTAATTAATACGGTTCAAATTTGCGATCCCAAAAAATTGCACCATGTATTCTGATGGATGGTGATCCATGACAAGAAATTGTGCAAAGAATTTTATTTTATTTGAATAGGATATCTGGTCAGGAAGAAATATTATTAACTCTATCATTGTAAAACAGGTGGAATTTTATGAACCCTATTACGGAAAACAGGTAGGATTTTAAGCAAGGTAGTGAAAGCAACCTCCAGCACGAAATTCACAGGCAGGGAGGGCAGGTGCCACCAGATCAAAAAAAAGATACTTTATTAGCATATAGTAGAAGTCTAGAACCCAATCAACCCTTATATAAGCTGGGGGAAGAGGCTAACCAACAGTAGATGCAGAACACTAAAACAGGATATCCTATAAATAGCAAACAAAATTCTCAATGAATCAGAAATTAGAATCAGGTCTTCCAATTTCCAGTCAATTGAAGGAGAGAAAAGGAAAATGATTTTCAAAAAATAGCGAGGGCGTCAAAGTGATACCCGCAATTCAAACAGAGATCAGCAATTTGACCGGATTTCAAATCCCAGCCTTTCTTCCACGTAGAAGAAACTGTGGCACCGCACAACGTGTTCATGCAAATTCTGGTCGCCATTCACCTAACACTTTCCAAATCACCAACTCGTGCCGAACCTAATAAGAATGAAAGTCAACATCATTAGAGCTTCACAAACAATCGGACCAAAAACTCAAACCCTAACAATCTCGCATCGCAAGCAATAGTCGCCAATCGCCAAGTCAAAGACGAGCAAAAACTCAATCGATTGAAAAAAATAATAAAATTAAACGTTCACGTCAGCTGAAAGCACAAGACTAGTTCAATCAAAGTCGAAGCAACTAACGTGAAATCAAACACTCACTGTGTCATTCAACAAAGAGGACGACGTTTTCGATTAGTAAATCGAAGGAAGAGAAAGCAAATAATTGTGGTGAATCGGAGATCGAGAGATTTGAAGAAGAATGAAGTAGTACATGGAAAAGGCGAGACTTTGGATTGAAGAAGAGAAGACAAAGAGAGGTGGGGGCGTGAGAGAAGGCGTGTGTGCATGCAGATGGGGGAGAGAGGAAGTGAGGTCTAGAGAGAGAAGGGTGAGGGGGGAAAGGGTTAGAGAGCTTGAGATGCATGCACGACACTCGAAGACATCGTTTACCTCGTCCAGACGGCGGGCCCCGCTTTTCTTATTGCTCATATTTACTACTAGTCGTACGCTCGTACTATAGGGTATTCTTTCTTGGTCTTGGGTTGCTTGGTGAACTAAGGACGAATGGAAGCGGTGTGAAAATATTTTTTACTGCAAATAACACCATCTCCACCAAGCCCAATATACTTTGGCTAGGGTTCTTTTTGATAAATCCTGAGATAGAAGTCGTATTTGATTTGATTCTTAGACACTGCAATCAATGAATAGTTAAATTTTTCATTTTGTTATACTCATTGATGGGTTTGGGAGGGTATGTTTTCGGTTGAGTATCGCATGATCATTAAACATCATTTTATGATTTTATTATTCCCGGTTAATGAGATTTGTTCTAAGTTCAATTGTTGAAAGGTTTTGGATGTTATTGGGAGCACGTTGTTTATTGTACATAACTATTTGGCTTCAAATATAGACATTTAGTTCGAGATGTTTTGTGTGACGTGTTTAGAAGAGCGGGGGTTTCGGCTAAGAAGGAAGGGCATGTGAGCTTCTTGACGGATCCACATGAGAGAAGGTCAATGTTGAGGCCCGCAGTTGTCTTAGTGTTTGGATGGATGAGTGGAAAGCATTCTTGTATTGATTTGATAGGTTCTCACTGGTATGTATGAGAAGCAAGCCTTTGTGGTGCATAAGGCGGCCTTCAAGGCGATCACAGGCCCTCGGCTAAGGTGGCTAAGCATGAGAGTGTTTGTAATTTTGCATCGAAAATCAACATGTATTTATTTCGTTCGTTTTTGGCACTTTTAGCTTTCTTGTTCCCGATGTCATTGAGATTTTCAATAGGTGAAACAAGTCTTGGTAATGTTGTGTCACCTAGGTCTTCAGATCTAGTTTTTATGAGGATCGAGTTTGCTATTCAGAAAGGGTTGACATCGCATCTTGTTGTCTGTTTACCTTCTAGCTCGATGTAAACATATTATATAATATATATATATATATATATAAATATTGTATTATAATCTATAGTTCATTTGTCTAAGGTCCGTTCCGTGGGGATATATTATGGAAATAAAGATAAAAGTTATGATATGAGAAGAAATTGTAAGATTTTGTTCGATCTCTTCTACATAATTTATGGTGATGAAAAGTTTTTCTTAAAAACTAAACGAGATTTGATAGAAATGAAATAAAATAGATATCGTACTTTTCAAATAATTTTAAACCAAAAATTTAATCTCGTAATTTCATCTCGCCCTTTATTTCATATTTGTCCTTTTTAATCCCTTCACAATGTTGAATACTTTAACATTTAGGGTCCATTCAGGTCATTGTGGTTGAAATGTGATACGGGATATTTGTCTGTGTAGTTTGACCCAATCTTTTAACACATGAAGACTCTATGAAAAAATAAGAATAACGGAAATAAGGGAAAAGGATAGATCAAGGTTGAACCCTAAGAAGCTACCGGGAAGCACAGAAGGCCACGATCGGAAGGATCACCCAAAGACAATAGGTGTTCGAAGAACCCTAAAGCACATGAAGGTTTGCATGTAGCTAGTTGAAGCACCCTGCTTTGTCGTGGCAAGTAAAACACGCTCAAACAAGTCCAAGCGGGGCGAGCAAGACGTCTCTTACTCAGGTTTGCTCTTCACTATGTGAAGACGACGGTTAATGACCGTAGGGGATAACACAACATGTTTATCAAAAGTGTGTATAATTCCAAATGAAAAATATGTAGGCACAACCACCATATATAGGAGAAGCTATCGTCATATAAACCCTAGGGCGGATAGTGTACGGGCCGAATAAACCCATTGATCCATCCAGAAAAGATAAGATTTATCCTTAAAAAATAATAAAATAAGATCAATCTTCTAGAAAGATTAGATCTTAACAAAATAGAATATATCTTCTAACAAGATAAGATATATCTTTAAGCTTCTCTAATAAAAGACTTAATTGTATTTGCTGGAAAATAAAATAGACTTGGGCTAAAAATATAATTAAGAGCCTGTTAAAACAACCCATAATTTAAACAAGTTTTTATGGGTTGGAAATAAAATAGAATGCACTAGAGTGGGATGTGATTTGTGTCATTCACCCGAGTAGATGGATGGTCCATTTGCATGGTTGACCTTCCTCTCTTGTGTGGATATGTATGTCCCTCCTGTATGGTTGATTTCACGTACATTTTAGAACTTGGTTGGGATGGTCTTGTATGTGGGTCCCGGTCTTCTAATGTTATTATAAGATCTTCTTCTTGCTACTATCGAGTATATTCTCGTGCTTTGTGTTCGCTCCAAATGGTGTGTGCAAGCTTTAAATTTATAACCCTAGATGTATGCCTAAAACGAGGATGCGAACCCGCAGTGTACGGGTCAATCGTAGTAAAAGCAAGAATTTCGGGTTGTCGATCTAAGGGACTTAGGTGAAACAAAACCAATATAGGTAGTCAATATTGCAACTAACCACAAAAGCAATTAAAGCAATCAAAGATGATAAAAAGTCAATTAAAGGGAGATGCAATTTCTAGGGATTAAAGCATCTAGTTGTGGTTCCAACTCAAGATCTCAAGATAAGCGGACAAAACTGAGTTTTTGCAAAGGGAAGGTGTTACTAAAGTGTGAATAGATCACCGGGTAAGTCTCACTACTCACAATCCCAAGCCAAAGAACCTATAACCGGGTAAGTCTCAAGGTACTAAAGGAATTATAATCTCAAACTAACACTCCAACTAAGGGAATAGAATCAACCTTTACCGGGTAAGTCTCAGGCTAACTCACAAAGATAGGATGAAGGCACACTCAAACCCCAATAAAAGATAAACCTTTATTACCTACACTTATGATCTTGGGTAAACAAACAAAGGAATTACCGGGTAAGTCTCATCATAAGCTTGCATTGAACCAGGAAAGGTGTAATAAGAATAGGATTTGGCAAACTTTAACACTTAACTCTTAGTTACGGATCAGAAAGGTCACCTCGGTCAACCAAGTTCCACCCCGTCTGAGATGTTCATCGACTGAACGATATGTTCTAAGGTTAAGGATAAAGACTCGAGCTTCAGGGTCCGACTGGAATTAAGATTATCCTATCATTGTTTTTCCCATAACCTTCAACTAATCACCCTATCACACAAAGAAATTAGCCACTCATCATCATGAAAGCAATAATCAAATATATGGGAAGAGAATGAATATTTGAACACAAAAACCTTAAGAACAAGGCTTCAATAACTGAATCAAATAAACAAATCAGCGTTCCTTGGATCACAGATCCAACAAGACGAATCAACAAGAAGAGAATCTAAGAAAGTCTTACAAAACCCTTCACAAAAGCTATAACAAGCTATCAATCCTTCCTTCAATCTTCCTTCCTTCAAAACCCTGGAGAAAATCCCTTAATTGCTGGATGCTATCAGCCCTCTAAGCATGTATAAGCATGGTTGAACTTGTGGAAAATCCAACCCTTTATATAAGAAAACTAACTTCCAAAGATAAAATATCTTGAAAAGATATTTTCCTAATAAAATATATTCATATCTCTAAAATAGATCTCAAAAATATATAATCTTCCTTCCAGAAATCCAACTCAAAAATATAAGATTTCTCCTTCCAAAAATAAAAGATCTCAGCCAAGAATAAACGATCTCGCCGCGTCAGGGTATTCGCATTGGTCGAGACGCTCCTCAAGATCACCTCGGTCGAGGTGATCTGTAGTCAACCGAGATGACTTTGATTTGAATGTGAAATCTCTCAAATCTGGTCCAAAGTAAATCTTTAATCCTTTTTCATGCTTCTTGGTTTCTTCCTTAAGCTCCTGAATGTAGCTCCAATGACTCCTTCACTCCTTTAGCTCCATTTTGATGTAAAACATGCCATTTTACCTACGATTACAACGAAACTTGGTGTAGACCTCGATTCCCGCAAAGGTAGATGAAATGACAATATAATCACATAATATACATTCAAACATGCAGATTATTGAAGATAAAACGTCTAAACATGTCCTAAAATATAGACTATAATACATGCTATCAAAATACCCCATACTTGTCCCTTGCTTATCCCCAAGCAAGTTCCAAATCTTAAGTACAAGATAGAATAGATTATAAGTCATAAAGACCAATAAAAAGTATTTCAAAACATTTTTAGTGGTGTGCTCCACTCAGAGATCACTCTAAGAGAATACTTCATGGAATTTAAAATCAAAACATGCTCAAAACATTTTATAAATATAAGAAAGTTGTTCATCTTTGCACAAAATCATAGAATGCATAATAAATCATATTCATCGAAATTAATCATGTATAATCCAATTTAAACCACCAAGTCAATCAACAAGCTCGAGGTCTCAAGGGCTTTTCAAGAGAAGGTCAAGAAACGTGTGAGGGTGGGATGTATTTAGGGAATGTGGTGCTAGAATCCGGGAAAAGGGATTTTTACTTCACTTCCTTTTAAACTTCAACCTCTTCCACCAATAAGCTTTGCTTATTTGCTTTTTACTTTACTTTTTGGGATGCATGGATAGAGGTGCACAATAACCAAAGCCTGGGAGATTAACAATCATCAATTTCTCGAGATGCCTCAAACCCTTGATGCACATACCATAACCCGTTAGGAATATCGCTCAATCCGACTTTGGCAAGACACAAACACCCGGCTATGTGAATGGTGCCAAGTTACTCATCATCATGATTGACTTCCCCAAACCTATTTGTTTCTTTCTAACTTTCAACCAACATCTCAACTTTTCTTTCACTTGCTTTTCACTTTCTTGTTTCCAAATTCCCGGGTAGGTAAAGGGAGGCAAATATGTATATGAGGGGCTAAGCATGATCAAGAAGAAGAAGAGAAGAGAATGAATTGCCTTGGTCTTTCCAGGAAGAAAGTGAGAGAACTTATCACGTGGTGTCAACCTTCAAATTCAACATAATTTGGATAAAAACAAAGTATTAAACATGCCACAAATTTCAAACAAAGCATTTAGAAATTTAAACATATTATAAAACCTTTCAAACATATAAACTTATAAAGATTTCAAAACCAGTATGCAAACAAAATCTTCACTGAGGTCATATCCATATAAGAAGCACAAAAATCGTTTCGAAAACTGTCTCAGTTAAACCACCTCGGTCGAGATGTTCTAAGTCAACCGAGGTACTACACCTCGATTGGTCAGAATCACTTCGGTCGAGGTCATAAAATTTTTTTTTCTTTAACTAGTTTTTCTCAATCAATTAACCTGTATGCATGCATGTAGTCTCAAATAAGCATATAGAGCAGGATAAAATCATAAATATCCATCAAGAGTCATACAATCATCCACATAAGTCAAATAATACATATCCGAATACCCCATACTTGGGACACATTGTCCCAATGGGTCAAATAAGTCATAAGAACAGAATACTCACCGGACAAAGCTGAGCTGCATAATAAATAAAGAAAAGAAATCCTGCAAGCTCTAATCCTGATCTGCTGGCGGTGGTGGAGGATATGGTATGTACGGATGCTGGGACGGGTCAAATGGATGTCCCATCATATGTTGGAATTGGATCTCCATCATCCAGCGCTGATAGTGCTGGCTCTCTAGTATCTGATGAGTCCGGCTATCCAACTCTCGGTGAAGGTCATCCAAACGTCCCCCTAGATCGACGGTCATGACTACGTAGGAGTCAATCATCTGATCTGTCAGATCGTCGATCCGGAGGTGAGCTACGGGATCCCTTTGTATGCGTACTCTACGCCTGGCAGGACGTGCTGGTGCTGCAACTGGCTCGTCCTCTGTCTCCTCATCGTCTAGATCGATGACTGGTATATACTGGGAGCAGCTGTATCTGTCCCTGTCTCCATAACAACTCCACCATCATCCTCCCCATCAGCCTTCTTATCAGCCTCCTCCTCATCCTGCTCTTGGGTTGTTGTTGCTGCGTCTCTAGCATCCTCAATAAGAGGAATCAATGTAGTGTACCAGTACTGAGGGTCAAATACTGAGAACTGAGATGACCATCTAATACCCTAAGGGGCAATCTTCTCCCAGGGCATCGCCACATATGGCATAGTAAGTCCACGAGGAACCAGAATCCTCCTCGTGATCATCTCCTGCAGACCAAGCGGCTTGGCAGCCGCCACCATAGTACAAGCACTCAGATCAAGGTCCATGTAACTCGCGATGTGAGTCACTAGCCCTCTATAGCAGATATCTCCCTTTGCATTCGCCTTTATCTTGTGTAAATCCTCAGCCAACATCACTCCAAAGTCGGGAACTCCTCCGGTAACCATACAGTATAGACTCAGCAACTCCCCCTGTCTAATCTTCTAGGGCGTCTCAGTACGCGCCAGAAGTGTCTCGCTAAAGATCTGGTGGGCTAATCTGAAGGCGAGGTGGAAGATGATGCGCTCCCTGGAGTCTCCAGGTCTCCACCTATCAACATGCTCAACTACATGAGCTATCTGGCCCCAGAACTGTCGAGCCACGGCTCGAGAAGGAAAATCAGAAACTGTGGGGGTCGGAAATCCGAAGATCTCCCTCCAATGGTCCATCGGAACTAAGTAGTTCCGGTTCAGCAACCGGTACTTGATGGCACGCTCTGTAGGCAGGTAAGTCACGAAGCTCACAAACTCCAAAGTCGGCTCAAGGTAGGCTGGAGCTCTAATCTTAGTATATTGCTCCAGCCCTACCATAGCAATCATCCGCCTCAAATCATCATCTACGTAGAGGCAATCAAAAGCAACGATATCAAGGAATCACGGTGCAACCATTGGACGCGCAACAATGCGGTCATAATCTACCCGGTGACGCTCATGGATCACCGGTATGGAGCGGCGAGAAGAAGAAGAAGGAGAAGGGGAAGACCTATCCCTCAGAACCAGCTGTCTATCAGAACTCATTTTTCCTCTCTCTGTCAGACCACTTCGGTCGGTTGCCCAGATCTCAAGAACACCTCGGTCGAGACGCAGGTCGACTGGACCGAGGTAGAAGGTTGTTTGATCGTAACTCTCAGAAATCCAGTTATTTTCCCTCAATATCACTACCAATTGTTCCTATGGGGTACTTAAGCCTTTTTCAACACAATGCAGGGGCAACCAAAGCCCAATTAGATCGAAACAGTGGAAGAAGAACGAGTTAGGGTTTTTTCGATTTACCCCAGATTTGGTCGATTCGGAGCGTTTTTGTTGTAGATTGTTGCTTGAAAACTGATCCTCTACTCTTTCCTTGCAGTTTGGAAGCAAGAATCGTCGAAAACGATCGAGAATCGGGGAGCGAGATGAATTGGGAAGCCGCGGTCGAGAAGGTGAGAGAGGGAAGAGAGAATTCGAACCCCCTTTTATACCCTTTTCTGAAACTGTTGTCACCTCGGTCGAGATGGTCTCGACTGGACCGATGTGATACGGACCGAGGTGGATCTTCAGTAACCCTAGTCGCCTCGGTTGCTCAAGAATCATCTCGGTCGAGGTGCTGTGACAGCAACCGAGATGTGTCTCAGTCGAACTCTGTCTTCTCAAATTCTCGAACTTTTGTCCTTCCAGTGTTGCTCCTGGGTTGTATTCCTTCCTTAGAGATTACCTGTTGTTTGTCCAGGACGCCAAAAACAAAGCAAAGCAAAGCAAAGCAAAGCAAAAACAAACTATCTAAAGCTAGACTAGGAAAGGGAAAGAAAGCAATACCTTGGGTTGCCTCCCAAGAAGCGCTTGATTTAAGGTAGCTAGTTGGACCGTACGGTGTCCCTAAACAAGGTATAGTGGTGCAACCTCCTCAACCGGGACTTCTGGTTTGTACTTATTAAGTCTATGACCATTGACTTTAAACCTTCCACTTGTTTCTCCCCAAATCTCAACTGCACCATAAGGGAAAACATGTTTCACAACATAAGGTCCGGTCCATCTAGATTTCAACTTACCTGGAAAGAGGTGAAGGCGGGAGTTGAAGAGTAGAACTAAGTCTCCTTCTTTAAACTCCATAGGAGTGATACGCTTGTCATTCCATTTCTTCGTCCTTTCTTTGTAGATCTTGGCGTTCTCATAAGCGTTCAAACGCAGCTCCTCCAGCTCGTTGATGTCCAATAGCCGCTTCTCGCCGGCGTCTTTGATGTCGAAGTTCAACCATTTGATCGCCCAATATGCTTTGTGTTCCAGCTCAATGGGCAAATGACAAGACTTCCCATATACCAAATTATAAGGTGTGATACCAATGGGAGTCTTGAATGTGGTCATGTAGGCCCAAAGAGCGTCATCCAACTTAATGGACCAATCCTTCCTCGTCCTAGAGACGGTCTTCTCCAAGATTGCTTTAATTTCTCAATTAGAGATCTCGACCTGTCCACTAGTTTGAGGGTGATAAGGGGTTGCTACCTTGTGGGTTACCCCATACTTCGATAGAAGTGCCTTAAACTTCCGGTTGATGAAATGTGTCCCCCCATCGCTGATGATGATGCGTGGAGTCCCAAAACGTGGAAAGATAGTCCTATTAAAGAACTTCACTACCACCATGAAGTCATTAATGGGAGAGGCAATGACTTCAACCCATCTAGAGACGTAGTCGACAGCTAGGAGAATGTAGAGGTTTCCTCCGGATGATGGGAAAGGTCCCATAAAATCTACTCCTTATACATCAAAGATTTCAACCTCCTGTATGTTATTGAGTGGCATCTCGTTCCTGCTAGATAAGTTTCTTGTTCTTTGGCATGCATCACAAGAGACAACAAACGTTTGCACATCCTTAAATAATGTAGGCCAAAATAAACCGGAACGTAATACCTTGGCGCACGTTTTGTGAGCGCTAGCATGCCCTCCACAAGGAAGTGAGTGATTTTCACAAGGAAGTGAGTGACAATGCCGAATGACACTAGTAACTTCATCTTCCGGAATGCATCTTCGAAGCATCCCATCCGGACCTCTCTTAAATAGTAGAGGTTCATCCCAATAGTAATGACGTACATCTTTAAAGAATTTCTTCCTTTGAGCGTACGTCAATCCGGGTGGTATTTCCTGACAAACAAGATATTTAACAATGTCAGCATACCAAGGCCCTTTATTATCAGAAGTTTGGTGGAGAAAGTATTCCACCAACTGAGGGTGAATTTCAGAAAAGGGAGTAAGAAGTTTGTTATTCTCAGTTGACATCATCTCGCTTTCGACCTCGGTCGAGGTTCAGAGTGGGTGACCGAGATGTTCTTCAGTCAAGAACACCTCGCTTGGTCCAGAAAGTGCCTCGGTCGAGGTACTGCAACTGGGACCGAAACTGGAGATTTTCTTCTCCTGGATTAATCTTTCAAATTTAGCTCCTGGATCTTCTTCCAGTGCCTTTAAGCTCCGTATATCTGCATCACAAGAAGCATCTATGCCTTCCTCCATTAAGCTAAAGCTAATAACTTTTTCAAGTGGATCATTATTAAGGATAGAGCTCACCAATTCTCTTGATTCTTCTTCATCATAGATGTTGAAGATATCATCTCCTAGCGGCTCTCCTTTCATTGCAACAAGCAATGCAAACTCAACTTGATCACCGCCAATGTTGAATTGCAACTTGGCGTTCTTACAATCCACATTACAACCCGAAGTTGCTAGACATGGTCTCCCGAGAATGATAGGAACGGGATAATCTGCGGGAATGTCAAGCACAACAAAGTCTATAGGTATATAAGTTACCTAACTTAACCGGAACGTCTTCCAAAATGCCCACGAGATGGGTAATGGAGCGATCCGCCATGTACAACCGTATCTTCACCGGCTTTGGGCTCTCCAAGTCCGATCCTCACACATAGATCCAACGGAATAATGCTCACGCTGGCTCCTAGATCACACAACGCCTCACAAGTGACATCTCCAACTTGAATGGGAATGCAAAATGGGTCGGGATCCCTTAACTTAGGTGGCATCTTCTCCTTCATGATTTGAATGAGTTCCGAGGATTTAGATGTCATCCTTACTTCACCAAAGTCTTCTAACTTCCTCTTCCTTGATAGAATTTCTTTCAAGAACTTCCCATAGGCGGGCATTCCTAGAATAGCATCAAGGAAAGGGATGTTAATATGTAGTTTATTCATCAAGTCAAGGAACTTACCAAAATGCTTGTCTAGATGTGCTCTAGCCCTTGACTGGGGGAATGGAAGTGGTGGTTTATATGCAGGAGGTGGAACATAAACTTTAGTTTTGTCCGACGCTCTCTGAGGCTCGACCTCGGTTGGCACCTCGGCCGAAGTGTTCTTCGACTGTACCTGGACCGAGGTGTTCTTCGTCTGTACTGGCATCGACCGAGGCATTGGATCTGCAGTTCTCAGTCCACTTCTCGTCGTTATTGCCATGATATGTCCTTTAGGGTTGCTTTCCGTCCTTGCTGGAAGCTTCCCTGGATCTCTTGGCGCTTCATTCGCCTTGTTAAAAAATTTTTGTTCTAAGGCTTTTTGTGCCTTCGAAAATGAAGTCATGGACGTCTCCATCGAGTTTAGTTTGATCAAGATGACCTCCAACACTGCATCTTTCTTTTCTGGTTGGGACGAACTTGATCCTTGTTCCTGACTCTTCAATGGAGTAGAAGAAGAAGAAGAAGAGAGGAAAGGATTAGAAGAATTGTTTGAATTTGAGTTAGAGTAAGAGTTACCCGATTTTTGATTGTTGGATCTCCAATTGTTGTTGTTGGATCCTCTATTGTTATTGTAGTTGTTGTTTCGGGAACCGTTGTTGTTGTTCCTTGACCCTTGATATCCTCCCTCTTCCTTTTGGGTTTGAGCAACCTGTAACACCCCGAATCCACGGGACTCGGAGCGCTACGGGTTAGGACCTCACAATGGGTCCCGACCCTTAGCCTGACAACAATTTCACTGGATCTTACAACAAGACACAAATAAAGGCAAAACCGAAATTCATTTTAATGCAATGATATGAACCCCAAAAGAAAACAACGAAAGACTTCAGCCGAGATACAACACTAAAGGAAACCTCCATACACGCGACATACATAACACCCTAAACAATACATAAAAACAACCCCCAAAACCCATCCTAAAATGTACGGACCCCGGCTGCCCACGCTTCCGGATCTCTCGGCCGCGCCCCTAACCTGCAAGGCAACTACAACAATATCGGTATAAAACCGTTAGCTAGCATTCAAGGTATTAGAATCATGGTATTGGCACACACACACACATAAGGCATCATAAACACACAACATATTCCAAAACACACAATCCGGTTTATTATCTTTTTATTATTAGGTCATATCCCGTTCTAATTCAACTTCTTTTGTGACACGAGAATCTTAAAGATCTCGCCCTTGTCCCCTTTCACCATACGGGTTTGTACTTGATGCGGATCAGCATCACCCGATGGGCTGGTCGCAAGGCACCTCCCAGTCATCCCCATTTTGGACTGGACAAGCGGTCACCGCCCGTTATCATACACTTGGGCCAAATATAAACATATAAAGTCGGTGGTCCTATTGCCGGTTTAGATGTTATAACATAAGCAATAAACACACACATAAACAATAAACACACACCACCAAACACGCATTGAAACTAATACAGAGAATACGAGCTAAGTAAGTCCGGAGACTTACCTCGTCCCAAAGATAATCCCGCTAACCACCACTCTCAACTTCCCAAAGGAAGGCACTCAACGCCTGGTCAAAACAAGGCACACAATCAACATCTCTCTCACATGCTAGAAGTCCTTAGACTTCTAGTCCCAATGATCTCGCAAGATCATAAACCATAACCATGCTAGGATAACAAACTCCTAGTCCTCACGATCTCACAAGGTCATAACCATCACAATATAGACTAGGATACTCTCGTTCTAGTCTCCACAATCTCAACAAGATCATACAACCATAATCTCAATCCTCATAAGCTTACAAGATCAACCCAAACACTCAACGTCTTATAACAATCGACAATCCTCAAAACTCACCTAAGGTTCATAACCACTACTTGGTATTCACTCTAAGTTATGCTAGATTATCCAACCTAGCATGATACTAATGCTAAACATAACTAAATCAAGGTAAGAAGGTAACTCACATGACGTCCAAAAGACGGTAGTCAGTCGACGGATGTCGACTTGGACTCGTTAGGCCTTTATCTTGACGCTTCCAAACCTAACACCAAAACTAAGCAAGTTTAGCTCATACGCTAAACTTGAACGGAATATATAATATAAATAAATCTAAGGAAAACTCGTTTTCAAAAGTCAACGTTAAAACTCGTTAAACCCTTCCGCGGCGAAAATATGAAATCAACTCACTTGGTTGTAAACACGAAATTACAACTCGAACCATAAACCGGATTTAAAATCGGTAATTATATTTTCCGGATAATCTAAACAACATCATAAACCCAATGGTAAAACTCTTTCTCAAAGCCAAGGGTAAACAAAACCGTTCAACCATTTTCCGGGCAAAATATACAATCTTGTAAATGCGGGTCATAAACCGTAAATTAACCTTGGGCTATTTTCCAAAATATCACAACAGTAGGGCATAATGTCACATTCCAAAAATCTGGGTTAAATATGTAAATACAAATTACTGGGTCACTTTTGTAATTAACCACAAATGCAGGGGGGGGCGTTGTGAATGTCTAACTTAGGGTTTCTCAACCTCCTTTTAATGGCTGCATCATTGGGGAGAAGAGATCCACGGCGGCTGGGCTGTGCAGCGGCTCCGACGGCGAGGCGAAGGCGAAGGCGAAGGCGGTCTGGTGGCCCTTCATCCCCGGCGACAGACGGCGGCACAGAGGAGGCGGCTCTCTCAGCCTCGCGGAATTCGTTGCAACAGGGGAGTCGTGTAGAGGACTGGGAGGGGAATTTCAAAGGGCAGCGACGCAAGGCTCCGGTTCCAGGGGAAGGCGGCTCCGATGGCTCCTCTGGCGGTTGCAGAAGGGTAGCAGACGGCCAATGGGATCCGGCGTTTGGCTGGGCTGCCAGTTTTATACCCGACAGAGAGAAGAAGGAAAGGAGATGGATCAAGGCAGCCCATATGTGGCTCTCCTAGCGGCACTGGCCCCGGCGAAGCGTTACAGAGAGAGATTAAACAGAGGAGAAGGAGAAGCATAGCAGTGCAGCTCCCTGCGTTCGGCGACGCTTGGTTGGCTTCGAGGGCGGCTCCATGGGCGGCAACAGAGGCTGCTCGATCTTCTCTTCCAGCAGCGTCGGTATCCAAAGAAGGTGAGGGAAGGAGAGTTCACAGGGGATGTGCTGCTTGTGAGGTAGTGAAGAGAGGTGAGATGAGAGGGTTAGCTTGCAAAGCGGGGAAAGGCTACAAGGCATCAAAGAGGGAGATAGCGTGAGAGAGGGAGATAGCGTGAGAGCGAGGGGTCGGGCTGGTGAGAGGTCGGGCTGCAGGGTCAAGGGTGGGTAGCCTGGGCAGGAATTGCAGCAGCTCATCGATAAGCATCAGCAATTTGAGAAGGCCAATAGGCCAGAAAAAAAAAAGAATAAAAGAAATAAGGGAAAAAGAAAAGCGGAAATAACTAGTTCGAAATACATTGAACAGGGTTTTCAGATCGGAAAACGTTCCCGACTTTTCCGAAAATTATACTACGAATCTACGTGAACGTATCCAAAAATATAAATATACTCGGAAACATATTTTACGTCTTAAAATAATTTTAATAAAATATTCAATCTATTAAAATATCGATAAAAATAATAAAAACGAAAACACTCCAAAATTATGGGCGTTACATTAGATCTCCCTTAAAACAAGTTTCGTCCCGAAACTTGCTATGTGTCGAACTTCTCGGTCCTTAAGGCCGAGGTATGAACTCTCAAACTACTGAAGGCTTAAACCTTCTACTCTACCTACACAAGCTGCTCCAACTACTATATATATATATATATATATATATATATATATATATATATATATATATATATAACTAGTCGTAAAATGCATTCCCGCACGGGGCACAACTAACTTATAACACCACACATATACACAACTCAACCAAGGGAAGAACTAGGTCTAATCCGTCGATTCTATTGATGCTACTAGGTCCACGTAAAACTCCACAAAAGATACTATCCTACGTCTTCAAGTTAGCCTCATCGGTCTCTCGTTTGCCACTAGATCATCATGACTGATGACATATCTCGAATCTTGTATCCACTCCCTCGACTGATACGCATGAAATATCGGGTGAACACTCTCTACTCTTGGTGGTAACACCCACTTGTAAGTCACTTCTCCAACTCGCGCTAAGATCTCAAAAAGGTCCGATATATCGGAAACTCAACTTCATACTCGGGTCTTTCTCACTGCAACATTTCCATTATGTTTCTCTTTTATTATCTCTAACAAAGAAAGTCGAACTTCCAATGTACACAATTGACTTTGGCTATAGCCAAACTAAACTTCGATGTTACATTTCCTCAGTTCTTGTTGTATATTCCAAAAAAAATGAAGGAAGTATTTTACTTCACACTATTTCTACTCTCAAGACACGTATGTTGTTTCTCCCTTTGTATCAATACTTACCCAAGACCTTGATTGAGAGGATCACTTATAAACAATAAAAATACATCACACCTCGAGGCAATGTCAAAACAGTTGCCTAACGACTCTTTTCTTAACTATTAACAACTCTTATGATATTCGTCCCGCTTAAATTTTCTTCGTCTTCTAAAGTAGGTTAGCCCTAGACGGTGTTACTTTGGAGAATCTCTCCCCAATTCCGTGAATGGCCAGCATGACCAAGAAAACTTGTAACTTCTCTCACATCCTTCGGGGTTTCCATCCCGATGCAACTTGTCATACAACTTCTCTCTTCTTCAAGAGTAGACCAAATTTATCTTATTCGGGGCATTAGTAAGCCCTTATGGAATCACTACAACTCGTAGTGACCATAGTTTGTCCGGAATGCCGTATTTGCAATATCCCAGTCTCGAATTCTCAATTGGTGACAATCAGACTTAAATCAATATAGAAGAGACCACCAACCCTTGCAACCGGTCGAGTAGATCTCCCAATAGCTACAAGAGATGCTTGTATTTCATTGTCATCTTGCTCAACTTATAGTTATTGATGTACAAACGGGGATAACCGTCTCTCTCCTTGCAAACTGGTGTCCTTTATAGTAACTTCAAATCAAGAATTCAAGATGTATCCCAACATGAACTTTAAATCAAGAATTCAAGATACACTTCTAGTATGAACTTTAAAACAAGAGTTCAAGATATACTTCTAATATGAACTTCAAACCAAGCTTAATGGTGAACTCCACCTTCCGATGCATCGGGAATTGTTCTATCTCGGGTTCCCTCTTTCTCTATCGATCACATATCGTAATAACCGAAACAACTGGGTCCTACGCTTGACAGGTGGTCCACCCCGATCTGTTGGGGTGACATCCTTCCACAGGTGTAATATTCCATCCGTAGGTACAATGTCGACAGTCTTCTTTCACAGACCCGGCCTTCATCTCCTGAACTCGTGGGACTGGCTCGAGTCTTCTGACTATTGAAGCCTTAGTTAAACAATAATTCAACTTAATCCCTCTTCTCCCTTCAAATGGGTGGCAATAATAACATCTCTTGATCTCACGCATGTGTTCAGTGACAAAGGTCT
Source organism: Fagopyrum homotropicum (assembly GCA_033239125.1). Lineage (NCBI taxonomy): Eukaryota > Viridiplantae > Streptophyta > Magnoliopsida > Caryophyllales > Polygonaceae > Fagopyrum > Fagopyrum homotropicum. The sequence continues at coordinate 40,516,974 of BSWB01000006.1, read as the reverse complement.
TAACTACAAGACTCGTTCATGCCTTATAACAAATCGATACAATCTCCTTCGCTTCCTCAGACATCCCAACCTATGGGAGGAGCTCTCCGTATCCCACATCAGCTTTCACTATAGACATCCTTTCTTCAAGTAGGTGTAGAACCTTATACTTCATTTATGCAACGTCAAACCGACCATAGAGGCTCTACCCTCAATCTTTCATATACTTCTTGTACGTCTCATATCGACTCCAAACTTTGAAACCTCCGTTTTCTCTTACTCTTGTTGGTCACCTTATGCACTTCTTTATATTCTATGAGCAACTTCACAACTGTGACAGTATGCCTCTTGGAAGAACTCCCCAACCACAACTCTAGAAGATCCACTCATGACTCTATCAAGCACTAACATCATAACCCTAAGCTTGCAGCATTGCCCTAATCCAGATTCCTCGTTTCACGTCTTAGCCACTATGGCTTCGCCACACGAGTCGCAAAAACCTTGACTTAGCTTGGCTCGTGAAAACATGACATCCATAACCTTAGAACAAACATATTATGCATCCTCTTATAATACTCCCTTCTACGCGCCACAAACAATGAAAACCTCACCTTCCTCTGGATCTACTAGTTTCCTTTTACCATGATCATACTTTAAAACTTATAATCCGGGTCAATCTCCCATATGCCATTCTCATGACCTAAGAAGGTCGTAAAGGGTCATCTCCATCCTTCCCCTAGGAGGTCTGTAACATCTACTGGCTCAAACTCCTTCGACATTATTTGTTTAAGACAATTACGCTTCCGTTGACGTACTTCCTTACCATTGTCTAAGATCTTGTTGTCGATCCTCTATTTTCCATAGTCTTGTTTACTCATCCCCTCTACACTCATCAATAGACAACCCGCACCTTTGTGTTCTAAGTTGTCACCGGTCAACTTACATTTGACCTTCTCCAAGGTCAATGACTTACCATTTTACTACACTTTCCATGTTACCATTCTCATGACGGCAACCCTTCTCGAGGTAGTTTACCTTGAACTCCGTTAGTCCCCTCTACATTCTACGCTTCCTTTCCTTATAAGGTAACCATATCTTCTTGGCCTTGTTGTTTCGTATCTCTCCCTTTCATAGGCTTAACCATTATTCCATGTTGTCTTTTAAGTACACCTTCACCAAAATTCTAGCCTCATATATCGTCCGTTCATGTTCCTCTTGATTGGTATCTTAAGTCTTTCGATCAAAGTTCCTTGTTTCGGCTTTCAACTTCTGAGGATCATCATTTATACACACTTCCTCCTTCTTGGTGCTTCTTAGTCTTATCATCATAATGAAAATCGGTCAACTCCACGTGACTCCCACCATGCCCTTCTTCTTATAGCTCTAGTAATGTTGTAACTTTACTTTTTGGTACCTCGTAACTTAACTTACGGAATTTTAAATCCTTCTCACATGTTTCGTTCACTTCTCTCATCTTAACTCCAATGCTTAGAAACGTCTAAGGAAAGCTTTGCATCTTAATGGAATGTCACCTTTAACCTTGTTAGAATATACCCATCTTCTCCTCGATTCGCATCTTTAGTTGTCCATGTGTCTTCTCGAAGAATTTATGCTCGTTATATCTATTGGTCACGTTGTCGTTCAATCCCGGTTTCTTTATAACCACTTCTACACTTTAATGTTGCTTCTTTTTCTTGTATTGCTTCCATCTTGATTCTCTTAAGTCGTCTCGAGTTCTTCTTTCTACTCGTTTGTCCTTTGTTTATGTCATCTCTAATCCTCCTCTTCGACATCCTTTTAAAGGAATCCGAGAACGTCATGGTGTTTGTTAACACGAAATGCTCAACTCGATAATTGAGTGTACTCCTCCACATATGAACGCTATCTCAAGCCAACCATATTGTCTTTAAAGGTGATGATACTATACTTATCATCTTTTCTATTAGGTCTCGTAACTCCATATGCTACTACTATATATAATAAGAATACGTATACATAACTATATAAATCCTACGTCCATATCACTACCAATATAATACATCCAACATTTCATCCACAATATAAGGTCCCAAAACATATAGCCGTCCACATAGATAACAATAAACATATATCCAGTTCATCATGCAACATACAATCGCAAAGATACACATCAATTCTATCATGCATAACTACAAACCTCATATAATATACATATATACATATATACATATACATATCAAGTCCAATAAACTATGCTGCCGAGATCAGCGGAAGGAGTGGTGGTCCGTACATTCTACCCCGACTCATGCATGTGATTTTGAAAACGAAAACTCAGAACCCGCGGGGTTCTGTTTATTCCTTATTCGGCCTTTAGAAGATTGCGAGTGCCATTGTTGTCAACCTGGCTCTGATACCACTTTTGTAACACCCCGAATCCACGGGACTCGGAGCGCTACGGGTTAGGACCTCACAATGGGTCCCGACCCTTAGCCTGACAACAATTTCACTGGATCTTACAACAAGACACAAATAAAGGCAAAACCGAAATTCATTTTAATGCAATGATATGAACCCCAAAAGAAAACAACGAAAGACTTCAGCCGAGATACAACGCTAAAGGAAACCTCCATACACGCGACATACATAACACCCTAAACAATACATAAAAACAACCCCCAAAACCCATCCTAAAATGTACGGACCCCGGCTGCCCACGCTTCCGGATCTCTCGGCCGCGCCCCTAACCTGCAAGGCAACTACAACAATATCGGTATAAAACCGTTAGCTAGCATTCAAGGTATTAGAATCATGGTATTGGCACACACACACACATAAGGCATCATAAACACACAACATGTTCCAAAACACACAATCCGGTTTATTATCTTTTTATTATTAGGTCATATCCCGTTCTAATTCAACTTCTTTTGTGACACGAGAATCTTAAAGATCTCGCCCTTGTCCCCTTTCACCATACGGGTTTGTACTTGATGCGGATCAGCATCACCCGATGGGCTGGTCGCAAGGAACCTCCCAGTCATCCCCATTTTGGACTGGACAAGCGGTCACCGCCCGTTATCATACACTTGGGCCAAATATAAACATATAAAGTCGGTGGTCCTATTGCCGGTTTAGATGTTATAACATAAGCAATAAACACACACATAAACAATAAACACACACCACCAAACACGCATTGAAACTAATACAGAGAATACGAGCTAAGTAAGTCCGGAGACTTACCTCGTCCCAAAGATAATCCCGCTAACCACCACTCTCAACTTCCCAAAGGAAGGCACTCAACGCCTGGTCAAAACAAGGCACACAATCAACATCTCTCTCACATGCTAGAAGTCCTTAGACTTCTAGTCCCAATATCTCGCAAGATCATAAACCATAACCATGCTAGGATAACAAACTCCTAGTCCTCACGATCTCACAAGGTCATAACCATCACAATATAGACTAGGATACTCTCGTTCTAGTCTCCACAATCTCAACAAGATCATACAACCATAATCTCAATCCTCATAAGCTTACAAGATCAACCCAAACACTCAACGTCTTATAACAATCGACAATCCTCAAAACTCACCTAAGGTTCATAACCACTACTTGGTATTCACTCTAAGTTATGCTAGATTATCCAACCTAGCATGATACTAATACTAAACATAACTAAATCGAGGTAAGAAGGTAACTCACATGATGTCCAAAAGACGGTAGTCAGTCGACGGATGTCGACTTGGACTCGTTAGGCCTTTATCTTGACGCTTCCAAACCTAACACCAAAACTAAGCAAGTTTAGCTCATACGCTAAACTTGAACGGAATATATAATATAAATAAATCTAAGGAAAACTCGTTTTCAAAAGTCAACGTTAAAACTCGTTAAACCCTTCCGCGGCGAAAATATGAAATCAACTCACTTGGTTGTAAACACGAAATTACAACTCGAACCATAAACCGGATTTAAAATCGGTAATTATATTTTCCGGATAATCTAAACAACATCATAAACCCAATGGTAAAACTCTTTCTCAAAGCCAAGGGTAAACAAAACCGTTCAACCATTTTCCGGGCAAAATATACAATCTTGTAAATGCGGGTCATAAACCGTAAATTAACCTTGGGCTATTTTCCAAAATATCACAACAGTAGGGCATAATGTCACATTCCAAAAATCTGGGTTAAATCTGTAAATACAAATTACTGGGTCATGTTACGCTAGGAAATAGCACAAAAAGCTTTACATTTGTAAACTCGAACTAAAATCCTAAACTACCTAGCGAAACCCGCAGTGTACGGGTCGTTTTGTAGAAAGGAAAGTATTCCGAGGTCGAACTCAAGGACTGAGGTGAAACTAAGTCATTCAATGATCAAAGATAGTGTGAATCTAGACTAAGATAAGATGAGGAATAAAGAAAATGGAAAACACAATGTTTTTGGAGGGTTTTGGGTGATCAAACAAAGATCACAAATATGTGAACACAAACACACACTAACACAAAAGATAGGAGAATGGAAGTAACAAAGCGGATTCTAGAGATTGGAAGTCCGGTTATGGCATAGACTCAAGCTACCTATTCATTCCTCGGATTAACTATGATATGTTGGGATTAAGCGTTTCTAGATTGGGATCAATTACCGGGTAAGTCTCATGATCCACTAGTCCATTCCAAAGGTCTCATCACCGGGTAAGTCTCTAAGAACCTAAGGATAGGAATTCTACACAAACCGGATTGTTACCTAGGAGTCTAACCTATCCTTACCGGGTAAGTCTCGGAAAGGGAAGTCCTAAACAACTATCCTAGCACACTTAGTCCAATGGCGGCTTGTGAGGCTCACCACTACCTAGGGTTTGTCATCTTTTGAATCTAAGAGTAAGAATCACCGGGTAAGTCTCTTCTAAACACTTAGTTGCTAACACTAGGTCTCCCTAGGATAGAATTAGCTCAACAAACACTAGGATTTCAAGAACAAGAGTCATCCAAGGGTAAAAATCTAAGTTCATCCTATCATGGTCCTAGCCATAACCCTTCTTTCCTTACCCTAGAATCGCAATCTATCTAGCCAACAACATTCATTTCAAGATCAATCTCCACAAATAAAGCATGCTTGCAAGTCATGGTCAATTGATGAAGAACAATCCAAAGAAAAGACATTAAAAGCATAGAATAGAAATTACCAAATCCTTATAAGGCTCCAAGAGCTAATCCAAGTAGTCAACAATGAACTTCTCTCTCAAATCCACTCTAATCTCACTCCAAAACGAGAATCTACACTAATCTCTTCCAAGAACACCCCTAATGGGTGCTTGGAAGAGAGGCAACAATGGAGAAGTGTTTTGGGGAAGAAGATAGGTCAAAAGAGAGGAGAAGGATCAATGGGAGAGAGCCCACAACAGCTTTGAAGGACCACTTATATTCTCCACCAAGAGCAAGGCCGGACAAGAGATCGTGGGACACGTGGCTTAAGCTGTCAAAGGCCCAAAAATCGACCCAGAGGAAAAAATCGGCCGATTTTCCTGGGTGTAGGTCGATTTTCTTCAACAGAAGCATGCTATGATCGTCTAGCCATGAGTTGCTCCATTGCTTGCACCAATAGTGGTCTTTGTGTCCTTTGTTGCTCCAATTATGCTCCTCCAAGGCTTTGGATGTGTACCATCATGAGGCTTGGCCCTCAAATGTATCGATTAACGTCCAATAGATCCCCGAATTACCTACAAAACCGATAAAAGGTAGTGTAGACGTCTTTTCTAGAAATGTGCATGAATTGAGCGAAGACGTCATGAACCAATGCCAAAACGTGCATGAATGAGTGAAAAATCTATCTAAATGATTACTTAATCCTAAGTCATAAATCTTGTTATCAAAAATACCCCATACTTAAGGTTTGCTCGTCCCCGAGCAAATTCCCAACTATAGACTAAGAGATGACATGATTTATGTATGCAGAAAAATGGCAAAATCTTTTTGGGTTTGTGCTTCTAATATTGGATCACCTTCATAGTCATGTTTCATGGCAATGGATAAGCAATCACGCATCAAATGAATGAAGGCATGGAAAGACAATTACACTTAACTTGATAGCATGCAATGAAATGTAAAGATGAAGAAGTCAAGATGATCATGAGTATATCCAATCTAAATCACTTAGTCTTACACACATGCAAGTAGGTCAAAAGGACTTGTAAAATAGAAGGCCAAGAAATGTTGTGATTAGGTGGGAATTTTCTAGGCTATGTGATGCTAATCCGGGAAAGGAACTAAACAACCACAACTTCAAATTTTCTTATAAACTTCCCTCAAGTGTATATTTTTCTTCATTTTCTTTTCTTTCTTTTATTTTTGAGACAATGGCATTGGTGTGAAAAAGCCGAAACCTTGGTGATTAGCCATTCTCGGGCTTTTTCTATTTTTCGAGATGCATCCACACCGGGCACACATACCAAAGCTCGTTAGGACTATTGGTTTATTTGACTTTGGCAAGGCACCAACACCCGATTATGTGAAGTGTACCGAGTTACTCGTCATTTAAGCCAATGTCCCCAAGCCTATATTTTTGGCTACACTTTCACAACAAATTCAGCATTTTATGCATGACATTCTTTTCATCAACAACTTCACCCCACACTTGCTTTTCACACACATCAACACACTAGCATGCTCCTATTCCCGGATGGGTCAAAAGAGGTCAAATTTATCTCAATTGAGGTGCTCAAGCAACATGATCAAGATGAGAAGTAGAGGAAAATGAATTGCCTTAATCATTCCTAATTGATGTGCAAGAACTAGCATGCAATTTCGACTTTCAATACTCAATTCAATCAAGGCAAACATTCATGATCACAAATCATTCATGGTTTCAAGAGAAGTACTTCAAGTCCACATATACATTCATCAATTTAACACATAAGGCCATCCATAGCCAATCCACAAGACAAGGTTCAATCATTAGGGTCATATCCAAGCCTTAGAAGCACTAACATTTTTAAAATTTTCTGAATTTTTTGGATTTTTCGAAATATGTATGTACAATGCAAGACATAATGAAACATGTGACAAAATTAAACTATCCTAGATGCTAATCATGCAAGTGATCATGAAAACCCCACCCCATACTTAGAAACACATTGTCCCTAATGTGTAAACTAAATAAAGAAGTGAAAGAGAGTTCTCACAATGTAAGAGTGGTGGTGCTTTGGTATTTCGGTTCTCATTGGATGATGATGGTGGATGATCGATCAAGGATGGTAGAGAGCTCTTGATGTTCATTATGGCGTCGGAACCCGCGCTTAGCACCGCAAGCCGTCCAAGTTCCACGTCCGCTCCACCCATGCTTGATTGGAGATCATCACTTTTCTTTACAGAGGAAAAATCGGCCAAGCAACCCAGGAAAATCGGCCGATTTTGTGCATGAACAGTCCGATTTCCTAGGTGCTTTCTTCCTTGTCCATGTGCTCGGATCTTGCTTCTTCAACCATTCCATGAGGCCTTCACATGACCTTCAACATCTCATAACTCCTGACAATCAACAAGATCTAGCACCCAAAAACACAAAGGAAAAACAAAGCACACCAAGAGTAAGATCAAGCAAAAGCAAGAAAAAGAAAGGGAAAAATATGTACCAATGGGTTGCCTCCCATTAAGCGCTTCTTTAAGGTCATTAGCTTGACCAAATTCAGGAGCGTTTCAATCAAGGTGAAGCGGGGCAATCACTTCCACCGGGGCTTCCGGGATGTACTTCTTCAATCTATGCCCATTCACTTTGAAGTCACCACAATGATCTCCTCCTATCTCTACCGCTCCATGAGGAAAGATCTTCTTCACCACATATGGCCCGGTCCATCTTGATTTGAGCTTTCCGGGGAAGAGCCGCAACCTCGAGTTGAAGAGAAGGACAAGGTCGCCTTCACTCAACTCCTTTGGAATGATCCTCTTATCATGCCATCGCTTGGTTCTCTCCTTGTAGATCCGAGCATTCTCATACGCATCCAACCGGATCTCCTCAAGGGAGTTAATGTCTAGCAACCGCTTTTCTCCGGCCTCCTTGAGATCAAAATTTAGCCACCTTATAGCCCAATATGCTCTATGCTCCATCTCTACCGGAAGGTGGCAAGACTTTCCATAGACCAACTTGTAAGGAGTGGTGCCAATTGGTGTTTTGAAGGCGGTCCTATATGCCCACAAGGCATCATCGAGCTTCATAGCCCAATCTTTTCTCATCCTTGATACCGTCTTCTCAAGAATGGCCTTGATCTCCCGGTTGGAGATCTCCACTTGGCCACTAGTTTGGGGATGGTAAGGTGTTGCCACCTTATGAGTCACCCCATACTTAGCCAAAAGTGCTCCAAAATTCCTATTGGTGAAGTGCTTCCCTCCATCGCTTATGATCACCCTAGGTGTTCCAAACCTAGGAAAGATCACTCGGTTGAAGAACCGCACCACAACCTTGGCATCATTTGTAGGAGAGGCGATTGCCTCCACCCATCTTGACACATAATCCACCGCCAATAGGATGTAGAGATTGCCACATGAAGAAGGGAAGGGTCCCATGAAGTCCACACCCCACACATCAAATATCTCTACCTCTTGGATGTTGTTCAAGGGCATCTCATTCCTCCTTGAGATGTTGCCCGTCCTTTGGCAAGCATCACAAGCTACCACAAAGCCTTGCACGTCCTTGAACAAACTTGGCCAAAAGAAGCCCGATTGTAGCACTTTCGCACATGTCTTGTGTGCACTAGCATGCCCTCCACATGGCAAGGAATGACAATGGCGGATCACACTCTCCACCTCATCCTCCGGTATGCATCTTCTAAACATCCCATCCGGCCCTCTTTTGAACAAAAGTGGTTCACTCCAATAGTAATGTCTCACATCCTTAAAGAACTTCTTCCTTTGGGCATATGTCAAACCGGGAGGCACTTCCTCACACACCAAGTAGTTCACAATGTCGGCATACCATGGCTCACTTCCTCTAGACACTTGGAACAAGCATTCCTCCACCATTTGCAATTGCTCATCCCGGAATGAGTCATCAATCGGGATGTCATCTCTCTCAATCTCCAATGGTGGGAGTCTACTAAGGTGATCCGCCACGGAGTTCTCGGATCCCTTCTTGTCCCGGATTTCCAAGTCAAATTCTTGAAGAAGAAGGATCCACCGAATCAACCTAGGCTTGGCATCCTTCTTGGTAAGTAGATAACGGATCGCAGCATGATCCGTATAAACAATGACTTTCGCTCCAACAAGATATGACCGAAACTTCTCAAAGGCATACACTACCGCTAGCAACTCTTTCTCGGTTGTGGCATAGTTGAGTTGGGCATCATCTAGCGTCTTGCTAGCATAATAAATGGCATGAGTTCACCCATCCTTCCTTTGCCCCAAAACAGCCCCAATGGCTACATCGCTTGCATCACACATGATCTCAAATGGTAAACTCCAATCCGGAGGTTGCATGATGGGTGCGGAGATCAAAGCGTTCTTCAACCTACAAAAAGCCTCAAGGCAATCTTTGGAGAAAACAAATTCAACATCCTTCATTAGTAGGTTAGTAAGGGGCTTAGAAATTTTAGAGAAATCTTGAATGAACCTCCGGTAAAAACCGGCATGCCCTAAGAAACTCCTTACCCCTTTCACCGAGGTAGGTGGTGGCAACTTCTCTATCGTTTCAATCTTGGCCCTATCAACCTCAATGCCACGGTTAGACACCAAGTGTCCTAACACGATACCTTCACTTACCATGAAGTGGCATTTTTCCCAATTCAAGACAAGATTTGTCTCCTCACATCTTTGCAATACTAGTGACAAGTTAGCCAAGCAATCATCGAAAGAAGAACCATAAACAGAGAAATCATCCATGAACACTTCCATGATATTTTCTATGTATTCCGAAAAGATAGCCATCATACACCTTTGGAAGGTGGCGGGTGCATTACACAACCCAAATGGCATCCTCCTATATGCAAAAGTTCCCCATGGACATGTAAAGGTGGTTTTCTCTTGGTCATCGGGGTGGATAGGGATTTGGAAGAATCCACTATAGCCATCTAGGTAGCAAAAATGGGAATGTTGAGCTAACCTCTCTAGCATTTGGTCAATGAAGGGGAGAGGGAAGTGATCTTTCCTAGAGGCCATGTTAAGCTTTCTATAATCAATACACATCCTCCATCCCGTAACCGTCCTAGTCGGGATTAGTTCATTGTTCTCATTGGTTACTACGGTCATCCCACCCTTCTTAGGTACTACATGAACGGGACTAACCCACTTACTATCCGAGATAGGGTAGATAATTCCCGCATCTAGCAACTTTATGATCTCCTTCTTAACTACCTCTTTCATTATAGGATTTAGCCTTCTTTGATGTTCAATAGAGGGTTTATGATTATCTTCCATCATTATCCTATGCATGCACAAAGAGGGCTTGATGCCAACAAGATCATCAATGGTGTATCCTATTGCCTTTCTATGCAGTTTCAATTCATTTAACAATCTATTAAGCTCATCATCATTCAAAGATGCATTCACAATCACCGGATAAGTAGAATTTGAACCAAGGAAAGCATACTTTAAATGAGAAGGAAGAGGTTTAAGATCAAGTTGAGGAGGACCTTTTTCGGTTGGAGACGATCCATACAATGTAGGTTGAGATGATTGCAAAGCCATGGAAGCCTCCTTGAAGTCCCTTGATGATTGCTCATACTCAAGTGGTTGATGCTGAAAAGACTCAGGAAAATCGACCCAGGAAGAAAAATCGGTCGATTTATCTGAAGGGGGGTCGATCTGAGTTTCTGTTTTGGCAAAACTGGCTGAAATTTCAGCACAAGTACAAAAATCGGCAGATTTTTGGCCTTCAGTCCGATTTTTCTGGCAGTTTTCCTCTTCTTCTAGCACTTCAAACCCAACACTTGGTAGCTCGTCCAATGCATTCAAGGCCTTGATTACTTCATTGCTACTCTCCTCAATTCCTTCTTCCATCAAGCTTGAGCTAAGAACTCTCTCAAGTGGATCCTTGAGCAAGATTGAGCTCACAACCTCTCTAGACTCCTCTTCTTCAACTATGTTGAATATATCCTCATCAAAGGTTGGCCCTTTCATCATTGTTGATAGCTTGAACTTGATGTTCTCTTCTCCTATGTTGAAGGAGAGGGTCCCATTCTTGCAATCCACTAGACATCCGGAAGTAGCTAGGAAAGGTCTCCCTAAGATGATAGGAACCGGATAGTCCGCCGGGATATCTAAGATAACGAAGTCTATGGGCACATAGAACTTCCCTAATTGCACCGGGATGTCTTCCAAGATCCCAACCGGATGAGTGATTGAGCGGTCCGCCATGTAAAGGGTCATCTTGACCGGCTTTGGCTCTCCTAGCCCAACCTTGTTGCAAAGTGCTAGCGGGATGATGCTTACACTTGCCCCAAGATCACATAGGGCATCATACTTCACTTCTCCTACTCCGATTGGCACACAAAAGGATCCCGGATCCCTTAGCTTGGGAGGCATCTCCTCCTTCATCGTTTGAATCAACTCCGAGGATCTCTTAGTCATCTTTATCTCACCATACTCCTCCAACTTCCTTTTGTTGGAGAGTATTTCCTTCAAGAACTTGCCATATGCCGGCATCCCTAAAATAGCATCCATGAACGGAATGTTAATATGCAATTTAGACATTAGTTCAAGGAACTTACCAAAATGATTGTCCAAGCGAGCTCTTGCTCGTGATTGAGGGAACGGTAGTGGTGGCTTGTATGGAGGCGGTGCCACATAGGTTGGTTCTACATCTTTGCTCTTGCCTCCATCTCCTTGCAAAGTCTCTTCTTCATTCACCACTTGCTTCCCTTTAGCATTCTCCTTGGGCAAAGGGTCCTTCATGCTTAACCAACTTCTTGTTGCAATAGCCAACACTTGGCCTCTTGGGTTTTCTTCAGTTCTTCCGGGAAGCTTTCCCGGATCTCTATGTGCTTCACCCGCCTTTTGGAAAACTTGTGCTTCCAAAACCTTTTGAGCCTTTGAGATAGAAGTCACCGTGCTCTCAAGACCACTCAACCTTCCAAGTAATTGCTCAAACATCATTTCGGTTCTATCTTTTGGAGGTTGAGTAAATCCGGGTGGAGGTTCTTGTGAAGCTCTTGGTGGTGGAGTTGTGCTTGTAGAAGTGTTAGCATGAAATATTGTGATATTTTAGGCACGTTTTCTAATCGTATTTTGATTCATATTGATAGTCTTTGATTGAACTTTATGCATATATGAGCTAGTATTGCCTATATTGTCGATATAGATGTCTACACGAGTTCTATGTTGATTATAGGTGATTTGGAGCTATTTCCGAACGGAATCGAGCAAAGGAGAGTTGAGTCGATGTGTCTCTAGATCAAGGACACCTTTTGGAAGCAATTTGGAGTATTAGATTGAGGAATGCACGAATGAAGGCAAGAATCACGGTTTTACCCTAAATTACGGCCGTGGATTGTGAGTCAAAATTCGATGTTCATTCCAGGGGATATTACGGCCGTGGAAGCTAGCCGTATTTGTTTCCACGCCTCAAAATTACGGTCGTGGAATCTTCCACGACCGTGATCTTGGCGAATCCCTTCGCCACGTTTCGAAGCCATGATCTCTTGAAGATTGGGCCGGGCCGACATTTGGCCCTGCATTATAAAAAGGACGGATGAAGCAAGATTCCGTCACCTCGCCTCGCTACCTCGCCTAACCTCGTGAACGTCGCTTACGACCTTTCAACCCTAAGTTTAGCGGTAAAAACGCAAGCTTAGCAACACACAAAAACCTTCATTCTTGGGGGTGATTTGAGAGATCTCATTGAAGTTCCAAAGTTCGTATTGGAGAGTTGCTGTTTGTGATCTTCGTGTGGAAGATCGAAGTTCTTGGAGGATTTTGCAAGAAGATTCCTCTTCTTGCTTAGGTTTGATTTAGGATCGGATTGACATCCCGTTTCTTTTCTTTCCTAAGATTTTGATTGCTTATTCCGTTTTGAATCTGTTGACAAACACTTGCTCTTGATTGTGATTCTGAGATTCAATTGAAGATTATTGATAGTTCTTGAAAGTTCCCATCTTTTACCTTTCAAATCTTGAATTAATATCAATATGACTGTTATTGGCTAAAAACCCTTAACAATTCTAAGGTGAAGGGTTGATAGTTGTGGCTTAGATGATGATAGATCGATCGCAAACAGATTAAGCCCTGAGAGTTAGAGAATTGTCGCCGAAAACCCTAAATCACGGCCTGTTCTTGAGTTCCACGGCCGTGATTCTCAAGAACTACCCGTGATTTACCCCAGTTTACGAGCCTGCTTTTATCTTGATCCAAAGTTAAAGATTTGCTTTAGCTTAGTTTAGACTTGTCTTTTCTAGGTGGTAGTGAAGCCTCAACAACCTCTACTTCGATTGTGAGCCTCAACAACCTCAATCGGATAAGTTAGTCTTGATCTTTAGATCATAGGTTTGGGTATTTGATGTTAATCCTTGTCCTTAGAACCTTTCTATATTGAGCCTCATCAACCTGTATAGGAAGAGTCTTTTGGGTGAGTTATATAAGGTTTTTGGAACCTCAACCGTACGATTACCTTACATTAGTATACCTTTGCATATCTTAACTCTGTCTTTACATCATTAGTATATCTTGAATCGATTGCCACAGCTGGATACCTGGATCTTTAGGATTGTTGTTTTCCCAATATCTGCAAAACTCTCATATTCACCGCTTGATAACCTGCAATCGAGTTCGTTCCACCCAAATCCCTGTGTTCGATACTCTGGAATTCTTGCTTAATTATATCGATCCGTACACTGCGGGTTCGCTTGCTTGATTTCAGTTTTATAAATTTAAAGCTTATTTGCACACACCTCTTGGTGGTGGAGTTGTGCTTGTAGAAGCGGGAGGGTTCAAGGCTCCATCCGGGTTAGAGTAAGAAAACCCGGGATGGTTATGGTTGGGCCGGTAATTGTTGAATTGCCGGTTGTTGTTGAAGTTCCTTGGGCCTTGATAATTGTTGTAATTGCCCCTTCCCATATAGTTTACATCCTCCTCCTTGGAAGATAAGTTAGCTTGTGGAAGCACTTGAGGGGTTGCTTGACTCTTCAAAGTTGTAGCACACAACTCCCTCAAGGACTTTAGCTCGTTGTTGATGGCGTCGAGCTTGAAGTTGCTCATGGTGACCTCACTCACCTCATATGCTCCCGCCTTTCTCCCTTCACTCTTCCTATGGGAGTACTTCTCAATCACTAGAGCTTGCTTCTCCACAAACTCCCAAGCATCATCCACATGCTTCTCCATGAAAGTCCCACCGGAAAGGGATTGAAGCTTGAATTGGCTATCTTCATCAAGTCCCTTGAAGTAGATCTCCAATAGCTCAATTTTCGGTATGCCATGGTGTGGACAATCTAGGAGAAGGTCTTTGAATCTCTCCCAAGACTTGAACAAACTCTCTCTATCCTTCATCACGAAGGCAATGATCTTCCCTCTTAACTCGGTAGTCTTGGAAGGTGGGAAGAACTTAGTCAAAAACTCGGTTGTCATCTCCTCCCAAGTACCAACTCGCCCTTGTGGAATAGATTGATACCAAGCCAAGGCCTTGTCCTTAAGAGAGAAGGAGAAAGCCCTTAGCTTATGGTTGTTGCTCTCCAATCTTGGCGGTCTAAGAGTCTCCATCAAAATCTCGTAGTTCATCAAATGTTGGTGAGGAGACTCTCCTTCCATCCCTCCAAATTGATTATGCCGGATCATTTGTAGAACTTGAGGGCAGAGCTCGTAGTTGTGGGCTGCAGGATCTCCTAAGTTCACACCCGGACGGTGTGCTCTTTGTGCCGGATCCATACGTCTCCCTAGGGTTTGTGGCTCTTCAATGGCAATGGGCACAACCCTAACATTAGCCGCCGGCTGCGGTTGTTCCACCGGTGGTGGAGGAGGCGGAGGTTGTCGGCGATTAAGCTCTCCTTGAACAAGGGCTTGCCTAATCTCCTCAATCTCCCTCCTAGTATCCTCTTGCCTCTCATTGGCAAGTCTCCTTTCTTCCTCCAAGAGCTCATCTCTTAGCCTTATTTGCTCTAAGGCTTCATCCAACTCAGCTTGGAGGTTTCTTCCGGCCATCTCTTTCTCTTTTCGGATGTTCTTGGATCTAGATCGAAGGGTTTTCTCCGGTTCGGGATCGAATGGAGCTAAATCCTTGCCACAAGATCTTCGCATACACCTAAAGAGATAGATGATGTCCTGAAAAGCAAAGACACACACCAAAGAGAGATCAAAAGCAACAAGAAAGATCTACACTATAAACAATCACAAAATGACTCAATCTAGACCTAGTCCCCGGCAACGGCGCCAAAAACTTGTTACGCTAGGAAATAGCACAAAAAGCTTTACATTTATAAACTCGAACTAAAATCCTAAACTACCTAGCGAAACCCGCAGTGTACGGGTCGTTTTGTAGAAAGGAAAGTATTCCGAGGTCGAACTCAAGGACTGAGGTGAAACTAAGTCATTCAATGATCAAAGATAGTGTGAATCTAGACTAAGATAAGATGAGGAATAAAGAAAATGGAAAACACAATGTTTTTGGAGGGTTTTGGGTGATCAAACAAAGATCACAAATATGTGAACACAATCAAGCAACACAAACACACACTAACACAAAAGATAGGAGAATGGAAGTAACAAAGCGGATTCTAGAGATTGGAAGTCCGGTTATGGCATAGACTCAAGCTACCTATTCATTCCTCGGATTAACTATGATATGTTGGGATTAAGCGTTTCTAGATTGGGATCAATTACCGGGTAAGTCTCATGATCCACTAGTCCATTCCAAAGGTCTCATCACCGGGTAAGTCTCTAAGAACCTAAGGATAGGAATTCTACACAAACCAGATTGTTACCTAGGGGTCTAACCTATTCTTACCGGGTAAGTCTCGGAAAGGGAAGTCCTAAACAACTATCCTAGCACACTTAGTCCAATGGCGGCTTGTGAGGCTCACCACTACCTAGGGTTTGTCATCTTTTGAATCTAAGAGTAAGAATCACCGGGTAAGTCTCTTCTAAACACTTAGTTGCTAACACTAGGTCTCCCTAGGATAGAATTAGCTCAACAAACACTAGGATTTCAAGAACAAGAGTCATCCAAGGGTAAAAATCTAAGTTCATCCTATCATGGTCCTAGCCATAACCCTTCTTTCCTTACCCTAGAATCGCAATCTATCTAGCCAACAACATTCATTTCAAGATCAATCTCCACAAATAAAGCATGCTTGCAAGTCATGGTCAATTGATGAAGAACAATCCAAAGAAAAGACATTAAAAGCATAGAATAGAAATTACCAAATCCTTATAAGGCTCCAAGAGCTAATCCAAGTAGTCAACAATGAACTTCTCTCTCAAATCCACTCTAATCTCACTCCAAAACGAGAATCTACACTAATCTCTTCCAAGAACACCCCTAATGGGTGCTTGGAAGAGAGGCAACAATGGAGAAGTGTTTTGGGGAAGAAGATAGGTCAAAAGAGAGGAGAAGGATCAATGGGAGAGAGCCCACAACAGCTTTGAAGGACCACTTATATTCTCCACCAAGAGCAAGGCCGGACAAGAGATCGTGGGACACGTGGCTTAAGCTGTCAAAGGCCCAAAAATCGACCCAGAGGAAAAAATCGGCCGATTTTCCTGGGTGTAGGTCGATTTTCTTCAACAGAAGCATGCTATGATCGTCTAGCCATGAGTTGCTCCATTGCTTGCACCAATAGTGGTATTTGTGTCCTTTGTTGCTCCAATTATGCTCCTCCAAGGCTTTGGATGTGTACCATCATGAGGCTTGGCCCTCAAATGTATCGATTAACGTCCAATAGATCCCCGAATTACCTACAAAACCGATAAAAGGTAGTGTAGACGTCTTTTCTAGAAATGTGCATGAATTGAGCGAAGACGTCATGAACCAATGCCAAAACGTGCATGAATGAGTGAAAAATCTATCTAAATGATTACTTAATCCTAAGTCATAAATCTTGTTATCAGGTCACTTTTGTAATTAACCACAAATGCAGGGGGGCGCTGTGAATGTCTAACTTAGGGTTTCTCAACCTCCTTTTAATGGCTGCAGCATTGGGGAGAAGAGATCCACGGCGGTTGGGCTGTGCAGCGGCTCCGACGGCGAGGCGAAGGCGAAGGCGAAGGCGGTCTGGTGGCCCTTCATCCCCGGCGACAGACGGCGGCACAGAGGAGGCGGCTCTCTCAGCCTCGCGGAATTCGTTGCAACAGGGGAGTCGTGCAGAGGACTGGGAGGGGAATTTCAAAGGGCAGCGGCGCAAGGCTCCGGTTCCAGGGGAAGGCGGCTCCGATGGCTCCTCTGGCGGTTGTAGAAGGGTAGCGGACGGCCAATGGGATCCGGCGTTTGGCTGGGCTGCCAGTTTTATACCCGACAGAGAGAAGAAGGAAAGGAGATGGATCAAGGCGGCCCATATGTGGCTCTCCTAGCGGCACTGGCCCCGGCGAAGCGTTGCAGAGAGAGATTAAACAGAGGAGAAGGAGAAGCATAGCAGTGCAGCTCCCTGCGTTCGGCGACGCTTGGTTGGCTTCGAGGGCGACTCCATGGGCGGCAACAGAGGCTGCTCGATCTTCTCTTCCAGCAGCGTCGGTATCCAAAGAAGGTGAGGGAAGGAGAGTTCACAGGGGATGTGCTGCTTGTGAGGTAGTGAAGAGAGGTGAGATGAGAGGGTTAGCTTGCAAAGCAGGGAAAGGCTACAAGGCATCAAAGAGGGAGATAGCGTGAGAGCGAGGGGTCGGGCTGGTGAGAGGTCGGGCTGCAGGGTCAAGGGTGGGTAGCCTGGGCAGGAATTGCAGCAGCTCATCGATAAGCATCAGCAATTTGAGAAGGCCAATAGGCCAGAAAAAAAAAAAGAATAAAAGAAATAAGGGAAAAAGAAAAGCGGAAATAACTAGTTCGAAATACATTGAACAGGGTTTTCAGATCGGAAAACGTTCCCGACTTTTCCGAAAATTATACTACGAATCTACGTGAACGTATCCAAAAATATAAATATACTCGGAAACATATTTTACGTCTTAAAATAATTTTAATAAAATATTCAATCTATTAAAATATCAATAAAAATAATAAAAACTAAAACACTCCAAAATTATGGGCGTTACACAACCAAAAGGTCTTTCAATTGCTTCACATCATTCTTCAAAGAGGTGAGTTGATCATTGTTTGATGGAGCTTCTTGGAAGTTGACTCTTTTAACTTCACCTTCAGCTCCTTGGTGGGAGTATTTTTCCATGTGCAAAGCTTGCTTCTCTATGAACTCCCAAGCTTCGTCAATCGGCATATCCATGAATGTGCCGGCGGATAGTAGTTGAAGGTTGAACTGGGTATTTCCATCCAGTCCCTTGAAGTATATCTCCAACAACTCTATCTTTAGAATCCCATGATGTGGGCAATCCAAAAGGATGTCTTTAAATTTCTCCCATGACTTGGACAAACTCTCTTTGTCCTTCATGATGAATGCATTGATCTTCCCTCTCATTTCAACGGTCTTAGAGGGGGAAAAGAATTTAGTTAAGAACTCCGTCGTCATCTCCTTCCAAGTGTTGATTTTTTCTGGAGGGAGAGATTGATACCAAGTAAGCGCCCTATCTTTCAAAGAGAAGTAGAAAGGCCTTAGCTTGTAATTGTTGTTTTCCAGCCTTGAAGTCTCAAGGTCTCCATCAAGATCTCATAGTTTTGCAGATGTTGATGTGGAGACTCCCTCTCTAGCCCTCCAAACTGGCATTGGCGAATCATGGAAAGAACTTGCGGTTGAAGTTCATAGTCATGGTCCGCTGGATCACCTAGGTTGACTCCTGGACGCCTCAGTTGCTGGTTGGGGTCCATCCTCTGCCCTAGGGTCTATGGAATACCTGCAAAAAGAACATCTCGGACTGGCATCCGAGGTGGAAGTATCTCAGCCGGGGCAACTGGAGCTGGGTCCTGCCTCGGTCGAGGATCTGGAACTGGTCGAGGTAGATGTTGGTCCCGTAAAGTCGCCATATCTGCTTCGATCGCTTATGTCCTTGCGCGAGTTTCTTCATTTTTGAGTCGTAGTTCTTCTTTACTGAGGCGTAGTTGTTCCAATGCCTCCTTCAATTCGGCCTCAAGATCGCGATTCTCTTGATTGGCCATCTTAGCTTCTTTCAAGCGTCTTTTGTATGTCTTTTCTGGTTCGGGATCGTAAAGAGCGATTTCCTTCCCAGCGCGGGTTCTTCGCATAAACCTACAAGAAAGAACTTGCGAAAGTCACTCAAGTAGAGTGGTTAGTAGAAACAGGGGCAAGTGCCCCGAAAGACTACCGCAACCGGCTCGGTCTAGACCAAGTCCCCGGCAACGACGCCAAAAACTTGTTCGCTCCAAATGGTGTGTGCAAGCTTTAAATTTATAACCCTAGATGTATGCCTAAAATGAGGATGCGAACCCGCAGTGTACGGGTCAATCGTAGTAAAAGCAAGAATTTCGGGTTGTCGATCTCAAGGACTTAGGTGAAATAAAACCAATATAGGTAGTCAATATTGCAACTAACCACAAAAGCAATTAAAGCAATCAAAGATGATAAAAAGTCAATTAAAGAAATATGCAATTTCTAGGGATTAAAGCATCTAGTTGTGGTTCCAACTCAAGATCTCAAGATAAGCGGACAAAGCTGAGTTTTTGCAAAGGGAAGGTGTTACTAAAGTGTGAATAGATCACCGGGTAAGTCTCACTACTCACAATTCCAAGCCAAAGAACCTATAACCGGGTAAGTCTCAAGGTACTAAGGAAAGGAATTATAATCTCAAACTAACACTCCAACTAAGGGAATAGAATCAACCTTTACCGGGTAAGTCTCAGGCTAACTCACAAAGATGGGATGAAGGCACACTCAAACCCCAATAAAAGATAAACCTTTATTACCTACACTTATGATCTTGGGTAAACAAACAAGGAATTACCGGGTAAGTCTCATCATAAGCTTGCATTGAACCAGGAAAGGTGTAATAAGAATAGGATTTGGCAAACTTTAACACTTAACTTTTAGTTACGGATCAGAAAGGTCACCTCGGTCATCCAAGTTCCACCCCGTCCGAGATGTTCATCGACTGAACGATATGTTCTAAGGTTAAGGATAAAGACTCGAGCTTTCAGGGTCCTACTGGAATTAAGATTATTCTATCATTGTTTTTCCCATAACCTTCAACTAATCACCCTAGAATCACACAAAGAAATTAGCCACTCATCATCATGAAAGCAATAATCAAATATATGGGAAGAGAATGAATATTTGAACACAAAAACCTTAAGAACAAGGCTTCAATAACTGAATCAAATAAACAAATCAGCGTTCCTTGGATCACAGATCCAACAAGACGAATCAACAAGAAGGGAATCTAAGAAAGTCTTACAAAACCCTTCACAAAAGCTATAACAAGCTATCAATCCTTCCTTCAATCTTCCTTCCTTCAAAACCCTGGAGAAAATCCCTTAATTCCTGGATGCTATCAGCCCTCTAAGCATGTATAAGCATGGTTGAACTTGTGGAAAATCCAACCCTTTATATAGGAAAACTAACTTCCAAAGATAAAATATCTTGAAAAGATATTTTCCTAATAAAATATATTCATATCTCTAAAATAGATCTCAAAAATATATAATCTTCTTTCCAGAAATCCAGCCCAAAAATATAAGATTTCTCCTTCCAAAAATAAAAGATCTCAGCCAAGAATAAACGATCTCGCCGCGTCAGGGTATTCGCATTGGTCGAGACGCTCCTCAAGATCACCTCGGTCGAGGTGATCTGTAGTCAACCGAGATGACTCTGATTTGAATGTGAAATCTCTCAAATCTGGTCCAAAGTAAATCTTTAATCCTTTTTCATGCTTCCTGGTTTCTTCCTTAAGCTCCTGAATGTAGCTTCAATGACTCCTTCACTCCTTTAGCTCCATTTTGATGCAAAACGTGCCATTTTACCTACGATTACAACGAAACTTGGTGTAGACCTCGATTTCCACAAAGGTAGATGAAATGACAATATAATCACATAATATACATTCAAACATGCAGATTATTGAAGATAAAAACGTCTAAACAAGTCCCAAAATATAGACTATAATACATGCTATCACTTTGATACACTCGAAACCTCCTTGATAGATGAGCTCCACAATTCTTGATCCTTCTCTTGCTCTGGATGGCATGTAGATCCTTCCTCCTTCTACTTGAGTCCTATTTGAACATGTCATCTTCCTTCTTTGGCATCGTCCTCTTCCTTGTACGTCTTAAGCTTCCTCGTTCTTGCTCTTGATCTTGAGCTGCTCTTGATTCCATGCTCCTTTACTTCAATCAGCTTTGTAGTTGCTCATTCTAGTTGTTGAGCTGATCTTGAGTTTCTCTCGAGTCCTAAAGGCGTTTTTTATGCCAAAAATGACCCTTGATGCAATTCGTGTGAGCCTTGGGATCCTAAGCACGATCGTGATGCCAAAAATGACCGTGGATGTGATACTAGCGTCCGGATGTGCTCCTTGTGCTTCTGGTTGTGATCTTATGGCTGGATGTGATCCTATTGATGAATGTGATCCTAGAGATGCTCCCGAATCATCCCTTCCTCCTTTGAAAGGATCGACCTCGAATTCAAGCCTTCTTGGGTAGACTCGTTCGGAGCTGGTTCTCGGGGGCAGTGCACCTAAATGGAAGATAAGTATACACATTTCATTAGCATAGGCTATAAATTATGTGTTGAAATTTAAAATTTTCATTTAGGAGTGATAATAAGTGCCCCTTCATCTAGTGTCCGGGAATGCCTACATTAGGGGCTAGTAGTTTAATTTTACTAATAAACATAGAACTACAAGGATATACCTCATAATTAACCCAAGTGCATAGCATATGACAATGATTAGCCACATGATCCCAAGGAATGTCCCAGTAGACATCATAGATAAGTCCCATATGCTCAATCAAAGCACTTAGCATCCCCATCTCTTGTATGAATCCCATGTCTTTAAAGACGAATTTGAAGATGGGGCAATTTGGTTCTTGTGTAATTATGGTTACGGCCGGGTGATATATCGTCCAGATCCATATTGAGCCTTGGTCCCCCATTTTTCGATACGCGCGACCATGAGTCCAAGTTTTTCGAAATCTTCTTCAATTTTTCCTTCCTCCTTCTTCTCATAGTATTTTTCTACCTCGTCGGGCGTCATTGGTTTTAGCACAAGGCTTTTCCCTTTGAAGGTAAAACAATACCTATTAGATTGTCTCTTGTGCTCGACCTCCCTATCGTATTGCCATGGTCACCCTAATAGGATATGACAGGCTCGCATAGGAGAAGTTTCACATAAAACAATGTCTTCATAAACTCCTATATTGAGTGGTACATTCGTCAATTTCCTTATATTTAGCTCTCCACGGTCATTCATACATCCAAGCTTGTAAGGTCGTGGATGGTTCACAATAGCAAGTTGTAGTTTTTGGACAACATCAACACTTACTAGATTGCTACAACTTCTATTATCAATGATCATGTTGCAAACCTTACCCTAAATCAGACATTTGGTATGAAATAGACTTTCCCTCTGGTTATCTTCGTAGTTTAGGGCATGATGCTCAGTTTCTTCCGATTTACTAGACAATCATTCTTAAGGAGTGGTGAATGAATGACATTTGCATTGGTTAGAGTTTTAAGTACTTT
Source organism: Fagopyrum homotropicum (assembly GCA_033239125.1). NCBI lineage: Eukaryota > Viridiplantae > Streptophyta > Magnoliopsida > Caryophyllales > Polygonaceae > Fagopyrum > Fagopyrum homotropicum. Next base: position 40,494,315 of record BSWB01000006.1, on the reverse strand, counting down.
AGCACGTTCTTCTACTTCTGCGTAGGCCTCTATTGTCAATCCTTCCTTAGTTGAGCAGAAAATTTCTAGGTCTGTAGAATTGGTGATTACTATTCATTTTCCGATGCAGGATCTTAAAGTGTGATGGCAATGTCCGGTTTGACTTGCTCTTGTATTTCTAGGATCGGCTCCTATTCTTTTTCCTCTTCGGATGACTTGTTTAATATTGCATTGGTGAGTAGACGTGTTCCCTTCTCAAAGCCTAAGAAACCCATTTCACCTTCAGGTCCGTCTTGTTGATCAATAGATTCGATTTCTTCTTCTTGTTCGGATCCTAACTCATATTGTCCTTGGTTATTGATAATGAGTGTTTGTTTGTTGAGACAGTCTCTCATCATGTGTCCCTTTCCTTGACACTTGAAACAAGTAATGTCCCTAGCCTTGGTTGGATTTGAAGGAATATTTCCTTGAGGCGTTGTTGCAGGTGTTAGGGGTGTGGTGACCGTTCGACTACTTGATAGGTTGTTGGTTTAGGTTGATGAACCACGCCCTATAAATCCTTTTTGGTTTAGGTTTAATTGTGATAGTTTTACGATGTGAGCTTGAGTGTGTTTTTATAGTATTTTGTTTGGTATTCCGTGTATGATGCGTACAAGTTTGATTTGATTCTTGAGTTGTGAATCTAATTTTGGGGCGCTAGCTAATGGTTTTATTTGTTGGTAAATTTTAGGATAATTTCAGGTGTTAGGTAGGTTTCAGAGGAACTTCTTGGAGTTGATGATCAGCCGGACCTACGTGTACCTTAGGATTTGGGAAGGGAGTTGTACTCTTGGTCTTGTGATTAAGTTTGTAAGGTTTCACCGGTCTTTCTCTTACTTCTTTACATGGTTTAAAATTGCATTCAGTTACAACTATTTGCAAATTAAAGGTTGGCTATGTTTTATTGTTTTGTCGTGCTCTTGTTGGAAGGTCCGATAGTGAAGTTGTTGTCATGCTAAATCTAGTGAACCCATAGTGTGGTTCATATCTTATTGACACTCCGGGTTTCCCAATCTGGGGTGTTGCAATAGCAATACTCAAAGCCACTCTCCAATGTTCTTAAGACCCTTATCCCTAGTGTGACTCTCATGCTTCGGCCTAGGCATAGGCTAGATCAATAGATTTGTAATGTTATTATTAGTCTGCACCTTACACATCCTAATGTTACCATCAATGATGATGTGACGATTAAGGTGATACTTTCTCTTAATGTGTCTAGATTTGGAGCTCGAACTCGGTTTCTTTGTTTGGGCTATGACACCATTGTTGTCACAATAGATGTCGATAGGCACAAAAATGCTAGGAATAACACCAAGTTCATCTAGGAACTTCCTTATCTAAACAACCTCATTTGCTACTTCACTATCAACAATGTACTCAACCTCTGTTGTAGAATATGTTATTGTATCCTACTTGGAGCTCTTAAAGGTCACAACTCCTCCATAACTTCTATTAAGGATGAAGAGATAAGCTGATTGAGATTCAAAGCCATCTTGGTTAGTATGAAATCTTGCATCAGTATAGCCTTGTACGATTAGTTATTCATCTCCCCCATATACTAAGAAATCATTCTTGGTCCTTCTCATTTTTCTCAATATTCTTGGTTTCACTCTAGTGTGCTTCTCCAAGATTTGATTGGTATCTACTACACATGCTAAAAACATATGCAACATCAAGACGTGCACATATCATGTCATACGTGATAGATCCTATAGCGGAAGCATATGGGATATGGTTCATCTTCTCTAGCTCATCATGTATATTTTAGGACATTGCGTCTTGCTAAGACATACACCGTGTTGCATGAGTAAAATCCCTTCTTGGAAGCCTGCATCTTGAATCTATCAAGAAAAATTTCTTCAACCATTCCTTTACAAACTCTAGCATCGGAATGTCATTCCTAATAAGTAGTATGCCATCCACATACAAGACTAAGAAGGCTACCTTACTCAACATTTCCTAAGCCTGTATCTTGAATCTATCAAGAACCTTATCAATATAAGTTATTTGGCTTAATCCAAGAAGCTTCATAGGATGCCAGAAGATCAACAAAACTCATCATTGATCGGACCATATCTAACAAGGTCATGTTTATCCTTTTAGACACACCATTTAGTTGTGGCATTCTTGGGGTAGACAATTGTGTTATTATCCCATATTTTTTTTAAATGATGATCAAATTTGTGGCTCAATTACTCACCACCATGATCAGATCGAAGTGGTTTTAAATTTCTTGTCACTTTGAGTCTCTACTTCATTATGGAATTCCTTGAAATTTTCAAATCGTTCCGATTTATGTGACATTAAGTATATATATTCATATCTACTCATGTCACTAGTAAGTGTAATGAAGTATTTATAGCCACCTCTAGCTTTTGTGATGATTGGCCCACATACATTACTATGTATATGCCTAACAAGTCAGTTGCTTTTTCATTGGTGCCTTTGAAAGGTGACCTTGTCGTTTTGTCCATTGATTCACATGTATCAATGGATTCATAATCCATGTCTTTTAGAATCCCATTTTTATGGAGTTTCTTCATGCAGTTCACATAAATATGACCCAATCAACAATGTCATAGGTATGCCTCATTCAAACTATTTTTTTTTTTTGGATTTTGTTATTTATATTATATACATCTGATTTGAAATTTAACACAAAAATCTCATTACTCATTGGTGCACTAGCATAGAAAACATCCTAACTACAAGTAAGATTAAGTTTTTTTTGTCATAAATGTTGTTTCCATTAATGTTCATTTGAAAATTTATATACAATTCACAATCAATAATCTAAATAGTTATATTATTGAATTTATTTGTATATTAAAAATCATTTTTAAACATGTATAAATATTATTTTTTTAGCCTCAATTAGCTCAATTATTCATATAAACATACAATCAAAATCTATAGAACAAATCTCATTCGGCGAAATCCGTAAGCATTGTTAGGATGTTATCCCTTTTAATCCGATAAAAAAATATTTTTCATTTGGATCGAATACGGGTAATCATTTTTGTATAACACGATTATACATGTTTAAAGAAAATTTATATTAATTAATTAAAAAGCTATTCATACACCTTATTTTGGATTATTTTGCTTGACTTTGGATTATTATTAAAAAAAAAATTCGAATGAAAAAAGGAAAAAAATTCATATTCAAATGTTAAGTTTTAACTGGATCAAACAAATAATCTAAATATCAGTGAATAATTATCCGATATCATTTGACTTAAATCATATTATGGTATTAGGTTTTGTGTCCAATTCAACTTAATTATCCAAATATTCGCTGGGAATTAATAAATCTGCACAAAACATTGATAATGTTAAGAGAATTTTTTTAATAACGTATAAACATGGTTTAAACCCGTGCTATGCATGGGTCTATTCATCTAGTTGTTCCTAAAAACAACCATGAGTCCATCTTCAATGCTAAATTAAATCCTTCAAAATGTAATAATGCAACCGAAATATGATTTTTGGTAATGCATGGAACAATATATCAATTATTAGTTCAAATACTAAACCAGAAGGTAAAGACAAATTAAAATCTCCCACGGTAAGTGCAACAACACTTGCTCCATTTCCAATGTGCATGTCTATCTCCCCTTTCTTCACGTGCCTTCTATTTCTTAGTTCTTGGACATAAAAAATAATGTGAGCACCACAAGCAGTATAATACCGAAGTGGGATCAAATCTAGTGAGATCATTTGTTGTCATTATATCAATGACATAAATACTTGAAGTGTTGGAACTCATATTTCCATTCTTCTTGTCTTCTAGGTACTTAGGACAATTCCTCTTTCAGTGTCCCTTGGTCATGCAGTAAAAACAACTATGATCAACAACCACCTTTGGCTTCTTACCACCCATGGGTTTGACAACTTGCTTGCTTTTCCCTTGGTAATTGCTCTTACTCTTATCCACATTCTTTAAATCCTTCACTTTGTTGACATTCAAAAATCCTTTCTTCCAATCATCAATAATATTTCACTCAACTTTTTTAAGCATTCCATGGAGCTCATTTAGATCATGCTTCAAACCATTCATATGATATCGTATTATGAATGGGGAGAAACCAACATGCAAGGATCTAAGAACAATATCAATGGCCAACTCTTGATCATATGGAGTCACAAGATTTTGCATCCTCTTGAAAACCCAGTACACATAATCACATGAGAACTCACTAGTTATCCCCTCACAAGATTGCTATCGGGTATAGCCTTATGAGTCTCATATCACTCTATCCTTGTCTGATCCTGAAACAACATTTTTCAGTTCAACTATGATAGCATAAGCATAAAAAAGCTCAAACCTCTTTTGCAAACCAAGCTCCATTGTAGCAAGCATGAGGCAAGCTACATGTAATGACTCTTCCTTCTCCTCATTTGATGAGGTGTTGGTCACAGTAGCTAGTACGTCCTCATGCCCCTCAAATGTGAGAATGATTGTCAGATTCCTTTCTCCATCAAAGAAGTTCGTTCCATCGAGCTTATTTTCCTCAACAATTAAGGAAAAAAAGAATTTCAAATTATCGTTCGACATTATCAACAAGTTATTAATGATATACAAATCAGTATATGTTTGAAATTGCAAATACTTTAATTTAAACAATTTAAAATAAGTAAAAGCACATCTATTCATGTAAGATCCTAGGTTTTTGCCTTCACCGCCCCTGCGGTGAAGAGGGCCGCCCCTGCGGCTGATGAGAACCGCCCCTGCGGATTTTGCGACAGATCGCGCCGATCTGTTTTCGTCATTTTATCTTTCTTCCATAGATAGAATACCCGATATTCTATCTTATGGGCCGGTTTCCTTGTTTTCTTTCTAACCCTAGACACCCTTTCCGTCTAGCGTTTCAGCCCTCCCTATATATTCTCTTCCTTCTCTTCTTTTTCCCGTTCCTTGCTATCGTCTTCAAATCCTAGAGAGCTGCAGCCGTCCTTTGCTTCCTGCAACTTCGCTGAACGTGTAAGTTCATTCCTTCCTGGTTCTTGCTCACGTTCTTACAATGCTGCATGCCTTCTCCTTCTGTCTTGGTTTCTCCCTTGCGTTCCTTTCTTTTCTTCTTCTCCAAGGATCAAGCATGAGCCTTGATTCTTGTGGAGTGTTCCCTTGCTGACCTTTCGTTGTTCTCAGGCTCTCTGGAGTTGAGTCTCGACGTGTTGGAACCAAAGGTTCAAGCTTTGGTTGCCCCTACCGTGAGATCTGTCGAAGAGAAGCCCGACAGTAGCTTCTGACGAAGATCCGCCCCTGCGCCTGCACAGAGCCGCCCCTGCGCCTCGGTCCAATCGCCTCTGCGGTTTCTCTGCAGTAACTCACGTCTTTGGTGAGTTGCTTCCTTCCTTCCTTTCCTCGTTCCTTCCTTGGTTCCTTATGGTTGTTCCTTATTCCCCTGAGTTGTTGTAAGACTAAGGTTGAGCCGTTAGCATGTGTTGATCTCTTAGAGATCTTTGAGACTAGAAGTCATAGACTTCTAGCAACCGTTCCGTTCTTGATCCGTGTTGCTTGTTCGTACAAGCTTTCCTTGCTCCTTTCCTTATAAAAACTGAGCTTTCCTGAGTGTTCTTTGAGTTGTTGATGAGCCTTTTGTGTTACCTTCGTGTGAGGTAAGTCCCTTGGACTTACTTAGCTTCATTCCGCGTATTAGTTGGATTGTACTGGCCTGTTTGTGTTGCTATCATGTTTATGACGAATAATTGGAAATATGATTCACCCTTTGTTAACCTTAACTGACCCAAGTGTATTATAACTGGGCGGTGACCACTTGTCTTGTGATATCCGAAAAATTTTAATACCGATGAATCCGAGTCAAATCGGTCTTTCGATTGGTCAACCTTTCTAATCCTACTTAAAGTTTACTAAAACAAATTCTATCATTTTATGTACTATTTTAGTCACATAAAATGATAGAATTTCAAGACTTAATTTAAGTTATGACATGATTATGAACAAGAATTCGACAACCTTTGACGAGTTTACGACGAGGACACGACAACAGTTGACAAGACCATGACAAGGTCTTGACAACCTTCAGCCCAACCTTCTTCCTTGTTTCCGGGCCAGCTTCTCATGCTCAGATTACCTCCAGCCCAACCTTCTTCCTTGTTTTCGGGCCAGCTTCTCATGCTCAGATTATCTCAGCCCAGACTGCTGGTGTCTCCAACCGGCCCAGATGGCAACAATCTCCTCGGATGACGCAGCAGCTCGCAGCCCAGGAAAAGCCCAGCGGAATAGCACATTGTTGCCCACGTTCTTGGCCAGCAGTTACGTCTTTTACCATCCTTCCCTCTTAACTTCACACTCTCTCTCATATCAGGAGGATCCCACACAATCAGCCCCGTATCTCGCCTTTCTATCTCGTATACCTCCTGTTGTGCTCCGGATCTCCCTTACGCGCCACCACAAACAGCTATCAGACCAAGACGCTCAACACCCCAGCCTTTCTGCAAACACAGACTACCCGGGATCGTACTGCACTGGACGTTGAGTTTAGCCTCTGCGCTCCAAGTCGCTGCACGCCACAGCAACCAGCAATTTGTCTCTCCTACTCTAGTCGTGTGTTAAAGCAAAGCACATCGTACCAGCCTTCAACCTCCAGAAGACCTTCACACAGGCACCATCTCTTGCTTGCTAGACACACGACAATCACTGCACCACCATAGATGTAATAGTTGATGTGAATCTGTCGTAAGTTTCCAACAGACGATAACCCTGCTGGTGAGAAAACAGATCCATCGTTAGCCAAGTAATCAGAAGCAGTAGCTTACCTTCGGACTATCTCCACGTAGTAGCAGCCTGGATCTGCACTATTCTTCCAAACTGACTGGGGTAGTAGTCCTTTTCTGCACAGTTTCATCCCAACAGTAGTAAGCAAAACCTTAACCCTTTCTTTTCATACATATCCAGTGGGAGGAGCAACACTTAACTAGGTATTTGTAGGTCTCGAGGTAGTAGTTGGGAGGCACCGCAAAGGAACGAGAAAGTTAGCCCTAGAGGGCTCGAACCTGAACCTGCTGAATTCCAAGTTAAAGGGGCAACTTTTGTGCAGGTGAATCTCGAATTCAGACAGCCATCACTCTTGTTTTAAATTTCAGTTTTCAGTGTTGAGAAGCCATCTTTAGGGACAGTTTTTTATGCTTTACACTAAACTTCCACCGTTCAAATTTTAGCCTAACATTGAGGGATATACATAGTTTAACATATCAGAAGTTGTGGTCAATCTAACGTTCGGATCTGAATATATAGGATCTCAAAGTAGGCTAGTTAGGCTGTTTAGGAAATAACTCGGATTTTTGGCTAAGTATGAGAAACCGGATTGGAACATCTAGAATGTTGGTTAACTTTATAAATCTTCAACAAACTACCTCTTGATAACTAAATTATGGAAATAAGTTCTAAAAGAAAATATTAGAATTTAATGTTAGACTTTTGAGAGTTTCCGAGATAAGGGGTAAAATAGTCTTTTACCTTAAGAGAGTTGTATTTTCGTAATTTCTCCTCATGAGATTGTACCTCTTAGAAGTTTATAACTTCTAAGAGTATGGGATGTGATTTTGATCCACATGCCTCGTTTGACAAGCGTTTGAGTTACCACGGGTACGGACCGAGTTGAGATTTGTCAGAGTGATCTTTGATTGAGGTAAGTCCTTGCGACTTACTTAGCCAGTTTCTGGATATTAGTTGGGTGATAATGGATGTGTGTGTGCGATGTGTGTGATTATAATAATAACAACTTTTTAGGGCGACCGTTGTTATTATGTTTTAAGGCCCAAGTGTATGTATAACGGGCCGTGACATCACTGCCCAGCTCTGCCAAGAGACTGGGAGGTTCTCTATACCCAGACCATACAGGTACACGGTGAGATGCATCGGATCCACTCCTGATGGGTACACGGGGGCGGAGGTGAGGTTTGGGAATCCCTCGTGTCACAAAATAAGTATCATTAGTAAGAGTGAATGACTTAAATGAAGATAATAAATGGATTGTTTGAAAGCATGATGAGTGTTTATTATTTTATGTGTGTGTGTGCTATTATTATTCTTCTAATGTTTAGATAACTAGCTAATGGTTGTTTTGTTGTGTTTTTAGATTTACCGCAGGTTAGAACAACAGCTGAGTGATCCGGAAGTAGTGGTAAGCCGGGTCTCCGTACTACTTAGAGTGGGGGTTTGGGTTGTTGCTTTGTTTTTCTTTTCCTCTTGTTAAGACAGTCAGTCTTTTCCGTCATTTAAGTATTATAGGCTGTTAGACTTTGTTGCATTCATCCTGTTAAAAATACATTTTTATAAATTTCGGTTTTTCTTATTTGTGTCTTGTTGCAAACTCCTAGTAAAATTGTTGTCAAACTGAGGTCGGGACTCATTGTGAGGTCCTAACCAGTAATGTCCCGAGTTCTGAGAATTCGGGGTGTTACGTGTCTAGTTCTACAGGAGACTAGAATGTGCTCTTGCGACCCAGACCCGTAGGTAACGGATAATACTGATATATTCCTATTGGTAGACGGAAGCGGAGGCGAGTTTTGGGAGATTCTCGTGTGACAAAAAGAAGTTGAATTAGTAATGGATAACCTTAATGAAAGATAATAACCGGTTGATGTGTGAGCATGCTATGTGTTTTCTTTACCTTATGTTTGTTTGTGCCTTTACCCTCTTGCTTATACCTAGAATGTTAGCTAACGGTTTATACTGTCGTTGTAGATGTTCCGCAGGTACAGGATCCTGCTGAGTGATCCGGATGGTGTGGTCAGCCGGGGTTCCCGTACATTATAGGATGGGATCGGGTTTTGTTTTTCTTTTATTGCTTCCCTTTTGTTTTGAACCCGGTTGTGGAGCTTTTGTGTTTTCTTTTGGTTTGAACCTTTGGTTTTATATTGAGTTTTGTTTTCATTCGTCTGTGCCTTGTTGTAAGATCCGTTTGTTGTTGCTATTCTGAGGGTTGGGACCCATTGTGCGGTCCTAGCCCGTAGCGCTTCAAGTTGTTACAATTCAGGTGTTATCGTCCCTTTGAATAAAATATTCCAAGATCTCACCCTATACAAGCAACATACTTTTACATTGCCTTAAGTCTTATGTGTTCAAGGTAAATAACAATTATTAATTATAACTCCTTATAATTCTTGACTGATGGTCTACCATCTCATGCCTCAAGATTCAAAAGTTTGCCTTTTGGTCTCTCGTTGGGAGCTACCATGTCAAGATTTATGAACCTCCGTATAGATTTACCCTCACTTTGTCCAAAATTATAGAAGAACACCCTCACTTTTGTGAAGTTCATCCAACCAAAATTCCAGAACTTAATGATTTATGATATGGAAAGCCACAAACCCAATTTACCTTTGAAACTTATTTTTTTTTATTTGTCTTTTATTTATAAGTGAAAAACATAAATAAAAATAATATAAAAAAATTAAAATAAAGCATTCAAAATGCAATAATTGTGATCGTAGTATGTCCATTACAATGTATAAAATAAATATCTAATCTTCATAACATCTTCACCTTGTATCTTTCATGGATCTCCATCCTTGACCTTCTTATGTCCTGTGCTTCTTGCATTACAATTTTTAATTACTCTAATTGTAGAAAATAAATTACAACAAACCAACCCAATTGCATATCGTGTACAAGAAAACATAAGATGATACATAAACTGTATTTATGGGTCATACTAGTCACCTTATGTAAAAATTGTATCATAATATAAAACACATGCATATAATATCTTAATATAAAATTAAATCTTTATATGATATTAATCAATATTAATTACTAAAATGTAATTATTGGATTAAATTGTATGAATTTTTTTTAATATTTAATATTAAGTGGGATTTCCTAACTTTTAGAAAACAACTAAAATAGATGATATCATAATATTATGCACATTAACTATAAAGATAATTATGAGAGGATAATCAAATATCATAAATATTTTTAAGGAGTCCAACACAAGTAATTAAGATAAATTTATTCTTGTAACTCCCTTTTTCTCAACTCCTCCAAATCAATTCATATAATTAACTCCTTAAATATATATTAATTCTAGTTCATATAATTAATTGAATAATGGGCAATTTTGGTAACTAGTCCTTTTTAAAAAACTATACTAATAACTAGGCTTTTTAATGTTTTAATTAAGTAAATATACCTCAATCTTTTGTATTCATTCTCAAACTCTACACACTCTTCTCTCAAAGGGTACATTTACTAAACACAAAACTAGAAAAAGCCTAGTAAACCAAATTGTTTCTTGAGAATCATTGATATTTTGTTCCACGCATTACCAAGAAGCTTATTTTAAGAAGTCCAACAAAAGAGCCTCATTTTATTTCACAAATAAATGGTAAAAAGTCCAAAATAAATAACTTACATTCTTATTTTATAACTCCAAATTTTCTAAACTCCACATTCTTACTCATATAATTAACTCCTTAATCATATATCAATTTCACAAATAAATAACAAGGAGCCCATAATAAGTAGGGAGAATTTGACATACTAGGCTTTTTTGAGTTTTTGTTTAAGAAAGTGTACCCCAAATCTTTTACCACTTTCATTTAATAGTAGGTAAAAATTATTAACCCTTCTATTTAGAAAGAAAGGAATAAATGATGTTTGTTATTTGTTATATAAGTATAAGTTTTAATTTTTAATTACTGAATTTGTTTTTTTTATTTATTATTTTTCTTGTTTTTTTTTATTATTTCTTTTTTATTTTCTGGACTAAATTTCTCATACTGGAATTTCTCATACCAGAATTTCACATACCAGAATTTTTATACCAGAAATTTCATACCAGAAATTTCATACCATAAATTTCATACCATAAATTTCATACCATAAATTTCACACCAGAAATTTCATACCATAAATTTCACACCAGAAATTTCATACCAGAAATTATCATACGAAAAGTTCGTAGCAGAAATTTCATACTAGAAATTTCATACCATAATTTTTCATACCATAATTTTTCATACCATAATTTAAATACCAGAAATTTTATACCAGAAATTTCATACCATAAATTTCATACCAGAAGTTTCATACCATAAAATTACATGCCATAAAATTACATTTTATCATACCAAAATTTTTTACACTAGATTTTCATACCATAAAATTACATAGCATAAAACTACATACCATAAAGTTACATACCATAAAATTACATTTTGTCATACCAGAATTTTGTTACACCGAATTTTCATACCATAAAATTACATACCATAAAACTACATACCAGAAATTTTTCATACCAAAAAACTCATAACAAAATTTTCTAGTAAGAATTTTACATACCAGAAAATTTTGGTATGAATTTTCTAGTATGAATTTCATACCAGAAATTAGCAGATTATCATGAGAAAGCACAAACAAATTCCAGTACCAGAATATACGAGCTTTTCAAAAATAACCAAAACAAGCAAAGAGATGTACACATTCGTACATGCCTACACAGCACAAGAAACCAGAACACCCAAACAAGCAATGAGATGTAACACACATTCGTACAAACCACACAACACAAAATAAAAAACCAAAAGAATGATGAATGCAGGGCTACATGTGGTAACAACCATTGTTGCAGTGTCAACGTACAAACCACACAGCAACAAGAAACCAAAAGGAACCCCCCCCAAAAAAAAACAAAAGAATGATGAATGCAAGGCTAGATGTGGTAACAACCATTGCTGCAGTGCCAACGTACAAACCAGCAGAGAAGATAAGGCAGCTGTTGAATGATTTGGCGGCATTTCTAGGCGACGAGCGAGCTCAGGTAGTAACCAAGCCCTCTCTTTCTCCTCCTAGCTTGCCTTGACTACTTTGTATCATCAACATACAATATACACAACAATTGTTTCTGCCATTTGTTTCATTTGCAGCCTCCAAGTCACGACTCGACTCATATTCGGTCTGTTATTGGTACATCTCCAAACTACAGTCCCCCTCAAGTCTCCAGGCTCTCATTCCTCATCTTATTTGGTTTGTGTTTCGGTTTGCTAAAATGAACCGGCCGCCGGGATCGGAGGTCGTCGTATCGATGAGGATTCCGCCAGGGGAGAGGGAGGGGAGGGTCGGCGTTAGGCCCAGGGGACCACCGGCCGCCGGGAGAGATGAAGAAGGGAGAGCTGGAGGACCTCTACGGAAAGCCGGAATGGAATCGGAAGAAATTGAAGGATATGCAAACGAAGGGAGAGTTGAAGGAGGCGGAGGAATTGAAGGTTAGGGTTTCCACGGTTAAAAAAAATTTGGGGTACATTTACTAATTGAAAAACTGAAAAAAGCCGAGTTAGTGTACAATTAAAAAAAACAGCCTAGTTACCTAATTAGCCCTAATAAGTAAGTTACATTCTTATTTTTATAACTCTTTTTCATAGTTAATCCATTTAATTAACTCTTTAATTATATATATATATATATATAATTTCATAGAATTAAAATATTTCAATCAACAAAAATATCAATTTTAATGTTGCATAATAATCCATATAAAAATCACTACAACTTAAATAAAGATTCGCATCAAGATTGACTTTTAATCAATTGATCCTATCAATTTATGACAGATCGTTCTGATATCAACTGAAGGATTATTAGATACGTTAAGCGGAATTTTAAATCGTATCTAAACATCTAATATAAAGGTCAACAAGCATAATCGATAGGAAATGATAGATTGTTCATATGAAATATATGTTGATGCGTGAACTAAATATATTCAGAAAGGAGCAAAAGAGAATGAAAACCTCAGTGTGACTTCTCTACTTAGTCCACACGAGCCCGGCGTCTAGATCTCATTTGTCTTTGACTACTAGGACGAAGATCGAGGTAACAATCAAACTGCTTTGGAACAATTGGTTTTTCACTTTTGTTAGGAATTAGGGAGAGAGGGAGACTGCCTTGGGTTCGTCATTTTTAGTAATATATGGCAATTAAATATTAAATAATTTGTAAATTTTTTTTACAAAGAAACTTCTTATGATTAACTCCCTAATTAACTTCACCAATAAACTTTTTTATTATCTATTTCACAAATCAAAATTATCTTATTCTTATTAACTTATATATAATATATACTAATAACAAAAACCATCTTTCTTTTGATCTAGTCCGCCAACCCTGAGTGTGTGACCGCATAAGACCCGTTTATAATTGTCATGGTTTAACTATTTAATCTCATCAATCGTAGTAGTGGGTTTCTAACAAAGCACTACGACTCCTAAAATAACCGGATTGTATATCACTATCAATTGTCCTATTCCTTCAGTTTTCAACGAGGTTCCTCGCCAACCACTTGTAATCCATAAACGGCTTGTCTCCTACATTTGTGATGATAAACTTTACTTACCCAATCTATTTCATGTGTATCGGCTATAGGGCCATCGTCTTGGCTTCCACCACCGATGGGGCAACTAAATATTGAACACGGATGCTGCTGTGCTTGGATATGAGGGGACTGGACTGTGTGTTGCCATTACGGACTCGTATGGCTTCATCCTTGCAGCGGGAACTCAACGTCTTCAAAGTTGTATGACTATCGTCTTTGTTGAGCTTCATGCTTTGTTGTTTGGCCTACGTATCTTGTTCCAGATGGGTTGTACGGAAGCAATAATGGAAAGCGATGCCCTTGATTATGTCAACCGTATCTCAGGCTTATTCTACATTGTTGCTTCTCGTTGTTATGAAGACCCCTTAGTAGAGGAGTTCATACACTTATCATCGGGTTTGTAGACTTGTACTTGTTTCCATGCACGTCGAGCATGCAATAACGTCGCCCACCATTTGACATGTACGTTTGGCTTCTCATGTATGTAGACATCTATGATGCACAAACACAAACACGAAAAACGGACACGACAATCCTCAAAAGTATCGGAAACGGGGACACGGCGAGGAAAACAAATAATATATCAGTTTAAAATTATTGAAACGTAGAATTCATATATCATAATAAGATACATGTATATGAAAAACTCAATGATATATGAGTAGAAAAAAAAAACATGACAACAAAATAACGGAATAAAATCTTAGAAACAAACATTTTCACTCTTACAAAACAAAAAAATAAACATATTTAGTCTTACAATCTCAAATAAACATACTTAGTTTCAAAATTGAAGAAAGAACCATCCATTTTTCAAATCAACAACAACCGAATAACATAATCAAACAAGGAGTACAATGATAAAAATTTGTAATAAGAAGAAGGCTCCGTCGAAGAATAAGAATAAGAAGATCAATGTCTTGCTTCCGGCAATCACAATCTCGCAGGTGGTAATATAGGGATATGTTTAATCGCGAAAAAATGGGAGAGAAGGAAAATATTACGATAAATTTATTTTTATTTTTTTAGCATTAAAAATAGGAAAACTTTCGTTGACCGTGTCTTGACCGGACACAATCCGTGTCCTCGCCGTGTCCTACAACTAAAACGTGTTTTGATCGTGTCGGGTCATATTTGATTGTGTCCGACACGATAGAACGTGGAACAGTCCGACTTCTAGAGGAGTCCGTGCATCATAGTCAAACATTTTTCCGCATTTCCGCATAACTAGCTCCGGCGGAACTTGATCTTTAATAATATCATCGGTTTTGTTTCCAAAAAAAACACTTTCTTTTTTCACCGTATACTTATCTTTAACAAATAAGTAAATACAAGTAAGCGCCTGTAGCTCAGTGGATAGAGCGTCTGTTTCCTAAGCAGAAGGTCGTAGGTTCGACCCCTACCTGGCGCGCTTGCGTTATCTCTTTTTACGTTCAATTCTGAAAATTTTCCACTTTTCCACAATCCAAACATCTACGTCCCATGAATAATAATGTATTTTCCTTTCTTGTTTTTCTGCATTTTAAACTTCTCGATAAAATAAGACCATGTTGATTTATAATTTTTATTTGATATTAAAGATAAAATTTAAAGGCATAAATGTATATTAATTGATAAATAAAAGACTAAATCATCAATATATACTACTAAAGTAGAGTTCTGACCTGTTGACATGACGTTTCCTGTTATGAGTATTTTAAAATCTAACTCTCTCATTAAAATCCACAAAAACCTTTTTTAAATTATCTATATAAATTTTTTAAAACTAATCACCTACAGTATCTCTTTAACAAATCTCTCTTATTTATCTATAATTTTTATTTATTCAATGTATTTCGAATAAAATTATAAATATTTTCAATTTAAAAAGCAAAAATATAGAAAAAAAATACATAAATATTAAATGAAAAATAAAACTATAATTATTTTCAATCAAATAAAAAATATCTCAAAATAAATTATAACTATTTTCACAACTTTTTTTAACTATTTTACATTACAATTAGCTTTTTTAAACAATTTTTTATATATTTTATTTGCATTATATAAGTTTCCTATTTCGAATAAAAATTTTGTAACTTATTTCGATATTAAAAATGTAAATACTTATCTTATTTTAGTTATTTATTTTATAAATTTAATCATCTTAATATATCATATTAAATGTATTACGTTTTTTTATATATTTTATTTGCATTATATTTTCATATTTAGAATATAAATTTTTTGCGAATTTTGATTTAAAAATTGTGGTTTTTTTTTTATCTTATTTCGATTATGTATTGTATAAAAAATAATCATCATAATATATCATATTTTATACTATTTCACCCTTATAATTTTTTTAACTTATTCCGATTATTTATAACAACTATAATAATCTCAACCAAATTTAAACCAAATTCATCCTTTATTTTATTTTACAAGTATAACAAATCAAACATTTCTTGACCTTCTAGGTAAGTTGAAGTACAATTTTTACTCATAACGAATTAATATCAGCTTTGTGGGTCGTTGTCCTACTACTTTGTTGGTCGTTGACCTAATGTTTTGGGGGTTGCTAAATATTTTCAATCCCACATCGATTATCAAGTAAGCCTGATAGTTTGATAACTTGTATAAATAGAGGGTTTGAAGATTAAACAAATCAAATATTTATTAGCCTTCCCGCTAAGTTGAAGTATAATTTTTATTCATAACGGATTAATATCAACTTTGTGGGTCGTTAACCTAATACTTTGTGGGTTGCTAAATATTTATTGTTTTCTTGTTTTGGAGAGGAAGCACGAGATTTTAAATGAGGGGTTGCATTCTAAAAGCCCATACTAAATATCCGGCTCAGTATATAATACATCATCGGACTGTGTCTAAACTAAAATAGAAGATATTTCTTGTGGAAATACACTTTGTACCCGGAGAATCGCAAACCGAAATCGACCAATTATGTAGGGATGCTAAACGGTTACTACATAGTAGTCATCAATATATCGATCAATCATCAATCAATCAATATATACTACTAAAGTAGAGTTCTGACCTGCTAACATGACGTTCCCTGGTATGAGTATTTTAAAATTGAACTCTCTCATTAAAATCCACAAAAACCTTTTTTAAATTATTTATATAAATTTTTTAAAACTAATCACCTACAGTATCTCTTTAACAAATCTCTTCTTTTTATTTTTGAAGTATCTATAATTTTTATTTATTCAATGTATTTCGAATAAAATTGTAAATATTTTCAATTTAAAAAGCAAAAATATAGAAAAAAAATACATAAATATTAAATGAAAATAAAACTATAATTATTTTCAATCAAATAAAAAATTAAAAAAATATCTCAAAATAAATTATAACTATTTTCACAACTTTTTTTAACTATTTTACATTACAATTAGCTTTTTTAAACAATTTTTTATATATTTTATTTGCATTATATAAGTTTCCTATTTCGAATAAATATTTTGTAACTTATTTCGATATTAAAAATGTAAATACTTATCTTATTTTAGTTATTTATTTTATAAATTTAATCATCTTAATATATCATATGAAATGTATTACTTTTTTTTTATATATTTTATTTGCATTATATTTTCATATTTAGAATATAAATTTTTTGCGAATTTTGATTTAAAAATTGTGGTTTTTTTTTTATCTTATTTCGATTATGTATTGTATAAAAAAATAATCATCATAATATATCATATTTTATACTATTTCACCCTTATAATTTTTTTAACTTATTCCGATTATTTATAACAACTATAATAATCTCAACCAAATTTAAACCAAATTCATCCTTTATTTTATTTTACAAGTATAATAAATCAAACATTTCTTGACCTTCTAGGTAAGTTGAAGTACAATTTTTACTCATAACGAATTAATATCAGCTTTGTGGGTCGTTGTCCTACTACTTTGTGGGTCGTTGACCTAATGTTTTGGGGGTTGCTAAATATTTTCAATCCCACATCGATTATCAAGTAAGCCTGATAGTTTGATAACTTGTATAAATAGAGGGTTTGAAGATTAAACAAATCAAATATTTATTAACCTTCCCGCTAAGTTGAAGTATAATTTTTATTCATAACGGATTAATATCAGCTTTGTGGGTCGTTAATCTAATGTTTTGTGGGTTGCTAAATATTTATTGTTTTCTTGTTTTGGAGAGGAAGCACGAGATTTTAAATGAGGGGCTGCATTCTAAAAGCCCAAATAATGAATGAAAGCCCATACTAAATATCCAGCCCAGTATATAATTCATCATCGGTCTGTGTCTAAACTAAAATAGAAGATATTTCTTGTGGAAATACACTTTGTACCCGGAGAATCGCAAACCGAAATCGACCAATTATGTAGGGATACTAAACGGTTACTACATAATAGTCATCAATATATCGATCAATCATCAGTCAATCAATATATACTACTAAAGTAGAGTTCTGACCTGCTAACATGACGTTCCCTGGTATGAGTATTTTAAAATCGAACTCTCTCATTAAAATCCACAAAAACCTTTTTTAAATTATCTATATAAATTTTTTAAAACTAATCACCTACAGTATCTCTTTAACAAATCTCTTCTTTTTATTTTTGAAGTATCTATAATTTTTATTTATTCAATGTATTTCGAATAAAATTATAAATATTTTCAATTTAAAAAGCAAAAATATAGAAAAAAATACATAAATATTAAATGAAAATAAAACTATAATTATTTTCAATCAAATAAAAAATTAAAAAAATATCTCAAAATAAATTATAACTATTTTCACAACTTTTTTAACTATTTTACATTACAATTAGCTTTTTTAAACAATTTTTTATATATTTTATTTACATTATATAAGTTTCCTATTTCAAATTAAAATTTTGTAACTTATTTCGATATTAAAAATGTAAATACTTATCTTATTTTTGTTATTTATTTTATAAATTTAATCATCTTAATATATCATATTAAATGTATTACGTTTTTTTTATATATTTTATTTGCATTATATTTTCATATTTAAAATATAAATTTTTTGCGAATTTTGATTTAAAAATTGTGGTTTTTTTTATCTTATTTCGATTATGTATTGTATAAAAAATAATCATCATAATATATCATATTTTATACTATTTCACCCTTATAATTTTTTTAACTTATTCCGATTATTTATAACAACTATAATAATCTCAACCAAATTCATCCTTTATTTTATTTTACAAGTATAACAAATCAAACATTTCTTGACCTTTTAGGTAAGTTGAAGTACAATTTTTACTCATAACGAATTAATATTAGCTTTGTGGGTCGTTGTCCTACTACTTTGTGGGTCGTTGACCTAATGTTTTGGGGGTTGCTAAATATTTTCAATCCCACATCGATTATCAAGTAAGCCTGATAGTTTGATAACTTGTATAAATAGAGGGTTTGAAGATTAAACAAATCAAATATTTATTAGCCTTCCCGCTAAGTTGAAGTATAATTTTTATTCATAACGGATTAATATCAGCTTTGTGGGTCGTTAACCTAATGTTTTGTGGGTTGCTAAATATTTTCAATCTCACATCGATTATCAAGTAATGTTGATAGTTTGATAACTTGTATAAATAAAAGGTTTTAAGATTATACAAATCATACATTTTTTGACCTTTCGACTAAGTTGTATGATTTTTATTCATAACGGATTAATATTTGTTTTGTGAGCCGTTGACATAATGTTTTGTGGGTTGTTAAATATTTTCAACCCCACATCGATTATCAAGTAAGGTTGATAGTTTGATAACTTGTATAAATAGAGGGTTTAAAGATTAAACAAACCATACATTTCTTGGCCTTTTGACTAACTTGAAGTACAACTTTTATTTATAATATGTATTTGTCAGTTGTTGACTTACAACTTTGTAAGCCGTTGACCTAATGTTTTGTGGGTTGATAAATATTAAACAAATTAAACATTTCTTGACCTTCTAGGTAAGTTGAAGTACAATTTTTACTCATAACGAATTAATATCAGCTTTGTGGGTCGTTGTCCAACTACTTTGTGGGCCGTTGACCTAATGTTTTGGGAGTTGCTAAATATTTTCAATCCCACATCGATTATCAAGTAAGACTGATAGTTTGATAACTTGTATAAATAGAGGGTTTGAAGATTAAACAAATCAAATATTCTTAGCCTTCTCGCTAAGTTGAAGTATAATTTTTATTCATAACGGATTAATATCAGCTTTGTGGGTCGTTGACCTAATGTTTTGTGGGTTGTTAAATATTTTCAATCTCACGTCGATTATCAAGTAAAGCTGATAATTTGATAACATTTCTTGCTCTTTTGGTTAAGTTGAAGTATAGTTTTTATTCATAATTGATTAATATCTACTTTCTTGGTCGTTGACCTACTGCTTTATGGGTCGTTGACCAAATATTTTGTGGGTTTATTGGTTGTTGACTTAATGTTTTGTGGGCTGTTAAATATTTTCAATCCCACATTGATTATCAAGTAAGACTGATAGTTTGATAAATTGTATAAATAGAGGGTTTGAAGATTGAACAAAAAATACATTTCTTGGCCTTATTTTCAATCCACATCGATTATCAAGTAAGACTGATAGTTTGATAACTTGTATAAATAGAGGGTTTGAAGATTAATCAAATCAACATTTATTGGCCTCCTAACTAAGTTAAAGTATAATTTTATTCAACACTGAATTTTTTTTCCAGCTTTGTGGGTCGTTGACTACTGTTTTTTTGGTTATTGACCTAATGGTTTGTGGGCTGCTAAATATTTTCAATCCACATCGATTATCAAGTATGAATGATAGTTTGATAAATTATATAAATAGAGGGTTTGAAAATTAAACAAATCATACATTTTTTTAGTCTTTTGGCTAAGTTGAAGTATAATGTTTAGTTTGATGAATTAGGTTCCGTGTCTCTTTTAAAAGCAAGCCGATCATAATTTTTCCAATATATCCTTTCTATTTTAACTAACGGTTTTAATTTTTATCAATTGCTAAATGAAATTTGTTTATTTTTAAAATTTAAACTCGGTTAAAAATAAATCTTTTTCTCTCTATATATTTCTTATAAAGTTCGTATATTCTTTTTTTTTTCTTATGGAAAATAATAAAAGTTTTTAATCTAAATTGATGACTGTTATTTTTATGAAAATTAAATTGATAATTTTTTTCCGAAACCGTATCGGTAGAAGATAAAAATGTAATCAAATTAATTTTAATCTTCTCAAATCTCTCCGGGTGATTATGAAAGTTGAGTATATAATTGGATACGAGTCAACCACTTAATTATTGTCTTTATATTGTACATTAAATAGTTATATGGTAATTAATACTCGACGTATATTGACGTATAATATCAATGTACTCAAAATTAGTATATATTTTTAAATACCCGTGCAAGACACGGGTCCTAAACTAGTCAATATATACTACTAAAGTAGAGTTCTAACCTGCTGACGTGGCATTCCCTATTGTGAGTATTTTAAAATCGAACTCTCTCATTAAAAGCCACAAAAACCTTTTTTTAAATTACCTAAATAAATTTTTTAAAACTTATCACCTACAATATCTCTTTACAAATCTCTTCTTTTTTCTTTTTGAAGTATCTATAATTTTTATTTATTCAATGTATTTCGAATAAAATTATAAATATTTTCAATTTAAAAAACAAAAATATAGAAAAAAAACTACATAAATATTAAATCAAAATAAAAATAAAAATTCTTTTCAATTAAATAAAAAATTAAAAAATATCTCGAAATAAATTATAATTATTTTCACAACTTTTTTTTAACTATTTTACATTACAATTAAAATTTTTAAAATAATTTTTTATATATTTTATTTGCATTATATAAGTTTCCTATTTCGAATAAAAATTTTGTAACTTACTTCGATATTCGATATTAAAAATGTAATTACTTATCTTATTTTATTTATTTATTTTATAAAATTAATCATCTTAATATATCATATTTTATGTTTTACATTTTTTTATATATTTTATTTGCATTATATTTTCATATTTCGAAAATAAATTTTTTACAAATTTTGATTTAAAAATTGTGATTTTTTTTTATCTTATTTCGATTATGTATTGTATAAAAAATAATAATCATAATATATCATATTTTATACTATTTCACCCTTATAATTTTTTTAACTTATTCCGATTATTTATAACAACTATAATAATCTCAACCAAATTTAAACCAAATTCATCCTTTTTTTTTATTTTACAAGTATAACAAATCAAACATTTCTTGACCTTCTAGGTAAGTTGAAGTACAATTTTTACTCATAACGAATTAATATCAGCTTTGTGGGTCGTTGACCTAATGTTTTGGGGGTTGCTAAATATTTTCAATCCCACATCGATTATCAAGTAAGCCTGATAGTTTGATAACTTGTATAAATAAAGGGTTTGAAGATTAAACAAATCAAATATTTATTAGCCTTCCCGCTAAGTTGAAGTATAATTTTTATTCATAACGGATTAATATCAGCTTTGTGGGTCGTTGACCTAATGTTTTGTGGGTTGTTAAATATTTTCAATCTCACGTCGATTATCAAGTAAAGCTGATAGTTTGATACCATTTCTTGCTCTTTTGGTTAAATTGAAGTATAGTTTTTATTCATAATTGATTAATATCTACTTTCTAGGTCGTTGACCTACTACTTTATGGGTCGTTGACCAAATATTTTGTGGGTTTATTGGTTGTTGACTTAATGTTTTGTGGGTTGTTAAATATTTCCAATCCACATCGATTATCAAGTAAGACTGATAGATTGATAAATTGTATAAATAGAGGGTTTGAAGATTGAAAAAAAATACATTTCTTGGCTTTATTTTCAATCCACATCGATTATCAAGTAAGACTAATAGTTTGATAACTTACATAAATAGAGAGTTTGAATATTAATCAAATCAACATTTATTAGCCTTCTGACTAAGTTGAAGTATAATTTTATTCATAACTGATTTTTTTTATGCATTGTGGGTCGTTGACTACTGCTTTGTGGGTCATTGACCTAATGGTTTGTGATTTGTTAAATATTTTCAATCCACATCGATTATCAAGTATGAATGATAGTTTGATGAATAATGTTTCGTTTGATGAATTAGGTTCCGTGTCTTTTGGCTAAGTTGAAGTATAATGTTTAGTTTGATGATTTAGGTTCCGTGTCTCTTTTGAAATCAACCCGATTATAATTTTTTTAATATATCCTTTCTATTTTAACTATCTTTCTCTCTCTTTATATTTCTTATAAAGTCCGTATATTCTTTTTTTTTCTTATGAAAAATAATAAAAGTTTTTTTTATCTAAATTGACGACTACTATTTTTATGAAAATTAAATTGGTAATTTCTTTTTCGAAACCGTGTCGGTAGAAGATAAGAATGTAATCAAATTAATTTTAATCTTCTTAAATATCTCCGGGTGATTATGAACGTTGAGTATATAACTGGATACGAGTCAACCACTTAATTATTATCTTCATATTGTACATTAAATAATTATATGTTAATTAATACTCGACGTATATTGATGTATATTATCAATGTACTCAAAATTAGTATATATTTTTTAAATACTCGTGCAAGGCACGGCCCCTAAACTAGTTATTATATAAATCTGGGATAAATGAAAAAATAGAAAAAGTAAATAAAAACTAAATATGAAGGTATGAGACGAAGATGTTCTCAGGCAAGTATCTGACAAGTATATGTTTATCGTGTCAAAAGAGGAAAATTTAATTCTCAAAAATATGTGAAATTAAACAATACACAGTTTTATTCCCATGTCAGATAAGAATTACTTGTCAAAACCTCAACATCAGTTAATACACACCCTTCACGTTATACAAAACACAATTCCGTCGAAAGGAGAATTTAATTTACTACAAACAACAACAGGACTATAAATTTAGAACTCAAAATGAGCAAACACGTACCTGATCGACGCCAAACAACTATTACTGATCGATTCCACAGTGGTTAGACAATCTTAACACTGATAAGAGAAACAAAACCTACACTATGAAGCAAGAACCGCAAGCCTCTTATGTTCTACAAAGGCTTTTCTAAGATTCTCATATCCGTTTCGGTAATGCTCCAAAGAGTAACATAGTTGTCGAATAGCCTCTCGTTTCAATTCTGCTTCTTCTGTAATCACAACCTTATATCTCTCAACTTCTTCTTTAAGTTCCTCAACTGTTAACCTCAACTCATTGCTCAAACTAGCTTCTGGCATGAGTTTTTCAACTTTGGCACTAAGTTCATCTCTTTCACTCGTCAAACTATCATATTTCAACCTCAAAGCATCAAGATCATTGTTCAAAGTTTCCAATTGGTCATTTTTCTCAGATATATCTACCTTCATTTGATCAATTTCTTCATGCAACTTCTTTTCCATCACAGCTTGCTGAGTTTCTAGAGTATGGCAACGTAATTCCATTTCTCTCAACTTTTCTTCTACTCGGGATTTTTCGTCAGATAATCTGGATATCTCGGCATGGAGCTGATACTTCTTGTTAACATCCGATACTAAATCCTTTAGTTCACGAATCTCAAAATCCCGGTCTATTAAGCTGGCTTTGTATCTCGCAATCCTATCCTGCCATTTAGATGACTTTCTCATCTCGGAATCTAACTTTGCCTTCAAAACAGCAGCATCTTTCTGAACGGTCTTTAATTGATCCTGTAATTGACGGATATTTTCATGGGCCAACTTGTTCTCAGTCGATAATCTTACAACTTGCTTCTCCACATCAAGTAATCTTCCCTTTGTTGTGCTCAGCTCTCTAATCAGATCTTGGGTTTTTTGGTCAGGATCATAAGCTTCTATATTTATGCTGTCATTGCTTTCATCCATCTCCAACTTGTTATTTGATTGAAGCTCCATCCTCAGGTTAGCAATTTCTTCTTCATAACTAGCAATCTTGAACTGTAGTTCAATAACACTCACACTTTCTGTTCTCTTCAATTCCGTGTCCATTTGTATCATCTTCTCATGCAAGGGCTCCTCACTTGCTAAAAATCTAGGATAACTGTGGACCGAGGAGACATCAGATTCTTCAGAATCTGAAAATGAAGATAGCTCATCTAGTCTATTAGAATAACGATCGGAAGTACTTCCTCCTGATCCAAGGAAAACATCAAAACCAGCAGCACGGTGGCTGGATCGAAAGCGAGGTAATTTCATGTCAGGAGTGAGCCATGGAGTGGATGGTTCAGATCCCGAATCAGGCACAACTGACCCGAGAGAGTGCAGATCCGGCACATTTTTTCTCAGGTCACCAGTCAGCTGAACATAACGCTCAGCCAATGATTGATACATTCGTTGGAACTCCTGGACAAGAGAGAGGAGTTCTGGCCTCTTTTTATAATACATTTCAGCTTTTTTCGCAAATGAGTCTCCATCATCTTCAATCAACTTCGTCATGCGGTCAATATTACTGTCCATTTCTGCGTCCAAAGAGATCATTATCAATTTCTTGTGCAGAGAGTTCTTGTATATAAGTATAGAACTGACCAAATGAATAAGATATATTAGTAATGTTCTATGTATATATAAACCAATCCAACTGTATGATAACATGCCTATATTTGGCCAAACATGGGCAATGTCATTTGAGCTGTTGTCTTAATAATTTTTTATAGGAAGTCTTCTTGCTGGACAAGGCTGGCAGATTCTGTTTATATATCAACAGTTATTTGATGAACACGAAGATTAGGCCTATACATGGTCTAAGTTTTCACTAAGTTTACTTAATCCGTTCAATACAATATGAAAGAGAAGGGAAGAGATCAGTGTAAGAGAAGCTCTAGCACTAACCCTCCATATTCTCCGAAAGCCACTTTGCACTCTTGGCATTGATATGATTCTCCCACCACCAGGAATGTGATTTCCTTGATTCCAACCTTTCTGCAGACTTTTTTGCATTTTCCTGTCATTAGAAAAGACACGTACAAAAGTCTGAGATACAAATAATCCAAATAACAATCATCTGCACTATCGAAGCAAGATGAACATGTAAACCATACAAGAAAACTTGAACAATTCAATGGCAAGGTATACATGAATAACCGTTTTTAGCTTTCCTTTTTGAGTTTTAGGTGGATGTAGCTAACTAGTTGCTACACACTATGGTATGGTGATGCAATTGAATTCAAATACAACCTATATTACAACAGTAATCAAGAGTATAGTCAAGTTAAGAGTGGTTCTCATTCTTAATTGTAACATAATATTATAAAGAAATAATAATGCATCGTCAAGCTGTCTTGTTATCTTCACAAACAGAGTTATACATGTGTATGCCTCCACATACTTGAAGAACAAACTAACAGCTCAAGACAATTAGGCCCATAACTTGTAAATGATACATTAGTCTACAGTGCATTTGACTGTTGGGAACAAACCTTACTAACTCATATGCATGTTATTTTATATTAACTGAACAAAGAATTATTATGGAGGTGATGTCAAAGGCTCATACTAATTTGCTACAGGAAACACCTGAAACCACTCTATTTCACTGATTAGAGGTTTCTAATTCTTTAACAAAACAACAAAATGATATAATGATTCAGAAAAAAACCCAAGACACAAGAAAACAAGAACAAATAATGTTTTTATCAGCTTTTGAAATATATAAAACTCAACAAGCTATAACTATCAAGACCAAATTAATACTGTTATCATAGCTTCCAAAAGAAAGAACCCAAAATTTCAAATTGTTCAGCTGGAGCCAAAATTTGTGCATGAACTATATTATGTCTTTCATGGAAAAGATGGAGTAATTGTCAGGGGACAAGGTGCCACCAAACTACCAAAGCCTTCAAAAACGGGACATACTTGTCGAAAAGAAGTCTATATAGAATCAAAATAGAACACGTTATCAATAATATGAGGTCTCAATTACTAATTTATTTAACTATGACTAATTACGTATGTTTGACAGAAGAAAAGGAAGGAGGTCCCATCCCGTAATCAACTCTAAAAATGTGACAACGTGACCCACCCACCTCCAAAGGAGGCAGAGCCGCATAGGAAAAAGCCACGCTTCACAAAAAGTCTTTCTACCTCCATTATATATATCTGTCCTTTTTTGCTTAGTATATCCCTCTTTTGTTAGAAGAATCAAGTTAAAGCAAAATGAATGTATTGAAATTAAATTTTAATCAAAAAAGACTGGGCAACCAATTTAAAATATCCAGAATCCGAGTTCAAACATCACGCAACCCGTAGCTGGATATGGCCGACATAGACAGCAAAAATTCCGCTCACAAGATAGCTGAATGGTCAACGGTTCATCAAATTAAATTTGTTTTCCGGTCATCACAACAATATAACATGATAAATTGTCAAATCATAATTACTTGAATTTAAAGGAAAAAACAGCGAAGTTTGAGAAAATTCCGCAGGCGTGGATCCATTCTAATGAGAATCTGAAAGTGGAATTACAACACAATCCATGATGACAAACAAACATTGTAATCAAACTGGTCAATGCTCGTGCAGATGAGCAACCAAGACATCTTAAGCAGCGTAATTGATGAATTAGATCAAGGTTTATAGAATCGAGGAAACCAGACGCAGTCACACGGAGAGTTTGGTGAATCAAATAATCAATACTACGCTCACCGAATTTAGTGATCACTTGTTACCACTACTAGTAGCAAACAAAATATTATAAAAAAAATTCAGCAGAAATTGGAGACGGTATGGACTGCTCAATTTTCGGGCAGAAGAATATGATATATCGCTAAGTTTACGCAATTGAACTGATTATATCAAATGGTGAACCTCAAATAGCAATAAGAGAAACAATTAAAAAAAGCCATAACCCAAAAACAAGTGATAGAAAGAGAAAGATAGATCTACGAACCTTCTCCATGATAATTAACTTTCGAATTCCCTAATTGAACACTGTTGCGATCAACGCAAGATGCAGAAAAAAGCTAGGGATATACTGAAGGGAGGATTGTGATAGGGTTTATGAATCGTCAAAGAAGCAGTCGAAAGTTGATGCTGTAGCAGAAGAAGTCCTTGAGCTTGTTGGAAGAGGTGGCACTGACGAGAGACGATGGCTCGAGCGGCTGAATCAATTCACTAATTCAGGCACTGAGCTTTTGTAGGTTGAAGGTCAGAAGGTGACAGCTTGTAAGCCCAATCCTCTGTTACATGCTCGTATTCTACCACGTCATTGACGTGATGGCAACCCTCACCACCGTCCCACTACGCATCTTATTATGTTTCCAAATGCCAACGGATTTCATTTTCAGATGTTGCTATATCATTATCATATGATTAATCAACTAATTTATTCTTATTTAATATATTTATTTTCTTTAATATATTACAGAATTTTTATTTTAATTTTGGTGTATAAATTTAAATATAAAATATAGATAAATTATTTATATATAAGAAAAATACTTTAATAATATTTTTTTTAGATAATTTTGAGTTACTGATATATTATACAATAATTGTGTAAAAAAAAGTAATGTACAAGAGAATATTTCAAGTATCAAAAGTTAATGTATATGCATAATTTTTTTTTTTTTTTAAATCGTAAGTTTCAACTTGTTCGTTGATATTATGGTGGAAGTAACTATTAACATAGATCAATTTTCAATGACTATATCTGTTTATTAATTTTTCATATTTTCATATATTCATATAATAATTATAAAGTTATACAAAATATGTCCCATTTATAAGAATAAGTTATAAGATATATGTCTCATTAACAAAATAAGTTACAAAAAGTATTAGTAAAGTAAAATTACAAGAGAAATATCTCAATTAGAAAAAAACTTATTGTAATAGATAAGAACAAATTTGTTATTATTTGTCTGATTATATTATTTACCTAATAATTTATAAGCCTAGAGATCCTTATCTAATTTTTTATATATGTCATTTCTCAAAAAAAAAACAAGGAAAATTTAATAAATATTTTGATATTTCTTGTAAGTCTAAGGTATTGACTTATTCTACTTTTACAAAAATATTTATTGTAAATGAATCATATGATATTTTCATAAATGTCTTCAGAGTTTCATTCAATATTAACAAACTAATATATTATAGTTACGTATAATTTTTTTCTTAAGATCGGATTTAAAACATCACATATACAATCAGAAAGAAAAAAAATATTCTTAATGACAAAAAAATAGATGATTCAACAATAAATATAGATTGATCATTAAATAACAATGTTCACACATTTAAAGAACTTTCCAAGTTCTATTTTAATGCGTACCTTTTTTGCACGTTTAAATATGGTTTTTGCAATTTCCAACATTACAATCATTCTAATAACACTTTCATACCAGTATACCACTCCATTTTCTTATGATTTTTTTTTATTACTATATGACTTGTGTTAATAAATGATATAACATGTATATATAATATTCAACTTGGGTATTTTTGTTTGCGTAAATTTTGTTGTCATCATTATACATGCCGAAAGAGAGTCAACTTGTAAAATTTAAATTAGTTTATAATCCGTATTTTTGACGAATATTTATTAAAAAGAATAATATTGAAAGTGCTGATGATATAAAGAAAATATTACTTTATATATATAATTGGTTTGATATAAGGTTAAAAAACTATTTTTTATTATTTGCAATAACATAGATCTAATACGAAAACCGAAAATCATAAAACAAATAATTAGTCGGAGGAGATTGCTATTGTGGTTTGTCGATAATTATCCACATATCAGTAGATCAACGAACCACATACCAAATATTAATTTAATATGAACAAAAAAAATATATACTTTGATCCAAGTTCTTAAAACGCCAATCTTCCTTGATAATCAGTGTGATTTTATTTATTTGTGTCAGTAAGATCTAATTATGTTGTTGTTAACCTAGAGTTGGGAGTCATTGTGAGGTCCTAACTCCTAACATATCGAATCTACAAATCCGCCGTGGGAAGTATACATTCTTTTATCACGTATAACCTCGTTATTACTCTCTCGTTTCTCAAAAGTGCATGTACAACCTATTTTTGGGGAGATTAACGGAGTTGTGGATATACTTGCAATAGTTCTCTAGATTTTCACCTCCCACTAGATTATTAGGATCTGAAGATCTTTTTTTTTTGAGAAAATTGGTGTAGAAGGGCCCTTTTTGTATCCATGATACAAAATAGGTCCCTCTACTTTTCTTCCAAAAAATAAAGCTAAATAAAATTATAAATCATGGGTAATAAGGTAGCTATTTAGAGGCAAATTAGT
Source organism: Fagopyrum homotropicum (assembly GCA_033239125.1). NCBI lineage: Eukaryota > Viridiplantae > Streptophyta > Magnoliopsida > Caryophyllales > Polygonaceae > Fagopyrum > Fagopyrum homotropicum. The sequence goes on along the minus strand of BSWB01000006.1, from coordinate 40,464,674 downwards.
AATGTAACATAATAACTGCCTAAAAGTTAAAGATAATAAAATAAAAAAAACGGCAACAACATGATTGATAAAGATACGGTTTCGGCGGTTCGTCTTTTTTACTAAACATTTCATCCCAAAAATTAAGCGCCATTCGGAACCTCCATTATATCGTCAGATTCTCCATTCGCAACCTCCATCTTCAAATCGTGATCTTCGACCGTCTTCAACCTCCTGTCTGATCTATTCTTTGTGTAACAACAATAAATCCTTGTAAGTATTCCAAATTCTCTCAACAAAATACCATTTTAATGGCTTCGGTTTTGGTTCAAATCGAAAACAGTTGATGAACGTTTTCCCTAAAATCCATACTAAAAACCGCCATTGTTGATATATAACTACATGGCCTTTCATTTACTCGGCCTTGCATGGTGTTATGAAGCATGATTTTGTGGTGTATATTCGATTAGGTTTTGAATCCGACCACACAAAGAAGAACATATATGTTTTAGGCTGTTATGGAACTTAATTTTGAAATTAGCCATTTCTGTGAAATTTATGTATTCGAATTAACAGTGATGAAAGATTATGTACACAATTTTAAGCAGATACATAAATCGAACTTATGTACATAAAAGATTATGTACATAATTTTGAAATTAGCCATTTATGTTCGTCACCTTCATCATTACCGACACTCAGCACATAAAAATCAACGACACATAAATTTAACAACTACATAATTTTAAGCAGATACATAAACCGAACTTATGTACACATACACACATAAGATTATGTTCGTCACCTTCATCATTACTGACACTCAGCACATAAAAATCAACGCCACATAAATTTAACAACTACATAATATTCGTAGATACATAAAATACGCAGGCATATCACAATACCTTCTCAACGATAGTGGTTTAAACTTAAACATATACAAACTTATGTACACATATAGGCATAAAATTATGTTCGTTCCCTTCATCATTACCAACACTCAACACATAAAAAATCACCGACATATAAATATACGAAATACATAATATTAACAATATACATAAATTATGCAGAGCAAATGTGCGAATTGGCCACCAATTAAACGATTGAACGTACATACATCACAGATCGGGACAAAAATCTCTCAAAACGATTTGATCTACAGATCGAGTTCTTCGTCCCAAAAATCGCCCAAAACAAACGATTGAATCTACAGATTGACAATCCGAATGTTGATGATCACAAAACCGTAACGATTGAAGAAACAGATCATCAAAACGAAATAAATCGGCAGTAATCGCAAAAAAAATAGAGAAAATGTTTATGACAGTAAACGTATAACTCTGTAGAAATGGTGGTTATGGCTTCAGAAATGGGGAATTTCGTGATTCTGGGATCACGTTTACAAGGAAGGTATATTTGCTTTCCTAACAGCATCCTGATTTGTAGGGGACCATATTAAATAAGCATATTTATTTAAAAAACTGCCACATCAACATTTTTTTATTTCCAACAGGGGTGTCAATTTATTTGGGAATTAATCTTTATCATAAAATTACTAGGGGCCTATTTTATCTACATTTTTACAAAAAAGACTAGTTAATTTATATTAATACATAATTAGCCTACTTCCCCTTTTCTCTCTTTTTTCCTTACCAAATCAAATACATTTGAAGAAACAATGAAAAACTCTTGTCTACAAATAAGAATCAATTGATCTTGATCTTGTTTTTGGCTATGGTATCTCAACAACGCACAACATTTCTGAATCAAATCTGGGAGAAGAAGAAACCGAGAAGAACTTGTTGAAACCGTGACCCATGACCAAAGACATCATCATATCTTTGATCATGAGTCTAGCCGGGTATAGTTCGTTTCCAAAACCCGGATCCCGTTCTTCTATTTTGCAAATGGTCTCGAGGTTTTCTATTTTAATCTCTCACGCACCTAAACCTCATTGGCGATATATTTGCCTTGTGAAATTGTTTTGTCTCACACCCATAATTAACCATCAAGTTTTGGGATATGGTGATTATTTTTTTAACCGTATTTCATATATTTCTCTTTCAAATCAACAAAACTCTTTCAAAGGATCCTCTTATGACTCTTTCATCTTCCAAGCTTACTACCGTATGGGCAAAGGCAAACCCCACCCTCAATGAATTTCAAGCCACCACCATACCACACACATACTACCAACGGTGGCAATCGGGCCACCTTCCTCCGGGAATGTATACTCCGTGTAAATTTGATCGATCCCCCAAACTTTACAAGGAATCCCTTAACCCCATTTAAAATTAATGGAAATCGTTTAAATTTGAACTTTGTTCCGGTTTGCTCCACCACCACTATCTCTCGCTCCCTACCATATCTTATTTTGCACTGCCACAACCCCAACATTTCTTAGTTCCTCCTTGCAATTATCTCGACCCCTTCTCCCTTGACGTCAACAAAACAAGCTCCATCTTCAACCGGTCCCAATCTTTCCCTTCCCTCTTTCGCATCTTAAAAAAAAGTCAAACCCCATATCATTTACAAACCATCTTTTATTTCTAGCCGAAGAGCTCCTCCCGCCGGCATCTCTTATCGGCTTACAAGCTTTAGGCTAAAGCTTCATCGATTATTTTTTAAGTTTTCAAAAATAACGGTTTTCCTAGATAAAGGAAATGGTTGATGTAGCTAAAAGATTCTTTTTTCAAACCCTAAAGAGATAAAAAATAAAAAAAAAAACTCCCATCCACCACCGCCATAACACCATTACCACCATGACAACTCCACTCTGCAATAAAAAAAGCTTAACAAAACCCGATACCACAAGAGTCACCGACTCGAAGAAATTCCTCATGTATTTGCAAAACCCTAACAAAAAGCTATCTTATATTAAGAGATGAAAAATCCCCAAATCAACTAGTTTCAACCCAACTTTCATATGATGAATACTAAATCCTAACAAATCAACAACAAAGAATGTGTTCTTCGGTTGTCTCACCATCGACTTTAAAATACTTTTGTTTTCTCCTCCAGAAAAGGAAGGTTAAAACCCAAATTTTTATCCTTAACTTGACTTTGGTTCTAGAATCGTCACAATGCCGTCACTTCACTTATCCGTCAAATCAATGCTTCTCAAAACAAGTTGTGGTGTTTGACCTCCTCGTTTTGTATTTCCATCTACAAAGAAGGCGGGATTTCAAATATTTGCAATAATCACGCCTCAAAGCCTCCTTTGTTGGCTGTCAAGTGAGAAAACCTCTCACAAACTAACCAAAATGTATGGTGACCATAGTGGTTGTGTTTCTCTGTATCCAAAAAACTAAATCCTCAAAATTGAAGGATGAAGAGCTCATCCTCTATTTTCGGTCTAATTCAGGAAAATTAAAAGGCCTTTTGAACTTTTCTAAACAAATTTAATTAAAAAGATTCATTACAGTAGTTTCAAAATCTCTTCATTCTTCTCACACAAAAAAAAAAAGAAAAAAGAACTCTATTTATATTATACGAATAAATTTCTCCTTATAAATCTTTAATCATTAACCACCAAAGTTACACACTTTTATATCTCAACACTCCGTGTTTTACAATATCGTCTTCTTAGTTTGATGCTTGTTTTGGATGGCATTTCAAGTGGTTTGTCTAGAAGGGGGTGTGAATTTGTGATTGACTCTTGATGGCTCTGCTATGAGTCCAAATCTGAGGTGTCCACAATTGTTTCTCTAACTTCCTACATGTGTACTTCCTTCGAAGACGGACGTTGTGCTCGATGCTTCCCGTTGATTAGATCATCCTACTTTTCCTTAAAGATCTATTTGCTTTTGGGATTCCATGATGTATTTTTGTGTGTTTATTTTTCTTTCTTTTGTTGTTGTTCTTTATGGTGGTTAGTCCATATGCCGATCTTTTATGGCCTTTCAAACCACTAGATGGCGTGTCGTCCAGTGTTTCGAACCGCTTTCGATCATAAAAAAAAAAGGTTCATGGATCGTTTACGGTGGATGGTACACTCCTGGGGAAGTAGGAGATCTCATCCGAAAGAATGTTTGAGGATGGTGGATGTCTAGGTGTTAAATCTTGTTGATCCTTTCCTCTTATCGATTGGATAAAAAAAGAAAGGAGAAATTTTAGATGATGTCCTTGTACCGGATTATTCCCAAGGATTTTTCAGTTTCAGATGATGCCCTTGAGCTTTATAATTTTTCGGAATATATCATTCTACCGTCCATAAGTTTAACATTTTTTTTGGGGTAATTATTATTTACTTAGTTATTGTTAGTCATTATAAAGGTATATATATAATTTATTGAATGGATATTATCTTTTGATTTCCTTATAAATACCAACTTATGGATGGTAGAAAGGTATATTCAAAAAAATTATGATGTTTAAGGGTACCATATGGAAATTGAAAACCCTCATGCATAAAGTGAAGAGAAAAAAAAGTAAAAATACAAGGATACCATCCAGAATTTTGAAAAAAGATAACAAAAAGTCGCAACACACGAAAAATGAAAGTCATGACACAAATTTACCGTAAATTACAAATATTGATGTACGATGACATTCGGCGTAAACTGATGTTAACCATGTTAAGCACCAACGTGAGATAACTGCTAAAATTCTACCCTAAAACTCAATTTGACGATTCATTGACGCTAACCACGTCCACATTAAGTTGTATTTTGATGGCTTTATAAATAATTCACTTCTAAATGTATATGATGTATTTTGAACTCTCAAGCGTTGAATTGAAACTTAAAATTTAATTCGAAGATTCAATGAAAATTTGAGAAGAAAATAATTTTTATATCTTATTTTATAATTACCGTAAATGTTATGTTGTTTTTTTTTCTTCGTTTTTTGGTGTTCTCTAACGTTGAATTAAAAACCTTAAAATTTATTAACGTACTTTAGGTATGTTTGGTAAGAGATGTACTTTGTTTAGAAGATTGATTTTTTTAGGAAGAGGCCATATCATTAACATGTATCCAAGATAGCCAAACATACACTGATATTTCCCCTTAATTTTGAGCAATAGCATCTTGACAGTATGATTCTATGATGATCGAATGCAAGTTTCTTGTATGAGCTTCTTCAATGGCCAAGTATAGCAAGCATCTCATCCATCTAAGGATCATAACGATGTTGAATTGTTGTGGTCAATCCTTGAATGAGTGTTCCCTGAGCATCCCTCGAGATGATTCCTAGACCAGTCCAATTTGCATCAATAAACAGCATCAATATCATATTTTAATAGTTCCTGATGGAGGCTTTTCCCAAGATTGCCCAGAAATAGCAGAATTAGCAATAGCAGTAGAAAAATCTACACCAACAGCCGAAATATCAGTAACAGCATGAATAGAAAAATTGACAGGATTCCATTGTTCGGAAAATAATTCTGAGTAAGACGCCTAAAGCCATCCCATAGGATTCCATTGTTCGGAGTATCACTGCTCATAACAAAACTATTATCAAAACATTCAATCCTAACTATTATGTATGTATAGCTTGTAAGCTTGTCCCCTTTCAAAAGAAATACTAGCTGTAATGTCATTGGGTCGTGCTACTTCAGCCCAACTGGTCTAAAGATCTTTATTTAGAATTGTATTTAAGACCTTTCTAAATAAAACTTATTAGTATAGGGGTGTTACGGGCACGGTTCAAGATTTCGTTAATACACAGACGTTTACGGAATCCGTGACCGTAAAAAAAATCTTTTTTTTTTTTTTCGACATTGATGGTGTCAGAATTTTTTTTTTTTGGGTTAAAAATCATTTAGAAAATTATCAAGGATCCGGAACCCGTAACCGTCGTGCCTTTATAAATCTTGACTCGTACGTTTACGACTTCCGTTAGTATATTATCGATTGTCAAATTTGTATTCTGAGCATATAGTAAATAAAATTAATTTAGAAAATCTTCCACATATTTAGTTCTTTTTTATAGATATATTTATGTTTTGATAGTGTATTTTTCAGTTAAAATTATAATTTTATTTTAAGTACATATATTTGAAAATCAAGCATATAGTGAATATTAATTCTATTAATTGTGGGAACCACTCTAATTAAAAAGATTATCTCCCTTAATTAAGAAGGATAAATAACTATTAAAATTTAAAAAGATAAACTAAATTAAAAAGATAAGTGAATATTAATTATGGGAACCACTCTCATTAAAAAGATTTTCTCCCATAATTAATATGACTGTTTTTTAATTAAATTAGAAAAATGAGAGTGGTCCCCACAAATTCTGTACATAATTTTATGTACATGATTTCGCACGCAGATTATGTACATGATTTCGCACGCAGATTATGTACATAATTTCGCACGCAAATTATGTACATAAAATTACGTAATTAATTTTAATGCCAATAAATAAGTGACTCTTTGAAAAAAAAAAGCAATATTAATTAAGGGAGAGAATATTTTTAATGTTAAAACTAATTCATTAATTGTAGGAGATCACTCTCATTTTTCTTTTTTATTTTAAAAAATTAAGGGAGAGAATCTTTTTAATTTTGAATACTTGCAGGAGACCACTCTCATTTTTCTTTTTAATTTTGAAAATATTTTAAATTTTTTTAAATTTTATCTTTTTCTCAAAATTACAAGGGCCTATTTAATACACATTGAAACAAAAAAAAAAAACTTAATCTACATTTATATAATAAAAGCCTACTTACTTCTTTCACTCTCGTTTCTAAATCTTAACTACCCCCACAAGGCCACAATCCAGATGATCCGTGTTTAGTTTATAGGTCACCTATTTCGAAAAATATGATGATATTGGTGAAGACTACAATTGAATGAACTACTATGTAATTTTAAATAAAAATTATATTTTTCAAATTGTATCATAAGAATACTAATGATCTTAATGCTTTGTTTCGAGTATGGTGTTTGTCTTTAACTTTGACCTATTCCCTCTTATTTCACTTTCTTGAAATTAACTTAATTTTTTTAGAGTAATTTAATGTATTGATACAGCCAAATTTTAACAAATTTGTTTCATAACTTATTTGATTTTTTTTGTCAGTCTCTATCATAATTTTTTATTAGGTTTTCTTTTTCTTGTATGACATTATTGTTGGTGAAGAATATTAATTTTGGACATTTTAAAATTTTGTTAGTGTAAAGATTGTCACATCAATTATAACTACTTTAGTGTAAAGATTTTTATTCAAATTAAATAAAAATCACATACCGGATCATGTGTATCAAAATAGTGTTGTTTAAAAACAAGCAAAGCAAATTTTAGAGAATTATATTTATTTTATTTAATAAAAATCTTAATAATTAAATTATCATGGTAGAATTCCCGCATCATTTCATCGAACAAATAATAAATACGTTCGTCTCAATAAAAAAAAGGATGTGTTTTAAGTTTTTCTTTCCGTTAGCTTCGTCACGTCTCATATAAAATTATTATTTTTAATTTACATTAACTATAACTGTTAGAATCAACTCAATTTCAAATATAACTTTTTACCTCCTAAGAATAATGGTGGAAATCAAATCTTTAATATTTGTTGTCTTGTTCGTTGTTTGATTTCTCAAAATAACGCTACACGATGATTTTATCATTTTTCAGCCCTACAATTCTCCTTCTTCGTTCTTCACAATTAAACTGCAAGTTTGGCTATTTTATCACTCTTTATCGTGCTCTCAATTATGTTCTCACCGACGACTTCATTGTGCTCACTACTTTCAGTTTTTGTTCGGATTCTCAAACAAGATTGTAGCAACTTTACAATTTTTATTTCATCAATCATCACACATCACAATCGTACTAGTTAAGATTGGTCTCGATCCATCCAGATTCCAACCAAGAACCCGACAAAATTTAATGCAAATATTACAAGACCGTCATAATTTTGTCTAAAATTAATATATAGGATGAGATATGAGACGATCATGTTTTCTAATTAAAGCCTTTTAAAATAAAAGTTTATACTATGAGCGGGATAAGGTGACGCATTGACTTCAAATTCTAAATGCGGGTAAGTTTAGTTAGAAGGGATTTCAAATTTTTTAGATTTCTAGTGGACCCCACAATTCAATTAAACTCTGTTTAGTTTGAGATTTTAGATTTGTATTCTTGTTTTTGTTTTGTCTTTTGTTGTTTTGAGATCGTGATTATAAAAATCTTTCTAGAGAAGATTTGAAGATATTTTCTTGAAATTTGTTACTTTTTTACCCTTATCTTCCTCCTACCCTCTGTTTGAACAAACTGAAGAGAAGAATCCACATATTCTTCCCCATAATCAAAAGCCCTTTGTAGTTTGTAGGAATCAAAACCAGTTTGTTCAACTACATCAACAAATCACGTTTCTATGTTTAAATAACAATCCTACTTCTTCGTTCGATGTCCTAGATTTGAAGCAAACTCCAAAGAAATTTGCTTCGGTTTGATTAATTGGCCTAGAATTGAACCTTTTGTACAAATGAATCGAATTAATTTTTATTTCAATCGATCAAACCAAATGAACATTGTGTAACACCCCGAATTCTCAGAACTCGGGAAGCTACTGGTTGGAACTTGGCAATGGGTCCCGACCTCAGTTTGACAACAATTTTACTAGGATCTTACAACAAGACACAAATAAAGAAACCGAAATTTATAAAGAGATGTTTTAAAAGATATGAATGCAACACAACGTCTAACAACCAACACTACTTAAGAAAAATAAAAGTCTATATGTCCTCATACGATAGTGGAAACATAAATACAAAAACCCAAACCCCACTCTAAGGAGTACGGAGACCCGACTGACCACTACTTCCGGATCACTCAACTGCTGCTCTAACCTGTGATAAGTCTAAACAACAAATAAATTAACCGTTAGCTAGTTATCTAAACGTTAGATAAATGAAAATAGCACAAACACACAATTGCAAAACTAAACACACATCATGCTTTCAAAGAATCCATTAATTACCTTTACTTAGGTCAATCATTCTTACTAATGATACTTATTTTGTGACACGAGGGATTCCCAAACCTCGCCTCCGCCCCCGTGTAACCATCAGGAATGGATCCGATGCATCTCACCTTGTACCTGTATGGTCTGGGTATTGAGAACCTCCCAATCTCCTGTCAGAGCTGGACAGTGATGTTACCGCCCGTTATACATACACTTGGGCCATAAAATAATAAAGGTCATCCTAGGCATGTTATAACTATTAAATAATCAACACACACCACTATCATCATTCAACTAACATCTAGAAACCAGCTAAGTAAGTCGCAAGGACTTACCTGAATCAAATCTCAAATCTCTTAATCTCAACTCGGTCTGCTACCGTAGAAACTTAATCGCTTGTCATAGCAGGCAAGAGAATCAATAATGTATCCCATCTTCTTAGAAATCTATAATTTTACCCCTGGTCCCGAAAACTCCAAAATATTCTATAACTTAGTTCCAAACTCTCCTTTGGAACCTATTTCCATAATCTAGATCTCAAGAGATAGTTCGCTAAAGATTTATAAGAGTTACACAAAATTCTTGATTTTCACAAAAAGTCACTAAGGTCCGACTTTGACTTAAGATACGAGGCTTGAATAAATAGATAAAAATTCCGAAATAAATCTCTAGGTCATCTATGATATGTCATCTACTCATAGGAGTAAAGATTTTCCAAAACTACCCAACCATAACTCCTACACAAGTCTCCCAAGTTGGATATAAAATCCAGAAATTCTATACTTAGCCAATATTTTCTCTGCTGGAAAAACAACTCAACTACTCTACTTTGGGACCTTATAATTTCTAATCCGACCGTTAATTCATTCTCATATTTTAACACAGTAAACTACATATATCTATCTACGACCTATCAAAATTTCAACGGTGGATCTTCATTCTAGCGCCCTAAAATTTATCTTTAAAGTAGACAGTTTCCAATCTTCAAACCTTGAATCAGAAGAGCTTACAGCAGGTCCTTGGATTCGGTCATTCCTGACGGCATGACTTAGAACTAAACTATACCTACACACCTCTTGATTCAACACTCATAGACAACAACAAGTGCTACACATCCTAGCCCATCATCTATACAGTCAGAGGACCTAAACTAACTACTACCCTCTCTTCTACATAACATGATAACAAGTGCAAAAGATGGGTAACTTACCTAACAATGGTGCAAGAAGACTCCTAGATATGTGATATCAACTGAGGCTGTTGGTGAGGACGGATCCGTCTGGAGGGATCTGGGCATGTTGTAGTGTGGTTGCGGATCTGAGGCGATAGAATGGTCCTAGTGAGCGTCGACACAACAGGCATGAGGAGACCTGTCTACCTGGTGTAATATCCGGAATTTTAATTTCGTTTACCTCCGAGTCGAACCGATAACCCGTATACATGATACCTAATATTCTATTATCACAAATCTTGTCATTTTATGTAAGCTAAAACTCACATAAAATAATAAAATACATAACAAACCCTAGTTCTTATAATGACGTCGTTTGACGAGACCATGACAAAGATGAGACGAAGCCATGATGAAGCCCGACAACCTTGTGACAAGGCCCAAACAACATTGGACAACCCAACTCCTTGCCCTATTACTTGCTGAATCCCTCACGGCAGCCCAGAAAATCTCAGCCAGCTGTTGTCGCTCCAGCCCAAAACGTGCAGCCCAGGAAAGGACGGCCTTCTCTCCTCCTACTTCACAACAACCCGCGCCACAAGATCTGCTACACTCTCTCTCCTATCTCCACGATCTCCTCCGTTACGCCTTCCTTGTGAGAGCCGTTTCTGCCGTAACAAGCGCACGTACAACCTCTACCTCACATCCACATTCATTCCCAGATTGCTTTCCTTATGTTTCCCTTGATGCACGCCTGTAGGTAATCTCCAGGATCTTCTTGTCTTCCGTCCTTGCTCGTTTCCGAGAGCAACCACAGCGCCAGATCTTGCCTCCATCGCTCAGTTGACTTGAGAATCTTAGAAGCTCATGTGAACCGGGATCCTCTCTGCTGCAACCTGGTACACTTCAACCCTTCTGCACACAAGCCTCTATATAGGTGAGTTCCGAGCATACTTCTCCTTATCCCCCTCCTTCCGCTAGATCTCGCTGCTGAATGCTTTCATCAACGGGCAGAAGGCTCGAGTTTTCACTATCTCAGACACACAAACTCAAGCAACCAAGGCAACTCCCGCCCGTCTATCTTCAACACTGAGAAGGGCATCAAGGTGAGTCTAATCCTGCCTCCCCTTTTCATCCAACGCCAGCTTAATCTAAATGCCAAGGATGACTGTCTTTCTTTCCTAGGAATGTCGAAACCAACTGCAGCAATCCCATCTTCGTCATAGTCTTGTCGTCAAAGGATTCAGTAGCCAAGGTCGGGCAAAGGGCGCCGGTGTGCTGTGCTGCTCAGCAACCTTCAGACTCGTGGGTAAGTACTCTCGCCTCCCACCCTGCTAGTAGTTGCATATATTGATATGGATATGTCTAGGTTAGGCTTGGAGTTGTGAGTTGTTGTAGTTAAGTCTCGAACCTGTGATGTGTAGGTAGGGTTGTTGTTCCCAGATGATGTTGCCCAGGAGTATCAAACTCTCGACCTAATTCTTAACTTTTTTAGTTCAGGAAAAAACTGGATTAGGAAGAAATCTTTGAGCCTATGTTTCGATGCTTTAGAAGTCTTATCCACCGATCAAATTTTGATAGATTGTAGAGGTTTATGCATAGAGGGTTGTATTAAAAATTGGAGTCGATCCAACGGTCGGATCTGGATCCATAGGTGTCCAAAGTGGGCTGGCTGTGCAGTTTGTAAAAGAACCCAGAATTTGGCTAAGTATAGAATTTCTGGATGTTTTAACCAACTTTAAAAATTTTTGTAAGAGTTATGGCTGGATAGTTTTGAGAAATCTTTGCCCCTTGGAATAGCATGAATATCATAGATGACTTGGAGATTTATTTCGGAATTTTCATATTTTTATACGGGTCTCGTATCTTAAGCCAAAGTCGGACCTTAGCGACTTTTATGAAAATCTAGATTTGTGTTTAACTCTTACAAATCTTTAGCGAACTATCTCTTGAGAGCTAGATTATGGAAATAGGTTCCAAGGGAGAGTTTGGAACTAGGTATAGAATATTCTGGAGTTTCCGGGACTAGGGGTAAAATAATCATTCTACCCTAAGAAGGAATGTTAGTAAGCTCTCTTATAATGAGATTGTATATCTTAAATATTATAGATTTCTAAGAAGATGGGATAAATTATTGATTCTCTTGCCTCCTATGACAGGCGATTGAGTTCTACGGTAGCAGACCGACTTGAGATTAAGAGATCTGAGATTTGAGATTTGATTCAAGTAAGTCCTTGCGACTTACTTAGCTGGTTTCCAGATGTTAGCTGAATGATGATAATGGTGTGTTGATGGTTTGATAATTATAACATGCCTAAGACGACTTTTATTATTTTATGGCCCAAGTGTATGTATAACGGGCCGTGACATCACTGTCCAGCTTTGACAGGAGACTGGGAGGTTCTCTATACCCAGACCATATAGGTACAAGGTGAGATGCATCAGATCCATTCCTGATGGTTACACGGGGGCGGAGGCGAGGTTTGGGAATCCCTCGTGTCACAAAATAAGTATCATTAGTAAGAGTGAATGACCTAAGTAAAGATAATAAATGGATTCTTTGAAAGCATGTTGTGTGTTTAGTTTTGTTATTGGGTGTGTGTGTGCTATTTTCATTTATCTAACGTTTAGATAGCTAGCTAACGGTTGTTTTGTTTTGTTGTTTAGATTTACCACAGGTTAGAGCAACAACTGAGTGATCCGGAAGTAGTGGTCAGTCGGGTCTCCGTACTCCTTAGAGTGGGGTTTGGGTTTTTGCTTTTATGTTTCTATTATCGTATGAAGACAAATATACTTTTATGTTTCTTAAGTATTGTTGGCTGCTAGACGTTGTGTTGCATTCATCTCTTTTAAAATATCGTTTTATGAATTTCAGTTTCTTTATTTGTGTCTTGTTGCAAGATCCTAGTAAAATTGTTGTCAAACTAAGGTCGGGACCCATTAGAAGATCCTAACCAGTAGCTTCCCGAGTTCTGAGAATTTGGGGTGTTACATCTGGGACGATGGTCTAGGGATCAAGGTGAGTGTGCAGTCGTGTGGTCGATCAGGAGCAAATAAAGCAAGGGAAAGGGTAAGGGAAAAGTAATCGGGACTCACCTAGGCAGAAGGATGCGTGTAGAAACTTAAAACTCCAAAGGCCGATCTGTAACGTGTGCAGAAGGCTCCAACTGCTGCGATGAAGACCTTGCCTGCACGTGGTTCTGGTGGTTACGGTTGCAACTGATGGCGGCGAGCAGTGGGCTGTTTGATGAGTTGAAAGTGGAAGAGTGCAGCCAAGAAAGAGAGAGGGCAAGTGTAACGGCCGGGGAATGAAAAAGTAGAAGATCCGGCAGACGTGAAAGCTGGAGAGGGAAAGCATACCTCTGCTGCGTGATTTGCGGGAGTAGTAACGTTGAAGATCTCCTACTTGCTCCACCTCAGAACGCTTCATGGGAAGCAGACCTCCTGCTCGATGGGCCGGCGCTTCGATGGGCCTTCTAGCTGCCTTGTACAAGCAATCCGGAATGGTCATAAGCAATGAAGGAGGAGAAGGTGGGTTGAGTGTTTGTGTGGGCTGAAGAACATAGGCCAAGAGAGGGAATGGGCGGGGAGTTTGTCAAGGCTTGTCATGGCCTTGTCACAAGTTTGTCATGGTCTCGTCTTGATCTCGTCAAATGTTGTCATAGACTCGTCTTGGTCTCGTAAAAAGGACGTCATGACTTTGTCAAGGATATGGCATGATATAAACTAGGGTTTGATATATGTTTTATCATTTTATGTGAATTAAGGTTACATAAAATGATAGAATTTTGATGATGTGCAACACTATCTAGAATGAGAAAAGGTTAGCGGATCGAAATCCGGTTTGACCCGGAATTAAACGGAAATAAAATTTCCAGATATTACACATTGAACCCTGTTCTTCTGTATAGAAGGTTCATCTCCAATTGTTCTTGTGGGAGGTGAGTTAAGGAGTTGAATCGGTAGCATTTTAATGGAGATTAGAATGTTTTATGAAGATTCAAACAAAGACGGTGGCATTAGCGTTGCTCGCCCATCAGTTCTTTGTTCCACCGCCTTACTCCCTGCCATAATTTTTTTTCTCCGTTTTTTCTCCACAAGGATCCCAATAATGTATATATACCCCCTCCATTTTCACTTGCCTCCTACTCTCTCCAAGTTTAAAGGCCCTAGTCACATATTCAATTATTTTTTGTTTAGATGAATAATTGAGAAGTTGAATGTGTGGAGAACGGGGATTAGGGATTTGAAAGGGATTTTGTTTGATCAGAGAGATCTAGGAAACGAAAAGGGAGAAATAATGAGGAAGAGAAATAAGTTGTTATTGATATCATCGTATACAATTAGATGAACATTGAACCCTCTTATGTGCAAACTAGAATGAATGGGAGGAGGTATTTTGGTCTTTTACAACATTAAAAATACCACAATCCTATTTTTACTAAACACGAAACACAAATCGCTACACTGTTTTTTTACAAAAATCAAAAGCTGTTCGAAAACCACAACTACAACCACAAATACGAATACGAATCAAACATACACATCACACATTGATCATCAATCGTGAGCATTAGCAAAATAAGTAATTTAAGTCTTACCAAAATCTTATATTTTATTATTTTTATGATATAAAACAAGAAATTTGTTTCAAAAATATATTTCATTAGTTAAACTTTTTTTAAAAAAATATTATAAATACCCTTTTTTGAAAAAAATCCTTGAAATTAATATTAAGATAAAGAGAAATTTGCCTAAACAATACCCTAGCTTTTAGGCTGATTAAATTTTAGTACCCCGTCGTTTAAACTATCAGAACGATACCTCACCTATTGAGCCCGACCAAAGATTAGTACCTAGATTACTGTTCGTACGTTAAGTTAACAAATCAGTGTTAAATATCAGGGACAAAATTGTCCACCTACCTTAGGAAAAATTGTCAACCTACCTTGGATATTTAACACCGATCTGTTAACTTAACGTGTGAACTGATCCAAATACTAATCTTTGGTCGGGCTCAATAGATGAGATACCGTTCTGAGAGTTTAAACGATGAGTACTAAAGTTCAGTCAGCCTAAAAGATGAGCACCTGTTTATGCAATTTTTTCTAAAATAAATGTTATTATTAACTTGTCGTGTTTCCCATAAAATGCGAATGAATAAGTTGACAATTTTACTGTGGGGATTATTAAAAATTCCCACCTAATCACAACGTTTCTTAGCTTCTTCTTTTCTAAGTCCTTGTGACCTAAATGCATGTGTGTAAGACTTAGTGATCTAGATTGGACATACTCATGATCATCTTGACTTCTTCATTTTCACCTTTCATGCATGCTTTCTAGTTAAGTATAATTGTCTTTCCATACCCTCATTCATTTTATGCATGCTTGCTTGTCCATTGCTATGAAACATGACTATGAAGGTGATCCAATGTTAGAAGCACAATTCCAAAAAGATTTTGTTGTTTTTCTGCATGCATAAATCATGTCATCTTTTAGTCTATAGTTGGATCTTGCTCGGGAACGAGCAAATCTTAAGTATGGGGTATTTTGATAATGAACAAGTACAAATCTCAAAACAATCCAGCCGAGTCTCAAATCCAGAAATATAACATAAGTCTCAAAGACATGAAATAAGATAAGCAGTCCCGTCCTATAATGCATGGAACCCCGGCTGTCCACTACCGCCGGATCACTCGACCGCCTCTCTAACCTGTAAGGTATCTACAAGGCGGTATAATACCGTTAGCTAACATTCTATGCATAAGAATAAAGGTAGAAGAACATACACACACAACATACACAATCAACACGCAACACTCAAGTCCGTTTATTATCTTCAGTTAAGTGATATGCCATTACTAATGATACTTATTTTGTGACACGAGGGATTCCCAAACCTCGCCCTTGTTCCCGTCTACCAACGAGGAATGGTACTAATGCATCTGACCATCTACCTGTCAAGGTTGGTCGCAGGGAACCTTCTAGCTCTCGCAAGAGCTAGCAGTGATGTCACGACCCGTTATCATACACTTGGGTCAATTACGTAATATAATAAAGTCGGCCTAGACCGGTTTCGTTGTTATCCTAACTAGCAAACACCACTCATACACATTACACTCATACAAGAAGCCAACTAAGTAAGTCCATGGACTTACCAGTCTCCGAAGCGCAAACGATCACCACACTCTCAAGTTCCCTCGGGAAAACACGCAACGCTTGTTCAAGACAAGGCACACGAATCAAACCACACTCTAGTCCACTAGAAGTCTATAGACTTCTAGGCTCAACCTCCTCACCAAAACCTAGTACAAGAAGGTTACACTCTCAGTCCACAAACATTCCAACTCTCAACATAAAAACTCACACAAGGGTTGCTCCCATAAGGCTCTAATCAAACACTACAACATGCCACCAACGAGACGTACACAACTCACACAAGACCTCTAAGGTCCATCCACTATATGGCATTCCAGTTCAACTACTCTAATCCAGCCTAGCATTCCTCTAAGATAAATCAAATCTAAGGAATGAAAGAAGGAGAAGAATGAACAAGATTCGGGACTCACTGGTGCAAAACCGCCCCCGCGCCTGACTGAGCAGAACGTCCGTCTATTGAGTTCTTCGATTGTGCAGCCGGTCTCTTCGAGTCTCCTTTGGTGCTATGGACGTCTTTCCACCTTTCACACTAGGTCTTAGCCTCCCTCCAAGGTCTAGCTTCATCACCAGACAATCAAGACAACGATAGATCGTTGAACATAGATTCTTGAAGATCTTCCATACAAGCCATGGAAGAGGAAGGAAGAAAGAAAAAGGAAAGCAGAAGAGGAAGAAGCCTTACCCTTGTCACGTCACTGCATTTCCGGTCTCAAGGAAGGTGGATCGAAGCTGGAGCAAGCAAGGAGGAGAATGAAGGAGAAGAATGGAGGAGAAGAAAGCAAGAGGGTGATGTTTAGAAGAGGGAAAACAAAGTAACATGAATGGAATGAGAGGGAGAGGAGAAGTGGTTGCATAAAGAAGAGGAATGTCAAAGGACCCTCAGCCACAAACTCCCTAAACATTTATAAGATGGGTTATAAAGATAGGAAGGTGAAGGTTGATAAAAAACGCTACTATCCCGCCTCGCGTGTCACTGCCCCTGTGGGACTCCTAGCCGCACCTGTGGCCTGCTCGACTGCGCAACCTAAGCCGCAAGGGCGTGAACCTTTGTGCACGGTTTCTAATACTCCTCTAACACTATCAAAGCGTAATGAAAAAAATCCGGTCATTACAATGATAACCCGAAGGCATACAATAATACACTTCAGCCGAGATACAACCAAACGCCATGAACGTGGCACACAAAACACGATACCTGAAGACAAGACACAACCCAACTCCAACCAAAAACCCTTCCTAAAATGTACGGACCCCGGCTGCCCACTCTTCCGGATCTCTTGGCGCACTCCTAACTTGCAAGGCAATCTACAACAATCGGTAAAAACCGTTAGCTCATTTTCAAGGCATTAGAAGCATTGGGAAAGGCACAACCACACTCATACATCATAACATCACATAATCATGCTCAATTAAACAATCCATTTTATTATCTTTATTTATTAGGTCGTATCCCATTCTAATTCAACTTAGGTTTGTGACATGAGAATCCCCGAAACTCACCTTGATCCCTACTTACCGGCATGGAATGGTATTGATGCATCCGACCGCCTACCAACACGAGATAGTCGCCAAGAACCTCCTTGCTCTCGCGGGAGCCAGGCAAGTTGTCACCGCCCGTTATCATACACTTGGGCCAACATAATATATATAAAGGTCAGTGGTCCTATTACCGGTTTATATGTTATAACGAAAGCGATAAAACACACACCACCAAACACGCAACGAATCTAAAACATAGAATACGAGCTAAGTAAGTCCGGAGACTTACCTTATCACCACACTCAACTCACAACACTCTCACTTCCCTTGGGAAGGAGTCCACAACCTGCTCACAAGAAGATAACTATATCAACAACTCGCTCAACTCAAGAAGTCTAAGACTTCTACACAAATGATCTACGCAAGATCATTTGACTCACATTCTAAGACCGCATCCTAGAATCTCTCATGCTCACATCACACTCAACACAAGCTATAAGTCCTTAGACTTCTAGACCCTATGATCTCGCAGGATCATAACCCATAACACATACTAGGATAAACAAGCCTAGTCTCAACAACCTCAACAGTAACAACACTAGGCTAGGATACGCATATCCTAGCCCATAACCTCACAACCACAACGAACACTCTCAACCTCACAAGCCTCACAAGGAACAACCTTATACTCATCCCACGAGTCAACTCAGAACATACATCAACAAAACTTAGAACATATCAAGATCCTCGAACACTCACCTAAGGTGCAAGCCACTACTTGACATTCTCATCTATCCTAGGTCCAACCTAGCATGATACTATTATAACACTCTCAAAGATCATCTAAGGATACATACCCAAGGTAGGGAACTCACCATGCAAAGGCACGGGCTCAGAAGAAGGAAGAACAACCGCGAAAGGGAGAAAAAGACTGCAAGGGAGGGCCGGCAGAGCCAGTGGCCGCCCCTGCGGCCTGGGCTGGCCGCCCCTGCGGCTCAGTGCAAAGGCCGCCCCTGCGGCACTGTCCAACCGCGGGGGCGGTCGAGCTCAAGTGGTCGATCTGCGATGGCTTCTTCGATGGTCTCCTTGATGTGCCATGGCCTCCTAGCTTCCTTACTTGGCTCCAAAACATCTACCACATGGATCCACACTCAAGAAAACATCCTAGACATGATCCACTCTCATGCAAGCCAAAAGGGAGAAGAAAAGCTTAAGATCCATGGCTTCCACCATTGAAGCTCAAGGAAGAGGATGAAGGTGAGGGAGGGGAAAGAAGAAGACTTACCCATCCAAACGGATCTGTAGAGGACACCAAGGCTAGACAACTCACACACAAGAGGGAGGGAACCATTTCTGTAACACCCCAAGTTTTGGGAACTCGAAGCGCTACGGGCTATGACCGCACAATGGGTCCTGACCCTCAGAGTAGCAACAACACAACGGATCTTACAACAAGGCACATACGAATGAACACCAAAACTCAATATAAAACCAAAGGTTTAAACAAAAGAAAACATAAAAGACTCACATCCGATTTCAAAACAAAAGGGAAAAGCGACAACATAAACATAAACCCGATCCCGTCCTATAATGTACGGGAACCCCGGATAACCACACCATCCGGATCACTCAGTAGCATCCTGAACCTACGGAACATCTACAACGACGGTATAAACCGTTAGCTAACGTTCTAAATACTAGCAAGAGCGTAAAGGCACAAACACACGTAAGGTAAAGAAAACAAATAGCATGCTTGCACACAACCGGCTATTATCTTTCTTAAAGTTATCCATTACTAATTCAACTTCTTTTGTCACACGAGAATCTCCGGAAACTCGCCTCCGCTTCCGTCTACCAATAGGAATAGATCAATACTATCCGTTACCTACGGGCCTGGGTTGCAAGAGCACATTCTAGTCTCCTGTAGAACTAGACAAGTGGTCACCGCCCGATTATCATACACTTGGGCCAATTAAGGTTATAAAGGGTGAATCTTATTCCAGTTATCCATTATAACAATAATAAACAACACAAACAAGTCAAAACACTCAAACCAATATACGGAATGAAGCTAAGTAAGTCCAAGGGACTTACCTCACTCGAAGGTAAACAAAAATCAGCAACAACTCAGGAACAACTCAGGAGCAACTCCGTTTCCCTCAGGACAGGAGCAAGGGAAAGCCTACTCACACAAGCATCACGAATCAGGAACGAAACGGTTGCTAGAAGTCTAAAACTTCTAATCTCAATGATCTCTAAGAGATCTCCACAAGCTAAGGGCTCAACCTTAGTCTAACAACATACTTAGGGGAAAAGGAAAAACCATAAGAACTAGGAAAGGAACGAGGTAAGAAAGGAAGGAAGTAACTCACAAGAACGGGAGTTACTGCAGAAAAAACCGCAGGGGCGGCGGTGGAAGGCGCAGGGGTGGCTTGCCGCGGGGGTGGGATGTGCAGGCGCGGGGCGGCTGAATGATAGAAAGCGCTGTCGGCTTTCTCTTCAACATAACTCACTGCAAGGGACACCAAAACTCGAACCTTTGATTCGAACACGTCAAGACTCAACTCCAAAGAGCCTGAGAACAACGATACATCAACAACGAGAAGCCAACAAGAATCAAGGTTCAAACTTGATTCTTGGAGGAGAAGAAAAGAAGAGAAATAAGGAGAAAACAAAAAGAAAGAAGGAACCTTGTTGCATTACACGAACGTAAGGGAGACAGAGAATGATGAACATACACGTTTAGCAAGATCACAAGGAAAAAACGAACGAAAACAAATCGGGCGCGATCTGTCGTAAATCCGCAGGGGCGGATCACCTCAGCCGCTGGGGCGGCCTTCTTCACCGCGGGGGCGGTGAAGGCAAAACTGGGGTCTTACATCTATCCCCCTAAACTTGCAAAAGCCCAATGATCAAAACAACACACAAAAACAGAACTGAACTCATATATTCCCAAACGGGGCACGTAACTCAAAACATCACAAAAAGCGTACGCAACGCAACAAAGGAAAAACCAAACAAAACGACTACGCTAGCGGTGCATCCAGCTCAGCGTAAAACTCCGGATAGTTCCTCTGGATACTATCCTCTATCTCCCAAGTCGCCTTATTAGCTCCTCGCATCGACCACTGAATCTTCATCATCGGTATGTCCTTAGAACGCAAGCATCTCGTACTACGCTCCAAGACAGCCCCCGGGTGCTCAACAAATGTGTGGTCTGGCTCAATCACTAGATCCTCGTGACTGACGATGTATCTCGGGTCTGGTATGTACTCCCGTAGTTGAGTCACATGAAAGACTAGGTGAACACCCTCGAGTCTCGGTGGCAAAGCAAGTCTGTACGCTGCCTCTCCAACTCGCTCAAGAATCTCGAACGGTCCGACGTATCGGGGACTCAACTTCCCCTTGACACCGAAATGTCTGACGCCTCGTGTCGGGGATACTCTTAACCAAACCTGAGTTCCAACTCTGAACTCTAGAGGTCTACGCCTCATATCTGCACAAGACTTCTGTCGACTTTGTGCTACTAACATCCGCTCTCGGAACACTGCTACTCGATCCATGTCATCCTGAATCTGCTCAAGTGCTACTCCGCTAGCACTACTTGGGTCATCCCAACACAACGGTGTACGATATCTTTGTCCATATAAAGCCTCATAAGGAGCCATCCTGATCGATGCGTGCCAACTTATGTTGTACGAAAACTCAGCTAAGGGAAGGTGATCTGGCCACACTTGCCCCCAGTCTAACACGCAGGCTCTCAACATATCCTCCAGAATCTGGATGGTCCGTTCGGACTGACCATCAGTGTGAGGATGATAACTAGTCATGAACTGCAGACTCGTACCTAGGTCGGCATGAACCTTCTGCCAGAATCTTGATGTGAACCATCCGTCTCTATCAAAGACTATAGTCCTAGGTACTCCATGAAGTCTCACTATCTGTCCAATGAACTCCTTTGCCAATCGACGCACTGGCCACATTTCCTTGATCGGAATGAAACGTGTGGTCTTCGTTAGTCGATCTACTATGACTCAGATAGCATCAAAGCCTCGACTTTATCTCAAACCGGTAATAAAATACATAGAGATGTCCTCCCACTTCCATTGAGGAACAGGAAATGGGTGTAGCTCGCCTCCTGGTCTATGATGCTCGATCTTGACCTGCTGACAGGTCGCAAACTGAGCTGCATATCTCGCGACATCTGGCTTCAGACCTCCCCACTAGAAAGAGCGTCTGATATCCTTATACATCTTACTCGCACCAGGGTGCACTGAGTAAGGTAAAGAGTGAGCCTCCTGAAGGATCCTTTGTCTCAACTCTCGATCTGAAGGCACACAAACACGCTCTTGGAATCTCATAACTCCATCAGCATCAACTGCAAACCGCGGCGTCTCTCCTTGAGACATCCGGTCTCGGATCTGTGTCAAAGCTGGGAAACTTTCCTATTTTTGTCGGAATTCAGCCAACAAATCAGTTACTATTTCCAAGGTGGACAACTGGCTGTCGGAATCCGGGAAGTGGATATCCATCTCTAGTCATGCCAAATCTCGCTGTAATCGTGGTTGAGCTGTCAACCTAGCGATCGCCATCTCCCGGGGAGTCTTCCTACTGAGGGTATCCGCTACCACATTAGCCTTCCCCGGGTGGTATAAGATCTCCAAATCAAAATCCTTGATCAACTCCAACCATCTACACTGGCAGTTATTCAACTCCCGCTGAGTGAATATGTACTTTAGACTCTTATGGTATGTGAATATGTGACACGTAGCTCTGTACAGATAATGTCTCCAAATCTACAAAGCATGAACCACAACAACCAAATCAAGGTCATGGGTAGAGTAATTCTCCTCGTATGTCTTCAGCTGTCTAGACGCGTAAGCAATCACCTTACCCTTCTGCATCAAAACACATCCCAAACCAAGCTTGGATGCGTCGCCGTAAACCACAAAATCCTCAATGCCCTCTGGTTGAGCTAGGATAGGAGAAGAGGTCAACCTCTTCTTCAGCTCCTCGAAGCTTTGCAGGCACGGCTCGGACCACACGAACCTCGTAGACTTCCTTAGCAAGGAAGTGAGTGGTCGGGCGATAACTGAAAAGCCCTCAACAAAACGCAGGTTATAGCCCGCCAATCCTAAGAAGCTGTGTACCTCCTTGAAGCTCTTAGGAGGCGGCCAAGATGCTGCTGGCTCAATCTTTGCCGGATCTACCTTGATCCCTTCAGCAGAAATGATGTGACCAAGGAATGCTACCTCGGACATCCAAAACTCGCACTTAGAGAGCTTGGCGTAAAGCTGTCGATCATGTAAGACCTGAAGAACGATCCTCAAGTGTCCTACATGCTCTTCTCTACTGCGAGAGTATACCAGAATGTCGTTTATGATGACAACTACAAACTGCTCTAGGAAGTCGATGAAGATGTTGTTCATCAACTCCATGAAGACTGCGGGCGCGTTCGTAAGCCCGAATGACATCACTACAAACTCGCAGTATCCATATCTTATCCGAAATGCCGTCTTGGCTATGTCCTGCTCTCTCACCCTCAGCTCGTGATATCCAAATCTTAGTTCGATCCTCGAAAACAATGAAGCTCCATGCAACTGATCCAAAAGATCGTCGATACGGGGCAATGGGTACTTATTCTTGATCGTCACCTTATTCAGCTCTCGGTAGTCAATACATAACCTCATTGACCCGTCCTTCTTCCTGATAATGAGAACTGGTGCGCCCCAAGGAGATACACTAGGGCGGATGAAGCCCTTCTCTGCTAACTCCTCAAGCTGCTTCTTCAACTCAAGCATCTCGATAGGCGTCATACGATAAGGAACCTTAGAGATCGGTCTCGTACCGGGATCTAGCTCAATGCCAAAGTCAACACTCCTCTGTTTAGGTAAACCTGATGGCTCTCGAAAGACGTCAGCAAACTCGCAAGCTACTGGAATCTCCTCCAAAGGCGGACGCGAACTATCCTTCATGGCATAGCACCAAAAAGGCTCGCAACTGTTCGCCACTTAGCGTGCGTGCAAATAAGCTTTAAATTTATAAAACTAGAATCAAGCAAGCGAACCCGCAGTGTACGAATCGGCGTAGTAAAGCAAGAATTCCAGAGTGTCGAACTCAGGGATTTGGGGGAACAAATTCAGTTTGCAAATCGTCAAGCAAGTAAATGTAATAAGCTTTGCAAATATTGGGGAAAACAGCAAACCTAAAGATCCGGATGTCAAATTGTGGCAATCGATTCAAGATATACTAAAGAACTAAGGATAGAGTTAAGAGTTGCAAAGGTATGCTAAGGTAAAGCAATGCACGGTGAAGTTCCAAGGCTTTATATGACTTATCTAAAGACACTCTCTATAAAGGTTGTTGAGGCTTCAGTATAGAAAAGATCTAAAGACAAGAATTTGTCAAAAACTTGTTCGCTCCAAACGGTGTGTGTAAACTTTAAATTTATAACCCTAGATGTAAGCTTAAAACAAGGATGCGAACCCGCAGTGTACGGATCAATCGTAGTAAAAAGCAAGAAATTCCAGGGGTCGATCACAGGGACTTAGTGAAACAAAGCATGTGCAGGTTGTCTATATTGCAACTAACCACAAAAGCGATTAAAACAATCAAAGATGATAAAATGTCAATTAAGGAAATATGCAATTCTAGGGATTAAAGCATCTAGTTGTGGTTCCAACTCAAGATCTAAAGACAAGCGGACAAAGTTGAGATTTTTGCAAGGTAAGGTGTTACTAAAGTGGAATAGATCACCGGGTAAGTCTCACTACTCACTAATCCCAAACCATAACTCCTATTACCGGGTAAGTCTCAAGGAATTAAGGAAAATAACTATAACCTCAAACTAACACTCCAACTAAGGGAATAGAATCAACCATCACCGGGTAAGTCTCAGGCTAACTCACAAAGATGGAGTGAAAGCACACTCAAACCCCAATAAAGGATAAACCTTTATTACCTATACTTATGATCTTGGGTAAACAAACAAAGGAATTACCGGGTAAGTCTCATCCTAGGCTTGCATTGAACCAGTAAAGGTGTAATAAGAATAGGATTTGGCAAACTCTAACACTTAACTCTCAGTTTAAGGTCGGATAAGTCACCTCGGTCAGAAGAATTCCACCCCGGCCGAGATGTTCATCAACCGAACGAGATGCTTAGGGTTAAGGTTAAAGACTCGAGCTTTCAGGATCCTACTGTGATTTAAGATTATTCTATCATTGTTTTTCCCACAACCTTCAGCCAATCACCCTAGAATCACACAAGGAAATTAGCCACTCATCATCATGAATACAATAATCAAATATAAGGGAAGAAAGTGAATAATTGAACACAAAAACCTTAAAAGAAAGGTTTCAATAACTGAATCAATTATCAAACGAACAAACGTTCCTTGGATCAAAATCCAACAAGACAAGTCAACAAAGAAGGGAATCTAAGAGAATCTTACAAACCCTTCACAAAAGCTATAAAAGCTATCAACTTCCTTCCTTCAATCTTCCTTCAACCTTCAAAAAGATTCTTCAAATCTCCCATCTGTAGTGGATGTTTTCCAGCCGTAAGTGGATGTTGAATTTGTGGAAATCCAACCCTTTTTATAGGAAAATTCCCTCCCAAAGATAAGATATCTTAGAAAGATATTTTCCCATAAAATAGGTAAAATATATGGGCTAAATTATCTTCTTCCTTCCAGGAATCCAGCCTAAAAATATAAGATCCTCTTTCCAAAAATAAAAGATCTCAGCCAAGAATAAAATATCTCTCGCCGCGTCTAAGGTGTTCTCCTCGGTCGAGCAGCTCCTTTGGATCACCTCGGTCGAGATGATACTGTAGCTGACCGAGGTGAATCACAACTGAATGTGAAATCTCTCAAATCTGGTCCAAAGTAATTTTTCAATCCATTTTCATGATTCTTGGATTCTTCCTTAAGCTCCTGAATGTAGCTCCTATGACTCCTTAGTTCCTTTTGCTCCATTTTGATGCAAAACGTGCCATTTTACCTACGATTACAACGAAACTTGGTGTAGACCTCGATTCCCGCAAAGGTAGATGAAACGACAATATAATCACATAATATACATCCAAACATGTAGATTATTGAAGATAAAACGTCTAAACAGGGCCCAAAATATAGACAATAATTCATGCTATCAAATACCCAAACTTGTAACCCAAGGATCAAAACTAACTAAAACGATTAAGGTTGTGACACTCGAAATCGAAGTAGAGGTTGTTGAGGCTTCACTACCACCTAGAAAAGGGCAAACCTAGACTAGATTAAAGTTAATCTTTAACTTTGGATCAAAGTAAAAGCAAAGTTCGTAAACTAGGGTAAATCACGGGTAGTTCTTGAGTTCCACGGCCATGGAATCTCAAGAACAGACCGTGGTTTTGGTTTGTCGGCGAATCTCTCTAACTCTCAGGGTCCAATCTGTTTACGATCGATCTATCATCATCTAAGCCACAACTATCAACCCTTCACCTTATAATTGCTAAAGGGTTTTAGCCAATAACAGTCATTATAGTATCAAATTCAAGATTAAGAAGAATGAAAGATGAAAACCTTCGAAAACCTTCAATAAAACTTAAGTCAATCTCAAATCCACAAACAAGGGTAATAATGTATGTCAGATTTGGAATAAACACAAACCAATAACAATCCTCGATGAGAACGAAGAACGGGATGTCAATCCGTCTTCTAATCAAACCTAAGGACAAAAGGCGCAAATTCCGCCACAAACAACTTCCAAATCTTCAAACCCTCGTGATTCTCCGTTTGCCAATGCAAAATCTCCAAACGTCCAATGCAGCCCTAAGCGCGTGTAAGCCGAAGTCAGCGAGCGTAAGCGGAGATTTGAATTCTCTCTCCTCCAGCCCTTTTATAAGGAAGGGTAAAATAACCGTCCGGCCCATATGCGTAAATGATGTGTCAATATTTTATTCGTCAAAAGAGCGCCTAAATCACGGTCTCCTGGAGCTCCACGGCCGTGGTTTAGAGCGTGGAAGTGGATTACGGTTCTTCATGATTTCCACGACCGTACTTTATACCGTGTAACTCTCTGGAATACTCCACGTTCATGTTGCCAAGATCCACGGCCGTGGTTTTGGGCGTGGACTTCTCTACGACCGTATTTTAGAGCGTGGAAGTGTAAATTGCTTGTGGTTTCCTTTGTGTCGTGCCATGCCTCATCCTAGCATATTCCTTGGCTTCTTTGATGTGTCCTTAATCCTTGGATGTGCTCAAATCTTCTCCTTTCTCTCTCAATTGGTTCGGTTTTAGCTCTTATTCACCTATAATCAACACAAAGCTTATGTAGACCTCTATATCGACAATATAGACAAACTAACTAACAATTGCTTCAATGCCTTATCAATGAACACTATAATAAATGAAAAACAACTAGAAAAAGTGCTTAGAATATCACAATATTTCATGCTAACAAAATACCCCATACTTGCCACTTGCTTTTCCCCAAGCAAGGTCTTTCAAAAGCTTTAGAACTTAAGTTAGGATGAAATATGCATGCAATCTCAAAAACAAAACATCTTTTAGGTAGATGTGCTTCTAGTCAATAGATCATTCTCAAACCTTGCTTCATTCATTCATGAGACGCTCATATACATAACCAAAGAATAAAGAGGAAAGAAACATCATGAATTGATCAAACTTCAATGTAAACATCATAACCTTCAAACATTATCAAAATCAATCATAAGAAACTTCAATGTAGATCACCAAGCCAAATAACACTCTTTTGATCTTAAGGACTTCCAAATAAGGTCTAGAATGTGGAAGGGAGGGTAAACTATAAGGAATGTGGTGCATGAATCCGGGAAAGTGGATAACTAACTCTTTTCTTTTTCTCTTGTGGTCTTGCAACACTTTGAACTTAGAGCTTTGCTCTTCTCTTTTCACATCATTTTTCGACTTTACTTTTGGAGTTATGGACATAGGTGCACAAAAACCGAAGCCTAGGAGATTGACGTTTCTCAATTTTGCGAGATGCCTCAAACCCTTGATGCACATACCATAATCCGTTAGGAAAATCGCTCAATCCGACTTTGGCAAGACACAAACACCCGGCTATGTGAATGGTGCCGAGTTACTCATCGTCATGATTGACTTCCCTAAACCTACAACTTTTTTCTATTCTTTGAATGCAAAATTTTGCTTTCATGGCCCTCCCACATCAAACATGTAATATCCGGAATTTTTATTCCGTTTATTTCTGTAACAAATCCGATCTCGATCAGTTGATCCATATCCGTCTACTTAGTTAGACACATTATTATAAAATTTATCATTTTATGTAGATTTTCTTCACATAAAATGATAGAATCTTTTAAAAGTTTATCATTTTATGTAGCTTACCTTCACATAAAATAATAAGTTTAGCCCCAAACCCTAATTTAGAATATGACAAGGCCCAGACAAGTCTGTGACGAAGCTGTGACAAGGCCCGGACAAGTCTGTGACGAAGCTGTGACAAGGCCCGGACAAGTCTGTGACGAAGCTGTGACAAGGCCTAGACAAGTCTGTGACGAAGCTGTGACAAGGCCAGACAAGGCTGTGACGAGTCTGTGACAAGCCCAGACAGGCTGTTGACAGCCCAGCGCCAATGTGCCCAGCAGCGCCCAGCAGCGCGTTCAGCCTAGCGTTGCCCCAGCTCCAGCCCAGCGTTCAGCCCAGCGTTGCCCAGCGTTGCCCAGCGTTCAGCCAGCGTTGCCAGCTCCAGCCCAACGTTCAGCCCAGCGTTGCCCAGCATTGCCTAGCGTTCAACCAACGTTGCCAGCTCCAGCCCAACGTCCAGCCCAGCTCACGCAACCAAGGGAGGAGCCTGCTGTCTACCTTCTTCAGCCCAACTACATGAGGAGACATAATCTCGCTCTCTCCTCTTCTGTAACCGTTTATCTCCAACGTATCTCCACAAATCTCGCCCTTTCCTCTTCTGTGTTATTTCTTTCCTCTTCTGCGTTGATTTTTCTTCCCTCAAATCTCTCGAATGCTATTCTACAAGCCGTCCAGATTCAGCTTCGAAATCTCCTCCCTTCTGTACGAGAGTGTGCTTCATACGCTGCTGAACACCCTTGCCCCTCACCCTGCAACCTCTTGACGCCGCTACACAACACCAAAGTCGTCTTCGGGGGCTTGAGCGCTGCACGCCAGTTGGATCTGCACAGGTGAGTAACGATTGACTGGTTGCCCCGTACTCCTCCCTTCAACCTTACTCGGCTTAACCGCCTTCTAGTTACACAGGAAACATCGACCGGACAGACCTCTAGGCGCAGCAGACGAACCCCTACACTCACCTGTGTCGACCGCCTAGAATAGCAGCCGTGCTGTCCCCTTCGAGGCATCACCTTCTGCAATTGACCAAAAGCTCCTCTAGCCAGTGACTGCTGAAGGAGGTGAGCCCTTCTTTCTTCTGCAGTCCAGTCTGTGCTTTTTTTTAAGACATTATGTTTATACAGTTTGTAAATGCTTTACGTTTTATTTGTGGAGGGAGATCAAACTAGAGATGAGGGGTAGTAAGTGAGTTCTGTTAAAGCCTCCTAGATTACCCAATTTATGGTCATTGGATGACAATGAGAGTAGATCAGATTGCCCTAGAAATAGAAGTGAAAAACTCCTTTTTAGAACTCAGCTTTGTAAGTGGGTAATGGTCCCTGTTGTAGATCAATGTTTGAGAGTTAGGTTGAAGATCCACCGTTGAAATTTTAATAGATGATAGAGGAATATATGTAGTTTAGTGTATTAAAATTTGAGAAAAAATGAACGGTCGGATTAGAAGTTATAAACTTCCAAAGTAGGGTAGTTAAGCAGTTTTTGTAAACATTAGAATTTTGGCTAAGTATAGAAATTGTAAGTGGAGTAGCCAACTTTGAGAATTTTTATAAAAATAATGGATGAACAGTTTTGAGAAATTCTTGCTCCTAAGGGTAGATGGAACATCATAGATGATCTAGAGAATTATTTCCGAATTTTTATAAGCTTTTACGAATTTTATATTTGAAACCGAAGTTAGACCTTTACGATCTTTCGGAAAATAGGAAAAGTGCCAGTTTTTAACCAAACTAAACTTTAGGAGTTAGAATAGGACTGTAAGGTCTCAAATAGGAGTTTAGACATGAATTTAGGAAAATTTGGAAGTTTCGGGACTAAGGGTAAAATGGTCATTTTACCATAAATTAGAGCTGTAATTAGTTATGTCCTATTACGATCTTCTATCTTAGAAGTCTTAGACTTCTAATTACGTTGGAGTGTGCTAATGCACTTATCTCCTTTGGCAGGCAACTGAGTTGCTACAGTTTACAGAGCGAGTTTGGTTTACAGAGAGTCGAGCTTTATAACAGGTAAGTCCTTTGGGCTTACTTAGCTGACTTCTAAATATGAGCATGAATGATGATAGTGGTGTGTGATTGAGATGTTTAGAGTTATAGGTTGTGATAGAAATTTACCGACCTATACTTGGCCTAAGAGTAACTGGCGGTGGCATTCTGCTCAGTTAACTTGCGGGCGCTGGGGGTTTCTTTAGGGACTAGTCCATACTCGGTTTGTAGTGATGCTACCGGCGGAGGTCAGCTAGACCTACACCCAGTTGGATAAGGAACGGAGGCGAGAACTGTTAATAGCTCTCGTGCCATAACTATAAAATTGAATAAGATGAATCACCTAAATAATAGATAATAAACGGTTGAGTGCCAGCATGATGTTTGTTTATAATTTTTCTGCGTGTGTTTGAGCTGTTGTTATTCTACTTATATTTGGATAGTTAGCTAACAGTTGTTATGTTGTGTAGACTTACCACAGGTTAGAGCAGATGCCGAGTGATCCGGATGGTAGTGGTCAGCCGGGGTATCGTACTTTTAGGACGTTTTGCAGCTTCTTTATTTGTTGGATTTTCAGTTGGACCTTGGTTCTTTTCGTTCCTTCCGTACTTTGTTATCTTATGTTTTCCGGCTGTTAGTTGTTCTGGTCACATTCATACATTGTTAAGATTTATTTTATGATTTCTGGTTTTTCTTATCTGTGCCTTGTTGTAAGATCTTGTTAAGTTGTTGTCAAACTAAGGCCGGGACCCACTGTGCGGTCCTAACCAGTAACTCCCCGAGTTGTAAAATTTGGGGTGTTACAACATGGTATCAGAGCTCTAGGTTGGCAGCAATGACACTTGAAATCTTCTAAAAAGGTCATATAAGTAAATAAATAGAACCCGAAAGGGGTCTGAGTTTTTCCAAAGAAGATTTTGGTTTTAAAATGCATACATAGTCGGGTTGGGATAGAAAGTACGGATGACCACCACTACCTCTGCGGATCTCGGTATTCTTAGTATTATTATTATATACTTTTACTGTTATGATAGATTAGTTAGATTATAACGGTAGTTGTTACCGTTCGTGCAGATGGCACGTACTAGGGCTACACCAGTGACTGGCCGAGGTAGGGGTCGTCCCCCCTTCCCCCAGTCAGACAGGATCGAGCTGATAGCACCCCTGCTGTTAGAGGGTGTGGTCGTGGGGGTAGACCTCCACTAGGGAGAGGTCGAGGACGAGTTCCTGTTACGCTAAGATCGTGTGATGTGCACGCAATAAGTCTTAAATTTATACTCGTTATATTTATCCTAACTCCTAGCGAACCCGCAGTGTACGAGACGTTTGTAGAAAGGTAAGTATTCCGAGGTCGAACACAAAGACTAAGGTGAAATCGAGTCAAGCAATGATCAAAGATAGTGTGAATCTAGACTAAGATAAGATGAGGAACAAAGAAAATGGAAAACGCAATATTTTTGTTGGTTTTTGTGGTGATCAAACAAAGATCACAAGTCAAGCAAGGTAATAAAACAACTAACAAATTAAGCTAGCAAACGAGTAAGTAACACAAAGCACAAGTATATGATCAAGAGAGAAAAGTAGATTCTAGAGGTAAGATTTCTGGTTATGGCATTGGACTCAAGGTTCTAAGGATTCTAAGGACAAGCTGCGGTGTTTGGGAAAGAATGTTCACTAATGGAAGCGATTACCGGGTAAGTCTCTCACTTCACTAATCCCGCATCAAACTCCTATTACCGGGTAGGTCTCAAGGGGTTAGAGTAAGGAATTTCGCACAAACTAGATGCTACTTAAGGGTAACCCTCTCCTTACCGGGTAAGTCTCGGAATAGGGAAATCTCAAGCAATAATCCTAGCACACTCGATCCAATAGCGGCTTATGAGGCTCACTACTACCTAGCATTCATCATCTTAGGTATCTAAGGTCGGAAATCATCGGGTAGATCTCTTCCCTCACTTAGATTGGTAGCATTAGGTGTTACTAAGCTAAATTAGGCTTGACAAACACTAGGATTTAACAAACAAGGGCCCTAGCATGCAGATTCATCAATTAAAGAGCAACAGAGAAGAAAATCGGGTGGATCATACAAAAATCGGTCGATCTAGCATGATGAACAGGTCGATTTTTGTCTCTGGAATGGGTTTCGTGCATACAAATCATCCTAAACTAAAATATAAGTCCATCCTATCATCACCCTAGCCATAACCATCAATCCATCACTCTAAAATCACAAGAAACTAGCCAATAATATGCATATCAAGATCCGAAATCATCAAACAAGCATACATGGTGTTCATAGATGAGTAATGAAAGATGAGTAAGCAAAATCAATAAATCTCAGCCAAATCCAAGTTGTAGCAAGACTTACAAACTCTAAAATGAAGATTCAAAACGTTCTTAACAATCCTTGCAATTAGTTCTTCAATCCAAGACTACAAAATCACTCAAAAATCACTCTAAACTCTTAGAATGGTGTTCTTCTTCTTCCTTCAATCCTTGAGAGCTTTTCTTCTCCTCAAATCTTCCTACCAAAATTGGTGAGCTGTGAATGAGAGTGTGGGAGAGGAGAGATGCTCAGCAACCACCTGCAGGACCACTTATATTCTCCACCAAGAGCAAGGACGGACAAGAGATCGTGGGACACGTGGCTTAAGTTGTCAAAGCCTCAAAAATCGACCTAGTAGGAGAAAATCGGCCGATTTAGCTGCTTGCTGGTCCGATTTTCTTCAGCAGAAAGGTGCTATGATCGTCTAGCCATGAGTTGATCCATTGCTTGCACCAATAGTGGTCTTTGTGTCCCTTGTTGCTCCATTTATGCTCCTCCTTAGCCTTGGAAGTGTACCGTCATGAGGCTTGACCCTCTAATGTATCGGTTAATGTCCAAAAGACCCCCGAAATACCTACAAAGCAACGCACAAGTCCGTGTAGACGTCTATCTCGACGAAATACGTGAATTGAGTGCAAACGTCGCGAATTTGTGCTAAACCATGCATGAATGAGTGATGAATCTATCTAAGTGATTACCTAAACCTAAGCAACAAATCGTGTTATCAGTTCATCGAGAGGATCCACCTGCAACAAGCATACCAGAGGCTGCTGTGGAAGAGGTAGCTGAGAGTGTAGGCCCCGAGGTCAGGCATATGACCGCCGCTAGGTCTGGAGCGCAGGGAGCACGTTCGACTGAGTCAGGACGTGTATCTATTGGAGCCTCGGAGTATAGGGAGTACAGAGCATACGTCGAGCGTATGAAGGAGGCTGCCAGAGTTGAGAGGCTTACCGAGGTACCACCAGTGGTACCGGCTAGGTCAGCTCAGGTGACACAGGGAGTGTCTCAGGTGCCGGCTGTACCTGAGAGGATAGCTAATGCTGATAGAGCGCCTGCTGGGTCTAGAGCACCGAGATCGGATGAGTGGTTGAAGGCTTTCAACTCTCAGAAGGTTCCCTCATTCAGTGGAGAAATAGGGCTAGAGGTGGAGCACTGGATGGGGAAGATAGAGACTGCTTTGGAGGCAATACGTTGCCCCGAGGATCGACAGGTGGATTTGGTGCAGACCTGTTTCACAGATGATGCTCATTCATGGTGGCGTACCATTCGTAGCCGAGTCACCAGTTGGGAGCAGATGAGGAACATTGTTAGGGACAGGTATTGTCCTGTTTCGCTGAGGAGAGAGAGATTCCAGGATTTCATTGAGGCGGGATTTGAGGATATCCCGATTGCTGCAGCCATAAAGAAGTTTCACAAAGAGTTGACCTTACTTGGACCAGCTGCACCTCCCGAAGAGCAGCATGTTTACCTTTTCTCCAGGAGATTGAGAGAGAGTACCCGGTCATATCTGGCTGGATTCCGCTGTGAGACTTTGTCTGATTATCAAGATAGGGCCTCTGCTTATGAGAGAGATAGGCCAGCTTCGAGGAAAGCAGTTCAGTCTAGTAGGCCGGATAAGCGGCAGAGGACAGGACATGCTGGTAGCAGTGCAGCACTAGCAGGTTATGGTCGAGGACAGACTCAGGGGAGGTCCAACTACCACTCTACAGTTCAGACTCCCAGTAGAGATCAACAGTGCTTTAACTGTGGTAGCCGCGATCACATTAAGACAGATTGCCAGAGACCACCTACCACTTGCTTCACTTGTGGGAAGCCGGGACACAGAGCTACCTTCTGCCGTCAGGGTAGGGCCCCTTCCCAGTAGGGATCTTCTCCTACAGGTGCTGAGAAGAGTGTACAGAGACCTCCTCAGTACCGAGCAACGAGTCAGCAGCAGCAACAGTACCGGGCTCCAGGACACCCTGCTTCATACAGTACGGCACAGGGATCAGGTCGTGGCAGGGGACGTGGTAGTACCATTGACACCAGAGGAGGACCATCAAGAGTGTTCGAGCTGAGGAGCACTGAGCAGCCTACAGCACCTGCGACCACAGGTACTATTTGGATCCATGACTTACTTGTGTGAGTTTTATTTGATACGGGTGCTACGCACTCCTTTATATTAGATGCATGCATAGATAGGTTGTCCTTAGCTACAGTAGAGGGTGTACCTTTTGTGGCTGGGTTACCAGATGGGGGTAAGGTTAGAGGATCCTGAGAGATTTATGACTGCCCTATTCATCTGGGAGGCCAGATTTGGTTAGTAAATTTTCTAGTCATGCCCTTAGCACATGAGGACATGATATTGGGGATAGATTGGATGACTAGACATGGAGCCGTCTTAGATATTGGTAGGAGAACTGTGACTGTCGCCACTGAGGAGGGTCACAGAGTGATATTCCGAGGTTGGGACCTCGGAAAGTCCGGCACAATTATCAGCGCAGTGAGAGCAGCCAGATTGATAGCACAGGGTTGCGAGGCCTTCTGGTGTTATGCCATGAAGGAGCACAAGAGCCTGACAGTAGAGGAGATACCAGTTGCATGCGAGTTTGCAGAGGTATTCAGTGACGACTTACCAGGGCTACCTCCACAAAGGAGTGTTGATTTTAGCATTGAGTTAGAGCCGGGCACGAGACCGATCTCGAAGGCCCCGTACCGCATGGCCCCGATAGAGCTGCTTGAGCTGAAGAAGCAGTTAGAGGAGTTAGCAGAGAAGGGCTTCATACGCCCTAGTGTTTCTCCCTGGGGCACACCAGTATTATTTGTGAGGAAGAAGGATAGATCGATGAGGCTGTGTATTGACTACCGGGAGTTGAACAAGGTCACCATCAAGAATAAGTATCCACTGCCTCGCATAGATGATCTGCTGGACCAGCTGCATGGAGCGTCAGTGTTCTCGAGGATAGATTTGAGATCGGGTTATCACCAGCTGAGAGTAAGAGACCAGGACATACCTAAGACGGCATTCCGGACTAGGTATGGCCACTATGAGTTTGTAGTGATGCCATTCGGGCTCACTAATGCGCCAGCAGTATTTATGGAGTTGATGAATGGGATTTTCATCGACTTCTTAGACCAGTTTGTAGTGGTCTTCATTGACGACATTCTAGTTTACTCTAGAAGTCGAGAGGAGCATGCCGGACACTTGAGGACAGTGTTACAGATTCTACAGGATAGCCAGCTATATGCTAAACTATCCAAGTGTGAGTTCTGGATGTCAGAGGTGGCTTTCCTAGGCCATGTAGTGACTGCTGAGGGGATTAAGGTCGACCCGGTGAAGATTGAGTCAGTGTCTTCTTGGAAACCTCCGAAGAATGTTAAGGAGGTTCACAGCTTCCTTGGATTGGCAGGTTATTACCGTCGGTTTGTGGAAGGGTTTTCCCTGATCGCCCGACCACTTACTTGTCTCCTGAGGAAGACTACTCGGTTCGTCTGGTCTGAGCCGTGTCAGCTGAGCTTTGAGGAGCTGAAGAGGAGATTGACATCTGCTCCGATCTTAGCACAGCCAGAGGGTACAGAGGATTTTCTAGTGTATAGTGACGCATCCAAGCTGGGCTTGGGGTGTGTCTTGATGCAGAGGGGTAAGGTCATAGCGTATGCGTCTCGACAACTGAAGACGTATGAGGAGAACTACCCCACCCATGACCTGGAGTTGGCTGCGGTAGTACATGCTCTTAAGATCTGGCGTCATTATCTCTATGGAGCGACCTGTCAGATCTCCACAGACCATAAGAGTCTGAAGTACATATTCACGCAGCGGGAGTTGAATAACCGCCAGAGGCGGTGGCTAGAGTTGATCAAGGATTTCGACCTTGAGATTCTCTACCACCCCGGGAAGGCGAATGTAGTTGCTGACGCTTTGAGTCGGAAGACGCCTCGGGAGAAGGCGATAGCTCGGTTGACAGTACAGCCACAGTTACAGAGAGACTTAGCTTGGTTGGAGGTAGAGATCTAGTTCCCCGATACAGCTCATCAGTTAGCCACCTTAGAGTTACTTCCTGATCTGTTGGGTGAGATCCGACAGAAATAGGAGACCTGCCCGACTTTGACCCGGATCCGAGATCGGATGTCACGAGATGAGGCACCTCAGTTCACTATTGGTGCCGATGGAGTGATGAGACGGCAGGATCGTATCTGTGTGCCATCAAACAGTGAGTTGAGACAGAGGATACTAGAGGAGGCTAATGCTACCCCTTACTCCATACATCCAGGAGCGAGTAAGATGTATAAGGACGTGAGACGTTCCTTCTGGTGGGGTGGTTTGAAGCCTGATGTGGCCCGATATGTAGCCCAGTGTGCGACCTGTCAGCAGGTCAAGATTGAGCATCGTAGGTCCGGAGGAGAGCTCCACCCACTTCCAGTACCACATTGGAAGTGGGAGGATATATCTATGGATTTCGTCACAGGGTTGAGGCTCAGTAGAGGTTTTGATGCCATTTGAGTAGTGGTAGACCGTCTGACGAAGACCG
Organism: Fagopyrum homotropicum; assembly: GCA_033239125.1. Lineage (NCBI taxonomy): Eukaryota > Viridiplantae > Streptophyta > Magnoliopsida > Caryophyllales > Polygonaceae > Fagopyrum > Fagopyrum homotropicum. Next base: position 40,427,796 of record BSWB01000006.1, on the reverse strand, counting down.
CACGTTTCATTCCGATTAAGGAAACGTGGCCGGTAAGTCGTCTAGCGGAGGAGTTCACCAGACACATTGTGAGACTCCATGGAGTACCGAGGACTATCGTCTCCGACAAGGATGGACATTTTACCTCGAGATTTTGGCAGCAAGTACATACTGCTCTGGGGACGAGTCTCCACTTTACCACTGACTATCACCCACAGACAGACGGACAGTCTGAGAGGACCATTCAGACCTTAGAGGACATGTTGCGGGCATGTGTACTAGATTGGGGACAGGTATGGCCAGATCATCTCCCACTGGTAGAGTTCTCATATAATAACAGCTGGCACGCGTCTATTGGGATGGCACCTTATGAGGCTTTGTACGGGCGGAGATGTCGTACACCGTTGTGCTGGGATGAGCCTAGCAAGGCTGATGGGGTAGTACCAGACCAGATACAGGATGACATCGCCCGGATTGCCTTAGTCCGGGAGAGGATGTTAGCAGCTCAGAGTCGTTAGAAGTCCTACGCCGACAAAAGGCGTCGACCTTTGGAGTTTAGAGTAGGTGTACAAGTGTGGTTGAGAGTGTCGCCTACGAGAGGAGTTAGACGTTTCGGCATTAAAGGGAAGCTGAGCCCCCGATATGTCGGTCCATTTGAGATCTTAGAGAGAGTCGGAGAGGTTGCATACCGATTAGCACTGCCACCGAGATTAGAGGGAGTACATCCAGTTTTTCATGTATCTCAGCTGAGAGAGTACATACCGGATCCTAGACACGTCATCAGTCATGAGGATCTGAGAGTCGAGCCAGACCACTCTTTTGTGGAGTATCCAATAGCCGTCCTAGAGCGTAGTATTAGGTGCTTGCGTTCTAAGGAGATACCGATGCTGAGGATCCAGTGGTCTAGACGAGGAGCTGATGAGGCTACCTGGGAGAGAGAGGAGAGTATTAGACGTAACTACCCTGAGTTCTTTGCAGAGTTAGCCGCTACCTCAGTACCGACGGGTTAGTACTGAGACGATACTTTATATGATTTCTGTGATTATATGTTTAAATGATTGTTTATGTTTATGTGCCTATTGGCGTGAGTAGCTTGCATGCTAGAATATAACTCTTGAAGGGAAATGTTTGGGTAGATACCTTATTCTAAGTTTCGGGACGAAACTTATTTTAAGGGGGTACTGATGTAATATTCGAAATTTTTATTCCGTTTATTTCTGTAACAAACCCGATCTCGATCAGTTGATCCATATCCGTCTACTTAGTTAGACACATTATTATAAAAATTATCATTTTATGTAGATTTCCTTCACATAAAATGATAGAATCTTTTAAAAGTTTATCATTTTATGTAGCTTACCTTCACATAAAATAATAAGTTTAGCCCCAAACCCTAATTTAGAATATGACAAGGCCCAGACAAGCCTGTGACGAAGCTGTGACAAGGCCCGGACAAGTCTGTGACGAAGCTGTGACAAGGCCCGGACAAGTCTGTGACGAAGCTGTGACAAGGCCCAGACAAGTCTGTGACGAAGCTGTGACAAGGCCAGACAAGGCTGTGACGAGTCTGTGACAAGCCCAGACAGGCTGTTGACAGCCCAGCGCCAGTGTGCCCAGCAGCGCCCAGCAGCGCGTTCAGCCCAGCGTTGCCCCAGATCCAGCCCAGCGTTCAGCCCAGCGTTGCCCAGCGTTCAGCCAGCGTTGCCAGCTCCAGCCCAGCGTTCAGCCCAGCGTTCAGCCCAGCGTTGCCCAGCGTTGCCCAACGTTCAGCCAGCGTTGCCAGCTCCAGCCCAACAGCCAGCCCAACTCGCGCAGCCCAGGGAGGAGCCTGCTGTCTACCTTCTTCAGCCCAGCTACATGAGGAGACAAAATCTCGCTCTCTCCTCTTCTGTAACCGTTTATCTCCAACGTATCTCCACAAATCTCGCCCTTTCCTCTTCTGTGTTATTTCTTTCCTCTTCTGCATTGATTTTTCTTCCCTCAAATCTCTCGAATGCTATTCTACAAGCCGTCCAGATTCATCTTCGAAATCTCCTCCCTTCTGTACGAGAGTGTGCTTCATACGCTGCTGAACACCCTTGCCCCTCACCCTGCAACCTCTTGACGCCGCTACACAGCACCAAAGTCGTCTTCGAGGGCTTGAGCGCTGCACTCCAGTGGGATCTGCACAGGTGAGTAACGACTGACTGGTTGCCCCGTACTCCTCCCTTCAACCTTACTCGGCTTAACCGCCTTCTAGTTGCACAGGAAACATCGACCGGACGGACCTCTAGGCGCAACAGACGAACCCCTACACTCACCTGTGTCGACCGCCTAGAATAGCAGCCGTGCTGTCCTCTTCGAGGCATCACCTTCTGCAATTGACCAAAAGCTCCTCTAGCCAGTGACTGCTGAAGGAGGTGAGCCCTTCTTTCTTCTGCAGTCCAGTCTGTGCTTTTTTTTTAAGACATTATGTTTATACAGTTTGTAAATGCTTTACGTTTTATTTGTGGAGGGAGATCAAACTAGAGATGACGGGTAGTAAGTGAGTTCTGTTAAAGCCTCCTAGATTACCCAATTTATGGTCATTGGATGACAATGAGAGTAGATCAGATTGCCCTAGAAATAGAAGTGAAAAACTCCTTTTTAGAACTCAACTTTGTAAGTGGGTAATGGTCCCTGTTGTAGATCAATGTTTGAGAGTTAGGTTGAAGATCCACCATTGAAATTTTAATAGATGATAGAGGGATATATGTAGTTTAGTGTATTAAAACTTGAGAAGAAATGAACGGTCGGATTAGAAGTTATAAACTTCCAAAGTAGGGTAGTTAAGCAGTTTTTGTAAACATTAGAATTTTGGCTAAGTATAGAAATTGTAAGTGGAGTAGCCAACTTTGAGAATTTTTATAAAAATAATGGATGAACAGTTTTGAGAAATTCTTGCTCCTAAGGGTAGACGGAACATCATAGATGATCTAGAGAATTATTTCGGAATTTTCATAAGCTTTTACGAATTTTATATTTGAAACCGAAGTTAGACCTTTACGATCTTTCGGAAAATAGGAAAATAGGAAAAGTGCCAGTTTTTAACCAAACTAAACTTTAGGAGTTAGAATAGGACTGTAAGGTCTCAAATAGGAGTTTAGACATGAATTTAGGAAAATTTGGAAGTTTCGGGACTAAGGGTAAAACGGTCATTTTACCATAAATTAGAGCTGTAATTAGTTATGTCCTATTACGATCTTCTATCTTAGAAGTCTTAGACTTCTAATTACGTTGGAGTGTGCTAATGCACTTATCTCCTTTGGCAGGCAACTGAGTTGCTACAGTTTACAGAGCGAGTTTGGTTTACAGAGAGTCGAGCTTTGTAACAGGTAAGTCTTTTGGGCTTACTTAGTTGACTTCTAAATATGAGCATGAATGATGATAGTGGTGTGTGATTGAGATGTTTAGAGTTATAGGTTGTGATAGAAGTTTACCGACCTATACTTGGCCTAAGAGTAACGGGCGGTGGCATTCTGCTCAGTTAGCTTGCGGGCGCTGGGGGTTTCTTTTGGGACTAGTCCATACTCGGTTTGAAGTGATGCTACCGGCGGAGGTCAGCTAGACCTACACCCAGTTGGATAAGGAACGGAGGCAAGAACTGTTAATAGCTCTCGTGCCACAACTATAAAATTGAATAAGATGAATCACCTAAATAATAGATAATAAACGGTTGAGTGCCAGCATGATGTTTGTTTATAATTTTTCTGCGTGTGTTTGAGCTGTTGTTATTCTACTTATATTTGGATAGTTAGCTAACAGTTGTTATGTTGTGTAGACTTACCACAGGTTAGAGCAGATGCCGAGTGATCCGGATGGTAGTGGTCAGCTGGGGTATCGTACTTTTAGGACGTTTTGCAGCTTCTTTATTTGTTGGATTTTCAGTTGGACCTTGGTTCTTTTCGTTCCTTCCGTACTTTGTTATCTTATGTTTTCCGGCTGTTAGTTGTTCTGGTCACATTCATACATTGTTAAGATTTATTTTATGATTTCTGGTTTTTCTTATCTGTACCTTGTTGTAAGATCTTGTTAAGTTGTTGTCAAACTAAGGTCGGGACCCACTGTGCGGTCCTAACCAGTAACTCCCCGAGTTGTAAAATTTGGGGGTGTTACAACATGGTATCAGAGCTCTAGGTTGGCAACAATGGCACTTGAAATCTTCTAAAAAGGTCATATAAGTAAATAAATAGAACCCGAAAGGGGTCTGAGTTTTTCCAAAGAAGATTTTGGTTTTAAAATGCATACATAGTCGGGTTGGGATAGAAAGTACGGATGACCACCACTACCTCTGCGGATCTCGGTATTCTTAGTATTATTATTATATACTTTTACTGTTATGATAGATTAGTTAGATTATAACTGTAGTTGTTACCGTTCGTGCAGATGGCACGTACTAGGGCTACACTAGTGACTGGCCGAGGTAGGGGTCGTCCCCCCTTCCCCCAGTCAGACAGGATCGAGCTGATAGCACCCCTGCTGTTAGAGGGCGTGGTCGTGGGGGTAGACCTCCACTAGGGAGAGGTCGAGGACGAGTTCCTCGAGAGGATCCACCTACAGCAAGCATACCAGAGGCTGCTGTGGAAGAGGTAGTTGAGAGTGTAGGCCCCGAGGTCAGGCATATGACCGCCGCTAGGTCTGGAGCGCAGGGAGCACGTTCGACTGAGTCAGGACGTGTATCTATTGGAGCCTCGGAGTATAGGGAGTACAGAGCATACGTCGAGCGTATGGAGGAGGCTGCCAGAGTTGAGAGGCTTACCCAAGTACCACCAGTGGTACCGGCTAGGTCAGCTTAGGTGACACAGGGAGTGTCTCAGGTGCCGGCTGTACCTGAGAGGAGAGCTAATGCTGATAGAGCGCCTGCTGGGTCTAGAGCACCGAGACCGGATGAGTGGTTGAAGGCTTTCAACTCTCAGAAGGTTCCCTCATTCAGTGGAGAAATAGGGCTAGAGGTGGAGCAATGGATAGGGAAGATAGAGACTGCTTTGGAGGCAATACGTTGCCCCGAGGATCGACAGGTGGATTTGGTGCAGACCTGTTTCACAGATGATGCTCATTCATGGTAGTGTACCATTCGTAGCCGAGTCACCAGTTGGGAGCAGATGAGGAACATTGTTAGGGACATGTACTGTCCTGTTTTGCTGAGGAGAGAGAGATTCCAGGATTTTATTGAGGTGGGATTTGAGGATATCCCGATTGCTGCAGCCATAAAGAAGTTTCAGAAAGAGTTGACCTTACTTGGACCAGCTGCACCTCCCGAAGAGCAGCATGTTTACCTTTTCTCCAGGAGATTGAGAGAGAGTACCCGATCATATCTGGTTGGATTCCGCTGTGAGACTTTGTCTGATTATCAGGATAGGGCCTCTGCTTATGAGAGAGATAGGCCAGCTTCGAGGAAAGCAGTTCAGTCTAGTAGGCCGGATAAGCGGCAGAGGACAGGACATGCTGGTAGCAGTGCAGCACTAGCAGGTTATGGTCGAGGACAGACTCAGGGGAGGTCCAGCTACCACTCTACAGTTCAGACTCCCAGTAGAGATCAACAGTGCTTTAACTGTGGTAGCCGCGATCACATTAAGACAGATTGCCAGAGACCACCTACCACTTGCTTCACTTGTGGGAAGCCGGGACACAGAGCTACCGTTTGCCGTCAGGGTAGGGCCCCTTCCCAGCAGGGATCTTCTCCTGCAGGTGCTGAGAAGAGTGTACAGAGACCTCCTCAGTACCGAGCACCGAGTCAGCAGCAACAACAATACCGGGCTCCAAGACACCCTGCTTCATACAGTACGGCACAGGGATCAGGTCGTGGCAGGGGACGTGGTAGTACCACTGACACCAGAGGAGGACCATCGAGAGTGTTCGAGCTGAGGAGCACTGAGCAGCCTACAGCACCTGCGACCACAGGTACTATTTGGATCCATGACTTACCTGTGCGAGTTTTATTTGATACGGGTGCTACGCATTCCTTTATATCAGATGCATGCATAAATAGGTTGTCCTTAGCTACAGTAGAGGGTGTACCTTTTGTGGTTGGGTTACCAGATGGGGGTAAGGTTAGAGGATCCCGAGAGATTTATGACTGCCCTATTCATCTGGGAGGCCGGATTTGGTTAGTAAATTTTCTAGTCATGCCCTTAGCACATGAGGACGTGATATTGGGGATAGATTGGATGACTAGACATGGAGCCGTCTTAGATATTGGTAGGAGAACTATGACTGTCGCCACTGAGGAGGGTCACAGAGTGATATTCCGAGGTGGGACCTCGGAAAGTCTGGCACAGTTATCAGCGCAGTGAGAGCAGCCAGATTGATAGCACAGGGTTGCGAGGCCTTCTGGTGTTATGCCATGAAGGAGCACAAGAGCCTGACAGTAGATGAGATACCAGTTGCATGCGAGTTTGCAGAGGTATTCAGTGACGACTTACCAGGGCTACCTCCACAGAGGAGTGTTGATTTTAGCATTGAGTTAGAGCCGGGCACGAGACCGATCTCGAAGGCCCCGTACCGCATGACCCCGATAGAGCTGCTTGAGCTGAAGAAGCAGTTAGAGGAGTTAGCAGAGAAGGGCTTCATACGCCCTAATGTTTCTCCCTGGGGCACACCAGTATTATTTGTGAGGAAGAAGGATGGATCGATGAGGCTGTGTATTGACTACCGGGAGTTGAACAAGGTCACCATCAATAATAAGTATCCACTGCCTCGCATAGATGATCTGTTGGACCAGCTGCATGGAGCGTCATTGTTCTCGAGGATAGATTTGAGATCGGGTTATCACCAGCTGAGAGTAAGAGACCAGGACATACCTAAGACGGCATTCCGGACTAGGTATGGCCACTATGAGTTTGTAGTGATGCCATTCGGGCTCACTAATGCGCCAGCAGTATTTATGGAGTTGATGAATGGGATTTTCATCGACTTCTTAGACCAGTTTGTAGTGGTCTTCATTGACGACATTCTAGTTTACTCTAGAAGTCGAGAGGAGCATGCCGGACACTTGAGGACAGTGTTACAGATTCTACAGGATAGCCAGCTATATGCTAAACTATCCAAGTGTGAGTTCTGGATGTCAGAGGTGGCTTTCCTAGGCCATGTAGTGACTACTGAGGGGATTAAGGTCGACCGGGCGAAGATTGAGTCAGTGTCTTCTTGGCAACCTCCGAAGAATGTTAAGGAGGTTCGCAACTTCCTTGGATTGGCAGGTTATTACCGTCGGTTTGTGGAAGGGTTTTCCCTGATCGCCCGACCACTTACTTGTCTCCTGAGGAAGACTACTCGGTTCGTCTGGTCTGAGCCGTGTCAGCAGAGCTTTGAGGAGCTGAAGAGGAGATTGACGTCTGCTCCGATCTTAGCACAACCAGAGGGTACAGAGGATTTTGTAGTGTATAGTGACGCATCCAAGCTGGGCTTGGGGTGTGTCTTGATGCAGAGGGGTAAGGTCATAGCGTATGCGTCTCGACAGCTGAAGACGTATGAGGAGAACTACCCCACCCATGACCTGGAGTTGGCTGCGGTAGTACATGCTCTTAAGATCTGGCGTCATTATCTCTATGGAGCGACCTGTCAGATCTTCACAGACCATAAGAGTCTGAAGTACATATTCACGCAGCGGGAGTTGAATAACCGCCAGAGGCGGTGGCTAGAGTTGATCAAGGATTTCGACCTTGAGATTCTCTACCACCCCGGGAAGGTGAATGTAGTTGTTGACGCTTTGAGTCGGAAGACGCCTCGGGAGAAGGCGATAGCTCGGTTGACAGTACAGCCACAGTTACAGAGAGACTTAGCTTGGTTGGAGGTAGAGATCCAGTTCCCCGATACAGCTCATCAGTTAGCCACCTTAGAGTTACTTCCTGATCTGTTGGGTGAGATCCGACAGAAACAGGAGACCTGCCCGACTTTGACCCGGATCCGAGATCGGATGTCACGAGATGAGGCACCTCAGTTCACTATTGGTGCCGATGGAGTGATGAGACGGCAGGATCGTATCTGTGTGCCATCAGACAGTGAGTTGAGACAGAGGATACTAGAGGAGGCTCATGCTACCCCTTACTCCATACATCCAGGAGCGAGTAAGATGTATAAGGACGTGAGACGTTCCTTCTGGTGGGGTGGTTTGAAGCCTGATGTTGCCCGATATGTAGCCCAGTGTGCGACCTGTCAGCAGGTCAAGATTGAGCATCGTAGGTCCGGAGGAGAGCTCCACCCACTTCCAGTACCACATTGGAAGTGGGAGGATATATCTATGGATTTCGTCACAGGGTTGAGGCTCAGTAGAGGTTTTGATGCCATTTGGGTAGTGGTAGACCATCTGACGAAGACCGCACGTTTCATTCCGATTAAGGAAATGTGGCCGGTAAGTCGTCTAGCGGAGGAGTTCACCAGACACATTGTGTGACTCCATGGAGTACCGAGGACTATCGTCTCCGACAGGGATGGACGTTTTACCTCGAAATTTTGGCAGCAAGTACATACTGCTCTGGGGACGAGTCTCCACTTTACCACTGACTATCACCCACAAACTGACGGACAGTCTGAGAGGACCATTCAGACCTTAGAGGACATGTTGCGGGCATGTGTACTAGATTGGGGACAGGTATGGCCAGATCATCTCCCACTGGTAGAGTTATCATATAATAACAGCTGGCACGCGTCTATTGGGATGGCACCTTATGAGGCTTTGTACGGGCGGAGATGTCGTACACCGTTGTGCTGGGATGAGCCTAGCAAGCCTGATGGGGTAGTACCAGACCAGATACAGGACGACATCGCCCGAATTGCCTTAGTCCGGGAGAGGATGTTAGCAGCTCAAAGTCGTCAGAAGTCCTACGCCGACAAAAGGCGTCGACCTTTGGAGTTTAGAGTAGGTGTACAGGTGTGGTTGAGAGTGTCGCCTACGAGAGGAGTTAGACGTTTCGGCATTAAAGGGAAGCTGAGCCCCCGATATGTCGGTCCATTTGAGATCTTAGAGAGAGTCGGAGAGGTTGCATACCGATTAGCACTGCCACCGAGATTAGAGGGAGTACATCCAGTTTTTCATGTATCTCAGCTGAGAGAGTACATACCGGATCCTAGAGACGTCATCAGTCATGAGGATCTGATAGTCGAGCCAGACCACTCTTTTGTGGAGTATCCAGTAGCCGTCATAGAGCGTAGTATTAGGCACCCGCGTTCTAAGGAGATACCGATGCTGAGGATCCAGTGGTCTAGACGAGGAGCTGATGAGGCTACCTGGGAGACAGAGGAGAGTATTAGACGTAACTACCCTGAGTTCTTTACGGAGTTAGCCGCTACCTCAGTACCGACGGGTTAGTACTGAGACGATACTTTATATGATTTCTGTGATTATATGTTTAAATGATTGTTTATGTTTATGTGCCTAATGGCGTGAGTAGTTTGCATGCTAGAATATAACTCTTGAAGGGAAATGTTTGGGTAGATACCTTATTCTAAGTTTCGGGACGAAACTTATTTTAAGGGGGTACTGATGTAATATCCGGAATTTTTATTCCGTTTATTTCTGTAACAAACCCGATCTCGATCAGTTGATCCATATCCGTCTACTTAGTTATACACATTATTATAAAATTTATCATTTTATGTAGCTTACCTTCACATAATATAATAAGTTTAGCCCCAAACCCTAATTTAGAATATGACAAGGCCCAGACAAGTCTGTGACGAAGCTGTGACAAGGCCCGGACAAGTCTGTGACGAAGCTGTGACAAGGCCCGGACAAGTCCGGGACGAAGCTGTGACAAGGCCCAGACAAGTCTGTGACGAAGCTGTGACAAGGCCAGACAAGGCTGTGACGAGTCTGTAACAAGCCCAGACAGGCTGTTGACAACCCAGCGCCAGTGTGCCCAGCAGCGCCCAGCAGCACGTTCAGCCCAGCGTTGCCCCAGCTCCAGCCCAGCGTTCAGCCCAGCGTTGCCCAGTGTTCAGCCAACGTTGCCAGCTCCAGCCCAGCGTTCAGCCTAGCGTTCAGCCCAGCGTTGCCCAGCGTTCAGCCAGCGTTGCCAGCTCCAGCCCAACGTCCAGCCCAGCTCGCGCAGCCCAGAGAGGAGCCTGCTGTCTACCTTCTTCAGCCCAGCTACATGAGGAGACAAAATCTCGCTCTCTCCTCTTCTGTAACCGTTTATCTACAACGTATCTCCACAAATCTCGCCCTTTCCTCTTCTGCGTTATTTCTTTCCTCTTCTGCATTGATTTTTCTTCCCTCAAATCTCTCGAATGCTATTCTACAAGCCGTCCAGATTCAGCTTCGAAATCTCCTCCCTTCTGTACGAGAGTGTGCTTCATACGCTGCTGAACACCCTTGCCCCTCACCCTGCAACCTCTTGACGCCGATACACAGCACCAAAGTCGTCTTCGGGGGCTTGAGCGCTGCACGCCAGTGGGATCTGCACAGGTGAGTAACGATTGACTGGTTGCCCCATACTCCTCCCTTCAACCTTACTCGGCTTAATCGCCTTCTAGTTGCACTGGAAACATCGACCGGACGGACCTCTAGGCGCAGCAGACGAACCCCTACACTCGCCTGTGTTGACCGCCTAGAATAGCAGCCGTGCTGTCCCTTTCGAGGCATCACCTTCTGCAATTGACCAAAAGCTCCTCTAGCCAGTGACTGCTGAAGGAGTTGAGCCCTTCTTTCTTCTGCAGTCCAGTCTGTGCTTTTTTTTAAGACATTATGTTTATACAGTTTATAAATGCTTTACGTTTTATTTGTGGAGGGAGATCAAACTAGAGATGACGGGTAGTAAGTGAGTTCTGTTAAAGCCTCCTAGATTACCCAATTTATGGTCATTGGATGACAATGAGAGTAGATCAGATTGCCCTAGAAATAGAAGTGAAAAACTCCTTTTTAGAACTCAGCTTTGTAAGTGGGTAATGGTCCCTGTTGTAGATCAATGTTTGAGAGTTAGGTTGAAGATCCACCGTTGAAATTTTAATAGATGATAGAGGGATATATGTAGTTTAGTGTATTAAAATTTGAGAAGAAATGAACGGTCGGATTAGAAGTTATAAACTTCCAAAGTAGGGTAGTTAAGCAGTTTTTGTAAACATTAGAATTTTGGCTAAGTATAGAAATTGTAAGTGGAGTAGCCAACTTTGAGAATTTTTATAAAAATAATGGATGAACAGTTTTGAGAAATTCTTGCTCCTAAGGGTAGATGGAACATCATAGATGATCTAGAGAATTATTTCGGAATTTTTATAAGCTTTTACGAATTTTATATTTGAAACCGAAGTTAGACCTTTACGATCTTTCGGAAAATAGGAAAATAGGAAAAGTGCCAGTTTTTAACCACACTAAACTTTAGGAGTTAGAATAGGACCGTAAGGTCTCAAATAGGAGTTTAGACATGAATTTAGGAAAATTTGGAAGTTTCGGGACTAAGGGTAAAATGGTCATTTTACCATAAATTAGAGCTGTAATTAGACTTCGAATTACGTTGGAGTGTGCTAATGCACTTATCTCCTTTGCCAGGCAACTGAGTTGCTACAGTTTACAGAGTGAGTTTGGTTTACAGAGAGTCGAGCTTTATAACAGGTAAGTCCTTTGGGCTTACTTAGCTGACTTCTAAATATGAGCATGAATGATGATAGTGGAGTGTGATTGAGATGTTTAGTGTTATAGGTTATGATAGAAATTTACCGACCTATACTTGGCCTAAGAGTAACGGGCGGTGGCATTCTACTCTGTTAGCTTGCGGGCGCTGGGGGTTTCTTTAGGGACTAGTCCATACTCGGTTTGTAGTGATGCTACCGGCGGAGGTCAGCTAGACCTACACCCAGTTGGATAAGGAACGGAGGTGAGAACTGTTAATAGCTCTCGTGCCACAACTGTAAAATTGAATAAGATGAATCACCTAAATAATAGATAATAAACGGTTGAGTGCTAGCATGATGTTTGTTTATAATTTTTGTGCATGTGTTTGAGCTGTTGTTATTCTACTTATATTTGGATAGTTAGCTAACAGTTGTTATGTTGTGTAGACTTACCACAGGTTAGAGCAGATGCCGAGTGATCCGGATGGTAGTGGTCAGCCGGGGTATCGTACTTTTAGGACGTTTTGCAGCTTCTTTATTTGTGGGATTTTCAGTTGGACCTTGGTTCTTTTCGTTCCTTCCGTACTTTGTTATCTTATGTTTTCCGGCTGTTAGTTGTTCTGGTCACATTCATACATTGTTAAGATTTATTTTATGATTTCTGGTTTTTCTTATCTGTGCCTTGTTGTAAGATCTTGTTAAGTTGTTGTCAAACTAAGGTCGGGACCCACTGTGCGGTCCTAACCAGTAACTCCCCGAGTTGTAAAATTTGGGGGTGTTACAAAACATGCCAGAATTCAACTCCTCCAAATTCCCGGATAGGTAAGGGAGGCTATTATTTCATTGAGGGGCTAAATGATCAAAGAAAAAAGAAAGAAAATTGAATTGCCTTAATCATTTCAAAAAGAAGTATAAGAACTTATCATGTGATTTCAACCTTGATTTCTCAATATGATTTAGATAAAACTCTTCACATTATGACACTTGCAAGAAAGGATAATTAACACATTCAATTCTTTTTCAATTCATTATTCGTTTAGGCATACAATTGTCATCAAAAACTTAATTCACAAGTAGTGATTATCATAGAAATCATCTCAATTCTTAGAAGCACTAAATTTTCAAAATTTTTCAATTTTTATGGGTTTTTCAAAAGCTTTTTCATGCAATGCAGTAATGAAACATGTGACAATGGAATAAAACATGCAAAGTGTTCACAATCAAGGCAAGCAAAAGTGAGTAGAGTTATTACAAACGATAGTCACACCCCACCCCATACTTGAGACAAACATTGTCCCTAATGTTCAAGAAAGAAATAAAGAAAAGAAAGAAAGAAAATGAACTCACAAGACGGCGGTGGAGCGGCTAATGCTAACGATCATCATGGTCATCACTGAGGAGCTGGTGGTGGTGGAAACGGGAAGAAGTTGGGGTCAAAGTTCTGCCCAAACTGCTGGCGGTAGATGTCCCTCATCATGCTATCATGCGCATCGGCTCGTGCATCTCTAGCGTCCTGCCGGATCTCCAAAGCACCGACTCTCCTGGAAAGGTCGGTGGCCCACTCCGGTAGCTGCTCGTACCACTCCGGCGCCTGACTGTACCAAGCTTGTGCATCCGATGGTGCTGGTGCAGCCGGTGGCTGTGCATGCCAAGTCGGTGGAGCTCCCATCCACTCCGGCTGTGTGCTATACCAATCGGGAGGGGTCGCCATCCTTGTCGGCCTCTCACTCACGCTGGCACGGCGAGAGGAAGAACCGGAAGGTCTAGCAGGGCGGAGAGACTGTCTAGGGAGGTCGGGAAATGTGTCCGGCTGATCCGGAAAAGTACCAAAGTCGTGCTCCTCACCTCCTCCCTCAAAACCGTCATCTCCTCTCATCTCCTCCTCATCTGCAGTTGGCATCTCAGGGGGAACGTACGGAGGTGCTACCAATCTATTCGCATGCATAGCAGCGAATGTCTCCTTCCAGTTATGGCGTCCAGCCATAATGGAATACTCGGGAAGCCATGTAACACCTCTACCTCCTCTACCCTCCCAAGGCATGGCAGCGGTAGGTGGACCTCTATGCCTAGGAAAGATCAAACCTCTAGTCATGAGGCTCTGAAGTCCTAATGGTCTAGCTGCTATCCTAGTACATGCAGAAAAGTCGATACCCAGCTGTCTAACAATGTGGGTGACCATCCCACCATATCCGATATTGCCAGCCCTCTTGTTCTTTAGCTTACTCATGGTAGAAGCTAAGAGGGTGGCACAGTCAACAGGCCTACCATGCAGCATACGATACAACAAAAACAACTCATCTGTCTTGATCTTTTGAGGAGTGTCAGTCCTAGGGAAGAGACACTCAGAAAGCACTCGGTGGGCTATCTTCAAGGATAAATGGTAGATGAGCTTAGCCTTGGTATCAGAAGGTTGCCAGCGGTCCTCGCTGGCGTTAATCATGGCAATGTCCTCCCAGAAATCCTTAGCGTATACACCGCTAGGGAAACGACCATTAAAGGTCTCATGGAACCCAAAGAAGGCTCCAAACTCTAGGATCGAAAACTCATAGTTCCTCTCTATCAGCCGAAAGGAAACTGTTCTATCTACGTGACTGTGCTGAAAAGATATCACAAACTCTCTAGTGATCTCCTCATATGCATCTTCCCGAATGGCGGAGAAGATGATCAAACCAGCTCTATCTAGTAACCATGTAAGGTCACCTACCACATTCAGTGGCTCTAAATCCTCAAGCAGTAAATATCTTGGTCCTATGACCGGTCTCTTCGCGATCCTCTCTAAGGCATCGAGGTAGTCATCATGGATCTTTGGAATTCTAGGGGGTGGGGGTGATGGTGGCTCACTAGGGGGTGCCTGGGAGGAGGAGGAAGCATCCCCTTTCCTCTTCTTATTCCTAGCAGACATTCTCCTAACCAAATCCATTTTCTGTCCAAAATTACGGTCTGTTCTTCAGTTTCCACGGCCGTGGAATGCCCAGTGATTGTGGTTCGGCTCGTAATTTCTCAAAAATCACTCAATCAACACCAAAATCAACAAACAACAGCCTTAGACTAATTCCAATCCAGTTCCAATCAGTTCTCCTAAAAATTCTTGCGAAATTGACTCAAATCGACAAAGTGAAGGAGAAAGAAGAAAACCTAGGTTTTTGGATTTTAAAATCCAAATTCTGTCTTCTCCAATGATTGTCCACTCGATTTTTTGCTTGGATCTTGTAGATGGTTGAATTTGCTTCACTTTGGGTTAAAGAATCGTTTGAAACGATTAACGAACGGAGATTTGAGAGAAGGGGTCGTTTTCGGCGATTTTGGGGCGTGGAATTGGGTATTTTTGGTGTTCTTTGTGAAGAAACGTGGTTTATATAGTAACCATAAAATTTTTGGAAAATTACGGTCACTCGGGGGTTTCCACGGCCGTGGAAATGTACGGAACCGTGGTTTTGGTGATTTTTCTCAGGCTTTTGCAAATTACGGTCACTGTAGCTGCCACGCCCGTAATTTTGGCCGTGGAACTCTCTATAAAGTGCCAAAGTCCAAGTTTCGTCAATTTCTTCTAACTTTTCCTTCTCCCTTGCCTCTTCCATCGATCCTACATCCAAAAACACGAACATACCGGAAGGTATCGAAGGCAAAACAAAACAAAAACGTCTAAATTAATCTAATCTATGAATTGATAAACAAAAACATAAGTGCAATACCTTGGGTTGCCTCCCAAGAAGCGCTTGTTTAAGGTCCGTAGCTAGACCGTACTTACACCTATTCAAGTGCGGTAGGTGCGAACTCTTCAGCTTGAAGTTCCGGTGAGTACTTCTTGAGTCGTTGACCGTTCACCTTAAAGCTTCCGCCCTTTTCACCCCATACTTCAACTGCACCATGGGAGAAAACACGTTTGATTAGATAAGGTCCAGTCCAACGAGATTTAAGCTTACCTGGAAAGAGACGAAGTCTTGAATTAAAGAGGAGAACTTGATCTCCTTCTTTGAGGTCTTTTGGAATGATATGCTTATCATGCCAACGCTTTGCTCTTTCTTTATAGATCTTGGCGTTTTCGTAGGCGTTCAAGCGAAGTTCTTCAAGCTCGTTAAGGTCCAAGAGACGCTTCTCTCCCGCCTCCCTCATGCCGAAGTTCAACCACTTTATTGCCCAATACGCCTTATGCTCCAACTCTACCGGCAAGTGACAAGACTACCCTATTACAAGGTTGTATGGCGTCGTACCTATAGGAGTCTTATATGCAGTCCGGTATGCCCATAATGCATCATCTAGCTTCAAAGACCAATCCTTCCTTGTTCTTAAAACCGTCTTCTCTAGGATTCCTTTAATCTCCCGGTTTGAAATCTCCACTTGTCCACTAGTTTGTGGATGGTAAGGGGTGGCGATCTTGTGAGTCACCCCATACTTAGCTAATAGAGCTTCGAATCGTCGGACAATGAAGTGAGACCCTCCATCACTAATGATAGTCCGTGGTGTCCCAAATCGTGGGAAAATGGTCTTGTTAAAGAACTTAACCACAACCATGACATCATTAGTAGGAGAGGCAATTGCTTCAACCCATCTCGAAACATAATCTACGGCTAGAAGTATGTATTGGTTTCCACAAGATGATGGGAAAGGTCCCATGAAGTCTACTCCCCAAACGTCAAAAATCTCTACATCTTGAATGTTGTTAAGAGGCATCTCGTTTCTCCTAGATATGTTCCATGTTCTTTGACAAGCATCGCAGCAGGAAACAAAGGTTTGCACATCTTTAAATAAAGTAGGCCAAAAGAATCCAGATTGCAATACCTTAGCGCTAGTCTTGTTCGAACTAGCGTGTCCTCCACAAGGTAGTGAATGACAATGATGGATGACACTTTGCATCTCGTCTTCCGGCACACATCGTCGAATGATGCCGTCTGGACCTCTTTTAAAGAGGAGAGGTTCATTCCAAAAGTATTCCCGAACATCCTTAAAGAACTTCTTTCTTTGTGCATAGGATAATCCGGGTGGTAATTCCTGACAAACCAAATAGTTAACAAAATCAGCAAACCATGGCTCATTACCTTTACTAATCTTGTCGATGCACTCCTCTATGATATGTAAATGCTTGTCCGGAAAGGAGTCATCTATGGGTAGATTGTCATCCTCAAGATGTGGTAGATGACTCAAATGATCCGCAACAGAATTTTCCGAACCCTTCTTGCCACGGATCTCTAGATCGAATTCTTGTAGGAGAAGAATCCATCTAATTAGCCTTGGCTTCGCATCCTTCTTTGCAAGCAAATACCGGATCGCAGCATGATCCGTGTACACAATCACGTTTGCACCTACAAGATAAGAGCGAAACTTTTCAAATGCATATACAATTGCTAAAAATTCTTTCTCGGTAGTGGCGTAGTTGAGCTGCGCTTCATCTAGCGTCTTGCTATCGTAGTAGATAGCATGGGTTCGTCCTTCCTTCTTTTGCCCAAGCACGGCTCCTATAGCTACGTCACTTGCGTCACACATAACCTCGAATGGAAGATTCCAATCTGGAGGTTGAATAATCGGGGCTGAGATTAGAGCTTCCCGAATCTTATTAAACGCATCTAAACATTCCTGCGAAAAATCAAAAACTGCATCCTTCATCAATAGATTAGTAAGCGGCTTTGATATCTTAGAGAAATTCTTTATAAAGCGTCTATAAAATCCAGCATGTCCTAGAAAACTTCTTATTCTTTTCACCGAAGTTGGAGGAGGAAGCTTTTCTATAGTCTCTATCTTAGCCTTATCCACTTCAATCCCTCTACTAGAGATTAAGTGTCCTAATACAATGCCTTCTTTCACCATAAATTGACACTTCTCCCAATTAAGAACTAGGTTAGTGTCTTCACACCTTTGTAGCACAAGAGCAAGGTTAGAAAGACAATTATCGAAAGAGGAACCATAAATAGAAAAATCATCCATAAAAACCTCCATGATTTCCTCTATGTACTCCGAGAAGATAGCCATCATGCACCTTTGAAAGGTGGTTGGGGCGTTGCAAAGCCCAAACGGCATTCTCCTATAAGCAAACGTACCCTACGGGCATGTGAATGTGGTCTTCTCTTGATCGTCCGGATGTATCGGGATCTGAAAGAAACCACTATAACCGTCAAGATAGTAAAAGTGTGAGTGTTGTGCTAACCTCTCAAGCATTTGGTCGATGAAGGGTAGTGGGAAGTGATCCTTCCTCGTTGCGTTGTTTAGCTTGCGGTAGTCTATGCACATCCTCCATCCTATCACGGTTCCCGTAGGAATGAGCTCATTGTTCTTGTTGGTGATGACCGTCATTCCTCCCTTCTTTGGAACCACCTGTACGGGACTCACCCACTTGCTATCGGAGATAGGGTAGATGATACCTGCATCAAGTAGTTTAAGAATTTCCTTCTTGACAACCTCCTTCATGGTCGGATTTAACCGCCTTTGAGGTTGTCGTGAAGTTCTAAAGTCTTCTTCCATTAGGATCTTATGCATGCATAGTGAAGGTTTGATTCCTACTAGATCCTCTATAGTGTAGCCTAAGGCTTTCCTATGTTTCTTAAGAACAACCATAAGCTTACTATGTTTATCTATACTCAAATCGGAACTAACAATTACCGGAAAGGTAGAATTAGGTCCTAGAAATGCATACCGTAGATGTGCGAGAAGTGGCTTCAATTCCATCACTATAGGACTCTCTAATGGCTCTTGAGGAGTGTCCAATGCTTCCTTAGAAGTTTCTAAGGATGTAGAAGTTGTTGGAGAAGAATCAAAAGAAGTGGCGGAAAGAACACAATCGCCTTCAGATTCACCCAAAATTACGGCTCCTCTGTTCCCTCCACGGCCGTGGTTTTGGGTGTGGAAATCAATTACGGTGCCTTTATTTGTTCTACGGCCGTGGTTTTGGCCGTGTAACTTACTGGAGTCCTCTGAATAGCTGATTATGGTCATGTTGGTGGATTCCACGGCCGTGGAATAGCACGACTGGCCGTGATTTCTCACGTTCTCTGACCCATCGTAGAGTTTCTCAAATTCTTCTTCATACACTTTCTTTTGCTTCTCTAAAGCTTCAATTTCCTCATTGCATTCCTCTTCTTCCCCTTTGTCCATAATGCTTATTGAGATCACCTTTTGCAAGGGATCTTTGAAGAGAATCGAACTTACCTCCTCTCTAGATAGCTCTTCGTCATGGATGTTGAATATATCCTCGTCAAAAGCTGGTTCCTTCACCAAAGTGGAGAGAACGAACTCTACCTTTTCTTCTCCTATGTCGAAGCGAGTCTAGCATTTTTACAATCAACCATACTACCGGATGTTGCAAGAAACGGTCTTCCGAGTATGATCGGGACCGGACTATCTGCAGGAATGTCAAGCACAACAAAATCTATAGGAACATATAACTTACCAAGCTTGACCGGGACGTCTTCAACTATGCCGACGGGACGAGTTATGGATCGATCCGCCATGTATAATGTCATCTTCACCGGTTTAGGTTCGCCTAAACCGATCTTCCTGCATAAGGCAAGCGGAATGATGCTCACGCTTGCTCCTAAATCACATAATACATCATATGTGACATCTCCCACTCTTATGGGAATACAAAACGACCCCGGATCCTTCAGCTTTGGGGGCATCTTTTCCTTCATTGTCTTAATGAGATCCGACGAATCCGAACTTATTTTGACCTCTCCAAAATCCTCTAATTTCCTATTGTTAGAGAGGATCTCTTTTAAGAACTTCCCATAAGCTGGCATACCTACAATTGCATCAATGAATGGTATATTAATATGCAGTTTGCTCATGAGTTCAATAAACTTACCGAATTGCTTGTCTAGACGCGCTCTTGCTCTAGATTGCGGGAATGGTAGGGGAGGTTTGTAAGCTGGAGGAGGAATGTAGATGTCTTCCTTCTCCTTCCCCTTCTCTTTCTCCTTCTCGACGGGAACTTCCACAAACTTAGGCTGCGGGTCGGTGGTTGTTGCTCCGCTCCTAGTTGTGATAGCCATCACCCTTTGTTCGCTCCAAACAGTGTGTGCAAGCTTTAAATTTATAACCCTAGATGTAAGCTTAAAACAAGGATGCAAACCCGCAGTGTACGGGTCAATCGTAGTAAAAAGCAAGAAATTCCAGGGGTCGATCACAGGGACTTAGTGAAACAAAGCAGGTGTAGGTAGTCTATGTAATTACTAACCACAACAGCGATTAAAGCAATCAAAGTTGATAAAAAGTCAATTAAGGAAATATGCAATTCTAGGGATTAAAGCATCTAGTTGTGGTTCCAACTCAAGATCTAAAGATAAGCGGACAAAGTTGAGATTTTTGCAAAGGGAAGGTGTTTCTAAAGTGGAATAGATCACCGGGTAAGTCTCACTACTCACTAATCCCAAACCGTAACTCCTATTACCGGGTAAGTCTCAAGGAATTAAGGAAAAGAACTATAACCTCAAACTAACACTCCAACTAAGGGAATAGAATCAACCTTTACCGGGTAAATCTCAGGCTAACTCACAAAGATGGAATGAAAGCACACTCAAATCCCAATAAAGGATAAACCTTTATTACCTACACTTAAGATCTTAGGTAAACAAACAAAGGAATTACCGGGTAAGTCTCATCCTAGGCTTGCATTGAACCAGGAAAGGTATAATAAGAATAGGATTTGGCAAACTCTAACACTTAACTCTCAGTTTCGGATCAGAAAAGTCACCTCGGTCAGACGAATTCCACCCCGGCCGAGATGTTCATCGACTGAACGAGATGTTCTAGGGTTAAGGATAAAGACTCGAGCTTTCAGGGTCCTATTGGAATTAAGATCATTCTATCATCGTTTTTCCCACAACCTTCAGCCAATCACCCTAGAATCGCACAAAGAAATTAGCCACTCATCATCATGAATGCAATAATCAAATATGAGGGAAGAAAGTGAATAATTGAACACAAAAACCTTAAGAACAAGGCTTCAATAACTGAATCAATTATCAAACAAACAAGCGTTCCTTGGATCACAATCCAACAAGACAAATCAACAAGAAGGGAATCTAAGAGAATCTTACAAAACCCTTTACAAAAGCTATAAAAGCTATCAACTTTCTTCCTTCAATCTTCCTTCAACCTTCAAAAAGGTTCTTCAAATCTCCCAGCTGTAGCGGGGTGTAACGGCTGTCTAAGCACGGTTTTCCGGTGATGCGCCGGTTATGATTTGTGAAAAATCCAACCCTTTTTATAGGAAAATTACCTCCCAAAGATAAAAAAAAAATCTTAGAAAGATATTTTCCCATAAAATAGGTAAAATATATAAGCTGAATTATCTTCTTCCTTCCAGGAATCCAGCCTAAAAATATAAGATCCTCTTTCCAAAAATAAAAGATCTCAGCCAAGAATAAAATATATCTTGCCGCGTCCAAGGTGTTCGCCTCGGTCGAGCAACTCCTCTGGATCACCTCGGTCGAGATGGTACTGTAGCTGACCGAGGTGACTCTAAACTGAATGTGAAATCTCTCAAATCTGGTCCAAAGTAAATCTTCAATCCATTTCCATGATTCCTGGATTCTTCCTTAAGCTCCTGAATGTAGCTCCAATGACTCCTTTGCTCCTTTAGCTCCATTTTGATGCAAAACGTGCCATTTTACCTACGATTACAACGAAACTTGGTGTAGACCTCGATTCCCGCAAAGGTAGATGAAACGACAATATAATCACATAATATACATCCAAACATGTAGATTATTGAAGATAAAACGTCTAAACAGGTCCCAAAATATAGACTATAATTCATGCTATCAAAATACCCCATACTTAGCCCTTGCTTGTCCCCAAGCAAGTTCCAAATCTTAGATACAAGATAGAATGGATTATAAGTCATAAGGATCAATGAAAAGTATTTCAAAACATTTTTGGTGGTGTGCTCCACTCATAGATCACTCTAAGAAAATGCTTCATGGAATTTAAGATCAAAATATGATCAAAACATTTTATAAATATAAGAAAGTTGATCATCTTTGCATAGAATCATAGAATGCATAATAAATCATAATTATCGAAATTAATCATGCATAATCCAGTTTAAACCACTAAGTCAATCAACAAGCTCGAGGTCTCAAGGGCTTTCCAAAGAGAAGGTCAAGAAACGTGTGAGGGTGGGATGTGCATAGTAAATGTGGTGCTAGAATCCGGGAAAAGGGATCTTATTTCACTTCCTTTGAACTTCAACATCTTCCACCAATAAGCTTTGCTTATTTTTACTTTTTACTTTACTTTTTGGGATGCATGGACAGAGGTGCACAATAATCGAAGCCTAGGAGATCAGCAATCATCAATTTCTCGAGATGCCTCAAACCCTTGATGCACATACCATGACCCGTTAGGAATATCGCTCAATCCGACTTTGGCAAGACACAAACACCCGGCTATGTGAATGGTGCCGAGTTACTCATCATCATGATTGACTTCCCCAAACCTATTTGTTTCTTTCTAACTTTCAGCCAACATCTCAACTTTTCCTTCACTTGCTTTTCACTTGCTTGCTTCCAAATTCCCGGATAGGTAAAGGGAGGCAAATATGTATATGAGGGGCTAAGCATGATTAAGAAGAAGAAGAGAAGAGAATGAATTGCCTTGGTCTTTCCAGGAAGAAAGTGAGAGAACTCATCATGTGGTGTCAACCTTCAAATTCAACATAATTTGGACAAAAATAAAGTATTAAACATGCCACAAATTTCAAACAAAGCATTTAGCAACTTAAACATATCATAAAACCTTTCAAACATATAAAGATTTCAAAACCAGTCAGCAAACAAAATCATCACTGAGGTCATATCCAGATAAAAAGCACAAAATCATTTCGAAAACTTTCTCAGTTAAACCATCTCGGTCGAGATGATCTAAGTCAACCGAGGTACTGCACCTCGATTGGTCAGAATCACATCGGTCGAGGTCATAAAAAAAATTTTCAAACTAGTTTTTGACGTTTTTCTCAATCAAATAACCTGTATGCATGCATGTAATCTCAGATAAACACAGAGCAAAATAAAACAGTAGATATCCATATAGAGTCATACAAGCATACATATAAAGTCAAATCATACATCCAAATACCCCATACTTGGAACACATTGTCCCAATGGGTCAAAATAAGTCTAAAGAAACAAAGTACTCACTAGATAAAGCTGAGCTGCATAATAATATAAATAAAGAAAATCCTGCAAGCTCTCAATAATCCCGATCCGGTGGTGGTGGTGGTGGCACGTACGGGTACTGAGATGGGTCGAATGGATAGCCCATGATATGCTGAAACTGAATCTCAGCCATCACGTGCTGGTAATGATGTCTCTCCTGCATCTCTCTAATGTCCAAAGACAGGGCAGCGTAGGAATCTATCATCTGATCCGTCAGATCATTGATCCGACGGTGAGCAACTAGATCCCTCTGCCTGCGTACCCTATGCCTAGCGGGACGTGCTGGTGCTACAGCTGGCTCCTCCTCAGTCTCGTCGTCATCTAGATCAATGACCGGCGCACTAGTCCCAGCTGTATCTGTGCCCGTATCCATGGCAGCACCGCCATTCTCCTCATCATCATCATCCTCCTCAGCCTCATCCTCCTCAGCTGGCCCCTGAGTTGCTGTTGCTGCTGCCTCTCTAGCGTCCTTCATTAGCGGAATCCATGCAGTCTGCCAGTAATGTGGATCATACATGGAGAACTAAACTGACCACCTAATCCCCTGGGGTGCAGTCTGCTCCCAGGGCATCGCCACATATGGCGTAGTAAGACCGCGAGGAACCAGTATCCTCCGAGTGATCATCTCCTGAAGCCCGAGCGGCTTGGCAGCCGCCACCATAGTGCATGTACTCAAGTCAAGATCCATGTAACTCGCTATGTGTGTCACTATACCTCCGCAACAAATATCCCCCTTGGCCTTCGCCTTTATCTTGTGCAAATTCTCAACCAGCATCATCCCAAAGTCCGGAACTCCTCCGGTCACTATGCAGTACAAACTCAGAAGCTCACCCTGTCTGATCTTCTGAGGTGTCTCAGTACACGCCAGAAGTGTCTCGCTGAAGATCCTGTGAGCAAGTCTAAAAGCCAGATGGAATATAATCCACTCCCTGGAATCTCCAGATCTCCATCTGTCAGCGTGCTCAACCACATGAGCAATCTGTCCCCAGAACTCTCGAGCTACAGCTCGAGAGGGAAAGTCAGTAACAGTAGGGGCCGGGAAGCCAAAGATATCCCGCCAGTGGTCCATAAGAACTAGATAGTTTCGGTTCATCAACCGGTACTTTATGGCGCGCTCGGTGGGCAAGTAGGTGACGGAGCTAACAAACTCCAGGGTTGGCTCAAGGTAGGCCAGAGCTCTAATCTCAATGAACTGCTCCAGCCCCACAGCAGATATCATCCGCCTCAAGTCCTCATCCACATGGAGGCAATCAAAAGCGGAAATCTCTAAAAATCGTGGTGCAACCACTGGCCGTGCCGCTATGCGGTCATAATCGACCTGGTGACGCTCGTGGATCACCGGTATAGAACGGCGTGAAGAAGAAGAAGGAGAGGATCTGTCCCTCAAAACTAATTGCCTGTCAGAACTCATCTCTTTATCTCTTTGTCAGACCACCTCGGTCTCCCTGACAAGTCTCAAGAACACCTCGGCCGAGGCACAGGCCGACTGGACCGAGGCGAAGTGCTGTGCGATCGATTCTCTCAAAAATCTAGTTCTTTTCCCCCAATATCACTACCAAAGGTTCCTATGGGGTACTTAATCCTTTTTCAGCAAAATGCAGGGGCAACCAAAGCCCAAATCGAAAGAAATCAGTGGAGAAGAGGAGGTTAGGGTTTTCTCGAATTTTACCCAGATTTGGCCGATTTCGTGCGTTTTCTCTGCAGATTGGTACTTGCAATTTGATCATCTATCCTTTCCTCTTAGTTTAGAAGCGAGAATCATCGAAAACGGGTGAAAATCGAAGAAACGAGGTGAGATATGCACCGCGGTCGAGAATGAGGTAGAGGGAGGAGAGAGAAATCTCAGTCCCCTTTTATACCCTTTTTGGAACTACTGTCACCTCGGTCGAGATGGTCTCGACTGGAACGAGGTGTGCGGACCGAGGTGGGTCTTCAGTAACCCTAGTCGCCTTGGTTGCTCAAGAATCATCTCGATCGAGGTGTTGTGACAGCAACCGAGATGTGCCTCAGTCAAACTCCGTCTTCTCAAATTCTCGAACTTTTGTCCTTCCAGTTTTGTTCCTGGGTTGTATTCTTTCCTTAGATGTCACCTGTTGTCTGTCTAGGACGCCAAAACAAAACAAAGCAAAGCAAAAGCAAACTATCTAAAGCTAGACTAGAAAAAGGGAAAAGAAAGCAATACTTTGGGTTGCCTCCCAAGAAGCGCTTGATTTAAGGTCGCTAGCTGGACTGTAAGGTATCTCTCAAACAAGGTATAGCGGTGCAACCTCCTCAACCGGAACTTCCGGTTTGTATTTCTTAAGTCTATGACCATTGACCTTGAAGCTTCCACTTGTTTCTGCCCAAATCTCAACTGCACCATAAGGGAAAACATGTTTCACAACATAAGGTCCGGTCCATCTAGATTTCAACTTACGTGGAAAGAGGCGGAGGTGGGAGTTGAAGAGTAGAACTAAGTCTCCTTCTTTAAGCTCCTTAGAAATGATACGCTTGTCATGTCATTTCTTCGTTCTTTCTTTATAAATCCTGGCATTCTCATAAGCGTTCAAACGCAGCTCCTCCAGCTCATTGATATCCAATAGCCGCTTCTCACCGGCTTCCTTGATGTCGAAGTTCAACCATTTGATCGCCCAATACGCCTTGTGTTCTAACTCAACGGGCAAATGACAAGACTTCCCATATACCAAATTATAAGGGGTGGTACCAATGGGAGTCTTGAATGCGGTCCTGTAAGCCCATAGAGCGTCGTCCAACTTCATGGACCAATCTTTCCTAGTCCTAGAGACGGTCTTCTCCAAGATTGCTTTAATTTCTCTATTTGAGATCTCGACCTGTCCACTAGTTTGAGGGTGATAAGGGGTTGCTACCTTGTGGGTTACCCCATACTTTGATAAAAGTGCCTTTAACTTCCGGTTGATGAAATGCGTCCCTCCATCGCTGATGATGATGATGCGTGGAGTCCCAAAACATGGAAAGATAGTCCTGTTAAAGAACTTCACAACCACCATGGCGTCATTAGTGGGAGAGGCAATGGCTTCAACCCATCTAGAGACGTAGTCGACAGCTAGGAGAATGTAGAGGTTTCCTCCGGATGATGGGAAAGGTCCCATGAAATCTACTCCTCATACATCAAAGATCTCAACCTCCTGCATGTTATTGAGTTGCATCTCATTCCTTCTAGATAAGTTCCCTGTTCTTTGGCATGCATCACAAGAGACAACAAACGTTTGTACATCCTTAAATAATGTAGGCCAAAAGAAACCGGAACATAATACCTTAGCGCATGTCTTGTTGGTGCTAGCATGCCCTCCACAAGGGAGTGAGTGACAATGCCGTATGACGCTATTAACTTCATCTTCCGGAATGCATCTTCGAAGCATCCCATCCGGACCTATCTTGAATAGCAGTGGTTCATCCCATTAGTAATGGCGTACATCCTTGAAGAATTTCTTCCTTTGAGCGTACGTCAATCCGGGTGGTATTTCTTGGCAAACAAGATAATTAACAATATCAGCAAACCAAGGTCCTTTATTATCAGAAATTTGGTGGAGAGAATGTTCCACCAAATGAGGACGAATGTCAGAAAAGGGAGTAAGAAGTTTGTTATTCTCAGAAGTCTCAGTTGACATCATCTCACTTTCGACCTCGGTCGAGGTCCAGAGAGGTTGACCGAGATGTTCTTCAGTCACCTCACTTGGTCCAGAAAGTGCCTCGGTCGAGGTACTGCAACTGGAACCGAAACTGGAGATCTTCTTCTCCTGGATTAGTCTTTCAGTTTTAGCCCCTGGATCTTCTTCCAGCGCCTTTAAGCTCCGTATATCTGCATCACAAAAAGCATCTATACCTTCCTCCATTAAGCTTAAACTAATAACTTTTTCAAGTGGATCTTTAATAAGGATAGAGCTCACCAATTCTCTTGATTTTTCTTCATCATAGATGTTGAAGATATCATCTCCTAGCTGCTCTCCCTTCATTGCCGCAAGTAATGCAAACTCCACTTCATCTCCGCCAATGTTGAACTTTAGCTTGGCGTTCTTACAATCCACATTGAAACCCGAAGTTCCTAGAAATGGTCTCCCGAGAATGATAGGAACGGGATAATCTGCGGGAATGTCAAGCACAACAAAGTCTATAGGTAAATAGAAGTTACCTAACTTAACCGGAACGTCCTCCAAAATGCCCACGCGATGGGTAATGGAGCGGTCCGCCATGTATAACCGTATCTTCACCGGCTTGGGCTCTCCAAGTCCGATCTTCACACATAGCTCCAGTGTAATAATGCTCACGCTGGCTCCTAGATCACATAAGGCTTCACAAGTGACATCCCCAACTTGAATGGGAATGCAAAATGAGTCGGGATCTCTCAACTTGGGTGGCATCTTCTCCTTTATGATTTGAATAATCTCCGAGGATTTAGATGCCATACTCACTTTACCAAAGTCTTCTAACTTCCTCTTCCTTGATAGAATCTCTTTCAAGAACTTCCCATAGGCGGGCATCCATAGAATAGCATCAAGGAAAGGGATATTAATGTGTAGTTTATTCATCAAGTCAAGGAACTTACCAAAATGCTTGTCTAGATGTGCTTTGGCCCTTGACTGGGGGAATAGAAGTGGTGGTTTATATGCAGGAGGTGGAATATAAACTTCAGTTTTCTCCTCCGCTTTCTGTGGTTCCACCTCGGTTGGCATCTCGGCCGAAGTGTTCTTCGACTGTACCTGTACCGAGGTGGTCTTCGTCTGTACTGGCATCGACCGAGGTACTGGATCTGCAGTCTTCAATCCGCTTCTCGTTGTTATTGCCATGATCTATCCTTTAGGGTTCCTTTCCATCCTTGCTGGAAGCTTCCCTGGATCTCTTGGCGCTTCATTCGCCTTGTTAAAGAATTGTTGTTTTAAGGCTTTTTGTGCCTTCGAAAATGAAGTCATGGATGTCTCCATAGAGTTGAGCTTGATCAAGATGGCCTCCAGCACCGTATCTTTCTTTTCCGGGTGGGACAAACTCGATCCTTGCTCCTGACTCTTTAATGGAGTAGAAGAAGAAGAAGAAGAAGAAGAGAGGAAAGGGTTAGAGGAGTCATTCGAATTGGAGTTAGAGTAAGGGTTACACGAGTTTTGGTTGTTTGCCCTCCAATTATTGTTGTTGGATCCTCTATTGTTGTTGTAGTTATTGTTCCGGGAACCGTTGTTGTTGTTCTGGTAACTATTGTTGTTCCTTGATCCTTGATCTTCCTTCTTGGTTTGAGCAACTAAAAGTTCCTTCAACTGTTTCACATTATTCTTCAAAGAAGTGAGTTGATCATTGTTAGGTAGAGCATCTTGAAAGTTGACTCTTTTAACTCCACCTTCAGCTCCTTGGTGAGAGTACTTCTCCATGTGCAAAGCTTGCTTCTCTATGAACTCCCAAGCTTCGTCAATCGGCATGTCCATGAACGTGCCGACGGATAGTAGTTGAAGGTTGAACTGGGTGTTTCCGTCCAATCCCTTGAAGTATATCTCCAATAACTCTATCTTTGGAATCCCATGATGTGGGCAATCCAAAAGAATGTCTTTAAATCTCTCTCATGACTTGGACAAGCTCTCCTTGTCCTTCATGATGAATGCATTAATCTTCCCTCTCATTTCAGCAGTTTTAGAGGGGGGAAAGAATTTAGTTAAGAACTCCGTCTTCATCTCCTCCCAAGTATTGATTTTTCTTGGAGGAAGAGATTGATACCAAGCAAGTGCTCTATCTTTCAAAGAGAAGTAGAAAGGCCTTAGCTTGTAGTTGTTGTTTTCTATTCTTGAAGGTCTCAAGGTCTCCATCAAGATCTCATAGTTTTGTAGATGTTGATGTGGAGATTCCCTCTCTAGCCCTCCAAACTGGCATTGGCGAATCATGAAAAGAACTTGCGGTCGAAGCTCATAATCATGGTCCGCCGGATCACCTAGGTTGACTCCTGGACGCCTCAGCTGCTGATTGGGGTTCATCCTTTGCCCTAGGGTTTGTGGAATACCTGCAAAAAGAGCATCTCGGACTGGATTCCGAGGTGGAAGTATCTCGGCCGGGGCAGCAGGTACTGGATTCTTCCTCGGTCGAGGATCTGGAACAGGGTCTTGCCTCGGTCGAGGATCTGGGTTTGGTCGAGGTAGATACTAGTCTCGTAAAGCCGCCATATTTGCTTCGATCGCCTCAGTCCCTGTGCGAGTTTCTTCCCTTTCCAGTCTCAGCTCTTCCTTGTTGAGGCGTAGTTGTTCTAATGCTTCCTTCAATTCGGCCTCAAGATCGCGATTATCCTGATTGGCCATCTTCGCTTCTTTCAAGCGTCTTTTGTATGTCTTTTCTGGTTCGGGATCGTAGGGAACGATTTCCTTCCCAACGCGGGTTCTTCGCATAAACCTAAGAAAAAGAACCTGCGAAAGTCACTCAAGTAGAGTGGTTAGTAGAAACAGGGGCAAGCGCCCCGAAAGCCAACCGCAACCGGCTCGGTCTAGACCAAGTCCCCAGCAAAGGCGCCAAAAACTTGTTCGCTCCAAACGGTGTGTGCAAGATTTAAATTTATAACACTAGATGTAAGCTTAAAACAAGGATGCGAACCCGCAGTGTACGGGTCAATCGTAGTAAAAAGCAAGAAATTCCAGGGGTCGATCATAAGGACTTAGTGAAACAAAGCAGGTGTAGGTAGTCTATGTAATTACTAACCACAAAAGCGATTAAAGCAATCAAAGATGATAAAAAGTCAATTAAGGAAATATGCAATTCTAGGGATTAAAGCATCTAGTTGTGGTTCCAACTCAAGATCTAAAGATAGCGGACAAAGCTGAGATTTTTGCAAAGGGAAGGTGTTTCTAAAGTGTAATAGATCACCGGGTAAGTCTCACTACTCACTAATCCCAAACCGTAACTCCTATTACCGGGTAAGTCTCAAGGAATTAAGGAAAAGAACTATAACCTCAAACTAACACTCCAACTAAGGGAATAGAATCAACCTTTACCGGGTAAGTCTCAGGCTAACTCACAAAGATGGAATGAAAGCACACTCAAACCCCAATAAAGGATAAACCTTTATTACCTACACTTATGATCTTAGGTAAACAAACAAAGGAATTACCGGGTAAGTCTCATTCTAGGCTTGCATTGAACCAGGAAAGGTATAATAAGAATAGGATTTGGCAAACTCTAACACTTAACTCTCAGTTTCGGATCAGAAAAGTCACCTCGGTCAGACGAATTCCACCCCAACCGAGATGTTCATCGACTGAACGAGATGTTCTAGGGTTAAGGATAAAGACTCGAGCCTTCAGGGTCCTAATGGGATTAAGATCATTCTATCATCGTTTTTCCCACAACCTTCAGCCAATCACCCTAGAATCGCACAATGAAATTAGCCACTCATCATCATGAATGCAATAATCAAATATGAGGGAAGAAAGTGAATAATTAAACACAAAAACCTTAAGAACAAGGCTTCAATAACTGAATCAATTATCAAACAAATAAGCATTCCTTGGATCACAATCCAACAAGACAAATCAACAAGAAGGGAATCTAAGAGAATCTTACAAAACCCTTCACAAAAGCTATAAAAGCTATCAACTTTCTTCGTTCAATCTTCCTTCAACCTTCAAAAAGGTTCTTCAAATCTCCCAGCTATAGCGGGGTGTAACGGCTGTCTAAGCACGGTTTTCCGGTGATGCGCCGGTTATGATTTGTGGAAAATCTAACCCTTTTTATAGGAAAATTACCTCCCAAAGATAAAAGATCTTAGAAAGATATTTTCCCATAAAATAGGTAAAATATATAAGCTGAATTATCTTCTTCCTTCCAGGAATCCAGCCTAAAAATATAAGATCCTCTTTCCAAAAATAAAAGATCTCAGCCAAGAATAAAATATATCTTGCCGCGTCCAAGGTGTTCGCCTCGGTCGAGCAGCTCCTCTGGATCACCTCGGTTGAGATGGTATTGTAGCTGACCGAGGTGACTCTAAACTGAATGTGAAATCTCTCAAATCTGGTCCAAAGTAAATATTCAATCCATTTCCATGATTCCTGGATTCTTCCTTAAGCTCCTGAATGTAGCTCCAATGACTCCTTAGCTCCTTTAGCTCCATTTTGATGCAAAACGTGCCATTTTACCTACGATTACAACGAAACTTGGTGTAGACCTCGATTCCCGCAAAGGTAGATGAAACAACAATATAATCACATAATATACATCCAAACATGCAGATTATTGAAGATAAAACGTCTAAACAGGTCCCAAAATATAGACTATAATTCATGCTATCACCCTTCCTTTTGGGTTATCTTCCGTCTTTCTTGGAAGTTTTCCTTGATTCCTAGGAACTTCCTCAGCATGGCTAAACATTTGGTTTTCTAAAACCTTTTGGGCTTTGTCAACCTTAGTAATGTGATCATCAACCTTGGTGATGTGACTCTCCAATCCTTAAAGCTTTCACAAAATTGTTTCCAACATGGGATCGGGCTTCTCTTTCCTCGAAGTGCTTCCACTATTAGATGCTTGTTCCTGACTTTTCAAAGGAATGGAAGAAGAAGAAGGTGGAGTTAGTGAATTTCCTGAATTGGGATAAGAATTACTGGAATTGTGTTGTTGGTTAGAACGCCAATTGTTGTTGTTTGAACCCCTATTGTTGTTCCAATTGTTATTCCGGTTGTTGTTGTTGTTCCAATTGTTCCGGTTGTTGCGATGTGTATTCTCATTCCCGTTGTGGTTATTGTTGTTCCCTAAATAACCAACATCTTGCTCCTTTTGATTTGGAAACTTAGCCTTTATGACTTCCTTCAATTCTTTAATCTCGGAGTTGAGATTAAATATTTGAGTTTGAGCGGCTTGTGTTAGCTTTGCTCCTTGCTCCACTTGATTTGCTTCTACTTTCCGGTGAGAATACTTCTCAATGACTCGGGCCTGCTTCTCAATGAAGTCTCAAGCGTCATCTTCCCTCATGTCCATGAATGTACCACATGAAAGGGATTGGAGCTTGAATTGTGTTTCCATATCCAGCCCTTTATAGTATATCTCCAATAGCTCCAATTTGGAAATGCCATGGTGTGGGCAATCCAATAGTAAATCCTGAAATCTTTCCCAAGATTGAAACAAACTTTCGTTAGATCTCATAGAAAATGCATTAATCTTACCTCTCAACTCCGCCGTTTTAGATGGCGGAAAGAATTTGGTGAGGAACTCCGATGAAAGATCCTCCCATGTGTTGAGCCTTCCATTCGGAAGAGCTTGATACCAAGATAAAGCTTTCCCTTTCAAAGAGAAGAAGAATGGCTTGATCTTATAGTTGTTGGTGGTTACATTCTTTGGCTTCATTGTCTCCATCAAGATCTCAAAATTCTGTAAATGTTGATGTGGAGATTCGTAACTCGTTCCTCCAAACTGAGTTTGGCGAACGATGGTAATAACTTGTGTGTTGAAGCTAAACCCTTGCATATCATCAGCATCAAGTTCACACCCAAACGGTGTGGTTGCTGAATTGGATCCATCCTTTGGCCAAGAGTTCTTGGCTCTTCTTCTACACGAGCGGCTCTCGCACCCCCAGCCGGGACACGATAGTTGGCAGCCGGTCTTGGATTAAATTGATTCATGTTGACCGTCGGATTAAGATCTTCAAGAGATGGCATGGAAGAGTCGCTATCCTCATCGGATGAGTTGGCTCTAACCGATCTTGTTAGTTTCCTCCTCTCCTTCTTCTTGAGGTCGCTCAATTCCAGCCTTATTTGGAACATCATATCCGTTAGCTCATCAATTTTCGATTGATGACGGTCCGATTCCTCCTTGCGAGTCTTCTCGCTCCATCTAAGTTGAGCTTCGGATTCCGCTAACTCTGTTTGATAATCCCGCTCCTTTTCTTCAGCCATCTTTCTTTCTTTGAGTTTCTTCCTCAAAGTCTTCTCAAGTTCTTGATCAAGAGGTAAGAGGTCCTTGTTGTTCCTAGACCTGCGCATAAACCTAAAGTAACCTGCAAATATCACTCCAAGGAGATATCAAATAACAAGAGCAAGCTCCCAAGCTTGACAACCGGTAACCGAATTCGGCCTAAACCAAATCCCCGGCAACGGCGCCAAAAACTTGTTCGCCACTTAGCGTGCATGCAAATAAGCTTTAAATTTATAAAACTAGAATCAAGCAAGCGAACCCGTAGTGTACGGATCGGCGTAGTAAAGCAAGAATTTCAAAGTGTCGAACTCAGGGATTTGGGGGGAACAAATTCAGTTCGCAAATCGTCAAACAAGTAAATGTAATAAGCTTTGCAAATATTGTGGAAAACAGCAACCCTAAAGATTCGGATGTCAAATTGTGGCAATTGATTCAAGATATACTAAAGAACTAAGGACAGACTTAAGAGTTGCAAAGGTATGCTAAGGTAAAGCAATGTACGGTGAAGTTTCAAGGCTTTGTATGACTTATCTAAAGACACTCTCTATAAAGGTTATTGAGGCTTCAGTATAGAAAAGATCTAAAGACAAGAATTTGTCTCAAATACCCAAACTTGTAACCCAAGGATCAAAACTAACTAAAATGATTAAGGTTGTGACACTCGAAATCGAAGTAGAGGTTGTTGAGGCTTCACTACCACCTAGAAAAGGGCAAACCTAGACTAGATTAAAGTTAATCTTTAACTTTGGATCAAAGTAAAAGCAAAGTTCGTAAACTAGGGTAAATCACGGGTAGTTCTTGAGTTCCACGGCCGTGGAACCTCAAGAACAGACTGTGGTTTTGGTTCGTCGGCGAATCTCTCTAACTCTCAGGTCCAATCTGTTTACAATCGATCTATCATCATCTAAGCCACAACTATCAACCCTTCACCTTAACATTGCTAAAGGGTTTTAGCCAATAACAGTCATTATAATATCAAATTCAAGATTAAGAATAATGAAAGATGAAAACCTTCAAAAACCTTCAATAAAACTTAAGTCAATCTCAAATCCACAAACAAGGGTAATAATGTATGTCAGATTTGGAATAAACACAAACCAATAACAATCCTTGATGAGAACGAAGAACGGGATGTCAATCTGTCTTCTAATCAAACCTAAGGACAAAAGGTGCAAATTCCGCCACAAACAACTTCCAAATCTTCAAACCCTCGTGATTCTCCGTTTGCCAATGCAAAATCTCCAGACGTCCAATGCAGCCCTAAGCGCGTGTAAGCCGAAGTCAGCGAGCGTAAGCGGAGATTCGAATTCTCTCTCCTCCAGCCCTTTTATAAGGAAGGGTAAAATAACCGTCCGGCCCATATGCGTAAATGATGTGTCAATATTTTATTCGTCAAAAGATCGCCTAAATCACGGTCTCCTGGAGTTCCATGGCCGTGGTTTAGAGCGTGGAAGTGGATTACGGTTCTTCATGATTTCCACAACCGTACTTTATACCGTGTAACTCTCTGGAATACTCCATGTTCATGTTGCCAAGATCCACGGCCGTGGTTTTGGGCATGGACTTCTCTACGACCGTATTTTAGAGCGTGGAAGTGTAAATTGCTTGTGCTTTCCTTTGTGTCATGCCATGCCTCATCCTAGCATCTCCCTTGGCTTCTTTGATGTGTCCTTAATCCTTGAATGTGCTCAAATCTTCTCCTTTCTCTCTCAATTGGTTCGGTTTTAGCTCTTATTCATCTATAATCAACACAAAGCTTATGTAGACCTCTATATCGACAATATAGACAAACTAACTAACAATTGCTTCAAAGCCTTATCAATGAACACTATGATGGATGAAAAACAACTAGAAAAAGTGCCTAGAATATCACAATATTTCATGCTAACAGCAACCCTGACTGATAAGTCTCGCAGCTCGCACTACACTGATGATTGTACCATTCTTCCCGAGATCCCATTCTCAGAAGATCTCAACATGGTCTGCATCTGTAGTTACTGTCACTATCCTCTTGCCGATGTCCAAAACTACTCGATGTTGATCCATCCAATCCATACCCTGAATAACTTTTTCATGTACTAAGTACATGACGAAGAAGTCAGCTGGTCAATCGCGACCTCCCAATCTAATAGGGCAATCGCGAACCTCTTGTGTACCTCACATCTTAGCCCCTATCGGGTAATCCTATAAAGAAGGGTCTACCTTCTACAGTAACTAAGGTCAATCTATCTACATGTGCATCAGATATAAAATAATGCGTAGCACCGGTATCGAAAAAAACTTTGACAGGAAAACCATTAATATGAATGGTACCTGTGGCTATTGGAGTTGTCGGCTCTACAGCACTCCTCAACTCTTACACTCTGGCCGATGCATCTCTAGTGTCTGCAGATCCACCAACATGTCCTCTACCTCTCTCATGTCTTGGAGTGGAACCCTGAGAAGTGGTAGAACTAGAAACTCTCCGCTGCTGCTACTGATATTGAGATCTCTATCCTCCTCCAGCAACACTGGCAGGTGAAGAACCCTGTTGAGATAACGCCTTATCCTGGCGGCAAAAGGCATCTAGGTGTCCAGGCTTGCCACAAGAAAAGCAAGTCACTGCTGGCTTCTTGCAATCAGCTCGGATGTGTCTTGCACCTCCGCAATTATGACACTTCCGTCCTTTGTCAAAACTCTTCTGGAAACCAGAACGTCCCGGCGTCTGACTACACCCAAACCCAGCTGCTCCAGTTCCAGCACTAGCTGATCCAGTCTTATGTCTCTTCTCAGGACGTCCTGTCTGAGATGCTCTCCTCTTACCCGGGCGGTCTCTCTCATAAGCAAAAGCTCTATCCTGATAGTCCGTCAAAGAATCACAACGGCAACCAGTATGATAAGAGCGTGTAGACTCTCTCAACCTCCGAGAGAAAAGGTAAACATGTTGATCCTCAAGTGGTGCAGACGGACCCAAAAAAGACAACTCATCCTGAAACTTGCTGATGATCTCAGCAGTAGGCAAATCCTCGAATCCAGCCTCAAGGAAATCCTGAAGACGGTCTCTCCTCATAGCTGCAGGGCAGTAGCGATCCTTGATCACCGTCTTCATCTGCTCATAACTGGTGACCCTACTGCAAGTTATCCTCCACCAAGAATGAGCTTGATCCTTCAGTAGCGTTTGTGCTATGTTGACTCGACGTCCCTCTAGGCAATCGATAGCCTCCATAGCAGAATCCAGCTGCCCTAACCACTGCTCCACCTCCAATCCAGTCCTTTCCATGAATGTGGGAACCTTCAGCTGGTCGAAAGCCTTCAACCAATTGTCGGGCTTCGGCTCCTTTGCCTCAGCCGGCGCTATAACAACCTCAGCAACTCTAGTAGGCGGAGCAACAACCTGTGTAACTCTCTGCGAAACCTCAACTGGTCTCGTGGGAAGTGGCGGCACTGGTGCTGGTCCTCCAGTCTTGATAGTCTCCTCAACTCTTTGCACATAGTTGTGATATGCAAAAGCTCCGATAGACAATCGTACGGACTCAATCGATGGCGCTCTCTGTGCTATGGACCTAGCAGCGGTCTCGTTCCCAGCCTCAAGAACCACACTCTTAGCAACATCTTCAGCAAACGCCTTAGCAATAGGCGGATCAGCAACTGGGCATGGCCCCGACCTCTAGCTAGTGGAGGTCTTCATGCACGTCCTCGTCCACGGACGATAGGTGGAAGTGGCGGTCGACCCCTTCCTCGCCTTATAGCAGCGGTAGCTCTATTGCGTGCCATCTACTATAAGGATAGATATATAAGACTATATATAGATATACGGTCACGCTACAACTAAACCACAAATCCAAGAAAAAGCACATATAAAGGCCAACATATAAGGAACTACAATGTTGAGATCCGCAGAGGTAGTGGTGGTTGACCGTACATCTATACCAGACCGACAAGTTTAAAAACAAAACCCTCTTTTGAAAACGTTAGACCCCTTGCAGGTTCT
Source organism: Fagopyrum homotropicum (assembly GCA_033239125.1). Classification (NCBI taxonomy): domain Eukaryota; kingdom Viridiplantae; phylum Streptophyta; class Magnoliopsida; order Caryophyllales; family Polygonaceae; genus Fagopyrum; species Fagopyrum homotropicum. The sequence goes on along the minus strand of BSWB01000006.1, from coordinate 40,391,256 downwards.
ATATATTTCTCCATCCGACCTTTAGAAGATTTCGAGTGTCATTGTTGTCAACCTAGAGCTCTGATACCATATTGTAACACCCCAAATTCTGGGAATTCGAAGCGCTACGGGCTAGGACCGCACAATAGGTCCCGACCCTCAGAGTAGCAACAACACAACGGATCTTACAACAAGGCACAGACGAATGAAAACTAAAACTTAATATAAAACCCAAGGTTTAAATAAAAGAAAACATAAAAGACTCGCAGCCGAGTTCAAAACAAAAGAGAAAAGCAAAAACATAAACATAAACCCGATCTCGTCCTATAATGTACGGGAACCCCGGCTGACCACACAATCCGGATCACTCAGCAGCATCCTGAACTTGCTGAACATCTACAACGACAATATAAACCGTTAGGTAACATTCTAGATACTAGCAAGAATGTAAAGGCACAAACACACATAAGGTAAAGAAAACACATAGCATGCTTGCACACAACCGGTTATTATCTTTCTTAAAGTTATCCATTACTAATTCAACTTCTTTTGTCACACGAGAATCTCTCGAAACTCGCCTCCGCTTCCGTCTACCAATAGGAATAGATCAGTACTATCCGTTACCTACGGCCTGCGTTGTAAGAGCACATTCTAGTCTCCTGTAGAACTGGACAAGTGGTCACCGCCCGATTATCATACACTTGGACCAATTAAGGTAATAAAGGGTGAATCCTATTCCGGTTATCTGTTATAACAATAATAAACAACACAAACAAGCCAAAACACTCAAACCAATATATGGAATGAAGCTAAGTAAGTCCAAGGGACTTACCTCACTCGAAGGTAAACAAAATTCAGCAACAACTCAGGAGCAACTCCGTTTCCCTCAGGAAAGGAGCAAGGGAAAGCCTGTTCACACCAGCATCATGAATCAGGAATGAAACGATTGCTAGAAGTCTAAAACTTCTAGTCTTATTGATCTCTAAGAGATCTCCACAAGCTAAGGGCTCAACCGTAGTCTAACAGCATACTCAGGGGGCAAGGAACAATCATAAGAACCAGGAAAGGAACGAGGAAAGAAAGGAAGGAAGCAACTCACAAGAACGGGAGTTACTGTAGAAGAAACCGCAGGGACGGCAGAGCAAGGCGCAGGGACGGCTTGCCGCGGGGCGGAATGTGCAGGCGCGGGGGCGCCTGCGTGACAGAAAGTGTTGCCGGCTTTCTCTTCAACAAAACTCACAGCAAGGGACACCAAAGCTCGAACATTTGATTCCAACATGTCAAGACTCAACTCCAAAGAGCCTGAGAACAACGATACATCAACAACGAAAAGCCAACAAGAATCAAGGTTCAAACTTGATTCTTGGAGAAGAAGAAAAGAAGAGAAAGAAGGAGAAAACGAAAAGAAAGAAGGAAGCATGTTGCAGTACACGAATATAAGAAAGACAGAGAATGATGAACTTACACGTTCAGCAAGATCGCAGGGAAAAAAGGGAACGGCTGCAGCTCTTAAGGTTAAAGACGAATGCAAGAAATTGGAAAAAGGAGGAAAAGAAAAAAAAATATATAGAGACGGGCTGGAAAGATAGAAGGGAGGACGTTTAGGGTTTAGAATAAGATAAGGAAGCCGGCCCATAAGATAGAATATCGGATATTCTATCTTTGGAAGGAAGATAAAACGAACGAAAATAGATCGGGCGGGATCTGTCGTAAATCCGTAGGGGCAGATCACCTCAGCCGCAGGGGCGTCCTTCTTCACAACGGGGGCGATGAAGGCAAAACTGGGGTCTTACATTTAATCCCCCTAAAAAGAAGTTTCGTCCCGAAACTTGCAAAAGCCTAACATTCACATCAACATACAGAAACAAAACTGAACTCATATATTCTCACACGGGGCACGTAACTCAAAACATCACAAAAAGCGTACGCAATGAAACAAAGGAAAAACCAAACAAAACGACTACGCTAGTGGTGCATCCAGCTCAGCGTAAAACTTCGGATAGTTCCTCTGGATACTATCCTTTGTCTTCCAAGTCGCCTCATTAGCTCCTCGCAATGACCACTGAATATTCATCATCGGTATGTCCTTTTAACGCAAGTTTCTCTTACTACGCTCCAAGACAGCCACCGGGTGCTCAACAAATTTGTGGTCTGGCTGGATCACTAGATCCTCGTGACTGACGATGTGAGTCACATGGAAGACTAGGTGAACACCCTCGAGTCTCGGTGGCAAAGAAAGTCTGTATGTTGCCTCTCCAACTCGCTAAAGGATCTCAAACGGTCCGACGTATCGGGGACTCAACTTCCCCTTGACACCGAAACGTTTAACGTCTCATGTCGGGGATACTCTCAACCAAACCTGAGTTCCAACTCTGAACTCCAGAGGTCTACGCCTCTTATCTATCTGCATAAGACTTCTATTGACTTTTTGCTGCTAACATCCGTTCTCGGATCACGGCTAATCGAGCCATGCCATCTTGAATCTGCTCAGGTGTTACTCCGCTAGCACTACTCGGCTCATCCTAACACAATGGTGTACGGCATCTCTGTCCGTATAAAGCCTCATAAGGAGCCATCCTAATCGATGCGTGCCAACTGTTGTTGTACGAAAACTCCACTAAGGGAAGGTGATCTGGCCACACCTGCCCCCAGTCTAACACGCAGGCTCTCAACAAGTCCTCTAGAGTCTGGATGGTCCGTTCGGACTGACCATCAATTTAAGGATGATAAGCAGTCGTGAACTGCAGACTCGTACTTAGGGTGGCATGAACCTGTTGCCAGAATTTGGATATGAACCGTCCGTCTCTATCAGTGACTATAGTCCTAGGTACTCCATGAAGTCTCACTATCTGTCTAGTGAACTCCTTTGCCAATCGACTCACCGGCCACGTTTCCTTGATCGGAATGAAACGTGTGGTCTTCGTCAATCGATCTACTATGACCCAGATAGTAACAAAGCCTCGAATCAGTCTCAAACCGGTAAGAAAATCCATTGAGATGTCCTCCCACTTCCATTGAGGAACGGGAAGTGGGTGTAGCTCGCCTCCTGCTCTGTGATGCTCGATCTTGACCTGCTGACAGGTCACAAACTGAGCTACATATCTCGCGACATTTGGCTTCAGACCTCCCCACTAGAAAGAGCGTCTAATATCCTTATACATCTTACTCGCACCAGGGTGCATTGATTAAGGTAAAGAGTGAGCCTCCTGAAGGATCCTTTGTCTCAACTCTCGATCTGAAGGCACACAAACACGCTCTTGGCATCTCAAAACTCCATCAGCACCAACTGCAAACTGCGGCGTCTCTCCTCGAGACATCCGGTCTCGGATCTGTGTCAAAGCTGGGAAACTTTCCTATTTCTGTCGGAATTCAGTCAACAGATCAGGTACTATCTCCAAGGTGGGCAACTAGTTGTCGGAATCCGGGAAGTGGATATCCATCTCTAGTCATGCCAAATCTCGATGTAACTGTGGTTGAGCTGTCAACCTAGCGATCGCCATCTCCCGGGGAGTCTTCCTACTAAGGGTATCTGCTACCAAATTATCCTTCCCCAGGTGGTATAAGATCTCCAGATCAAAATCCTTGATCAACTCCAACCATCTGCGCTGGCGGTTATTCAACTCCCGCTGAGTGAATATGTACTTTAGACTCCTATGGTCTGTGAATATGTGACACGAAGCTCCGTACAGATAATGTCTCCAAATCTACAAAGCATGAACCACAACAACCAAATCAAGGTCATGGGTAGAGTAATTCTCCTCGTACGACTTCAGTTGTCTAGACGCGTAAGCAATCACCTAACCCCTCTGCATCAAAACACATCCCAAGCCCAGCTTGGATGCGTCGCCGTAAACCACAAAATCCTCAATACCCTCTGGTTGAGCTAGGATAGGAGAAGAGGTCAACCACTTCTTCAGCTTTTCGAAGCTCTGCAGGCACGGCTCGGACCACACGAACCTCGTAGACTTCCTCAACAAGGAAGTGAGTGGTCTGGCGATAACAGAAAAGCCCTCAACAAAACGCCGGTAGTAGCCCGCCAATCCTAAGAAGCTGTGTACCTCCTTGACGTTCTTAGGAGGCGGCCAAGATGCTACTGGCTCGATCTTCTCCGGATCTACCTTGATCCCTTCAGCTGAAATGATGTGACCAAGGAATGCTACCTCGGACATCCAAAACTCGCACTTAGAGAGCTTGGCGTAAAGCTGTCGATCCTGTAAGACCTGAAGAACGATCCTCAAGTGTCCTACATCCTCTTCTCTACTGCGAGAGTATACCAGAATGTCGTTTATGAAGACAACTACAAACTGGTCTAGAAAGTCGATGAAGATGTTGTTCATCAACTCCATGAAGACTGCGTGCGTGTTCGTAAGCCCGAATGGCATCACTACAAACTTGTAGTGTCCATATTTGGTCCGAAATGTCATCTCGGCTATGTCCTGCTCTCTCACCCTTAGCTGGTGATATCCAGATCTCAGGTCGATCCTCAAAAACAATGAAGCTCCATGCAGCTGATCTAAAAGATCGTTGATACGGGGCAATGGGTACTTATTCTTGATCGTTACCTTATTCAGCTCTCGGTAGTCGATACATAAACTCATTGACCCGACCTTCTTCCTGATGAAGAGAACTGGTGCACCCCAAGGAGATACACTAGGGCGGATGAAGCCCTTCTCTGCTAACTCCTCGAGCTGCTTCTTAAACTGAAGTATCTCGATAGGCGTCATACGATAAGGAGCCTTAGAGATCGGTCTCGTACCAGGCTCTAGCTCAATGCAAAAGTCTACACTCCTTTGTGGAGGTAAACCTGATGGCTCTCCAAAGACGTTAACAAACTCGTAAGCTACTAGAATCTCTTCCAAAGCCGGACTCGTACTATCCTTCATGGCGTAGCACCAAAAAGCCTCGCATAACTGATAAGTCTCGCAACTCGCACTGCACTGATGACTATACCAGTCTTCCCGAGATCCCATCCTTTGAAGATCTCAACATGGCATGCCTCTGTAGTTACCGGTATTGTCCTCTTATCGATGTCGAGAACTGCTCGATGTTGATGCATCAATCCATAACCAGAATAACTTCTTCATGTACTAAGTACATGACGAAGAAGTCAGCTGGCCAATCGTGACCTCCCAATCTAATAGGGCAATCGCGAACCTCTCGTGTACCTCAAATCTTACCCCCGTTAGGTAATCCTATAAAGAAGGGTCTACCTTCTACGGTAACTAAGGAAAATCTATCTACACATGCATCATATATAAAAGAATGCGTAGCACCGGTATCGAAAAGAACTCTGACAAGAAAACCATTTATATGAATGGTACATGTGGTTGTTGGCGTTGTCGGCTCTACAGCACTCCTCAACTCATACACTCTAGCTAATGCATCTTTGGTGTCTACAGATCCACCAACTCGTCCTCTACCTCTCCCATGTCCCGGAGTGGAACCCTGAGGAGTAGTAGAACCAGAAACTCTCTGTTGGTGTTGTTGATATTGAGATCTCTGTCCTCCTCCAACAACATTGGCAGGTGAAGAACCCTGATATGATAACGCCTTGCCCTGACGGCAAAACGCAATTTTGTGTCCGGGCTTGCCACAAGAAAAGCAAGTAACTCTTGGCTTCTTGCAATCAGCTCGGATGTGTCATGCACCTCCGCAGTAATGACACTGTCGTCCTTTGTTAGCACTTTGTTGGAAACCAGAATGTCCCGACGTTTGACTACGCTCAAATCCAGCTGCTCCAGCTCCAGCACTGGCTGATCCAGTCTTCTGTCTCTTCTCAGGACTTCCTATCTGAGAAGCTCTCCTCTGACTACGCCAAAATCTGTGTAACTCTCTGCGAAACCTCAGCTGATCTCGCGGGAAGTGGCGGCACTGGTGTTGGTCTTCCAGCCCTAATAGCCTCCTCAACTCTCTACACATAGTCGCGATATGCAGAAACTCCGATAGACACTCGTGTGGACTCCGTCGATGGCGCTCTCTGTGCTCCGGACCTAGTAGCGGCCCCGTTCCCAGCCTCATGAACAAAACTCTCAGCAACCTCCTCAGCAAACGCCTCAGCGATAGGCGGATCAACAACTGGGTGGTCGACGCCTTCCTCGCCCTATAGTAGTGGTAGCTCTAGTGTGTGCCATCTACTATAAGGATAGATATATAAGACTATATATAGATATAAGGCCACGCTACAGCTACAACAAAACTCCAAGAAAAAGCACATATAAAGGCCAACATATAAGAAACTCCACTGCTGAGATCCGCGGAGATAGTGGTGGTCGCCCGTACATCTATCCCAGACGACAAGTTTAAAACAAAACAAAAACCTTTTGAAAATGTTAGAAACCTTGCGGGTTCTATTTATTTATCCATCCGACCTTTAGAAGATTTCGAGTGCCATTGTTGCCAACCTAGAGCTCTGATACCATATTGTAACACCCCAAGTTCTAGGAACTCAAAGCGCTACGGGCTAGGACCGCACAATGGGTCCCGACCCTCAGAGTAGCAACAACACAACGGATCTTACAACAAGGCACAGACGAATCAAAACCAAAACTTAATATAAAACCAAAGGTTTAAACAAAGGAAACACAAAAGACTCGCAGCCAAGTTCAAACAAAAAGGGAAAAGCAACAACAAGAATATAAACCCGATCACGTCTAATAATGTACGAGAACCCTGGCTGACCACACCATCCGGATCACTCAACAGCATCCTAGACCTGCGGAACATCTACAACGACGGTATAAACCGTTAGCTAACATTCTAGATACTAGCAAGAGCGTAAAGGCACAAACACACATAAGGTAAGGAAAACACATAGCATGCTTGCACACAACCGGTTATTATCTTTCTTAAAGTTATCTATTACTAATTCAACTTCTTTTGACACACGAGAATCTCCCGAAACTCGCCTCCGCTTTCGTCTACCAATAAGAATAGATCAGTATTATCCGTTACCTACGGGTCTGGGTTGCACGAGCACATTCTAGTCTCCTGAAGAACTAGACAAGTGGTCACCGCCCGCATACACTTGGGCCCGTTAAGGTTATAAAGGGTGAATCCTATTCTGGTTATCCGTTATAATAATAACGAAAATGCAAACAAACCAAAACACTCAAACCAATATACGGAATGAAGCTAAGTAAGTCCAAGGGACTTACCTCACTCGAAGGTAACTCAAAGCTCAACAACAACTCAGAGACGGCTCAGTTTCCCTCAAGAAAAGAGTAAGGAAAGCCTGTTTACACAAGCATCACGAATCAGGAACTGAACAGTTGCTAGAAGTCTATAACTTCTAGTCTTAATGATCTCTACGAGATCTCCACAAGCTAAGGGCTCAACCGTAGTATTACAGCATACTCAGGAAACAAGGAACCTCCAAAAGAATCAAGGAAAGGAACGAGGAAAGCAAGAAAGGAAGCAACTCACAAGAACGGGAGTTACTGCAGAGGAAACCGCAGGAGCGGCGGAGCAAGGCGCATGGGTGGCTTGCCACGGGGGCGGGGATGTGCAGGCGCGGGGGCTGCTGCGTGATAGAAGGAGTTGTCGAGGTTTCTCGACAGAAACTTCACAACAAGGGATCCAAAGCTCGACCCTTTGATCCAACTCTTCAAGACTCAACCAAGGAAGCCTATGAACATCAACATATTAACAACGGAACCAACAACAAGGATCAAGACTCGATCTTGATCCTTGGAGAAGAAGAAAAGGAAGAACGAAGGGAAGAAGCGAAACAAAAGAGAATGGCATGCAGCAACTACATGAACGTGATGAAGAAACCAAAAGAGATGAACTTGCACGTTCAGCAAGGTCGCAGGAAGCGAGGTGACGGTTTCAGATCTCAAGAGTTGAAGAAACGTAAGCAAGAAACGGGAAAAAGGAGAAAAGGCAGGAATATATAGAGAAGGGCTAGAAAGATAGAAGGAAGGAGTCTAGGGTTAAGAAGAAGATAAGAAAACCGGCCCATAAGATAGAAGATCGGATCTTCTATATATGAAAAGAAGATAAAACAAACAAAAGAAAGATCGGGCGCGATCTGTAGTCAGCCGCAGGGGTGGCTGACCCTGCCGCGGGTGCGGCCTGCCGCAGGGGTGGCACACTTCACCGCGGGGGCGGTGAAGGTGAAAGATTGGGGTCTTACAATACAATCGCAGAACTACGAGCTTATAGACATCAGCAATCCAGTACTTAACCAAAAGCTTAACCAAAAATGTAATGCAATCCTTCCCTTTGAATTTGCCTCATCTACATCAGCACCAGAAGCTATAGCATTCTTTAAAACCTGAGCAAAATTCACCAATAACCAAAAACAAATGTTAATGTCAAAAAAATTGACTTCAACAATCATCAATATTACCATAAAGCTTAACAAAAAGCAATCCCATTATCATCGTGTCTCTGTTTAACCAAAAGCAAATATAAATGTAAGAAATTTGAATTGAACAATCATCAATCTAACCATAAAGCTTAACCAAAAACAATTCATTATCATCGTGTCTCTGTACTGGCATGGTGGTACCGTGAGAAACATTCACCTAGATTTGTTTTTCACATTCAGAAATCAAATGAAACACACAGAGACAGAAATTAAAACAAGCAAAATACCATTTATGTTCCAAGAGACAAATAATCGCCCAAACAGACATTCCGAAATGGATCTAAGAATCGTCAACTTACCCAGCGAGGCGCGAACAACAGTCCCCGTAATTGATAACGATAAAAAATCAATCCAGTTGCAGATCAAACGGATAGAATCGGGGCTACTTGGAACTCGGCTCGGGCGAATACGATCCGTTCCAACAACTAGGTAAACAGATAGGGTGAGGGAAATAAAATGAGAACGAGGGGTTTCGTGAGAGGTTTGTCAGGATATGTAGAAAGAGTTACAGGGTGATAACACGATTTATGACTTAGGTTTAGGCACTCATTTGGATAGTTTTTCCGCTCATTCATGCATGGTTTGCACTAGTTCGTAACGATTTACACTCAATTCATGTATTTTGTCGAGATAGACGTCTACACGGACTTTTGCATGCTTTGTAGGTATTTTGGGAGCTTTAGGAGCTTAATCGATACATTTGAGGATCGTTCCTCGAGATGACACACCTTCGGACTCATTGGGATGCAAGCTAGGGGCTAAGAAGGACACATGGGACCTTGTTGGTGCATGCCATGCACCAAATTGAGGCTTGATGATCCAAAACAAGCTGAGGCACCAAAACCACGGCCACTGGGACTTCCACGGGCGTGGAAATGGGCCGTGGTTTTCCCCAGATAGCTGTGACAGTTGTCCCACGATCTTCATGGCCGACTCTTGCAATTTGTTGAGGATATAAGGTGGTCCTGCAGGCTGTTAGGGACAGACCCCTCACTCCCATTCTCTCCCACACTCTCAACAACAAATATTCTCTCATTTGAAGATTGGATTGGAGCTACTCTTGGAGGAGAAGAAAGGATTCCATTGGGGAAGAAGAGAAGAACACACCATTCTTAGTTTTTGATAGTTTTAAGTGATTTTTGTGAAGACGATTTGCTCGGTTTTGTAAGGAACGAGATTGAACCTTCTTTTGAAGGGTTGTAAGTCTTTCTTATCATACATTCAGCTTGGTATTCTTTGTTCTACTTGTTCATCTCTATTTCACTTCATCTACTTGCTATGGAAGCCATGAATGTATGCTTGTTGAGTTTGATTGTTGAAATGCATGTTGTTGGCTAGATAGAAGTGATTCTAGGGTAAGGAATTGATGGTTATGGCTTGGACTATGATAGAATGGTCTTAGGTGTACCTTTGGATCAATTGTTTGCTCGAACCTAGCCTCTGTTGTAAACCACAGGTTGTTCTATACATTCCACGGCCGTGGTTCTTGATGAACTACCCGTGATTTTGACTGACTTGCTTGTTTTGATGAATCTAAGTGCTAGGATGTTAGATTGTTGAAATCCTAGTATTTTTTAAGCTAAACCTATCCTAGGGTGACCTAGTGTTAGAAACTAAGAGTTAGAAGAGACTTACCCGGTGATTCTTGATCTTAGGTACCGAAGATGACGAATTCTAGGTAGTAGTGAGCCTCACAAGCCGCTATTGGACTGAATGTGCTAGGATAAGTGTTTAGGACTTGCCTTCCCGAGAATTACCCGGTAAGGAGAGGTTAGATCCCTAGATAGTCATCCAGTTTGTGTAGATATCCCTACCTTAGGCTCCTAGAGACTTACCCGGTGATAGGACCTTAGGTGCGGGATTAGTGGATCATGAGACCTACCCGGTAATTGACCCCACTTGAGAAACATTCCTTCCCAACATACCATAGTTTGTCCAAGGATGATTAGAAGCTTGAGTCCAATGCCATAACCGGAATTTCTAACCCCTAGAATCCGGTTTTCTCTCTTTGATCTCATATCTCGTGTTTGTCTTGCTTGTTTGTGTTGATTTGCTAGATTGTTAGTTTGTTTTGCATTCTTATATCGTTGTGATTCTTGATTGATCACCACACATGACCAAATCCAAAAAGATATTGAGATTTTCATTTATTTGTTTCTTTCATCCTTTCTTAGCCTAGATCGACACTATCCTTAGTCACTAATCGATTCAATTTCACCTCAGTCTTTGTGTTCGACCTCGGAATACTATCCCTACTACAAAACGTACCATACACTGCGGGTTCGCTAGGAGTTAGGAGAAATATATCGAGTATAAATTTAAGACTTTTGCGTGCATCAATTCCTAGACATAACAAGTTTTTGGCGCCGTTGTCGGGGAGTAGGTCTAGATTGAGTCTTTTTGTGGTTGTTTATAGTGTAGGTCTTTCTTGTTGCTTTTGATCTTGTTTGGTTTGTGTCTTTGCATTTTCAGGACATCTCTCACTCTTTAGGTGTATGCGAAGATCTCGTGGCAAGGATTTAGCTCCATTCGATCCCGAACCGGAGAAAACCCTTAGATCTAGATCTAAGAGCATTAGAAAGGGAAAAGAGATGGCCGGAAGAGATCTCCAAGCTGAGTTGGATGAAGCTTTAGAGCAAATTAGGCTAAGAAGTGAAGCCTTGGAGAATGAGAGGAGACTTGCCAATGAGAGGCAAGAAGCAACTAGGAGGGAGATTGAAGAGATTGGGCAAAGTCTTGTGCAAAGAGAGCTTAATCGTCAACAACCTCCACCTCCACCACAACCGCAGCCGGCGGTCAATATTCGGGTTGTGCCCATTGCTATTGAAGAACCACAAACGTTGGGGCAACGTATGGATCCGGCACAAAGAGCACACCGTCCGGGTGTGAACTTAGGAGATCCCGCAACCCATGATTACGAGCTCCACCCTCAAGTTCTACAAATGATCCGGCATAATCAATTTGGAGGGATGGAAGGAGAGTCTCCTCATCAACACTTGATGAACTATGAGATCTTGATGGAGACTCTAAGACCGCCTAGATTGGAGAGCAACAACCATAAGCTTAGGGCTTTCTCCTTCTCACTTAAGGATAAAGCCTTGGCTTGGTATCAATCTATTCCACAAGGGCGAGTGAGTACTTGGGAGGAGATGACAACCGAGTTTTTGACAAAGTTCTTCCCGCCTTCCAAGACTACCGAGCTAAGAGGGAAGATCAATGCCTTCGTGATGAAGGATAGAGAAAGCCTATTCAAGTCTTGGGAGAGGTTCAAAGACCTTCTCCTAGATTGTCCGCACCATGGTATACCGAAAATAGAGTTTTTGGAGATCTACTTCAAGGGACTTGATGAAGATAGCCAATTCAAGCTTCAATCTCTTTCCGGTGGGACTTTCATGGAAAAGAATGTGGATGAAGCTTGGGAGTTTGTAGAGAAACAAGCTTTGGTGATTGAGAAGTACTCCCATAGGAAGAGTGATGGGAGGAAAGCGGGAGCATATGAGGTGAGTGAAGTCACCATGAGTAACTTCAAGCTTGATGCAATCAACAATGAGCTAAAATCTTTGAGGGAGTTGTGTGCTACAACTTTGAAGAATCAAGCAACCCCTCAAGTGCAAGTACAAGCAAACTTGTCTTCCAAGGAGGAAGATGTGAACTACATGGGAAGGGGCAACTACAACAACTATCAAGGCCCAAGGAACTTCAACAACAACCGGCAATTCAATAATTACCGGCCTAACCACAACCATCCCGGATTTTCCTATTCTAACCCGGATGGAGCCTTGAACCCTCCCGCTTCCACAAGCGCAGCTCCACCACCAAAGGCTTCACAAGAACCTCCACCCGGATTTACTCAACCTCCAAAGGATCGAGATGATGTTTGAGCAATTGCTTGGAAGGTTGAGTGGTCTTAAGAGCACGGTGACTTCCATTTCTAAAGCTCAAAAGGTGTTGGAAGCACAAGTGTTCCAAAAGTCGGGTGAAGCTCATAGAGATCCGGAAAAGCTTCCCGGAAGAACCGAAGACAACCCAAGAGGCCAAGTGTTGGCCATCACAACAAGGAGTGAGCTGAGCATGAAGGATCCCTTACCTAAGGGAAATGATAAAGGAAAGCAAGTGGTGATAGAAGAAGAGCCATTGCAAGAAGATGGAGGAAAGAGCAAAGATGATGAGCCAACATATGTGGCACCACCTCCGTACAAGCCACCACTACCATTCCCACAATCACGAGCAAGGGCTCGCTTGGACAAACACTTTGGTAAATTCCTTGAACTTATGTCTAAATTGCATATTAACATTTCGTTCATGGATGCTATTCTAGGAATGCCGGCATATGGCAAGGTCTTGAAGGAAATACTCTCCAACAAAAGGAAGTTGGAAGAGTATGGGGAAGTGAGAATGAAAAAGAGATCCTCGGATTTGATTCAAACTATGAAGGAGGAGATGCCTCCTAAGCTAAGAGATCCGGGATCCTTTTTGTGTGCCAATTGGAGTGGAAGAAGTGAAGTATGAAGCCCTATGTGATCTTGGGGCAAGTGTAAGCATCATACCACTTGCACTTTATAACAAGGTTGGGCTAGGAGAGCCAAAGCAGGTCAAAATGACCCTCTACATGGCGGACCGTTCGATCACTCACCCGGTTGGAATCTTGGAGGACATACCGGTGCAACTAGGGAAGTTCTATGTGCCCATAGACTTCGTTGTCTTGGACATCCCGGCGGACTATCCGGTTCCTATCATCTTAGGGAGACCTTTCCTCACCACATCCGGATGCTTGGTGGATTATAAAAAAGGAATTCTCTCCTTCAACATTGGAGAAGAGAATATCAAGTTCAAACTATCCACGATGATGAAGGGGCCAGCCCTTGGTGAAGATGTGTTCAACATTGTCGAGCAAGAAGATTGTAGAGAAGCTGTGAGCTCAATCTTGATCAAGGACCCCTTGGAGAAGGTTCTTAGCTTAAGTTTGATGGAGGAAGGAGATGAGGAGGCCTGCAATGAAGAAATCAAGGCTTTGGAAGCATTGGAAAAGGAGACAAGAGCTGAATTTGAAGCACACGAAGGTGTGCTGAATTTCTGTGAAAACCACGGCCAGGTAGGCGAAACCACGCCCGTGGTTTTACCTGTGGAACTCTCTAGAGTGATCTGAAATGCTAGCTTTGCAAGTTCCACGGCCGTGGTTGTACCAGAGCCCGTAATTTCGCCCATGGTTTCTCCAGAAACTGCCTTAGTTGTTGATCAAGCTTCAAGGAGCCTTGAGGAGTCTTCCATGGCTTTGAATTCATCTCAACCAACATTATATGGATCGTCTCCACTCGATAAAGGTCCTCCTAAACTTGAACTCAAACCCCTCCCCTCTCATTTGAAGTATGCTTTCCTTGGTGAGAATTCTACATATCCGGTTATTGTGAATGCATGCTTGAATGATGATGAACTTGCTAGATTGTTGCATGAATTGAGATTGCATTGGAAAGCCATTGGCTATATACCATTGATGATTTAGTTGGCAGAAAACCTTCTTTGTGCATGCATAAGATCTTAATGGAAGATAATCATAAACCTTCAATTGAACCTCAAAGAAGACTAAACCCCATCATGAAAGAAGTAGTGAAGAAAGAGATTTTTAAATTGCTAGATGCGGGAATCATTTTCCCAATTTCGGATAGTAAGTGGGTTAGTCCCGTGCATGTGGTTCCTAAGAAGGGTGGGATGACCTTAGTAACTAATGAGAATAATGAACTTATCCCAACTAGAACGGTTACGGGATGGAGGATGTGTATAGACTATAGGAAACTAAATGTGGCCTCTAGGAAAGATCACTTCCCTCTTCCCTTTATTGACCAAATGCTAGAGAGATTAGCTCAACATTCCCATTTTTGTTATTTAGATGGTTATAGTGGATTCTTCCAAATCCCTATCCACCCCGATGACCAAGAGAAAACTACATTCACATGTCCTTGGGGTACATTTGCATATAGGAGAATGCCATTTCGGTTGTGTAATGCACCCGCCACCTTTCAAAGCTGTATGATGGCTATCTTTTCTGAGTATATTGAGAATATCATGGAAGTGTTTATGGATGATTTCTCTGTTTATGGATCTTCCTTTGATGATTGTTTACCTAACTTGTCTCTACTGCTTAAGAGATGTGAGGAGACAAATCTAGTCTTGAATTGGGAAAAATGTCACTTCATGGCAAGTGAAGGCATTGTGTTGGGACACTTGGTGTCCAACCGTGGCATTGAGGTTGATAGAGCTAAGATAGAGACAATAGAGAAGTTGCCACCACCTACCTCGGTGAAGGGGGTAAGGAGTTTTCTAGGGCATGCCGGTTTTTACCGGAGATTCATTAAAGATTTCTCTAAAATTTCTAAGCCTCTTACTAACCTACTAATGAAAGATGTTGAGTTTGTTTTCTCCAAGGATTGCCTTGAGGCTTTTTGTAGGTTGAAGAATGCTTTGATCTCCGCACCTATCATGCAACCTCCGGATGGGAGTCTACCGTTTGAGATCATGTGTGACGCGAGTGATGTAGCCGTTGGGGCTGTTTTGGGGCAAAGGAAGGATGGGCGTACACATGCCATTTATTATGCTAGCAAGACGCTAGATGATGCCCAACTCAATTATGCTACCACCGAGAAGGACTTGCTAGCAGTTGTGTATGCATTTGAGAAGTTCCGCTCGTATCTTGTTGGAGCGAAGGTCATAGTGTATACGGATCATGCTGCGATCCGTTATCTCCTTACAAAGAAGGATGCCAAGCCTCGTTTGATTCGGTGGATCCTTCTTCTTCAAGAGTTTGATTTGGAAATCCGGGACAAGAAGGGGTCCGAAAATTTTGTGGCAGACCACCTTAGTAGACTCCCACCATTAAAGCTTGAGAGATGACATCCCGATTGATGACTCATTCCGGGATGAGCAGTTGCAAATGATGGAGGAGTGTCTACTTCAAGTGTCTAGAGGAAGTGAGCCATGGTATGCCGACATTGTGAACTATCTTGTGTGCGAGGAAGTGCCTCCCGGTTTGTCATATGCCCAGCGGAAAAAGTTCTTCAAGGATGTGAGGCATTACTATTGGAGTGAACCGCTTTTGTTCAAGAGAGGGCCGGATGGAGTTTTTAGAAGATACATACCGGAGGATGAGGTGGAGAGTGTGATCCGACATTGTCACTCCTTGCCATGTGGAGGCCATGCTAGCTCACACAAGACATGTTCAAAGGTGTTGCAATCGGGTTTCTTTTGGCCAAGTTTGTTCAAGGATGTGCAGAATTTTGTGGTAGCTTGTGATGCTTGCCAAAGGACGGGCAACATCTCAAGGAGGAATGAGATGCCCTTGAACAACATACAAGAAGTTGAGATATTCGATGTTTGGGGTGTGGACTTCATGGGACCATTCCCTTCTTTATATGGCAACCTCTACATCCTATTGGCGGTGGACTATGTGTCAAGATGGGTGGAGGCAATCGCCTCTCCTACAAATGATGCCAAGGTTGTGGTGCGGTTCTTCAACCGAGTGATCTTCCCTAGGTTTGGAACACCAAGGGTGATCATAAGTGATGGAGGGAAGCGCTTCACTAATAGAAACTTCGGGACACTTTTGGCTAAGTATGGGGTGACTCATAAGGTGGCAACACCTTACCATCCCCAAACTAGTGGCCAAGTGGAGATCTCCAACCGGGAGATAAAGGGAATTCTTGAGAAGACGGTTTCTAGAACGAGAAAGGATTGGGCTATGAAGTTCGATGATGCCTTGTGGGCATATAGAACCGCTTTCAAGACACCAATTGGCACCACTCCCTACAAGCTAGTCTATGGCAAGTCTTGCCACCTTCCGGTGGAGATGGAGCATAGAGCATATTGGGCCATTAGGTGGCTAAGTTTTGACCTCAAGGAGGCCGGTGAGAAAAGATTGCTAGACATGAACGCTCTTGAGGAGATCCGGTTGGATGCCTATGAAAATGTCCGGATCTACAAGGAAAGGACCAAACGTTGGCATGACAAGCGTCTCATCCCTAAGGAGTTGAGTGAAGGCGACCTTGTCCTTCTCTTCAACTCAAGGCTGCGGCTCTTCCCCGGAAAGCTAAAGTCAAGATGGACGGGTCCTTACGTGGTGAAGAAGATCTTTCCCCATGGAGCGGTTGAGATAGGAGGGGAGCATTGTGGAGATTTTAAGGTGAATGGGCACCGCTTGAAGAAGTATATCCCGGGAGCTCCGGTGGATATGATTGCCCCACTTCACCTTGAGTGAGACACCCCCGAATTTGGTCAAGCTAATGACCTTAAAGAAGCGCTTGGTGGGAGGCAACCCATTGGTAGACATCTTTCCCTTTTCGTTTTTATTTTGTTTTTGACTTTTCTGTTTTTTGTGTGTTTGGAGTTTGTGTGCTAGAGTCTAAGTAGCATGGAAGCCTTGCATGGCATGTGGATGATGATGATGAGCCCCTCATCAATTATGGGTGGAGCGGACGCGGAACTTGGACGGCTACCGGTGCCTAGCGCGGGTCCCGACGCCATAACGAACACCTTGAGCTCTATACCATTGTTGATAGGATCATCCACCATCAATCCACTTGAGTGAACCCAAATACCGAAGCAAACCATTTTTACATTGTGAGAACCCTCTTTCACTCTTCTTTACTTGAATACCACATTGGGGACAATGTGTTTCTAAGTATGGGGTGAGGTTTGCATGATCTTTTACATAATTTGCATCTAGGATAGTTTCTTTTAGTCACATGTTTCATTATGTCTTGCATTGTACATACACATTTCGAAAAATCCAAAAAAATCAGAAAATTTTAAAAATTTTAGTGCTTCTAAGCTTGTGGAATGACTCTTATGATGAGATTGTTGTGTGAATTGGCTATGGATGGCCTTGTGTGTTGAATAGATGAACGCATATATGGACTTGAAGTACTTATCTTGAATCCCATGAATGGATTGTGATCATGATGCTTGCCTTGATTTGATTGAGGATTGAAAGTCGAAATTACATGCTAGTTCTTGCACATCATCTAGGAGTGATTAAGGCAATTCATCTTTCTCTACTTCTCATCTTGATCATGTTGTTTGAGCACCTCAATTAATATAAATTTGACCTCTTTTGACCCATCCGGGAATAGGAGCATGTTAGTATGTTGAGTGTGTGAAAAGCAAGTGTGGGGTGAAGTTGTTGATGGATGAATGTTATGAATGAAGTGCTGAATTTGTTGTGAAAGTGTAGACAAAAATATAGGTTTGGGGATGTTGGTTTAAATGACGAGTAACTCGGCACCATTCACATAATCGGGTGTTTGTGCCTTGCCAAAGTCAAATAAACCGATAGTCCTAACGAGCTTTGGTATGTGTGCCCGGTGTGGATGCACCTCGAAAAATAAAAAACCCGAGGACGGCTAATCACCAAGGTTTCGGCTTTTGTACACCAATGCCATTGTCTCAAAAATAAGTGAAAGAAAAAGAAAAGAAAAGAAAGAAAAGATGGAGAAAATATACACTTGTGGAAAGTTGATAAAAAATTTGAAGTTGTGAAGTTAGTTCCATTCCCGGATTAGCATCACATGACCTAGCAAAATCCCCACCTAATCACAACATTTCTTAGCCTCTTATTTCCTAAGCCCTTGTGACCTATTTGCATGTGTGTAAGACTTAGTGATATAGATTGGATATGCTCATGATCATCTTGACTTCTTCATTTTTACATTTCATGCATGCCTTCGAGTTAAGTACAATTGTCTTTCCGTGCCTTCATTTATTTGATGCATGATCGCTTGTCCATTGCCAATGAAACATGACTATGAAGGTGATCCAAAATTAGAAGCACAACGCCAAAAAGATTTTGTCATTTTTCTGCATGCATAAATCATGTCATCTCTTAGTCTATAGTTGGGACTTGCTCGGGGACGAGCAAACCTTAAGTATGGGGTATTTTTGATAACACGATTTATGACTTAAATTTAGGCACTCATTTAGATAGTTTTTCCGCTCATTCATGCATAGTTTGAACTAGTTCGTAACAATTTGCACTCAATTCATGTATTTTGTCGAGATAGACGTCTACACGGACTTTTGCATGCTTTGTAGCTATTTTGGGAGCTTTAGGAGCTTAATTGATACATTTGAGGATCGTTCCTCGAGATGACACACCTTCGGACTCATTGGGATGCAAGCTAGGGGCTAAGGAGGACACATGGGACCTTGTTGGTGCATGTCATGCACCAAATTGAGGCTTGATGATCCAAAACAAGCTGAGGCACCAAAACCACGGCCACTGGGACTTCCACGGGCGTGGAAATGGGCCGTGGTTTTCCCCAGATAGCTGTGACAGCTGTCCCACGATCTTCATGGCCGACTCTTGCAATTTGTTGAGGATATAAGGTGGTCCTGCAGGCTGTTAGGGACAGACCCCTCACTCCCATTCTCTCTCACACTCTCAACAACACATATTCTCTCATTTGAAGATTGGATTGGAGCTACTCTTGGAGGAGAAGAAAGGATTCCATTGGAGAAGAAGAGAAGAACACACCATTCTTAGTTTTTTTATAGTTTTAAGTGATTTTTGTGAAGACGATTTGCTCGGTTTTGTAAGGAACGAGATTGAACCTTCTTTTGAAAGGTTGTAAGTCTTTCTTATCATACATTCAGCTTGGTATTCTTTGTTCTACTTTCTCATCTCTATTTCGCTTCATCTACTTGCTATGGAAGCCATGAATGTATGCTTGTTGAGTTTGATTGTTGAAATGCATGTTGTTGGCTAGATAGAAGTGATTCTAGGGTAAAGAAATGATGGTTATGGTTTGGACTATGATAGAATGGACTTAGGTGTACCTTTGGATGAATTGTTTGCTCGAACCTAGCATCTGTTGTAAACCACGGGTTGTTCTATACATTACACGCCCGTGGTTCTTGATGAACTACCCGTGATTTTGACTGACTTGCTTGTTTTGATGAATCTAAGTGCTAGGATGTTAGATTGTTGAAATCCTAGTATTTGTTGAGCTAAACATATCCTAGGGTGACCTTGTGTTAGCAACTAAGAGTTAGAAGAGACTTACCCGGTGATTCTTTCTCTTAGGTACCGAAGATGATGAATTCTAGGTAGTAGTGAGCCTCACAAGCCGCTATTGGACTGAATGTGCTAGGATAAGTGTTTAGGACTTGCCTTCCCGAGACTTACCCGGTAAGGAGAGGTTAGATCCCTAGATAGTCATCCGGTTTGTGTAGATATCCCTACCTTAGGCTCCTAGAGACTTACCCGGTGATAGGACCTTAGGTGCGGGATTAGTGGATCATGAGACCTACCCGGTAATTGACCCCGCTTGAGAAACATTCCTTCCCAACATACCATAGTTTGTCCAAGGATGATTAGAAGCTTGATTCCAATGCCATAACCGGAATTTCTAACCCCTAGAATCCGATTTTCTCTCTTTGATCTCATATCTTGTGTTTGTCTTGCTTGTTTGTGTTGATTTGCTAGATTGTTAGTTTGTTTTGCATTCTTATATTGTTGTGATTCTTGATTGATCACCACACAAAACCAAACCCAAAAAGATATTGAGATTTTCATTTATTTGTTTCTTTCATCCTTTCTTAGCCTAGATCGACACTATCCTTAGTCACTAATCGATTCAATTTCACCTCAGTCTTTGTGTTCGACATCGGAATACTATCCCTACTACAAAACGTCCCGTACACTGCGGGTTCGCTAGGAGTTAGGAGAAATATATCGAGTACAAGTTTAAGACTTTTGCGTGCATCAATTCCTAGACGTAACACAGGGAACAAGGTTAGCATCCGGACCTAAATCCGGTACATATATTGAAATTGGGAAGGAAATCGAGAGGTTTTGATATGGCGGTCAATACGGAGAGAGAAAGGAAAGAAGAGGGCCGAAGTGGATTGGTCTAGGGCTCAACGAAGACTCAGAAAAATCTCAAAATTAGGGCTCAACGAAGAAGATTAAGATGAACCGAGAAGCAACAAAGACGGCGGATGGTGGTGGTGGTCTTCGATTTGGTATTGGCGAGAAGTTGTAGGGAGTCAGAATGTAGAGGTGTTGTTGTAACACCCCAAGTTTTCAGAACTCTAGGAGCTACTAGTTAGGACCTCACAGTGGGTGCTGACCTTAGTTTGACGACAACTTAACTAGATCTTACAACAAGGCACATATAAGGAAAAACCAGAAATCATGAAATGTTTAATAAAGTCGTGAATGTGACCAAAAACACTAACAACCGGTAATAACAATATCTCACAATCTGAGAACATGAAAAGGTCATAGCTGAAAGACCAACAATAAAAGAAACTGCAACCCGTTCTAAGCAGTACGACACCCCGGTTGACCACTACCATCCAGATCACTCGGCATCCGCTCTAACCTGTGGTAAGTCTAAACAACGATAAAACAGTTAACTAACTAATCAAATATAGGTAGAATAATAAATAGCACAAACACACATAAGGAAAATATAAACACTCAACATGCTGGCACACAATCCGGTTATTATCGGATAACTTAGGTGATTCACTTCATCCCGTTTTAAAGTTGTGGCACGAGAAATATTAAGATTTCTCGCCTCCGTTCCTTATCCAACTGGTGATGGTTTGGCACACCTCCGTCGGTGGCGTCCCCGCAAACCAAGTATGGACTAGTCCCGAAAGAAACTCCCAGCGCCCTCAAGCTAACTGAGCAGAATGCCACCGCCCGTTACTCTTAGGCCAAATATGTGGGTCAATCGATAATTAGTATGAAATACACTTATACACACATCATTCAAACACCACTATCATTATTCGCATTCATATTTGAAAGCTAGCTAAGTATGCCCAAAGGACTTACCTGAATCAGATCTCGACTCTCTTAATCACAACTCGATTTGTAGCTGTAGAAACTCAGTTGCCTATCAAAGGAGACAAGTGGATCAACAGATCTTCTAGGTACTTAGAAGTCTAAAACTCCTAAGATGTAAGATCCTATTAGAACAGAAACTATTACAGTACTCATTTAAGGTAAAATGACTATTTTACCCTTGGTCCCGAAACTACCAAAAATCTCATAATTTATGCTTAAACTCTTATTTGGGACTAAAATGTCATATTCTAACTCTTAAAGATGAGTTTGGGTAGAAATTAGAAAACTACACATTTTTCTATTTTCCCAAAAGTCACTAGGGTCCAACTTTGGCTCCAAATATGAAACTCGAATACATTTATAAAAATTTCGAAATAATTCTCTAGATCATCTATGATATGCAATCTACTCATAGAAGTAAGAATTTCTTAAAACAGTCCAACCATCAGTTCTACAAAATTCTCTAAAGTCGGTTACAACACCTAGAATTTTCATACTTAGCCAAATTTTCATTGCTGGAAAAACAGTTCAACTACTCTACTTTGGAACCTTATAACTTCTAATCCGACCGTTCATTTATTCTCAAATTTTAACACAGTAAACTACATATACCTATCTATGACCTATCAAAATTTCAACGGTGGATCTTCAATCTAAATCCTTAAAATTGATCTACAAGATGGGCAGTTTCCAACTTCAAAACTGAAGAAAAGAAAATTCATTTACAGCAGTTCATTGTTTCTACCATTTTTGACAGCACACTCAGCAGTTACTCTCTACCTACACAACACATGCTCAAGACCTAACCACAACAACTCACCACTCAAGTCCTAACCTAGACATATCTCTACAACAGAATATACAACTACTAGCAAGGTGGGAGGCGAGAGTGCTTACCCACGAGCTTGCAACTATCTGTCCCTTGTTGGGGTGTGTGCTGCAGGCAGGGCCCTCTCCTTCCTACCAACTACGCTGCAAAGGGGAAGACAGTTGAGAAGATTGAAAAGGTAAGCAAGGTTCCAAGGGTAGATTGATTGAATGCTCACACTTAGACTATGGATTGTCGACAGGGATGGTGGGGTGTGGCTCACTGGCTGGCACCTCCTATCGTCATGCTTCAAAAGTCAGGTAAGGTCCGAAACTGTGAAGGAAAGAGAGTGACAAGGCTCTTACTGTAGTGTAGCAGTAGAGATGTAGTTGTCTACTAATGTTCTTGTTGACAGAAGTGGTGTCTGAGAGCTGCAGGAGTCCTAGGTTGTTGAGGGTCGAGCTGTCTTCTATGCCCTCCAAGGTTCTATGTGGTTGCAAGGTGTGACTACAAATCCGACAGAGCAGCAGAGGATGAAGAGAAGGAGGAAGCACATGACTCACCTTGTTGTTGTGTGTGACGACCCCCCTCAGGCGTGACTACTGGTGTGGTTGAAATGACGAACGGTGCTACTTCACACAGCCAGAGAAAGGGGCGAGGATGTTTTGGTGGTACGGGAGACGGTTAGGTCTAGTGTTGTGTTGAAGAGATCGGTCGAGAGAAGCAGCCTACTGCAAAAGGAAGGACGGAGAAGAGGTGTGCTCTGAATGTAGACAGAAGAATGGGAACGTGGGGCTGCACCAAGGAGGATGTAACGTTGCTGTGTGATTCCAGGAGCGGTTACTTGCAGAAGATCCGTCTATCTCCATTCAGCGCTTCAGTTACGGGGAGCAGCTTCCTTCATTGTTGGACTGGGGGCCTTGTTGGGCTCACTGGGCTATTGCCACACTGTTGGGCTGGTGAAGCATGCAAGCAAGGTAAGAAGGTGGGCTGAAACAAAGGAAATTGTGTGGACTGAAGGTTGTATGGCCTTGTCACATACTTGTCATGGCTTTGTCAAATATTTGTCATGGCTTTGTCAAAAACTTGTCATGGCTTGTCCACAAAATAGATATATATATATATATATATATATATATATATATATATATATATATATATATATATATATATATATATATAAATATATACATATATAGGGCTCGATATAATTCTATCATTTTACGTGAATCAAAGCTTACATAAAATGATAGAATTTGTGTTGGGTATAACGCTAGGTAGAATGGAAAAGGTCAAACAATCCAAATTCGATTTGACTCGGCGATAAACGGAATAAAAATTTCCGGATATTACAGTTGTTGGGTGGTGTTGAAGCGAGAGAATGTAGAGGTGGAAGTTGGGTGGTATTGAAGCGAGAGAGAATGTAGAGGCGATGAGCATCAAGGAATTAAAATTAGGGTTAACAGTAAAAAAAGATTTGGGGTACACTTACTTAATTGAAAATCCAAAAGGCTTATTTACTATATTAAAATCTGAAAAAAGTCTACTTACTAAATTAGCCCTAAAATATGTTATGTCCGGATTATTTTTTAAAAAAAATATAATAAAATAAACATATTATTGAAAAGATCGATCTGTTTAAATTAAAATCGTTATGTTAGGTTAACTAATAAGATCCGTTTGAAAATATTTAAGGTTAATTTGGTTAGTAGACCTTTTTAAGAATATCATCTAGTAAGTTTGCATTTTTAGGTTTTTAGTTTAGTAAATATACCCCAAATTTTTTTAACCGTGGAAACCTAACCTGCTATTCCTCCCTCCTCCCGTCTTCCTCTTTGCAAGCCGTCACCTCCTTCATCTCTCCCTTTCTCACAATCTCTGCAAGCAGAGGTCCGCCATTCTTCTCCACAAGCTGCTCGTTCAATTCATCGCAACTCTCCTATTTTTCCTTACCCCTAAACCCATATCTTCTTCAACAGACATGGAGCTGAAGTCCATCAAAGATGCATTTGATCACGTTACTAAAAAGCAGAAACTACATTCTACCAAAACTAATGAAGCAATAGAACGTATAGGCCAGAAAATTGAACAAGTCTTAATGAAGTTACAAACGATGGATGCTTCTTCCTCCCATAGTGATCACAAGACTATGCTTGCAGATCTGAAAACAAAGCTAAAGGAAATAGTACCACTCAACCAAGTTGAGGGGACACAAAAGGAGCTAAATGTGGCAGTGAGCAAGTATAGAAAGAAACTTGAAAAGTTTTTTCATACCAATATATCAAAAGCTTATAGAAATGTTGATTTTGATAACCAGACCATGAATCAGATCATAGCGGGTCATCTTTATAAGCAAGGGTTGTTTGAAGTTGGTGATTGTTTCAAAGATGAGGCCGGGGAGCAAGAAGTTGAAACACTCAAATCACCCTTTATCGAGATGTACAACATACTTGAAGCTATCAAATCAAGGAATCTTGAGCCAGCCCTGAATTGGGTTTTGAAGAGCCATGAACAATTAAGAGGATTTGAACTCGAACTTCAACTTCCCATCTGGCAGTACTTGGAAATTATGCAGAAAAAGGGATATTTAGATGCTCTAAAGTATGCAAAATCCTTTTTTCCCGCCTTTTCTTGTAGTCATATGGTTAGGTTTCAGAAGATTATGACATGCCTCTCATGTGCCCGGAATCTTGAGTCCTCCCCATACGCTGAATTTCTTTTCGCAAGTAATTGTGAAAAGTTGGAAGAGGGGCTGACTCGACACTTTTGTGATCTGTTGGGACAATCTTATCAGAGCCCATTGAGTGTCACAGTGGAAGCCGGAGTTCAAGGACTTCCTACTCTTCTGAAGCTAATGAACGTAAACATTATGACAGGGAAGAAGAAAGAATGGCAGACGATGAAACAGCTTCCCGTGCCACTAGATTTGGGTAGGGAATTTTAGTTTCATAGCATATTTGTGTGTCCGGTAAGTAGGGATCAGGCCACAGAAGAAAGCCTTCCAATGTTGATGACTTGTGGGCATGTACTTTGTAAGCAGTCAATCATGAAGCTTTCTAAGAGCAGCACCAAGTCCTTCAAGTGCCCTTACTGTCCGTTTGAAATCGACGCTTCTCAGTGTAAACAACTCTACTTTTGATGCTTGATAAGGACTAATGGGTTATGGTGCTTTGTGCTTTTATTTGCTCTTAATTACCCTTTGCCACGCACAAACTATCGTGGATGAACTTTGTACTTCCCCTTTATATTTCCAACACTCATGTTTTTTTCCTTATGGTCGTCCTTAAGAGCGGGAGTGGAACCAGGTTATTCCCTCCCTTACTCTGCTTAAGTTATGAGAAAGGCGATGTAAATGTATTTTTTAACTTCCGGTATGTGAATTCATGTATGTAAATCCGGTATGTAAATTTTACAAAAAAAATAAAAAATGACAAAAAGAAAACAAAAAAAATTCTGGTATGAGTTTCTGACATGAATATCATATTAGGAACTCATACCATAAATTTATAAAAAAAATAAAAAAGGACAAAAAAAATCTGGTATGAACTTCTTGTATGAAAAAAATTCCGGTATGAAAATGTCCGGTATGTAAATTTTTGGTATGTAAATGTCCCGTATGAAAATCCGGTATGAAAACAGAAAATAAAAAGGCAAATAAAATAAAAAAAAACAAGTTCAGTAATTAAAAATCAAAACTTATATAACAAACATAAAATATTCTTTGTCTTTTAATAGAAGGGTTAATTAGTTTTACCTACCATTAAATGAAAGTGGTAAAAAATTATGGGGTACATTACTAAACACAAAACTTAAAAATGCCTAGTAGGCCAAATTCTTTCTAAAACTAATTAACCCTTTTAGTTACTGAATTTGTTTTTTATTTTATTTTATTTGCCTTTTTGTTTTCTGTTTTCATACCGGATTTTCATACCGGACATTTACATACCGGACATTACATACATGACATTTTCATACTGGGATTTTTTTTCATACCAGATTTTTTTTTGTCCTTTTTTATTTTTTATAAATTTATGGTATGAGTTTCTAGTATGATATTCATACCAAAAACTTATACCAGGAAATTTTTTGTTTTCTTTTTGTCCTTTTTTATTTTTTTTATAATTTACATACCGGGTTTACATAGATGAATTCACATACCGGAAGTTAAAAAAAATATTTACATCGCCTTTCTCATAACTTAAGTAGAGTAAGGGAGGGAATAACCTGGTTCCACTCCCGCTCTTAAGGACGACCATCAAGGAAAATACATGAGTGCTGGAAATATAAAGAGGAAGTGGAAAGTTCATCCACAATAGTTTGTGTGTGGCAAAGGGTAATTAAGAGCAAATAAAAGCACAAAGCACCATAACCCATTAGTCCTTATCAAGCATCAAAAGTAGAGTTGTTTACATTGAGAAGCGTCGATTTTAAACGGACAATAAGGGCACTTGAAGGACTTGGTGCTGCTCTTAGAAAGCTTCATGATTGACTACTTACAAAGTACATGTCCACAAGTCATCAGGATTGGAGCGTTTTCCTATGTGGCCTGATCCCTGCTTATCGGACACACAAAGATGCTATGAAACTGAAACTCCCTACCCAAGTCTAGTGGCACGGGAAGCTGTTTCATCGTCTGTCATTCTTGCTTCTTCCCTGTCATAATATTTACGTTCATTAGCTTTAGAAGAGTAGGCAGTCCTTGAACCCCGGTTCCACTGTGACACTCAATGGGCTCTAATAAGATTGTCCCAACAGATCACAAAAGTGTCGAGTCAGCCCCTCTTCCAACTTTTCACAATTACTTACAAAAAGAAATTCAGCGTATGGGGAGGACTCAAGATTCCGGGCATATGTGAGGCATGTTATAAGATTCTGAAACTCAACCATATGACTGCAAGAAAAGGCGGGAAAGAAGGATTTTGCATACTTTAGAGCATCTAAATATCCCTTTTTCTGCATAATTTCCAAGTACTGCAAGGTGTGAAGTTGAAGTTCGAGTTCAAATCCTCTTAATTGTTCATGGTTCTTCAAAACCCAATTCAGGGCTGGCTCAAGATTCCTTGATTTGATAGCTTCAAGTATATTGTACATCTCGTAAAGGGTGATTTGAGAGCTTCAGCTTCTTGCTCCCCAACCTCATCATTGAAACAGTCACCAACTTCAAACAACCCTTGCTTATAAAAATGACCCGCTATGATCCGATTCACGATCTAGTTATCAAAATCAACATTCCTATAAGCTTTTGATATATCGGTGTGGAAAAACTTTTCAAGTTGCTTTCTATACTTGCTCACTGCCACATTTAGCTCCTTTTGTGTCCCCTCAACTTGGTTGAGTGGTGCTATTTCCTTTAGCTTTGTTTTCAGATCTGCAAGCATAGTCTTGTGACCACTATGGGAGGAAGAAGTATCCATCGTTTGTAACTTCATCAAGACTTGTTCAATTTCCTGGCCTATATGTTCTATTGCTTCATCAGTTTTGGTAGAATGTAGTTCTGCTTTTTAGTAACGTGATCAAATGCATCTTTGATGGTCTTCATCTCCATGTCTGTTGAAGAAGATATGGGTTTAGGGTTAAGGAAAAATAGGAGAGTTGCGATGAATTGAACGAGCAGCTTGCGGAGAAGAATGACGGACATAGAACGTGAATCTCTGCTTGCAGAGATTGTGAGAAAGGGAGAGATGAAGGAGGCGGCGGCTTGCAAAGAGGAAGACTGGAGGAGGGAGGAATAGAAGGTTAGGTTTCACGGTTAAAAAATTTTGGGTATATTTACTAAACTAAAAACCTAAAAAGGCTTACTTACTAGATGATATTCTTAAAAAGTTCTACCAACCAAATTAGCCCAATATTTTAAAACAATTTGTATATCATACTAAAACAGAACCCATTTAGTCCACATGTCAACGCTTAAGGCATGCCACCTAGTATTTTTTCAATATATTTACAGATATGCCACAAGATATTTACAGATTTGCCATTTTTCTTTTACAAAATAATTTCTATAAGCATTATTAAACAGTCAGCAATGTCACGTCACGTCCAAAACATGCCACGTAAGATTTTTTTTTATCAAATTACGGATTTACCACAATATATATTACAAATCAAATCTTAAAAATAAAAAATTATAATATATTATTAACAAACCAGATTTTGAAAGTTTTAACAAACTAAATTTTATAATTATTTGGGTAATTAAATCTTAGAAATAAATAATTGTTGTGGTTTAGAAGATTTTGAAAGTTTTAACAACCCAGATTTTATAATCAATTAGATTTTAAATCAAGAATCAATTATTAAATTATATGTTAACAATTAAAAGAATTGTTTAAGAATATTTTAAAATTTTAAACTGAGACTTGCTATTTACGATCGCTTTGATGAAATTCTTCTTTTTGATGGGTTCTTATTATTTTGAAAAAGCCCTAAAATTAATACAAGAGGGGGCTTGTGATTCAAAATTATGAACCCTAATGGCGATAACAAAATATCAAGGATTGCCTCTTCTTGCCGATATGTGCCAACAGCCATACCCCAAAGACTCTATCAAGTTTGGTATGGGAACAACGTATGTTTTTTTTTCTATATTCATCATTTAAAATCGTGAATTGGGGATTTTTTTTTTTTTTTTTTTTGCTAGAATATATAATTTTCACAGTGATTATGGGTTTTGATTTTCTTAAGCCTTTGGTAATATCTTCATTGAGCTTCTACCCTTAGCGGATTTCTTGAAAATTTAATTGAGGTATTAGATTGTTGTGTTGCAAAATATGCATAGAAATCATTAGTATGAAACTTGACCTTACTGTAGAAAAGATGACACAAATTGTTCTGGTGAATTCCGTTTTCACGATCCAGAGATTTCTCTGCGGTGGGAGAGTGGTGTTCGATTATGATGGCTCATTCAACAGGTTACGATCATAACTCCTCTTCCCTAAATCATGTTAGGTTTTCTTGTTCCTCTACATGACATCAGTTTGAAGAAGAAGTAGTAGTGGGTGGTTCAATACGGTCATATGTAACACGTAAAACTTTGAAGATTCCACAAATGAAGGATGCCAATGTTAATGGATATACGATGTAGGTAAAGTTTTGTAAGACTTGTAACATGTATTCCCCACCAAGAGCCTCACATTGTTCAATTTGCAACAATTGTGTCCAAAGATTTGATCAACATTGTCTTGGGTGGGTCAATGCCTTGGGTTGGTAAGTAAGTCCATGCTAATTGTAGACATCTTGAAAGGACTTCCATTGATTTGCAACTATTGTATTTCTTTTTTCTTAATAATGTCTCTGGTTTTGCAGCATAAGAGCATGTGCAACAGATACCCCATTTTAGAGAATGTTGTGTTTTTGGGGAATTTTAGGCTTCTTTTGCATCCAACAAATTATCTATCTTAAACTCTAAAATGGGGGGCTTGTGAAAAATAAGTCTTCCTTTCCCTATATTTGCAGCAAAGGGAAGGTTCTTCAAATACATTATATCTACAAAATTTGACAGGTTTTGTCAATGGTTTTTAAAATAAAAAATTATATATGTACATGACTCCCTATTATGGAGAAACTATTGAATTTTAGACAAAAATAATTTAGAGAAAATGAAAATTATTTCTCCATTTTAGAGATTTTTTTGAAGAATCTGTTGCACATGCCCTAACTACCGAACCTTCATATTCTTCGTATCATTGGCTACTTTAAACAAAAAACAAATTTAAGTGACGGTTTTAATTTTAAATTTATAAATACTAATTTCAAATAATCAACCTAATTTCCTTTGATTTTATAAATATTTCTTTTAGATTGAGAATAATTTTGATTTCAAAATCACAACCAACATTAAAGATTACATTTAGATTTGATAAATTATTTTTGCAAACTAATTATTGGTGAAAAAAATCTTACATAATCCTTATTTTTATTAAAGATTAATATTGATCTACCTATTTCTCTTAAGTTGACAAAATCTTACGGTTAATAAAAAATTATAAATATATTTTTTTAAGTAGGCATAAATTGATATTAGTTTAGAAGATATTGAATGTATTTTGCACTTTTATATTTTTATATTTCTTATTTTTTTAGTTAATATAAAAATAATTTCAACCAATGAAATTAATTAGTTCAATATTAACATCGTATTTTATTAAATGATTTAAAGTGATTAAATATTTTTCAAATCTCAGTCAAGCTAAACAAACTCTAACAAAGAATTTCTAAACAAAACAAGATTTTGTATGTAAAGAATAGATACTAAAAAAAATAAAAATCATTCTTAAATAATCACTTACGGTTAAATCAAATTTATATACCCATATTTTATCAATTCACATAATTAAATTCAAACCTCTACAACCTATTTCAAACAATTCACATCTTTTTAGTAATAAATATTATAAATCTTATTTGGTTCATATCGGTTTTAATAGCATATTTGCTTAGGTATTTAAAAAAAATATTTTTCAAGAAATTATTCTCTTTCATCAAATTATTTATCATAAGTGACGTTTATAAGTTTATATTTTTTTTTTTCAGGTGATGAGATTGATGCGTCGTTAAAAATAATGGATTTTACACCTTATTTTAATTTTCCTTCAAATTTCAGATTTTATAAAATTTTGAAAATTCTGAATGGTGCCCCTATATTTTTTAATTTTTTATTATGCCAGAAAGTTTTTAATTTTTAAATGTTAACCTGAGCTTTATAATTTTTCGAAATATGCTCTTTAACATTCAGAAATTAATATTTATTAATATTTTAAGGGAATAAAAATATAAGTTATTCATTAAAACAAGTATTTACACCTTTAGAATGAATATTAACAATAACAATAGAATAATAACAATTTTTTCCCCTAAGGACACATCTAAAAATTTCAAATCTTAATTCTTCTTTGAATATATTTTATTTTTTTTAATATTGTTTATATTGATCATTTCAGAAAAAATGAATAAACCGGTGCAAGGCACGGGCAATGTACTAGTTATATATAAAAAACAATTTGTATATATCAACAAATTTGGTATGTATAAAAAAAATATATAATTGTTTCATATAAAATAAACAACAATTTTTTATAAAAAAAATATATGTTAAAAAAATATCTGTTTTTTGTTAAACATATGTTTTGGGTTGTTAAAAAAGTCATTCGGGTTGTGAAAAAAATATATGTTAAAATAATATCTGCTGAAAATAAAAAAAGGATCCGTATAAACAAAAAAAATTAAAAAGTTAATTTGGGTTGTTAGTTTGTTTAAACAAAATCTTGTATAAACAAAAAAAATCTGTATAAACAAAAAAATGATATGTTTTGATTGATCGAGTAGTTAAAAAAAGATCGATAATCAATCTATTTAAGGAAAAAAATCGATATGTTACGTTGATCGATAGTCATTCCGTAAAAATATAGAACAATTTAAAATAGTGAAAAGAGAAAAGTAATGGATCTAAGAAAAACTAATGGACTGAAATAAGTAGTCAACTAGTGTATTACCCGCACCTTGTGCGGTTTGAGTTTTAATAAATACTTTATACTTAAAAATTTATTTGTATACTTTTGTAATATAAAAACCCGGAGAATGAAATTATAATTGTTATTATTATTTTAATTTTTTTATAATTAATTTTATATTAAATATAATTAATATAATTAGATCACGTTCCTTTACTTAAAATTTGTGATTCATAATATGAGTTTTTTTTTAATAAATATATATTAGCTTTGATGAAAAATAATATGTTTAGAATTTGATTAGAATATTTACTGGATTTATAAAAATTAGTAAGGTTTTAAAAAATTAATTATAAAATTGGGGATTTGATTTTTATTTTTTATCAAAAATAACCAAAATAATAACTTTTTAAAAATATTTTTGGGAGCTGCGTGAATTGTGGCGTTGACACGTGACAAAGAAGGTCTCTTCTTTAATACATATAAGATTAAAAAAGACGATGAACACACTGAAATTAAGTTGGTAAAGATATTTTGTATTCTAAAGGAAAGAGTAGTTACGTAGCTTAATAAATAACATATTGCACATGTGATTAGAGGAGACGATGCGTGTATAGTAGACGAAGACACTGAAATCGTGGATAGAATATTTGATTAGAAGACGATGAGAATATTGAATGCGGTTCCATTGTTTATATGGAACCTAATAAATATTTTTGTGTTTTTTTTAATTTGATTTAACAAAATTTGATTTGTGTTGTTAGGTTGTTTTGTAAAATTTAGAAAAAATTATTGATAAGATTGAATATTAGTTAAGAAATTCGCTCTATTGATAAGATCAATTTTAACATATTTATTATTGGAAAATTTTAGTTAAAAATATTGTTATTTTAATTTTATATGGTGGATCTTCTTAACAACCAATGATTAATTTGTTCTATTGATAACATCAGTTTTAACATATTTATTATTAAAATATTTTATTTAAAAATATTGCTATTTTAATTTTGTATGGCGGATCTTCTTAACAAACATTGGTTTTAATTTAAAGAAATTTAAAATTACTGATAATTTGAGTTGTTAGATCCGAATTTTTTTTCTTTAAACTCTAATTTTAAAAATATTAAAACATAAAAATTTTATTAAAAAAATATATTATTAGTTAACAAATTTGTTCAGTGAATAAGATCGATCTTATCGCTTTAGTTGAGAGATCTTGATTTCAAAATACTCGTAAAATGGATCGTATATTTATACTATATTGATTAGAGATGATTGAAGGAAATACACGAGTTTTTTTTTAAAAGTTTTTTCCATACATCTTTTTTTTTAATTTTTAAAATTTTCTTCTAATATAAAATAAGAAACGTTAAATTTCTACTTTGGTGATGCTCTTATTACTATCTTCACTTATATTCAATAGATTCCAGTTATATACTGTTAATCATTATATTTATAATAATGCCATGCCTTTTGTTAAATTGTATTAATTCTATTTTAAACTATTGGTAGCTACAACATTTATATAATTTTGGACAATGTTGGTAACTAGGCCTTTTTAAAAAAAATTAAAGTAGTAACTAGACATTTTAATATTTTAATTAATTAAATATACCTCAACCTTTTTATTTATTCTCAAACTCTACACACTCTTCTTTATACATTTACTAAACAAAAAAAATAGAAAAAGCTTAATAAATAAAATTGTTTCAATATAACTTTTAACAGATACAGTGCAATAATACATCAATTTGTTTATATATTTGGAGAAAAGTTCCCACTAGAAAAGCAAAAGATTGAGCATAACGTATTTTATTATTTAGTCCGTTGAAAATAACAGAGTGGGAGGGAAGGCTCGGAATGGGAAACACCTCACCGACTGAGAAAAACACCTAATTCAAAAGGAGCAGGAGGAGCTCCAATGGCGACTCGGTCAAATCGTACCTTTAATGCTACCCACCCCCGCCATTCTTACCCACCATCTCAACCTCAATATCGTCAGCGATTTTCTATTCAGGTACGATTCCAACCCCTCAAAATTCAACATCATTCATTAAATATATTATAAAGTAGTTCCGACTTCAACGAATGAATTCGTCCACGTATATTTCATGTTTGATTTTTCATGTATTTTTCTGCATATATTTTATTGTAGTCCTTTGAATTTTATTTTGAATTTTCTTTAGCTTCTTCAGATCTTGCTTAGCCAGCGAACTTGATGTTTGATTATCAGAGATCGGTCTGATAATTCCAGTAGGGATGTGGCGGAAAATTTTAATTTCTGGTTGCAAAGACGATGCTGTGCTGCTCGTCCTCTACTTGATCTTGGTGCTATGCTTCTGTGGCAACATCCAAGCAGCGAATGTCACTCATCCCGAAGAAGGTTCTTTTTAATCTTTAATTGCTTTTTGTTTCTCAAATAATATGCCCGTCTTCAATTTTGGTCTTTTTTTAGCAATCTAGCTTGTTCCAGCTGCTAAAGTGGTTCAGAAATGAGCGTTTTTTGTATTTTGTCTATTGTTCTTTGCGTAGATCTTACCGGAACAAGTAGTTTAGTATGATAGGGCGAAGATGGTTACTGATAGAGCAATATTGTGTTATTGAAATAAGAAAACACGAAGATCAAGTAATTTTTTCGTTGTTACAATAAGCATAGTATTTTGATTTAGCAGAGAGGGCTTTTCTGGAGATATAGTCCATAGATCTTGTTTGATGGTAAGGTTACAGTATGGCATGTCTGTGTTGAACCTGCAGTCAAGGCACTACGGGCTATTAAATTGAGCTTAAACGATCCATTGAAGAACTTGAGCAACTGGAATATAAATGACCCGTGCAATGATCGCTGGGCTGGTGTTCATTGTTACAACCAGACACTCAACGATGACTACTTGCACGTCCGTGAATTGTAAGTCTTGGATTTATATAAGAAAAGATGCTATGCGCTTTAGCATGAATATTGGCACTGATATAACTGTCTCAAACTTGGTTATGCTTTAGGCATATTGATGGATGCTTTATTGTTCACTGTTCATTATGCTCGTATTGGAATAATTAATTCAGAAATGTACTAGAATTCACATGCCAATTCCTAGGTGGATGCTACTAGACGTTTCTACACAATGTCCAAATATCTGTTGTGTCTTCAAAATCAAATGTAATTTTGCATTTAAAATCACCATTTCAGGACTAATGTATCATCGGTACCCTGTCTTCATCTTTGTAGGGAACTGATGAACATGAATCTTTCAGGAACCTTAGCACCAGAGCTTCGCCTACTATCTCGATTGCAAATATTGTAAGCTCATTTATTATGGAGTACTTGTCATTTCCTATAAACTTGCTTCCTCTCTTTAGTTCAGGTTTATTGTATGCACATGAAAGATTTGGTTGACACTTGCAGCTGGCTGATTGCTCTTGTAGTATATACATCTTTTGTTTGCTAATCTCCTTTCATCTGTCTGTGTTGTTAAAGGAATTTTATGTGGAATAACATAGGAGGGCGTATACCAAAAGAGATAGGCAATCTCACAAATCTTGAACTCTTGTAAGTTTTAAAGATTCCACTTGTTTGCTCTATGTTTTCATATGCAAATTGTTGTAATTCATGAATGTACATACTGTTTTGCTGGGAAATGCTCCTTCGGCTGGATTTTTGTTTATGATGTTAATCATAGTTGTATTTGAAAATTGAATATTCCAATATTCTCTAGTTGTTTTAGGTAACAAAAACTTCTTGCAGTGGATTTTATTTTACAATGCTCATATAATTAGAGATGCTAAAACTCTCAAGTTCACTATTGTATGAACGTTTTGCTGAAAAAGTCCCTTCCAGTCTTGCAATCCATTTTTGTTTCATGTTGTTCTGTTTGTCACACCATAGGTTGGTATTTTGTTATCAGTTTTCTCAATGTTTCTCAATGGTTTACTGATGTCTATATTCACATCCGTCTTTCAGGCTCTTGAATGGAAATCAGTTGACAGGCACCTTACCAGATGAGATCGGTTATCTGCCGCATCTAAACAGAATTCAGATTGACGAAAACAACATATCCGGACCACTACCTAAATCATTTGCAAATCTAAACAAATTACAGCACTTGTATGGGCATAATTGTTGGTCTTTTAGGCTCCCAATGATTCCTTTTGCTCTTTCTTGTATGCATCAGTGATTGCTATTTTCGTTTCTGCAGTCATATGAACAACAATTCTATTAGTGGGGAAATCCCCCGTGAACTATCCAGATTACCAAGCCTTATTCACTTGTAAGTTGGCTATTGAGTCACTTTTTGATGGTTCAAAATATTCGATTCATACATGTCTCACTTAAGTGCAGCTTTGCTTCCCATTCTAACAATGTGTATAAACATTTGCAGCCTTCTTGACAATAATAACTTATCAGGATCCCTTCCAGCAGAGTTCTCTGAATTGCCAAATTTGCTGATACTGTATGCTCCTTTCTTGCGTTGATTAATATTTTTTTCATTCCATTCGTTTCTTGAAGATAAGAATGCCTCTTAAGATTGCAAGGAGATGATTGCCAATTGGTGTTGGTACTTAAATTTTGTTGCTTGTTACAAGCTAAGCTGATTAATAATTCCCCCTTCCCCTTGCAATTTCTTAGTTGTAGGATTTAATCAATTTCTTCTGATTGCGATGTTGCAATTGTTTCTTCTTGTTTCCTTGTTTTGCAGACAACTAGACAACAACAATTTCAGTGGGAGTGAGATCCCTGCTAGTTATGGCAAAATGCCCAAGTTGCTGAAGCTGTAAGTGATTACTTCGTATTGTTTAAGCTAATTGGAGTAGGTTTCATTATTATGCAATGTTGGCTGTATGACATGATGCATTCAAATGCTTGATTTTTGTTCCTCCTTTTGACTGACAATTAAATGATAACGTTGGGAAAAACGCGAGAGTATGTGGATTGTCCTCATCAGGAGATTTTGTGCACCTTCTTTGATGAACTTCAATGTGATATGCTGTTTTTATGTGGATTCTTCTTGCTTTTTTTAATCTAACATTTCATCTTGAACAGGAGTCTTAGGAATTGCAACTTAAAAGGATCAATTCCTGATCTCAGCGGAATTACCAACCTTTCATATATGTAAGTTCGTTAGGGCTCTCCTTTAATTGTTTTGTACCTATTTACCGCTCTTCTATTTTCCATATGCCAAGTCCACTGGCAAATATATTTGAATAACAATATTAAATCGCATCAGTGAAAACATAAGAGCTTGATTAGAACATACAAAGAAGGAAATAAGGGAGGGAGAGAAAAGTAAGATCCATCATGGGATTTATAGCTATTCAATAGCATGGCAGTATTGCTTTTGTTTGACATTTTGTCTTTCTGTCTTGGGGTCATTATTGTGTTTTTTTGCAAATCAAATTCCTGATTAAAACAAGTTCTTCTTTACTCTCCATTTTCCAGAGACCTTAGCTCCAATCAACTCAGAGGACCTATACCTCCAGGGAAGCTATCTGATGATTTGACAACAATGTAAGACCATTTGTTCCCTACATTAAAATGCTGTTTATGCCTAAAATTTCCTTGTGTTCTCATATAGTTTTCGGAACTTGCAGCATTTTATCACACAATAGTCTCAATGGGAGTATTCCTGCAAACTTTTCAGGGCTTCCTCGTCTTCAGAAGCTGTAGGCATCAACTGCTATATTTCCAGCTATTTGCTATTGTGAAGTGTGAACTCCTATTGTGTTTTATAATTTCGTTATATTGTTGATTCCGCCATTGAATATATATCCACTCTACACTTTAGGTCACTTGATGATAACTTCTTAAGTGGTTCTGTCCCTTCCACTCTCTGGGAAAGCAGAAGATCTACTATTGCTCCAAATCTTACTCTGTAAGACAACTTTAGCTTTGTTTTATATATTAAACGTTCATTACCTGCATGTGAACCTTGATTAAATGGTGATAATATGTTTGTATTTTTACTTGAAATTTTTTGTTAGTTACTCTCAGCATTATGTGAGTGCTGCTATGTGAACTGTATCTCAGAATGTGTTTGTTTCCAATCACTGCAGGGATCTTCGGAACAATAGGCTGACAGATATTTCTGGTCTTTCAGATCCACCAACTAACGTTACCTTGCTGTACAAATCTAAACTTTAT
Source organism: Fagopyrum homotropicum (assembly GCA_033239125.1). Lineage (NCBI taxonomy): Eukaryota > Viridiplantae > Streptophyta > Magnoliopsida > Caryophyllales > Polygonaceae > Fagopyrum > Fagopyrum homotropicum. The sequence continues at coordinate 40,353,672 of BSWB01000006.1, read as the reverse complement.
TATACTAAACGATCTTAGTCCCTATTCAGTTTTCATATTTCGAGGCTATGTAGGTATTTCATTGTACTCTTTGTTTCCTTCTTTTTGCCAGGCTTGAAGGAAACCCTTTATGCTCAAACAACAGCATTGCAAAACTTTGTGGATCTCGGATCCGAGAAGATAATGCCCAAGATGTGACAAATGGTTGTCCTGTGCTAGCCTGTCCATCCCCTTTTGAATACGCCCCTACAAATCTAACATTTCCTTGCTATTGTGCTGCACCATTAATCGTCAAGTACCGGCTAAAAAGTCCTGGATTTTCGGATTTTCACCCATACCAAGTTAGCTTTGAGGAGTACCTAACCTCTGGACTTGATTTGAGTATAGACCAATTGGATATCAGCTCTACCACATGGCAAGAAGGTCCTCGGTTGAAAATGGATTTGAAACTTTTTCCGACGTATGATAATACTACAAAAAGCCCCCTTTTCACACAGAAGGAGCTTTGGCGAATTTGGGATAAGTTTGCTGCATGGGAGATTCCAGATAACGATACTTTTGGACCTTATGAGCTACTTGAGTTCATTCTCTTGGATCCTTACAAGTCAGGCATGTACTATTCTACTTTTCTAAACATTTTTATTACAATTGTATGATCAAAGCCCATTTCACGTTCCATCAAAACTGCATAGAGGCATTATGTGCCGTTTGTAAGGGCGTCCTACTTTTTGTTAGATGCTACATATTGTATCAGCGGCTGTCATTTTCATGGCTTAGTAAGGTTCTATCGTGCATCATGCTCGTTGTGGAGCCTTTTTAAGCGCATCATTCTATCTCTGGGCATTTTCATTTGAAGCAGAGTTTCTTGCTTTAACACTTGCAAATGTTTCTGAATAAAAAAAACTTCAGCTTTTAAAGATTTTTTGAAGCTTTGAGTTGCAAGTTTTTAGCCTTTGCTTAACTAGTGCACATTGGCAATAGAATACAAATGCTTTGTCACGAGTGTGGCTGTGTGCTGTTCATGTGACCCCTGATTTGGATGATAACCTGTCCCATCTTTTGTTATGTCACTATAACATCTATAGCATACTCTGTTGTCTCAGGAACTGTGAAAATAGTTACAAGGTGAAATTGAATACTTCCGGACATGGAAGGTATCATATAATTCATATGTGATCCTAGCTCGAGATGTCTGAAATTTTGTGCTCAAAGAGCTGTTCTTATTTTCAAAATAGATGCGCAAAATACTTGAATAACATTTTCACGTTATATTCCCACTGTGTATGACCTGTATGTCCAACACGTTTGCTTGCAGTAATGTCTCCCTGCTTTCTATTATTTTGCAGATATCCCCCAATCCTCCTCATCATCTAGAATAAGCAAAGGTGCCTTGGCCGGCATAATTGTGGGAACCTTTGCTGGTGCATTTACATTATCAGCAGTCATCTTACTTCTCATAGTAAAAAAACAATCGCGAAAATACAGTGGTACATCAAAAAGAAGAAAATGTGAGTCCGGCTTATACTTCTCGATGAACAGTACTTGGGAGCTAAATATTAAACTTATACTGCTCTTTTGTTAATGACTTCTTTAGATCCAACATAGATTTGTTCAAACATAAATGGTGTATTCTTAAGGGAATATTAACATGTCGGTGATCGTTATGGTAGTTTGTCTACAACTTCTCTCCTTGGAGGATTCAGTTTCTGAGTACAACTATAGTTGATGTCAAGTTTAGTGGCTGCGACATGAAAGCAATCCTGATCCCTATTTAACTCCCCATTGAGAATTCTTTCCTTGTTTTCATTATATCCCTATATCATTTCATCCATCTTTTTGGTCCTTCAGCCTTCCAAGGTAGTAAGTAATATATGAACATTAACAAGTTTTCTTCCCTAATGATAATGATGTGGTGGCATATGTTCATCTGCAGTATCCAGGAAGCCTATCAAAGTTGAGGGTATGAGAGGGTTTACCTATGAAGAGATGGCACTTGCTACGAGCAATTTTTCCAGTTCCGTTGAAGTAGGAAAAGGAGGTTATGGAAAGGTTTTCAAAGGTGTACTGGCTGATGGTGCATTAGTGGCCATAAAACGTGCTGAAGAGGGATCATTGCAGGGTGATAAGGAGTTCTATACAGAATTAGAGCTACTGTCTAGGCTGCATCATAGAAACCTTGTATCTCTGATAGGGTACTGTGATCAAATAGGCGAACAGGTAAATTTGTATATCGTCAATAATATTAATTGGATTATGGAGCTTGGAACATCTCTTTGTTGAGATGATATTTACATGATAATTTCTGCTGCTAAATTAACGTTATATCTTCTCATTGTATGAAAAGATATATGAAAGTATGTATGTGCATACTCGTGAAGTCATGCCCAAATACCATGGATATGAATATTTATTGGTCCAAGCTAGAATTCTTTCATATAAGCAATGCTAAATAAACACCTATCCTGATAATGATATATACTCCAAACGGCTAGTTGGTGAAGACTAGTGGGTGCAAATATAGACACAGTTGAAAGTTAGTCTTAGTTATTGATACCACTGATCCAATTTTTCCATCCTTTTGTCTTTCCTTGAGTGTGTGTTGTTTTGTTATAAAGTATTTCCAGGCCTGCTTTGATGATGGAGAGAATATATATATATGCTTAATTTTGACTGGATGCCCTTCATCTCTTTGATTGCTTCTAGGTACCTAGATGGGAATTTTGTATGCAGACGTTGCATGTGTTAATTCAACATTTATAATTGTAGTACTTTTGCAAGGAAAATATACCAATGGTTTGATTACCTTTTGTCCTTGCAGATGTTGGTTTATGAATTCATGCCAAATGGAACATTAAGGGATCACCTTTCAGGTTTGTATCATGTTTTAATTGTGGATCATCTTATTTTCAATAGAATTTGTCTTTGTTTCATGGCATTCTTGTATCTTCGACAAGTAAATATGTTTGTAAGAGAAACAGTTGGATAAAAGAAAACAATAATTACTATTAGTAATAGAGCACAAATCAAAGACTTGCCGTGTACATTTTGTTATAAATTTTGCTCCCACCAAAACACATCTTCTATATCATGTTGGTATTCTTAAGCTTTCTGTATAGCTAAATCTTGTATGTATAGGTTAATGCGTATGGTAAAGCTGCCTAACACTCGAGTTACGCTATCCAATTTTGTACAGTTATTTCGGAACAGTCCATGAGTTTCACCGCGAGAATGAAGATAGCCCTTGGGTCTGCACGTGGCATTCTGTATCTACACACTGAAGCCGATCCTCCAATATTCCATCGAGATATTAAGGCTACTAACATCCTGTTAGATTCCAACTTTACAGCTAAAGTTGCGGATTTTGGACTGTCACGGTTTGCCCCAACTCCTGACACTGATGGTGTTCTGGCAACTTATGTGTCAACAGTCGTCAGAGGAACTCCGGTATACTCACTGCTTACTGTTCTCTTGTGTCTGGAGTTTAATTTGATCTTGCATTCTATATATTGCCTCCTTCATACTAGAGTTACTTGTTATCTAGTGAGGGAAATTCTGATAAACCAACAGCTAGCGGAAAATGACCTCAGTGATTTTTGTGTGTCAGGGATACCTTGATCCTGAGTACTGTTTGACTCATAAGTTAACGGACAAGAGCGACGTGTACAGCCTTGGGGTGGTGTTTCTTGAACTCCTAACAGGCATGCGGCCCATTTCACACGGAAAGAATATCGTTCGAGAGGTACCATTCATTATTTTGAATACAGATTAATGCATCCCGAGTACCATTCATTCTTAACCCCGGTTGTACGTCGTTTTCCACAACAGGTTAATGCATCATATCAGGCCGGAAACATATTCTCCGTATTTGATGAACTTATGGAAAGTTGCCCTTCGGAGTGCGTGGAGAGATTTGCATCATTGGCTCTTAGATGCTGTAAAGACGACGCTGACGGAAGGCCTACAATGACAGAGGTTGTGAGAGAACTGGAATCCATAATAGAGATGATGCCAGATTCCGACACCCGATCAAACACTGAATCATCATCCGAACATAATAGGGATTCCAATTCATCATCGCCTCGAGTGAGGAAGAATCACTTCATATCATGCGACGTCTCTGGTAGTCACCTTGTTAGCGACACGTTTCCTGACATTTCCGCTAGGTGAATGGTACAAGGTATAAGAAGTGTCATCCTCTAGTAGTAAATTTGTTTATAAGGATAGAGGGATATATAGGTGTTAAGTTGTAAGGAATTCTATCTTGCAGAGTTGCAGTGCAATGTAAAAAATTGTAGGGGCGTAATTTTGTTTTAAGATGAAAAGGAGTCGTTATGGTATACGGACCATACGGTGATTGATTAGTCACGTACTGTTTACACGTGCCTGATTGCTTAACGTTCAATAAGCATAACTGAATAGTGAAGCGTCTTATGAGAAACTCCATTTATGAAAGTGTGATACAGAGTACATCGTTAGGCCCGTTTGGTTTAAACTCTGTGTGAGAGTATGAATAAATTTCCCGTAGGGTTTCCATTGCCTGATGGGTATATTTATAACAAACGTATTTATAATATTTACGTAGGGCATCCTCTGTTTTACATAATTACATATTCAATCACTCTAAAACGAAAACGGAATGAAAACGAATCTAGTTCATAAGTTCGTGAAAATTTTTAGAATCATTCCTTGTGATTTGAAATAATATGGAGTAGAGTTTGATTACTTTTGGTACCCTATAGGAAGATAAAATGGACAAAAAGAAGTGCAGTTTGCATGAAACTACGAGAAATAATTATAAAATAAAAATGAAACCACAATGAATGAATACAAAATAACACATGACAAAAAACACAATGAATTAGATTTATTTTCATCCCGTTTCTATTTTCGGAGTTACAATCAAACGGGAACTTATCGTAAACAAACCCTAAATCGATATCAGAAGGATAAGCGACAGAATGCATTGGTAATAAGTATTTACAGTCTGTTTCATTGTCATGTTTTATAATAAACAATTGTGTAGTCATTAGGGTATACCAGACATGAGTCCGAAACCTAAACCGGCCATAGCCCAAACCGGCGATTTAGATTAACCTAAACCGCCGGTTTGGGGCGGTTTAATAAAAAAAAATTAGAAATTGGACCAAACCGGCCGGTTTGGTCCATTTTTAGAAAAAAAATACAATCGCCGGTTTGGGCTAAACCGAAACTGGTAACACACGGCTTGACCAACCGGCAAACCTAAACTGCCGATTTGACGGTTTATACCAAACCGGACCCATGACTAGGATAAACGATGGTTGTATTAAAAACTACTAAATGTAATATGAACCATAACGTTTGTATTAGAAATAAGTGTTAAGTGGAAAATGATTCCAAATCTATATGTATTACTAAAATAGCTCCGAAGTGTCAATCTCTAAGGCCGTTCACATCAGCATTTTTTCAATTTATTTACAGATTTGCCACAATATATTTACAGATTTGTCATTTATATTTTATAAGAATTTTTTTATTAGAATTAGTAAACAATCATCATGCCACGTCATTTTGTTAAAAAAAATAAAAATAAATAAATTTACTTATCTACCAATCAAAATTAACAAATTGATCTTCTATAATTCGATTTTGTTGAAAAAATATCAAGCAAATCTTCTAACAAGATTTTGAACATTTTTAAATTTAAAACTAAATCAAACTTTGCTCATATAACTTTATATAGTTAAAAGTGATAATATATCGAGGTATAAATACAATAATCTAACAATAATCTTTGTAATAGATTATTAATTATGTCATTTCGTTTATTAAAAAAATTATAACTTAATCCTCACATATATTAGTCATATTAGTTAATATAAAATAATTTTTTATAGATTAATATCCAATGCATGATACATAATAGTGAAAATATAATATCTTTTTAGATAAAACTCGTACAAGGTGCGAGCACTAAACTAGTTGATAATAAAGAAAGAAAGAGTTTCTTCATAAATTTTGTATAATCTTGGTGGACTACGTCAGTCAATTAATTTTAAACGTAACTTAATGAATTTATGTGTTAGGTTTGTTAATTGATTTTTTCGATGGAACTCAATGATTTTATACTTTAGGTGTGGACACGACACATATGCGCATAATTATGTGTAGATCTCACCTTGTATTGCATCATCGAAAAATGCCTACTATTAGAGTAGGTTTTGGTCTTGCCCGTTTCTTGGTGTGTTGGGTTTGTTAACCTCACGGCGCCAAGTGTCAACATGCTATTACATTTCTTTAAAAAAAAAAACAAAGCAATTTGATGCATCAAACATATCCGATACATCGAGAGGCCATATAGACTAATTGTTATACATTAAAAGAACAACAAACTATCATAAATAGTAGCATAAACAATACATAACAAATTATTCTAAAATATTCCTATGTATAGGACCACACACTAAGATGATGACAAGTGTCATCAGATCCCATAATGAAGTACAAGATATTCTAGTATAAATTCGTTGTAAGCACTATCATGAAGAGCAATGAAATGCATAGCATGCTTCCTCACATTCTCCTCTCTTCACCTACTGTACTATGGTATCAAAGCATCTAAAGGCCAACGCCTAGAACTTGTCATTCCACTCTCAGAATGAGTGATGGAAATGAATCTCATACTTCCTCCCCACCACACGATGTCTCTCCTGCACTCAAAACTAGTGAACAACCCTCTCAAACTTTTCCATCACCATCTCTCTTCTCAAGTCAACCCTTACCAAACTTCTCAACCTTAAATGTTGTCAATCTCAATGCTAAGAACTTTTCCATGTGAAAGGGCCTTCTGAAACCTTATCGTATTGCTACCCAACTCATTGAGTTTGCAGAAGGAACAAATGTGCATCCACAAGATGTTGATTATTTGGCCTTACAAAAGTGGCGAGCCAAGGATCAACTTGTGGTGGCCATATTGTTTTCTTCCATCACTGAGAATGTCATAGCTCAGGTCTTGGACTGCACTACCTCTGCAGAGATCTAGGCTCGTGTGCATGGTCTCTTTGATGCAATATCCAATGCATGGATTGTTCGGTCCCGGCTTAAACCCAGAAGAAAGACGATGACTTGATCTCAACTTACTTCAATAAAGCACAGGGTCTCGTGAGTAGCATCAAGGCATCCGGGAAAGTTCTTCCTGATACATATGTTGTCACTTATCTCCTAGTTGGTCTTGGGTCAGAATATGACTCATTCGTCACCTCCCTCACTACCCTTTTTGCTTTTCCCCTTTCTCACCAAGTTCTTACTCATTTGTTGAATCATGAGGAGCAGATCTTACGTAACAACACCAACACCACCTCTCAAAAAACAGCCAACAACACCTCTATTTTAGGCTCTCCTTCGGAAGCTAACAACACATCCAACAAGGGACGGGGTCATGGCGGCTACAAAAACAAAAAAGGAGGACATGGTGATCAAGATGGCCGACAATCTTCCAATAACCAAGTAGGCGGAGGAGGAGGAGGAGGAAATGACTTCAACTGGTCCAATCGCCAAGATGGACACCACCAAGGTGGATCCTCTGGAGGTCGAGGCTACACTAACTTTTCCGGAGGACAAGACAATCGCCCCATCTGCCAACTTTGTGGTAAGTCAGGGCACACAATTATCACTTGTTGGCATCGATTTGATCATGCATTCCAGCCCCCCCCCCCTCCGACATCGTTCTAGGCCAACACTACTCGGTCTCATTGGTATCCCGACACCGCTGCCACCCACCACTACACACCGGATATCTCCAATCTATGCTTTGACAGTCTTCCCTATACTAATACTAAACATGTTTCCCTTGGTGACCGTTCCACAAGTCCAATCCACAATTATGGTTCCACTTCAATCTATTCCTCTTCTCATAGCTTTCTTCTTCATAATCTTCATCATGCTCCATTCTTAACAAAGAATCTCATCTTTGTAAATCAATTATGCAATAATAATGATGTGTTCTTCGAATTTCACTCTAACTAGTTTTTTGTTAAACACTCACAGACACGAGCTCTTCTTCTCAAGGGTACTGTTAAGGATGGCCTCTACGTTCTCTCGACTTCGACGACACCACCATCACCAGAATTAAACAACACCACCACACAATCACCTCGACAAACCTTTGGCGCACCGGTTGGGTCATCTTTCCCGCCATATCACAAAAGCCCCCTTTCCCTTCGTCAAAGTCATTAACCTTAAAGCCTATATGGCTAACTAGTCTTGCACTTCATGTAGTTGGGCCAAAGCCCATGCCCTTCCCCACAAACCAAGCCCATCATGCTCCTCCCAATTTCTTCAGCTCTTTTTATGTGATGTATGGGGCCCGGCCTATTATCTTTCAAATAATGGAAATAGATACTACATTTCTATTGTTGATAATTTTAGAAAATTTTTGTGGATATTTCCTTGTAAGAAAAAATCTGATGTTCCCCTTATCCTCAAAATTTCATCACACTTGTCCAAAAAATTTTTTCTCAAAAAGTCATTACGGTACAAACCGATAATGAGACCGAATTCAAACCTCTCAAACCTTTCTTTCAAAAGTTGGGAATTGCACATCATCTCAGCTGTCATTATTCTCACCAACAAAATGGTAGCATTGAAAGTCGTCAACGACGAATTATGGATATAGGACTAACACTTTTAAAACATGCCTCTCTTCCGCTCACCTTTTGAGATTATGCCATTGAAACCTTGGTATGTTTACAAAATCAATTGCCATCTCCCATCACAAATTTCAAAAATCCTTTGAGAGAATATTTCATCTTCCTCCGGACTATACATTTCTCAAAGTCTTTGGTTGTCTATGATTTCCCAATCTTAGATGATACAACACTCATAAGCTTGCCTTTGGTTCCTTACCGACTATATTTCTCGGGTATAGCTCATCTCATAAGGGGTACATTTGCTTTGACCACAAAAATGATTGAGTTTGCATCTCTCGGGATGTGCTACTTCATGAACATATTTTTCCTACAAAACAAACTTCTCTCTTCAACCCTCACCTTCTAATTATCACGCTCTTCTTCTCCTTCTCAATGAACCTGCCTGCCCATCTCTTACTCTAACCTCGTTGGACCTCCAATCAGATGGCCTTTCTTCCTCCGGCCCAACTGATCCTCATTCAAATGATTCCTCTCCAAGCCCATCTTCCCCGTTCAACATGACACAAGTTCCGACAGCATACCCCCTCCACACACAATAGCCGGTTCTTCACCAAGCTCTCCATTGATTCCCCTTACTTCTTCGTCTCCTTCTCCTTTACCTTCTCATCCTTCTCACTCCATTATGACTCGCTCCAAAAGCCACATTACTAAGCCATTGGTTTGCATTGACGGAACTGTGAGCTGGCATCCCCACTGCTCCAATACCCACATCATACTTGAAAAACCAAACTGTTATTCACGTGCCTCACAATTTCCTAAATGGAGGTCAACCATGGAGTCTGAGTACCAAGCGCTCTTGCACAAAGAAACTTGGACCTTAGTTCCTCCTCACATCTCTTCCAATGTCCTTGGTATTAAGTGGGTTTTTAAAACCAAACGTCATTATGATGGGTCCTTGAAACGAAGAAAAGCTAGACTCGTAGCCAAAGGATTACATCAATTGCTAGGAGTTGATTTCAATTATACGTTTAGCCTTGTAGCCAAACCTGTAAAAGCTAGGGTTTTCGAATCCTAATAAAGGATGATTAAGGGTGATTAAGTTAATCATCGACATCAATTGACCCATAAATCGCGAATAGTGTGTAGATGACGAGTATGAATTCCACCATTATGATTTTGGCGTAAATTTGGACGTCTGAGGAAAATTTTACTTTTTCCTCCGGGGAATAATTTTTACCCTCTGGTATTATTTGGAGCATTTGGGAGCTTCAATTAATAAAATTGCAGTTGAGAGAAATGATCAGGACATTGGGTATGTTCTAGATATGAAATAACATGGAAAGGCAAAATGGCCAAAAGAGCCGCTATTTCGTTTCTTAGCGGCTAAGAAAGACGGCTTAGGAATACGCATTTTCCGAGAAAGTTGCGGAATAAATATCCACACAATATGTCAGATTTATTATTCCAATTTCGGGAAGTTTGGAGAAGGGGCTCAAACCGCCTTCGGATCGATAAAAGGATAATTATCGACTTTGCTAAAGGATAATTATCGTCTTCGCTATAAATAGCAAAAATTCATTTATTAATTCATTTCCTTTCATGTTTCCTCGTAAAAGCTCTGATTTCTCTCAACCTTCAAATTCAGATCTACTCTTCGTTTGTAATCCGATTTCAATTCCGTTTGAGTTTTCGGATTCCTCTCTTCGTCCTCTTCATTTTGGTACCGAGTTTCTGCGTTTCCGTTGAAGTTATGGCCAGGTCGAGCATCCCCCTTCTATGGTCAGTTCCGTCGTTCAGATTCCGGTGAATCTGATGGTGTCCGAGCGTAGCCTGCGTCGTTGTGATTCCGAATCTTCTTTCGGATCGTCAATCGGGTGGTGTTGAAGATGGTAGACTAACTATAGCTTAGTTGCTCAGTGAGCGTATCCAGGTAAGTCTTCGGACTTACTTAGCTTCGATCTGCAGAAATCCGTGCCTGAGAGATTTATATCTCATTGTGTTGATATGTGTTGTTGTTTTGAAATGTCTTGTTGTGCTGAAATGTGAATGTTGATATGCATTGAGATGTGTTATGTGTGAAGCATGCTTGATGTGTTTATGATGCAAATGACGTTATGATGTGTAAAGTATGCTTAATGTTGAGGTGATTATTATCATGTCATAATTATGAGAAATGGTTAAATGAACATGTGTTAGCCTATTGAGGCGTGCTATTGAATGACATGATAAGCTTGTTGAAACATGATAATGTATGAGATGATAAGCCTTTTGAGGCATGTGATATGATGATGACTTGTAAAGGTCAAGAGTATGTAAAGTGAGTACTTTGCAGTGAATACCGGAGCTCGGCCAAGCCCGGATCACTTGCGTTTGTATAAGAATGACACCGAGTCTGATGGACTTCAGGCTCGGGTCGCACACCTAATGAAAATGGTAAATGTTTGCATTAACATGAATGGAAAAATGTTGCATGTGGTTAGGGGTTAAGACCATAACCCACCACGAGAAAGCCTGGCCCGTAGACTTGATCAGTCTGGCTACGACCTAAGAGCAAATGTCTGAATTAACCTAATATGTGCAATGGTGAGCTCACACCAAAGCCAGAACCGTATAAGCAATGATTCCGGATTTGGTCCGGGATCGCAAATTGTAAATTTCATACTGCATTCACGTGCATCATTCATAACAGCATGATATCATCTCATGAGCACGGTATATGAAATTTGAATATCTTTGTTGTATTGTGATGTGATGATATAATCTCTCGTGGATAGATTATGATCGGTAGCTAACGGTTTTAAACCGAATCTTTTTAGGTAATGCCGATCATAGGAACGCTTTAGGGATGTCAGCTGCAGGATGTGGACAGCCGGGGCAGTGTTAACCCAAGAGTTGGTTGAACTACTTTTGAAACTAATCGCTTGCAAGCGAGTCTTTTGTTGGTTGTGTGCAACTGTGTACACATGTTGATTTCAGGCTGAAGTTTTAAGACACCTGTTCAGGTGTCATGTTTTAAAGTGTCGTTTTGGGATATACATACTAACTGCATGCACGGTTGTTATGTAAATGTTTTCTAAATGACAGGTTGGATGTTTTCATCATTTTTCGTGCTTCTTGTTGTAAGGTCCTATTTGTGAAGTTGTTGTCAGGCTAACTGATGGGACCCACTATGTGGTCCTTAGCCTAGTGACGTCTTGGGTTACTTAAAACTCGGGTCGTTACAAAACCTTCCACCGTTCATCTTCTCCTATCCTTGGCCGCCATGAACCGGTAGTTCGCCAACCAATCGGACATTCAAAACACTTTCCTCCATGGTACCCTTGAAGAAGATGTCTACCTCTCTCAACCTCCAGGTCTCATTAATACTCAATTTCCAAATTACATCTAAACTTCGTAAATCTCTATAAGGCCTGAAGCAAACTCCACGAGCTTGGTTCTCTCGCGTGAGTGGTTCTCTAAATACTATGGGTTTTACTCCCTCTGTTTCTGATTCATCTCTGTTCATTTTTCGTCAAGGGAAGCAATATGTTTTCATACTAGTATATGTGGATGATTTGTTAGTGTTTGAATCGGACAAAACTCTTTCCACAAAGTTTATATCGACATTATCGAACCAATTTTCAGTGAAGGATCTTGGACAGGCACACTATTTTTTGGGTCTTGAGATTAGCAGGAGTGAGGAAGGTTTCTCGATCTCCCAGTCCAAATACATTCGAGAGATTGTCAATAAAGCTGGCATGAGCTTATCAAAACCAATTTCAACACCCATGGCTTCTTATTTTGATCCAACGGCTACATCGGAACCCTTTGAAGATCCACAAAAATATAGAAGCATTGTTTGAAGCTTGTAGTATTTGGCTTTCACTAGACCGGATATCTCCTTTGTTGTCAACATAATTTTCCAATTCATGCATACTCCAAAATAAAATCCACTAGCAAGCCGTAAAGCGTCTTCTCCGGTACCATGAAGTGGATCTACAATTCTTCATCTTCTCTCACAATCAAACCATCTCGACATTCCCTTTTGCAGGTTGGGGAAGTGACAAATATATAGACGATCAGCCAGTGCCTAATGTGTTTTTCATGGACAAAATTTGATATCCTAGTCTTCAAAGAAGAAGCCATCACGATCCACTACTGAAGCTGAGTATCGAACCTTGGTTAGTGGTACATGTGAAACCATTTGGATTCAATTTGTCCTCAAAGAACTGAAAATTGCACTTCCACACTCACCTATTATATGGTGTGATAATATTGGAGCTATTATCTGTCAATTAATCTAGTCTTGCATCACAAAATCAAGCATCTGTCAATGGACTATCACTTTGTACGAGAGAGTACAGTCTAAGGCACTTCAAGTTGCCTTCATTTCCTCTCAAGACCAGCCTGCTAACCTCTTCATTACGTCATTGTCCACCTCACGGTTCTCCAGATTACGCTCCAACCTTTGCTTACGGCCGCTTGGATCAAGGGTGCATAGTAGCACAAACAATACATAACAAACTATTCTAGAGTATTCATATGTATAGGACCACACACTTAGATGATGGCAAGTGTCATCAGATCCTAGAATGTAGTATAAGTTATTCTAGTACAAATACGTTGTAAGCACTATCATAAAGAGCAATGAAATGCATAGCATTCTTCCTCAAAATTCTCCTCTATTCACCTATTGTACTAATAAACAACAAGAAAAAACAAAAGGAAGAGGACACAAGACATCTCAATAAAAAGATACGAGCAAGCTGCAAATGAAAGTGAGGAAAACACTAGACACTAAAATGTATATGACGAGAACGCTAAGTATGATGAGAACATGTGATAGGAAAGAGTAACATGGTGGTGTTGCCGGTAGGGACGTGCAAATATAAATCGGACAAGAAAATCGGATCGGAAATTATGGCCCGGTTCGGTCTTGGACCGTCATTATCAATTGTGATCCTGCTTCGTAACATTACGGTCCGCCCTGGACTGTTTTTTTCCCTTTCAACATTTTTATTAAAAGAAAGTGAATACATCCCGAACTTGGACGACCAGAACGTATCAAACCCATATAAAAAAAATAGTTTTATTAAAATAAATAAATAAAACTGAGCTAACACGGTCTAGAACGTATTAGATCGGGTCATTATGGTCCGGTTCATGAACCATAACATAAAGAAATATTATTTTCGTTCCATGAACCATAATATGTAGAAGTATAACAGTTCAGACCATAATATTACGATCCGACCTGGACCGTTTGCGCAATCCTAATTGTCGTTGAGCAGTAAATAGCATATTAGCAACCTTATGCGTTGACCTAATACCTATCATGTTATATGTTGCACATTGACCCATTCAAATTTATTAGGTTATGCATCGAGACAATCCTTGACGAATCACGGTACAGCTCGTCTACAAATTTTATATCTATTAAAGCAGAAGTCTTTATTGTCACGTGTCAACGCCAGATTTCTCGAAGTCTAAAAAACTATTTTAAAAAGTGATTTCTAAATGTTAATATAAATTGAAAATTAATTTTTAAATTTTTTAAAAATATTTAAATAAATATTTATAAAAACTAATTTTTAAATTTTTACGAATTTTGTACCAACAAACATATGTCAACAAATCAATTTAAAAATATAATTAATTAGAAGAGATAAATACTTAAAATATTATTAAAAATCATAATATTGATTATAATTTAATTTTTTTTGAATTTTTATTTTATAAAAATATTCATATAAATTTTTAAGTATTAAATATTTATTAAAACTGAACCCGCACAAAGTGCGGGTAATACACTAGTATTATATTAGGAGTAAGACTTTTAAGGGTAAGATGGGTAAGGTCTTTTTTATATATTTTTGGATAAAGTGTATATCAAATGTGACAAAGATTACATCATTTTAATTTTATTCGCAATGGTGGCCCACAACAAACGTTTGCTCTTTGAAAAAAACGGCATATGGGGTAAGTTCAATTTTATTTATTTTGGGTGGAGGGTAAGTTGGTTATAAACAAATAATTTCGCATCCTAAAATATGTCTTCTTATACCAATTTATTTTTTAAATGTAAAATTTATTTTAAAAAAATATTATATTTATAATTGAATGAATTAAGATTTTTATTTAAATTTGAGAGTCAAGAGCATTAATTAATTAATTAATTAATTTATTTATTTATTATTATTATTATTATTATTATTATAACCGAAGGTAAAACACATTACAAGCCGTTGGATGGAAGCCGACTAACAAGTTGGGCTCCACATCCCTTTTGGATGGTAAACGCAATTCTTGTCAGAATAAAGCAAGTACTCCTACTATATCCGGGCAACTCTTTAGCAACCGAGCCCAACCTTTTAAGAAGTTCCACCGCGTCGTCACCCAGGTCACCAAACGTGGAAAAGGAAAAGGGAATAGAGTGATACCCCATGGAGCTACAAACCTCTGCATACTTCTTCCTCTTGAGATCAGCAGCGACCCTCACAGCTTTACCTGGAATGAAGTTAGAAAGGTCAGGCGAAGAGAAAGGAGATGTACCAGTGATGTCAACACATGTGTCTTTGCCCTGGAACCAATTATAGAAAAGGATGTCGTCCGGACGCAGCTCCCCACCTCTACCATCAATGATACCAGTATGGACCTCTTTTCGGATAGAGATCCCAATCTTAAGACATTCATAAAAAATGGCATCACGCACCATGTTATGCCGATGCTTAATACCAACTTGTGCAGCACAAGCAAGAGCATGGTCACCCCAAGCGTCCAAAATGCCCTTCTCACAAGCTGGGCACTTGGACCCCTCCATAAACATCTCAATGCCCAAGCGATACTTAATGACGGTCCGAAAAGTAGCCGGGTTCATAACCTGACCAAGACCAGAAACCGGGACCGCTTTAAGCCAATGTTGAACCAAGGGTAGCCTCAAGTTTTCAACTAAGGACTTCTGCCTAACTGTAAGGTCAAAGTCTCTCAGAAAACCCTTAAACACGATATTGTAATAACATCCAGAAAACCTTAAAATCTGATCTTGCAGGCTACGGGTCTTTACAAAAGTTGACCCAACAAGTAGCAGCCGACCCAAAAGCGGCTCCGTCACCTAAAACACCAGAAAACCTTAAAATCCGATCTTGCAGGCTACGGGTCTGAGATCTCGAAGCCAGAAAAGCAAAATGCAAAGTATCAGCACATGAAAGAATACCAAGCCCTCCGTCCCTAATCGGCAAAGTAGAGAGCCGCCATTGAAGGGGGCCAAATCCAGCCCCTCCGGCAGTGACAATCTGCTCAATGGAACAACGAAGGGCATGATCAAAAACCCCCATAGCCTCGGAAAAATGAGAAGGGGGAGCAGTCCGCATAGCAAAGTAAAGCCGGGACACACCGGAACAAGCTCGAAGAAGCAGAAGCTCACACTGGGGATCCCCCAATCTCATAATGGCCTCCATCAAAGACTTGGTTTTCGCAACTCTTATCAAAGCAACCCGAGAGCAGAAGGCCGGGTCAAGGCTAACAACACCACCTAACAACTTAACCCCATCAAGCGGTCTAGCAATATGCTCAGGAAAAACACCGGCTCATAACTACGCGGATCAACCTTTGGCCAAAAAATCTCCGTTTTACCAATATTGAGGTACAAACCTAGTGTGGGACCATCTGTCCTTATGATGTCAAGCGTCTTACTGACCATCAGGGTATCACCAATCAACGTCTCGTCATCAAGGTACCAAGCATTAAGCTTCAACTGGCAACAATCCGAAATTTTTCGGATAAGGGGATGAAGGACCAACGAGAAAAGCAGCGGGCCAAGAGGGTCCCCCTGTTGAACACCCCTACAAGAATAAAGGACATGCTCTCCAAAATACAGACGTGCAGGGCGGGCATAACAGAACTCAACCCAAGGAGAAATAGCGGGGCAAACCTGCAGGACCTGAGAAATCATAGAAGTGTGATCCACGAGATTAAAAGCATTTTTGAAATCGACTAGAAGCATGGAAAGACTATCATCTTCACCCTGAGATTCCACTAACCGATTGACCGCATGCAAAACTGCCTCCCCACCGCCTGGAACCCCAACCCCGAACTGAGCGTCCTCAAAATAAGGTCCAAGGGACTTACCGATAGTAGAAGCCGCAACTTTAGATACAAGACGCCTCCAAATAGAGCCAACAGCGATAGGGCGAATCCCGCCCCCCGGTTTAAGGAGAGGTGTAAGAGGAGCACTAGCAATATACTCACTAAGGGTGTTCGGGCAACAACCCCTAAGGAAAAGGTTAACAACTCCAGAAACTGACTCAACCAGATCATCAACAATAGCAACAACCCCACCACCAAGGGCATCCAACAAGTGTTGGGCCCGCAAACCATCCCTACCACAAGAGGTGCCTTTAGGGAAACTCATAATCCTATCAAGGACTAAACTCTTGTTAACCTGAAGAGCAATTCCTGATCTGACTGGAGAAGGTAAGGAAGGAGGCGGAGAAGATGGGTGCATATCTAAAAGGCCCTGGAGGGTATCCTTAGACATGGGAGCAACACCCGAGGAGGTAAGGATACGGATGGCAGCCGCAAAATGACCATCGCTAACCTTCCTTTTACACTGTTTCAGGTTAGCCTCAACAGGGTTATCATCAGCATCCCTGGGGCGGGAATCAACCACAGAAGCCAGAAGTTCCTCGACAAGACATCTAATACCTCCCGGTTCTTTCCACAACCGCGTAGCCCTAGCAATACTTTCGGCCTGCAAACCCCGCTTCACACCCGACCGATTTTCAGAACATGACTTAGGCTTGTATCGATGAAGGATACAACGAGGTAAGATAAGGAGACAAACCCACGCGGACACACAAGAGGGATTAGAAAGAACCCGATCAAGGGCGTCTTTGAGAACCCTAGCAAAACCCAACTTGCACTTCCACGGGACGTTCTTCACAGTAAGAACATCAGCCTTAAAAACCTTCTCCACCAAGGAGACATCAAACACACCATCAAGAGCAATGACATTCAGGTCTACCGCAACACCCATGATATCCAACGAAGGACCAACCACAAGAGAGGGTCGAGGACAACCATGAATATAGAAAGCAACCGACCCATCACAAGACAAAGGAGCCGCAACTACCCCATCCGAATGAGAACAATTCTTAGACACCGTGTGGGTGACACAACATTCGCCACAAAACCAAATACTGACTTGCTTAAGAGCCTCCACAAAACAATCATAGATACCTTGATCAGAACCAATAAGAGACTTAAACCCGGGAAGGGCGCCATCACACAAATGGATATCTCGCAAGTGTCTAATGAAGTAAGCCGGGGTAAGTCCCTTACCCCCACCATCGCGACACCCGTCCCGCCCAACGAAGGGGCAGTGCACCCGCACGGAAGGAGCGGAACCCGCACCTCTCATCCAGAAAGCACACAAACCACCACAAACCCACAAAGCACCACAAACACAAGAACAACTACAACCTCTAGCAATCACAGACCAATCAACAACCTCAAGCACACACGTGCAACACAAACAACCAGATCAAAATGCCGAACCCCACAACCTGGACAGAAACGAAACTGCAGAAGAGAGACACACCTGGACCGAAGAAGACAGATGCAGGAAAGGGCCAACAGAAGAGAGGCTTCCCTGCAGCAGACTGAGATACCTGTATCCCAACCAGGCCCGAAGGGGAGGGCGATCACACCAAGCCGGAAAAGCACCAGGGGTGGGCACCAGGACCACCAGGACCACCAGGCCGGAAAAGCACCAGCGGAAGAGAGACGCAACGCACCAGCGAAGGAAACGGCAAATCCAGCGAGGGAAGAGAGACGCAACGCACCAGGGAATCGAGCTGGCAAGGTCGGTAGGAGAGGAAGAGGGGACGTCGACCGTCAGGAGGAGGGAGTGCCGCCTCACCGGACCATTGAGCCGACCGCCAGGCTAGGAGGCGCAGGGAATCACCCTAGGGATCGCAGGAGGAACAAGTGAAAATACACATGTTCAATTTAACTTATTGGTTAGGAGACGGTGTAAATAAGAAGATAAAAAGGTCATAATTTCAAAACTCACAAGAGTAATATGTACATTTTTCTTAAATTTGTGAATAAACTTATGTACATGGACTTTTTTATATTTTAAATTGTCGTTTTTTTATACTAAATTAATATATTTTAAATTAAAATTTGTTCTATTAATTTAGTTAATATAAATAAGAGAAAATTTAGTCAGTAGGGTAATTTTTGTTTTTCACGTACTAACTAGGCCCCTCTATTTATGGCCTGAAATTTTAAATCTAAAATAAATTAATTAAAGGGGTATAATTGTAAACGTAAAATATAAAGCTTATAAGAGTCAGTTAGGGTTTTTGCAGTCGTTTCATGCCTCAGATCTTAACTCGCTCAATCCAAATCCGGTTCTTCCCCAACCTCCATTGTTGGCGTTCTTGTAGAATCGCCGCCCAAATCCACCATTGATGCCGCCCAAACCCGTCCTCGTTGCCGCCACGATGGTACCGCCCAGATTCGCCGTCATTGCTCAGACCCGCCGCCGTCGTTGCCCAGACCCGCCGCCGTCGTTGCCCAGATCCGCCGGTCTGCTTGTCGTCCTCGCCAACCTTCGCTTCTGCCGCCTAGGGACCCGCCTGCAAACACCGACTTCCTAAAATCCCGCCTGCCTGGCCGGCCGCCTGCCTAGCTATCGCGCGCCTTGCTCGACCGCCTTCCTGGCCGCCGTTTGGAGCACCCCCTCTGTTTGCCAAGATCCGCCAGTTTGTGTAAGTTTGCTTTAATTTTTTTTTTTAATTTCAAACTTTACCTCCTTTCCATCTCTTTTCTTCAAAGTTTAGTCAATCAGAAGCACTCTTTATCAATCATTATGTTCCTATTCATTTGCTGGTAACTCAAACTATATTTTATTTGCGAACATGGATCCTAATTTACTCGGACCCGGAAGTCTTTCAGCGGGTATGGACCCACTTGGGCTCGGGTTCGGATCTACTCCAATGGAAGACCTATCTAAATAGGATGAAGGTATGTATTAGATTAATATTGGTGCGTGTATTATTATCCGGCGTCGATTGGATCAAGTGGGTGGACAGATTGATGAATTTGCAGCAAATTGCAGTAACTTGAACTTAGGTGACGAGATGTTTGTCTCCAATGATTTTGTTGGCTACACAAGATATGATAACTCATATAAGTATTTTAATTTTTTTTTATCATTGTCTGTATGCTTCAAATTTTGTACAATCGACGATTTTTTGGGCTTGTGGAACTCGAGTTTGTGTAAACGACGGGATTGTGTAAACGACGGGATTGTGTAAACGACTGGATTGTGTAAACGACGAGATTGTGTAAACGACGGGATTGTGTAAACGACGGGATTGTGTAAACGAGAGAATAACGTGACGGATTTTTTGGATTGTGCAACTCGTTTGAGGCTTGCGTAATTCAACCTTGTGTAAACAACGGATTAGACTTAAGTAAATGATGGCATTTTGGGTATGTACAACTCATCTGAGCTCGTGTAGTAAACCTTATGTAAACAAAGGACCGGACTTGTGTAATGGAAAAAAGACGGAATTATCGGCTAGACAATACACAAGGACACAATATTGTGTATCTACAAGAGGGACGGTGTAAATGACGGATTTTGTGTAAATGACGGACTTTGTGTAAATTGAGAAATGACGGACTTGTGTAATTGAGAAATGACGGACTTGTGTAATTGAGAAATGACGGACTTGTGTAATTGAATTTATGTAATAGAAATTGTGTATTAATATCGTGTATCTACAAGAGAATACTAGAAGTTCAGTTAGTCCAGCTGGTATAATGGTGGGAGGGAGGGCCTGTTGCCCAGAGTTCAATACTCACTAGCTACAACATTTGTGTTTTGGATTGAGCAGCTTGTGTACGTAACTGTTGTGGGCTTATGTATGTAACTCGTGAGGGCCTGTTGCATAGAGTTCAATACTCACTAGCTACAACATTTGTGTTTTGGATTGAGCAGCTTGTGTACATAACTCGTGTGAGCTTGTGCACGTAACGCGTGAGGGCCTGTTGCCCAGAGTTCAATACTCACTAGCTACAGCATTTGTGTTTTGGATTGAGCAGCTTGTGTACGTAACTGTTGTGGGCTTATGTATGTAACTCGTGAGGGCCTGTTGCCCAGAGTTCAATACTCACTAGCTACAGCATTTGTGTTTTGGATTGAGCAGCTTGTGTACATAACTCGTGTGAGCTTGTGTAAGTAACTCGTGTGGGCCTGAACTGAACTTGGACTTAATTAAATTGATTGGGCTTGGAGTCATGTAAAATTACCAATTAACCCTTTCAATTAATCTTTATTAATAAATAAGAGGGGTCTAGTTTGTCTACAAAATATAAAAAGGACCTACTTAATACTAAGTACACAAAAAGTGCCTACTTATCCAATTAACCCTATAAATAATATGTTGAACACTATTAAAAAATAATATACAAAAAAATAGATATAAAAAATTCTAACAATTTTGGCCCGTTGAAAAATATTTATGGTTCCGCCACTGTATATATTTATTCTATATGCTAAAACAAAGTCTGAACCGGCCCTTGGTGCATAATAGTATAATCACATCATTTAAATCTCACATTTGCTTATTCGTGAAGTCACCTCATCATATCGTCATGTACCGCAATTTCATTAAGTCACCTCTCACCCTTATTGTCGCATATTAATTGGTTGATTGTATTTAATTTTAACTTAATTAAAAGTTATCTTTTTTTAACATTTTGTCAAATAAAAATTTTGATAATATGCATAGCGGAAGTAAACATGTAATAAAAACAAACGTAACATGTATGGCGGAAAAGAAAAAACAAACAAGCGATTTAGGACCACATACCACATATTTTTTTTTTGACATTATAAACCTAAATTTATAATAAAATTTAAAAAATAAGCGGTCTAATCCTGCGATTCTAGTATGTTATGTGAGTAAATTTGCCATATTTATAAATATATTTCATATTTTATTAGTTTAATAAAAAAATTGTTGTATTGGTAAAACAATCCTTAAGAATGAGCGAGATTGCTATTCGTACCACATGAAATATGCTATTTATATCCAGACTACGCGTACGCAATGCGTAACTGTAGCAACAAGCTCATTTCGTTCAAAAATAACATACATTTGGTTCAAAAAATTAAGGAAAACTTACTACGCCTACGCATTGTGTAGGCGTAGTAAGGTAAAAAAAAAAAAAAAAATTTTACGCTTGCGCAAAACGGGTACATATATAACATGACTAAGGTGGTACGAATAGCAGGTTCCGGGATGAGCTAAGAGGGGAGAAGAGTTCAATAGCTTTTTAATATTTAAGTTCAATTACACAATAGTGCTCTAATTTTCAATAATATTTCAAATAAAACTAACTTTATATAAGTTATTCGTAATTAATTACCAAATATTACTAACTTATTAAAACTTTCTATATTGTGACAAATTTAATGTATTTTATAAAAAAAAATGTATTGTCCAACTAGAACTTAACCGATGGTGTAAAACGTGCGAACTAAATTAACAAAAATTTTGAAAGGTTTGCCTAATAAATTTGAATTAAAATTGTAATATCCAAAATGTTGTTCAGTAAAAAATCATTAAATTTCATTTTAACTTTTTTTTATCTAGCCGTCAATTTAAATTTATTTTTTATAAAAATTAAAATTTTAGGTGATACTCTATTAACTAATTGTTCATAGTTTATCAACATACATACATTTTATATGCTGTTAATTTTATACCGAAATCAATTGTTTATTTAAATAACTTCCTTAAAATTATTCAAAAATTATTTTAAAATATATATGTTTGTGATAGTTAAAAATCACCTCGATCTGAATTGTTTGTATCTTCTCGTCGTCATTGACCATTCTTCGATTCCTTTGGGTTTAATTGTGTGACACACAAACATGAGTGATACTTAATTATAATATTACAAATCATTGATTGAATATGTACATAAGCAACGTAACATGTTTACCAAGTCTTATATGCAAGTTTTGTAATATGACCTGACATATTATTATGATTTTATATTTATAATTACGTAACACAATACTATAAACTATGTGACATCATCGACATCCATACGGTACTGTGTTATGTACAACGGCAACCGAGAGTAAGACACCATCAAACATATAATATACCCATGTTGGGTTGGTTTATCGATCGGTGTCATCTTGAATACTTGGTTGACTAATTCTAAGTCAATCACTAAATGTACTATGCATGTAACAATTTATGAGTTGGAATTGCTAGGAGCACAAACACAAATTATAAGATTTTGGGTAGATAATAAGTTAAAAATATATATTTCAATTTATATATATGAAAAAGGAAAAAATTAAGAGGAAAAATTTTCAAAAGTTCATAAACATACAAAAAAAAAAAGAAGGTAAAATTAAGAAAAAGAGGTAAATTTGGTAAGGATGATGGCTTGAATAATGTTTATTGAATGAGGTACTTGACACATATATACAAGGAGTATCCTATATCTAATGTTAGGATTAAGGGATAACAATTTACTTAGGAAGAAAAATAGATAACACAAAATAACGGATAGTACATGAAATCATAGAATGATGTTGCTTTCTTAATATATCTCCGCAAGATGGGCTGCTTTGGAAATAGACCAATTTTGGAGAGTAGCATCTGAAGCGTGCTTGAGGTAGAGACATTGACAAATTGGTCGTCATTAACGACGTGAGCCACTTGTAGGGAGCATGTTTGAACTTTCTCCTGAATGAAGTGGTAATCAAGAGCAAGGTGGTTCATTCTAGAATGAAACACCGGGTTAGCACAGAGCTTGATAGCTCCGACATTGTAACAATAGATGACAAGCTGTTTGGTGTGAGAAATATCCATTGAAGGTTTAAGTAGGATGGTGGTCGGTTGAAAAGTTTTTCAAACGGTGTGAAGTTGCTTAAGGTGTGTGATGGGAGCCTATTGGTGAGGTTGGTGGCAGTCTTTCTAAATCCGGAAAAATACTTTGGCTACGATTCGATCTTGAAAGCACAAACTGCATAAAAGGCGACTAACTCTTCACTACAAGATGAACCATCCGCTCCTTTTTAGATTATTCTTCAATATAAGTAAATAGATCTTTGTGATTCAATCGATCTTATTTCTAACTCTAATTCGGACTTTTTTTTTCTTACGATATTTGTAGTTGGATGAAAAGATTGCTCCTAAGTGGAAAGAGCATGAGGCCAAATGGGAAGAGGCATAGAAGACCGGGTGAGCAAGGCAAGACCATACTCGACGCCGGTGTCGTATCTCAGCATAGCCATTGTGCTCGGGATTGTTATGAGGGCTAGTTCGGTGAGAGATGTCATGACGAACAAGGTAGGTTTGAAGACTTAACTACTCACCTCCATTGGTAGAGTTAAGAGTGAGTATTTTGTGTTTGAAATGGTGTTCAGCAAGACTTTTGAAATGTATAAATACTTTCTTTTATATCTATTGGTGTAATACTCACTCGTAAATTCTTAGTGTAATAATTTTTCATTGATCAGGTGTGATTAGTCTCATCAATATAAGAATTTTTGAACATGATAAAAACCAAATGTATTTGAAAAAATGATATAAAAAAAATCCCAAAATATATGTAAGATCATAAGGACGAATTGGTGAGGTCCAAGCATCGGAGTATATGACTTGTCTAGTTGTAACAAGAGAGGAAGAGGAAAAAGATAACTTGTAAATCTTATTAATTTGGCAAGAATTACATATATCTTTGAACAATGGTAGTTTTAGTTTAGTGGGAAGTAGTTGAAACACTTTGGTCGATGGATGACCAAGTTTGTGATGCCAAATTGGTGAAGACAAGGTGGATGTGAGCACAAGTAGGCGATGAGGAGATACAAGAGGCACTACATAGAGGCCGTTCCTGGCTTTCCCTTCCAGTAGGAGGTGTTGGGTTTTAAGTTCCTTGACATAGAAAGAGGATGGAGAGAATTCAATAGAGGCATTGTTTTCAGTGCAAAACTTATGAATGGATATGATATGTCGATGCATTTTTGGAACATGTAAAACATGAGAGAGCATGAGAGGTTTAGAGAAGGAAGAGAGAGAGGTGGAGCCAATGTTGGCTATATGTAAACTCGAGCCATCACCAATGACTATCTAGTCGGATCCATCATAAGGGTAGTGCATGGAGAAGTTCTGAAGGTCAGAGGTGACATGGTGTGTGACACCGGTGTCTAGGAGCCAATTTGATGCAATGGGGTTTAGTGTAGGGAGTAGAGCAATGGAGTTAACATGGTGGGAGAGTGCTTGATTGAGCAGCAATCTTGGTTGGCGATGAGGCAGGCGAATGTTAGGGTGAAGTCTTTGAAAGACTGAGCATCGAGACAATGGGTGGACAACGATGTCACACCATTGACATTTGCCAAGGTATGGTTTGGAGGGTGGTCTGTTTGAGGTGTTGGAGGTTGGATTTGAGAGGCGGTTGTAGTAAGTGGTTTGAGTAGCGGGGTAATAGCAACTGCAGGTTTTAATTCCCCAAATTTACAAATCCGGAATGATACGAGCAATGACTTCACAATGGGTCCTACCTCTAGCTTGACAACGATAAAAGTAGATCTTGTAACATGACATAATTTATAAAACTAAAAATACTCATCATGCGAAACTAAACTTGTGCAATGAAATTATTAGCCTCAATATCGAATAACAGTTGTCATTCTAATATAACACTAGTCAGAATGGAATGAAACATAATAACAATAATCACAACCCAATCATGTAAGTACGCAGACCCGGCTGACCACTCGCTCCAGATCACTCCATAACTTTTTATCATGCTTGCAATCTATCAACCAAAGCGGTATAAAATTGTAAGCTAATAATCCTAAAACGCATAGTTAATAGGTGAGATAGCACAATCACATAGAAGGAATATTAACAAATCAACATGCTTTCACACAATATTCGTTTATTATCTTCGTTAGGTCATTCATACTATGTTCAACTTATCGGTGGTAAGAGTGGTTTTCCTGACCCTCGCCTCTGATACGTATACCACAAGGAGTGGATAATATGCATCTCACCGTATACGTGTATGAACTAGTCGTAGAGAACCTCCCAAACCAGTGTCAGGGTGGGACAATGATGTCACGTCCCGTTATACATAAACTTGGATCTTAATCAATAATGAAGTAACATCGTCATACTCAAGTCCGCTATTAACAATTCACGCAACACACACCACTATCAAAGCACACACTAAACAATGGAAAATCAACTAAGTCTCGGCGACTTACCTCGATTAGTCGAATCACAATCCAAGAAACATCTCGATCTAACATCGGTCAACAAAACTCAATACCTAGTCAATGGGAAAACGTATGTATCAAAACGTTTTCAACTTCAAAAAATTACTTCTAATTATGCCCCTCAAATCTTCAGGCATAAATGACCAATTGTAAAGTATTTACAAAACTAGTCTAGACTTTTGAATAATTTACAAACGAGATCCTAACTTTACCTAAATTACAAAAGAATACCTAATTAATCTCAACCACCTCAAATCAATCATATGACCATACAACAACCATTGTATGATAATGGTTACTCAAAGCACCTCGACTTAAGATATTGTATATCATGCTTTCTATACCTAAGATCTTAAAACTCAACAAGTTGTATCCCAAAGAAAAAATCTACAAACTTGTCCAAACATGACTCTAAGAATATAAATTCCCCATAATGAAATTAATCGACGTTATGGAACTATAGTCTCTGGCCTTGCCTCAAACGGAGTCCTAACGATAGAGAAACATACAACTGAATATTTCCTAATACCGACACGATGCAAAACTACAGCTCCTATGTCAACACAAGAAATAACCATAAAATCCTTACCAATGTTTGAAACCGATTTTGATGATTTTTCTAAAATTCGCCAAAGATCATCGCTCTTCCAAAAAGTTATAGAAAATGTACCAACTTTCAAACATATTTTTATGGTTTTTCTTAATCCTAAGACTTAAATGCAAAATTAAAAGCAAATATTATAGACATTAAAAAGGAATTTGATGACATATTTCAAGAATTATCCCAAACATTCAATGCATTTCTTAAAGAGAGATATTCATAAGAATATTCCCTTTAACTATTAAAAATATAAATAAATAAAGCTGGAAAAGATGACGTAAATAAATATACAGAAAATTCTTTTGTCGGTAAGTCTCAGTCATCCGTCAGTAAGCCTCATATAACCGTCGACAAACCTATGGCGGAGCAAAGGAAAGGTGTCTTAAGGTAAGTGTCAAGATAGAGGGACATACAGTTGATGATGGTAGTCAATGGCGTATCATTGGATATGTGATTGGAGTTGGGTATGTGAAGTTGGGTAACCGAATTTGGGTACATGAAATAATGTATGCGAGTGAAGTTGGGTACGTGGAGTTGAGTACGTGAAAGTTGAGTATGCAAAAGTTGGGTATGCGAAAAATTGGATACGTGAATATTGGGTACGTGAGGTTGGATAGGTGAAAGTTGGGTATGTGAGGTTAGGTATCTGAAAGTTGGGTATGTGAAGTTGGGTACGTGAGTGAAGTTGGTGAATGAAGTTGGGTATGCGAAGTTGAGTACGTGAGTGAAGTTGGGTACGTGAAATTGCGTAGGTGAAAGTTGAGTATTACGTGAAGTTGAGTATGTGAAAGTTGGGTATGTGAAGTTGGGTACGTGAAGGTTGAGTACGTGAAGCTTGGGTAGATGAAGTTGAGTATGTGAAAGTTGAGTATGTGAAGTTGAGTATGTGAAAGTTGAATATTACGTGAAGTTGAGTATGTGAAAGTTGGGTACGTGAAGGTTGAGTACATGAAATTTTAGGTATTTAAAGTCGGGTATGTGAAAGTTGAGTGTGTAAAGTTGAGTATCTGAAGTTGAGGATGTGAAATTTGGATATGTGAAATTACATTTTTTTCTTATTCTTAGGTTTATGAAAAAATATCATTTAACTAAACTAATTATTTTCTTATTTCTTTTTCCTTTTTTTTAAAGATTATTTATAAAGATTCATCATTTACAAAAGTGCATACTTTGTACACATTATAAAAGAAGAAAAAACAACCCAAAATAATATCAACTATCAACATTTAACCCAAAATAATACCAATTCTTAACATTACTAGGAGCGATACAAACTATCAATATCTTTACCACAAATAATATGTCTTACTTTTCCGCCAAAAATACTAACTCTGGCGATGACGTGGCAACCGGTATCTTACATGTCATAAAAAATGGGTTAATTGTGTGACGCGGGTTTTATAAATCAAGTTAATAATATAAAATATAAAAATAAAATAAAATAATTTATTTTTTTAATTATTATATTTAAATTATAAGTTTTTGTAACCAACTAACCATATATTTATATATATTTATAGTTTTTACAAACTTTTGTAAAAC
The DNA here is from genome assembly GCA_033239125.1 of Fagopyrum homotropicum. Lineage (NCBI taxonomy): Eukaryota > Viridiplantae > Streptophyta > Magnoliopsida > Caryophyllales > Polygonaceae > Fagopyrum > Fagopyrum homotropicum. The sequence goes on along the minus strand of BSWB01000006.1, from coordinate 40,325,621 downwards.
TATTTTTTATAAAAAGAAAGAAAATTATTTGTAAAACATATATATATATATATATATATATATATATATATATATATATATATATATATATATTTAAAAATAGATCCTTTTCTTGTGAATTTTTGAAAAAAACTTTGGGAAATTTTTTAAATTTGTATATACTTTAACTAATTTTAATATAAAAAATATTTTTTTAAAAAAATTGAATTTTTAATACAAAAATTAGTAAAAATATAGAAAAAAATTAAAAAAACTTCCAAAAAAAAAGTTTTTAAAAAATTCATAAGAATTTTTTTTATAAAAAAAAAATGCTCAATTGACATATTGAGCCTTCTACACAAGAAAGTTGGAATATAGGGCCCTCCTAAATTAAGTTAAAAAAAATGGGCTCCTATTTTGCATGCTAGTTTTTACATAGTACAAAAAGGGCTAAAAAGGAGCTGATTGATGACTGCTGACTGTTGTGCAGAAATTGAGTTGATTGATGACATATTTTATTGACATTTTTGGAGGAATTGTTGTCCCATATTGGTTTCCTGTAATTTTTTTTGGTATGTACGTAGTTATTACCCAAAATGCATACAAATTCACATACTCATGTTTGATATGATTGTGTAAGTGTTTTGTAAGATATTGATATGTTTCGGTAAGTAGTTTGTTTGTATGATTGTCAATGTAGTAATTTTTTGGGTATGTACATAGTTATTACCCAAAATACATACAAATCTACATACTCAGGTTTGATATGATTGAGTAAGTGTTTTGTAAGATATTGATATGTTTGGATAAGTGGTTTGTTTGTATGGTTGTTAGTGTAGTACATCGAACATGGTAAGTACATATCCCAATATTGAAATCGAAAATTTGGATAATCAAACATAAATTGTAATACAACATACAAAAAAGATGACACACCTAACATATCCAAAAAATAACAACTCAGTTTTGTTAACCAACAATGTGTTAACATTCTCACATAAGTTCTACAAAAAAAAAACAACCTTACCCAGTGCAAGCTTACCCACCTATCCTGCAAATTATCTTCCCTACATACTTGGGTAAGATGGAAAAGACGACCGAGGCGACCATGGTGCTTGGTGGCTCTCGAGGGAGAAGACGGCCGAGGAGCTTGGTGGTTGCTGGCTCTAATCTTGTGCTCATACATTACTCAAAAAACATTACTCAGAAAACATATTCAGCTCACACATTACTCAAAGTGCTCATACATACCCAAAATGCTCACACATTACTCATTTCAAAACAATACCCAAAAATGCAATAAATACATCCAGGAGTAATCAATTACTCAATTCATACCCAAGAAACATACTCAAAGTGCTCACACATTACTCAAAGTGCTCATACATACCCAAAGTGCTCATACATATTACATACCCAAAGGCTCATACATACCCAAAGTGTTCATACATACCCAAAGTGCTCACACATTTGATGGTACTCAAGGGTAGTACGACTTACCAATTCCTCATCAATGGCAGACTCGAACACTTTAGCCTCCTCACGAACTGTATCCTCGCCAGAATCGGTGGCTATCCTACGTTCTTCTGCCTCAATGACGGCATGAGTAAACCCTAGACTGAAAGAGGCGCCAGAATCTGAGCAGAAGGGAGACTCGCCGGAATCCGAGAAGGACAGAGAGGCAGTTTCAGGGGAGGAAGAAGAAGGCGAATGTTGTTCAGAGGGGAGGAGGAAGAGAGCGACGATTACAGGGGAGGAAGAAGAACACGACGACGGTATCAGGGGTGGAAGAAGAAGAGGCCGACGGTTTCAGGAGAGGGAGAAGAAGAGGGCGACGGTCAAGAGAGGAAGAAGAAGAGGGTGACGGTAACAAAGAAGGAGAAGAAGAGGGCGATGGTGGTTCAGAGGCAAGGAAGGTCGTTGGTGGTTCAGAGGCAAGGAAGGAGGAGACAAAGAAGGAGAATAATACCGTCTTATCAAATTTAAATCTGGGAGAAGAACCATCATTTCATTTTCAAGTTCCAACAGTGCCCTATTTTACTAGATTCAGACCTACTTTGTTTTTATTTTAGCTAGAGGCCCATTTTACAAAACTAAAATGTAAGGAGCCTCATCCCCTAATTAATTCTAAAAAAAACTAAAAAAAATTTTACAAATTTTTTTAATTTTTTTTATAAATATTTATATATTTGAAAAAATATATTTTGTACATTAATATTTTTATATAAAAAAATAGTTACAAAATTATCATTTAAAAAAACTTAATTTAGATTTTTTAACATACAATATGTCATTAATTTAATAAAAATAAAATAAAATCCACATCATAATTATTTCTTGATGACATGTGAGATTTCGGTTTCCACGTCATCGCAGGAGTTAAATTATTTTCGAAAAAATAAGAATATTATTTTTGGTAAATACGTTGATGATTTTTTGTATCGCTCCTAGTAATTTTCGAAGTTGCTATTATTGTGAGTTGAATGTTGATAGTTGGTATTATTTTAAATTGTTTTTTCGAAAAAAAAAATACATACTTGCAAATTCATCCAAATTGTGTCTTACTAAAAACACCGTAAATCTATATATGACTAAATTCATATAAAAGTTATGTATGAAAACATGATATAAATTATACCATAAAATTCGATGCATATTTTTAACAATTCATATTATTCTATCACTTTAGCCTAGAGATTCGAGTTCGAATCCTCCTGAAGACATGTATAAAAAAATTGGTATTGGAAAAGTATCTCCAAATTGGGCCACGACTTATACTCGTGTAGAGCGACAAAACCGATCGAACCGGAGCTACTTCTAACCTTTCACAAAAAAAAAATACATACATTTAACATTTTTGTATTTTCTTCAGGAAAAGGATAATTATGTGTTTTACCTTAAAAACTCCATTAATTAGGGTACATTATAAAATTAATTAGGTGGTCGTTCTTACAAAACCTGTCGGGTATCTTTTATAGAATTAAAAAATGGCGGTTTCGTGTAATAGAGCACAAATGGTGACTAGGTCAACCTCCATCTTCTCTGCTTCTCACCACGCCATTCCCACTCGCCATCTCAACCTCATCACAGCTCTTCCACTTCTCCGCAGGTTCGGCTACGTAAGGTTGACATTGCTCAATAAATAAATACAAGAGAAAGTCCGAGTAATGAAATCATCTATGCATCATGTATGTTTGAATTTCAACTCCTCTTACCGCTTATAGTGCTTGCCTTTTTCTCTCGTTTTCAAATTCTTGGTTCTCAGAAGCCAGTTTTCTGATTCCAATAGGGATGTGGTTTGCTTCCGGAAATGGTGCTTTGTTCCTCGTCTTCGTATTGGCGCTCTGCTTGTCTTCTCATGTCCAAGCGCAGATTACACATCCCGACGAGAGTAAATGACCGATGTTTATTTGATCGTGTTTTCTTCCAAATTGCTTCGAAGTTGTAGTTTAAAAGTGTTCAAGATCGATAATATATGATTCATCTTTTGTTTGTTGTAGCATATGCTCAATTTTAGTATAACTATTCCAGACACTGTGTTCTCCTGAAGTAAGGTCTTGTGTAGTATCCATATCTAATATCATATACGGACATCAACATAAAAAAAAGAAGCTCATATCAGCCGTTTGATATATTATAGTTATACTACTTCTAATACACTTTTACTGCTACTTTGATCCAAAAACTAGCTGTATCCGTATCTTATATTTTTATATTTGTTCTTCCCGTTTCATTCTTTTTCTGCGGAACCCTTAAAAATCTTATTAAAATTTCTCCCTCTTTGTATCCCTAATTTTGAGCAACAATTGGTCCGCTCTTGTAAACTTACCACTTTTTTTCTGTCTCTGCACTGTCTGATTTAGTTCATAAGCATAGAAAAAAAGTTCAAAAGCATAAATGCATAGTATAAAATTCCTACTAGATGACGTATATTCAAGCATTAACTGAAATATTGCTTGATTGGAATCAGAAATACGAGGATCAGAGTCATCAGGCCCCTTTGCTGTAAGTAGAATGCCTTCTAGTAGATGTTCTATATGACGCCTGTTAATGGATTGTCTGTTTGAAACCTGCAGTCAAGGCACTACAGGCTATTAAATCAAGTTTAATTGACCCAATGAAGAACCTGAGCACCTGGAATAGTAGAGATCCATGTACTGCCAACTGGACTGGTGTTTTTTGCTTCAATGAGACATTTGAAGATGGATATTTACACCTCCGGAAATTGTAAGCCTTTTGCAGTTATATTGTTTGTAACTTAACGTAAATGGTTTTAAGATTGCAGCAAAATAAGCAGATGTTTAATCTTTGAAGTTGCTCAAATGTGACCAGAAGTAGAAGATTTCGTTGCATACTATTATCAAAGCCTATTATAGTAGGCTTAGACATTTACATCTGTCTTGAACTTGGCTACGTTCAAGCACTATCATGACTGTTATATTCATTACCATTCTTGTGACTTGTGAGCGAATTTAAGTGTTCAGATTCGTTGCATACTATTATAGTAGGCTTAGACATTTACATCTGTCTTGAACTTGGCTACGTTCAAGCACTATCATGACTGTTATATTCATTACCATTCTTGTGACTTGTGAGCGAATTTAAGTGTTCAGATTCTTAGCTGCATCCACATGTCAATTCCTATATGGGTGCGCTACCATATCTTGTTTAGGAATAATGTAGATCTCATATTCTTATTGTAGGGAACTGCTGAGAATGAATCTTTCAGGAACTTTAGCACCAGAAGTTGGCATTTTTTCCCGTTTGAGAATATTGTAAGCCGGATCAGTATTTGTTTCTCAGAATTCATACCATTTTGTAATATAGCTGGCTTTGCCACTTTGGCTCAGTTCTACGTTGTCCATATTGAAAGTTCATTTAGTGGTGTGGCGTCTCAATTGCTAATCTCCTTCAACGTGTCTATGTTGTTAAAGGAGTTTTATGTGGAACAACATAGGAGGGAATATACCGAAAGAGATTGGCAATCTCACAACTCTCGAGCTTTTGTAAGTTTCTAAGACTCCACTGCCTTCTTTTTTTTAACAAATTTGAGATGCAAGCTTCTGTAATTCATACATGTGTGAATTCTTTTCCTCAAAAGTTCTCCTTTGGCCTAATTTCGGTTCATGTTGTTAACTTAACATGGGCTCTAGTTGGTGACAAATGCTCTTTGAAATGGATTTTGGTTTGTGATGTGTACATTTAAACTATAAAGTTGTGTCACGACTTAAAATGTTACAATCTTCTGTAATTAGCAAGTGTATGGATATTTTGCTGAATAACTGTCCTTACAATGAATTCGGGTGTGTAATGTTCTCTTTGCACTCTTCATTTGACACCTTTTGTTTTCGATTGCCAATATATTCTTTTTTCAAGTCCCTTATAGTGATATTCTGATAACTACTTGGCATCTTCTATGTCTTCCAGGCTCTTGAACGGGAACCAGCTGACAGGTTCCTTGCCAGAGGAGATTGGTTATTTGCCAAAGTTACGCAGAATTCAGATTGACCAAAACAAAATATCAGGATCAATACCTAAATCATTTGCAAATTTGAATGAAACAAGGCACTTGTAAGGAAATCTTTGTTGCTGGTTTCGGTGCTCAATGGTTCCTTTTGTTCTTGTAGTATGCATAATGAATTCTCTTGTTTTCTGCAGTCATATGAATAACAATTCTATTAGTGGCGAAATTCCTCCTGAACTCTCTAGGTTACCAAAGCTTATTCACTTGTAAGTTTGCTATTTGGCTCCATGTCTTTTTATGGTTTGTAATTTTGGAAAGTTATTGGAAAGTAAGTGTGCCACTTAGGTGCGGTTGTTCTCGTCATTCTAATAATGACTATATACCAATGCAGCCTTCTTGACAATAATAACTTATCGGGATCCCTTCCGGCAGAGTTCTCCAAACTGCCAAACTTATCGATACTGTATGTCTCTCTTCATTCTGTTTAAATGGATACAATTTGTTTCTTCACCGCCTGAGAAGAGCTTAATATACATTTTCGTGTACTTCTCGGAAGATGATGATTCACATATGGTGATGACACTTAATTTAAATAAAATTCGAACTCCTTTCATTAGTCTTTTTTATATTATCATGTCTGTCTGTGGTTTTATCTTCAGTAAGTGTCTTTGTAGGCAATCTTCCCAAATACGAATGCAGTACTTGTTTGTTACTAACTTGCTATAGCTTTTCTTATTTACCTTTTATTGCTTAATGAACAGTAACTGAACCTTTCCAGTAAGGAGGTTTGCTTCTCTATGTTGAGTCTTGTAAGAACCAATACTTTGACAAAGATTATTGATTTTAGCAACCAAAGACAATAAAAAAATCCTACTATGTATACAAAATTTCTGATAATCTTTATGCTATCTACTAATTTCTTCCTATCACATTGTTTCAATTCTTTCTTTTTGCAGTCAACTAGATAACAACAATTTCACTGGGAGTGAGGTTCCTGCTAGTTTTGGGAACATGACTAAGTTGATGAAGCTGTAAGTAACCATTTTTTAATCTAATTTGAATAAGTTGTGTGATAAAGTTGACAATTGCAAGTCATGTTTTAAATGATAATGCTTTTGTGCGGTCTTTTTTTTTTTTTTTTCTTTTCAATCTAATTACATGTCATCCTTATCAGGAGTCTTAGGAATTGCAGCTTGAAAGGATCAATCCCTGATTTCAGCAGGATAGCCAACTTATCTTATATGTAAGTCCTAGCCTCCTCAAGTGTTCATGCAATTTTTTATTTCATTTCTCTTTATACAAGGTGCTAGTGCGGTTAGTACTGTATCCTTTCTTTGTTCTTCTATCTTGCATATGTTATGTCAATTGGTAAGTAAATGTTGAAACAGAATATCTTTGTTGGATTAATGAGATGACATATGAACTTGATTGAAATATATAAGTAAGAAAAAAGGGGGAGAAGAAGCAAAAGAGGGTGGAGGTTTAGCCATAATATCATGCTATGATGTCAAAGTGCTGTTCACAATTCAATCCCCACATTCCTATCAAAATCATCAGACATCCTGGTGTGGCTCTAATTTAGTCAATTTCAGTTTGATGTTGATTCTATGTCCTTCATATAGTTTATGGCTGACAACTCAATCATCAATTATAAGGTACTATAAATGTTTAATGGTATTGTACTTTTCTAAACTACCTTTTCCTGGAATGACTTTGAAAAGTGAATTTAAACTGATGTCGTAGTCCTGCTATTAAATATTTATCAAATGAAGTGTATGCTAAAAATGTAACCAGATGTATAAGCAGGAACTCAGTGTATGTTATTATGGTCATATATTGTGATCATAATCATTGGTCTGTACGCTGCCATGCTGGTATGTGCTGGTTGGGATAGATTAATCCACTGAAAGTGTACATCATTTGTCTTTTGTAAACCAGATTCCTAATTATAACAAGTATTCTTTTACACTCCATTTTCCAGAGACCTTAGTTTGAACCAGCTCAGTGGACCAATACCTACAGAGAAGCTAGCTGATAAAATGACTACTATGTAAGAACATTTTGTTTATGAATTTTATTTATTTCCATAGATGGGCTAGCATGTAATTGTGTTCTCATATAGTTCTATTTTGCAGCATTTTATCACACAACAATCTTAATGAGACTATTCCTGAAAACCTTTCAAGCCTTCCTCGCCGTCAGAAACTGTAAGCACAAGTGTATTTCTAGATATGTACTATTAACTTTTCTTTATATATAGTTGCCACATTGACTAATCTGATCTGTGCCTTAGGTCACTTGATGATAATTTATTGAGTGGTTCCGTGTCTTCCACTCTTTGGGAAAGCACAAGATCTACTACTGCTGCAAATCTTACTCTGTAAGATACACATTAATGTTTGAATGCTCTTAAGTGGGTCCTTTCCTGCAACCTGGATTGAACGATGTTTTACTGTTGATAGTTCATTTTATACTTTAAAGCACTTTGTTGTTGTTATTTGCTAACATCATGTGGGAGGCTGCTGTCTGAACTTCTTTGTATGTTTCTAATGGTTGCAGGGATTTTCGGAACAATAAGCTAACAGAAATTGCTGGCAATTCGAGTGTACCTGCAAATGTGACCCTGCTGTACAGCTCTGAACTTTCAACACTTAGGGTCTGTTTGACAGACAATTTATGAACAGTTTATAACTGCAAAACTGTATTTTATAAACTGGAAATAAGCAGTTTATAAATGCAAAACTGATCCATAAACTGATTGCTAAACAAACCCTTAAAAATTAGTTTCAATCCTGTTTGTGGATGCAATATCATGATTATCTCGTATATTTATCCCCATATGACTAGGCTTGAAGGAAATCCTTTATGCTCAAACAATAGCATCAGTGGACTCTATTGTGGATCTTGGTCTCAAGATAACAATACCCAAGATATGACAAATCATACAACTGGTTGCCCTTCCTTAGCATGCCCGCGCCCATATGAATATGCCCCTTCAGCTCTTATGGGATCTTGCTATTGTGCTGCACCATTAGTCATTCATTTTCGGCTAAAAAGTCCTACATTTTCAGAGTTTCTTCCATTTCAGAGTGCCTTTGAAGAGTACCTGACCTCTGAACTTAGTTTGAATTTAGAACAGCTGAATATTAGCTCCATTGTTTGGCAAGAAGGTCCTCGGTTGAAAATGGATTTGAAGCTTTTTCCTGTTTATGATAACGAGACCCAGGATAATCTTTTCAAAACAACAGAGGTTCGGCGAATTTGGAGAATGCTTACTGGATGGGAGGTTCCTGATCATGAAACTTTTGGACCGTATGAGCTACTTGACTTCATTCTTTTGGACCCTTACAAGTCAGGCATGTACAAAACTTTTCTTTCCTTGCTACTTTAATAGTTTAATTGCAATTGTATAACTCAAGCCTCAGTTCTTGTTGCATCCAACTCTTAAGAGCAAAGTTTTCACTTTGTCAAGGCAGTCTGCTTCCTTAAAAAGATGATACAAAATAAAAAAAAAAGAGTACTAAACTAGCGGCTCTCATTTTTGAAAAATCCTATAGAACAGCTTTCATCTCAAGTTATTTTCATCAAAGCACCTTATTGCTATAACACTTCCGGTATATCATTATTGGACTGTATAATATCAGCTGTTAATGATGGTTAATGCCTCATATTGGATTTTGATCCCTGATGCTAATATGTGCACTTTTCATACACATGGATTACTTTTTGTGGGACTTGCTTAAATGATAGATCAGCTTGCTCGATTTGCTTGAAGGTACATATCTTGGGAAAGGCTAACGTGCCCATATTTTGACAATATGTCACTATTAACAACATATACCACAGGAAACTGTGAAGATGGGAAAGATATGGATGTGATTGTGATCCTATGTAACCATGTCTGTAATTTTTCATGGCCAGAAAGATGCTGGTTATTTTCACAGTTCATTAGATGTACAAACTTATGATATATGCGCTTTTTCCTTTTACAGTATTTTCACAATCATCGTCACCATCATCTGGTTTAAGCAAGGGTTCCTTGGCTGGCATAATTATTGGAACCATAGCTGGTGTAATTGCATTATTGGCAATCGTCTCACTTTTCATTGTAAAGAAGCGTCCGAGAAAAAACGAAGGTAAATCAAAAGGGCAGAAAGTGGTTCCTCCATACACTATCTGATTAACAATATCTGGGAGATATTTCCTCTAGCTTATGTTGCTCTTTTCTCAACCAACTGCCAAATACCAACATAAAATAGATAAACATAGCAGATGTATTTATAGTTACTATTCTCTTGTGCTAATTTTATTTCCCAATTTGAATGCTAACTGATCTCAAGTTTAAACGGTGGGGAAGTTGTATGCAACATTGGCTGGAAAGGCAATCCAGACCCCCTTTTAACTCTTCATTGAGGAGTCCTTTCTTGATCCAAAGCTAATCATTTTTATGATGACGATAAAAATTGTGTTGGCGTCATATTGTTTTGCAGCATCCAGGATGCCTATTGTTAAAGATGTGAGAAAGTTTACCTATGAAGAGATGGCTCTTGCTACAGGCAATTTTTCCAGTTCTGCTGAAGTAGGACAAGGAGGATATGGAAAGGTGTACAAAGGTACTCTGGCTGACGGTGTATTAGTGGCCATTAAACGCCGTACTAAGGAATCACAACAGGGTGATACGGAGTTCATTTCGGAAGTAGAGATACTTTCAAAGTTGCATCATAGGTACCTCGTCTCTCTGCTTGGGTATTGTTATGAGAATGGAGAACAGGTAAATTTGCATACCCTCATCATAAGTGGTGGTAAAATTTTCTAATATAATTTTGTTATTGTTTTAGATATTTGGTCATCACTTACCAACGTGCAATACATCAGTTTTATCCAACTTGTGCATACGAGCGCACCGACCTTATATACTGGGCTCGAAATGTTCCCACTTTAGATGTGGGAACTTATTATCTCCAACAACATTAAGCTGGATCTACAAGGAATACGTTTTATTTCTCTAATAAAGCACTATTAGATATTTAGATTTAGTGGAAGATGCATGCATTCAATCAGCATTGACAAGTCATTCACTGTACTGATGATTGAATCCTTTGACATGTTCGTAAAATTTTATCTTGCAGATGTTGGTTTATGATTTCATGAAAAATGGAACGTTAAGGGATCAAATTTCTGGTGCGTTTCTTTGCTCCATTATGTATTTTCTTATTTTCAATCTTCTTATTTAATTGATCCAATTTTCTTCCCTGCATTCCCTGTATCACAGCTAGGTCTGATCGGCCTCTAAGGTTTGCCACAAGACTGAGAATAGCACTTGAATCTGCCCGGGGGATCCTCTACCTACACACTGAAGCTCATGATGTGATATTCCATCGGGATATTAAGTCTACAAACATCTTGTTGGACTCCAAATTTACAGCCAAGGTTGCAGATTTTGGACTATCACGACGAGCCCCAGTTCCAGACACTCGGGGGATTGTCAATACTTCTGATATGACTACAGACGTTAAAGGAACTCCGGTATGCTTACTATTTACTGAATATATTTTGTTACTCAAGTGATTGCAAGAAACATTATCAAATTGATCTCTTGCAGGGATATGTTGATCCAGAGTACTTCTTGAATCGTATTTACACCGACAAGAGTGATGTTTATAGCCTCGGTGTAGTGTTCCTTGAACTTCTAACTGGCAGACATGCAGTTAGATTCGGAAGGAATATAGCCGACGAGGTACTCCTTGGCTCTTTAAAATTGCAGAAACTAGTCTTTTTGGTCAGGCAAAAACAGCAAAAAAGGCCTTACTATATAGGAAAATTTGCAGTACTTTTTCACTTGTCAGTAAACATTGCGAGTAACATTAAGTACCTTATAAGCATGACATTAGCAGAAACTCATCCTTTTCCCATATCCATTCATGTCTTTTTCCCCAATGTAGGTTAGTGCATCATATCTGTCCGGGGACATTTTATCTGTGGTTGATGAGCGGATGGGATCTTATCCTCGTGAGTGCGTAGTAAAATTCGCATCCTTGGCTCTCAGATGCTGTCTCGCCAACGGTGTTGGAAGGCCGACTATGTCTGAGGTCGTCCGAGAACTTGAAACCATAACATTGATGATACCAGAATCTGACACTAGATCAACGCCGGAATCTTCATCCAACAACCAAACGAGAGATTCGGCTTCATCATCAGCCCCTACAAGGAGGGATATTTCCATATCATTCGATGACCCTGGCAGTGACCTTATCAGCGGATATTTCCCTTCCATTCCTCCTAGATGAAGAGTCTAAAGATCCACTTCAAGTATACATTTTAATCTTGCAGAGTGCAATGTACAAATTTACAGGGACGTAATTGCTGGTGTGTGTTTATGATAAATAGAATATGTAGTCAATAGAATAATTACCGTGTGTGTATGCGATTGATTAGTTGGAATCACCTTCTTGCTTCGTCTTCGTCATCATAAAACTCTTAACTACATTTACAATTTTGCATTGTCTAAATAAATGGATTAAATGCTCATAAATTTATGATTTAAGTAAACCGGTAATTAACTAAAAATATACGGATTGAATGTTCACAAATGTAAGTAGTAGTAAACTTTATTTGTTGTAACAAAAAAAAAAAACTTTATTTGTTGAAGATACTAGTTTTATTGTTGTCTAAAAGAGTTTTTTTTATAAATATTATCTTAACATTGTTTATTAAAAATAAATTAAAAAAAGAAGAAGAATTTAACGAATTATTCAGTCTGAATGTTGGCCGAATTATTCACCGTATGACGAAGCGATGGGAAATGGGAGAATCGTGGGATTTATTTTGGCTCGTATTGTTTTTAAATCTACCCCAACATTACTCTAAGTACCGAAGTAGCAGAGGTGGATGAGGCAGGTTGGGATTGGGAGAGGGGTACCCCCATCTACAAAACCCTAGTTCCGATTCAACTATCACGATCTCATCTCCTTCTCAATTATCGCGTTCATCGATTCATGCGAACTCTAATTTCTCACTTCTGCTTCTTAATTTCCCTTATTCTAGTTGTTTCCTGCAAGTAATTCGAACTTATATTCACACCCGAGACTTTGAAGCTCTTTAAGCATTAATCGAGCTTTGGAGATATCGATAGAGAAGGAAATGGAAGGATTGTCTCTTAATACACCAAGAACAGTGGAGGAAGTGTTCATCGATTTTAAAGGAAGACGAGCTGGCTTGATTAAAGCTCTCACTTCTGGTCTCTTTTTTTTAGTTATTTTGCTAATGTTAATTCGTCGCGCATATTGCTTGTTGAAAATGTTGAATTATACTGTTTTCGTGTTTGTTTATTCGGTTTTCTTTCTTGTTGGTTCTGCCTTGCAGATGTGGAGAAGTTCTATCAACAGTGCGATCCCGGTTAGTTTTTATTTTCCTGAGCTTGTTCGTATTATATGTGGATAATTTGACTATGTAATATGTGAAGGAGTGTGTTGACTTTAGGACTGTCAATCACTGTCGTCAAGAAATATGAATGTCATCTATGATCTTGAAGGCGGAATTCTTCCAGTTTGAGCAGCCTTTAGCAACCGATTTGTTTAGATCAGTATTTGAGTCCATCTCAGGGCTTGTTTGGTTGTTAACTTCGTGTGGAATAGACAATCCGAGAAAGTAGCCTTTAGATACATGTATTTGGTTTGTTTTTGTTAGATGCTTATAACCACCATTTTTTACTCCGAATCTTACTTATTCATCACATGTTGAGACATGCTAATTTAATTCACGAGAAATGTATTTTAGCCAAACACAATTTTCCAGTTCCTAATAAGTACAGCTTGGGATGATGGACTTCCAACGTTGAACCAAATGATCTCTCAATGCTGAGATGGTTTAGATGGAAGACTGTGTGTAATAAGTTATGTGAGAGATATCTTTGGCTTCATCACATTAGTTATTTCAGGTCGACACTGTGATTGCTGTTATGGGAGAATTTAGATGGAAGACTGTGATCTAATTGCTACCTTGCTTGTGTCACAGAGAAGGATAACTTGTGCTTGTATGGTCTTCCAACTGAGACTTGGGAAGTTAATCTACCTGTGGAAGAGGTGCCACCTGAGCTTCCGGAACCAGCTTTAGGTATCAACTTTGCTAGAGACGGGATGCAAGAAAAGGATTGGTTATTGTTGGTAGCAGTTCACAGTGATTCATGGTTACTTGCTGTTGCATTCTACTTTGGTGCTCGCTTTGGTTTCGGGTTGAATGAAAGGTACAAATTAATCTCATTGAACTTGACTCGTTTTGGATGTATGTTGAACTTGATACTAAAGGTTATGCTGCTGATCTGATGTGGCTTTTGTAAGGTTGAAATTGTTTTCATTACCTTTCTTTTGAATGTCATTAATGTGCATTTCAAGTAAGTCGCATCTTGCTCAGACCAATAAATAAGGCTGAGGTTATAGCTAAAGCTGCCAATAGAAACCACAATAAGTAGTCACAATAGCCATGAAGGAGTTGAATACTTAGATTAGATATGTTTTTTTATGTATATATTTATAAAAAAAAGAACTGACTTAAGTTTAAGTAATTATTTTTGTAAAAATAAGAGATAGAATAAGAGAAAATATTTTTGTAGCAACTCTACTATGTCATGAAACTCAAAGATGGAAGAGAAGAAAGTCTCTGAAAATGTATGTTAGTTTCACATGGAGATGGTACCTTTTGCATCAAGTTTTCACATATTTCTTCTCTTGCAGTTTTTGTGGTAGGATAGTCATGCTATACGGCCATTCTTTAGGGATGAAGTTACTGGAATAGTTTACTCCAATTATTGTCTTGATGCTTCTCATCTTTCTTCTTGGACATACTTAATGTATATTCTGAGAAGTAAGGTATATTCTGCTGTATGGGGTGTATAGTTCACAACTTCATGTATATGATATGTGCTTATGTATGTTTATTTTCAATTACATTTTTATATTTATAAGAAATAAAAGGGGTTATCTCCATTGAAACTAGCAGTGGGTTATACCAGCTCCTTGTCACGGTTTATGCCTCAGCCTGTGATTATTACATTGAATGTTGAAGGGGATGGCTTGTTTTTGATACTTTTGACCTCATATGAGAGCATTGGATGCAACATCTATGCTGAAAGAGATTGCCTCACAACACATTGCTTTGTTGGTGAATGGTGTGCTAAGCGAAGCTTTCACATTTGGCCAATAAAACTACCCTCTTTGTAAGCATACGTTACAGAAAATCTAGCATCAGCCGAGGCATGGAGCTCTTGTACCAAACAATGTGAGGTATTTGTGCTGTAGGTTTCCTGTGCCAGCAAGGAGCTTGGCATCCCACATAAAACCACATAAACTTAATTCTTTCCCAATTCTGCTGGATCAGTGAATTGCTTACGAATGTCTCTCAAACAGAAAAAAGAAAAAATTTTATTCTGGTGGACTATTTGCCTCAAGTCTAGCATTTGAGGAAGTCTAGGCACAGATTTTAGAAGATATTTTCATTTCTTGCCTTCATTTTGTACTTTTTATTCTAAGTTTCTCTGTTTTGCTTTTAATTACACAGGAAGAGATTGTTTCAGTTGATTAATGAACTGCCAACAATATTTGAAATTTTGACGGGAAATGGTAAGCAATCAAATGACCAGTCAAGCAACCACAACAGTAGAAATAAATCTAGCTCGAAGGTAGCAAATACTTGTCATGCTTTCGTTCTTTTACAGTAGTTCCTATACACTCTACCTTGAAAATTTTCTTTCCGTTTCTCAGCAAATCATGCTTTCTGCTTCATGTGTTATGCAGTCCCGACAACCTGAGCATCATCACAACAAAGGAGTTAAGACTGCTGCTCCAAAGCAAGAGGAGAGTGATGAAGAAGATGAGGAAGATGACGAACAAGGTGCAGCGTTATGTGGAGCATGTGGTGACAACTATGGGGCTGATGAATTTTGGATTTGTTGCGACATTTGCGAGAAGTGGTTCCATGGCAAGTGTGTCAAAATTACCCCTGCAAAGGCGGAGCATATCAAGCATTACAAGTGCCCTGTTTGCAGTAGCAAGAGAGCTAGGGTTTGAGCAGATTCAAGAACATAGACAATTCGATCCAGGTGTCGTTTGAAAACTCACAAGAATGATACACTGTCTTCTTTACTTGCTTTTTGTTTGAGGCCAAAAACAGGGAAACCTTTGTTAGATCAGTAACCAGAATTGCAATATTGGGCTGTTGAAAATCTATTTTGAGTCTGTAGAAAACATGGAAGTTGTGGCGTGGTATAAAAAGGACCACTCCTTATAAGCGATTTTGCCCTAACTCCAGGCTCCACAGCACTTCCGAGTGCTTGCCTAACAATCCAAAGCTTGAAATTTTCGATTGAAATCCATCCGGATGTTCAGAACAATGCTCAAGAAAGGTTTAGAAAAACGACAGGAGAAAAGTTTCCTCAATGTCTTTTTTGCTGCTTCCGGTAACCTTTTTTATAAACCCAAGCAATAATAAAGATTATTTTTCTAATTCATCACAAAATTCTGCAATAAAGACCGATTCATCACAAGTTGCCCCTCCCACCATCCAGTTGGACTAATTAAACTTAGTGTATTATTTTGACCATACACAATATTAATACACAATTTCAATTACACAATATTTATACATAATTTCAAATACACAATATTACCCACAATTTCAATTACACAATATTTATACATAATTTCAAATACACAATATTACAATATTAATAAATAAAAGACTTGTGTAACCAAAACCTTGTGTACGAAATACCTTTCATTGAATTTCTTTCCTGAATAATACGTAGGTACATTGTGTATATTCGAGTCATTTTATCGCTCGAGTATTTCGTACACAAGGTTTTTGGTTACACAAGTCTTTTATTTGTTAACATTATGTATTTGAAATTATGTATCACTATTGTGTAATTGAAATTGTGTATGCTCGAGTATTTCGTACACAAGGTTTTTTGTTACACAAGTCTTTCATTTATTAACATTATGTATTTGAAATTATGTATCACTATTGTGTAATTGAAATTGTGTATTAATATTGTGTATCATAAAAAAAATATACAAAGTTTAATTAGTCCAATTGGTATAAGGGCGAGAGGGGGCAACTCGTCCAGAGTTCGAATCCTACCTTTTACACAATTTTTTATTTATATATTATAATTAACATATCAGCAAAAGAAAAAGTTTGACCCTAATGCATAGAATTATTACGTGTCGATTTTGCTTTTTTGTCTCTTCTCTTGTATTTTTCTTTTTGAATTTATTTAGAGTAAGTTGTCTAAACATTGACGGTTGGTAAATAGATTGTGATATTGATACGCATGTTTATACCTACAAGTTTATGTGTTGGAGTAGTTCATATACCCATTTTTTCCCAAGTGGTATATGACATTATCTAAGAAAGAAAAGTATAATGAATAACTAATGTAATTGTGCTCTACTGTACCTAACATAAATCTACTTGTATGTGATCTCTACCCAAAATAGAGGGCTCAATCTTAATTAGAGTTGATAATATTCGGGTTTAGGCTGGATTCGGACCGAACTTTTTCTAGTTTTTTGTCCGGATTTGGGCTAAATCCGGGCCCCGGGCTTCAAGTCATGTTCGTGCCCGTTTGCCAAGTTGGGTCGGGCTACCCACCGGTACCCGAATTAACTTTTTTGCCTGCATAAACAAATGTATTTTTGTCTATCTTAAAATCTGCATTCATTCCGCCTCCAATCTTCTAAAAAACCTACTTTTAACTTGCATTCAGCCTGTCCAAAAATCAAAATATGCATTAAAACTACATTCAACCGGTTTAATAATCAAAACCTACATTCAGACTTCATTCAAAATGTTTAATACTTCATTCAACTTGTTCAAAATTTGCATTCAAATGACGATATTTCAAAATCTGCATTATATAAACGAGCCGAGTTTGAGCATGTTAATGCTCGGCTTGTTCGGGTAAAGCTCGGCTCGTTCGGATAAAATAACACTAAATGGGCATTATTTTAGACGAGCTACTCGGGCTCGGCTCGTCAAAAGCTCGGCTCGGGCTCGTCTCGTTTGTAAAGAGCCGAGCTTGAGCATGTTAAGGCTCGGCTCGTTCGGCTCGTATAACACCCCTAGTTGAAATATCAAAGTTGTTCAAACATTACATAGAGTCAAATGATCATCAAAATACAAATATTGTCCAAACTTTCATCCAAATACAACCTGAAATTAAATAATCAATACAAAACATCAATATTTAAAACCAACAAAGATCATTCTTTTCGGTAATGCATGTCTCATCATCCTTGTCACCCTCCTACACTCCTTCACTTATTTGAAGGATCTTGGATTGACCTTGAAAACATCAAAATAAAGACATTTAATCAATATGAAGCAACTATTACAAAATTTTAATCATGTATAAAACATAACAAAAAAAGATCAATTACCTTCGACGAAGGTACTAACACGCAACCAATCTTCATAACACGAAATTACTTCGATAATATCAACAACAAGAGAGCTTCTCGAATATGTTATAATTTTTTTTCCAAGCTAAAAGCATAATCAGATGGAACACTTGAGATAGAGATAAAGAATATCCCGGGCCAAATAAGAAAGGGATGGAAGAGTGTTATAATTATATTTTCAAAACTCCAAAATATCAAATCCCTTTCGAAAATCATGATTCTTCCCATCAAGATATTGCTCCAACTCAGGTTTACTAGTAGGCTTTATTTTCTTGCTTAAATGATCAAACAAAATATCATAAGGAGAATGAAAACTCCTTCGTATAGTAATTTCATAATCACTCAAGTTATTAACTACTTCATTGTTGCTGTTTTTTGCATTATTTGTGTCCGCTGAAGCCCCATGTTGTTTGTATTCATCTAACAACTCTATCAAAGTTTCCATAACTTTCTCAATAATCTCTTTGGCTTTTTCATCCCAAAAAAATCTTTCATAGCAAAAATAATCCCCTTTCAATTTCATACGAGGGTCCAAAATAACATCACGAGACAAAAGTAAATTATAATCATCTCAATACTTTGTAAACTTCACTTTCATTTGAGTGACCATATCAGAAAAAATGCAATAGGGACCTTCACCAATAGATAATAAATGCATATGAATACGCCACACCCCATGAAAGTAAATATTGGCCGTGGGTGTCTTTGATACATAAAACCGATAGGTTACATCATAAAAGATATGTAGAAACTTGTAAATCTCATCCACCTTTTCCCAATACTCGATTGTCAAACGATGTGTTTTCAAATCAAAATTTTTGCTAACAAAACTATCAATTGAATCTTGAAAGTATAGAAACCTATCGCGCATTGTGAATGTGGAATTCCACCTAATAGGTGTGTCTAAACCCAGCTTCTTGGTATATTTCAATCCAAAGTTCGTGCAAACAATTTCGTATAACCTTTTCTTCTTAAGTATGGAATGCCTTAAATGAATGATACTATTACGAATTTTGACAACCACCACGTCTATAGCTCCAAGCGAGCTTGTTGCTTGCACCACCAAGTTAATTATGTTGCAACAAAAACACATGTAAGAAAAACCTCCATCCAACCGCAAAATATTTTTTCTAACAAGATGACTCCTAAGTGATGCAATCATAATGTCATCATATGATGCATTATCAAGGGTAAAGATTTCCATTCACTTACACATAGCAAAATCTCTTCAGCAAGAGAAACGCCATCAAAGGGATGGGTTAAAGCTGAAATTTTGATCATCCGCTTTTGTAATTTTAACTTTTTATACCCAATGACTTGTTACACACATGAACTCCTTAGAACTATTTTCACTTCTCCATTTATCTGTTGTAAAACAAATCCTACCTGGAGTGTTTTATAACTCAACACAAATCAACTTCTTAGTTTCTTTATAACGAGAAATTGCATCCTTCTTAATTATAAGTCTACCGACAAGATGAAAATCAAGTGCAATAATTCTCATCGGATTTTTAAAACGGGTTTGCTCAACAACACCAAAAGAATGACCTCCAAATACGACAAATTGACAAAAAGCTTTACAAATGTCATCAAAACCAGCAAAGTGACTCCTTATAAACATTTTGTTCATATTTATATTACTTGTAGAACCACCAGCAGATATACAATAACTTTTCAAATCACGATTACTACAAAGCAGTGCATGCAAATACGTGTCTTTCAAGATGAGTTGTAACATTACATAAATGAGCATTTAATTTTTTATTAATATAAATAAATAAAGATACAAAAAAGTTATAAAATACACGCGTAAATCTTTACCAAAGGTTAATAAACTAATTTGTTAATATAATTTAATAAACAAATCTAGCTTTGAAAATTTTACTAAGTATGATTGTCATAAATTTTTAAAAAAACATATACTACATAAGTGAATGACTTTAAATCAAAATAATAATATATATTAAAAAAAATATAATTTTATTATGATTCCATAATTATAAATACTATCATTAATTTGAAAAATGTTATACATCATTTTCTTATTATTAAAAAATTATATTAATACTTATCGAGAAAATATTATAATTTAAATCTTAATTTTAATTAATAATTATTATTTTCAAATTGAAGTACCCGGCTCTTCAACATCCAACTGCAATTTCGCAACCAAATTAATTGATAGGGACAAAGTGAAACACTAGTTGTGAGAAAGAGCAACATAAATAATCAAAATATCCCCTCTAGCATCCATTAATCCTTTTTCTACAAACGAATGTTAGACCTTGTCACACCGATTGCTCCATTATCTACCTTTTGAAGATGTCGAAGTTGGTCGTCCGTGATTACCCCTCCATTGTTGGACTCAAGGCTAGAAAATGGAACAAATATTAAGAAAAAGATAAAAATGTGTAGTTTGTGGGAAAAGAAGACTTTAAAATTTTTCAAATTTTATAAGTATATATAATGACAAAAAAACTTAACGGCAATTTGTTGCAACTAATATATCCAATTTATGGTTTCTTATTATATGTCGTTATTTATTTTAGATTTTGTTTTGGTTTGGAAAATTTTAGTCAAATTAGGGACTTTAGATTAGTAAAGATTTCAAAATTTTATTGCAAATTTGGTAATTTGAATCCGCTGGTTAAATAATTTGTTTATATTATTTTAAGAGTTTTGTTTATCCTTTAAAAGGGAAAAAATGAAAATTATAAGATCTTAAAAGGATATAAATAACGTTTTATTCGATCGATAATAATAATACGTCGCCCGTACAAAGAAATTACAAGATTTGTGGTTACCTAATGTAAAAGATAAACTTTAAATGCACAAAAATGAAAATTTTTCAAACATATATGATGGATGGTTTTGTGCTATTATATAAAACTGTTGGATACTTGAAAAGAAGAAAGCACTTCCGTAGTTCCGTGTAGTGGTAAGTGCTAATTTCGCTCCTTCATAGTGGTACGAGCAGAGGAAGAAAGCTCAATTTCTCCTTGTCTTCACTTCCCTCCAGAACTCTTCTCTCAATCATCCTTGTCCAATGGAATCTGAAGATGCACCAACCGTAGTTGTCATGGATTCGAACCCTAGTGATGACGACACCCATCCGAATGCCGTCGATAACGCCAATTCCGGCCTGGATTCCGATTCCGATTCCGACTCTGACTCGGAGGATGAAGCTCAGCAACACTTGCAAATCCAGACTCTCGAGTCTCAACTCTCCTCCAACCCCTCTAATTACGAAGCTCATGTTCAGGTAATCTTATGTGTTGCTCTTAACTAGGTCTGGATTATGGTTTTGAACTTCTGATTTATAATTTCTTTTTCTTCTGTGGCGTTAAAATCATCAGTACATTAAACTTTTGAGGAAAACAGGAGAGATTGATAAACTAAGGCAAGCTAGAGAATCCATGAGCCAACTGTTTCCTTTGAGTCCTTCGATGTGGCAGGAATGGCTTAAAGACGAAATTTCGTTATCCTCCTCTCGGTAGTAGGCCTATAAATTACCTCTATTTGAGCATTTGTCTGAAATTCATTTCGTTATTTTAACTTTGTGATTGTTGATTTGCTAGGCCGGAAGCAGTTACTGAGATTGAACAGCTCTTCGAGCGTGCTGTGTTTGATTATCTGGTTAGTTCATTCCATTTTTGGTTGTTTAGGGCTGAAATTGAACTTAATATTCTGGAAGAATATTTTGAAGGTCATTATTTCTCACATTGGTTTCCTCGTTTCATCATTGGCATAATGAACTACAACCAGAAGTAACTAATCCCTTTTTTGAATTGCATTCTTTTGCAGTCTGTCCCTCTTTGGTGTGACTACTTGAACTTCATACAAGAACATGATCCATTAGTCTCTCAATGTTCTGCGGATGGCTTGTCTAAGGCAAGAACTTTATTCGAGCGTGCGCTAACTGCAGCTGGTTTGCATTTCTCTGAAGGGAGTAAGATATGGAATGCATACAAGGAATTTGAACAAGCTATCCTTCTTACTATTGATGAGTCGGATACAGAGGTGATAATTTGTGACAGTATTTCATTTCTGGCATAGAAACTTCTTGTTTGCAGTTCATTCCGAAATATCCTATGTATAAAAACCTATATACATATGAATTTCGAGCTGAACATTATGATTAGAGTGTGTCCTATTGACGCTGCTTCTTCAACAAGGTTGAGAGGTTGGCTTTATATAGCATAAACAATAATTTTTGTAACATCTAGCTATGTATGGCCTTGCGTGCTACTGCCTTCAACTTATAATGAGAGGTTATAATGAAATTTTCTTCATGATTATAGGCGAAAGAGAAGCAAGTTCAGCGTATACGTACTATATTTCATCGCCAGTTGTCTGTTCCCTTGGCTGACATGAGTTCAAGTCTACATGCTTACAAGGCTTGGGAGATTGAACAAGGAAATCTTCATGATGCTGAATCTGGTGACTTGAGTAGTGTTTCTTCGCACATTGCTTCTGCCTATAAGAAGGCATTGAACCTGCATGATGCTCGTGTTAGTTTGGAAGAACAAATCTCTAGAGCTGGCATAAGTGACTCTGAGAGACTTTCATCATTCATGGTACGTAGTATTTCATTAAAAGTTCTAATGGTTTACTGTTTTAAAAAAAATATTTTTTTATCTTTCTTCTGTCTTTATGACCCCTTTGCCCCTTAGCCCGAGTGAAGTTTCATGCTTAGTGCTAATACTGCTTATTGTATTAATATTATGATTGAACATGAAATACTTGCACAGCCAAACATAAGTTTCAGTATGTACTTTTAGAAGTTATATATTCTCTGGATTTTGGATCTTTTATACAATTTTATGCAGCACTTATGTTTACTGGTTGACATTTCAGACCTATTTAAGGTTTGAAGACTCTTCTGGTGACCCTGCCCGTGTTAATGTACTTTATGAGCGTGCCATTACTGAGTTTCCCGTATCAAGTGATCTATGGCTTGATTATACTCGTTATTTGAATAAAACGTTGAAGGTAATTTACTTAGCATTTGGATCCTTTTTTTCATTTTACTATCTTGTAATTTCTCATGATATCAGTTCCCCTTTTCAGGTTGGCAATGCTGTTAGGGATGCTCATTTGAGGGCAACAAAGAATTGTCCTTGGGTGGGTGAACTTTGGGTAAGGTACTTGCTTTCCTTGGAACGATGCCATGCTTTGGAAGATGAACGATCTGAGGTACGGTCCTAACTGTAATGATAAATTGACACAATATTCACAATCTTAACCCTTTATAAGGGCTACCAATTATTGTCAATCCACGGTTGTAGCTGTTAGAAGACAGGTTGAGAAGTTCTAACTTCTGGGACATCAAGATGACCATCTAGAGATAATTTGATTGATTGAATTTGATCTTATAGGAGAGTAATTGTTTGAAAAGTGAATTTCGAAGTGTTGAATGTTTTATGAAAGAGTAGTTTTCTTGGACGAGGTAATACACTTCATTATTGCCTTTCCTGAACCATTCTCTTTCAAACATCTGTTGTGCAACGAAAATATGACATAGGAGATAGTAAGCTTTCTTTGAAGCTGCTTAAAAATTTTCCACAACTTGTCATGTTTTACCTCAATAGTTTAAATATGTTTTGGAACATTGCGAAATTCTTAAACCTAGTCTGAAATATTTACACTGCTTGATCATAATATGGTAGATGTGCTTGTAGCTTTTGTTGAGTAGATTTTATTCTTCTATCTACAAAAGAAAACATGTCCTACTTTTTTTTGTTATCAAATTAAATAGGAGAGATCTTGGGTATTCATTCATGTGCAGTGTTTCAGCTATGCTTCTAAATTTGGTGTCTTCCCTTCCAATTTTCCTTCAACAAATTTTACTAAAGCTTGCATTTTGAGTTGGTGGTATTTTCTTTTTTTTTGTCTTAATCCTTTTCAGGTTTTTGAGAAGGCCCTGCTATGCACATTTGCAAGCTATGAAGAGGTAATTCATCATCTTTTACGTCGTTCTTTGATTTTCGTTTTCTTTTGTGTTTGTAAGACTTCATGTCCTTGCATGTGAATAAAGTTGTTATGCGGATACATTCATCCTTAGTGTTCTGCATATATATTGCATGATTGCATTCATTTTCTTGTCTTTTTAGTCTTCTTCATATTTATTTAGATTACTACTAATTTCTGGTTGATTAGTCTTATTGATATAATGATATGCAGGTCTGATCATATAATAACAACATTACTTGTTGGGTATAACTTTGCAATAACAAAAAAGAGTTGTGTACCATGTGACCTACCGGTATTCTAAAAAAACACTAAAAAACTGATGTCCAAAAGCATAACTAGCTTTACGTACTATGTTGCTTAGAGAAGATGGAACTCTTACCATCAACAACCTTTTTTGCTTATAGTACTTGGATTTGTTCCTGACTCGGATAGACGGATTGAGAAGGATGATGTCAGTAGCTGAAGAAATTCAGGTGATGGATTATGCTGTCATTCGGGACACCTTTCAGGTATATTCTTCTGTTGTGATTCTCTATCTCTGCAATTTACAGCTGGTATTTTTCTGTATATATTTGTCAATTTTAATTATCTCCTTGTCTGGTCCAGCGCGCTTCAGATTATCTGTCTCCGCAACTGAAAGGCACAGATACTCTGTTGCAATTGTACACTTACTGGGCTCGTTTGGAGTTGAGTTTGCGTAAAGATATAGCTGCAGCTCGCAGTGTCTGGGAAAGCTTGCTAAAAATTAGGTTTGTGTATACGTCCCTTCATATTGAACATAATTCTGTCACAGTTGTATAATATTTCAATGATGATTGATTTTGTTTATATAGTGGTTTGATGTTGGAGGCATGGAAAGGTTTTATAGCAATGGAAATTGAAAATGGAAATATAAATGAAGCTAGGTCAATTTACAGAAGATGTTATACCAAAAGATTTCCCGGTTCTGGGTCAGAGGTATGCCTCTTGTCATTGTGAATTTTTTTGGTGATGAAATTGGTTGCTGATTAATCTTTGCAGTGGCTGAGATTGTTGAATTCTTGCCATGAAATTGCTCACATTTAGCTTACCTCAGGCCCTCAACTTAGGAAAGATAAAGACCAGCTAAGCGATAATTGACTAATGACCATACAATGTTTTTTGATGCTCACTAACATGGATCAGAGTATGACTTTGTTATTACCCTTCCTGGACGGACACCAGCCGTCCCGACTTTGCCGTAGACAGCCCTTCCTGGACGGATTTGGGCACTGGACGTTTCAAGACGGGAAAATTCGGGTTTAGACGGTCTGGACGGTTTAGAAGGTTGAAAACCCCAATTTCTAAAACCAAACCCTAAACCAATTTCTTCTCAATCTTACCCCGATTCCTCTCATTCTCGTTTTTTTTTCTCTTGGCGATTGCAGCACTCCGGCGACGGCGAGGACTCCGACTGGTGGCCCTCTCTCCCTTCCTCCCTCTCATTGTCTCTCTCGCTCTCTGTCTTTCTTTCCCTCACTTTGTCGTTTTCGCTGTCTCAAACTCTCAGGACTCGTAAGTGGTAACCTAATTAACTATTCTGTTCAGCTGTCCGTCTCAATCTTGACCGTCTAGGGTAAAATACATGAAAATGAATATTATTTGCATTATATGTAATTTGTATAAAACTACAGGATGAAATACATGAAAATAAGCCCAAAATGTCTTGACCGTCTAGAATCCGTCTAGACGGCCGGGCACGGTGCCTTTCCGTTCCGTCTTTGTCTTGCGTCTTTTCGAACATTGATCCATGTTGAAATTGAGATTACACTTTGTTGCTCCTGCTCCTCTAATATTCTACTGGCTTCAGATTACAAATTCATACTTTTAATCCATGTTGAAAATGATTTGAACCTCCTGATGGAGCTTATCATTTCAGGAAAAGGAAAACATCCAGATCATAATCACTAAATAAATGAAAATGCTAGTGAAATCTAGGTTTAGTCTCTTTTTGTGCTTAGAATAAGTACATTTTTTTTTCCGTTGAGAAATGAAGATCTAACGTCTCTTTTTTAGTATAAGATATAACGATTCTTTTTACTGGAAAAAAACTATCAAATGGTTACCGCCTTACCTGACCTCCTATTGTTGAGTAGCATGTTTTTATTCAGGCTGTATTTTCTATTTTAATTATGAGCTCCGACTTCTGATCAACATAATCTACACAGTAGTCTATGTATGTAGATGCCATAATTTACTAATATTGCCTATCATTATTTAACAAACTGAACTCTATACTGTTTAATGTTTTGTATTACTGTAATTTCTAGTGTAGTATATTGAGAATTAGATGATACCTTTATTTCCTAAAAAAAGCAGATTAATACAGGACATATGTCATCATTGGTTGCGGTTTGAGAGGGAGTTTGGCACATTAGAAGATTATGACCAGGCAACTCTGAAGGTATTACCTGTGTACCTGTTTGTTTTCTTTCCTTGAATTCCTTAAAGAAATATAATGCTATGATTTGTGGTTAGTTTCATGTAATTATACAGTTATAGAAAGTTATCTTTTTGTCAAAAGAAGAAAGCATCAGCCGTCTTTTATTTCACAATCTGGAAATTGCTTTTACTATTTGTTTCAAATAGAAGATGATGGTCTCTTACCTTGGTTGTGATTTGTAGGTTTCACGTCGTTTAGAAGAACTACAGTTATTAAGGCAGCAGCAAGAGTCAAAAGCTGTTGCTGCATCAGTAGAACAGAGAGATAATGGCCCCAAGGCCCCCAAGAAGAATGCCCGGGAAAAAAGGAAATCAGGTCCAAGTTTAAGCGAGCAACAGCCTGTGAAGAGGCAGAAACAGTTAGAAGAAGTGCCAAAAGAAGATGAGAAGATGGACTCAAACCTACAGGATAAACCAGTTGAAAAGAACATGGAAGAAATAGAAGGAAAAACTGAACCAGATGGCAATGATGAACATCAAAAGAGAGAATCTAGTCGAGATAAGCGAAAGTTCACTGACCAGTGCACTGTGTTTATATCAAACCTCAATATCGATGTAAGTTTACTTTCGAATAATAGTCTTCACCCTATTTCTTATTTCTCCACAAATTAAGAATATAGCAACATGTTATTTACCTTTATGGTGCTCATATGCAGACAAATAATGATCATCTTGGGAATTTCTTCAGTGATATTGGCGGGGTTGTTGCAATCCGTGTATTGAAGGACAAGTTCACAGGGAAAGCTAGGGTGAGGTTCTTTAATCCCATCCTCCAAGGAACCAAACTGTATTGAATCACCGTTCATTTGGAATGGCAAATTTGTGTGTTTGTTGAACCATAACTCTATAAGGCATTCAAAATTTTAAATAAAATGATGATATACTGCATTTGAGGTCTTAATTTTTTTTAGCTGTTATCTTCTATTATATTGAGTAGATGGTTATGAAATAGAACTTTCCTTGCATCATTTGTGATTAGTGGCTATATTGCTGATTTGTTGTTGTTCATTGATGTTTGAAGGGTCTTGCTTATGTCGACTTCTCGGATGAGGCACACCTGAATGCAGCTTTAGCTAAAAACAAAAAGACATTGATGGGAAACAAGATATCTATAAGAAAATCTGATCCCACCAAAAGCAAAAGGCAAGAGTTTGGAAAATATGGTAAGTTACAGAGAGTGAGGGAAGTTGTTTTATCTTGATTTTCATTTAAGTAAAATTTGAATGCAGCAAGCTTTGACTGTCCGAGTCCAGTCAATATCAATATATATACTTGAACACATGACTTTGAACTTATTATCTACTAAGACACTAATACCTTGCGTAAGTAAAGATTTGTACTTGGATCCTCTGAAGTATATTTGTCTACTACGAGTATAGGGCTTGTATATTTCTAAGTTACAGATACTTGACTTTGACCTTGTAATTTTCTTTCCTGACTAACAAATGCTTGTGCCTCTGTTGATGGTGATGATGTTCAATGCTCCAGGACTTGATCCAAGGCTATTTACTAAGTAGCCAACATATTTTATTACAAATTTGGCATGCTTCATTAACTCTACTTTGCATTATTAGGTAAACCGGAGTCATCTGGTGAACAGAGTTCCAAGATGGACAACTACAAGTCAACCAAAATGGGGGCACCTGCCCTTGGAGGTCGAAGACGTGGCGGAGAGAGCATCCAATTGGAGGGGAGGAACACATTTGCAGTCCCAAGAGCCGTGAAACCCATTGGGAAGAGCACGGGCACAACTAAACCTGCTGAAGATGATGAAACTCCCAAGTCAAATGATGAATTCCGCAAAATGTTTCTGAAAAAATAAGGTATGAATTGCGTTTTGACACTTGAAACCACTGTTATTGCTACCAACACCAAAATGTTGCTGCTAGTCTCGGCTTCTGCTATGTCAATTTTTTGTGTAGGTGGATTTTGTTCTTTTTAGCTGGGTAGTTGGATGGAAATGGAGCCAAACATCTACAAAGTAAGGAGACCTTCTGTTGAATTTATTTTCTTTTGTTTTTTAAAAAAAATGTTCAGGTTAATCTTTGATAAGAAACAATGATATCACCCGTTGAAGGACATCTTACTAATTCTCAGGGAGGGTAGGGCTGCACATGTTTCAGATCGGACCGGAAACCAGACCGGACCTGAAATTACGTTCTCGTCCGGTCCGGACTGTTAATTTACCCTTTAAATGTTTGTGAATATTAATAGCATCCGGTCCGGTCCAAACCCGGACCAGACCAGATTTATTCCATACAAAATAATATTTTTTTTAATTTATTTTTTAAAAAAATGGTCCGGACCGTGGTGAACTGGACCGTAATGGTCCGGTCCATGGATCGTTTTACACAAGCAGTGAACGGTCCGGTCTGGACCGTCTGGACAACCTTGGGAGGGCATATTGTGAAAAATTACACCAACTATACTCCTGTCATAAGAGCAATTATGAGTTGTATCAATGCTAAAAATATATTGCCTGGATAAAAATCTCATATTTGGTTGGTGCAACTTTTGACAATATAAAAAGTCGAGGTTATTTTCCAGAGCTGACCCTCAAAGTCAAGGCTATTTCCCTCGATTACGGTGTGGTCTGAGAAGGAAAAGAACACTGTTAGTCGATGATATTAGGCCAACTTGTCCAACGTAGATGAATAGAAATAAATAATGTATAAATTTATGACATACTGTAACTGGCATTTATACACACTCATGACTGACGTACATGTCAAACATAATTTACTCGTGACTTTGCCATTAGGAGTCTGATGATATGATCGATGAAATACCGTGTAATACTTAGATATGATTAATGAAAATGTAATTTATACGTATTCTTGGGTGGGGGACAGTCCATCATTGCTCTTTATTATGACGAATTACACAAATCGCCATAAATTCCAAAGCCCAAACCCAGTTGATCAACGTAAAGATAAACCACGCTTTTGGTTTTAAGGGGAAAAAAGTTACTTTCATAATGTGGTAAGTCTGTGGAGTGAAGGAAAAAAAGCCAACCCACAAGCTCTGTTTATCCTTTTCTAGCTAAAACAGATTTATTACTTGTACTCACCCTTTTCCCTTTTAAGCTTTTCTTCTTTTTCCAAAAAACTTCAAATTGTGCATGCTAAGATTCAGTAGCAACGAGCCAAGGACCACGAGACCACAATCACTCTTTTTTAAAACAAAAATCCCTGATATTAAAATTCAATTTAACAGATAAAATTCATGAATAATTCATACCTTCATCCACACTTCAAGGTGTTGGATAATGCTATTAGTCACAATTCATATCTACCAAATTTCACTTTTATCATTCAAGTTTTCTTCAATATGAATTGTGGCTGATGAACTTGGGAAATTATACTCAAATTTAACTACTTTATTACATTTGTTGACCTTCATTTCAAATTCCAATTCTAAACCAGTTTCACATTTGCTACACTAGCTAGTTGTCACGGGTACCGGTACTTTATGAGTAACAATTTATTTTTTTAATTTATGGGTCTGTTCGATAGATCAAAAATTATTGGGATAATGTCGAAGTTGAAATGAAAAATGAGAATGAAGTTGAAGGGGGTGAAATAAATTATTTGGTTTGATGTTCGTTGAAAAGAGAATTATTATTGGTATGGAATGGGTGAAATTACGAAAAAAGATACAAAATGTATGTTTTGTATGGTTTTAAATGATTTTCACTATTAGCATGTTTAGTACAATAACATCAAACAAAATTAATACCATCTGCAAAGCGCTGTAAAAAACCTAGTTTTCTCTTGACCTAGGAGCAAAAAGCCTAGGCTACGGTTACAAGCGTTATCTTGTGTCGGTTTCCATGGAGGAGGAAACTTCTCCGACAGCCGGAGTGGTGCTGGATACTAATGGTACTAGGGCAGATCAAGGGGATGTGGAGATGAAAGAACAAGCGGCTACGCCGGAAGTAAGTCAGATCAACACGGGCATAGTTGTTCTTCAAGGTAAGGAAGGGGATGCTCACACTAAGGCTGCAGAAATTGATACGGTTGAGACAGCAGTGCAAGGGTCTGTATCAGTGGACTTGGAAGTGTCGGCTACGACAAACACCCAGAATCCCATTAGTACACCTAATGGCCCTGAAGCAATAGTGAGCAACCCCATCAAACAGCCCACGAGGTCTTGGAGTGAAATTACAGGAGGCATGAGAAGTAGTGATCAACGTAGAGACATAATCAATAAAGAGACTATCCATGGAAAAGTTTCTGTTTCATTCCCTTTTGGTGTTGATGGAGACCCTGTCATTGAGATTGAGAAAGAGATTTCGAGAGACCTTGAAGCACGCTGGACTAATTCAATCGTCTTCAAAGTGCTGGGTTTTTCGGTAGCTTTCCCAGTTATGGAGAGAAAGATTCGAGACATATGGAAATGTGGTGGAAATATCCAGCTCATTGACTTAGATAATAACTATTTTCTAGCAAGATTTACTAATGAGAATGAGTTGATGATGATCTTAACAGGAGGCCCCTGGGTAGTATTTGGGCGATGTCTCATCATGAAGAGATGGAATCCGGATTTTGTCACGGCTAGCCCTATATCTTCTGCTCCTACTTGGGTCAGAATAATGGGAGTTCCAGTTCAATGGTACCATGAAGCTATTATATGGAGTATGGCGGACGGTGTGGGTTTACCCATCTCTATTGATCCAAAAACACTTCATTTCAATAGAGGAAGATTTATCCGAGTCTGCGTAGAGATAGATTTGAACAGACCATTGAAGAAATCGATCACTATTAATGGAACAAGGTGCCCCATAGAGTATGAGGGACTGGATATAATCTGCTTCAAATGTGGACGTTATGGCCATTACGCATCCCATTGTGAGTCTGATGAGGCTGCCAAACAGGATTCGAAATCAAAACCCGATGAAACGGAGATAGCTAGAGAGAACTCTAACAGTGCAATAGATAAAGGCTCGGAGACACAGCCCATTAGAAATCCGACCATCCCGGCGGCGGATTCCGGCTATGGACCGTGGATGCTTGTGGCAAGAAAAGGGAAGTTTGACAAAGGAAAGAAATATGCGGAGAGATCGGCAGGTCAAATTAATCCCATTAATAAAGATATGCAATATAATAATAAGGACAAGATCACTGCTGTCAAAGGAAAGATATCAGAAGCTGGAGCAAAAGGAAAGACAGTTGTAATTGCTAATGGGCCAAGAGAGATGGGCCCAATTTCAAGAGAAAAGAGGGTCCAAAGTGAAGGGGCGTCCACGAGTAAACAAGTAAAGGTGGCTTGCCCAGTAAACCAAGCCACGCAGAAAACGCCACAGGAGAGGAGTGCTATTGTGGGCCCAAAGGAAGGTAAAGATAGGGTTAAAACTAACCTAACGTGTCAACCAGTGTTTGCAGCGGTGTCAGGAAATAACGAAGTAAAAAAAGGAGATGAAGGCAAGAAGAAACCAATTAACAGAATGAAGAATGAAGCAAGGAGAGCAGCATGGAGGGCGAAGAAGGCGGAAGAGCTCGTCCCCAAACCAGGTCCTCAAAAAAGACAAAGGCAAGAAGAAACCTTATCCTACCATTTTGGACGTGAGCCTCTCCTGACGGGGGGCAGCAGCATAGCTCCAGGGGAGATAAGTATTACTATATCCACCTCCGCAACATCCGGCACGCAGGGGTCTCCAACCACCCATGTTGCTCCTACTCCCAACGATAAGTCAACTACCACTAGAGTCGTGACTCAGGAGAATATGTGCCCAGACAGCCAACTTGTTAAAGCACAGGAGGTTTATGTAGAGAGGAAAGGAGACGAAGAGATGGGGGAAGCTTTGGCTTCTACACCAAGTCGAGCAGAAGACAAGTCGGGTATGTAAACTGGAGTACCTGAGTTTGATCTTCATTATAGTTTTAAATGAATTGTCTAATGTGGAATGTTTTCGGAGCCGGCAAGAGCGGGTTCCGACGTGCTATCAAATACTTGTGTAAGACTCATAAAATCGATATTCTCGCGATTTTTGAACCGAGAGTGTCTGGAGCAAGGGCTCAGGCCATCTGTGATAGGTTGAACTTTACGGGTTGCTATCGTGTTGAAGCGGAAGGCTTTGCAAGAGGAGTGTGGTTGCTGTGGAACAAAGAGAAGCTTAACGTCACTATTGTCAACAGTAACCCGTGTTTTATTCATGCTAGAATCTCAGAAGGAGCTAATATTTATAGCCTAATTGCTATTTACGCTTACCCTGATTATGTGAGAAGGAAGCTTTTCTGGAGTGATATTGATAATGAGCTATCAAGCATTAGAGCCCCGCTAATTATAGGTGGTGATTATAACTGCATCCGTTTTCTTCATGAGCGACAAGGAGGATCGGGAAAACTTCATGAGGATTCGGAGATTTTTAATGAACATGTGTTGACTCATGGGCTAATCGATTTGGGCTATACGGGGGCGGACTTCACTTGGGATGATGGCAAGATGACTAGGAGAAATATACTCAAGAGACTTGACAGGATTTTCATGAATCAGGAGGGTCGGTTACAATGGCCAAACGCCCACGTCAGACATCTTGCCAGGTTCTCTTCTGATCATTCACCTTTACTTCTTGCTTTAGATCATGGTTTGATTTGCAGGAAAGATAGGAGACCGTTCAGATTTGAAGCAGCGTGGATGACCCACAACGATTTCAAACCCATGGTAGAAACATGCTGGGCTCATAACCCGGATGTGAGGTTGGCTCTTCCAACCCTTAAGAAATCTCTTATTGTTCGGAATAGATTTGTGTTTGGTAATGTGTTTCGCAGGAAACAGGAAACTATTGAGGAACTTGAGAAGATCCAAACCAGAATCTCCCACGGCTCCTCAGATTGGCTAAGAAAGGAAGAGATAAGACTGAAAAAGGAGATTGAGCTCGCTCTTGAACAGGAAGAAACCATCTGGTTCCAAAAGTCGAGAGAGTAGTGGCTTGAACAAGGAGATAGAAACACCAAGTTTTTCCATACCTCGACCATCATTAGACGCAGTCGCAACAAAATCACGGGTCTACAACTGGAGGAGGGCAACTGGATTGAGGATCAATCCATCCTAGAAAAGCACACAGTAGAGTATTTCCGCAAGCTTTACAGCTTAGACGAATCTACTAGGTCACACAGCTGCCACATTGAGACTCTGGATTTCCCGCTTGTTGATCCTGGGAATTGGATGCATTTGCAAAAGCCGATTGACATGGCTGAGGTTTGGGCGGCTACTAAGAGTATGGGGGCGTTTAAAGCTCCAGGGATAGATGGCTTTCAACCTGTGTTCTACCAGAGGTGTTGGAGCATTGTCGGGCAATCGCTTTACAGAGAGGTATCTCGCTTCTTCACTACCCAAAAGTTGTATCCGGAGAATAATGATACACTCATCGCTCTTATAGCAAAGGTTGGGAAACCGGACTTTATTAGTCAATTCAGACCTATTGCCCTCTGTAATGTTAGCTATAAGATCATCACGAAGGTTTTGGTACAACGGCTGCAGTGTGTCATAGAGAAGCTGGTGGGACCAACACAAGGTAGTTTTATTCCGGGTCGACTAATCCAGGATAATATAGTCCTCATGCAGGAAGTGGTACACTCGATGAGGAGAAAGAAGACCGGTAAAAAATGGATGCTATTAAAGTTAGATCTTGAGAAGGCTTATGATAAGCTTAGATGGGACTTTGTTGAGGATACTATCATTGAGGCCGGTTTCCCACAGATTTGGGTTAAGATGATCAAAGAATGTGTAAATACCGCTAGAATGCAAGTTATATGGAATGGTGAAGTCACTGAGCAATTCTTACCGGAGCGAGGCATCCGGCAAGGAGATCCGATTTCCCCCTACTTGTTCGTCCTATGCATCGAGAGATTGAGTCACCTCATCTTAGAGACGGTGGAGAGAGGAGCTTGGAAGCCCATCTCTCTCTCCAGAGGAGGACCCCCTTTGTCTCACATTTTCTTTGCAGATGACATCACACTTTTTGCGGAGGCGTCAGTTACACAAATAAGAGTAATCATGAATTGCATTGATATTTTTTGCAAAGCGTCGGGTCAGAAGGTGAGTATCCACAAGTCAAGAATCTTCGTCTCACCTAATGTCTCTAGAGATCTTTGTAATAGCTTGGAGGTTGAGAGTGGAGTGATGGTCACTAGGAATCTAGGAAATTACCTAGGAATCCCTATGCTGCAAAACCGTGTCAGCAATGCTATGTTCTCGTCCCTTTTGGATAAAATCAATCTTAAGCTCAACGGGTGGAGAAGCAAAACCCTTAGCTTTGCGGGTCGAGTAACGTTGACAAAGGCTGTTCTGACATCAATACCCATTTACTCTATGGCCACTCTAAAGCTCCCCTCCACGGTATGTGAGAACATTGATAAGATTTGTAGGAATTTTATTTGGGGACACTCGGATGGAAGTAGGAAGATGCATACAGTAAGTTGGAGCGAATTTTGTCTTCCGAAGGATAAGGGTGGACTGGGTATTCGGAGCATGAAAACTACTAACTTATCATTGCTTGGAAAGTTAAGTTGGAGATATCTTCATGACCCAAACAGTTTGTGGGTTCGTGTGCTGAGAAGTAAATACCAGCGGGAATACGACTCTGCACAGAGAGTTGTCTCTCCAGTTTGGACTGGAATTACTGTGGGGTTGCAGCAAGTCATCCCTATCGGAGCAAGATGGAATGTTGGAGATGGTTGCACCACAAAATTTTGGTTGGATCCATGGATTGAGGATATACCCCTAATAACGTTCATCTCACAATCAATTGAACCGGAAGAGCGTTCGAAGAAAGTACGGGACTATTGGTCTGAAGGTACAGGCTGGGATTGGCAGAAGCTTGCTGATATATTACCCACAACAGTACTACTGCGGCTCGCCTCCACTGTTATAACCAACCAGGAAGTATCATCATCCGTCCCTAGCAACAGGCGAGTAACCCCCTCCCCTGACGTGCTGAGTTGGAAATTCTCACAGGATGGGAACTACTCGGTATCTACGGCTTACCGAGCTCTGACTGGAGCTGAAGAATTGCAGTCGATCGACTCCACTATCTACAACAAGATTTGGAAGCTACGTGTAACGGAGAGAATTAAGGCTTTTTTGTGGAAACTTATAAAGGGCGGAGTCATCAGCAATTGTGAAAGGAAGAGACGACACCTGTGCTCTGATGATGTCTGCCACGTATGCAATCAAAGCCCAGAGACCCTTATTCACTTGTTCAGAGACTGCGCCAAAACCAAGAGTTGTTGGCAAGGCATGCAGGCGGTCAACTACACCAGCAGCTTCTTTGAAAGCCAATTCTCTTCTTGGCTAAGAGGTAACTTAATCTCTAACACTAACTTTAAAAATTTTTATTTGTGGAGTGAATGTTTTGCAGTAGGGTTATGGTGGATCTGGAAGTGGAGAAATGACAAGACTTTTAATAACAAGAACCACATAGAAGACATGAGCAGCTTTATCCACTTGAGAACGAAAGAATATATGGATGTTTGGAAGAGACGAGTGATTACAAACAGCGCAGGAATAAGAAGTATCGTACAAGTCAGTTGGGAGCCCCCTCCGAGTGGTTTCATCAAAGTTAATACGGACGGTTCAAGGAAGAAGAGCGGGCATGCTTCGGCTGCAGGAGTGGTAAGAAATAGCAAGGGTGATTGGTTGAGTGGGTTTGGTGTTAACCTTGGAATGTGCTCCATACCCATGGCGGAACTATGGGGCATGGTCCACGGTTTTAAAATTGCTTGGGAATTGGGCTTTCGATCGGTAATCATTGAAACTGATTCCTAGTTGAGTGTCCAACTACTCAAGAAACACATAGCACCTCAACACCCTCTTGCTAGTCTGGTACGCACGTGCCAAGACTTTTTGAAAAGAGACTGGAATATCCAGTTTCGTCATGCCTTTCGAGAGGCGAATAAAGTCTCGGATTTTATTGCAAACTTAGCTTTGAACTTTCCTATTGGATTGAGTGTATTGAGTGACCCGCCTGAGGGTATAGTGGATCTTTTAATTGACGATGTAAGGGGTCGAGCTATCCCCCGAGTGATGACTACTTAGCTCTATTTTCTATGAAATAAAAGCGCGACTAGATGCGCCGGAGATCACCGAATCTCCTTCCCACCAAAAAAAATCAAACAAAATTAATATGTGAAGACATTAGAAAATATTATTATCATAAAAAACACAATTTTTTTTATTATATTTATATTTAGGGTTATTAATGCAATTAAATCTTCTTTAACCTAATTACTAATTAGAGCATCAACCGACCAATCCTCCTCCTTCTTCCTTTACCACTTCAAAAATAGATATATGATTCTTCTTCTTCCTTCAAAACTAGAGATCCCGATTCAAATCCCGATTCCAATCACGATTAACGATTTTCAAGGCATGTTGTCCTACAGTTTCAAACCCCAGGGCAAGAGGAAGAAACAACACAACAACGAATCTAAAGTATTGTCGTTGACTCAACACTCTCCGTTTGTATCCGCTTCAACAATGAATCTGAAGTACTGTCGCTGATCTCCACAACTACGCTTCCATCCCTTTACAAACCCTAAGTAATGGAACGAGAATCTCTATAGTTGCGCTTCCATCGATGCCATCACAATTGCAAGGTTCTCCACAATTGAATTTAGATGAAGGTATGTAAATTGTGTAGGCTTTTGACATTGAACATGGAATACAATGGGTTAGGTTTTGCTGAAGATGAATTTGTTATTGAAGATAAATAACAAAATATGAGTTGAGGTATAGTTGCAACTTCCATAGAAGAGGATGGATTTGTAGAAAAAAAAAATTCAAAAGGAAGGGTAAAATTGAAAATGAAATCATTTCATTCTCTTTGGCTGATGTTTCATTTACTTCATTTTAAACACGTCCAACATTTTAGAGGTTGAAGCTTCAAAATATCAATTTCATTCGATTCAGTCTAGTCATCAAACACGCCATATATCTAATTTGACATGATATTTTCTGAATTATTGTCAAGACATTTTGGGTGATGTTAAATTGAAGGTTTTATCTAATTTTTAAAAAACAATTATAGATCAATTTTAACAATAATAAAAATACATTCAACCAAATGCCTAACTTGGACCAACTTACATCTTAATATACTTAAGCTTGTTTACTTTACAATTTTGTTCAAAGCAGTGAACGTATAATTTTAAAAGGTTAAAATGGGCTTGTGGTTGTTGGCGAAAAAATGACACAGTTAAGGCTCATATGTTTCTAATAGGATAAAATAGACCCTTGTTATTTTTTTTTACAAAAAGACTAAATAGGGAACAATAATATCTCTTATCTCTCTTAATTTGTAGATTATGTTTCCATAACTATTTTGATGGCATCAATGACAACAATATTATTCATTCTCTCTCATAATATGTAGATCACATTTTCATAACTACTTTGACGTCATTAATGACAACAAATCGGACGTTTTCTTCTTCAACGTTGAATTTGCAAAATACACAAAGCATATATTTTGTTTAAAATCAATAGTAATTACACAAGTTATTTTGAAAATTTAGTTACATAAGCAACAAATACACAAAACAATTACACAAAGCAAATATGCGAGAGCTGCGAAGAAAACCTTCGGCGAAACCTATATTACACTTATGTATAACAACAGATACACAAAGTAGTTTCGTTTAAAATCCATAATAACCACACAAGTTATTTATGTAGTTTAGTTACATAATCAATTGTTACACACGACAACAATTACACAAAACAAGATACACACAAATCGTTTTCGAAAATTTAATTACAAAAGCAACATATACACAAAATAATTTCGGAAATTTAGTTACAGAACAACATATACCCAAAGCAATTTTGCCCAATACTTGTAACGAATTTTCACAGATTTGTGTTCCAATTTGTAAGAAGTACAAATTCCGATTTAAAGAAAATGGAGTTCCGATCTAGAGAAGATGAACAACATATTAGGAGAGAGGGTAATATGTAAAGGAAACCACATATTAGGAGAGAGAGGGTAATCTATTAAAGGAAATCACAACTTAGGGGAGAGATGACGTAATATTCCGAGTAAATTGCCCATATTCAGTTACCAAAAGTTTCAAAACCGTTTTTTTTTTTTTTTTTTTTGCAGTTTTAGTACCTTATTTTTACGTTTTTACCCATAAATAATTTTACTTTTTTCATTCAATAACCCATATATTTACCTTCAATATTACTTGTGAAAATAAAAGGAACTAGTTTATACTTATGATACAGAAAAGACTTTACTAGACTAATCTTCTCATTTAAAAGTCTTATATACTGAGTTTTGTCGTCTATTTTTAAATTCCTATATTTATGATTAAAAATATGTTTTTTAACAAGATACACTAATAACTTTTGTAAGTAAAACTACCTTACATAATATAAATTATGAAATTAAACCATCCATAATCATTTTTACTGAAATATTATACTCCCTTTGTTTTTTAAAAATTATTATAGATTTATAAATTTGATTTATAATATATGTCATTATAGATATAATTAATACTCTGACCTTCCACAAATAAAATTTCACATATCTTTTCATTTGTTCTTTGTATTTTAAAAATACTATTTCTTCTCTTCTTATACAACTTTTCACGTCATTGTTTTTATACAGTTTTTTTTAATTATCATATACCATTAAATAATATACCTTATACTTATTTTTTACTCTAATAACAATTATTAAGAACAAGAGAGTATTATTTGAGCAAAATACCCCCAATTAAACAAGTACATATGAGTACTTTTGTTATTAATTTCAAAATACCCGTATATGATATAATATTTTAGTAAATACTTTTAACATTTTAGTTGTATAAACACTTCACTTTAAATTTTTTTGCTATAATATAATTAGCTTTGTGTTTAGAAAAAAAAACTATTTAGATATTTTAAACTATTAAATTGTAGAAATACTGAATAAATAAAAATAAATAATTTTTTAGAAATGTATTTTTACAAAAAAAAAATTCGTGTATAGCATGTAGCTTTGACTACTACCATACAACTGCAACCTTACAAAAGATGAATTATTTAGTTACATATAATTAAACTCATCATCTTAACCAATCATTGTATTTTAAAAATCAAATAAATATTATTACATACCTTAATTTTAATAAATTACTATAATTTACCTTGATGTATTTTAATAAAATACATACCTTGAGTTTTAGACTTTTTACGGAGTATATTATTCTACTGTTCATAAGTTAATATTTTAAGGGGGGAAAATAATATTATTTGCTACTATTTATTTATAATCATTTTACAGGAATGTATACTTCTTAAATGAATAACTTATCGTTTTATTCCATTAAAATGCTAATAGATGTTAATTTATAACTGATAGAAGGGTATAATCCGAAAAAGTCTATAATTCAAGGTCACCATCCGTAAACAAAAAAATCCTTGGACATTCCTAAAAAGTCAAAGGTATATTCGTATAGGAACACCGTCCAAAATTTCCATAATAATAATAATAATAGTTATTAGTACTACTATTACATAGATTTTAAAAATATGATTATATATAATTTTATAGTTTACTACTTTTTTAAAAACTGATGCATTTTAATAAATTACTATTATAAACCTTAATTTAAATAAAATTTACAAAAATGTTCTAGGTAAATTTATGTTTTATTATATTAATCAGATATATGGATAAGTTTAGTTGATGTAATTTATGTTAAATATAATGACATTATTAAATATACTTTTATTATATTGTTTTTATTTGTATAAAACACGAGAAATTAATTAACTAGTTAATCACCGATATCCCTAAAGTAAAATTAAATAAAATTAATTTAGCAATTCTTTTATTAATATCTAATTATCTTTTATTAAAAAAGTTCTTTGGTTTAACGTACTCTACTTACTATTAACAAAATAATACACAATAAAGTACATGGATTAACTCAGATAAGTCGAACAATTAAAAAGAAAACGTAGGGTATCAAGCAAATTTAGCAATAACTCATGCTGTCATGTTTTTATTTATTTTTAGATTATAAAAATAATTTATAAACAGAGATTCTTAGTTAGAAGAAAGACCTAAATCTGAAATCTTAAAACCCTTGATATTAAGTTTTTTGTGATGATTATTTTTATTTGGACAATTTTGTTAACTAGCCCTTTTTGAAAACTATAGTAGTAACTAGACTTTTTAATGTTTCAATTAACTAAATATATCCTAACCTTTTGTATTTATTCTCAAACTCTACACACTTCTCTCAACGAGTACATTTACTAAACACAAAACTAAAAAAAAAGCTTAATAAACCAAATTGTTTATTTTCATTTTTACAATTAAACAGTAACAAAATCAGATACAATTTGTGGGAGTTTTGGTGATTAACATAGGGGTCCAATTGCATCGATATATATCTTTCTAAATCTATATTCATCTTCATCTGTGAAGGTTATTACACATTTATGCGTGGTAGCTTCCCCTCCCCACTCTCTGACACTCTCATCCATATGGCCTAAGCTTCATGTCTGATAGTGCAAGCAAAAACTGACCCAAAAAAACAAATTACATAGAAAATAAAAAAAAAAGAATTGTACAGAAAAAAGACAAAATAGTAAGGCAAAACCCAAAACCCTCACTCATCCCCACACCTTTAAATTAGTTTCTACTCTAACCTTCTCAGAGCCAAACTGAGTAATTTCGCATGGTCTGTTGAGATAATACTACCAGCCAACAAGGTAAACCCAAAAATAAAATAATAAGTAGATAAATAAAATTAAATAAAGCAGCCTTTTTATTATTCTCTCCATCTCTTTTGGCCCCACCAGTGGCCACTACAAAGTACAAACAAACAGCTAATGTGCTTCACTAGAACAAACCCATCTGCAAAACACTCTTCTCTTCATCTTCCCTTACCCTTCTTCTCAGAAAACACAAACAACCACTTAATTTTCAGTTCATCTCTTTCCCATTTAAACCTTCAGAATCTTCTAAAGCTGCTTAGTCTCTCAAGATTATCTATAGGTAAAGCTCATATTAAGTCTTAATCATGAAAAAAATCACTGCTGAAATTGCAACCTAATTTTTCAGGTTTTGTTCAACATTTCTTTCTTCTGGATCCTAAGAGGAAACATATACATATATATATGTGTTTAATTGTGTTTGCTGCTACTAAAATCTATCTACTTTCTGCTGTATTCAACAGGGTCTTGTAGTTGTAGCCAACTTGAAGTGGAGAATGGTGGTTGAAACTCAAGCCTCTAAGCAAAGAGCTTAGCCCTGAAAATTCACAAAAGTAATCATCTTTCCCTAGCTTCCTGTGTTTTTTCCTCCTCATTGCCTTACAAGAAAGATTTTATGATTTAATTTATTTAAATAATTAATTAAGGGGTTTATTAATCTATCCATTTCAATAGCTAGTGTGATGTTTGTTAAAGAGAGGACAATAAATAAATTAGTCCTAGGCATTGGGTCACTGATCTGAGTGTTTTACCTATAATAGTATAATTAAGAAGAAAACAAGATTCAGTGGAGGTTCTAATTAATCCTGTCTCCCTCTAACAAACATACAAAGACAGGTAATAAACTAAAGAAGCAAGGAGATATGGAAGCTTCAAGAGAAGAAGTGGAGATCCCAATGCCGCTTAATAGTGCATATCCTGGTTCTCATGTCCATGGCCATGTGTCAAACATGTTCCATCAACATCATTACCATGATGAGAAATCACAGACCCACTTGCAAGTATCCTCATCTAATGGGCCACTCATGCCCATAACCCTGAACCATGATCATCATGATTATGACCATGTGAGGTACAGAGAATGCATGAAGAACCATGCAGCATCCATGGGAGGGAATGTAACAGATGGATGTGGTGAGTTCATGCCATCAGGGGGAGAAGGTACAATTGAAGCCCTAACTTGTTCAGTTTGCAATTGTCACAGAAACTTCCATAGAAAGCAAGTAGAAGGTGATGAGGCAAAGGGCCTAAAGGTAATTAACTTGGGCCACCATAAGAATATGAATATGTTGTTGTCCCCTGCAAGGGTTAATGGGATGGTTGGTGTTGGAGGGTACCCTACAACCAGAGCAGTACCAATAATTCCCTACAACATGGGGTCCTTGATGGTTTGTTCAGATCAATCTGATGGTCAGGATGAAGGGGGTGGTGGTGGTGGTGGTGTACCTGCTTCTGGTGGGTCTGGATACATGGGATTTCCACCACCAACATCATCTCAATATCATAGTAGTAATCAGATATTGAAGAAGAGATTCAGGACAAAGTTCACACCAGAGCAAAAGGAAAAGATGTTCAACTTTGCTGAGAAAATTGGTTGGACGATTCAGAAACAAGAGGAATCTGCTATTCAACACTTCTGTCAAGAAATTGGTGTCAAAAGAAAGGTGTTAAAGGTTTGGATGCACAACAACAAGCACAATCTTAACAAGAAGAACTCTCCAACTGCTAATGGTGGATCTGAAGAAAAGCAGCCATGAAGAACAATATCAACAAAGCAATGAGTTTCTTGCTATTATAGTAGGTTTTTATGGGTTCATCGAGTTGCTTCTTTTTTTCTTTAATATTTATCTCTTTGTAATCTTGATTTTTCTACCTCGTTGCCTCCTAATTTAGTTATATGTTTCATGTGTTCTGTGTTATTAAATAATTTAATTAAAATAGTACGATTAAACTAACATTAGTCTTTTTAGAGAGTTTGGATTATCTTAGTTCTCAACTAACTTTTTCTTTGTCATTATTTTATCGTCTAATGGAAACCAGGGTCCCAACATGATACTGTCATCTACTTGTATTAACTACAACTACAAATAGTCATGTCAATCTTGTTTTGGCTTTCAAAGAATTGCATAAACCCTTTGAATCTGTGTATTTTGGGCTTTGCTCCTCACCTCCTTACTGGATTGCCGTCTCGTCAAACTTGTCGACGACGAACAAATGTTTTATAGGCTAGTGTTCCAACCCTGGGTATTAGTTAAGCTACAAATCAGTTGAGGATACCCTAGGTTTT
Organism: Fagopyrum homotropicum; assembly: GCA_033239125.1. Classification (NCBI taxonomy): domain Eukaryota; kingdom Viridiplantae; phylum Streptophyta; class Magnoliopsida; order Caryophyllales; family Polygonaceae; genus Fagopyrum; species Fagopyrum homotropicum. The sequence goes on along the minus strand of BSWB01000006.1, from coordinate 40,282,285 downwards.
TTATACATTAAAAAAAATAAAAAATCATCCATGTTATTACTCTAGTATTGGCTATCACAACTACTACTTTGAGGCATTTAATTTAAAATAAAGTGGGTTGATTACACAAACAACATATGATTGCTTTAAAATTTAGAAAACAATACAAGGAAGAGTAGCAAAGTAGTACCAAACAAGAAGAATCCACTTCTGTCATTCTAAACTAATAGCATATGATAAAGGAATTGACATTATTCACTTTAAAGACATGGCCTACTTGCTACAACTATCCAAACGAGGTGACCACACCATACTCCAGAGGAAGCGTTCATTGTACTTGTATAGCCTTGTCATAATCAGTCCCTATATGGAAATTATTTATTACACGTCGGTACTCTCCCCATTAAATTTCTTTCTCGTTTTAAAGAATGATCACAACTTAAGTAGAGTTCGTCCATCCACATTAACTTAATGATTACGGAGTAATTTTGTCTCTCTCAAATAAGTCTAGTAATTTGACCATGAAAATATTATCAAGTTTAGTGCACAAAATATTTTTTCATAATCAATTGTGTTTCTTGAGAGTTATTTTTTGGAAATCTGTGATATCCAAAACGGTATCATAGCTTGACTCGACAGATACGTGGGCATCGAAAAGTCTATGACCACCACGCTGCTGCCCCTAAGCTTGAGGTTATAATCATTTTTATAATAATCAGCAACTTGCAAAGGATGAACAAAGTCACAAAACAATAACAGCAACCTGCACCCTTCACGTGTATATCATTAAATTCTATGAGATTTTAAACAAAAATTTTGTGACCTTTTTCTTGTAAAGAAGGTACAAGTCCTTTGCCCCGTCTTTGGGGCTACCAACTCTTCTGCTAACCATCACATGGCATGCCCGCCTTATCAGAACCATCAACTCATACTTACGGCATGAAGTGAATAACTCATCGTAATTTAATATCTTTTTCACATTTAAAAAATATATATGACATGCTTGATTGTTGTCTATGACAAAAAAAAATACTTGAGTCATGCATTTTGAAGGCTACAAATCACAAATTCTGACCACATTTAAGCAAAAGCTTACCTTTATCCTCAAATCTACATTCTAAAGCTATTAACGGGTACACCATCCATATTTACCCATTTTTAACTGTTATACATAGAGTCACGGACAGAACTTTGCCATAAGAGCCCAGAAAGCCCAAAGATAGAATAAAATGTTCAAGTTTTATCGACACAGATTTGAAATGTACAGGTTAAAAAGCTTGGCCTAAATTCTAGTAACAAGATAATAAATTTACACTAGCAAGGATTAATTGGTTGTAGACAGTGAAAACTGCGGTAACACAGGGCAGTTAATCAAGTGATAACAATCATGGAAACATAGACATCACTAATATTCGTGTCCAAAGGGTAGGGATATAAAAGATAATACTACAAAGGCCAGAGCTGACTTTGAGATTCCCTCAGAGGTTACCCAACAACAAAAGCTGTATGGCATGGAGGTTCTTTTTTTGTACAAAAGGGAAAAAAGGAGCAGGAAACCAGTAATTTGGATAGATGCATGGAAAAAGGGAGATTCTATTGGGCAACTCCTATCCCAGAAGGACAATGAGGAAAATGATACAGAAACCTTAGGGAAAATATGTAACAAGGGATACAGCTGAACGGAAAAAAAAAAAAAAAACTAAAATATACAAGAAATGTTCTCATAACATTAACACCAGAACAAGGTTCCTCATATAATAAGCTATTAGGTGAAAGTTTGCAAGTGCATCGTGTCAAAGCAAAGACGTAAGTTTTCTACTTTACATTGTTATCATGCTATCGCCGGCCACCTCTAAACTGAAAGGAGAAACCTTACCGAACAACTTCTTAGGATAAGTACACCGGTAACACTTCACTACCATTTGTCAAGTACCCGTGAGCTGAGTCGAGCAATATAAGATCTATTGCAAGAACACTGATGGGGCATAATTATAAAGGAGTACTACATGAAATAAGTCGTGCTCGCCCAGGATTAAGATGTGATTCTGACATCAACCAACCCTGCAAAAGAGATATACGCTATCATTTCCAGCATCTGATTCACCACAAAAGATACACTCCTGCATGCCAACCCTCAAGCAATTTCAATTTAAAGCTGTCTCAAAGAATCCTTATATGCATGACGACAGATACAAGAATCAACTAGTAATCAATCTATAAAGATTCTTTGCATGCCTGAACCACATATACAAGACTTGACCAATAATCTATCTACAAAGAGGGCCATTAAGAAAAAGACACATCATAAATGATAATACTCCATTTTATCATCCAATTCTGATTAAAGGCGATATGCTATGGACGTTTTAGGTTTTATAGTACTACTTATACCAATAAAACTTTCTCCTTTTGGGGTATGAACAAAGATTTGGTCCAAAGGTTTCAGTTGGTAAAGGTCATGACATATGAGATCTTAAAGGGCTCGGTTGGTAAAGGTTTTGACTTATGAGACTCTTGGGAATTAAAGTGAACTTCAGGAAAAAAGTAAAGGAGGGAGGTGATCTTGGACTTGATGAAGTCATTAAAACTTGAGGGGGAGATATATTAACCCTGAGTTTAAGAAGTTCCTTATAAGGTTCAAGAGTACCGCTCAGACAATAATAGCTAATTTTCTTTCTACTCACAAAATGTCCAAATGATTATTTTGTAGCACTAGCGACTTAGAGCCATAAACATCATATACCAGCATATAGTATTTACAAAAGAGGATTCATATTTAATATGCAAGGATACGAACTCTATTAAACTCACATATCACAGTTGGGGTTACATGTCAATATCAAGGTTGGTTTTGTCAATCCAATCTAGATGAAGCAATAGTTCTGTTTTCCTTTCTTTATCAATAAGGATATTATCTTCCTTGAAAGGCAATTGAAGTATCAAACGAGTATTATGTTAAATAGTGGACCCTTCTCTTTCAAATTTTCATGTTAACATTCCTCTTTCAGTACAGTAGTGTATTTGAGTCATTTTCCTTACAGATACCCCTAAAATAATGCAGTAACATGACACAAGAAATATGAGCAATAGCTTACCAAATTAGTTATGCATGCCGATGCCATGTTTTGTATTTTTAGTGTTTCAAGTACACTACTTAAATTCAGAAGCAAGGCAACAAATGCCTCAGAATCCTTTCATATGAAAGCTCGAAAATATATATAGCCCAAATTATGAGCCTCAGGCTGAAAGATGGATGTGAAGCCGTGATAATGCATAATGAAGCCTAAAGAAAATCAAAAAGATTAACAGAGTGAAAGGGATGAAAAAATGTGCTCATTTTGGTTTTATGCTCAAAATCTCACATAAGGATGTAGGTTGGGAGATTTTGCCCAAAATCTCACATAATAATGTAGGTTGGGAGATCAGTGGTTTCAGGGTGCCAAATCCCGTATTGGTAACTACCATACAAGATGGCAAAGTTTTAGTTATTGACCTAATGTTGCATTTATGTATGGCATACAGTACCAAATATGTTGATATAAGTACCTCCTGTGCAGCTTTATCCTTGAAGAGTCCATATGTTGCTGAAACTACCTTACAGGACTCAGCTACTTCAACTTCAATATCCATAGGTGTCCCCGGAAAACATAAAGCATCAGCTTCTTCATTGGTCCTAATGGAAGCCTGCTTGTTAAGTACTGAGGTGCGGATGGAATGAAGGAGCACATGACCCTGAAACACATAATCATAGCATATATAGAAAAAGACGGGGAAAAGAAATTTCATGCAAATATTAATTTCCTTACATGGAATGCTGCTTTCAATACGTCATCAGACTTGGCCTGATCCTTCAGCAAAGCATACACCTGCCCCTTGGCAGGATTATAAGTTACTATGTATCTCTCTTTCTGTCGTTAAAAATGGACAAATTTTAGCCATCTGGGTGAGAAAGATCAAAGTAATCACAGCATACTACATCATGAACATAAATTTGCACATGTATTCCACAGTATTGTGTTTTGTTTGTACAAAAAGGCTGCATACCTCAAATAAAGGCTCCAACATGAAATATGAACCTGGATCTTGAAATGCATCTTTGAATCTGGGCCCTGCAAACTTCATAAGTCAGAGACTCAACAATTTTTTTTGGCACGTTTAGTACTCAAATGATAGAAATGAAGAACTATCAGATACCAAGAACAATAGGTCTGTCCTTCACCCAAGGAGATGTGAATATTTTTTCCTTCATATTACCCTCTTGTAAGGAGGGAACATAACCTACATTTAATTGTTATTAGATTATATCAGTGACATGCCAATCATAGCAAGATGACTGCTAAAACATTTTTTTAGAAGGAACCAAATTCAAAATTAGACTTCACGGAGGAAATTTCCAACCTTTGTTAAGAAACGACTCTACTGCCACAGTGAACCTGGCTCTGTTTAAAGTGCGCAACACCACTGATCTTACCTAGCAGAAGAAGCAGTTGGCGAGCTCATGAGGAATTAGTTAATAACCACAATATAAAATGGTGCATAAAGACCGTACACAGCAAAGTAAGTTGAGCACACCTCTTGATAAGAACTGAACACATAGCCACAAGACAGAAGAGAAAATGTAGTAAACAAGGATGGGCTTCTCTTTGATATGATGATACCCAATCCAGTTCCCAACTATGGAGGAAAATACAAAAATTAGCTGTAGCAAGGTAATAGTAAAGATAATAAGAATATGATGGAATAGTATTGCACATACATCTATAGCAGTATTTAACAACAAATGGAAAACATGATCAATTCTAAATCAAAAAGAATATTCTTTGTGATTGCTTGAGATATTTAACACACATATACACTAAAAGCCCATGACGTTTTTTCAATAAACAAAGTAGATATATTGGAAAACTCAATGGACCTTTTTTGTTTTCTTGTATAAATATTAAAATTTTACAGATGACCGGAAACAATTATCCAACAAAATCGAAATACTATGTCTCCATTTTTAATATGAACATATTCTTCACACTGAAATAAAGTTTCCAATTACCAGGTCTGCGATATTTCCTACACATTCCCCTTTTGCAGTGACATCTCCAATGTTCTCACCCGTAGCAAATGCTTTATATATTGGAGTACGAGTTGATGTTGACGTAACTGCACCCACATTCTGCCAAGTATCGAAACATAGAGTAATATGAGTAAGTACAAGCCTGAGAAAACATGATTAAGCATTAAATAACCAATTATGTCAAAAGCTTATAGTCGTCCACATGCACTCCGGGTTTTCATTAAAAAAAAATCAATCATAGGCTGCATAAAGAGGAATCATGTAAATAGACTTTTTCCTCACTTGGGAGATGGCTATGTTTAGATGGACTCCTAGAGACAACAACGAAACAAAGCAAGAACTAGGCAAATCTAAGCTAAAATGAAAAAAGTGATTGACAGAGCAACATTTTCTTTTATCTGGAAGAAGAAAAATTAGAAGAACAGCTTAGAGAACTGTCTTTATGTGAAAATCCTGCATTTCTATTCATGTCCCAGGAATAAAAGATACCTTCAAAACACTGGCAGCACAAGCCAAAGGCAAAAACAAGTGTGGCATAGCTGCAGTTGCCAGCTCTACACCAGCTCCCAACTCCATTAGAAGATCACCAGAAAATCTAAGCTGAACAACAAAATTTCATTAATTATGCTTTAAATTTAAAGTACAAAGCTCAGAAGTGGAACCTAGAGACGAATAATGAAAGAGAAAAAAAATGTAGAATCCTAAATGAAACTGCAGTCAAAAATTCGATAGAGACAAATTTTATAAATAAACTCAATAAAGTTCATAGTATCTTCTTTTAAGGGTAAAGAACTTAATGTTTATAAATTTGAAGAATTGTACCAGAAATTGGAAGGGAAAATAGCGACATTGGAAGAGAAATTGGGACAGAAAATATATACATTGGATAAAATATCATTAGCAAGAGAATTGAGTCTTTTAATCGATGAATTTGCTGAAGAATCAACATCAAATTTGAAAGGAATTTCTACTTGTTTTAGGTCATAATCAAACTTCTTCCCTTGCCGTGAAAAGATCATTTTTCCGACCCTTCCTGCACCATCCTGCATGTGTGAAATCTTTAGTTAACAAAAGCAATGTTGAGAAGCCAAGAAACATACGAAGCCAAGAATCCATATGTAATATACCTTGAGGATCCAGTTAAATGCAACAGCACTAGTAGCTGCTGTTTCTCTAGAGATTCCAACTGAACTCAACAGGGTTTGTGTAGTGAAAACCCCCATGGACCCACCAAAAAAGTGCTGGAGGGAACATTATTAATATAGCAGCTATTGATAAGCATCATATATAGAAGAGATACAAACATGAACTAAATCTACAACATACAAGAAACACATGTATACCAGCTTCAGGACCTCGTCAGAGGGTGTTTGGTCATTCCTCACAAAAGTAGAATTTATCACTATAACAGGCAAAACAAGATTTCACCAAATGCAAAATAAATTTGAACTCCTAAGATCACCGATCAGAGCTCAATATCTATAGCACGTGCTAAGACTTCTGAATGTACCTTTAATGCTCGCCATGACATGTAAGGCACATAACACGGAGGCACACTGTCAGGAAAACCTTCAGGGACTACATATGATCGTACGAACGAAACTAACTCCTGCATAAACAAAGGAAAGTTCGATTTAACCAAGCACATTGAATAGCCACCATCATTCTACTGTATATCTTCAGTCTCTGAATCCCCATAGGTAGTTATACTACTTTCTTTACTTTCTTATCATGGAGTATTAATACACAGATTTCAAACTTCGATCATAAGCTACAGTGATGATTAATTATTAAAAAAACTTCACTAAATTTCCTATGATAATAAAATACTAAATTCAGATGGACAAAAACTAAATTAGTTCTCATTAACAAAATCAAACCCTATCAGATCAATCCCAAAACTGCAGAAACATGCAACATGCAAAGAGCAATTTTAATGGACTGGGAAGAGGAAAAGCAGAAGTGAATTATATAACGACATACGTGAAGAGGATTCTGCGGAGACTGCAAACTAACAGCACGAATTGAAGCCTTTCTTTTCGATTTAAGAGAAGCTTGCGAACCTCCGTCCGGCACAGCCAAATACTTCCAACGACAGCCATCGACCTCTTCGCAGCAGATCACGCGGAAACTAGAATCAACGAACTCGTTATCGATGAGGCCAGTGCCCTTGGAGCTTTGACCTAACTGCAATGCCGGGACCGTCAGTGGCGGAGGAGCCAAAGTGGAAGGTGAGCCAGAGGAAGCCAAGTTGGCGCTGATACGAATCGTCTCTCGAACGAGAAGCCGAGCGTCCTGAGACGATGCCGCAGAAGATTTCATTGCCTTGGTCGCGGATCTTGGCACCGCGGGCTTCATGTTGATCGGCGCCATTGGTGGAGAAAAGAAAGCCGGGGAAATCTACGCTGGAGGGTTTGAGATTACGCAGGCCGGCAGGCGTTATTTATAGTTGCCGAGAAAAAAGGATTTTGGAGAGTGTGAAAAAGTGAGGAACTGCTACACCACAAACACTCGAAAACAGCATTTACGTAGCGTTTTGAGGCTATATAAATTGATTAATTTAAGTGGCAATGAGGGATCGAGGCCAAGTGGAGCCACCAAAGCCAGCTCAACTGCTAAGTGATGAGCTGGCAGCTTGCTTATAAAAAAAGGGGCCCCATTGGTTGAACGGTTAGCTGGCTCGATTATCTCCCAAGAGGACCTACCTCGAATGATCCAAAGTTTGATCTTTAAAGCCAGGTCACCCAAAAGAGGAGATTGAAATTTGAATAAGATCAAGTTGTACATGGGTCCCGTTCAGTTAGAGGTGGTATTGAGGGGTTCATGAATGAAATTTATCAATTTTGTTCCACCTGTTAAATTGTGAGATTTATGAGTATTATAAGGTTGAAACTTTGGAAGGTATAATAAAATTAGTACAAAATCAACCAAAGACTTGAATAAAAAAGGAAGGCAAAAATAGTATTTCACTTAAAAGAAGATAAAAGTCACAAGTGTTTTGCCCAAAAAAAGACTCAACGGACACGTGTCATGAATCTCCAAAGGTCAAACTACGGGTCTTCCTTGACTTGTGTCGTGTGTTGTATATGCAACCCTGATGGTCCTAAATCTACCCGCAAAGATGACGGGGTCGGTGCAGTAAATCGAGCGTTGAATTTACAGAGACTATGTTTAATTTAAAAAATACTAATAATTAATAATTACAAGTGAAAGGAGAAGCGAAGAAAACGAGAAGAAAATAACTTTTGATGAGAACAATGAGAACAAGAGAAAACAATGATTGATTATAGGCAAATATATGGAGAAATGTTAATCAATAGAAATAAAAAGTGGTAGTATAAGGAAAACATATATAAGGGTGGAAAAAGTGAAATAGGCTTATCAAATAGGATCTCAATTATTTAAATATTAATCATATAGAATCAAATGAACATGTAGTTTGAAAGAGACTATCACAAGTTCTATAAGAAACTAAACATGTTGAAGATCACACAATAATAAAAAAAGAAAGGACACATGAAAATACATGTCAATAGACTAGAGCGTTCACAAGATTTATTTTTGGGCAAGCTAATCATCAATATTCATCCAAAAACATAGCAAGAAGTAGTAATTCAAAACATCGTTGGCAAGTCAAATGTAACAACAGCATAACATGTTCCAATATCTATAAGTAAGAATGATAAGAACCGACTCAATCTTCGCTAAATGCAACTTTTTATTTTTTTTGTTTTATGGATGAATGTGGAAAGGAAAAGACTCAAGAAAAGGAAAAGACATAAAAGTAAACGTGTGACAAGAAAAGGGAAATATGATATGCGAATGTGAGTATAGTACCCCATACTTAAACAAAATATCGTCCTCAATGTGAAAAAGAAGTAAAAAGAATAGATTACTCACAAAGCGATGCAATGCATATCGTGGTGGGAAAGAAAGGTGGTAGAATAGTGGAATGATGTGAATGTCTTTGAAGTCCATTTCTTGTAACCTTTGAATCTTTATTTGAACCTAAATAAAGCATAACTAGTAGCCATTAACCTAAAAGAGGAAGGGGGTAAAAACAAAAGGGAAAAAGGGAAAGAAAGTTCAAACTAATGGGTTACCTCCCATATGGTGTTTGTTTTTGTCATCAACTCGACCCATATGGCTTATTCTGGTGGGAAGCCTTCTCCATCATGGGTGGAGGTGTAGGTGAGGTGGGCATCCTTAGAACGGGGAAGTGAGTTAGGACAAAGAGAAGTCTCGTGTATCTTCGGGGGCGAGTGAATCGAACAACTTTTGGAGGTGGGGATAGAGGTGTCTTTTGTTGTTGATGGAATGTGATGATAAGGAGGAGGAGCTACCTTTGTTGTAGTGTGTCGAGTGGTAAGGAGTAGAAAAAGGCGTACCAAGACTGCAGAAATTGATTGGAGAATGTTAAATTTTAGATTTCGGCATCAACAACGGCAAAACGGGAACGAGACAGGTGATGAGTGCCAACTATAACCTCTTTTAAGCCTTATAATCATTTATTTCATATATATTGCTCTCTCATACATCACTATTTGTATAGAAAGCGTTCATTTTCCATAACTCAGTATCTACCGTGACCTTTATGTGTTTTAGTCATTTACGACATCAATTGTGCCAGAAATACATCCTCCCTGAAGACGGAGTTGAAGAGGAGATCATACATGACTGAGGAACTACAACACAAAGTTCCATGAATATATCATGAAGTGAAGATCCACGATTAAAGCAACAACGAATGCAAAATGGCATACGAAACGGCCTAGAGGCCCTCTTGAAGTTGTTTGGGCCCCATCATCACTGCTGAAGACTCTTTCGAAGTTCAAGTCAAAAGATCAGGCCAAACATAGCGAAACGGTTTGTCCATACGGGCTGGAAACGACTTGCAAGCCGTCTGGTATCCGTTTTTATGCTGTCTCGGCCACAAAGTAAAAGAAAACCAAATCTTCCGATTTTAAATTTGGAACTAAGTTATTTTGTGTAACCCTAGAATCTGAAATTTTACCCTATATATTCATGTATCATCCGTAAGGTTAGACATAATACATCCACCTCGGAGTGTCCCTTACCCCAATTTCATAGCCGTCAAGTAGTTGTTAGAGTGTAGGTTCGCCTTGCTAGAACCAAACACTTGCGAGTTTATGTCTTTCCTGATTTTATTTATTGTTTTTGCTTTATATCTAATCATGTCTGGTTAATCTCCCTCTTAATCTAAGGCTTGAATGATCCCTATAATTAATTTAATTTATTGTTGCATATATGTTGGTGAATTGAGATTGTGATATTGCTTCTTTTCAAAGCGCTTCGTTCCTATCTTTTATTTACTTTCGAAAGAAGTGGTGTTTATAACTGGTTTAGATAAAACAACCGAAGGGCCACAAGCGAGGGGTGTTTTATTGGATTTATTGAAAAATGCTTGGTTTTCAGAGTACTAGTTTATCAATGCCTTGAGGATTTCTAACCATCTCAAAAAGTTCCGGTCTTTGTACCTTTTTAAATTGAAGTGCCATAAGCGAAGGATTTTCTTGGTGTTTTTCGAATTTCTAAGTTTTAATAGGTTTTCCTATACTTGTCGAACCGCTAGAATGAGAGCTACTCAAGTTGGAAAGCACGGTCTTTGTTTTTCTATTCCAAATGTTAATTTTGATGGTTACTTGCAATATTCATATATCAATGTTCATGAGTCATATGTTACAGTCAAAAATCGAAGATGGCCTAATCGGGAGTTTAAAGGAATTAAACCCGTTTTAACAAGAGATACCTCTCGAGTTAACCTGCTTCTAGATCATATTATGTAATGCCCCAAATTTTAGGCGTGTTTTCGATATTGATTTCTCTAATACTTTATTATCTTAAATATTTCACGAGTATTTTGACATCGTAAATTATTTTTTTATTTTATTTTTTTTTCTTTCAAGCTTATATATATATATATACATATATATATATATATATATATATATATATATATATATATATATATATATATATATATATTGATCCATATATTTATTTTGGAAAGGTTCGGAAATATTTTTCCGATCCCAAAAATTCATTCCGATTAGTTTTGATCGAGTTTACTCTATTACTCTTCTTCCCTTTTATTAATCTATTTTAATCCTCCTTTTCTTTTCTTTTTTTTTTCGTGGCACTGTTGACTCCTCAACTCCTCACCTTAGCTGCTGCTTTCACCTTGTAGATCACAGGCCTATGCAGCTTAGCCTCCTGCAACCACTGTGATTCTTAGACCCTCACACACATACTCCCTAGTCTGCCCTCCATACCAAGTCTCGACCTTCAGCATCCTTCATGTGCTCGCACACTCAACCCGGGCACACCAACTCTTCATGCCTCCACCATCTGCACTCAATCTCCCCTTTCTTCTCTTCTATCGTATAGCCACAACTACAGCCAGGAAGGGGCACTGTTGCCACCTTCGAACCACCACAGTCAATGGAGGAGCCCCTCGCCGGAGAAGCTCCGCCCTATGCCCCATTTTCGCCGCTGAAGCCGTCTTTGTCTCTCTTCCTCCCTCTGCTTCTTTTCCTGTCGAACGTTGCCGGAGCTAGGAACGGCAGTCACCACCGTCACTGCCTCGCCTCCCTTGCCGGAGGCCACCGGACGTCGGAGGAGCCTTGCCCAGCGCCTTCACCCTCGCCCCGGGACCTCTGCACAACCAACCCCTCTGCCCTTGTCGCCTAGCCTGGATGCCTCCCCGCAACAGCCCTTCTCACCCGCACCCTTTGCTTCGCGTCTACTCTCGCCCCTAGTCTCGCGCAGGTTCACTCCGGCCACCAGGAAAGCCGCCTGAGCCTCGCCTACCGGAGCTCCCTGGGATCTGCTCTAGCCGCCGCCCTCAGATCCCTCCTTCTGCGTGCGGCCTATTGAAGGTTGAAGAAGACTTTTACAGTATTCAAATCGGGGCCCCCTTAATTTGTGTTTAATTACGAAATGTGCCCAGCTTTATATATTTACATATTTTACCCACATTTTGGAATCTTGTATTTATATCCTTTTCTGGAAAATTACAGATTATGGCCCTTAGTTACATTTTTAGAATATGACCAAGTTTATGAATTTGTTCATCTTTGCCCTAAAAATGTATTTGTCGATTTTAAACTCGGGTTTCGATTAGGGGCATATTCTTATATTTGTATATACAACATATTATGCATTTGTTGGATTAATCTCGGTTTATGGCAAAGATTTTATTGTGGGTATTAACCTTGGCTTTGAAAACGAGTTTTACCTTGAGTTTATGATGTTATACAATTTGTCCGGAATATTATATTTATGGTTTTTAACTTGGGTTTTAGAAGTGGGGTTTTCCTTAGATTATATATGTTCATTATTCCGTTCAAATTTAGCTTATAAGCTAAATTTGTTTAGTTTGGTGCTAGGTTCGGAAGTGCCCCGATAAAGGCCTAACGAGTCCAAGTCGACATCCGTTGAACGACTTTCGTCTTTTGACGTCATGTGAGTACCTTCTTCCCCGAGTTTATGATCTTACTCGATTTAGTTATGTTTAGTATTAGTATCATGCAAGGTTGGATCTAGCATAACTTAGAGTGAATACCAAGTAGTGGTTTGGACCTTAGGTGAGTTTTGAGGATTGTCGATTGTTGTAAGAAGTTGAGTGTTTGGTTGATCTTGTGAGTATCTGAGGCTTGAGGTTATGATTATATGTTTGTTGAGATTGTGGTGACTAGGACGAGAGTATCCTGACATGTGTTGTGATGGTTATGACCTTGTGAGATCGTGAGCATTAGGGGGTTGTTATTCTATATTGGTTATGGTTTATGATCTTGCGAGATCATTGGAACTAGAAGTCTAAGGACTTCTAGCATGTGAGAGAGATGTTGATTGTGTGCCTATTTACAGGCGTTGAGTGTCTTCCTGCGGGAAGCTGAGAGCGGGATTATCTTTGGGACGAGGTAAGTCTCCGGACTTACTTAGCTCGTATTCCTTGTATTAGCATTGATGTGTGTTTGGTGGTGTGTGTTTATTCTTTATTATTTATAACAACTAAACCGGAAATAGGACTACCGACCTTTATATTATTTGGCCCAAGTGTATGATAATGGGCGGTGACATCACTGCCTAGCTCTTGCGTAGAGCTAGGAGGTTCTTGGCGACTAGCCCGGGTGGTTAGACGGTCGGAGGCCGTACCGTTCCATGCGGTAAGTGGGGACTGAGGCAAGTTTCGGGATTCTCGTATCACAAAAGAAGTTGAATTAGAACGGGATACGACTTAATAAATAAAGATAATAAACCGAATTTTTGTGCTTTGAGTATGTTGTGTGACTATGTTGAATTAATTGTGTTTGTGCCTTTCCCTTTAATTCTAATGCTTTGAATATTAGCTAACGGTTTTATACCGATTGTTGTAGATTGCCTTGGAGGTTAGGAAAGCGGCTGAGAGATCCGGAAGAGTGGGCAGCCGGGGTTCCGTACATTTTAGGAGTGGGTTTTGGTTGGAGTCGGGTTGTGTTTTATTCTTTGTTTATTATGTTGGTATGCCGTGTGTATGGCGTTTTGATCTTTGGTGTTGATTATCGGCTGAAGTCTTTTGTTGTTTTCCTTCGGGTTTCTTATCATTTGCATTAAAAGGAATTTTGGTTTTGCCTTTATTTGTGCCATGTTGAAAGATCCGGTAAAATTGTTGTCAGGCTAAGGGTCGGGACCCATTGTGAGGTCCCAACCCGTAGCATCCCGAGTCCCGCGGATTCGGGGTGTTACAAAAGGGGTATCAGAGCCCTAGATTGACAACAATGACACTCACAATCTTCTAAAGGTCGAATAAGGAATAAACAGAACCCCACGGGTTCTGAGTTTTCGTTTTCAAAATCGCATGCATGTGTCGGGGTAGAATGTACGGACCACCACTCCTTCCGCGGATCTCGGCAGCTTAGTTTATTGGATTTTTGATACGTATATATATATATATATGTATATATGTAGATATATATCGTGGACTTAGGATATATTTGGACTATTATTGTATGTGGATTGTAGTTGCATGATGGACATGATTTATCTGTATTGTTGTATATGTGAACGATTATATGTTTTGGACCTTGTATTGTTGTAAAGGAATGTCCAATGCGTGATATTAGTAGTAATATGGACTTAGGACTTATATAGTTATGGATACGTATTCCTATTATATATAGTAGCATATGGAGATACAGGACCTTTTAGTTGAGATGCTATTATGATATCATCGCCCTTGGACGACGTCGTCTTACATAGGATAGTGTATATACGAGGACAAATATGCTCAAGTATCGAGTTGAGAGCTAATTTCGGGCAAACACCTTGGAGTTCTTGTACTCCTTAAAGAGGATGTCGAAGAGGAGGTGCAGAGATGACATAACCAAAGGACGAACAAGTGGAAGGAAAATTCGAGACAACTTAAGAGAAATTGAGAAGGAAGTCGTACAAGCAAGGAAGCGACATGATAGACATGAGAGTGGTTGCAAAGAAGCACAGTTTGAACAACAACGAAACCAACTAGAGATGATAAACTTAGGGTTCTTAAAGAAGACGCAAGGACAACTAAAGACGCAAAGCGAGGAGGAAAGGAGTGCATGCTAGCAAGGGTAGAAGAGGTATTTCATTAAGGCGAGAAGTTTTCTAGGTGCTCCTGAGCATGAGAGTCAAGACGTGAAGTCTGGCTGGACTATTGCAAAGATTATGAGATACGTAAGTTAAGCTTATAGAGGAACGAGAAAGGGAAGTGACGGTTTTGCGAGATCCTAGCAGGGGATTTCTTCAGAAATACGAGAATTACGAGAAGGACCACCTGGTGGAAGTTCACATAGTAGAATTTCCTTGTGGAGTCAATCGTTTTTCGTCATTGAGATGAGACTGAGCAACATTAAGGAGGAGGAAGTGTGTGAGGATGATGATCTCCCGAAGATGAAAGATGACACAAGGAGCTTGGATCGGAAGACTTAAGATACCAACAAGATGAATGCGAGTGGAGGCTAATTAATGTCAGAATATTTTGTGAAGTACTTTTGCAAAACATTATGAAGAACGGTTAAGCCCATGAAGGTGGGTCATAGGACACGAAAGGGTCGGGACGGTATAGTTATCTTACAGAAGCGGAAAGAAGAGAGGAGCGTTGAACAAGCTAACGGAGTTTGAAGAAGAATAAAATGAGCTGGTAAAGTCTAAGGCAGGGTACCCCGAGTGGGGGTATTCTTCAGGATTGTGGTAACGTGGAAGTAAGGTAGGAGGGTAAGTCGTTGATGTTGGAAAGGGTCATCAATGAATTAATCGGTGACCTTCGAGAATGTACATGTGTGGGTTGTATACTGGTGAAGGTAGGTGGAAGAAGTAACCCAAGATTTGGGATCATGAAGAAGGGGAGCAAGAACACGGAATATTCGTGGTGGTTGAATGTCGGCAGTAAAAAGGTATATCAAGGAAAGTGCAAATATCTTAATCATGTAGCAATTTATCGTTTTAGCAAGTGATGGTAGCGTACCTTGTGGGGAGGGATTGTAACGATCTGGTGCGACCTTCGTAGGTCATGGGTTTGTCATATGGAGGAATGACACGGATCAAGGTAAATGGGGCTGGAAGGACGAAGAGGAAGGTGAGTCTTTTATAGTTGTTCTGCGGAAAGGGGGTATATATATAGGGGGAAGTATGATATGTTTGTTCTAAGGTTATGGATGTCATGTTTTCACGAGCCAAGCTAAGTCAAGGTTTTTGTGACTCGTGTGGCGAAACCATTGTGGCTATGACGTGAAACGAGGAATCTGGATTGGGGCAACGTTGCAAGCTTAGAGTTATGAGTTGGATACTTAAGTGATGTTGGTAGGGGGGATATTAGCCTAGCGTTCTTCACAAGGCATACCGATACGGTTGTTAAGTTGTTTTTGGAATACAAAGAGATGAATAAGGTGACCAACGATAGTAAGGGAAGACTGAAGTTTTGAAGTCGATGTGAGATGTACAAGAAGTACATGAAAGATTGAGGTTACAACCTCTACGGTCGGTTGGGCGTCACATAAGAAAAGGGAGTAAGTTCTACACATACTCGAAGGAATTGCAAGCTTTGGTAGAATACGAAGAAGGTAACACTAATATATTATAAGGTGTGATTAATTCTTGTAGTTAGGGCCCTCATGACTTCATAAGTGTGAAACCATAATAAGATTAGTAGAGCAAGTCTCCCGAGTTTTGGGGATGAAGGATCTTTGGAAGAGGACGGTGAACATTGCAGCTAAAGAAGTATTAAACCACGTGTTCCATGGACGTCACCTCAACAGATCGGGGTGGACCACTTGACTAATGTTAAGACAAGATTGTGTCGATATCTTACCATATGTGATGGGAGAAGAAAAGCTGGAACCCGAGATAGAACGTTTTCCAATGCATCGGAAGGTGGGTTTACCATTAAGAAGATTTGAAGTTCATGTTGGAAGTGTATCTTGAATTCTTGATTTGAAGTTCATATTGGAATATATCTTAAATTCTTGATTTGAAGTTGCTATGGGGAACACCAGTTTGCGAAATGAGAGACGATTATCTCGGTTTGTACATTGATTACCATAAGTTGAACAAGATGGCAATGAAGGACAAGTATCCCTTACAATGAATGGAAGATCTACTCGATCAGTTGCAAGGGTCAATAGTCTCTTCTAAAATTGATTTAAGGCCGGATTGCCACCAATTGAGGATTGAGCCTAGGATGTTGCAAATACGGCTCTCTGGACAAACCATGGTCACTACGAATTGTAGTGATTCCATATGGGGTTACTATGCCCCGGACAAGATATTTAGGTCTACTCTCGAAGAAAAGAGAAGTTGTATGACAAGTTGTCTCGGGATGGCAACCCCGAAGGATGTGAAAGAGGTTACAAGTTTTCTTGTATGTGCTGAGTTTTATCAGATCTGTGAAGAGAGAAGTTGTATAGCACCAATTATGGTAACCTACTCCGGATGACAATGAAGTACCGAATGGGACGAAGAATTGACAAAAGAGTTGCTGAGAGTTAAGAGGGGATTCATTGGTGCAATTGTTTTGGTTTACTTTGAGGTATTATGGGTTTGAAGTAGACAAGTGATTCTTCAAGACAAGGTCTTGATCGAGTATTGAGGAGTGATGTAAAAGTAATAGCATACGTGTCTTGTAAGTAGAAATAGTATGGAATAAAGTACTTCCTTCGTTACTTGGATTTGCAACAAAAATTGACGAAACATACCGTCAAAGTTTGGTTTGACAAGAACCAAAGCCAACAATATAAATTAGAAGTTCGATCTTCTTTGGTAGAGAAATCATAGAAGAAACATAATGGAAATGTTGTATTGAGTAAGACCCGAGAAGGAAGTTGAGCTTCCGATATATCGGACCTTTTTGAGATCTTAGCGCGATTTGGAGAAGTGACTTACAAGTTGGCGTTGTCACCCGGTGTTTCATGTGTATCAATCGAGAGACTACATACATGAAATTGAGAAATGTTATCAGTCATGACGATCTAGTGGTAGACGAGGAACCGATGAAGCCAACTGGAAGACGAAGGATAGTATCTTCGGTTAAAGTTTTAATCTTTCCTAGGTTGAGTTATGTGCATGTGTGATGTTATGTGTGATTTGTGCCCTGCGGGAATGTGTTTTATGTCCGGTTATATATATTGCGATGGTGGTTGGAGTAGTTTGTGTATATATAGATTAGAAGGTTTCAACCTTCTTTGCGTGAGAGTTGATACCTCGGCCTTAAGGGACCGAGAAGTTTGGCGTATGTCAAGTTTCAGGACGAAACTTGTTTTTAGGGGGATCTGATGTAACGCCCCAAATTTTAGGCGTGTTTTCGATATTGATTTCTCTAATACTTTATTATCTTAAATATTTCACGAGTATTTTGACATCGTAAATTATTTTTTTATTTTATTTATTTTTTTTTCTTTCAAGCTTATATATATATATATATATATATGATCCATATATTTATTTGGAAAGGTTCGAAATATTTTTCCGATCCCAAAACATTCATTCCGATTAGTTTTGATCGAGTTTACTCTATTACTCTTCTTCCCTTTTATTAATCTATTTTAATCCTCCTTTTCTTTACTTTTTTTTTTGTGGCACTGTTGACTCCTCAACTCCTCACCTTAGCTGCTGCTTTCACCTTGTTGATCACAGGCATATGCAGCTTAGCCTCCTGCAACCACTGTGATTCTTAGACCCTCACACGCATACTCCCTAGTCTGCCCTCCATACCAAGTCTCGACCTTCAGCATCCTTCATGTGCTCGCACACTCAACCCGGGCACACCAACTCTTCATGCCTCCACCATCTGCACTCAATCTCCCCTTTCTTCTCTTCTGTCGTATAGCCACAACTGCAGCCAAGAAGGGGCACTGTTGCCGCCTTTGAACCACCACAGTCAATGGAGGAGCCCCTCGCCGGAGAAGCTCCGCCCTATGCCCCATTTTCGCCGCTGAAGCCGTCTTCGTCTCTCTTCCTCCCTCTGCTTCTTTTCCTGTCGAACGCTGCCGGAGCTAGGAACGGCAGCCACCACCGTCACTGCCTTGCCTCCCCTGCCGGAGGCCACCGGACGTCGGAGGAGCCTCGCCCAGCGCCTTCACCCTCGCCCCCGGACCTCTGCACAACCAACCCCTCTGCCTCTGTCGCCTAGCCTGGATGCCGCCCCGCAACAACCCTTCTCACCCGCACCCTTTGTTTCGCGTCTACTCTCGCCCCCAGTCTCGCGCAGGTGCACTCCGGCCACCAGAGGAGCCGCTTGAGCCTCGCCTATCGGAGCTCCCTGGGATCTGCCCTAGCCGCCGCCCTCAGATCCCTCCTTCTGCGTGCGGCCTATTGAAGGTTGAAGAAGACTTTTACAGTATTCAAATCGGGGCCCCCTTAATTTGTGTTTAATTACGAAATGTGCCCAGCTTTATATATTTACATATTTTACCCACATTTTGGAATCTTGCATTTATATCCTTTTCTGGAAAATTACAGATTATGGCCCTTAGTTACATTTTTAGAATATGACCAAGTTTATGAATTTGTTCATCTTTGCCCTAAAAATGTATTTGTCGATTTTAAACTCGGGTTTCGATTAGGGGCATATTCTTATATTTGTATATACAACATATTATGTATTTGTTGGATTAATCTCGGTTTATGGCAAAGATTTTATTGTGGGTATTAACCTTGGCTTTGAAAACGAGTTTTACCTTGAGTTTATGATGTTATACAATTTGTCCGGAATATTATATTTATGGTTTTTAACTTGGGTTTTAGAAGTGGGGTTTTCCTTAGATTATATATGTTCATTATTCCGTTCAAATTTAGCTTATAAGCTAAATTTGTTTAGTTTGGTGTTAGGTTCGGAAGTGCCCCGATAAAGGCCTAACGAGTCCAAGTCGACATCCGTTGAACGACTTTCGTCTTTTGACGTCATGTGAGTACCTTCTTCCCCGAGTTTATGATCTTACTCGATTTAGTTATATTTAGTATTAGTATCATGCTAGGTTGGATCTAGCATAACTTAGAGTGAATACCAAGTAGTGGTTTGGACCTTAGGTGAGTTTTGAGGATTGTCGATTGTTGTAAGACGTTGAGTGTTTGGTTGATCTTGTGAGTATCTGAGGCTTGAGGTTATGATTATATGTTTGTTGAGATTGTGGTGACTAGGACGAGAGTATCCTGACATGTGTTGTGATGGTTATGACCTTGTGAGATCGTGAGCATTAGGGGGTTGTTATTCTATATTGGTTATGGTTTATGATCTTGCGAGATCATTGGAACTAGAAGTCTAAGGACTTCTAGCATGTGAGAGAGATGTTGATTGTGTGCCTATTTACAAGCGTTGAGTGTCTTCCTGCGGGAAGCTGAGAGCGGGATATAGCGGGATTATCTTTGGGACGAGGTAAGTCTCCGGACTTACTTAGCTCGTATTCCTTGTATTAGCATTGATGTGTGTTTGGTGGTGTGTGTTTATTCTTTATTATTTATAAAAACTAAACCGGAAATAGGACTACCGACCTTTATATTATTTGGCCCAAGTGTATGATAACGGGCGGTGACATCACTGCCTAGCTCTTGCGTAGAGCTAGAAGGTTCTTGGCGACTAGCCCGGGTGGTTAGACGGTCGGAAGCATCCGTACCGTTCCATGCGGTAAGTGGGGACCGAGGCGAGTTTTGGGAGATTCTCGTGTCACAAAAGAAGTTGAATTAGAACGGGATACGACTTAATAAATAAAGATAATAAACCGGATTTTTGTGCTTTGAGTATGTTGTGTGACTATGTTGAATTAATTGTGTTTGTGCCTTTCCCTTTAATTCTAATGCTTTGAATATTAGCTGAAGGTTTTATACCGATTGTTGTAGATTGCCTTGCAGGTTAGGAAAGCGGCCGAGAGATTCGGAAGAGTGGGCGGCCGGGGTTCCGTACATTTTAGGAGTGGGTTTTGGTTGGAGTCGGGTTGTGTTTTATTCTTCGTTTATTATGTTGGTATGCCGTGTGTATGGCGTTTTGATCTTTGGTGTTGATTATCGGCTGAAGTCTTTTGTTGTTTTCCTTCGGGTTTCTTATCATTTGCATTAAAAGGAATTTTGATTTTGCCTTTATTTGTGCCATGTTGAAAGATCCGGTAAAATTGTTGTCAGGCTAAGGGTCGGGACCCATTGTGAGGTCCCAACCCGTAGCATCCCGAGTCCCGCGGATTCGGGGTGTTACATATTATAGGGAAAAAATAGGGTTACGAGAAAGCCCAATAACTATCGATGACGTGGCAAATATGACACGTGGCATCGTCATGGAAATCACGGCCTAGTGTAACATTCAACGGCCATGATTTAGGGAAAAAATAGGGTTACGAGAAAGCCCAATAACTATCGCTGACGTGGCAAATATGACACGTGGCATCGTCATGGAAATCATGGCCTAGTGTAACATTCAACGGCCGTGATTTAGGGCGTGGAACTTTCGGTTGCTCTTCGAAATCACCTTCCACGAACTCAATGCATAACCACGGTTGTGGTTTAGGTCGTGGAACTCAAAAGCCTTTGTGAAAGCCTTTGTTTCGTGAAGTTCTCTAATTATGCTCCTTCCTTAGCTTCTCCAAAGCATCTAGCATGATCCAAAACTCCTATCCCTTTGCATATATGCTCCAATTCAATCCTTTATTCACTTATAAACATAACAAAGCTTGTGTAGATCTCTATATCGAAAAAATAGGTGAATGTGCTCATAAATGCTTCAAACTCATATCCATGTACACATCTAAGAGGGAAAAACAATCAAAACAAGTGCCTAAAATATAGTCATATTTCATACTATCAAAATACCCCATACTTGTCGCTTGCTTGTCCCCAAGCAAGGTTGTCAAATGCTTAGAACATAAGGTAGAATGAAATATGAATGCAAAAACAAAACAAAAACAAATTTTTTGGTAATGTGCTTCTAATCAATATATCATCCTCAAATCTTGCTTCATGCATCCTTAAAAATGTTCCTATACATAAACCAAATATGTAAAGCAAATGAAACATCATAAATTGCATAAACTTCAAGACAAACATCATAACCTTCAAGTATTGTCAAAATCAAACATGTGAAACTTCAATTTAGATCACCAAGTCAAATAACATTCTTATGATCTCAAGGACTTTCAAGTAAGGTCAAGAATATGGAAAGGGTGGGAAACTTGTAAAGGAATGTGGTGTATGAATCCGGGAAAAAAGGAACAACACAAACTCTTTTCTTTTCACCATTTGAACTAGCCACCAACTTAGAGCTTTGCTCTTTACTTTTTGCACATAATTTTTCGACTTTACTTTTGAAAATATGGACAGCGGTGCACAAAAACCAAAGCCTAGGAGATTGGCATTTCTCAATTTCGAGATGCCTCAAACCCTTGATGCACATACCATAATCCGCTAGAAATATCGCTCAATCCGACTTTGGCAAGACACAAACACCCGACTATGTGAATGGTGGCGAGTTACTCATCATCATGATTGACTTCCCCAAACCTATTTTTCTATACTTTGAATTCAAACAATTGCTTTTATGGCCCTCCCACATCAAATATACCAAAATCAACTCTTCATAAATCCCGGATAGGTAAAGGAGGCAAATATTTTCATCGAGGGGCTAAATGATCAAAGAGAGAAGCAAGAAAATCGAGGTGCCTTAATCATCTCATAAAGAAGTATTAGAACTTATATTGTGATTTCAACCTTCATTACTCAATATGATTTAGATAAAACTTTCACGTTATGAAACTTGCAAGAAAGATTAAACAACATACTCAATTTCTTTACAATTCATAATTCAATTCAAGCATACAAAAGTCATCAAAAACTCATTCCACAAGTAGATTAATCATAGAAATCATCTCTAATCTTAGAAGCACAATAATTTTCAAAATTTTTATGGGTTTTTCAAAGCTTTTTAATGCAATGCAATAATGAAACGTGTGACAAATAAAAGAAAGATGCAAGTGTTCATGGAATTAAAAGCAAGCAAGTGTATCGAGTTATTACAAACGATAGTCACACCCTACCCCATACTTAACATACACATTGTCCTCAATGTTCAAGAAAAAATAAAGAAAATAAAAAAAACAAAGAAAACTCACTAATGGTGGTAGAGTGACTCAAATCATCCATCAACGATCACTGTGAAGGAGTCGGCGGATATGGAAAGAAGTCGGAGCTGAACGGACGCCCAAACTACTGGCGGTATACATCACGTAAGATCCTAGCGTTCTCCTACGCTCAACATCATGCGCCTGCTGATGGATCTCTGTCTCCCACCCTCTTGGAAAGGTCAGTCGCCCATGCCGGCTGCTGCTCATACCATGCGGGAGGCTGTTATAACCACTCCGGCTGCTGTTGCTGAATAGGCGTCGGTACAACTGGTGGCTGATCATACCAAGGAGGTGGAGCTCCCTTCCTGGCTGTTGTCCATACCAAGAAGGTGGAGCTTCCATCCATGTTGGGTGCTAGCTAACACTAGCTCGGCGTGAGGAAGAAGAACTGGAAGGTCTTGACTGGTGGGGGGATCTCCTAGGTGGCTCCGGGAAGTCAGTTGGCTGCTCTGGGAATGAACCAAAGTCATGCTCAACCCCTCCTACATCCGGATGGTCTCCTCCTCCCATCTCCTCATCATCATCAACTGCAGCCTCAATTGGAACCTCATCTGGCACATAAGGAGGAGCTACTAACCTATTAGCATGCATCGGAACAAAGGTCTCCTTCTAGTTATGGCGGCCAAGCATGAGAGAGTACTCCGGAAGCCATGGAATGCCTCTACCACCTCTTTCCTCCCAAGGCATGGCTGCGGTAGGTGGACCACGGTGGCGAGGAAAGATAAGTCCTCTAGTCATGAGGCGATTGAGACCCAAAGGTCTCGCAGCTATCCTAGTGCAAGTGGAGTAATCAATGTCCAGCTGGTTGGCAATATGTGTCACCATACCTCCATATCCTATGTTCCCGGCCGATTTGTTCTTCACCTTACTAAGGGTAGAGGCAAGCAAAGTGGCACAATCCGCGGGATGACCGGTAAGCATGCTATAGAGAATGAAGAGCTCATCGGCTTTGATCTTTTGGGGTGTTTCGGTTCTAGGGAAGAGGCATTTTGATAAGATCCCATGAGCTATCTTTATGGATAAGTGGTAGATGAGCTTGACCTTAGAATCGACCGGTTGCCAACGGTCTCGGAAGCATAAATCATGGCTATATCTCTCCAAAAGTTTTTAGCGTTCACTCCCCTAGGAAACCTTCCATTGAAGCTCTCTTGAAACCCAAACATGGTTCCAAACTGCACTATGGAGAACTCGTAGTTACGCTCCATCAACCTAAATGACACCGTTCGGCTAACGACACTATACTCGAAGGAAGTTATGAACTCCCTTGTGATCTCTTCATAAGCATCCTCCCTAATGGCGGAGAATATGATCAATCCAGCTCTATCTAATAGCCAAGTCAAGTCATTAACAACATTCCGCTCTTCAAGCTCCTCTAAAGCAATGTACCTAGGTCCTATCACAGCTCTCTTAGAAATTTTATCCATGGCCCTTTCGTAATCTTCATGGATTGTGGGAATCCTAGGGGATGGTGGTGATGGTGGTTCATTGGGAGGGGGTTGAGAAGAAGAAGAAGACCCATCACCCTTTTGCTTCTTGTTTCTACTAGACTTCCTCCTAAACATTTTCACTCAAAACAGAAAAAACCACGGTCTGTTTTTGGCAAAACCACGGCCGTGGAACTGTACGGACCCGTGGAATTCTTTGAAATTCCTCAAAAACTCAGCAAATTCACAACAAACTCAGCAATTTCAGCCCTAAACTACTAATTCCAATTTCGTTCAGTTCTCCTAGAAATTTGCAAGAAAGACGAACCAAATCAACCAAGAAGAGAAAGAGAGAGAACCCAAGGTTTGGATTTGAAAAAAAATCCAAATCCTTCCCAAATGTTGATTGTTTGATGAGTTTGTTGATGGGATCTTATAGAGGATTCAATTTGCTCCACTTTTGGTTGAAGAATCGTTCGAATCGGTCTCCAGATGAGGAATTACGAGAAGGGGTGAATTCCGGCGACTAGGCATGGTTTGGGGAAGAAGAGTGTGTTTTTGTGAAGGAGAGGGAAATATATAGTGGCCGTAAAATTTTGGAAAACCACGGCCAGTCGGGGTGTTCCACGGCCGTGGTTTTGTACGGACGACCGTGGAACTCTCTGATCTGTGCCAAAAATCCAAGTTTCGTTAATTTTTTCCGGCTTTTCTTCTCTTCTCTTGCCCATTCCTTATTCCTGACATCTAAAAACACAACATACGGGAAGGTATCGAGGGAAAAACAAACAAAAACGACATCTAAGCTAAACTAACCTAAGAAAGAAAGAAAGAAAACAAAAACAATAATGCAATACCTTGGGTTGCCTTCCAAGAAGCGCTTTGTTTTGGGTCCGTAGCTAGACCGTTCCTATGTTCAAATGAGGACAATCGGAGCGATTTCTTCAGCTTGGAGCTCCGGTGAGTACTTCTTAAGTCGTTGACCATTCACCTTGAAACTTCCTCACTTCTCACCTCATACTTCAACTGTGCCATGGGGAAAAACACGTTTAATCACATAAGGTCTAGTCCAACGAGATTTAAGCTTACCTGAAAAGAGTCGAAGTCGAGAATTAAAGAGGAGAACTTGATCTCCTTCTTTGAGGTCTTTTGGAATGATATGCTTATCATGTCAACGCTTCACCCTTTCCTTGTAAATCTTGGCGTTCTCATAGGCGTTCAAGCGGAGTTCTTCTAGCTCGTTAAGGTCTAAGAGGGGCTTCTCGCCTGCTTCTTTCATGCTGAAGTTCAACCACTTCACAACCCAATACGCCTTGTGTTTCAGCTCTACCGGGAGATGACAAGACTTCCCATACACAAGGTTGTATGGTGTTGTGCCGATGGGAGTCTTGTATGCTGTCCTATACGCCCATAATGCGTCATTTAGCTTTAAAGACCAATCTTTCCTTGTTTTTGACACCGTCTTCTCAAGGATACCCTTGATCTCTCTATTTGAAATCTCCACTTATCCACTTGTTTGCGGATGGTATGGAGTGGCGATCTTGTGAGTCACCCCATACTTAGCTAGTAGAGCTTCGAATCGTCGGGCTATGAAGTGTGAACCTCCGTCACTAATGATGGTTCATGGTGTCCCAAACCTTGGGAAAATAGTTCTATTAAAGAACTTGACAACCACCATAACATCATTAGTTGGAGAGGCAATAGCTTCAACCCATCTCGAAACATAATATACAACGAGAAGTATGTATTGGTTTCCGCAAGATGATGGGAATGGTCCCATGAAATCAACTCCCCAAACGTCAAAGATTTCCACCTCTTGAATGTTGTTGAGAGGCATCTCATTTCTCCTAGAGATATTTCCTGTTCTTTGACAAGCATCGCAACAAGAAACAAAAGTTTGCACATCCTTAAATAAAGTAGGCCAAAAGAATCCGGATTGCAATACCTTAGCGCTAGTTTTATGGGAACTAGCATGTCCTCCACAAGGAAGTGAGTGACAATGACGAATGACACTTTGCATTTCGTCTTCCGGCACACATCTCCTAATGATGCTGTCGGGACCTCTCTTGAAGAGTAGAGGTTCATTCCAATGGTATTGGCGGACATCTCTAAAGAACTTCTTTCTTTGTGCATAGGATAGTCCGGGAGGTATTTTCTGGCAAACCAAGTAATTTACAAAATCAGCAAACCAAGGTTCGCTACCTCTAGAAATCTTGTCGATACATTCTTGCATGATGTGTAAGTGCTCATCCGGTAAGGAGTCATCGATGGGTAGGTCGTCGCCGTCGGTGTGTGGTAGACGACTTAGGTGACCCGCAACAGAATTTTTGAACCTTTCTTGTCCCGAATCTCTAGATCGAATTCTTGAAGAAGAAGAATCCATCTAATCAGCCTTGGCTTTGCATCCTTCTTGGCGAGCAAATACCGTATTGCTGAGTGGTCCGTGTATACAATCACCTTCGCTCCTACAAGATAAGAACGAAACTTTTCAAAAGCATATACAACGGCTAAAAAATTGTTTTTCAGTTGTGGCATAGTTGAGCTACGCTTCGTCTAGCGTCTTGCTAGTATAGTAGATGGCATGAGTGCGGACTTCCTTCTTTTGTCCAAGCACCGCTCCAATAGCTACGTCACTTGCATCACACATAACCTCGAATGGGAGATTCCAATCCGGAGGTTGGATTATCGGGGCTGAGATGAGAGCTTCTCTAATCTTATAGAAGGCATCTAAACATTCCTGCAAAAAATTAAAAATAACATCCTTCATCAATAGATTAGTTAGTGGTTTTGAAATTTTCGAGAAGTCTTTGATGAATCTCCTATAAAACCCTGCATGTCCTAGGAAACTTCTTATCCCCTTCACCGAAGATGGAGGAGGAAGCTTCTGTATCATCTCTATCTTAGCCTTGTCGACTTCGATCCCTCTATTAGAGATCAAATGTCCTAGCACAATGCCTTCCTTAACCATGAATTGACACTTCTCCTAATTTAGAACAAGGTTAGTGTCTTCACATCTTTGCAAACACAAGAGAAAGATTAGCAAGACAATTGTCAAATGAGGAACCATAAACTGAAAAATCATCCATAAAAACCTCCATGATTTCCTCAATATACTCCGAGAAGATGACCATCATACACCTTTGAAAGGTGGCTGGAGCATTACAAAGTCCGAATGACATCCTCCTATAAGCAAACGTACCCCATGGGCACGTGAATGTGGTCTTCTCTTGATCGTCTGAGTGAATCGGAATCTGAAAGAAACCACTATAACCGTCAAGGTAACAAAATTAGGAGTGTTGTGCAACCTTTCAAGCATTTGATCTATGAATGGTAGTGGGAAGTGATCCTTCCTAGTTGCATTGTTCAGCTTGTGGTAGTCAATGCACATCCTCCAACCCATCACGTTTCTCATTGGAATGAGTTCGTTGTTCTTGTTGGTCACAATGGTCATTCCTCCCTTCTTTGGGACGACTTGAACGGGGCTCACCCACTTGCTATTGGAGATAGGATAGATGATACCTGCGTAAAGTAATGTTCGCTCCAAACGGTCTGTGCAAGCTTTAAATTTATAACCCTAGATGTAAGCTTAAAACAAGGATGCGAACCCGCAGTGTACGGGTCAATCGTAATAAAAAGCAAGAATTCCGGGGTGTCGATCTCAGGGACTTAGTTGAAACCTAAGAAAGTATAGGTAGTATATGTAATTACTAACCACAAAAGCGATTAAAGCAATCAAATATGATAAAAAGTCAATTAAAGGAATATGCAATTCTAGGGATTAAAGCATCTAGTTGTGGTTCCAACTCAAGATCTAAAGATAAGCGGACAAAACTGAGATTTTGCAAAGGGAAGGTGTTACTAAAGCGGAGTAGATCACCGGGTAAGTCTCACTACTCACTAATCCCAAACCGTAACTCCTATTACCGGGTAAGTCTCAAGGAATTAAGGAAAAAAACTATAACCTCAAACCAACACACCACCTAAGGGAATAGAATCAACCTTTACCGGGTAAGTCTCAGGCTAACTCACAAAGATGGGATGAAAGCACACTCAAACCCCAATAAAGGATAAACCTTTATTACCTACACTTAACTCTCAGTTACGGATTGAACCAGGAAAGGTGTAATAAGAATAGGATTTGGCAAACTCTAACACTTAACTCTCAGTTACGGATCAGAAAGGTCACCTCGATCAGACGAATTCCACCCCGGCCGAGATTTTCATCGACGAACGAGATACTCTAGGGTTAAGGATAAAAACTCGAGCTTTCAGGGTCCTACTGGAATTTAAGATTATTCTATCATTGTTTTTACCACAACCTTCAGCCAATCACCCTAGAATCACACAAAGAAATTAGCCACTCATCATCATGAAAGCAATAATCAAATATAAGGGAAGAAAGTGAATAATTGAACACAAAAACCTTAAGAACAAGGCTTCAATAACTGAATCAATTATTAAACAAACAAGCGTTCCTTAGATCACAATCCAATAAGACAATCAACAAAGAAGGGAATCTAAGAAAGTCTTATAAAACCCTTCACAAAAGCTATAAAAGCTATCAACTTCCTTCCTTCAATCTTTCTTCCTTCAACTGCCGGATGCTCTAAGCATGTATTTTCCGGTGATGCGCCGGTCGTAAGCGGATGCCGGATTTGTGGAAAATCCAGCCCTTTATATAGGAAAACTACCCTCCAAAGATAAGAGATCTTAAAAAGATATTTTCTTAATAAAATATATTTATCTCTCATAAATAAATCCCCAAAATATATGATCTTCCTTCCAGAAATCCAACCTAAAAATATAAGATCTCTCCTTCCAAAAATAAAAGATCTCAGTCAAGAATAAAATATATCTCGCCGCGTCCAAGGTGTTCGCCTCGGTCGGGACGCTCCTCTGGATCACCTCGGTCAAGATGGTACTGTAGCTGACCGAGGTGACTCAACTGAAGGTGAAATCTCTCAAATCTGGTCCAAAGTAAATCTCTAATCCATTTCCATGCTTCGTGGATTCTTCCTTAAGCTCCTGAATGTAGCTTCAATGACTCCTTAGCTCCTTTAGCTCCATTTTGATGCAAAACGTGCCATTTTACCTACGATTACAACGAAACTTGGTGTAGACCTCGATTCCCGCAAAGGTAGATGAAACGACAATATAATCACATAATATACATCCAAACATGCAGATTATTGAAGATAAAACGTCTAAACAGGTCCCAAAATATAGACTATAATTTATGCTATCAAAATACCCCATACTTAGCCCTTGCTTTTCCCCAAGCAAGTTCCAAATCTGAAATACAAGATAGAATGGATTATAAGTCATAAAAATCATTGAAAAAATCTTTCAAAACATTTTAGTGGTGTGCTACAATCATAGATCACTCTAAGAGAATGCTTCATGGAATTTAAAATCAAAATATGCTCAAAACATTTTATAAATATAAGAAAGTTGTTCATCTTTGCATAAAATCATAGAATGCATAATAAATCATAATTATCGAAATTAATCATGTATAATCCAGTTTAAACCACTAAGTCAATCAACAAGCTCGAGGTCTCAAGGTCTTTCAAAATGAAAGGTCAAAGAAACGTGTGAGGGTGGGATGCATATAGGGAATGTGGTGCTAGAATCCGGGAAAAGGATCTTTTACTTCACTTACTTTGAACTTCAACATCTTCCACCAATAAGCTTTGCTTATTTTTACTTTTTTACTTTTTGGGATGCATGGACAGAGGTGCACAATAACCGAAGCCTAGGAGATCAGCAATAATCAATTTCTCGAGATGCCTCAAACCCTTGATGCACATACCATGACCCATTAGGAATATCGCTCAATCCGACTTTGACAAGACACAAACACCCGGCTATGTGAATGGTGCCGAGTTACTCATCATCATGATTGACTTCCCCAAACCTATATGTTTCTTTCTAACTTTCAGCCAACATCTCAACTTTTCTTTCACTTGCTTTTCACTTGCTTGCTTCCAAATTCCCAGATAGGTAAAGGGAGGCAAATATGTATATGAGGGGCTAAACATGATCAAGAAAAAGAAGAGAAGAGAATGAATTGCCTTGGTCTTTCCAGGAAGTAAGTGAGAGAACTCATCATTTGGTGTCAACCTTCAAATTCAACATAATTTTGATAAAAACAAAGTGTTAAACATGCCACAAATTTCAAACAAAGCATTTAGCAACTTAAACATATTATAAAACCTTTCAAACATATAAAGATTTCAAAACCAGTCAGCAAACAAAATCATCACTGAGGTCATATCCAGATAAGAAGCACAAAAAATCGTTTCGAAAACTCTCTCAGTTAAGCCACCTCGGTCGAGATGATCTAAGTCAACCGAGGTACTGCACCTCGATTGGTCAGAGTCACATCGGTCGAGGTCATAAAATTTTTTTCGAACCAGTTTTTGACGTTTTTCTCAATCAAATAACCTGTATGCATGCATATAATCTCAGATAAACACATAGAGCAAAATAAAGCAGTAGATATCCATCAAGAGTCAAGTCATACATCCACATAAGTCAAATAAATACAAACCCATATACCCCATACTTGGGACACATTGTCCCAATGGGTCAAATAAGTCTAAGAAAATAGAGTACTCACCGAATAACGCTGAGCTGCATAATAAATAAATAAAGAAAATCCTGCAAGCTCTCAATAATCCCGATCCGATGGTGGTGGTGGTGGCACGTACGAGTATTGAGATGGGTCGAAAGGATAGCCCATGATATGCTGAAACTGAATCTCAGCCATCGTGTGCTGGTAGTGTAGTCTCTCTTGCATCTCTCTAATGTCCAGGGACAAGGCAGCGTAACTATCTATCACCTGATCCGTCAAATCATCGATCCAGCGGTGAGCAATTGGATCCCTCTGTCTGCGTACCCTACGCCTGGCTGGACGTACTGGTGCTGCAGCTGGCTCCTCCTCTGTCTCGTCATCGTACAGATCGACGATCGGCACGCTAGTCCTAGCTACATCTATGCCCGTGTCCATGGCAGCACCGCCATCCTTATCCTCATCATCCTCATCAGCCTCATCCTCCTCAGCCGCCCCCTGAGCTACTACATCTCTGGCATCCTCCATAAGCGGAATCCATGCGGTCTGCCAATAGTGCGGGTCGTAAACAGAGAACTGAGGTGACCACCTAATACCCTGAGGTGCAGTATGCTCCCAAGGCATCGCCACATATGGCGTAGTAAGACCACGAGGAACCAATATCCTCCGAGTGATCATCTCCTGAAGCCCGAGCGGCTTGGCAGCCGCCACCATAGTGCATGCACTGAGATCGAGGTCCATGTAACTCGCAATGTGAGTCACTATACCTCCGCAACAGATATCCCCCTTCACCTTCGCCTTTATCTTGTGCAAATCCTCCGCCAGCATAACTCCAAAATCCGGAACTCCTCCGGTCACCATGCAGTACAGACTCAGCAGCTCACCCTGTCTGATCTTCTAGGGCATCTTAGTACGCGCCAGAAGAGTCTCGCTAAAGATCTTCTGAGCAAGTCTAAAAGCCAGGTGAAATATAATCCGCTCCCTGGAATCTCCAAGTCTCCACCTGTCAACGTGCTCAACCACGTGAGCTATCTGGCCCCAGAACTCTCGAGCTACAACTCGAGAAGGAAAGTCAGCAACAGTGGGGGCTGGGAAACCGAAAATGTCCCTCCAGTGGTCCATGGGAACTAAATATTTCCGGTTTATCAACTGGTACTTGATGGCGCGCTCGGTGGGCAAGTAGGTGACGGAGCTAGCAAACTTCAGTGTCGGCTCAAGATAGGATGGAGCTCTAATCTCAGGAAACTGATCCAGCCCCACCGCATATATTATCCGCCTCAAGTCCTCATCCACATAGAGGCAATCAAAAGCGGAAATGTCCAGAAACCGTGGTGAAACCACTGGACGTGCCGCTATGCGGTCATAGTCGACCTGGTGACGCTCGTGAATCACCGGTCTAGAGCGGCGTGAAGAAGAAGAAGGGGAAGGAGAAGATCTGTCTCTCAGAACTAACTGTCTGTCAGAACTCATCTTTTCTGTACTCTGTCAGACCACCTCGGTCTCTCTGACAACTCTCAGGAACACCTTGGCCGAGGCACAGGCCGACTGGACCGAGGCGAAGTGCTGTGCGATCTTTTCTCTCAAAAATCCAGTTCCCCAATATCACTACCAATGGTTCCTATGGGGTACTTAATCCTTTTTCAGCAAAATGCAGGGGCAACCAAAGCCCAAATTGAATGAAATCAGTGGAAGAAGAGGGAGTTAGGGTTTTTTCGATTTTACTCCAGATTTGGTCGATTCGGAGCATTTTTGCTGCAGATTGATGGTTGCAAATCGATCCTCTACCCTTTCCTTTCAGTTTGGAAGCGAGAATCGTCCAAAACGGGCAAAAATCAGAGAAGCGACGCGAAGATTGCGTTTCGGTCGAGAGGGAGGTAGAGGGAGGAGAGAGAAATCTCAGCCCCCTTTTATACCCTTTTTTGGAACTGCTGTCACCTCGGTCGAGATGGTCTCGACTGGAACGAGGTGTACGGACCGAGGTGGGTCTTCAGTAACCCTAGTCGCCTCGGTTGCTCAAGAATCATCTCGGTCGAGGTGATGTGACAGCAACCGAGATGTGTCTCAGTCAAACTCCGTCTTCTCAAATTCTCGAACTTCTGTCCTTCCAGTTTTGCTCCTGGGTTGTATTCCTTCCTTAGACGTCACCTGTTGTCTGTCCAGAACGCCAAAAACAAAGCAAAGCAAAGCAAAAACAAGCTATCTAAAGCTAGACTAGAAAAAGGGAAAAGAAAGCAATACCTTGGGTTGCCTCCCAAGAAGCGCTTGATTTAAGGTCGCTAGCTAGACCGTACGGTATCCCTAAACGTGATGGGAGGTATCCTCACCCCATACTTCACCTTCATAATGGGGTGAGATAAGGAAGTCTATCAAACGCTCCAACAAGTGCAAGTGCTCATCGGGGAATGAATCGTCTATGGGTGGGTCGTCCTTCTCGCGTGAAGAGGAAGGTAGCCGGTTGAGGTGATCCGCAACAGAATTTTCGGATCCCTTCTTATCGCGGATTTCTAAGTCAAACTCTTGAAGCAAGATAATCCATCGAATAAGACGTGGCTTGGCATCCTTCTTGGCAAGCAAGTAACGAATAGCTGCATGGTCGGTGTAGACAATAACTTTCGCCCCTACTAAGTAAGAGCGAAACTTCTCAAAAGCATATACAACCGCCAATAGCTCCTTTTCGGTGGTGGCGTAGTTACGCTGGGCTTCATCTAGTGTCTTGCTAGTGTAGTAAATGGCGGTGGTCCGCCCTTCCTTCTTTTGTCCAAGCACTGCTCCTACCGCCACATCACTCGCATCGCACATGATCTCAAAGGACAAGGTCCAATCCGGAGGCTGGATAATGGGAGCGGAGATCAACGCTTCCTTAATCCTGTAAAATGCATCAAGACACTCCTGCGAAAACTCAAAAAAAACATCTTTATTCAAGAGGTTAGTTAGTGACTTAGAAATCTTCGAGAAGTCCTTGATGAATCTCCTATAGAAATCTGCATGCCCGAGAAAACTCCGCACACCCTTAACAGAACAAGGGGGAGGAAGTTTCTCAATATTCTCGATCTTAGCGCGATCGACCTCAATACCTCGATTAGAAACGAGGTGTCCTAGCACGACGCCTTCATTAACCATAAAGTGACACTTCTCCCAATTCAAGACGAGATTAGTGTCTTCACATCTTTGTAGCACTAGAGAAAGGTTAGATAGGCAATTATCAAAAGAGGAACCATATATTGAAAAATCATCCATAAATACCTCCATGATCTCCTCTATATACTCGGAAAAGATAGCCATCATGCATCGCTGGAAGGTAGCGGGTGCATTGCATAATCCAAATGACATCCTCCTATAAGCGAATGTCTCCCATGGACAAGTGAAAGTGGTCTTCTCTTGATCATCCAGATGGATAGGAATCTGGAAGAAGCCACTATAGCCATCTAAATAGCAAAAATGTGAATGCTGGGCCAACCGTTCGAGCATTTGATCGATGAAGGGAAGTGGAAAATGGTCCTTCCGAGTGGCCACGTTCAGCTTCTTATAGTCGATGCACACCCTCCAGCCCGTGACGGTCCTAGTTGGGATCAACTCGTTGTTCTTATTCGTCACAACGGTCATCCCTCCTTTCTTCGGAACTACATGTACTGGGCTCACCCACTTGCTGTCCGAGATAGGAAATATGATACCTGCATCCAACAACTTAAGAATTTCTTTCTTCACAGCCTCTTTCATGATCAGATTTAACCGTCTTTGAGGTTCCCGTGAAGTCTTATGATCGTCCTCCATTAGTATTCTATGCATGTAGAAAGAAGGCTTAATGCCAATAAGATCATCAATAGTATAACCCAAAGCCTTTTGATGCTTCCTCAGGACATGCATTAGTTTAGATAATTCATATTCGGAGAGGGAAGCACTAACGATGACGGGATAAGTAGAATCCGGTCCAAGAAAAACATACCTCAAGTTACTAGGGAGTTGTTTAAGCTCCACAATTGGGGGTGCTTTCTGAGGGGGATCCTTGCTCCCTCCTTCTAGTGGAGTAGATCGAAGAACTGGACTTTTAGAAGTCTTAGTTGACATCATCTCGCTTTCGACCTCGGTCGAGGTACAAAGAGGTTGACCGAGATGTTCTTCAGTCACCTCGCTTGGTCCAAAAAGTGCCTCGGTCGAGGTACTGCAACTGGAACCGAAATTGGAGATCTTCTTCTTCTAGATTAGTTTTTCAAATTTAGCTCCTGGATCTTCTTCCAGTGCTTTTGTTCGCTCCAAACGGTGTGTGCAAGCTTTAAATTTATAACCCTAGACTTAAGCTTAAAACAAGGATGCGAACCCGCAGTGTACGGGTTAATCGTAGTAAAAGCAAGAAAATTCCAGGGGTCGATCACAAGGACTCGGTGAAACAGAGTCAATACGGTGTGCTAATGTTAATACTAACCACAAGAGCGATTTAACACAATCAAAGATGAATAAGATGTCAAATAAAGCAAACATGCAATTCTAGGGATTAAAGCATCTAGTTGTGGTTCCAACTCAAGATCTGTAGATAAGCGGACAAAGCTGAGATTTTTGCGTGGGGAAGGTGTTTCTAAAGTGGAGTAGATCACCGGGTAAGTCTCACTACACACTAATCCTAAACCGTAACTCCTATTACCGGGTAAGTCTCAAGGAATCAAGATAAAGAACTATAACCTCAAACTAACATACCATCTAAGGGAATAGAATCAACCTTTACCGGGTAAGTCTCAGGCTAACTCACAAAGATGGGATGGAAGCACACTCAAACCCCAATAAAGGCTAAACCTTTATTACCTACACTTATGATCGTTGGTATACAAACTAAGGAATTACCGGGTAAGTCTCATCCTAAGCTTGCATTGAACCAGGAAAGGTGTAATAAGAATAGGATTTGGCAAACTCTAACACTTAACTCTCAGTTTAAGGTCGGATAAGTCACCTCGGTCAGAAGAATTCCACCCCGGCCGAGATGTTCATCAACCGAACGAGATGCTTAGGGTTAAGGTTAAAGACTCGAACTTTCAGGATCCTACTGAAATCTAAGATTATTCTATCATTGTTTTTCCCATAACCTTCAGCCAATCACCCTAGAATCACACAAGGAAATTAGCCACTCATCATCATTATAAAAGTATTAAATATATGGGAAGAAGATGAATATTTGAACAAAGAAGAATTTAATGAAAAGACTTCAATAACTGAATCAAATATCACAACAAAGCGTTCCTTGGATAGCAATCCAAAAAGACAAGACAACAATTGAGGGAATTGAAGACAATCTTACAAAACCCTTCAATAAAGCTATAAAAGCTATGGACTTCAATCTTCCTTCAACCTTCAAAAAGGTTCTTCAACTCTCTCCCAAATTGGGGTATGCAGCTGCTGCGTCTTTTTCGGTGTAGGCGGATGTTCGCGCTGATAGCGGATTGTATGCGGCCTTCGAATTGTGGGAAATCCGACCCTTTTTATAGGAAAATAACCCTCCAAAGATAATAAATCTTAAGAAGATATTATCCCATAAATATAGGTAAAATATATATTCTGCATATCTCCTTCCTTCCAGAAGCCAAGCCCAGAAATATAAGATCACTTTCCAAATTTAAAAGATCTCTTCCAAGAATAAAATATTCTCGCCGCGTCCTAGGTATTCGCCTCGGTCGAGTCGGCATCCCTGGATCACCTCGGTCGAGATGAATCTCTGGTCAACCGAGGTGAGTCTCAACTGGATGTGAAATCTCTCGAATCTGCTCCAAAGTGGATCTTCAATCCATGACTATGCTTCCTGGATGTAGCTCCAAATGACTCATGACTCCTTTTGCTCCTTTTTGATGCAAAACGTACCATATTACCTGCAATTACAACGAAACTAGGTGTAGACCTCGATTCTCGCAAAGGTAGATGAAATGGTAGTAAAATCACATAATGTATATACAAACATACAGATTATGAAAGATAAAACGTCCAAACAAACCCCAAAAACTAGACTATAATTCATGCTATCAAAATACCCCATACTTAGCCCTTGCTTGTCCCCAAGCAAGTTCCTTATATACAAGACAAGATAGAATGGATTATAAGTCAAGAAAATCAATGAAAAAGCTTTTCAAAAACATTTTATGGTGTGCAACTATCATAGATCACTCTAAGAGAATACTTCCTGGAATTTAAAAACTCAATATGCTTAAAACATTTTATAAATATAGGAAAGTTGTTCATCTTTGCACAAAATCATAGAATGCATAATAAATCATAATTATCAAAATTAATCATGTATAATCCGATTTAAACCGCTAAGTCAATCAACAAGCTCAAGGTCTCAAGCGCTTCCCAAAAGAAAAGGTCAAGAAACGTGTAGGGTAGGGATGTATGTAAGGTAATGTGGTGCTAGAATCCGAGAAAAGGATGAACTTCACTTTCACTTTGACTTGCAACATCTTCCACCAATAAGCTTTGCTTATTTCGCACTTTTTTCTCTTTTACTTTACTTTTTGGGATGCATGGACAGAGGTGCACAATAACCGAAGCCTAGGAGATCCGCAATCATCAATTTCTTGAGATGCATCAAACCCTTGATGCACATACCATGACCCGTTAGGAATATCGCTCAATCCGACTTTGGCAAGACACAAACACCCGGCTATGTGAATGGTGCCGAGTTACTCATCTTCATGATTGACTTCCCCAAACCTATAATTGCTTTCTAAGACTTTCACTTCCAGCCCACTTCTCAACTTTAACTTGCTTTCACCACTTGCTTGCTTCCTAATTCCCGGATAGGTAAAGGGAGGCAAAATGTATATGAGGGGTTGAGCATGATCAAGAAGAAGAAGAAGAAAAGAGTGAATTGCCTTGATCTTTCCAAGAAGAGAGTGAGAGAACTTATCCTGCGGTGTCAACCTTCAAATCCAACATAATTTGGATAGAAACAAAGTATTAAACATGCCAATAATTTCAAACAAAGCATTTAGCAACTTAAACATATTATAAAACCTTTCAAACACATAAAGAATTTAAAACCAGTAGGTAAACAAAATCTTCACTGAGGTCATATCCAGATAGGTAGTACAAAAATCGTTTTCGAAAACTCTCAGTTAACCTACCTCGGTCGAGGTGTTCTTAAGTCAACCGAGGTGAATCACCTCGTTCGGCTAGAACTGTCCCGGTCGAGGTCCAAAATTTTTTTTAAAACCAGTTTTCTTTCAGTTTCGACGTTTTTTCTCAATCAAATAACCTGTAAGTATGCATGTAATACCAGATAATCATATAAAGGCAAATGAAGCATAAATATGAAAATATCCGATAAATAAAATACATCAAAAATGTCGAATACATCAAAGGTAGCCACATAGTCAAATAACAAACACCCCATACTTGAGACACACTGTCCCAGTGGGTATAATAAAAGTCTAAATAAAAGAGGACTCACCGGATGAGAGCCGAACTGCATAAAAAATATAATAAATAAACCCTGCAGCTCCTCAGTAGTCCTGATCCGGCGGTGGTGGTGGTATGTAGGGGTACTGAGTCGGGTCATAGGGATAGCCCATGATACGCTCAAACTGTAGCTGAGCCATCATGTGCTGATGATGCTGCCGCTCCTGCATCTCGCGGATATCCAGCGAAAGTGCAGCATATGAGTCGATAACCTGATCCGTCAGGTCATCGATCCGTCGGTGTGCAGCTCTGTCCCTCACTCCACGCCTCCTGCGTCCAGCAGGTCTGACTGGAGACGTCGCGGCTGGCGCCGGCTCAGTGTCCTCCTCATCATCTAAATCAATAATAGGTGGCGCGCTCGTCCCAGCTGTATCTGTCCCTGTGTCCATCGGGACGCCGCCTCCTCTCTCATCCACTGTCTCATCATCGTCATCATCCTCATCCTCAGCCTCCTCCTCAGCCTCAGCAGGGGCAGCTGCTGCCTCTCTATGATCCTCCATGAGTGGACCCCAAGCAGTCTGCCAGAAATGTGGATCGAAGACAGAGAACTGTGCAGACCATCTGATGCCCTGAGGTGCAGTCCGCTCCCATGGCATAGCGACGTATGGAGTGGTCAACCCACGGGGAACTAGAATCCTCCGTGTGATCATCTCCTGCAATCCCAGCGGCTTCGGAGCCACCACCAATGTGCAAACGCTGAAGTCCATCCCGTGATAGGTAGCGATGTGGGTGACTAGACCTCCGCATCATATGTCTCCCTTCGCCTTGGCCTTGATCTTGTGCAGATCCTCTGCCAAGAGCAAGCCAAAGTCCGGGAA
Organism: Fagopyrum homotropicum; assembly: GCA_033239125.1. NCBI lineage: Eukaryota > Viridiplantae > Streptophyta > Magnoliopsida > Caryophyllales > Polygonaceae > Fagopyrum > Fagopyrum homotropicum. The sequence goes on along the minus strand of BSWB01000006.1, from coordinate 40,243,358 downwards.
ACCTCCTGTAACCATGCAGTAAAGCGAAAAGAGCTCACCCTGTCTGATCTTCTGGGGCGTCTCAGTACGCGCCAGAAGTGTCTCACTGAAGATCCTGTGGGCAAGTCTGAAGGCTAGGTGAAAGATGACCTTCTCCCTGGAATCTCCAGGGCGCCATCTGTCTGCGTGCCCAGTAATATGGGCTATCTGTCCCCAGAACTCCCTAGCTACAGCTCGGGTCGGGAAATCTACAGCAGTGGGGTCAGGAAAGCCAAAGATCTCTCTCCAAATCTCTAAAGGAACTATGAAGTTCCGGCTCATCAACCAGTACTTCACAGACCGCTCTGTGGGAAGGTAGGAGAAGGAGCTAACAAACTCGAGTGTCGGCTCTAAGTAGGCTGGGGCTCGGATCTCATTGAACTGATCTAGCCCCACTGTAGCAATCATCCTCCTAAGGTCAGCATCTAACCCTAGGCAGTCAAAAGCTGACACATCCAGAAATCGTGGTGCGATGACTGGACGGCCAGCTATCCTCTCATAGTCTACCCGGCATCTCTCGTGGATAGCCGGGCGGTAGGGACGGGATGAGGAAGGAGAAGGGGAAGGGGAGGATCTATTTCTAAGAGCTAAACGGCGATCTGAACTCATCTTCAAAACAGCACTGTCAGACTACCTCGGTCGACTGACAAATACTAAGAATCACCTCGACCGAGGTGCAGGACGACTGGACCGAGGCGAAGACAGTCGCGAATTCAACTCTCTGATTTTCAGTTCTTTTCCCCCAAAAATCACTACCGATGCTTCCTAAGGGGTACTTAAGGTTTTCCTCAACAGATTCAAGGGCAACCAAAGCCCAAATTGCAGTAAACGAGCGAGTTAGGGTTTCGGTCGTTTTTACCTCGTTCCGGCCGATTCACTCGATTTTTCCTGCAGATTCGTTGTTGCAATCGACTCCTCTATCCTTCAATCTCGGTTTGGAAGCAGAAAACGTCGAAAACGAGCGAGAATCGAGAGTGAGCGAAGTGGATCTGTCGCCGCGGTCGAAATGGGTAAAAAAAAGTGAAAAGTAATTTTTCCCTTTTTATACTGTTACTGGATCTGCTGTCACCTCGGTCGAGATGGTCTCGACTGGCCCGAGGTGGTATGGACCGAGGCGGTTCTGCAGAAACCCTAGTTGCCTCGGTTGCTTCAAGAATCAACTCGGTCGAGGTGCTCTGACAGTGACCGAGGTGCTTCTGTCTTCTCAGAATCTCGAACTTCTGTCCTTCCAGATGTGTTTCTTCCTGTTGTCTGTCCAGAACGCCAAAAACAAAGCAAAGCAAAGCAAAAACTATCTAAGCTAGACTAGAAAACGGGAAAGAAGAGCAATACCTTGGGTTGCCTCCCAAGAAGCGCTTGATTTAAGGTCGCTAGCTGGACCATGATGCGTCTCAAACGAGGTAGGAGGTTCCCTCACCCCATACTTCACCTCCATCGTGGGGTGAAGTAAGTAGATCCATCAAACGCTCCAAGACGTGTAAGTGCTCGTCGGGGAATGAATCGTCTATGGGTGGGCTATCCGTCTTGCGGGAGGATTCCGGTAGCCGGCTGAGGTGATCCGCAACTGAATTCTCGGATCCCTTCTTATCGCGGATCTCTAGGTCAAACTCTTGAAGCAAGAGAATCCATCGAATAAGACGCGGCTTTGCATCTTTCTTAGCCAACAAGTAACGAATGGCTGCATGGTAGGTGTAGACAATGACTTTCGCCCCTACTAGATAGGAACGAAACTTCTCGAAAGCATATACAACTGCCAATAACTCTTTCTCGGTGGTAGCGTAGTTGCGTTGTGCTTCATCTAGCGTCTTGCTAGCATAATAAATGGCGGTGGTCCGTCCATCTTTCTTTTGTCCGAGCACCGCTCCTACGGCTACATCACTAGCGTCACACATGACCTCGAAGGGCAAGGTCCAATCAGGAGGCTGGATAATGGGAGCGGAGATCAACGCTTCCTTAAGCCTGTGAAAAGCATCAAGACACTCCTGCGAAAACTCAAAAATAACATCTTTATTCAAGAGGTTAGTTAGAGGTTTAGAAATCTTAGAGAAGTCCTTGATGAATCTCCTGTAGAAACCTGCATGCCCGAGAAAACTCCTCACACCTTTAACAGAACAAGGAGGAGGGAGTTTCTCGATAGTCTCGATCTTAGCTCGATCGACCTCAATACCTCGATTGGAAACGAGGTGTCCTAGCACAATGCCTTCATTAACCATAAAATGACACTTCTCCCAATTCAAAACAAGGTTAGTGTCTTCACATCTTTTAAGCACTAGAGAAAGGTTAGATAGGCAATCATCAAAAGAGGAACCATATACAGAAAAATCATCCATGAATACCTCCATGATCTCCTCTATGTACTCGGAAAAGATAGCCATCATGCATCGCTGGAAGGTAGCGGGTGCATTGCACAATCCGAATGGCATCCTCCGATAAGCAAACGTCCCCCAAGGACAAGTGAAAGTGGTCTTCTCCTGATCATCCGGATGGATAGGAATCTGGAAGAATCCACTATAGCCGTCCAAGTAGCAGAAGTGTGAGTGCTGGGCCAACCGTTCGAGCATTTGATCAATGAAAGGAAGCGGAAAATGATCCTTTCGAGTTGCCGTGTTCAACTTCCTGTAATCGATGCAAACTCTCCAACCCGTAACGGTCCTTGTTGGGATCAACTCGTTGTTCTTATTCGTCACAACGGTCATCCCTCCTTTCTTCGGAACGACATGCACCGGGCTAACCCACTTGCTGTCCGAGATAGGATAAATAATACCTGCATCCAACAACTTAAGAACTTCCTTCTTCACAACCTCTTTCATGATCGGATTTAACCGTCTTTGAGGTTCCCGTGAAGTCTTATGATTATCTTCCATTAGAATTCTATGCATGCAGAAAGAAGGTTTAATGCCAATAAGATCATCCGTGGTGTAACCTATGGCTTTTCGATGCTTTCTCAGGACATGCATTAACTTAGATAATTCAGAATCGGAGAGGGAAGCACTAGCAATAACGGGATAAGTAGAATCCGGCCCAAGAAAGATATACCTCAAGTGACTAGGGAGTTGTTTAAGCTCCACAACTAGGGGTGCTTTCTGAGAGGGATCTGTGCTTCCTCTTTCCAGTGGAGTGGTGTCAGAAACTGGACTAAATGCAATCTCAGTTTGAATCTTCTCGCTGTCGACCTCGGTCGAGGCGCAAAGGCGTTGACCGAGGTGTTCTTCAGACGCCTCGCTCCGTCCAGAAAGTTCCTCGGTCGAGGTACTGCTACTGGAACCGAGACTGGAGATCTTCGTCTCCTGGACTAGCTTCTCAGTTTTAGCTCCTGGATCCTCTTCCAGTGCCTTCAAGCTCCGTATATCTGCATCACAAGAAGCATCTATACCTTCCTCCATTAAACTGAAGCTAATAACTCTTTCGAGTGGATCGTTAATAAGGATAGAGCTCACCAATTCCCTTGATTCTTCTTCATCGTAGATGTTGAAGATATCATCAGTTAGTTGCTCTCCTTTCATGGCCGCAAGTAGTGCGAACTCCACCTCATCGCCACCAACGTTGAATTTCAACTTGGCGTTCTTGCAATCCACATTGCAACCCGAAGTTGCTAGAAATGGCCTCCCGAGAATGATAGGAACTGGATAATCTGCGGGAATGTCAAGTACGACAAAATCTATAGGTAGATAGAAGTTACCTAACTTGACCGGAACGTCCTCCAAAATGCCCACGGGATGGGTAATGGAGCGATCCGCCATGTAAAGTCGAATCTTGACCGGCTTGGGCTCTCCAAGACCGATCTTAGTGCATAGCTCCAGCGGGATGATGCTCACGCTGGCTCCTAGATCACAAAGGGCTTCACAAGTGACATCCCCGACTTGAATGGGAATGCAAAATGAGCCGGGATCTCTCAACTTAGGTGGCATCTTTTCCTTCATGATCTTGATAAGCTCCGAAGATTTAGATGTCATCCTAACTTCACCAACATCCTCCAGCTTCCTCTTCCTTGATAAGATTTCTTTTAAGAACTTCCCATAGGCGGGCATACCTAGAATAGCATCAAGGAAAGGAATATTAATATGTAGCTTATTCATCAAGTCAAGAAACTTACCAAAGTGCTTGTCTAGATGTGCTCTGGCTCTGGACTGAGGGAATGGAAGTGGTGGTTTATATGCAGGAGGTGGAACATAAGTTTCTGTCGTTCCTCCTGCTTTCTGTTGCGCCGCCTCGGTTGGCATCTCGGTCGAGGTGTTCTTCGACTGGGTCTGGACCGAGGTGGTCTGCATCGAGCGAGGTACTGGATCTGCAGTTTTGAGTCCACTCCTCGTCGTTATGGCCATGCACTGGCCCTTAGGGTTAGTTTCCGTCTTTGCTGGAAGCTTCCCTGGATCTCTTGGCGCTTCATTCGCCCTATTAGCAAGTTGTTGTTCGAAGGACTTTTGGGCCCTCGAAAATGAAGTCATAGAATTCTCCATAGCACTAAGCTTGATCAAGATTGCCTCCAGGACTGCGTCCTTCTTTTCCGGCTGAGACGAACTTGATCCTTGCCCTTGGCTTTTCAATAGAGTAGAAGAAGAAGAAGGAGAAGAGAGGAAAGGGTTAGAGGAATCATTAGAATTGGAGTTTGAGTGATTGTTACCGTGATTTTGGTTATTCGCCCTCCAATTGTTGCTATTGGATCCTCTATTGTTGTTGTTGTAGTTGTTGTTTCGGGGTCCGTTGTTGTTGTTACGGTACCCGTTATTGTTGTTGTTGTTGTTCCTTTGCCCTTGCTCTTCCTTCTTAGTTTGAGCCATCAAGAGCTCCTTCAATTGCTTCACGTCGTTCTTCAAGGACGTGAGCTGGTTGTTGTTGGGTTGAGTCTCTTGAAATTTGACTCTTTTAACTCCACCCTCAGCTCCTTGGTGGGTGTACTTCTCCATGTGCAAGGCTTGCTTCTCAATGAAGTCCCAAGCCTCGTCAACCGCCATGTCCATGAAGGTACCGGCGGAGAGTAGTTGGAGATTGAACTGGGTGCTTCCATCCAGCCCTTTGAAGTAGATCTCCAACAACTCAATCTTTGGAATCCCATGATGTGGGCAATCCAAAAGGATATCCTTGAACCGCTCCCAAGATTTGGACAAGCTCTCCTTGTCCTTCATGATGAAAGCATTGATCTTCCCTCTCATTTCAGCAGTCTTTGAGGGGGGAAAGAATTTGGTCAAGAATTCTGTAGTCATCTCCTCCCATGTGCTAATTTTTCCTGGAGGAAGAGATTGATACCAAGTAAGAGCTCTATCTTTTAAAGAAAAGTAAAAAGGTCTTAGCTTGTAGTTGTTGTTCTCAATTCTGGACGGTCGCAAGGTTTCCATCAAGATCTCGTAGTTTTGAAGATGTTGATGCGGCGACTCCTTCTCTAGTCCTCCGAATTGGCATTGGCGAATCATGGCTAGAACTTGCGGTCGAAGTTCGTAGTCATGATCCGCTGGATCTCCTAGGTTCACCCCTGGACGCCTCAGCTGTTGATTAGGGTCCATCCTTTGACCTAGGGTTTGTGGGATTCCTGCAAGAAGAACATCTCGGACTGGCATCCGAGGTGGAAGTACCTCGGCCGGGGCGTCAGGTACTGGAATCTGCCTCGGTCGAGGATCAACTACTGGATCCTCCCTCGGTCGAAGTAGAATCTGGTCCCGAATGGCTGCAATCTCAGCTTCGATTGCTGCAGTCCTGGCATGATTCTCTTCTTTCTCTTGCCTTAGCTCTTCTTTACTGAGACGTAGCAGCTCCTGCGTCTCTCTCAATTGGGCCGCAAGATCGTGATCGTCTTGTTGGGCCATCTTCGCTTCTCTTAAGCGTCGCTTGTATGTCTTTTCTGGTTCGGGATCGTAAGGAACGATTTCCTTCCCAGTGCGGGTTCTTCGCATGTACCTAAGAAAGAACCTGCAAAGATCGTCACTCAAGTAGAGTGGTTAGATGAAACGGGGCAAGCGCCCCAAGAGCAAACCGTACCGGCTCGGTCTAGACCAAGTCCCCGGCAACGGCGCCAAAAACTTGTTCGCTCCAAACGGTGTGTGCAAGCTTTAAATTTATAACCCTAGACTTAAGCTTAAAACAAGGATGCGAACCCGCAGTGTACGGGTCAATCGTAGTAAAAGCAAGAAAATTCCAGGGGTCGATCACAGGGACTCGGTGAAACAGAGTCAATACGGTGTGCTAATGTTAATACTAACCACAAGAGCGATTTAACACAATCAAAGATGAATAAGATGTCAAATAAAGCAAACATGCAATTCTAGGGATTAAAGCATCTAGTTGTGGTTCCAACTCAAGATCTGTAGATAAGCGGACAAAGCTGAGATTTTTGCGTGGGGAAGGTGTTTCTAAAGTGGAGTAGATCACCGGGTAAGTCTCACTACACACTAATCCTAAACCGTAACTCCTATTACCGGGTAAGTCTCAAGGAATCAAGATAAAGAACTATAACCTCAAACTAACATACCATCTAAGGGAATAGAATCAACCTTTACCGGGTAAGTCTCAGGCTAACTCACAAAGATGGGATGGAAGCACACTCAAACCCCAATAAAGGCTAAACCTTTATTACCTACACTTATGATCGTTGGTATACAAACTAAGGAATTACCGGGTAAGTCTCATCCTAAGCTTGCATTGAACCAGGAAAGGTGTAATAAGAATAGGATTTGGCAAACTCTAACACTTAACTCTCAGTTTAAGGTCGGATAAGTCACCTCGGTCAGAAGAATTCCACCCCGGCCGAGATGTTCATCAACCGAACGAGATGCTTAGGGTTAAGGTTAAAGACTCGAACTTTCAGGATCCTACTGAAATCTAAGATTATTCTATCATTGTTTTTCCCACAACCTTCAGCCAATCACCCTAGAATCACACAAGGAAATTAGCCACTCATCATCATTATAAAAGTATTAAATATATGGGAAGAAGATGAATATTTGAACAAAGAAGAATTTAATGAAAAGACTTCAATAACTGAATCAAATATCACAACAAAGCGTTCCTTGGATAGCAATCCAAAAAGACAAGACAACAATTGAGGGAATTGAAGACAATCTTACAAAACCCTTCAATAAAGCTATAAAAGCTATGGACTTCAATATTCCTTCAACCTTCAAAAAGGTTCTTCAACTCTCTCCCAAAATGGGGTATGCGGCTGCTGCGTCTTTTTCGGTGTAGGCGGATGTTCGCGCTGATAGCGGATTGTATGCGGCCTTCGAATTGTGGGAAATCCGACCCTTTTTATAGGAAAATAACCCTCCAAAGATAATAAATCTTAAGAAGATATTATCCCATAAATATAGGTAAAATATATATTCTGCATATCTCCTTCCTTCCAGAAGCCAAGCCCAGAAATATAAGATCACTTTCCAAATTTAAAAGATCTCTTCCAAGAATAAAATATTCTCGCCGCGTCCTAGGTATTCGCCTCGGTCGAGTCGGCGTCCCTGGATCACCTCGGTCGAGATGAATCTCTGGTCAACCGAGGTGAGTCTCAACTGGATGTGAAATCTCTCGAATCTGCTCCAAAGTGGATCTTCAATCCATGGCTATGCTTCCTGGATGTAGCTCCAAATGACTCATGACTCCTTTTGCTCCTTTTTGATGCAAAACGTACCATATTACCTGCAATTACAACGAAACTAGGTGTAGACCTCGATTCTCGCAAAGGTAGATGAAATGGTAGTAAAATCACATAATGTATATACAAACATACAGATTATGAAAGATAAAACGTCCAAACAAACCCCAAAAACTAGACTATAATTCATGCTATCAGCTTTCAAGCTCCGTATATCTGCATCACAAGAAGCATCTATACCTTCCTTCATTAAGCTAAAACTAATAACTTTTTCAAGTAGATCGTTAATAAGGATAGAGCTCATCAATTCTCTTGATTCTTCTTCATCATAGATGTTGAAGATATCATCTCCTAGCTGCTCTCCCTTCATTGCCGCAAGTAATGCAAACTCCACTTCATCTCCGCCAATGTTGAACTTTAGCTTGGCGTTCTTACAATCCACATTGCAACCCGAAGTTGCTAGAAATGTTCTCCCAAGAATGATAAGAACGGGATAATCTGCGGGAATGTCAAGTACAACAAAGTCTATAGGTAAATAGAAGTTACCTAACTTGACCGGAACGTCTTCCAAAATGCCCACGGGATGGGTAATAGAGTGATCCGCCATGTACAACCGTATCTTCACCGGCTTGGGCTCTCCAAGTCCGATCTTCACACATAACTCCAGCGGAATGATGCTCACGTTGGCTCCTAGATCACACAACGCCTCACAAGTGACATCCCTAACTTGAATGGGAATGCAAAATGAGCCGGGATCTCTTAGTTTGGGTGGCATCTTCTCCTTCATGATTTGAATAAGCTCCGAGGATTTAGATGTCATCCTCACTTCACCAAAGTCTTCGAACTTCCTCTTCCTTGATAGAATTTCCTTTAAGAACTTCCCGTAAGCGGGCATCCCTAGAATAACATCAAGGAAAGGGATATTAATGTGTAGTTTATTCATCAAATCAAGGAACTTACCAAAGTGCTTGTCTAGATGTGCTCTGGCCCTTGACTTGGGGAATGAAAGTGGTGGTTTATATGCAGGAGGTGGAACATAAACTTCAGTTTTGTCCAACTCTCTCTGTGGCTCAACCTTGGTTGGCACCTCGGCCGAAGTGTTCTTCGATTGTATCTGGACCGAGGTGGTCTTCATCTGTACTGGCATTGACCGAGGCACTGGATTTGCAATTTTCAGTCTACTCCTCGTCGTTATTGCCATGATCTGTCCCTTAGGGTTGCTTTCCGTCCTTGCTGGAAGCTTCCCTGGATCTCTTGGCGCTTCATTCGCCTTGTTAAAGAATTGTTGCTCTAAGGCTTTTTGTGCCTTTGAAAATGAAGTCATGGACATCTCCATAGAGTTGAGCTTGATCAAGATTGCCTCCAGCACCGGATCTTTCTTTTCCGGCTGGGACGAACTCGATCCTTGCTCCTGGCTCTTCAATGGAGTAGAAGAAGAAGAAGAAGAGAGGAAATGATTAGAGGAGTCATTCGAATTGGAGTAGAGTAAGGGTTACCCGAATTTTGGTTGTTTGCCCTCCAATTATTGCTGTTGGATCCCCTATTGTTGTTGTAGTTGTTGTTCCGGGAACCGTTGTTGTTGTTCCGGTACCCATTGTTCCTTGAATTTTGATATCCTTCCTCCTCTTTCTTGGTTTGAGCAACCAAAAGGTCTTTCAATTGCTTCACATCATTCTCCAAAGAGGTGAGTTGATCATTGTTTGGTGGAGCTTCTTGAAAGTTAACTCTTTTAACTCCACCTTCAGCTCCTTGGTGGGAGTATTTCTCCATGTGCAATGCTTGCTTTTCTATGAACTCCCAAGCTTCTTCAATCGGCATGTCCATGAACGTGCCTGCGGATAGTAGTTGAAGGTTGAATTGGGTGTTGCCGTCCAGTCCCTTGAAGTATATCTCCAACAACTCTATCTTTGGAATCCCATGATGTGGGCAATGCAAAAGAATGTCTTTAAATCTCTCCCATGACTTGGACAGGCTCTCCTTGTCCTTCATGATAAATGCATTAATCTTCCCTCTCATTTCAGCGGTTTTAGAGGGGGGAAAGAATTTAGTCAAGAACTCCGTCGTCATCTCCTCCCAAGTATTGATTTTTCCTGGAGGAAGAGATTGATACCAAGTAAGCGCTCTATCTTTCAAAGAGAAGTAGAAAGGCCTTAGCTTGTAATTGTTGTTTTGCAGCCTTGAAGGTCTCAAGGTCTCCATCAAGATCTCATAGTTTTGTAGATGTTGATGCGGAGATTCCCTCTCTAGCCCTCCAAACTGGCATTGGCGAATCATGGAAAGAACTTGCGGTCGAAGTTCATAATCATGCTCCGCTGGATCTCCTAGGTTGACTCCTGGACGCCTTAGTTGCTGATTGGGGTCCATCCTTTGCCCTAGGGTTTGTGGAATACTTGCAAAAAGAGCGTCTCGGACTGGCATCCGAGGTGGAAGTATCTCGGCCGGGGCAGCTGGAACTGGGCCCTGCCTCGGTCGAGGAGCTGGATCTGGGTCTTGCCTCGGTCGAGGATCTGGTTTCGGTCGAGGTAGATACTGGTCTCGTAAAGCTGCCATATCTGCTTCGATTGCTTTCGTCCTTACGCGAGTTTCTTTCTTTTCCAGTCGCAATTCTTCCTTGTTGAGGCGTAGTTGTTCCAACGCCTCCTTCAATTCGGCCTCAAGATCGCGATCGTCTTGGTTGGCCATCTTCGCTTCTTTCAAGCGTCTTTTGTATGTCTTTTCTGGTTCGGGATCGTAAGGAACGATTTCCTTCCCAGCGTGGGTTCTTCGCATAAACCTATAAGAAAGAACCTACGAAAGTCACTCAAGTAGTGTGGTTAGTAGAAACAGGGGCAAACGCCCCGAAAGCCAACTACAACCGGCTCGGTCTAGACCAAGTCCCCAGCAACGGCGCCAAAAACTTGTTCGCTCCAAACGGTGTGTGCAGGCTTTAAATTTATAACCCTAGATGTAAGCTTAAAACAAGGATGCGAACCCGCAGTGTACGGGTCAATCGTAGTAAAAAGCAAGAATTCCGGGGTGTCGATCTCAAGGACTTAGGTGAAATCTAAGCAAGTATAGGTAGTCTATGTAATTACTAACCACAAAAGCGATTAAACCAATCAAAGATGATAAAAAGTAAATTAAAGTAATATGCAATTCTAGGGATTAAAGCATCTAGTTGTGGTTCCAACTCAAGATCTAAAGATAAGCGGACAAAGCTGAGATTTTGCAAAGGGAAGGTGTTACTAAAGCGGAATAGATCACCGGGTAAGTCTCACTACTCACCAATCCCAAACCGTAACTTCTATTACCGGGTAAGTCTCAAGGAATTAAGAAAAGAACTATAATCTCAAACCAACACACCACCTAAGGGAATAGAATCAACCTTTACCGGGTAAGTCTCAGGCTAACTCACAAAAATGGGATGAAAGCACACTCAAACCTCAATAAAGGATAAACCTTTATTACCTACACTTATGATCTTGGGTAAATAAACAAACGAATTACCGGGTAAGTCTCATCCTAGGCTTGCATTGAACCAGGAAAGGTGTAATAAGAATAGAATTTGGCAAACTCTAACACTTAACTCTCAATTACGGATCAAAAAGGTCACCTCGGTCAGACGAATTCCACCCCGGCCGAGATGTTCATCGACTGAACGAGATACTCTAGGGTTAAGGATAAAGACTCGAGCTTTCAGGGTCCTACTGGAATTTAAGATTATTCTATCATTGTTTTTCACACAACCTTCAGCCAATCACCCTAGAATCACACAAAGAAATTAGCCACTCATCATCATGAAAGCAATAATCAAATATAAGGGAAGAAAGTGAATAATTGAACACAAAAACCTTAAGAACAAGGCTTCAATAAATGAATCAATTATTAAACAAACAAGCGTTTCTTGGATCACAATCCAATAAGACAATCAACAAAGAAGGGAATCTAAGAAAGTCTTACAAAATCCTTCACAAAAGCTATAAAAGCTATCAACTTCCTTCCTTCAATCTTTCTTCCTTCAACTGCCGGATGCTCTAAGCATGTATTTTCCGGTGATGCACCGGTCGTAAGCGGATGCCGGATTTGTGGAAAATCCAGCCCTTTATATAGGAAAACTACCCTCCAAAGATAAGAGATCTTAAAAAAATATTTTCCTAATAAAATATATCTATCTCTCATAAATAAATCCCCAAAATATATGATCTTCCTTTCAGAAATCCAGCCTAAAAATATAAGATCTCTCCTTCCAAAAATAAAAGATCTCAGCCAAGAATAAAATATATCTCGCCGCGTCCAAGGTGTTCGCCTCGGTCGGGACGCTCCTCTGGATCACCTCGGTCGAGATGGTACTGTAGCTGACCGAGGTGGCTCAACTGAAGGTGAAATCTCTCAAATGTGGTCCAAAGTAAATCTCTAATCCATTTCCATGCTTCCTGGATTTTTCCTTAAGCTCCTGAATGTAGCTCCAATGACTCCTTAGCTCCTTTAGCTCCATTTTGATGCAAAACGTGCCATTTTACCTATGATTACAAAACTTGGTGTAGACCTCGATTCTTGCAAAGGTAGATGAAACGACAATATAATCACATAATATACATCCAAACATGCAGATTATTGAAGATAAAACGTCTAAATAGGTCCCAAAATATAGACTATAATTCATGCTATCAAGTAACTTAAGGATTTTCTTTTTCACGACCTCTTTCATGACCGGGTTTAACCGTCTTTGAGGTTGTCGTGAAGGCTTGTAATCCTCCTCCATTAGAATCTTGTGCATACATAAAGATGGTTTAATTCCTACAAGATCCTATATGGTATAGCCTAAAGCTTTCCTATGTTTCCTCAAAACATCCATAAGTTTCTCATGTTCATCTTCCTTTATAAATCGGAACTAACAATAACGGGAAAGGTAGAATTAGTTCCAAGAAAAGAATACCGAAGATGTGTGGGAAGTGGCTTCAATTCCAAAGCTATTGATGCCTTTGATGTGTTTTGAGGCGTGCTCGATGCTTCCTTATAAATCTCTAAGGATGTGGGAGCAATGGAAGAAGACTCAAGAGTGGTTGTAGGAAAGACGGAATTATTCTCAGAATTTCCCAAAACCACGGCACACCTGTTACTTCCACGGCCGTGGTTTAGGGCGTTGAAGTCTCTGATGTTCTTGAAATAACACTCTACGGGTTGAATTTGTGGAACCACGGGCGTGGAATAGCACAACTGCCCGTGGTTTCTTCTGTTTTCCGAGCCATCATAGAATTTTTTGAACTCTTCATTATGTACCTCTTTTAGCTCCTCCAAAGCTTCAACCTCAACATTGCAATCCTCTTCTTTTCCCTTTTCCATGATGCTCATGGTTATGACCTTTTGCAAAGGATCTTTAAACAAGATCGAACTTACTTCCTCTCTAGACGCCTCTTCGTCATAGATGTTGAACATATCCTCTCCAAGTGCAGGATCTTTCACCAAGGTTGAGAGAACAAATTCAACGTTCTCTTCTCCTATATCGAAGGCTAGTCTAGCGTTCTTGCAATCCACCATACAACCGGAGGTTGCAAGAAATGGTCTCCCGAGTATGATCGGAACCGGACAATCTGCAGGAATATCAAGCACAACAAAATCTATAGGAATATAGAACTTACCGAGCTTGACTAGGACGTCTTCAATGATGCCTACGGGTCGAGTTATCGATCGATCCGCAATGTACAACGTCATCTTCACCGGTTTAGTTTCACCTAAACCGATCTTCCTACACAAAGCAAGCCGGATGATGCTTACGCTTGCTCCTAAGTCACAAAGAGCATTGTATGTGACTTCTCCAAATCCTATTGGAATACAAAATGACCCCGGATCTCTCAGCTTTGGGGGCATCTTCTCCGTCATTGTTTTGATGAGCTCCGAAGATTCCGAACTCATCTTGACTTCTCCAAAGTCTTCCAGCTTCCTCTTTTTAGAGAGGATCTCTTTTAAGAACTTCCCGTAAGCGGGCATACCTACAATTGCATCAATAAAAGGTATATTAATATGCAGTTTGCTCATTAGATCAATGAACTTACCGAATTGCTTGTCTAGACGCGCTCTTGCTCTAAATTGCGGGAACGGTAGAGGAGGTTTGTAAGTTGGAGGAGAAACATAGACATCTTCCTTCTCCTTCTCCTCATCTTTTCCTTTCTTAGCAGGGACTTCTACAAACTTGGGTTGCGGATCAGTGGTTGTTACACCACTCCTAGTAGTAATGGCCTTCACCCTTCCTTTCGGGTTGCCCTCCGTCTTTCCGGGAAGCTTCCCTTGGTCTCTAGAAACTTCTCCGGCCTTGGTGAACACTTAATTTTCTACGGCTTTTTTTGCCTTATCAACCGAAGTGATGTAATTCTCTGATCCTTGGAGCTTTCCTAAGATTGTCTCCATCATGGCGTCATGCTTATCCTTCTCCGGCTTGCCCCAACCATTCGATGTTTGACCTTGTCTTTTCAAAGGAGTAGAAGAAGATGGAGGTGTTAGTGAATTGTCATTTTGCAAATAGGAATTACCAGAGTTTTGTTGGTTGGATCTTCAATTGTTGTTGTTGGAGTTCCTATTGTTGTTGTTGTTCCAATTATTGTTTCGGTAGTTGTTCCTATTGCCATGGTTGTTATTCTCCCTAGGTAGCCAGCTTCTTGCTCCTTCGTCTTTTGAAGGCCAACTCTTATGACTTCCTTCAACTCTTTGAGCTCATTGTTAAGGGAAAATATTTGAGTTTGTGCAGCTTGAGTCAACTTTGCTCCCGGATCTCCTTGGTTCCGATTACTCGGATCCACTTTCCGGTGGGAATACTTCTCAATCACTTGGGCTTGCTTCTCAATGAAGTCCCAAGCGTTATCTTCTCTCATGTCCATGAATGTACCACAAGAAAGAGATTGGAGTTTGAATTGTGTCTCTATATCCAATCCCTTGTAGTAGATCTCCAACAACTCCAGCTTTGAAATGCCATGGTGTGGGCAATCCAATAGAAGATCCTGAAACCTTTCCCAAGATTGAAACAAACTTTCGTTAGGTTTCATAGAAAAAGCATTAATCTTACCTCTCAACTCCGCCGTCTTGGATGGCGGAAAGAACTTGGTGAGGAACTCCGAAGATAAATCCTCTCATGTGTTAAGTCTTCCAGCTGGAAGAGCTTGATACCAAGACAAAGCCTTGTCCTTCAAAGAGAAAAAGAACGGTTTTATCTTGTAGTTGTTGTTGACAACCCTCTTCGGCTTCAATGTCTCCATAAGAATCTCGAAATTCTGTAAGTGTTGGTGTGAGATTCAGCACTCGTTCCACCAAATTGGCTTTGGCAAGCCATGGTAATAACTTGCGGGCTAAACCCGAAATCCTGGACGTTTTCACCTCAGAAATTCACACCTAAACGGTGTGGTTGCTGAATTAGATCCATCCGCTGTCCAAGGGTTCGTGGTTCATTCCCTCCATCAGCGGCTCTCACATCTCCAACGGGAACGCGATGATCAACATATGGTCTAGGATTGTCACGAACTGAATGGATTATTGGTGCAATATCCTCTAGTTCCGGCATGTCATCATCGTCGGATGATTCAGCAATAGATTTCTTAGCTTTCTTCTTCTTCTTCTTCGTAGCATCATTCCTCTCTAGTTTCATGTCTAGAATCATTGCTCGAAGCACATATATTTGAAACTGATTTCGTTCCTTTTCCTCCAAGTGAGCCTTCTCGCTCAACAGGAGTTGAGTTCGAGCTTCATCCAACTCCTATTGGATGTTTCTCTCATTATTTTCAGCCATCTTTTTCTCTTTCAACTTTCTTCTCAAAGTTTTTTCAAGTTCGGGATCAAAAGGAACGAGATCTTTGGTAGATCTAGTCCTTCGCCTATACCTAAAGAATCTGCAAAAATCACTAAAAAAGACTAATCAAATCACAAGAGCAAAAGCTCCCAAGCTCGACAACCGATAGCCAAATTTTGTCTAAACAAAATCCCCGGCAACGGCGCCAAAAACTTGTTCGCCTCAAAGTGTGCATGTAAATAAGCTTTAAATTTATAAAACTGAAATCAAAGCAAGCGAACCCACAGTGTACGGATCGGCGTAGTAAAGCAAGAATTCCAGAGTATTGAACTGAGGGATTTGGGGGGTCAAATTCAGTTCACAAATTATCGAGCAAGTAAAGTATAGAAGCTTTGCAAATATTGGGAAAACATCAATTCTAAAGATCCAGGTATCCAATTGTGGCAATCGATTCAAGATATTCTATAGATGTATAAGGACAAAGTCGGAATTGCAAAGGTATATCTAATGTAAGGTAATGTACGGTGAAGTTCCAAAACCCTATATGTCTTACCCAAAGACTCTCTCTATAAAGGTTGTTGAGGCTGCAATATAGAAAGGATCCAAGGATAAGAATTACTCTCAAATACCCATGCCCAAACCCAAGGAATCAAAGATAAGCTAAAATGGTTAAGGTTGTGACACTCGAAACCGAAATAGAGGATGTTGAGTCTCACTACTACCTAGGAAAGGCAAGCCAAGACTAGGTTAAAGCATATCTCTAACTTTGGATCAAAAGCAAAAGCAAAGGTCATACGACAGAAGAAATCAAGGCTAGATCTTGAAGAACCTCGGCCGTGGTTTTCAAGAATAGACCGTGGAAAAGGCTGTCGACGAGGTTTCTCGCACTCTTAGGGTCTAATCGGTTTACGATCGATCTATCATTATCTAAGCCACAACTATCAACCCTTCACCTTAGAATTGCTAAAGGGTTTTAGCCAATAACCATCATCATTGAATCAAATATCAAGTTAAGAAGAGAAAAAAGTAAAATCCTCGAAGACTCAATAAAAACTAAACAATCAATCTCAAATCCAAACAACCAATGTATGTGTTTAATGAATGCGGAATAGGGAAATGAAATCCTCACAACAATGTTAAGAAACAATGAAGAACGGGATGTCAATCCGTCTCCAAATGTAAACCCTAAGAAAATCTCAAAGTACACAATCTCCAAATCGCGTCCTTCTCAGAATCTTCCCAAGCAATGATTCAAAATCTCTCTCTTCGGATGCAAATAACCGTCAATGCAAAACCCTATGCGAGCGTATGCGAGATCCCTTTTTTCTCCCTCCTTCAGCCTTCTTATAGGGAAAAAATAGGGTTACGAGAAAGCCCAATAACTATCGTTGACGTGGCAAATATGACACGTGACATCGTCATGGAAATCACGGCCTAGTTTAACATTCAACGGCCGTGTATTAAGGCGTGGAACTTTCTGCTGCTCTTCTAAATCAGCTTCCACGAACTCAATGTATAACCATGGTCGTGGTTTAGGTCGTGGAACTCAAAAGCCTTTGTGAAAGCCTTTGTTTCGTGAAGTTCTCTAATTATGCTCCTTAGCTTCTCCAAACCATCTATCATCCTCAAAACTGCATAAGGCTTTCAATCAGGGAGTTATACTCGACATTCTCACAAATCGTGCTAGATGATTTCTACTTCTAGTCTTAAAGACTAGAAATTCCAAAACCCTATATGTCTTACTCAAAGACTATCTCTATAAAGGTTGTTGAGGCTGCAATATAGAAAGGATCAAAGGATAAGAATTACTCTCAAATACCCATGCCTAAACCCAAGGAATCAAAGATAAGCCTAGCATGATACTATTACTAAACTAATTAGGATGATTTCTACTTCTAGCCTTAAAGATACTCACAAGATTATATTAACGACATGCTAGAATGTCCCCCCTTCTAGTCTCAAAGGTTCCTACAAGATTTTATCAATGACATGTTATACTCGACATTCTCACAAATCATCCTCAAAACTGCATAAGGCTTTCAATCCATAAAATAACTCTTTATACCACTATTTTACATTCCAACTAGTCATGCTAGATTCCAACCTAGCATGATACTATTACTAAACTAATTAGGATAAGAGGGTGATCAACGTGATCAAGAAATAGGTAATCACATGAGGAAAGATGCGACTACAGGAAGGAAAAGGTGCAACCGTGGTGATAATGCCCAAGACGCCGCGACCGCAATGGTCCGAGGCGCGGGGGGCGGTGATTTTGGTGAAGACGCGACCGTGGCAGGAAGGTGGCGCGGTCACGGGAGAACTCTAAAAGTGAATGGCGAAGGTTCTTTTGTGCCTCTTGGCTGGATTGCTCATCCCTTGACGTCCACTACTAGAACAACAACTCAACTCCAGTACGTGGATGAGATCAACCACATGCAACACACGGTGGGGGAGCAACCATGAGTGAGTCTTGCTCCAAGCCTCACTCACAAGGAGGTGAAGGAGGGAAGAAAAAGAAAGAGAGAGGGAGGATGAGGAATTAACTATCAGCTCTTGGAGATCCCAATAATCCTCAGTCTCTAACCTATGTGATGAACAAGCTCGCACTTGAATGAGGAAACACAAGGAGAGATCAAGGGAGAAGATGAGATGAAGGAGGAGATGAATATGGATAGAAAAGAGTTAAGAGAATCATCAGTCTGGGTAAGAAGTTTTGGGTCCAAAGGTCGGGTTAGAAGGAGAAGGGACGAAAGGTCGGATACAAACAACACTCTCATCCCGACCTGTCAACTCACCTCACCCACGGAAAAACCTCTCCGCAACCGCGACAATACTAGGCGGCCGCGACCGCGGGTCTTCGAGGCCACGGGAGTGGCGACTACTACTAATCACCACTCTCAAATGTTCCAATAGGAGTCACGAGGGTCGGTTTCCAGAATAGAAATTCCGGTCGTTTTACATTTTGCATGGAAAAGATTTAACGAGTTGTTGCGCTCATTCCTTCACTATGGAATCGAGAAGGGAACACTTCTTGAATATTTTTGTAGTGGTCTAAATGACACTACCAGGATTTGATTGACACCACTAATTCCCATGGATTTACAAGAGTGGCGAGGATGAATCTTGGGACTACCTTGTAACTGTTTTTGAACTCACAAGGAAGTACACCAAGAAGCGTAACAAGACACGAGGTGTCTCTAATATCAAGGATGATGACAAGATTGACAAAATCGTTGAGAATGTTCAAGCCTTTATGTAACTCGTTGACGGTAACCACATGCCCTCAGTTGCTAATTTGAATACTAATATAAACTGTCAATTTTGCAAGGGCACATGCCATGACAAAATCGTTGAGAATGTGCAAGCCTTTATGAGGTTGTGGAACAAGTTAACTATCTAGGAAATCAAAGAGATTATGAAACGGAGAATGCATATGCAAGACTCCCCTTCCCACAAAGGAATTTCCCATAATGCCAATGAAACAATTTCCCGCTCAGAGATCCCATCCCTGATCAAGCACAATCTCCTGTACAAATCACGCAGGACAAAATTCTAGAAAAGCTCACAAACATACAACATGCTATGGCAGGATCGATTTGGAATATTAGGAACTCGATCATGAGTTTTGAGAAAATATTTAGCAGGATGAAAACCATTGTTGACGTGAGTGAAAAAATCCATAAGATGTTGGAAACTCAAGTTGTCCAACTCAACTAGAAAATGGAGAAGGTTCAAGGAAAACTCCTTGCCACCACATAGACCAATCCTAGAGGAGTTTGCATCATCACACTGAGAAGAGGAAAAGAGAATGCAAATCTCGTAGCCACTGAGATGACTACGAAAAAAATCATTGAGGAAAAACTTGCTCCCGAAGAGGTAATTGTCACTACACCTCCTAAGATATATATACCTCATTTCTCGAACTTGTAGCATGAAGAAGATGGATGAAGATTTTGGAAAATCTCTAGAGCAAATGAACAAGCTTTACATGAAGATTCCACTTGTCAAGGCATTGGAACAAATACCCAAATATTCAAGGTTTTTGAAGGAGTTTTTATCGAACAAGAAGTTCCGCAACAATTAAGGCTCAATTAAAAATACTATTATTAGGCTCTATAGTATTTGTGGAAAAAACTGTTATTGGGTTCTATAACGTCTCCATAATGTTTTTCAAAGCATTTCCATTGCGTTTTTTTATAGCATTTGTTAAAACGCTATGTTTGACCTTTTTCCATAGAGTTTGAGGAAACACCATTATTGTCCAATTTTTCATAGCGTTTTTTTTGCAAACGCTATTAATGACCCTATTTCCATTGCGTTTGAAGAAACACTATTATTGTCCACTTTTTCATAGTGTTTTAGCAAATACTATCAATGACCTTATTTCCCTAGGGTTTGAGGAAACGCTATCACTGTCCAATTTTCCATAGTGTTTGTTGAAACGATATAATTGATCCACTTTTTTATTGTGTTTGCATAAACGCTATAAATAACTGTAACCCTATCATAGCGGGATTTGTCATAGAGTTTATAAAAACATTACGACTCTATATTATAACTTTTTTCAAATGCTATCAATACTTCTTAATGGTGTAGTGACCTCAGTGATCTTCTTCATCGTCTTCTCAACTACTACTATATTTGCGGTCTTTTTTTCGCTTCTTAGGGTAATGACAAACTCCTCTAGGATTGTTTTTCGTAGTTGTAGGGAGTTTTTCTTGTATCTTCTCCATTTATTGGCTTAGTTGAACAACTTGATTTTCTAGCATTATGGTCTTTGCCTATTACCTCCACCGTGTTCTCCAGCGCGCTAAATTTTTCTTCAAAACTTATACTCGAGTTTCTAATATCTCCAATGGATCCACAAAGTGTTTTGTCTTCGAGTGAGTTTCTATAGAGTTTTATCTTCATCAGTTTGTGCGGGATATTTGGGTGGGAAATTCCTCCTTTGAAATTGTGGGAAATTACTTTTTAGGAAGGAAGGTCTTGTGTAGGGATACTCCTTTTGATATTCTCTTTGATTTCCAAGATTATTCACTTGTTCCGTGGTCTCATAATATATCATGTGTTCATTGAAGGCCGAACAATCCTCTATATATCTCATGGCATGTGCCCTTGCAAAAAAAAAAGACAATTTATATTAGTATCTAAATTAGAAATTGAGGTGATAGGATTACCTTCGACGAGTTTCATCAAGGCTTGCACGTTCTCAACTAACTTGTCAATCATGTCATCACCTATGATGCTATAGATACCTAGTGTCTTGTTACGCTTTTTGGTGTACTTTTCGGTGTGTTCTACAGCTATTACAATGTAGTCACCGGCTTCATCCTTATTCATTTTTGTAAATTCATGGGAGTTAACGGTATCAACTAGATTCCATGTTGTATTGTTTAAACCACTATAAAAATATTCAAGAAGTGTCCCCTTCTCAAATTCACGGTGAGGACACGAATGCAGTAGCTCATTAAATCTCTCTCAAGCAACATGGATATTTTCCCCATCCTCCACGTCGAAGTGAGAAGTCTCCTTCCTAATCTCAACAGTCTTGTTGGCAGGAAAGTATTTGCTCAGGAAGGTTGTGGTTAATACCTCCCAAGTAGCAAAGGTATCTAGATGATGATTCTAGAGCTAGTTTACACCCTTTCATGTCAACGAAAAACTTCCGCATTCTCAAAGCATCAAGAGTAATGTTCTCATAACTTTAAGTGCTCATAATATTCTCAAAATTCTATAAGTGTTGATGCGGATTCGCGTTCAACAATCTTGAGAATTGGTCATTTTGGATGAGCCTTATGGTGTCCATCTTGAGATTGAAATCTTGAGGTCCTAGTGTTGGGAGGACAAAAGCATGATTCTGGACCATTTGCCTAGGATTCATCCTAGCATCCAACATTTGAGGGTAACGAGCCCTTTCAATAGCAAGTGCAACATTGAGCCTAACAATTTTAGTTTGCGCATCCACTGTAGGGAGTTGGTTGTTTGGATTTTCGACTTGATTTTCCAGTCCGGCCATGGCTTGATTTGCAACGATTTTCTTTGTAGATTTTTGTTTACGGAGAGTGCGCTCAATCTCGTTGTCTAGAGGGACAAGTTTGTTTGGTTCCCAAACTCTTCACATTCACCAATCTAGTCTACATGATAGTCCTAAAACCTATCCGCAAGGATGACATGGTCGGTTGCAGTAAATCGAGTGTCGAAATCACATGGACTATGTTTGATTTGAAAATACTAATAATTAATTATTCTAAATAAAAGGGAGAAGAGAAAGAGAAAGAGAAGAAGAGAAAGCAACGATTGATTGTGGGCAAATATATGAAGGAAGGTTGATCTAAAGAAACAAGAATCCCATTATAATGAATTAAAGTAATATTGCATATATGAGACTCATGAACATTGATGTGTAAACATTGTAGGGAACTATCTAATGTAGCATTTAACATAGGCAAATAAAGATCGTATCTTAACTTGATTGCGTCTTCAATCAAACGGTTGTGTAAAGTAAATAGAAAAACCATTGAAAAACTTAGAAATCTAGAAAAGACTACGAAAAAAAACTCGCCGGTTACCGCAAGTTAGAAAATGTACAAAGACTAAAGCTTTCTACGATTGCTAGAAATCTTTGAAGTAAAATGTAGGATTCAACCCCTTAAACCAAGTGTTTTTCAACAAGTCCAATAAAATAGTATTGTTGGTTAACAAATTTTCTTTTATCTAAACCAATTATAAACGTCGCTTCTTTCGATGGTAAATAAAAGGTGAAAACGAAGAGCTTTGAAAAGAAACAATATCACAATCTCAATTCATAAACATATATGCAATAATAAATCAAATCATTATAGAGACCATCTAATATTCTAATCCTTAGATCATGATAGAGATTAGCCCGACATGATTAAATATAAAGCAAAGTCAGTATATTCAGCACAACAAGGCGAACTGATAGCATGTATTATAGTCTATATTTTGGGGCTAGTTTAGACATTTTATCTTCATAAATCTGCATGTATGGATGTATGTTCTTTGATTATATTGTTGTTTTGTCTACCTTTGCGGAAATCGAGGTATATACCTAGTTTCACTGTAATTGTAGGTAAAATGGCACGTTTTGGACCAAAATGGAGCTAAGAAAGCTAAGGAGTCATTGAAGCTACATTCTGGAGCTTTAAGAAGATCTTAGGGAGCTTGAAAATGATTGAGAAGATTAATTTTCGACCAGATTCGAGATAATTCACATTCAGTTGAGATTCACCTCGGTCAGCTACAGTTAGGGATGGCAATGGATCGGGTGGTGGGTGGATGACCCAATCCGCCACCCGACCCGCGAGAAAATCTCATCCACCCCACCCGATCCGCCACCCGCCAAACCCACCACCCGCATCCGATCCACCCACATCCAACGGATGAAGCGGGTGGATCGGGTGATATTCGGGTGTTCTACGCATTTTCTTTAAATCAATATTAAACTCGGATTCGAATGCGGAAAATTAATAATAATAAAAATAAATTCAACCCGAAAAAGTCTTATCCATAAAAAAACATGATAAATATAAAGTCAACACAAATCATCCAAGTGAAAATATTACAAGAAGTGTTATAAGTTTAAGTTTTTGAAAAATAGAGAAATTTAGCAAAACATAGCATACAATAAGATCATACTAGAAACTGAACAAATGTACAAATTTGCTAAACAATCACGTAAATACCAATTTATAAATTAAAAGGGAACTAAAGATAACTAAACAAGTAAACATTCAATAAATTTATAACGGGTGTAAGCGGGTGAAACGGGTCGGATGGGTGGATGGATGATGGATCGGGTGATGGGTGGATGAAAGGTCCATCCAAATCTGACCCGATCCATCACCCGCTTCATCTGCCATCCGCTTTCACCAGCTTCATGTCGGGTATTCATCCTTTTAATATGGATCGGGTTATCGGGTGTCCGTCGGGTTCGGATGAAATTGCCATCCCTAGCTACAGTATCACCTCGACCGAGGTGATCTTGAGGAGCGTCCCGACCGAGGCGAACACCCCGTCGCCGGCAAGATCTTTATTTTTGGATGAGACCTTCTATTTTTGGAGGGAGGATATCTTATATTTTTTGCTGGATTTTTGGAAGGAAGATATTATATTTAGCTGATTTATTTTAAGAGATATGAATATATTTTCTAGGAAATTATCTTTTTAAGATATCTTATCTTTGGAAGATAATTCTCCTATATAAAGGGTTGGATTTTCTACAATTCAGCCATGCTTGGAACATCCAGCAATTGAAGGGTTTTCTAGAGTTTTGAAGGAAGTTGAAGGAAGCTATTGAAGGGTTGAAGTTCAAGGAAGGAAGGAATCATAGTTGGAGTTGGCTTTTGAAGGAGTTTTGTAAGATCTTCTTAGATTTCTTTTGGTTTATTGTCTTTGCTGATTTGTGACTGAGGAACGCTTGTTTGTTGATTGTTTTGATTCAGTTATTGAGACCTTTTTCATAAGGTTTTCTTGTTCGAATATTGATTCCTTTCCTATTAATTTGATTATTGTTATCATGATGATTGTTGGCTAAGTTTTTTCTTATGCGATTCTAGGGTGACTGGCTGAAAGTTATGGGAAAGACGATGATAGAATGATCTTAATCCTAGCAAGACCCTGAAAGCTCGAGCCTTTACCTTAACCGTAGAACACCTCGGTCAGTCATTGAACATCTCGGCCGGGATAGAATATAACTGAACGAGGTGAACCTTTTCTGAATCTTATATGAGTTAAGAGTTTAAGTTTGCCAAATCCTATCCTTGTTATACCTTTCCTGGTTCAATGCAAGCCTAGGATGAGACTTACCCGGTGATTCCTTTGTTTGTTTACCTAAGATCATGAGTGTAGGTAATAAAGGTTTATCTTTTATTGGGGTTTGAGTGTGCCTTCATCCCATCTTTGTGAGTTAGCCTGAGACTTACCTTGTAAAGGTTGATTCTACCCCCTTGGGTGATGTGTTGGTTTGAGATTATAGTTCCTTTCCTTAGTGCCTTGAGACTTACCCGGTAAAAGGATCTTTGGTTTGGGATAGTGAGTAGTGAGACTTACCTAGTGATCTATTCCCACCTTCGAAACACCTTCGCTTTGTAAACCTCAGCTTTGTCCGCGTTATCTTTTGAGATCTTGAGTCGGAACCACAATTAGATGCTTTAATCCCTAGAATCCGCATTTCCTTTATCTGACTTTATATCATCTTTGATTGCTTTAATTCGTAGTTATTAGCAATATTTGACTACCTGATTTCGTGCTTTGTTTCACCATTGTCCATGTGTTCGACCCGTGAAATTCTTGCTTTTATTACAATTGATCCGTACACTGCGGGTTCACATATTGTTCAAGCATACTTCTTGGGTTATAAATTTTAAAGCTTGCACACACCTTTTGGAGCGAACAAGTTTTTGGCGTCGTTGCCGGGGACTTGGTCTAGACCAAGCCGGTTTCGGTAGTCTTTCATGGCTATTGCCCTTGTTGCTTTTGACCACTTTACTTGAGTGTTTTTGCAGGATCTTTTCTTAGGTTTATGCGACAAACTCGTGCTGGAAAGAAAATCGTTCCCTACGATCCAGAACCATAAAAGACTTACAAACGAAGATTTAAGAGAAGCTAAGATGGCAAACCAAGACGATCGCGATCTTGAAGCCGAATTGAAGGAGCCATTGGAACAACTACGCCTCAATAGAGAAGAACTGCAGCGAGAGAGAGAAGAGACTCGCGCTAGAACATAAGGAATTGAAGCAGGTATGGCCGCTCTAAGGGCCCAGTTTCTGCCTGGACCAATCCCAGATCCTCGACCGATGCAAGACCCAATTCATGTTGCCCCGGCCGAAGTACACTTACCACCTCGGATGCCTATCCGAGATGTTCTTTTTGTTGGAGTTACACAAACCCTAGGACAAAGGATGGACCCTAATCAGCAATTCAGGCGTCCAGAAGTTAACCTAGGTGATCCAGCTGAGCATGATTATGAACTTCGACCGCAAGTTCTAACCATGATCCGACAATGTCAATTTGGAGGTTTGGAGAGAGAGTCTCCGCATCAGCATTTGCAAAACTATGAGATTCTGATGGAGACCTTGAGACCTTCAAGATTGGAGAATAACAACTACAAGTTGAGGCCTTTCTATTTCTCTTTGAAAGACAAGGCGCTTGCATGGTATCAATTTCTTCTGGCCGGAAAAATCAACACTTGGGAAGAGATGACGACGGAGTTTTTAACTAAGTTCTTTCCTCCCTCTAAGACCACTGAATTGAGGGGGAAGATCAATGCTTTTATTATGAAGGACAAGGAGAGTTTGTCCAAGTCATGGGAGAGATTCAAGGATCTTCTATTTGATTGTCCACATCATGTGATTCTAAAGATCGAGTTGCTGGAAATTTATTTCAAGGGTTTGGATGGAGCTACTCAATTCAATCTCCAACTACTTTCAGCCGGCACATTTATGGATATGCAAATAGATGAAGCTTGGGATTTCATTGAAAAGCAAGCTTTACATATGGAGAAGTAATCCCATCAAGGAACTGAAAATGGAGCAAGGAGAGTTAGCTTCCAAGACACATCATCAAATGGAGCTCAACTCACCTCGCTTAGCAATGAGGTAAAGGCATTGAAGGAGCTTTTAGTAGCTCAAATAAAGAAGGAGCAAGATGGAGGATATCAAGGAGGAAACAACTATCAAGGGCCGCAGAACAATAATTACAACAACAATAGAAACTCCAACAACAATAATTGGATATCTAATCAACAAAATCCCGGTAACCCTTATTCTCATGCTAATAATGCTTTTAACTCCTCCTCCTCTTCTTCTACTCCATTGAGAAGCCAGGAGCTTGGATCGAGTTCGTCCTAGCCAAAAAAGAAGGATGTAGTGCTGGAGGCAATTCTGATCAAGCTTAACGCTATGGAGACATCAATGAATTCATTTTTGAAGGCACAAAAAGCTTTAGAACAACAATTCTTCAACAAGGCGAATGAAGCGCCAAGAGATCCAGGGAAGCTCCCAGCAAGGACAGAGAGAAACCCTAAGGGATAGATTATGTCAATAACGACACGAAGTGGACTGAAAACTGCAAATCCATACCTCGGTCGAGCCACGACCAGACGAACACTTCGGTCGAGGTGCCAACCGAGGTGGAGCCCCAGAAAGCGAAAGATAAATCTGAAGTTTATGTACCACCTCCTGCTTATAAACCACCACTTCCATTCCCTCAGTCAAGGGTGAGGGCCCATCTAGACAAGCATTTTGGTAAGTTTCTAGACCTAATGAATAAACTACACATTAACATCCCTTTCCTTGATGCCATTCTAGGGATGCCTGCCTATGGGAAGTTTCTGAAGGAGATTCTATCAAAGAAGAGGAAGCTAGAAGATTATGGGGAAGTAAGAATGACATCTAAGTCTTCGGAGCTCATTCAAATTATGAAGGAGAAGATGCCACCCAAATTGAGAAATGCCGGTTCATTTTGCATTCCCATTCGAGTTGGGGATGTAACTTATGATGCATTGTGTGATCTAGGAGCCAGCGTGAGTATCATCCCGCTGGAGCTATGTGAGAAAGTCGGACTTGGAGAGCCCAAGCCGGTGAAGATGAAACTATACATGGCATATCTCTCCATTACCCATCCTGTGGGCATTTTGGAAGACGTTCCCGTCAAGTTAGGTAATTTCTACTTACCTATAGACTTTGTTGTACTTGACATTCCCGCAGATTATCCCGTTCCTATCATTCTTGGGAGACCATTTCTAGCAACTTCGGGTTGCAATGTAGATTGTAAGAACGCCAAGTTGAAATTCAACATTGGTGGAGATCATGTGGAGTTTGCATTGCTTGCTACAATGAAAGGAGAGCCGTTGGAGGACGCCATCTTCAACATCTATGATGGAGAAGAATCAAGGGAATTGGTGAGCTCTATCCTTATTAATGACCCTCTTAAAAGAGTTCTTAGTTTTAGTTTAATGGAGGAAGGTATAGATGTCTCTTGTGATGCAGATATATGGATCTTAAAAGCATTGGAAGCAGATCCAGGAGCTAAGATTGAAAAACTAGTTCAGGAGAAGAAAATCAATTTAGATTTCGGTCCCAGTTCCAATACCTCGACCGAGACACTTCCTGGACCAAGCGAGGTGTTCTTATCTGAAGAACATCTCGGTCACCTACCTTGGACCTCAACCGAGGTCGCAAGAGCAATGATGTCAACTGAGACTTTTGAAAGTCCAGTTCTTCAATCTAAGTCTACTTCACTGGAAGGAGAAGGCACGAATCCCCCTCAGAAAGCACCCCCAGTCGTGGAGCTTAAACCACTTCCTAGTCACTTGAGGTATGCTTTCCTTGGTCCGGATTCTACTTATCTCATTATCGTTAGTGCTTCCCTTTCTGAAACTGAATTGTCTAAACTGATGCATGTTTTGAGGAAACATCAGAAGGCTTTAGGTTATACTATTGATGATCTTGTTGGTATTAAGCCTTCTTTTTGCATGCATATGATACTAATGGAATACAATCATAAGACTTCACGGGAAACTCAAAGACGGTTAAATCCGATCATGAAAGAGGTTGTGAAGAAGGTGTTTCTTAAGTTGTTGGATGCAGGTATCATATTTCCCATATCAGATAGCAAGTGGGTAAGTCCGGTGCATGTAGTTCTAATGAAATGAGGGATGACCGTTGTGACGAATATGAACAACGAGTTGATACCAACTAGGACCGTTACGGGCTGGAGGATGTGCATTGATTATAGAAAACTGAATGTGGCCACCCGGAAGGACCACTTCCCGCTTCCCTTCATCGACCAAATGCTTGAACAGTTAGCTCAACACACCCATTTTTGCTATCTAGATGGTTATAGTGACTTCTTTCAGATTCCTATCCATCCGGATGATCAAGAGAAGACCACTTTCACATGTCCATAGGGGACATTTGCTTATAAGAGGATGCAATTTGGACTGTGTAACGCACCTGCTACCTTTTAGCGTTGTATGATGGCTATCTTTTCCGAGTACATTGAGGAGATCATGGAGGTATTCATGGATGACTTTTCGGTATATGGTTCCTCTTTTGATAATTGTTTTGTGAACCTTTCTCTAGTGCTACAACGTTGTGAAGACACTAATTTTGTTCTGAATTGGGAGAAGTGTCACTTTATGGTTAGCGAAGGAATTGTTCTAGGACACCTCGTTTCAAACCGGGTATTGAGGTCGATCGAGCTAAGATCGAGACTATTGAGAAACTTCCTCCCCCTTGTTCTGTTAAGGGTGTGCGGAGTTTTCTTGGACATGCAGGTTTCTATATGAGGTTCATTGATAACACGATTTATGACGTTAGTCTAGGCATCCATTTAGATAGTTTTTCCCGCTATTCATGCATAGTTTAGCATTAGTTCGTGGCGTTTACATTCAATACATGTATATTTGTCGAGATAGACGTCTACACGGACTTTTGCATGTTTTGTAGGTATTTTGGGAGCTTTTAGAGCCTAATCGATACATCCAAGGATCGTTCCTCGGGATGACACGTATCCGAGCTCATTGGGAAGCAAGTTAGGAGCGAAGGAGAATACATGGGACCATGTTGGTGCATGCCTTGCACCAACTCGTGGCCCAACGATCAAAGGAAAGCTGAAACACAGGAATCACGGCCACTGGGAGTTCCACGGCCGTGGAAACTGGCCGTGATTCTCTCTACACAGCTTGGACATCTGTCTCACGATCTCCATAACCGACTCTTGCAAATGGTGAAGGCTATAAGTACACCTGCAGGCTGAGAGAAGAAGGGATCCATCCACTACACACCTTACCTCACATATTCTCTCATTGGAAGATTGGATTGGAGCTACTCTTGGAGGAGGAGAAGGACTTCCATTGGAGAAGAGGAGAAGAACACACCATCCTTAGAGTTTCTTAGTTTTTAGAGTGAAGTTTGTTGGAAACACTTTCTAGGGTTGTAAGAACGATTCAAACCTTCTTTTGAAGGATTGTAAGTCTCTCTTCTAACATTTATTTAGCTTGTTTTTCTGGTTCTATTTGCTTCATCCCCCTTTCATTTCATCCTCTTGATATGGATTCCATGATTTTATGCTTGATGGTTTTGATTGTGATGATGGATGTTGTTGGCTAAATAAATGTGATTCTAGGGTAAGGAAATAATGGTTATGGCTTAGACTATGATAGGATAGACTTAAACGTAACCTTGGATGATTCGTTTGCTCGAACCTAGCCTCTGTTGTGAATCACAGCCTGTTTTAGGGGGTTCCACGGCCGTGGACTTGATGAACTGCCCGTGATTTTTGTCTGACTTACTTGCATTGATAAATCTGAATGTTAGGTTGTTAGATTGTTGAAATCCTAGTGTTTGTTGAGTTAGATCTATCCTAGGGTTACCTAGTGTTAGCAACTAAGTGTGAGAAGAGACCTACCCGGTGATTCTTGTTCTTAGGTACCGAAGATAATGAACTCTAGGTAGTAGTGAGCCTTACAGGCCGCTATTGGACTGAGTGTGCTAGGAGTGTTGTTTAGGAGCTTCCTTTCCGAGACTTACCCGGTAACGAGAGGTTAGATCCCTAGATGACATCCCGGTTTGTGTAGAATTCCTATCCTTAGACTCTTTGAGACTTATCCGGTGATGAGACCTTAGGAATGGACTAGTGGACCATGAGACCTACCCGGTGATTGATCCCAATTTAGAAACACCCACTCCCAACGTACCATAGTTAATCCAAAGAATGATTAGATAGCTTGAGTCTTATGCCATAACCGGAATTTCTAACCCCTAGAATCCTCTTTTCTCTCATTGATTACCTATCTTGTGTTCGTGTCTGTTCATTTGCGTTACTAGCTTAGTTGTTTGTCAATCTTGCATGATTTGTGATCTTTGATTTATCACCCCAAAACCAAACCAAAAACATTGAGATTTTCATTTCTTTATTTCTTTCTCTTTTTTAGCCTAGATCTTCACTATCCTTAGTCACTATTGACTCAATTTCACCTTAGTCTTTGTGTTCGACCTCAGAATACTATCCTTACTACAAAACGACCCATACACTGTGGGTTCGCTAGGAGTTAGGAAAAATATATCGAGTTATAAATTTAAGACTTTTGCGTGTCACGTTCTTAGCGTAACATTCATCAAGGATTTCTCAAAAATCTCTAAACTGCTCACTAATATTTTGAATAAGGATATTGTTTTTGAGTTTTTGCAGGAATGCCTTGATGCTTTTTACAGGTGACAAGAGCTTTTCCTAGGTCGTTTTTATCTTATCAAAATAAATCCCGACTTAACAATAAAACACGTATAGCGATTAAGTAAGGGTCGAACCCAATAGAGTTTGGTGATATTTTTATTAAATTCAATTATTGATTATCGAATAAAGTAACAAAAAGGGGGGATTTCGGATGAATTGATGCACACAAAACTAGAAAACAAGTAACAAAATGAATAGGAAGATGATGAGTGAATCTACACTAGGTTGATTCTTAGCATGCTATTACCACTTCGGTGCCTTCCTTTTTACAAGTTTTCAAGTAATGTTCTCGTCTTGATCATATGTATGTGTTGAGCCAACTAACATCAACACAACTTAACAAGTTAGTGTTCCGTAAACCTACAAGAACAAGTCACAAGTTAGCTTTCAAACAAAGACTAAGGGATATAAAGAGAAGATTAAAACCATTAAACTAATCTTTATATTTGTGTTTCTTTTCCTTTAAGTAATTACAACCCGATATTACTTGAAGGTTACTACTAGATTAAAGACCCGAACCCGGAACCTATTAATCCCAGTTCTTTGCATGTACTTTAGAACCTAAGGTGATCAATCTTAAGTGATAATAAAACATGCAATTTAGACAAATAAAGATCAAGAAACACAAAGCATTACTGAATACAACTTATATTAGAAAAGTACTTACAACCAAAGTAATAAAGCAGCTTCAAACCAACCCAATGTAGCAAGGAAACTAGAAGCTCATTATAAAGGAAGCAAGAGAGAATAAAAGTGGGAAAAATGATGGATCATCCTAGAGATCAACCATAGGTCTATTTATACTACAAATGGCACTAAATGGGAGTAAATCGCCGGCCAAAACAACCACCTTTAATGCCATAAAGGTGGTGCAAACAGCCGGAGTAAAGTCTCTGTCGTTGAAACGCAGGGGCGGCCTTCAGGACCGCAGGGGCGGTTTAGGCAGAAACAATTGAAGTTTTTCGTGGCCGCAGGGGTGGCCTGGCAATTCCGCAGGGGCAGATCTTTAATGTTCTTCAAACGCCTGACTCTTTTTGTCACTTCAGATGCCGAGCCGCAGGGGCGGCCCAGTGTCAACGCTGGGGCGGTGACACTAACTCTTTTGGCTTCACAGCTCCGCAGGGTGAGACGCAGGCAGAGGCGCAGGAGCACCGGTCTTCGCTTCTTCAGGATAAGTCACCACAGGGGCGCCACGGAGAGGCGCAGGGGCGGTGACAGTCTTGGTTCAGGGCGTTGGTGAAGGTGCAGGCTGCGTTCCGGAGTGTAGTGTCACCCGCTGGGGCGATGACAAGGCTCCGCGGGGGCGGTGAGGCACCAGAAGCTTTGCTTCGTGAATGTTTTTCAACTCCCAAGTGCTAAAACTCCTCTTTTATCTTCTTTTAGTCTTGTTCTTCTGGACCAAGGAGTTAGTAGCATAAAACGACACTATTGTGCTAAAAAGACACTAAAAACTAACCTAAATGATAGTGATTCCATCACCTATCAAACTCCCCCATACTTAGACCTTTTACTCATCCCGAGTAAAACACATGACATCAGTTTTTAGACTCAAAGGCTTCAGGAAGCATGGGTAAGATGCATACACAATGGAAAAAGAAAAACCAAGAAAGAAAGAAGGAGAAAGAGAGAAAATGTGAGAAAAAGGTGAGAAAGCTACCATCCTTATTGCTCCAAGAGTGACCTACCCGGAAAACCTCCTTATGACTCCCCTTCTTATGCCGTCAAACGTCGGAAGGGAGACCTATACTCGGTACCGCTCATTTTGCCAAGGTGCCCTTTCGGGTTTTCACCTTGCCACTCTTCTTCTTTTCTTTGATGATCTCACTTGGAACTCACATCCCTCAAGTCCAATTTTGCACCAACCTAAGGTTGGTCGGACTACCTTATTTTTGCCTAAACCGCCCTTTCGGGTTTTCGGTTTATCCAAGGATTTTCATGCCCTTTTCCATTTTCTTTGGCTTTTTTTTATATGAATATCAAACTGAATTTCAACTCATAAGAACTAAAAGCAAAAAAACTTAAGCAACTATACAAGCAATGATAATTCCCTCCCCCATACTTGAAGTACACTTTGCCCTCAAAGTGGAAAATGAAGCAAAGATAAATGTGGGAAAGAGAGAAAAGATGATACGACTAGTGGGATGGTCTGGATGGACCATCCGGACCCTCCTCCGGTGGGTACGGAAAGTGGCTGAAGAAGTGCTCCTGTCGGCGGTAGAGTGTGTCGATGCGGGCCCGCTGAGCATCCATCCTCTGCCCAAATGAGGTCTCAATGCTGGCTTGCCAAGACAACTACTGAGCCTCGAGCTGCTGCTGCTGAGCCGCCTGCCAAGCATCTTGCCGGCGGTAAAAATGGGTGGTCACAGAGGATGCGAAGCTGAACTGCCACACCTGTTGCTGCTCAAGCATAGTCCGCAGGTACTCGGTCTGCCAAGCCTGATGTTGAGTAGTCAAGGCTGCCATCTGAGCCTGGAGGCTCTCCATGGCCGGACCATCATCCGGTGCTGTAATAGGCTTCTCCTCATCATCCGGTATGGGCATGTGGTCAGCAACAGGAGCCCGGCTGGATCTCGCAGCATATCTCTCAACAATGGCCACCTAAGGCCGTCTCGGCACGAAAGGGTCAACCGGTATGTATAGATCGGAGAGCTCGTCTCCAAGTGGAAGCGGTCGGGGGAGGTATGTGATGTGGCTCCCATCTGCCAATGAGAGCCAAAAGAAGTTCTCCCCGTCTCTCTTGAGGAGCTTGCACCTCCTCAGCATCCCCTCCGTGTATAGTGGGGCCTCTAACCCATCCTCTAAGTCGGAGAGGTCCATCACCTGTGAAGCGATCAAGGAGAACACTCCACCGCCCACAATGTCACGTGGTTCGTTCTTCCTAATCCGCTTCAAATTGGTAAGGAAGAGGTATGTCCAATCCGGCACCTTGTCGTTCATGGGGAGGCAGGTGTACAACAGTGGAAGGTCCTTGAGAGCGACCATGTTCTCCTCCTTGTGTCCACAGAAGACACTCATGAAGATCTTGGAGATGAGCCTCAAGCAGGGGTGAGTGAGTTTGTTGGAATACTCACCCCGGCATGAAACTCGGATCCGATGGCGGCCTGCCAAAACTCGCAAAGGTTGGGTGTCGGAACGGGTTCCCACCAGTTCTCGAAGGCGCAAATAGTCGCCCCAAATGCCTCCTACAGTTGGGTGTAGTCCAGAGTATACTTCCTCTTGTTGAACTTGAATGAAAGTCCAACACAAACATGGTCCTCCTTCTCCATGGTGAAGGTGGCGATGAATTGACGGCTGAGCTCGGGGTACTTTGGGGTATTCATGTCCAGAAATTCACCGAGCCCAGCGTTAGTGAGGAATTCCTGCATGCTCTCCAACATGCCCAATTTTTCCAAAGTAGGAACGTGCAAAAACCGAGTGGCATACACAACCCGATCTTGCACAATCCTATACCGTGCCTTCTCAGCCTCCGACAACTTGTATTTCCTCTGGGGTTCCATTTCTTGCAAATGATCAAGTAAAGAAATTAGAAATTTCAGAAATTGGATTAAGAGATGAACCCTCTGTTGCTATTTCCGCAGGGGCTGCTGTCGCAGGCGCAGGGGCGGAGAGGCGCAGGGGCATAAACATGCAGGCGCAGGGGCGGGAGAACTCTTGAGGGCGATTTTTGACAGCGACGGATGTGGTGGAGCTGAGGAGCGTTTTCGTGGCTTCTTGTTGGTGGAGACGTCACCGGAGGTGATGAGTAGTGGAGGGAAGAGAGTGTGAGGGGGAAAAGGGTTGTAGGATTAGGGTTTTGAGAGATTGAGGGAGGTATTGGTAAGAAGCGGGGGAGAGTGGCGCAGGGGTGTCGGGGCTGGTGGTGGTGGTGCTGACGAGGTGGCGCAGGGGTGTGAGGGAGGTGTCTTGTGAGGGTTCCAGTGAGGGCGCATGGGCGTGGTGCTCTTGAGAATGAAAGGTCGGGAGAGGAGTGAGGGAGGAGAAGGGTTTGTGAAGTAGGTGTAGGGTATTTTGGAATTTCCTTTTTTAGAGTCTTTTTTGGGTAAAACCGCAGGGGCGGAGCCTTGTCACCACGGGGGCGGTGACAAGGAAGAGGTAGGCGCAGACTCAGTGCCGGGGGCGGCGCTGAGAATGCGCGTCAAGGGTGGCCGCCGCAGGGGCGGGGACTTGTCACCGCCGGGGCGGTGGCAAGGGCTTTGCAGATGGAGGCCCAGCGCTGGGGGCGGCGCTGGGCAAGTGTGTCACCGCAGAGGCGGAGACACTTAGCCGTAGGGGCGGTTGGCTTGACTGAGGCTCCTCTTCTTATTCCTTCGGGTTGCCTCCCAAGCAGCACCTTTGTTTTACGTCATTGGCTCGATGTAAGGACTCTACCTCTTTGATTGGGCCTCTGCCAGCACCATCTCGTCAATCGGATCGTTCTTTACTCCTTCAAGGTGGGGCTTTAGCCTTTGTCCGTTTACCTTGAACACCTTGTGCGTTTGGGGATCATAGAGATCCATAACGCCGTGAGGGTATACTTCGGCTATCACGAATGGCCCCGTCCACCTTGAACGCAACTTACCTGCAAAAAGCTTCAAACGAGATTGAAAGAGAAGTACCTTATTTCCTACCTTGAAGTCCTTCCGGAGAATGTTTCGGTCATGCCATGCTTTGGTTTTTTCTTTGTATGCAGTGGCATGGTCATACGCATCTAATCTCAATTCCTCCAGCTCTTGTAATTGGAGTTTCCGGAATTCTCCCACTTCTTCTACATTCATATTGCATTTCTTCACCGCCACCAAGCTTTGTGCTCTATCTCTACCGGAAGGTGGCAAGCCTTGCCAAACACGAGCCTGAAGGGAGACATCCCTATAGGAGTCTTGTAGGCTGTCCGGTATGCCCATAGAGCGTCGTTTAATCTTGCACTCCAATCCTTCCTTCCAGGAGAGACCGTTTTTTCGAGGATGGTCTTAATTTCCCGGTTGGATACCTCAGCTTGGCCATTTGTTTGTGGATGATAGGTTGTTGACACTCGTTGGTGGACGTGGTACTTCTTAAGGAGAGCTGTGATCGTCTTGTTGCAGAAATAGGTACCCCTATCACTGATTAAGGCTTTCGGAATTCCAAATCTTGCAAAAATATTTTCCTTAAGAAAGGCTGCAACCAGTTTTGAATCATCAGTTTTGGTGGCCTTTGCTTCCACCCACTTGGAAACATAGTCCATCGCAAGTAATATATATGTATGCCCAAATGAAGTAGGAAAAGGCCCCATGAAATCAATTCCCCAAACATCAAATATTTCACAAAATATAAGAGAGGTTGGGGTCATATCATGTCTCCTTGAAATGTTTCCTACCCTTTGGCATCTATCACACACTTTGCAAAACGCAAAAGCATCTCTAAAAATGTGTGGGGGCAAAAGAAACCGGCATCCAAAACTTTTCTTGCAGTTTTGTTTGCCCCAAAGTGCCCCCATATGCTTCGAAATGACAGCAAGTTAAGACAGATTATACCTTGTTATCCGGAATGCAACGGCGGATTACTTGGTCACTACAATGCTTCCAAAGGTAGGGGTCGTCCCAAACGTAGTGTCGAGATTCAGCCTTCACCTTCTCTTATTGTGCCTCGGTGAAGTCTGGAGGGTACTCATTCCTGCTAATGAAGTTCACAATGTCAGCAAACCAAGGTTTAAAAGATTGGAGCTTAAGACAAACCTCTATCGTCAATTCCGCAGGGGCACCTAGGTTGAGCCGCAGGGACGGCTGGCCGCAGGGGCGGGACTCTTGAGGCGTGGGGGCGGTTACACAACAGAGGGTTGTGTAGAAGGTGTCGTCTGGAAAACTTCTAGTTATCTCCTTTCCTTTGGTTGGATCTTCTTCTTCCTTCACTAGCCTGCTCAAATGATCGGCCACCAGGTTCTCAGCCCCCTTCTTGTCCCGTATCTCTAGGTTGAACTCACTTAGAAGGAGCACCCACCGAATCAATCGTGGCTTTTCCTCCTTCTTCTCCATGAGGTACCTAAGAGCTGCATGGTCAGTAAAAATAATTACCTTCACCCCAAGAAGGTACTGCCTGAATTTCTCAAGAGCAAAAACCACCGCTAGCATCTCATTCTCGGTGGTAGAGTAATTTCTTTGCGCTCCATTGAGTGTCATAGACGCATAATGGTTCAAGTGTGAGGTTCGCCCATCCTTTTGTCCTAAGACAGCTCCTACCGCGTAGTCGCTGGCGTCACACATAATTTCGAAAGGTTTCTCCCAATCCGGAGAACGGATGATTGGTGCGCTGGTGAGACATGCCTTCAAAGTGTCGAAAGCTTTCTTGCAACTTTCATCCACTATGAAGGTGACGTCTTTCTTGAGCAATTCACATAAGGGTTCCAAGATCTTTGAGAAGTCTGTGATAAACCGTCGGTAGAAACCTGCATGACCAAGAAAAGATCGGATTTCCCAAATGTTAGTAGGATAAGGTAAACTTTGAATTACATCAACCTTTACCTTATCTACCTCTATCCCTTTTGAGGATATTACATGTCCTAGCACAATTCCTTGTTCTACCATGAAATGGCATTTTTCCGAATTAAGAACTAAATTGGTTTCAACACATTTTTCAAGAACTAGTTTCAAATGTCCTAGACATGCATCAAAACTGTCTCCATGGACGGTAAAATCATCCATGAAGACTTCAATAAAATTTTCTATGTACTCGGAGAAAATACTTATCATGCACCGTTGGAAAATGTCGGGAGCGTTGCAAAGTCCAAATGGCATTATGCGGTACGCAAAAGTGCCAAATGGGCAAGTGAACGTCGTCTTTTCTTGATCTTCCAGCGCAATGGCTATTTGGAAGTAACCCGAATATCCATCAAGGAAACAGTAGTATGGATGACCTGCAAGACGTTCCAGCATTTGGTCAATAAAAGGTAATGGGAAATGGTCTTTACGTGTTACCTTGTTTAGTTTGCGGTAGTCAATGCAAACTCTCCATCCGGTTTGCGTTTTACTCGGACCATCTCTCCATGTTGATTTTCCACCATTGTGATACCTCCCTTCTTTGGAACTACTGGGGTTGGACTAACCCAAGTGCTATCCGAAATAGGAAAGATCATATCCGCTTGGAGGAGCTTCAACACCTCCTTCTTGACCACATCCATCATCGGCGGATTCAACCTTCGTTGCGGTTGCCTAGATGGTTTCGCATCCTCCTCAAGTAAGATCCTATGCATGCAAGTGGATGGACTTATCCCCTTGATGTCCGCAATTCTCCATCCAAGGGCCGTCTTGTGTTCTTTCAACACTTTTACCAACTTGCCCTCTTGACCGGTAGTCAATTTGTTGGAGATGATCACCGGAAAGGTATTGTTGTCTCCAAGGAAAACGTACTTGAGGTGGGCTTCAACTCTATTTCCGGTGCCTGCACTATAGATGGAACAAGCTTCTCCCTTGGGGTTAGTAAAGTTGGCCCAATGGCCAAAGTGGGGATAGGCAACCTCTTATACCCATCTAACTGGGTTAGGACCTCTTTCATACTGGATGTTAGTGCATATTTTGAATTCTGATCATTAATGTCATGTTCAATTATATTTTTTAACTCATCAATATCAGAAATATCAAACACATCTTGCATAAAAGGTTCAACAATGTCAATAGCACACAAAGAGTGATCATCACTAGGAAATTTCATCGCATCATAGATGTCAAATTCCACTACTTTACCATCAAACTTCATGGTTAGTTTGCCACTAACATAATCAATTTTAGTCCTAGCAGTTTTTAGGAATGGTCTACCTAACAAAATTGGTGCAGCATGCGAGTCATTTTCCATATCCATTACAAAGAAATCAGTAGGAAAAATTAGGTTGTCTACCATTACTAATACATCTTCAACTATCCCTTTTGGGTACACATTAGATCTATCAGCAAGTTGCACTACAATCCTAGTTTTCGTTAATGGCCCAAGGCCGAGTGTTTTGTAAATGGAATAGGGCAAAACATTTATAGAAGCACCAAGGTCAAGCATGGCTTTGTCAAAACGGGTTTCCCCTATGACACAAGGGATACTTACCATGCCCGGATCGCTGCATTTCTTGGGCATCCTTCGTTGGAAAACGGCGGAGACATGCTCACTTACTTGCACTTTTTGTTTCCCCTTCAGCTTCTAATTCCTCTTAATAGTGCAAAGTTCCTTCAAGAAACGAGCATATTTAGGAATACTCTTCACTAACTTAAGGAGAGGCCTGTTTACCTCGCATTTGAAGAAGGTCTCAAAGAGATCCTTGTCCTCAATGATTCTTCTCTCCTTTAGTGCCTCAGGAAAAGGAGCTGGAGGTTTCTCAGAGTACAGTGGTGGAAACTCAGGTCGGATGTAAGAATCCTTCTCAGCAGAACTCTCTGTCGAGTTTTCCGCAGCGGCACCAGAGTGCAGGCGCAGGGCCGGCTCAGGGGATGTCACTGTAGGGGCGGGGATATCCAGCCGCAGGGGTGGCGTCTGCTCAGAGTTGGGTGCAGTTGCAGCCGCAAGGGCAGTTGTGGGTGCGGCAAACTCGTCTGAGGGTTTGTCTTGTAATTCTTTTGTTGGCTTTTATTGGATTTGCTTCACACTCCTCAATGTTAGGGCACTAACATTCTCCTTGGGTTTATAACCGTCTAGGAAGGCAATTCTCCGGAGGATCTAGATTCGATCCTTGTTATGGCTTCCGCCATTTGCCCAACCTGTTTTTCAAGGTTCTTGATGCTGGATTCTGTTGTTTGGACATGAGTAGCAAAATGCTTAGTCAAAACCTGCAACATATCCTCAGTTGATTGATACTTACCTTGT
Source organism: Fagopyrum homotropicum (assembly GCA_033239125.1). Taxonomy (NCBI): domain Eukaryota; kingdom Viridiplantae; phylum Streptophyta; class Magnoliopsida; order Caryophyllales; family Polygonaceae; genus Fagopyrum; species Fagopyrum homotropicum. The sequence continues at coordinate 40,203,957 of BSWB01000006.1, read as the reverse complement.
CGGGACTGTTGTTGTTGGTTTTGTTGATCCCTCCAACGAAAATTCTGTTGATCACGCCAGTTTGGCATGAAATTCTGCGCATAAGGATTGTTCCTAAGCCTTTGTTGTTGTGGCTGTCCGTAACCTACTGCATTCACCTCTGCATCGTCATCCTGCACTTGGAGACACATGTCCGTTGGGTGGGTCAGCACAAACTCCACATGCGTTTAGCTGTTGTGGGGTTCCCATAAGTGTTAATCTCTTCACCATCTCCTTCAGTTCAGCAAGCTCAATGGAGATCTCACTCTTTCCGGGATTCACAGCATGAACACCTCTCTTAGAGGAAGTCCTTCCAAAGTTTCGGGTTCCTTCCGCTAGTTCCTGTATCTTTTTAAAAGCAAGGTCAGGGGTAGAGTTAAGAATGTTACCTCCACAAGCCGCATCGACGATCCTCCTTTCGGTGTCAAGCAAGCCATTGTACAAGTACAAAACTAGATCCTGAGTTGAATATCCATGGAAAGGACAGCTGGATCGGAGGCGTGCAAACCGCTCAAAGTACTCGTAAAGAGTCTCGTCCGCCTCTTGCTCGATGTTGCTTATAGCTTTGGCCTTCTTGGCTGGGAAGTATTTCTGCAAAAACGTCTTGTGGAGATTCTCCCAAGTGTCGATGCTCCCGGATGAAAGGTGGTAGTACCAATCGTCCGCTGCATCCTTGAGTATGAAGCCGAATGCCATCATCTTGATTTGTTCTTCGGTAATGTTGGCCGGCTTCATGCTCATATACACGGTATGGAACTTCCCAAGGTGTTTGATGGGGTCTTCACCACTTAACCCATGGAAATATGGGAGCAAGTGAATGAGACCCGGCTTGAGCTCGAAGTTGATTCCCTTCCCTAATGCCGGTATAGTAACCGCAAGAGGGTGTTGAGCCAAAGTCGGCTGAGTGAGTTGATGAAGAGTACGATCAACCATTTCTTGTTGAAGTTGTTGTTGTCTACGTCGCTGGATGTGTGTCCTCTCAATTTCTGGATCAAAGGGAACAAAACCGGAGTTAGTAGCATGGGTTTGAACCATAAAAACGGTCCAAACCAATAATCAATAATAAAAAATGAAATAAAAATAAAACTAAACTCCCCGGCAACGTCACCAAAATTTGACAAGAGCTTTTCCTAAGGTCGTTTTTATCTTATCAAAATAAATCCCGACTTAACACAAAAACACGTATAGCGATTAAGTAAGGGTCGAACCCAAGAGAGTTTGGTGATATTTTTATTAAATTCAATCATTGATTATCGAATAAAGTAACAAAAAGGGGGGATTTTGGATGAATTGATGCACACAAAACTAGAAAACAAGTAACAAAATGAATATGAAGATGATGAGTGAATCTACACTAGGGTGATTCTTAGCATGCTATTACTACTTTGGTGCATTCCTTTTTACAAGTTTTCAAGTAATGTTCCCGTCTTGATCATATGTATGTATTGAGTCAACCAGCATCAACACAACTTAACAAGTTAGTGTTTCGTAAACCTACAAGAACAAGTCACAAGTTAGCTTTCAAACAAAGACTAAGGGATATAAAGAGAAGATTAAAATCATTAAACTAATCTTTATATTTGTGTTTCTTTTCCTATAAGTAATTACAACCCGTTATTACTTGAAGGTTACTACTAGATTAAAGACCCGAACCTGGAACCTATTAATCCTAGTTCTTTGCATGTACTTTAGAACCTAAGGTGATCAATCTTAAGTGATATAAAACATGCAATTTAGACAAATAAAGATCAAGAAACACAAAGCATTACTGAATACAACTTATATTAGAAAAGTACTTACAACCAAAGTAATAAAGCAGCTTCAAACCAACCCAATATAGCAAGGAAACTAGAAGCTCATTATAAAGGAAACAAGAGAGAATAAAAGTGGGAAAATGATGGATCATCCTAGAGATCAACCATGGGTCTATTTATACTACAAATGGAACTAAATGGGAGTAAATGGCCGGCCAAAACAACCACCTTTAATGCCATAAAGATGGTGCAAACTGCCGGAGTAAAGTCTCTGTCGTTGAACCGCAGGGGCGGCCTTCAAGACTGCAGGGGCGGTTTAGGCAAAAACGCTTGAAGTTTTTCGTGGCCGCAGGGGCGGCCTGGCAATTCCGCAGGGGCGGCCCAGTGTCAACGCAGGGGCGGTGACACTGACTCTTTTGGCTTCACAGCTCCGCAGGGTGAGACGCAGGCAGGCGCAGGAGCACCGGTCTTCGCTTCTTCAGGATAAGTCACCACAAGGACGCCACGAAGAGGCGCAGGGGCGGTGACAGTCTTGGTTCAGGGCGTTGGCGAAGGCGCATGCTGCGTTCTGGAGTGTAGTGTCACCCGCTGGGGCGGTGACAAGGCTCCGCGGGGGCGATGAGGCACCAGAAGCTTTGCTTCGTGAATGGTTTTCAACTCCCAAGTGCTAAAACTCCTCTTTTATCTTCTTTTAGTCTTCTTCTTCTGGAGCAAGGAGTTAGTAGCATAAAACGACATTATTGTGCTAAAAAGACTCTAAAAACTAACCTAAATGATAGTAATTCCATCACCTATCAACAGGATAAAGGAAGCGTTGTTCACCGCTCCCATCATTCAACCTCCCGATTGGACCTTGCCCTTTGACATCATGTGTGATGCTGGTGATGTGGCCATAGGAGCGGTACTTGGACAAAAGAAGGATGGCCGGACCTTGCTCAACTGAACTACGCCACCACCGAAAAAGAGCTCTTGGCAGTTGTATATGCTTTTGAGAAGTTTCGTTCTTACTTTGTAGGAGCGAAAGTTATTGTTTACACCGACCATACAACCATCCGTTACTTGCTCACTAAGAAAGATGCGAAGCCGCGTATTATTCGTTGGATTCTCTTGCTTCAAGAGTTTGACCAAGAGATTCACGATAAGAAAGGATCCGAGAATTCTATTGTGGATCACCTCAGCCGGCTACCTCCCTCCTCGCTCGAGAAGGATGACCTATGATAACACGATTTATGACTTAGGATTAGACACTTATTTAGATAGATTCCTCACTCATTCATGCATGCTTTAACACTAGTTCACGACGTTTGCACTAAATTCATGTATTTTGTCGAGATAGACGTCTACACGGACTTTTGCATTGCTTTGTAGGTATTTTGGAAGATTTAGGAGCTTAGACGATACGTTTGAGGATCGTTCATCAAGATGACACACCCTCGGACTCATTAGGACGCAAGCTAGAGGCTAAGGAAGACCCATGGGACCTTGTTGATGCATGGCATGCACCAAATCGTGGCTTGATGATCCATATAGTGCAGAAACACCAAAACCACGGTCACTGAAGGTCCACGGCCGTGGAAACCAACCGTGGTTTTTGCCAGACGGTTGTGACAGCTATGCCACGATCTCATGGCTCACTCTAGCAAGGTTGTAGTATAACAGTGGTTCTGCAAGGCTGAGAGAAGGCATCTTTTCATCATCCAATCAAATCCACATTCTCTCCCATACTCTCAAGAAGAAGATTCTCTTGGGAGAAGCTACCATTGAAGGAGGAAGGACAGCTCCATTGGAGAGGAAGAGAAGAACACACCATAGCTAGTCTTTGATAAGTTTTTGAAGTGAAGATTTTCGGAATCGATTTCTAGAGTTGTAAGAATCGATTAAACCTTCTCTTGAAGGGTTGTGAGTATCTCTAATCTCATTTTCAGCTTGGATTTAATTGCTTTACTTGTTCATCTCTTTCTACTCATTATCTTGCAAATGGATGCTATGATTTTATGTTTGATGATTTCGATTGAGATGATGTGTGTTGTAGGCTAAATTGATGCGATTCTAGGGTAAGGAAAAGATGGTTATGGCTAGGACTATGATAGGATGGACTTAGAATTGCCTATGGATGATTCATCACTAGAACGAAACCTCTGTTGAAGTCCACGGTTTGTTCCTCCCAGTCCACGGCCGTGGAAGTGTAGAACACCCCGTGATTTGTCTGATTTGTTTGAATTGATGAGTCTAAGTTCTAGAATGTTAAGATGTTGAAACCCTAGTGTTTGTTGAGCTAATTCTATCCTAGGGTGACCTAGTGTTAGCAACTAAGTGTTTAGAAGAGACCTACCCGGTGATTCTTACTCTTAGATTCCAAAGATGATAAACTCTAGGTAGTGGTGAGCCTCATAAGCCGCCATTGGACTAAGTGTGCTAGGATAGTTGTTTAGGACTTACCATTCCGAGACTTACCCAGTGAGGATAGGTTAGATCCCTAGGTGACAATCCGGTTTGTGTAGAATTCCATCCCTTAGGTTCTTTGAGACTTACCCGGTGATGAGACCTTAGGAACGGACTAGTGCATCATGAGACCTACCCGGTGATTGATCCCAATCTAGAAACACTAACTCCCAACATGTTGTAGTTAATCCAAAGAATTGTTAGATAGCTTGAGTCCTATGCCATAACCGGAATTTCCAACCCCTAGAATCCACTTTTCTCTTTTGATCTCGCATCTCGTTTTAGTTTGTTTGTTTGTGTTGAATTGTTAGCTTAGTTGACTGCTTATTTCGCACGATTTGTGATCCTTGATTGATCACCTAAAAACCCACCAAAAACATTGAGATTTTCATTTCTTTATTTCTTTCTCTTTTCTTAACCTAGATCTTCACTATACTTAATCATAAATCGAATCAATATCACCTTAGTCTTTGTGTTCGAACTCGGAATACTATCCCTACTACAAACGTCCCATACACTGCGGGTTCGCTAAGAGTTAGGAGAAATATAACGAGTATAAATTTAAAGCTTATTGCGTGCACACGTTCTTAGCGTAACAAGTTTTTGGCGCTGTTGCCGGGGACTAGGTCTAGATTGAGTCTTTTTGTGATTATCTATAGTGTAGGTCTTTCTTGTTGCTTTTGATCTCTTTTTGGTGTGTGTCTTTGCTTTTCAGGACATCTCTCACTCTTTAGGTGTATACGAAGATCTCGTGGCAAGGATTTAGCTCCATTCGATCCCGAACCGGAGAAAACCCTTAGATCTAGATCCAAGAGCATTAAAAAGGGAAAAGAGATGGCCGGAAGAGATCTCCAAGCTGAATTGAAAGAGGCTTTAGAGCAAATTAGGATAAGGGATGAAGCTTTGGAGAATGAAAGGAGACTTGCCAATGAGAGGCAAGAGGCAACTAGGAGGGAGATTGAAGAGATTAGGCAAGCACTTGTCCAAGTTGAGCTTAATCGTCAACAACCTCCACCTCCACCACAACCGCAACCGGAGGCGGTTAATATACGGGTTGTGCCCATTTCCATTGGAGAGCCACAAACGTTAGGGCAACGTATGGATCCGGCACAAAGAGCACACCGCCCGGGTGTGAACTTAGGAGATCCCGCAGCCCATGATTATGAACTCCGCCCTCAAGTCCTACAAATGATCCGGCATAATCAATTTGGAGGGATAGAAGGAGAGTCTCCCCATCAACACTTGATGAACTATGAGATCTTGATGGAGACTCTTAGACCGCCTAGATTGGAGAACAACAACCATAAGCTTAGGGCTTTTTCCTTCTCTCTTAAGGATAAGGCCTTAGCTTGGTATCAATCTATTCCACAAGGGCGAGTGAGTACTTGGGAGGAGATGACAACCGAGTTTTTGACTAAGTTATTCCCACCTTCCAAGACTACCGAGTTAAGAGGGAAGATCAATGCCTTCGTGATGAAGGATAGAGAGAGCTTGTTCAAGTCTTGGGAGAGATTCAAAGACCTTCTCCTAGATTGTCCACACCATGGTATACCAAAAATTGAGCTATTGGAAATCTACTTCAAAGGACTTGATGAAGATAGCCAATTCAAGCTTCAGTCTCTTTCCGGTGGGACTTTCATGGAAAAGCATATAGATGAAGCTTCGGAGTTTGTGGAGAAACAAGCTCTAGTGATTGAGAAGTACTCCCATAGGAAGAGTGAAGGGAGAAAGGCGGGAGCATATGAGGTGAGTGAAGTCACCATGAGCAATTTCAAGCTTGACGCCATCAACAACGAGCTAAAGTCTTTGAGGGAGTTGTGTGCTACAACTTTGAAAAACCAAGCAACCCCTCAAGTACAAGTGCAAGCAAACTTATCTTTCAAGGAGGAAGATGTGAATTACATGGGAAGGGACAACTACAACAACTATCAAGGCCCAAGGAACTTCAACAACAACCGGCAATTCAACAATTACCGGCCTAACCACAACCATCCCGGGTTTTCCTATTCTAACCCGGATGGAGCCTTGAACCCTCCCGCTTCTACAAGCACAGCTCCACCACCAAAGGCTTCACAAGAACCTCCACCCGGATTTACTCAACCTCCAAAGGATAGAACCGAGATGATGTTTGAGCAATTGCTTGGAAGGTTGAGTGGTCTTGAGAGCACGGTGACTTCCATTTCTAAGGCTCAAAAGGTGTTCGAAGCACAAGTGTTCCAAAAGGCGGGTAAAGCTCAAAGAGATCCGGGAAAGCTTCCCGGAAGTAGAGCTGTCAAAAGTTGACCCGACCCGTGAAACCGACCCGACAAACCCGAGCCCGAACCCGACCTGGCCCCGAAAATTTTGAAAAAAAAAATACCCGGAACCGACCCGCTTGATATTGATTTAACCCGAAATAATAAATAACCCGAACGGTCGAACCCGAAAATGACCCGGACCCGATAAAACCCGAGTAGAATAACCCAATAACGACCCGACAACCCGAAGTAACCCGACCCGAAATGACCCGATAGCCCGAAGTAACCCGACCCAAAATGACCCGATAGCCCGAAGTAACCCGACCCAAAATGACCCGATTGCCCGAAGTAACCCGACCGAAATGACTCGATAGCCTGAAGTGACCCAACCCGAAATGACCTGTTAGCCCAAAGTAACCCGACTTGAAATGAGCCGCTAGCCCAAAATAACCCGACCCTAGATAACCTTGATAATGTGAAGTAAAATGATGTGATAGTATGAACTATAAACTATGAAGTAGTCCAAGCTCATATGACATGTTAATTCGGAGTAAATTGATAACAAAAAATAAAATTACACATTTAAACCTAAAATTTTAAAACAATAATACTCTTACGTGTATCATAAGTTCATTACTCTTACATGTATCATAAGTTCATGATATGTATAGAATATGTTAAGTTTTCATCTTTTATTTTTCTCTTACGATATATAAAATTATTCAATTTGAATTAATAAAATTTGAGTTTTGAGTTAAATTGATAATTTGAAGGTTGAGATCATGTAGATAATTATGGCCAGTAATAATTGAGATCATCTTGATAATTATGGCTAGTGATTAAGAAAGATAATTTATAAAAATTTAAGAAATTTAATAGTACTAAAAGGAAAGCAAATATTGATAAAATAAAAATCTAATATTTCCATATAAGTATTGTCTCCTCCTTTGCTAGTCACTAACATTTATGGATGTTTTGTACCGATATTTTTATTTAATCTAATTGTGTAATAATTAAACTTTTTGTATTATTATTTTAATGACATTTAAAATATCATTTTACTTCATTTAGATAATTGTCGATCAAAGGTTAATATTAACAAAGATTATATTCAATACATTATTTTTATCTTAATAAATCAAAGTAATTTATGTTTATTTTATCAAAATAATATAAAAAAGTAAAACAGAGAACAATTGTAACCAATATTGAATGGATTTAAAAATACTAAATAAATGTGTTTATTATTGTATTTCCTATTTAATAGCATTACTTTTTTATATTCATAAAATTTAAATGTCAAGATCTTTCAGCAAATTGCAAATTAAGGTTATAAAATAAGAAATATAATTGTAAATATTGAGATCTCCCGGTAAATTAAGGTTAGAGAATAAGAAAGATAATTTTATTACTTTTTAATCCATTCAATATTAGTTACATTTGTTCTCACACCCTAATATTATATTTTGTTTTTATTAGATTACTTTGATTAATTGAATAAACATAGATTACTTTAATTTCTTAAGATAAAAATAATGTAATGAAATGTTTTTTGTTAATATTAACCCTTGCTCGACAATTAGCTAAATGAAGTAGAAGATAATTTTGAATGCCAATATAATAATAATAATAATAATAATAATAATAAAGACATTTTAATGAATATTAAATTAGATTAATTAAAAAATATCAATATAAAAGCATCTATAAATGTTAGTGATTAACAAAGGAAGAAGATAAATGACTTGTATCAAAATACTAATAAATGTGTTTTGTTTTTCAATATTCTCTTTCTTTTTTAGTACCAGTAAATTTCTTATATTTTCATAAATTATCTTTCTTCACTAGCAATAATTATCGAGATAATTGTAATGATCACTCGTGTTAAATATCTCCTGGTTTTAAATTCGGATATCCATTAGATTCGTATTTGGTTGGATATCCGGCATTTTTCCCATGATCGGATCGGATAATTATCCGGATGTCCGGTTGATCTGGAATCCAAAATATAGTATGCGAAATGATTTGGTTGGATCGGATCTGATTATTATCCACGGATATCCGGATGATCCGAATGACTTTTGTTTGACTCGATTGATCCGGATATCCTCTTGATCTGAATATGCAAAAATGATTTAGCCGGATCCGATATCCGATTGATCTGAATATCCGTTTGATCCGGATATATATTTGCTACTTTGTTATCACAAAATGTAATGAAAAAACAATTAAAAGGCACAAAACAAATCAAAGTAAAAATGATAAGTATACAGATGATAAAAAAAATAGAATATTAAAGTACGTTATAATAAGAAAATAAAAATAAGGTTTTAAAACAATAGATATCTATATCTTTACATTTTATAACTATATCTGAAAACGAGAGTACGAGACCAACTTATAATTAAAGATTATTATAGACATTCGTTCATTAAAATGAGACCAACTTCTATTAAAAAATTATTATTAAGACCAAATTATAATCATATTTATAAGAATTAATATTTTAAAATCATACCCGCTTATAGTAAAAGATTATTATGAACTTATAAAGTAAACAAGTGTGCATAAGTTATTAAGTTGTAACAAATTAACATTATTAATTCATTGTTTTGGCTAACTCAAATATTTTCTCATTAAATACATAAATTTTTTTAAATATAAATATTAGTACATACAATGTTGATTTATCCTTCATAAAAAAAAACGGGTACTCGGATGCCTAAGACGATCTGGTGTGGTGATGAATCCGATGATCCACGGATATTTGGATATTCGATTATCCATGGATATCAGGTGAGCCACTGATCCATGAGTATCCGGATAGGCGGATTTCCATGATTATTCAAATATCCATGATTATTCGGATATCCGTGGATATTCGGATGCCTAAAACCTTGATCCGTATCCGATCCGTTGATCCAGGAAGATCTCTCGTATCGGATTCTAACCGGATCAAAACGGATACTAAAATATCGGGGTTTTTCGGTTCGAGTCAACAAAATTTTCAGACCGGATTGGAGGATAAAATTGGTTTTGCCGCCCATACTAATCATATTGGCTAATAATTATCCGATCCAACTAAAATCATTTGCGGATTCCATATTTTATTAGACCAAAATATTCACATAACTAGGTAATTTTGATTTAACTCGAAAATTGCACCATCCAAAACCGATCTGAATAAAGATGTTAGAAATCATATCATCTTTGAGCAAACCGAACTTGACCCGCCTTAATTGGCACCTCTCGAAACATTAAAAATCAAAAATAATCCGGCCCGAAGTGACCCGAGAACCAACTAAACCGATTTGTTATGGCCCAAGAACCAAGTCTACCCGATAACCCGTTCCAACCCGAATAACTAGTACCCGACCCATATTGACCCGATCCGAAACAACCCGCTAACAAAAATAAACCTATTTATACCCGACTCGATTTCAATCCGACCCCGTTTGACCCGACCCGAACTCGACCCGCGGACCCATTTGACCCAACCCAAAATCGACCCGCCAACACCGTTTGGCACCACGAAAAGAACCGATGCTACCCGATAACCCGTTTTAACCCGAACATTTGGTACCCGACCCAAACCGACCTGACCCGAAACAACTCGTGTAAAAACCAAGCCTACTTTTTACCCGACCCAATTCCAACCCGAGCTTGTTATAACCCGACCCGAACCCGACCTGTTAGCCCCGTTTGACAGCTCTACCCGGAAGAACCAAAGACAACCCAAGAGGCCAAGTGTTGGCCATTACAACGAGGAGCGGGTTGAGTATGAAGGATCCTTTGCCCAAAGAGAATGCTAAGGGAAAGCAAGTAGTGGTAGAGGAAGAGATATTGCAAGAAGATGGAGGCAAGGGCAAGGATGTTGAGCCAACATATGTGGCACCGCCTCCATACAAGCCACCACTACCATTCCCTCAATCACGAGCAAGGGCTCGCTTGGACAAACACTTTGGTAAATTCCTTGAACTTATGTCAAAATTGCATATTAACATTCCGTTCATGGATGCTATCTTAGGAATGCCGGCGTATGACAAGTTCTTGAAGGAAATACTCTCCAACAAAAGGAAGTTGGAGGAGTATGTAGAAGTAAGGATGACGAAGAGGTCCTCGGAATTGATCCAAACAATGAAGGAGGAGATGCCTCCTAAGCTAAGAGATCCAGGATCTTTTTGTGTGCCAATCGGAGTGGGAGAAGTGAAGTATGAAGCCCTTTGTGATCTTGGGGCAAGTGTGAGCATCATACCGCTTGCACTTTGCAACAAGGTTGGGCTAGGAGAGCCTAAACCGGTCAAGATGACCCTTTACATGGCGGACCGCTCTATTACTCACCCGGTTGGGATCTTGGAGGACATACCGGAGCAACTAGGAAAGTTCTATGTGCCGATTGATTTTGTTGTCTTGGACATCCCGGCGGATTATCCGGTTCCCATCATCTTAGGGAGACCTTTCCTAGCCACTTCCGGATGCTTGGTGGATTGTAAGAATGGAATTCTCTCCTTCAACATTGGAGAAGAGAATATCAAGTTCAAGCTGTCCACAATGATGAAAGGGCCAACCCTTGATGAGGATGTGTTCAACATAGTCGAGCAAGAAGAGTCTAGAGAAGTTGTGAGCTCGATCTTGATCAAGGACCCCTTGGAGAAGGTTCTTAGTTTAAGCTTGATGGAGGAAGGTGTTGAGGAGGCTTGCAATGAAGAAATCAAGGCCTTAGAAGCATTAGAAAAGGAGACAAGAGCTGAGATTGAAGACCACGAGAGTGTGCTGAGTTCCTGTAGGAACCACGGTCGTGGAAGGTGTTCCATGGCCATAGAACTCTCTGGAAAGCTCCAAAGAGCAAGCTTGGCAACTTCCACGGCCGTGGATGTGCCAAGAACCATGGACTTGCCCGTGGTTTCCCCAGAAGCAGCTCTTGTTGATGATCAAGCTTCAAGGAGCCTTGGAGAGCCTTCATTTGCTTTGGATTCATCTCAACCAACGTTATTTGGATCATCTCCGCTCGATAAAGGTCCTCCTAAACTTGAACTCAAACCCCTCCCCCTCATTTGAAGTATGCTTTTCTTGGTGATAATTCTACATATCCTGTGATTGTGAATGCATGCTTGAATGATGATGAACTTGCTAAGTTGTTGCATGAGCTAAGATTGCATAGGAAAGCCATTGGCTATACTATTGATGATTTAGTTGGCATTAAGCCCTCTTTGTGCATGCATAAGATATTGATGGAAGTTAACCATAAACCCTCTATTGAACATCAAAGAAGATTGAATCCTATAATGAAAGAGGTGGTCAAGAAAGAGATCATTAAGTTGCTAGATGCGGGAATCATCTACCCTATTTCGGATAGTAAGTGGGTTAGTCCCGTTCATGTAGTCCCTAAGAAGGGTGGGATGACCGTAGTGACTAATGAGAACAATGAACTAATCCCAACTAGGACAGTTACGGGATGGAGGATGTGTATTGACTATAGGAAGTTGAACATGGCCTCTAGGAAATATCACTTCCCCCTCCCTTTCATTGACCAAATACTAGAAATATTAGCTCAACATTCTCACTTTTGCTACCTAGATGGCTATAGTGGATTCTTCCAAATCCCTATCCACCCCGATGACAAAGAGAAAACCACATTTACATGTACATGGGGTACTTTTGCATATAGGAGAATGCCGTTTAGGTTGTGTAATGCACCCGCCACCTTCCAAGGTGTATGATGGCTATATTTTCTGAGTACATTGAGAATATCATGGAAGTGTTTATGGATGATTTTTCTGTTTATGGATCTTCCTTTGATAATTGCCTAGCTAACTTGTCTCTAGTGCTTAAGAGATGTGAGGAGACAAACCTTGTCTTAAATTGGGAAAAATGCCACTTCATGGTAAGTGAAGGTATTGTGTTGGGACATTTGGTGTCCAACCGTGGCATTGAGGTTGATAGGGCCATGATTGAAACGATAGAGAAGTTGCCACCACCTACCTCGGTGAAGGGGGTAAGGAGTTTCTTAGGGCATGCCGGTTTTTACCGGAGGTTTATTAAAGACTTCTCTAAAATTTCTAAGCCCCTTAATAACCTACTAATGAAAGATGTTGAGTTTGTTTTCTCCGAGGATTGCCTTGAGGCTTTTTGTAGGTTGAAGAACGCTTTGATCTCCGCACCTATCATGCAACCTCCGGATTGGAGTTTACCGTTTGAGATCATGTGCGATGCAAGCGATGTAGCCGTTGGGGCTGTTTTGGGGCAAAGGAAAGATAGGCGCACACATGCCATTTATTATGCTAGCAAGACGCTAGATGATGCCCAACTCAATTATGCTACCACCGAGAAAGATTTGCTAGCAGTTGTGTATGCATTTGAGAAGTTCCGCTCATATCTTGTTGGAGCGAAGGTCATAGTGTATACGGATCATGCTGCGATCCGTTATCTCCTTACAAAGAAGGATGCCAAACCTAGGTTGATTCGGTGGATCCTTCTTCTTCAAGAGTTTGATTTGGAAATCCGGGACAAGAAGGGGTCCGAAAACTCTGTGGCGGATCACCTTAGTAGACTACCTCCATTGGAACTTGAGAGAGATGACATCCCGATTGATGATTCATTCCGGGATGAGCAATTGCAAATGGTGGAGGAATGCTTGTTCCAAGTGTCTAGAGGAAGTGAACCATGGTATGCCGACATTGTGAACTATCTTGTGTGTGAGGAAGTGCCTCCCGATTTTTCATATGCCCAAAGGAAGAAGTTCTTCAAAGATGTGAGGCACTACTATTAGAGTGAACCACTTTTGTTCAAAAGAGGGCCGGATGGAATGTTTAGAAGGTGCATACCGGAGGATGAGGTGGAGAGTGTGATCCGCCATTGTCATTCCTTGCCATGTGGAGGACATGCTAGCTCCCACAAGACATGTGCGAAGGTGTTGCAATCGGGCTTCTTTTGGCCAAGTTTGTTCAAGGATGTGCAAAGCTTTGTGGTAGCTTGTGATGCTTGCCAAAGGACGGGCAACATCTCAAGGAGGAATGAGATGCCCTTGAACAACATACAAGAGGTGGAGATATTTGATGCGTGGGGTGTGGACTTCATGGGACCATTCCCCTCTTCTTGTGTCAACCTTTACATCCTATTGGCGGTTGACTATGTTTCGAGATGGGTGGAGGCAATCGCCTCTCCCACAAATGATGCCAAGGTTGTGGTGCGGTTCTTCAACCGAGTGATCTTCCCTAGGTTTGGAACACCAAGGGTGATCATAAGTGATGGAGGGAAGCACTTCACCAATAGGAACTTTGGAGCACTTTTGGCTAAGTATGGGGTGACTCACAAGGTGGCAACACCTTACCATCCCCAAACTAGTGGCCAAGTGGAGATCTCCAACCGGGAGATCAAGGGAATTCTTGAGAAGACGGTCTCTAGGACACGAAAAGATTGGGCTATGAAGCTCGATGATGCCTTATGGGCATATAGAACCGCCTTCAAGACACCAATTGGCACCACTCCCTACAAGCTAGTCTATGGAAAGTCTTGCCACCTTCTGGTAGAGATGGAGCATAGAGCTTATTGGGTCATTAAGTGGCTAAATTTTGACCTCAAGGAGGCCGGAGAGAAGAGATTGCTAGACATGAATGCTCTTGAGGAGATCCGGTTGGATGCCTATGAAAATGCCCGGATCTACAAGGAGAGGACCAAACGTTGGCATGACAAATGCCTCATCTCGAAGGAGTTGAGTGAAGGCGACCTTGTCCTTCTTTTCAACTCAAGGCTGCGGCTCTTCCCCGGAAAGCTAAAGTCAAGATGGACCGGGCCTTATGTGGTGAAGAAGATATTTCCCCATAGAGCAATTGAGATAGGAGGGGAGCATTGTGGAGATTTCAAGGTGAATGGGCACCGGTTGAAGAAGTATATCCCAGGAGCTCCGGTGGACATGATTGCCCCACTTCACCTAGAATGAGACGCTCCCGAGTATGGTCAAGCTAATGACCTTAAAGAAGCGCTTGGTGGGAGGCAACCCATTGGTAGACGTTTTTCCCTTTTTCGTTTTTGTTTTTGTTTTTGATTTTTTTGTTTTTGTGTGTTTGGTGTGCTTTGTGTGTATGCTAGAATCTTGGTAGCATGGAAGCCTTGCATGGCATGTGAATGATGATGATGAGTCCCTCATCAATTATGGGTAGAGCGGACGCGGAATTTGGACGGCTAGTGGTGCCTAGCGCGGGTCCCGACGCCTTGATGAACACTTAGAGCTCTCTACCATTGTTGATAGGATCATCCACCATCAATCCACTTGAGTAATCCCAAATACCGAAGCAAACCATTTTTACATTGTGAGAACCCTCTTTCACTCTTCTTTACTTGAATGCCACATTGGGGACAATGTGTTTTTTTTTAAGTATGGGGTGGGGTTTGCATGATCCTTTGCATCATTAGCATCTAGGATAGTTTAATATTATCACATGTCTTGCATTGTATATGCTCATTTCGAAAAATCCAAAAAATCAGAAAATTTTAAAAAAAAAATTGTGCTTTCTAGGCTTGGATATGACCCTAATGATGAATCTTGTCTTGTGGATTAGCTATGGATGGCCTTATGTGTTAAATTAATAAATGCATATATGGACTTGAAGTACTTATATTGAATCCCATGAATGGATTGTGATCATGATGTTTGCCTTGACTGGATTGAGTATTGAAAGTCGAAATTACATGCTAGTTCTTGCACATCATCTAGGAATGAATGAGGCAATTCATCTTTCTCTAATTCTCATCTTGATCATGATGTTTGAGCACCTCAATTGATATAAATTTAACCTCTTTTGACCCATCCGGGAATAGGAGCATGTTAGTGTGTTGAGTGTGTGAAAAGCAAGTTTGGGGTGAAGTTGTTGATGGATGAATGTTATGAAATGAAGTGCTGAATTTGTTGTGAAAGTGTAGACAAAAATATAGGTTTGGGGACGTTGGTTTAAATGACAAGTAACTCGGCACCATTCACATAATCGGGTGTTTGTGCCTTGCCAAAGTCAAATAAACCAATAGTCCTAACGAGCTTTGGTATGTGTGCCCGGTGTGGATACACCTCGAAAAATAGAAAAAGCCCGAGGACGGCTAATCACCAAGGTTTCGGCTTTTGTACACCAATGCCATTGTCTCAAAAATAAATGAAGGAAAAAGAAAAGAAAGAAAGAAATGGAGAAAATATACACATGTGGGAAGTTGATCAAGGACAAGATTGTGGAGTTAGTTCCGTTCCCGGATTAGCATCACATAGCCTAGAAAAATCCCAACCTAATCTCAACGTTTCTTGGCCTTCTATTTCACAAGACCTTATGACCTATTTGCATATGTGTAAGACTTAGTAATCTAGATTGGATATGCTCTTGATCATCTTGACTTCTTCATTTTTACATTTAATGCATGCTTTCGAGTTAAGTACAATTGTCTTTCCGTGCCTTCATTTATTTGATACATAATTGCCTGTCCTTTGCCATGAAACATGACTATGAAGGTGATTCAATATTAGAAGCACAACTCCAAAAAGATTTTGCCATTTTTCGGCATGCATAAATCATGTCATCTCTTAGTCTATAGTTGAGAATTTGCTCGGGGATGAGCAAACCTTAAGTCTGGGGTATTTTTGATAACACGATTTATGACTTAGGATTAGACACTTATTTAGATAGATTCCTCACTCATTCATGCATGGTTTAGCACTAGTTCACGACGTTTGCACTAAATTCACGTATTTTGTCGAGATAGACGTCTACACGAACTTTTGAATTGCTTTGTAGGTATTTTGGAAGATTTAGGAGCTTAGACAATACGTTTGAGGATCGTTCATCAAGATAACACACCCTCGGACTCATTAGGACGCAAGCTAGAGGCTAAGGAAGACCCATGGGACCTTGTTGATGCATGCCATGCACCAAATCGTGGCTTGATGATCCATATAGTGCAGAAACACCAAAACCACAGTCACTGAAGGTCCACGGCCGTGGAAACCAACCGTGGTTTTTGCCAGACGGTTGTGACAGCTGTGCCACGATCTCATGGCTCACTCTAGCAAGGTTGTAGTATAAAAGTGGTCCTGCAAGGCTGAGAGAAGGCATATTTTCATCATCCAATCAAATCCACATTCTCTCCCATACTCTCAAGAAGAAGATTCTCTTGGGAGAAGCTACCATTGAAGGAGGAAGGAGAGCTCCATTGGAGAGGAAGAGAAGAACACACCATAGCTAGTCTTTGATAAGTTTTTGTAGTGAAGATTTTCGGAATCGATTTCTAGAGTTATAAGAATCGATTAAACCTTCTCTTGAAGGGTTGTGAGTATCTCTAATCTCATTTTCAGCTTGGATTTAATTGCTTTACTTGTTCATCTCTTTCTACTCATTATCTTGCAAATGGATGCTATGATTTTATGTTTGATGATTTCGATTGAGATGATGTGTGTTGTAGGCTAAATTGATGCGATTCTAGGGTAAGGAAAAGATGGTTATGGCTAGGACTATGATAGGATGGACTTAGAATTGCCTATGGATGATTCATCACTAGAACGAAACCTCTGTTGAAGTCCACGGTTTGTTCCTCTCAGTCCACGGCCGTGGAAGTGTAGAACACCCCGTGATTTGTCTGATTTGTTTGAATTGATGAGTCTAAGTTCTAGAATGTTAAGATGTTGAAACCCTAGTGTTTGTTGAGCTAATTCTATCCTAGGGTGACCTAGTGTTAGCAACTAAGTGTTTAGAAGAGACCTACCCTGTGATTCTTACTCTTAGATTCCAAAGATGATAAACTCTAGGTAGTGGTGAGCCTCATAAGCCGCCATTGGACTAAGTGTGCTAGGATAGTTGTTTAGGACTTACCATTCCGAGACTTACCCAGTGAGGATAGGTTAGATCCCTATGTGACAATCCGGTTTGTGTAAAATTCCATCCCTTAGGTTCTTTGAGACTTACCCGGTGATGAGACCTTAGGAACGGACTAGTGCATCATGAGACCTACCCGGTGATTGATCCAAATCTAGAAACACTAACTCCCAACATGTTGTAGTTAATCCAAAGAATGTTAGATAGCTTGAGTCCTATGCCATAACCGGAATTTCCAACCCCTAGAATCCACTTTTCTCTTTTGATCTCGCCTCTCGTTTTAGTTTGTTTTTTTGTGTTGAATTGTTAGCATAGTTGACTGCTTATTTTGCACGATTTGTGATCCTTGATTGATCACCTAAAAACCCACCAAAAACATTGAGATTTTCATTTCTTTATTTCTTTCTCTTTTCTTAACCTAGATCTTCACTAAACTTAATCATAAATTGAATCAATCTCACCTTAGTCTTTGTGTTCGAACTCGGAATACTATCCCTACTACAAACATCCCGTACACTGCGGTGATTCACCTTAGTCTTTATGTTCGAATCAATCTCCCTCCTCGCTCGAGAAGGATGACCTACCCATAGATGATTCATTTCCCGATGAGCACTTGCATTTGTTGGAACGTTGGATAGACTTCTTTGTCTCACCCCATGATGAAGGTGAAGTATGGGGTGAGGACTCCTTCCAGCATATTTGAGGATGATGTATGGTCCAACTAGCGACCTTAAATCAAGCGCTACTTGGGAGGCAACCCAAGGTATTGCTTTCTTTTCCCTTTTTCTAGCTTAGTTTGAGATAGTTTGCTTCGTTTTGTTTTTGGCGTCCTCTAGACATAAACTAGGTATTTTTGTAAGGAAGGATTACAACTCAGGAGCTACACTGGAAGGACAGAAGTTCGAGAAATTAAGAAGACGAAGTTTAACTGAGATACATCTCGGTTGCTGTCACAGCACCTCGACCGAGATGTTCTTAGGGCAACCGAGGCGACTAGGTCTGACACCCAGTCAGACACCTCGGTCCGGTCGGAACCACCTCGACCGAGGTGAAATCAAAATCAGAGAAGGGTATAAAAGGCGAGACGGTTTTCTCTCTCTCCATTTTTCCCTCCCACAAGGAGCCTCGGCCGTGGCGTACCCTACTCCTCAAATCTTCGATTCTTGCCCGTTTCTTGCGATTTTTGGTTCGATTACACCGGAGGAAGCAAGAGGATCGGTTTTCAAGCATCAAACAACAAGAAAAACGCTCCAATTCTGCAGAACTTGGGTATTACATTCAAAAACCCCAACTCTTCTTCTTCTACTGATTTAGCACAGATTTGGTTTTGGTTGCCACTGTCTCTTGTTAAAAAAGATATAAGTACCCCTTAGAAAGCATTTGGTAGTGATTTGGGGGAAAATAACTTACAAATCTGAGAGTTGCGAATGAACAGCCCTTCGCCTTGGTCCAGTCGGTTGTGTCTCGGCCGAGGTGTTCTTCAGGCAACCGAGGTGATCTGTCAAAAAAACCATGAGTAGTAGATCTGATCGTCAGCTGGTCTTGAGAGATAGACCCAATAGTTCTTCTCCTTCTTCTGCATCTCAGCGTACGATTCCAGTGATCCATGAGCGACATCAGGCTGACTTTGATCGTATTTGCGGGCGTCCTATTGTTGCCCCGCGTTTTCTGGATGTTGCTGCCTTCGAGTGCCTCCACGTGGCAAAGGACTTCAGGAAGATGATATCCATGGTAGGACTGGAGGTTTTCATGGAGGTTAGAGCGCCGACTTACTTAGAGCCGACTATGGAGTTCGTGAGTTCTATCACTCACGTGCCAGAACGCAACAGTATCAAGTACCGGTTATTGAAACGGAACTATATCGCGCCCATGGACCAGTTCAGGGAGATTTTTGGTTTCCCTACCCCCACCGTTACTGATGTTCCTTCCCGAGACGTAGCTCGAGATTTCTAGGGCGAGATAGCCCACATGGTTGAGCATAGTGATAGGTGGAGACCCGGAGATTCCCGGGAGCGCATCATATTCCACCTCGCCTTCCGTCTAGCTCATAGGATATTTAGCGAGACTCTTCTGGCGCGTACTGAGATGCCCCAGAAGGTCCGATAGGGGGAGCTTTTGAGTATGTTTTATATGGTGACTGTTCGCTCCAAACGGTGTGTGCAAGCTTCAAATTTATAATCCTAGATGTAAGCTTAAAAGAAGGATGCGAACCCGTAGTGTACGGGTCAATCGTAGTAAAAGCAAGGAATTCCAGGGGTCGATCACAGGGACTTAGTGAAACAAAGTCGGAATAGGTAAGCTATGTAATTACTAACCACAAAAGCGATTAAAACAATCAAGGATGATAAAAAGTCAATTAAGGAAATATGCAATTTTAGGGATTAAAGCATCTAGTTGTGGTTCCAACTCAAGATCTAAAGACAAGCGGACAAAGCTGAGATTTTTGCAAGGGAAGGTGTTGCTAAGTGGAATAGATCACCGGGTAAGTCTCACTACTCACTAATCCCAAACCATAACTCCTATTACCGGGTAAGTCTCAAGGAATTAAGGAAAAGAACTATAACCTCAAACTAACACTCCAACTAAGGGAATAGAATCAACATTTACCGGGTAAGTCTTAGGCTAACTCACAAAGATGGAATGAAAGCACACTCAAACCCCAATAAAGGATAAACCTTTATTACCTACACTTATGATCTTTGGTAAACAAACAAAGAAATTACCGGGTAAGTCTCATCCTAGGCTTGCATTGAACCAGGAAAGGTATAATAAGAATAGGATTTGGCAAACTCTAACACTTAACTCTCAGTTTCGGATCAGATAAGTCACCTCGGTCAGAAGAATTCCACCCCGGCCGAGATGTTCATCGACTGAGCAAGATGCCTTATGGCTAAGGATAAAGACTCGAACTTTCAGGGTCCTAATGTGATCTATCATTGTTTTTCCCACAACCTTCAGCCAATCACCCTAGAATCACACAAGGAAATTAACCACTCATCATCATGAAAGCAATAATCAAATATATGGGAAGAAAGAGAATAATTGAACAAGAAAACCTTAAGAGAAAGGCTTCAATAACTGAATCAATTATCAAACAACAAGCGTTCCTTGGATTAAAATCCAACAAGACAAATGACAACGAAGGGAATCTAAGAGAATCTTACAAAACCCTTCACAAGCTATAAAAGCTATAAACTTCCTTCTTCAACCTTCAAAAAGGTTCTTCAAATCTTCCAGCCCTAAGCGGTGTATAAGCAGGTTATTTGTGGTATAGCGTGATCTTTCGGATGTAAGCGGATGTCAGATTTGTGGGAAATCCAACCCTTTTTATAGGAAAATTACTCTCCAAAGATAAGATATCTTAGAAAGATCTCTTCCCATAAAGATAGGTAAAATATATGGGCTAACTTATCTTCTTTCTTCCAGAAATCCAGTCTAAAAAGATAAGATCATCCTTCCAGAAATAAAAGATCTCAGCCAAGAATAAAATATCCTTGCCGCGTCCAAGGTGTTCGCCTCGGTCGAGTCGGCTCCTCTGGATCACCTCGGTCGAGGTGACTCAGTAGTCAACCGAGGTGAATCACAACTGAATGTGAAGTCTCTCAATTCTGGTCCAAAGTGAATCTTTAATCCAATTTCATGATTCCCGAATTCTTCCTTAAGCTTCTGAATGTAGCTCCAATGACTCCTTAGCTCCTTTTGCTCCTTTTTGATGCAAAACGTGCCATTTTACCTACGATTACAACGAAACTTGGTGTAGACCTCGATTCCCGCAAAGGTAGATGAAATGACAATATAATCACATAATATATATATACAAACATGCAGATTATTGAAGATAAAACGTCTAAACATGTCCCAAAATATAGACAATAATTCATGCTATCAAAATACCCCATACTTAGCCCTTGCTTGTCCCCAAGCAAGTTCCGAATATAAAATACAAGATAGAATGGATTATTAGTCATAAAGATCAATGAAAAAGTTTTTTAAAACATTTTAATGGTGTGCTACAATCATAGATCACTCTAAGAAAATAATTCATGGAATTTAAAATCAAAACATGCTTAAAACATTTTATAAATATAAGAAAGTTGTTCATCTTTGCATAAAATTGTAGAATGCATAATAAATTATAATTATCAAAATTAATCATGTATAATCCAGTTTAAACCACTAAGTCAACAAGCTCGAGGTCTCAAGGGATTCCCAAAAGAAAGGTCAAGAAACGTGTAGGGTAGGGATGTATAAGGTAATGTGGTGCTAGAATCCGGGAAAAGGATATCACTTCACTTTCACTTGACTTTCAACATCTTCCACCAATAAGCTTTGCTTATCTTACACTTTTCCTTTTTTACTTTACTTTTTGGGATGCATGGACAAAGGTGCACAATAACCGAAGCCTAGGAAATCATCAATCATCAATTTCTCAAGATGCTTTAAACCCTTGATGCACATACCATGACCCGTTAGGAATATCGCTCAATCCGACTTTGGCAAGACACAAACATCCGGCTATGTGAATGGTGCCGAGTTACTCATCATCATGATTGACTTCCCTAAACCTATTTATTACTTTCTAACACTTTCACTTCCAGCCAACTTCTCATCTTTTACTTCACTTGCTTTCACCACTTTGCTTGCTTCCAAATTCCCGGATAGGTAAATGGAGGCAAATATGTATATGAGGGGCTAAGCATGATCAAGAAGAAGAAGAGAAGATAATGAATTGCCTTGGTCTTTCCAGGAAGAAAGTGAGAGAACTCATCATGTGGTGTCAACCTTCAAATTCAACATAATTTGGATAAAAACAAAGTATTAAACATGCCAAAATTTCAAACAAAGCATTTAGCAACTTAAACATATCATAAAACATTTCAAACATATAAAGATTTCAAAACCAGTCAGCAAACAAAATCTTCACTGAGATCATATCCAGATAAGAAGCACAAAAATCGTTTTCGAAAACTTTCCGTTAAACCACCTCGGTCGAGGTGTTCTAAGTCAACCGAGGTGAAGTATCTCGTTTGGCCAGAATCGTTTCGGTCGAGGTCAAAAATTTTTTTTATTTATACCAGTTTTTGACGTTTTTCTCAATCAAATAACCTGTATGCATGCATGTAATCTCAGATAAGCACATAAAGCAAAATAAAGCATAAATATCTTATAAAGTCGAGTCATACAAACACATAAGTCATAAAAGTACATCCGCATACCCCATACTTGGGACACATTGTCCCAATGGGTCAAATAAGTCTACAGAAATAAAATACTCACCGGACATAGCTGAGCTACATAATAAATAAAGAAAGAAAATCCTGCAAGCTCTCAATAATCCCGATCCGGTGGTGGTGGTGGTGGCACATACGGGTACTGGGATGGGTCAAATGGATAACCCATGACCTGCTGAAACTGAATCTCAGCCATCCGTCTTTGATAGTGTTGGCCCTCTAGCATCTGATGAGTCCAGCTGTCGATCTCTCGGCGTTGGTCGGAAAATCTCTCCTGGATGTCTACAGTCAGGGCAGCATAGGAGTCTATCATCTGCTCTGTGAGGTCATCGATCCGACGGTGAGCATCTCGATCCCTCTGTCGACGTACCCTACGCCTAGCAGAACGTGCTGGTGCTGCAGCCGGCTCGGTCTCAGTCTCATCATCATCCAAATCGATGACCGGCACATTCGTCCCAGCAGTATCCGTGCCTGTATCCATAGGAGCACCACCATCTTCAGCAACATCATCATCATCCTCCTCAGCCTCATCCTCCTCAGTCGGTGCAGCTGCAACCTCTCTACCATCCTCCATAAATGGGATCCACGCAGTCAGCCAGTAATGTGGATCAAACACGGAGAACTGAGCTGACCATCTGATCCCCTGTGGTGCAGTCGGCTCCCATGGCATCGCCAAATATGGCGTAGTGAGTCCTCGGGGAACCAGTATCCTCCGAGTAATCATCTTCTGAAGTCCAAGCGGCTTGGCAGCCGCCACCATGGTACAAGCGCTGAGGTCCATATCCATGTAACTCGCTATATGAGTCACAATGCCTCCACAACAGATGTCGTCCTTCGCCTTTGCCTTGATCTTATGCAGATCCTCTGCCAGCATCAAACCAAAATCTGGGATCCCTCCCGTCACCATGCAGTACAAGCTCAGAAGCTCCCCATGTCTGACCTTCTGGGGCGTCTCAGTACGCGCCAGAAGAGTCGCACTGAATATCCTATGGGCCAGCCTAAAAGCTAGGTGAAATATAATCCGCTCTCTGGAGTCTCCAGGTCGCCATCTATCTGCATGCTCAACCACGTGAGCAATCTGTCCCCAAAACTCCCTAGCTACAGCTCGGGAGGGAAAATCAGCAACTCTCGGGATGGAGAAGCTAAATATATCCCGCCAGTGATCTAAGGGAACCAGGTAGTTCCGGTTCATCAACCGGTACTTCACTGCGTGCTCGGTAGGCAAGTAAGTGAAGGAGCTGACAAACTCCAATGTAGGCTCTAGATAGGCTAGAGCTCTGATCTCTGTAAACTGCTCCAGCCCCACAATAGAAATCATGCGCCTCAAATCATCATCAACGTAGAGGCAGTCAAAGGCTGAAATGTCCAAAAAGCGAGGTGCAATCACTGGACGGGCCGCTATGCGGTCATAGTCGACCTGGTGTCTCTCGTGGATCACCGGTCTAGTACGTCGAGAAGAAGATGAAGAAGGAGAAGGAGAAGATCTGTCCCTCAGGACCAACTGCTTGTCAGAACTCATCTCTCTGTAATCTGTCAGGTCACCTCGGTTGGTCTGACAAGTCTCAAGAACACCTCGGCCGAGGCGTAGGCCGACTGGACCGAGGCGAAGAGCTGTTTGATCGATTCCCTCAAAAATCCAGTTCTTTTCCCCCAAAATCACTACAACAGGTTCCTATGGGATACTTAATCTGTTTCTCAGCAAATGTAGGGGCAACCAAAGCCTAGAACGAGGGAAAACAGTGGAGATATAAAAAGTTAGGTTTTTTTCAATTTTTACCCCGATTCGGTCGATTTGGCTCGTTCTTTCTGCAGATTGGTACTTGCAACACGATCTTCTACTTTTTTCTTGCAGTGTGGAAGCGAGAATTGTCGAAAACAAGCGAAAAACGGAAGAGCGAGGTGAGATCTGCGCCGCGGTCGAGAAGAGGGTAAAGGGAGGAGAGAGAAATCTCAGCCCCCTTTTATACCCTTTTCTGGAACTGTTGTCACCTCGGTCGAGGTGGTCTCGACTGGACCGAGATGATATGGACCGGGGTGGATCTTCAGAAACCCTAGTCGCCTCGGTTGCTCAAGAATCATCTCGGTCGAGGTGCTGTGACAGCAACTGAGATGTGTCTCAGTCAAACTCCGTCTTCTCAAATTCTCGAACTTCTGTCCTTCCAGTTGTGCTCACGGGTTGTATTCCTTCCTTGGATGTCACCTGTTATCTGTCTAGGATGCCAAAAACAAAACAAAGCAAAGCAAAAGCGAACTATCTAAGCTAGACTAGAAAAAGGGAAAAGAAAGCAATACCTTGGGTTGCCTCCCAAGAAGCGCTTGATTTAAGGTCGCTAGCTGGACCGTACGGCGTCTTTATGCGTGATGGGAGGTTCCCTCATCGGGGAATGAATCGTCTATGGGTGGGTCGTCCTTCTCGCGTGAAGATGGAGGTAGCCGGCTGAGGTGATCTGCAACAGAATTTTCAGATCCCTTCTTATCGCGGATCTCTAGGTCAAACTCTTGAAGCAAGAGAATCCATCGAATAAGGCGTGGCTTGGCATCTTTCTTAGCAAGCAAGTAACGGATGGTTGCATGGTCGGTGTAGACAATGACTTTCGCTCCTACTAAGTAAGAACGAAATTTCTCAAAAGCATATACAACCGCCAATAGCTCCTTTTCGGTGGTAGCGTAGTTGCGATGGGCTTCATCTAGCGTCTTGCTAGCATAGTAAATGGCGGTGGTCCGGCCATCCTTCTTTTGTCCAAGCACTGCTCCTACGGCTACATCACTAGCATCACACATGATCTCAAAGGGCAAGGTCCAATCCGGAGGTTGGATAATGGGAGCGGAGATCAACGCTTCCTTAATCCTGTAAAATGCATCAAGACACTCCTGCAAAAACTCAAAAACAACATCTTTATTCAAGAGGTTAGTTAGAGGTTTAGAAATCTTAGAGAAGTCCTTGATGAATCTCCTGTAGAAATCTGCATGCCCGAGAAAACTCCTCACACCTTTAACAGAACAAGGGGAAGGAGTTTCTCAATAGTCTCGATCTTAGCGCGATCGACCTCAATACCTCGATTGGAAACGAGGTGTCCTAGCACAATGCCTTCATTAACCATAAAATGACACTTCTCCCAATTCAAGACAAGATTAGTGTCCTCACATCTTTGTAGCACTAGAGAAAGGTTAGATAGGCAATTGTCAAAAGAGGAACCATATACTGAAAAATCATCCATAAATACCTCCATGATCTCCTCTATATACTCGGAAAAGATAGTCATCATGCATCGCTGGAAGGTAGCGGGTGCATTGCATAATCCAAATGGCATCCTCCTATAAGCGAATGTCCCCCACGGACAAGTGAAAGTGGTCTTCTCCTGATCATCCGGATGGATAGGAATCTGGAAGAAACCACTATAGCCGTCTAAATAGCATAAGTGTGAATGCTGGGCCAACCGTTCGAGCATTTGATCAATGAAGGGAAGTGGAAAATGGTCCTTCCGAGTGGCCGTGTTCAGCTTCTTATAATCGATGCAAACCCTCCAGCCCGTGACGGTCCTAGTCGGGATTAACTCGTTGTTCTTATTCGTCACAACGGTCATCCCTCCTTTCTTCAGAACTACATGTACTGGGCTAACCCATTTGTTGGCCGAGATAGGATATATTATACCTGCATCCAACAACTTAAGAATTTCTTTCTTCACAACCTCTTTCATGATCGGATTTAACCGTCTTTGAGTTTCCCGTGAAGTCTTATGATCGTCTTCCATTAGAATTCTATGCATGCAAAAAGAAGGCTTAATGCCAATAAGATCATCTATAGTATAACCCAAAGCCTTTTTATGCTTTCTCAGGACATGCATTAGTTTAGACAATTCAGATTCGGAGAGGAAAGCACTAACAATAACGGGATAAGTAGAATCCGGTCCAAGAAAGACATACCTCAAGTGATTTGGGAGTTGTTTAAGCTCCACAACTGGGGGTGCTTTTTGAGGGGGATCCTTGCTTCCTCCTTCCAGTGGAGTAGATCCAGAAACTGGACTTTCGGAAGTCTCAGTTGAAATCGTCTCGCCTTCGACCTCGGTCGAGGCGCAGAGGCGTTGCCCGAGATATTCTTCAGTCGCCTCGCTTGGTCCAGAAAGTGCCTCGGTCGAGGTACTGTAACTGGAACCGAAACTGGAGATTTTCGTCTCTTGGATTAGTTTCTCAGTTTTAGCTCCTGGATCTTCTTCCAGTGCCTTTAAGCTCCGTATATCTGCATCACAAGAAGCATCTATACCTTCCTCCATTAAACTAAAACTAATAACTTTTTCAAGTGGATCGTTAATAAGGATGGAGCTCACCAATTCTCTTGATTCTTCTTCATCATAGATGTTGAAGATATCATCTCCTAGCTGCTCTCCTTTCATGGCCACAAGTAATGCGAATTCCACTTCATCTCCTCCAATATTGAATTTTAGCTTGACGTTCTTACAATCCACATTGCAACCCGAAGTTTCTAGAAATGGCCTCCCGAGAATGATAGGAACAGGATAATCTGTGGGAATATCAAGTACAACAAAGTCTATAGGTAAATAGAAGTTACCTAACTTAACTGGAACGTCTTCCAAAATGCCCACGGGGTGGGTGATGGAGCGGTCCGCCATGTATAATCAAATCTTCACCGGCTTGGGCTCTCCAAGTCCGATCTTAACACATAGCTCCAGGGAATGATGCTCACGCTGGCTCCTAGATCACAAAGGGCTTCACAAGTGACATCCCCAACTTGAATGGGGATGCAAAATGAGCCGGGATCTCTCAACTTAGGTGGCATCTTCTTCTTCATGATTTGAATAAGCTCCGAGGATTTAGATGTCATCCTTACTTCACCAAAGTCTTCCAGCTTCCTCTTCCTTGATAGAATCTCTTTCAAGAACTTCCCATAGGCGGGCATCCCTAGAATAGCATCAAGGATAGGAATGTTAATGTGTAGTTTATTCATCAAGTCAAGGAACTTACCAAAGTGCTTGTCTAGATGTACTTTGGCCCTTGACTAGGGGAATGGAAGTGATGGTTTATATGCAGGAGGTGGAATATAAACTTCAGTTTTCTCCTCCGCTTTCTGTGGCTCCACCTCGGTTGGCATCTCGGCCGAAGTGTTCTTCGACTGCACCTGGACCGAGGTGGTCTTCGTCTGTACTGGCACCGATCGAGGCACTGGATCTGTAGTCTTCAGTCCACTCCTCGTCGTTATGGCCATAATCTGGCCCTTAGGGTTGCTTTCCGTTCTTGCTGGAAGCTTCCCTGGATCTCTTGACGTTTCATTCGCCCTACTAGCAAGTTGTTGTTCAAAGGCTTTTTGGGCCTTCGAAAATAAAGTCATGGATGTCTCCATAGCACTAAGCTTGATCAAGATAGCCTCCAACACCGCATCTTTCTTCTCCTGCTGGGATGAGCTTGATCCAGGCTCCTGGCTCTTTAATGGAGTAGAAGGAGAAGAAGAGGAAGAGAGGAAAGGATTAGAGGAATCATTCGAATTAGAGCTAGAGTAAGGGTTACCCGAATTTTGGTTGTTTGCCCTCCAATTATTGCTATTGGATCCTCTATTGTTGTTGTAGTTGTTGTTCCGGGAACCGTTGTTGTTACGGTATCCATTGTTGTTCCTTGATCCTTGATCTTCCTTCTTGGTTTGAGCAACCAAGAGTTCCTTCAATTGTTTAACGTCATTCTTCAAAGAGATGAGTTGATTAGTGTTTGATGGCTCCTCTTGAAAGTTGACTTTTTCAACTCCACCTTCAGCTCCTTGGTGGGAGTATTTTTCCATGTGTAAAGCTTGTTTCTCTATGAACTCCCAAGCTTCGTCAATAGGCATGTCCATAAACGTGCCTGCAGATCGTAGTTGAAGATTGAACTGGGTGCTTCCGTCCAGTCCTTTGAAGTATATCTCCAACAACTCTATCTTTGGAATCCCATGATGTGGGCAATCCAAAAGAATATCTTTAAATCTCTCCCATGACTTGGACAAGCTCTCCTTGTCCTTCATGATGAATGCATTAATCTTCCCTCTCATTTCAGCGGTTTTAGAGGGAGGAAAGAATTTAGTCAAGAATTCCGTAGTCATCTCCTCCCAAGTACTGATTTTTCCTGGAGGAAGAGATTGATACCAAGTAAGAGCTCTATCTTTTAAAGAAAAGTAAAAAGGTCTTAGCTTGTAATTATTGTTTTCTATTCTTGAAGGTCTCAAGGTCTCCATCAAGATCTCATAGTTTTGTAGATGCTGATATGGAGATTCCTTCTCTAGCCCTCCAAACTGGCATTGGCGGATCATGGAAAGAACTTGCGGTCGAAGTTCATAGTCGTGGTCCGCCGGATCTCCTAGGTTAACTCCAGGACGCCTCAGTTGTTGATTGGGGTCTATCCTTTGCCCTAGTGTTTGCGGGGTTCCTGCAAAAAGAGCGCATCGGACTAGTATCCGAGGTGGAAGTACATCGGCCGGGGCAACAGGTGTTGGGACCTGCCTCGGTCGAGGTTCTGGAACAGGGTCTTGCCTCGGTCGAGGATCTGGGTTCGGTCGAGGTAGATACTGGTCTCGTAGAGCTGCCATATCTGCTTCGATCGCTTTAGTCCTGGTGCGAGTTTCTTCCTTTTCCAGCCTCAGTTCTTCCCTACTGAGGCGTAGCTGTTCTAACGCCTCCTTCAATTCGGCCTCAAGATCACGATTGTCTTGGTCAGCCATCTTCGCTTCTCTCAAGCGTCGTTTGTATGTCTTTTCTGGTTCGGGATCGTAAGGAACGATTTCCTTCCCAGCGCGGGTTCTTCGCATAAACCTAAGAAAGAGAACCTGAGAAAGTCACTCAAGTAGAGTGGTTAGTAGAAACGGGGGCAAGTGCCCCAAAAGCGTACCGCAACCGGCTCGGTCTAGACCAAGTCCCTGACAACGGCGCCAAAAACTTGTTCGCTCCAAACGGTGTGTGCAAGCTTTAAATTTATAACCCTAGATGTAAGCTTAAAACAAGGATGTGAACCCGCAGTGTACGGGTCAATCGTAGTAAAAACAAGGAATTCCAGGGGTCGATCACAGGGACTTAGTGAAACAAAGTCGGAATAGGTAAACTATGTAATTACTAACCACAAAAGCGATTAAAACAATCAAGGATGATAAAAAGTCAATTAAGGAAATATGCAATTCTAGGGATTAAAGCATCTAGTTGTGGTTCCAACTCAAGATCTAAAGACAAGCGGACAAAGATGAGATTTTTGCAAGGGAAGGTGTTACTAAGTGGAATAGATCACCGGGTAAGTCTCACTACTCACTAATCCCAAACCATAACTCCTATTACCGGCTAAGTCTCAAGGAATAAGGAAAAGAACTATAACCTCAAACTAACACTCCAACTAAGGGAATAGAATCAACCTTTACCGGGTAAGTCTCAGGCTAACTCACAAAGATGGAATGAAAGCACACTCAAACCCCAATAAAGGATAAACCTTTATTACCTACACTTATGATCTTTGGTAAACAAATAAAGGAATTACCGGGTAAGTCTCATTGATAGCATGAATTATAGTCTATATTCTAGGGTTTGTTTGGACGTTTTATCTTTCATAATCTGCATGTTTGTATGTATATTATGTGATTATATTACCATTACATCTACCTTTGTGGGAATCGAGGTCTACACCTAGTTTTGTTGTAATCATAGGTAAAATGGCACGTTTAGCATCAAAAAGGAGCAAAAGGAGCTATGGAGTCATTTGAGCTACATTGAGGAACATAAGGAACCATCCAAGAAGCATAGCCGTGGATTTGAGATTCACTTTAGACCAGTTTTGAGAGATTTCACCTTCAGTTATGACTCACCTCGGTTGACCACAGATTCACCTCGACCGAGGTGATCCAGAGAAGCCAACTCGACTGAGGCAAATACCTAGGACGCGGCGAGAATATTTTATTCTTGGCTGAGATCTTTTATCTTTGGAAAGTGATCTTATATTTTTGGGCTTGGCTCCTGGAAGGAAGAAGATATATTGGATCTTATATTTTACCTATTTTTATGGGAAGAGATCTTTCTAAGATATCTTATCTTTGGAGGGTTATTTTCCTATAAAAAGGGTTGGATTTCCACAAATCCAACATCTCGCATACAGCCCGCTTACACCGAAAGTCACGCAGCAGCCATACTCCAGTTGGGAGATTTGAAGAACCTTTTTGAAGATTGAAGGAAAATTGAAGATTGTAGCTTTTATAGCTTTTGGAAGGTTTTCTTGTAAGATTACCTTAGATTCTCTTCCTTGTTGTCTTGCTTGTTGAATTTTATATCCAAGGAACGCTTCGTTGTGATATTTGATTCAGTTATTGAAGTCTTTTCATTAAATTCTTCTTGTTCAAATATTCACCTTCTTCCCATATATTTGATTCACACTTTCATGATGATGAGTGGCTAATTTCCTTGTGTGATTCTAGAGTGATTGGCTGAAGGTTGTGGGAAAAACAATGATAGAATAATCTTAGATTCCAGTAGGACCCTGAAAGTTCGAGTCTTTAAACTTAACCCAAAGCATCTCATTCAGTCTATGAACATCTCGGCCGGGGTGGAATTTGGCTGACCGAGGTGACTTATCTGACCCAAAACTGAGAGTTAAGTGTTAGAGTTTGCCAAACCCTACTCTTATTACACCTTTCCTGGTTCAATGCAAGCTTAGGTTGAGACTTACCCGGTAATTCCTTAGTTTGTGTACCAACGATCATAAGTGTAGGTAATAAAGGTTTATCCTTTATTGGGGTTTGAGTGTGCTTCCATCCCATCTTTGTGAGTTAGCCTGAGACTTACCCGGTAAAGGTTGATTCTATTCCCTTAGATGGTGTGTTAGTTTGGAGGATATAGTTCTTTATCTTGATTCCTTGAAACTTACCCGGTAAGAGGAGTTGCGGTTTAGGATTAGTGAGTAGTGAGACTTACCCGGTGATCTATTCCACTTTAGTAACACCTTCCCTATGCAAAAACCTCAGCTTTGTCCGCTTATCTTTAGATCTTAAGTTGGAACCACAACTAGATGCTTTAATCCCTAGAATTGCATGTTTGCTTTATTGACTTCTTATTCATCTTTGATTGTGTTAATTGCTCTTGTGGTTAGTAGTTGCATAAGCATACCGTAACTGGACTTTGTTTCACTAAGTCCCTGTGATCGACCCCTGGAATTCCTTGCTTTTACTACGATTGACCCGTACACTGCGGGTTCGCATCCTTGTTTTAAGCTTAAGTCTAGGGTTATAAATTTAAAGCTTGCACACACCGTTTGGAGCGAACAAGTTTTTGGCGCTGTTGCCGGGGACTTGGTCTAGACCGAGCCGGTACGGTTTGCTCTTGGGGCACTTGCCCCCGTGTCTACTGACCACTCTACTTGAGTGACTTTTTCAGGTTCTTTCTTAGGTATATGCGAAGAACCCGCACTGGGAAGGAAATCGTTCCTTACGATCCCGAACCAGAAAAGACGTACAAGCGACGCTTAAGAGAAGCGAAGATGGTCCAACAAGACAACCGCGATCTTGAGGCCGAGTTGAAAGAGGCGCTAGAGCTGCTACGCCTCTACAGGGAAGAACTAAGGCGAGAGAAGAAAGAAACTCGCACCAGGACCGAAGCAATCGAAGCAGATATGGCAGCCATACGAGACCAGATTCTACTTCGACCAAGGGAAGATCCAGTTGCTGATCCTCGACCGATGCAGGATCCAGTTGCTGACCCTCGACCGAGACAGGTTCCTGTACCTAACGCCCCGGCCGATGTACTTCCACCTCGGATGCCAGTCCGAAACGTTCTTCTTGCAGGAATCCCACAAACCCTAGGTCAAAGGATGGACCCTAATCAACAACTGAGGCGTCCAGGAGTTAACCTAGGAGATCCAGCGGACCATAACTATGAACTTCGACCGCAAGTTCTATCCATGATTCGCCAATGCCAATTCGGAGGGGTGGAGAAGGAGTCACCGCATCAACATCTTCAAAACTATGAGATCTTGATGGAGACCTTGAGACCCTCAAGGATTGAAAATAACAACTACAAGCTAAGACCTTTTTACTTTTCTTTAAAAGATAGAGCTCTTACTTGGTATCAATCTCTTCCTCCAGGAAAAATCAGCACATGGGAAGAGATGACTACGGAATTCTTGACAAAATTCTTTCCCCCCTCGAAGACCTCTGAAATGAGAGGGAAGATCAATGCTTTTATTATGAAGGACAAGGAGAGCTTGTCCAAGTCATGGGAGCGGTTCAAGGACATTCTTTTGGATTGCCCACATCATGGGATTCCAAAGTTAGAGTTATTGGAGATATACTTCAAAGGACTGGACGGAAGCACCCAGTTCAATCTCCAGCTACTCTCCGCCGGTACCTTCATGGACATGGCGATTGACGAGGCTTGGGACTTCATCGAGAAGCAAGCCTTGCATATGGAGAAGTACACCCACCAAGGAGCTGAAGGAGGAGTTAAAAGAGTTAACTTCCAAGAAACTCATCCCAACAACAATCAACTCACGTCTTTGAAGAATGACGTGAAGCAATTGAAGGAACTCTTGGTTGCACAAACCAAGAAGGAAGAGCAAGGGCAAAGGAACAACAACAACGGATACCGTAACAACAACAACGGTTCCCGGAACAACAATTACAACAACAACAATAGAGGATCCAATAGCAACAATTGGAGGGCGAACAACCAAAATAACGGTAACAATCATTCAAACTCCAACTCTAACGATTCCTCTAACCCTTTCCTCTCTTCCCCTTCTTCTTCTTTTTCTACTCCATTAAAAAGCCAGGGGCAAGGATCAAGTTTGTCTCAGCCGGAAAAGAAAGACGCAGTTCTGGAGGCTATCTTGATCAAGCTCAACGCTATGGAGACTTCTATGACTTCATTTTCGAAGGCCCAAAAGGCCTTTGAACAACAACTTGCAAGTAGGGCGAATGAAGCACCAAGAGATCCAAGGAAGCTTCCAGCAAGGACGGAAAGCAACCCTAAGGGCCAAATCATGGCCATAACTACGAGGAGCGGACTGAAAACCGCAGATCCAGTACCTCGGTCGGTGCCAGTACCGACGAAGACCACCTCGGTCCAGATGCAGTCAAAAAACACTTCGACCGAGATGCCAACCGAGGTGGAGCCACAGAAAGCGGAGGGGAAAACGGAAGTTTATGTTCCACCTCCTGCATACAAACCACCACTCCCATTCCCCCAGTCGAGGGCCAGAGCACATCTAGACAAGCACTTTGGTAAGTTCCTTGACTTGATGAATAAGCTGCATATTAACATTCCTTTCCTTGATGCTATTCTAGGAATGCCCGCCTATGGGAAGTTCTTGAAGGAGATCCTATCAAGGAAAAGGAAGTTGGAGGACTTTGGTGAGGTTAGGATGACATCTAAATCCTCGGAGCTCATACAAATCATGAAGGAGAAGATGCCACCTAAATTGAGAGATCCCGGCTCATTTTGCATTCTCATTCAAGTTGGGAATGTCACTTGTGAAGCCCTTTGTGATCTAGGAGCCAGCGTGAGCATCATCCCGCTGGAGCTATGTGTGAAGATCGGACTTGGAGAGCTCAAACCGGTCAAGATTCGACTTTATATGGCGGATCGCTCCATTACCCATCCTGTGGGCATCTTGGAGGACGTTCCGGTCAAGTTAGGTAACTTCTATCTACCTATAGATTTTGTCGTACTTGACATTCCCGCAGATTACCCTGTTCCTATTATTCTCGGGAGGCCATTTCTAGCAACCTCGGGATGCAACGTGGATTGCAAGAACGCCAAGTTGAAATTCAACGTTGGCAGCGATGAAATGGAGTTCGCACTACTTGCAACCACGAAAGGGGAGCAGCTAACTGATGATATCTTCAACATCTACGATGAAGAAGAATCAAGAGAATTGGTGAGCTCTATCCTTATTAACGATCCACTCGAAAGAGTTATTAGCTTCAGTTTAATGGAGGAAAGTATAGATGCTTCTTATGATGCAGATATATACGGAGCTTAAAGGCACTGGAAGAAGATCCAGGAGCTAAAACTGAGAAGCTGACCCAGGAGACGAAAATCTCCAGTTTCGGTTCCAGTTGCAGTACCTCGACCGAGGCACTTCGTGGACTGAGCGAGGCGACTGAAGAACATCTCGGTCAACGCCTCTGCGCCTCGACCGAGGTCGATGGCGAGACGATTTCGACTGATACTTCCGAAAGTCCAGTTTCTGAATCCATTCCACTGGAAGGAGGAAGCAAGGATCCCCCTCAGAAAGCACCCCCAGTTGTGGAGCTTAAACAACTCCCTAGTCACTTGAGGCATGTCTTTCTTGGACCGGATTCCACTTATCCCGTTATTGTTAGTGCTTCCCTTTCCGAAACTGAGTTGTCTAAGTTAATGCATATCCTGAGAAAGCATCAAAAGGCTATAGGTTATACCACGGATGATCTTATTGGCATTAAGCCTTCTTTCTGCATGCATAGAATTCTAATGGAGGACAATCATAAGACTTCACGGGAACCTCAAAGACGGTTAAATCCGATCATGAAAGAGGTTGTGAAGAAGGAAATTCTTAAGTTGTTGGATGCAGGTATTATTTATCCTATCTCGGACAGCAAGTGGGTTAGCCCGGTACATGTAGTTCCGAAGAAAGGACGGATGACCGTTGTGACAAATAAGAACAACGAATTGATCCCATCTAGGACCGTTACGGGCTGGAGGGTTTGCATCGATTATAGGAAGTTGAACACGGCCACACGGAAGGACCATTTTCCACTTCCTTTCATTGATCAAATGCTCGAGCAGTTGGCCCAGCATTCGCACTTTTGTTACTTAGACGGCTATAGTGGATTCTTCCAGATTCCTATCCATCCGGATGATCAGGAGAAGACCACTTTCACTTGTCCGTGGGGGACGTTCGCTTATAGGAGGATGCCATTTGGATTGTGCAATGCACCCGCTACCTTCCAGCGATGCATGATGGCTATCTTTTCCGAGTACATAGAGGAGATCATGGAGGTATTTATGGATGATTTTTCTGTATATGGTTCCTCTTTTGATAATTGCCTATCTAACCTTTCTTTAGTACTTAAAAGATGTGAAGACACTAATCTTGTTTTGAATTGGGAGAAGTGTCATTTTATGGTTAATGAAGGCATCGTGCTAGGACACCTCGTTTCTAATCGAGGCATTGAGGTCGATCGCGCTAAGATCGAGACTATTGAGAAGCTCCCTCCCCCTTGTTCTGTTAAAGGTGTGAGGAGTTTTCTCGGGCATGCAGGTTTCTACAGGAGATTCATCAAGGACTTCTTTAAGATTTCTAAACCTCTAACTAACCTCTTGAATAAAGATGTTGTTTTTGAGTTTTCGTAGGAGTGTCTTGATGCTTTTTACAGGATTAAGGAAGCGTTGATCTCCGCTCCTATTATCCAACCTCCGGATTGGACCTTGCCCTTTGAGATCATGTGCGATGCTAGTGATGTAGCCGTAGGAGCGGTGCTTGGACAGAAGAAGGATGGACAGACCACCGCCATTTACTATGCTAGCAAGATGCAAGATGCTAGATGTAGCACAACGCAACTACGCTACCACCGAGAAGGAGTTATTGGCGGTTGTATATGCTTTCGAGAAGTTTCGTTCCTATTTAGTAGGGGCGAAAGTCATTGTCTACACCGACCATGCAGCCATTCATTACTTGTTGGCTAAGAAAGATGTCAAGCCACGCCTTATTCGATGGATTCTCTTGCTTCAAGAGTTTGACCTAGAAATCCGCGATAAGAAGGGATCCGAGAATTCTGTTGCGGATCACCTCAGCCGGCTACCTGCATCTTCACGTGAGAAGGACGACCCACCCATAGACGATTCATTTCCCGATGAGCACTTACACTTATTGGAGCGTTTGATAGATTTACTTACTTCACCCCACGATGGAGGTGAAGTATGGGGTGAGGGCACCTCCCATCACGTTTGAGAGACGCATTTTGGTCCAGCTAGCGACCTTAAACCAAGCGCTTCTTGGGAGGCAACCCAAGGTATTGCTTTCTTTTCCCGTTTCCTAGTCAAGATTAGATAGTTTTTGCTTTTGCTTTGCTTTGTTTTGTTTTGGCGTTCTAGCCAGATAACAGGAGACATCTAAGGAAGGAGCATAACTGGAAGGACAGAAGTTCGAAAATTTGAGAAGACGGAGTTCGACTGAGGGACCTCGGTTGCTGTCAGAGCACCTCGACCGAGATGATTCCTGAGCAACCGAGGCGACTAGGGTTTCTGAAGAACCACCTCGGTCCGTACCACCTCGGTCCAGTCGAGACCATCTCGACCGAGGTGACAGCAGTCCAGAAAAGGGTATAAAAGACGGAAGATTTCTCTCTCCTCGCTTTACTCTTTCTCCTCGACCGCGGCGACAGTTCACCTCGCCTTCTCCGATTTCTTGCTCGTTTCCGACGATTTCTACCTCCAAACTACGATTGAAGGATAGAGGATCGTGTTGCAAGTACAGATCTGAATAGAATCGAATCGATTCGGCCGAAACGAGGTAAAACGAACCGAAACCCTAACCTCTCTGTTTCACTTCGATTTGGGCTTTGGTTGCCCCTGCATTTGTTGAGGAAAGGCTTAAGTACCCCATAGGAAGCAGTTGTAGTGATTTTTGGTGGAAAAGAACTGAATTTTTTGAAGAAATTAGATCCAGTTCTCCGCCTCGGTCCAGTCGAGTTGTGCCTCGGCCAAGGTGATTCTTGAGAGTTGTTAGTTGACCGAGGTGACCTGACAGTGACTGAATTGAGAATGAGTTCTGACCGCCGCCTTGCCCTCAGGGATAGATCCTCACCTTCCCCTTCTTCTTCTTCTTCCCGACCTTACCGCCCGGTGATCCATGAGAGACACCGGGTGGATTATGAGCGTATTTCCGGCCGTCCAGTGATTGCACCACGTTTCCTGGACGTGTCTGCTTTTGATTGCCTCCAGGTCGACGGAGACCTTAGGAGGATGATTTCTATAGTTGGGCTGGATCAGTTTACTGAGATCCGAGCCCTAGCCTATTTGGAGCCGACCCTAGAGTTCGTTAGCTCCTTCACCTACCTTCCCACAGAGCGTTCTGTGAAGTACCGGTTGATGAACCGGAACTTCATAGTTCCACTAGAGTACTGGCAAGAGATTTTTGGCTTTCCTAAGCCCACAGCTGTTGACTTCCCTTCCCGATCTGTAGCTAGGGAGTTTTGGGGACAGATTGCCCACATTACTGAGCACGCAGACAGATGGCGCCCTGGAGATTCCAGGGAGAAGGTCATCTTCCATCTAGCCTTTAGGTTAGCCCACCGGATCTTCAGTGAGATGCTTCTGGCGCGTACTGAGACGCCCCAGAAGATCCGATAGGGGGAGCTTTTCAGTTTATACTGCATGGTTACTGGGGGTATCCCGGACTTTGGCTTGATGCTGGCAGAGGATCTGCACAGGATCAAGGCCAAGGCGAAGGGAGACATCTGCTGTGGAGGGCTTGTCACCCACATAGCTAGCTATCAGGACATGGATCTTAGTGCTTGTACGATGGTGGTGGCTGCCAAGCCGCTTGGATTGCAGGAGATGATCACTCGGCGGATTCTAGTTCCCCGAGGTCTGACGATGCCGTACGTAGCTATGCCGTGGGAGCTGACTGCGCCACAGGGGATCAGGTGGTCTGCCCAGTTCACTGTTTATGACCCACACTATTGGCAGACCGCTTGGGCTCCACTGATGGAGGATTACAAAGAGGCAGCAGCTGCCCCAGCTGAGGAGGAGGAGGCTGATGATGAGGAGACAGCTGATGAGAGAGAGGGTGGAGTCCCGATGGATACAAGGACAGATACTGCAGGGCCGAGTGCACCACCAGTTATAGATCTGGATGAGGAGGACACTGAGTCTGCACCTGCTACTTCTCCAGTGAGACCTGCTAGGCGTAGGACACACCGACGCAGGGATCCAGATGCTCATAGACGGATCGATGACCTGACGGATCAGGTTATTGATTCATATGCTGCTTTGTCACTGGATATCCGCGAGATGCAGGAGCGGCAGCACTACCAGCACATGATGGCCCAGATCTAGTTTGAGCACGTCATGGGCTATCCGTTCGACCCGACCCAGTATCCGTACGTGCCACCACCACCACCACCGGATCGTGACTACTGAGAGCTGCAGGATTTTCTTTATTATTTTTATGCAGTTCAGCTATTTATCCGGTGAGTACTTTTATCCTTTAGACTTATTTAGACCCACTAGGACAGTGTGTCCCAAGTATGGGGTATTTGATGTATTATTTGACTTTGATGTATGACTTTATTGGCCGGATATTTATATTTATGCTTCACTTCTGCATTTATATGTTTATCTGAGATTGCATGCATACTTACAGGTTATTTGATTGAGAAAAACGTCGAAACTGAAAGAAAACTGGTTTTTAAAAAAAAAAAATTTGACCTCGACCGGTGGAGTTCTGGCCAAACGAGGTGTTTCACCTCGGTTGACTTACGAACATCTCGACCGAGGTGGGTTAACTGAGAGTTTTCGAAAACAATTCTTGTGTTACTGATCTGGATATGATCTCAGTGAAGATCTTGCTTACTGACTGGTTTTAAATTCTTTATGTATTTGAAAGGTTTTATAATATGTTTAAGTTGCTAAATGCTTTGTTTGAAATTATTGGCATGTTTGATACTTTGTTTTTATCTAAATTATGTTGAATTTGAAGGTTGACACCACATTATGAGTTCTCTCACTTTCTTCCTGGAAAGACCAAGGCAATTCATTCTTCTCTCTTCTTCTTCTTAATCATGCTTAGCCCCTCATATACATTTTGCCTCCCTTTACCTATCCGGGAATTTGGAAGCAAGTAAGGTGGTGAAAGCAAGTGAAGTTAAAGTTGAGAAGTTGGCTGGAAGTGAAAGTGTTAGAAAATAATAATAGGTTTGGGGAAGTCAATCATGAAGATGAGTAACTCGGCACCATTCACATAGTCGG
The DNA here is from genome assembly GCA_033239125.1 of Fagopyrum homotropicum. Taxonomy (NCBI): domain Eukaryota; kingdom Viridiplantae; phylum Streptophyta; class Magnoliopsida; order Caryophyllales; family Polygonaceae; genus Fagopyrum; species Fagopyrum homotropicum. Next base: position 40,164,473 of record BSWB01000006.1, on the reverse strand, counting down.
GTGTTTGTGTCTTGCCAAAGTCGGATTAAGCGATATTCCTAACGGGTCATGGTATGTGCATCAAGGGTTTGATGCATCTCAAGAAATTGATGATTGCTGATTTCCTAGGCTTCGGTTATTGTGCACCTCTGTCCATGCATCCCAAAAAGTAAAGTAAAAAGAAAAAAAGTGTGAAATAAGCAAAGCTTATGGGTGGAAGATGTTGCAAGTCAAAGTGAAGTGAAGATCATCCTTTTCCCGGATTCTAGCACCACATTACCTTACATACATCCCTACCCTACACGTTTCTTGACCTTTCTTTCGGGAAGCCCTTGACACCTTGAGCTTGTTGATTGACTTAGTGGTTTAAACTAGATTATGCATGATTAATTTTGATAATTATGACTTATTATGCATTCTATGATTTTATGCAAAGATAAACAACTTTCTTATATTTTTAAAATGTTTCGAACACGCATTGATTTTAAATTCCATGAAGTATTCTCTTAGAGTGATCTATGATTGTAGCACACCATAAAAATGTTTTTGAAAGACTTTTTATTGATTTTCTTGACTATTAATCCATTCTATCTTGTCTTCTATGTGCGGAACTTGCTTGGGGACAAGCAAGGGCTAAGTATGGGGTATTTTGATAGCATGAATTATGGTCTATATTCTAGGGTTTGTTTGGACGTTTTATCTTTCATAATCTGCATGTTTGTATGCATATTATGTGATTATATTACCATTACATCTACCTTTGCGGGAATCGAGGTCTACACCTAGTTTTGTTGTAATCATAGGTAAAATGGCACGTTTAGCATCAAAAAGGAGCAAAAGGAGCTATGGAGTCATTTGAGCTACATTGAGGAACATAAGGAACCATCCAGGAAGCATAGCCGTGGATTTGAGATTCACTTTGGACCAGTTTTGAGAGATTTCACCTTCAGTTATGACTCACCTCGGTTGACCACAGATTCACCTCGACCGAGGTGATCCAGAGAAGCCGACTCGACCGAGGCGAATACCTAGGACGCGACGAGAATATTTTATTCTTGGCTGAGATCTTTTATCTTTGGAAAGTGATCTTATATTTTTGGGCTTGGCTCCTGGAAGGAAGAAGATATATTGGATCTTATATTTTACCTATTTTTATGGGAAGAGATCTTTCTAAGATATCTTATCTTTGGAGGGTTATTTTCCTATAAAAAGGGTTGGATTTCCACAAATCCAACATCTCGCATACAGCCCGCTTACACCGAAAGTCACGCAGCAGCCATACTCTAGTTGGGAGATTTGAAGAACCTTTTTGAAGGTTGAAGGAAGATTGAAGATTGTAGCTTTTATAGCTTTTGGAAGGTTTTTTTGTAAGATTACCTTAGATTCTCTTCCTTGTTGTCTTGCTTGTTGGATTTTATATCCAAGGAACGCTTCGTTGTGATGTTTGATTCAGTTATTGAAGTCTTTTCATTAAATTCTTCTTGTTCAAATATTCACCTTCTTCCCATATATTTGATTCATACTTTCATGATGATGAGTGGTTAATTTCCTTGTGTGATTCTAGGGTGATTGGCTGAAGGTTGTGGGAAAAACAATGATAGAATAATCTTAGATTCCAGTAGGACCCTGAAAGTTCGAGTCTTTAACCTTAACCCAAAGCATCTCGTTCAGTCTATGAACATCTCGGCCGGGGTGGAATTTGGTTGACCAAGGTGACTTATCTGACCCAAAACTGAGAGTTAAGTGTTAGAGTTTGTCAAACCCTACTCTTATTACACCTTTCCTGGTTCAATGCAAGCTTAGGTTGAGACTTACCCGGTAATTCCTTAGTTTGTGTACCAACGATCATAAGTGTAGGTAATAAAGGTTTATCCTTTATTGGGGTTTGAGTGTGCTTCCATCTCATCTTTGTGAGTTAGCCTGAGACTTACCCGGTAAAGGTTGATTCTATTCCCTTAGATGGTGTGTTAGTTTGGAGGATATAGTTCTTTATCTTGATTCCTTGAAACTTACCCGGTAATAGGAGTTGCGGTTGAGTTGGAACCACAACTAGATGCTTTAATCCCTAGAATTGCATGTTTGCTTTATTGACTTCTTATTCATCTTTGATTGTGTTAATTGCTCTTGTGGTTAGTAGTTGCATAAGCATAACGTAACTGGACTTTGTTTCACTAAGTCCCTGTGATCGACCCCTGGAATTCCTTGCTTTTACTACGATTGACCCGTACACTGCGGGTTCGCATCCTTGTTTTAAGCTTAAGTCTAGGGTTATAAATTTAAAGCTTGCACACACCGTTTGGAGCGAACAAGTTTTTGGCGCTGTTGCCAGGGACTTGGTCTAGACCGAGCCGGTACGGTTTGCTCTTGGGGCACTTGCCCCCGTGTCTACTGACCACTCTACTTGAGTGACTTTTTCAGGTTCTTTCTTAGGTATATGCGAAGAACCCGCACTGGGAAGGAAATCTTTCACGGCCGTGGAACTACCCGTGGATTTTTCCAGTCGGTCGTGACAGCTGTGCCACGATCTCATGGCTCACTCTAGCAAAGTTGTAGTATAAAAGTGGTCCTGCATTGCTGAGAGAGGGCATCTTGGAGCAGCTCTCCATTATCCACTATCATCCAATCAAAATACTCTCTCAACAAGAAGATTCTCTAAGGAGGAAAACACCATTGAAGGAGAAGAAGAGGTCCATTGGAGAGAAAGGAGAAGAGCACACCATTGTTAGACTTTGATAGCTTTGTAGTGAAGAATTTTGGAATCGATTTCTAGAGTTGTATAAACCATCTAAACCTTCTTTTGGAAGGGTTGTGAGTCATTTCAAACTTAAAGTTCAGCTTGGTTTTGTTTACTTCACTTTTTCATCTCTTTCTCTTTATTATCTTGCAAATGGAAGCTATGATTTTATGTTTGATGATTTCGATTATTAGAATGAATGTTGTAGGCTAAATAGATGTGATTCTAGGGTAAGGAAAGGATGGTTATGGCTAGGACTATGATAGGATGGACTTAGATTTGCCCTTGGATGAGTCACTTACTTGAACGTAGCCTCTGTTGGAGTCCACGGTTTGTTCTTGCCACATCCACGGCCGTGGACTTGGTAGAACAGCCCGTGATTCTCCCTGGTCCGATGGATCTAGCTTTAGATTGTTAGAATGTTGAAATCCTAGTGTTTGTTGAGTTAATTTTACCCTAGGGTGACCTAGTGTTAGCAACTAAGTGTTAGAAGAGACCTACCCGGTGATTCTTACTCTTAGATTTCAAAGATGACAAACCCTAGGTAGTGGTGAGCCTCATAAGCCGCCATTGGACTAAGTGTGCTAGGATAGTTGTTTAGGACTGACCCTTCCGAGACTTACCCGGTAAGGATAGGTTAGATCCCTAGGTGACAATCCGGTTTGTGTAGAATTCCGTCCCTTAGGTTCTTAGAGACTTACCCGGTGATAAGACCTTAGGAACGGATTAGTGGACCATGAGACCTACCCGGTGATTGATCCCAATCTAGAAACACTCAATTCCAACATATCATAGTTAATCCAAGGAATGATTAGATAGCTTGAGTCCTATGCCATAACCGGAATTTCCAACCCCTAGAATCCGCTTTCTCTCTTGATTCATATCTCGTGTTTAGCTTGTTTGTTTGTGTTGATTCGTTAGCTTAGTTGATTGTTTACTTTGCATCATTTGTGATCCTTGATTGATCACCTAAAAACCAACCAAAAACATTGAGGTTTTCATTTCTTTATTCCTTTCTCTTTTCTATAACCTAGATCTTCACTAAACTTAATCATAAATCGAATCAATCTCACCTTAGTCTTTGTGTTCGACCTCGGAATACTATCCATACTACGAACGTCCCGTACACTGCGGGTGCGCTAGGAGTTATGAGAAATATAACGAGTTTATAAATTTTAAAACCCATTGCGTATCACATCCTGAGCGTAACAAGTTTTTGGCGCCGTTGCCGGGGACTAGGTCTAGATTGAGTCTATTTTGTGATTGTTTATAGTGTAGATCTTTCTTGTTGCTTTTGATCTCTCTTTGGTTTGTGTCTTTGCTTTTCAGGACATCTCTTACTCTTTAGGTGTATGCGAAGATCTCGTGGCAAGGATTTAGCTCCATTCGATCCCGACCCGGAGAAAACCCTTAGATCTAGATCCAAGAGCATTAAAAAGGGAAAAGAGATGGCCGGAAGAGATCTCCAAGCTGATATGGATGAGGCTTTAGAGCAAATTAGGCTAAGAGATAAGCTCTTGGAGGAAGAAAGGAGACTTGCCAATGAGAGGCAAGAAGCAACTAGGAGGGAGATTGATGAGATTAGGCAAGCCATTGTACAAGGAGAGCTTAATCGTCAACAACCTCCACCTTCTCCACCACAACCGCAGCCGGCGGCAAATGTTAGGGTTGTGCCCATTGCATTTGAAGAGCCACAAACATTAGGGAGACGTATGGATCCGGCACAAAAAGCACACCGTCCGGGTGTGAACTTAGGAGATCCCGCAACCCACAACTACGAGCTCCGCCCTCAAGTTCTACAAATGATCCGGCATAATCAATTTGGAGGGATGGAAGGAGAGTCTCCTCATCAACACTTGATGAACTATGAGATTTTGATGGAGACTCTTAGACCGCCAAGATTGGAGAGCAACAACCATAAGCTAAGGGCTTTTTCCTTCTCTCTTAAGGATAAAGCCTTGGCTTGGTATCAATCTATTCCACAAGGGCGAGTTAGTACTTAGGAGGAGATGACAACCGAGTTTTTGACTAAGTTCTTCCCACCTTCCAAGACAACCGAGTTAAGAGGAAAGATCAATGCCTTCGTGATGAAGGATAGAGAGAGTTTGTTCAAGTCTTGGGAGAGGTTCAAAGATCTTCTCCTAGATTGTCCACACCATGGTATACCAAAAATTGAGCTATTGCAAATCTACTTCAAAGGACTTGATGAAGATCGCCAATTCAAGCTCCAATCTCTTTCCGGTGGGACTTTTATGGAGAAGAATGTAGATGATGCTTGGGAGTTTGTGGAGAAACAAGCTCTAGTGATTGAGAAATACTCCCATAGGAAGAGTGAAGGGAGAAAGGCGGGAGCATATGAGGTGAGTGAAGTCACCATGAGCAATTTTAAGCTTGACGCCATCAACAACGAGCTAAAGTCTTTGAGGGAGTTGTGTGCTACAACTTTGAAGAACCAAGCAACCCCTCAAGTGCAAGTGCAAGCTAACTTATCTTCCAAGGAAGAAGATGTGAACTACATGGGAAGGGGCAACTACAATAACTACCAAGTGCCAAGGAACTTCAACAACAACCGGCAATTCAACAATTACCGGCCTAACCATAACCATCCCGGGTTTTCCTACTCTAACCCGGATGGAGCCTTGAACCCTCCCGCTTCCACAAGCACAACTCCACCACCAAAAGCTTCACAAGAACCTCCACCCGGATTTACTCAACCTCCAAAAGATAGAACCGAGATGATGTTTGAGCAATTGCTTGGAAGGTTGAGTGGTCTTGAGAGCACGGTGACTTCCATTTCTAAAGCTCAAAAGGTGTTGGAAGCACAAGTGTTCCAAAAGGCGGGTGAAGCCCATAGAGATCCGGGAAAACTTCCCGGAAGGACCGAAGATAACCCAAGAGGCCAAGTGTTGGCTATTACAACAAGGAGTGGGTTAAGTATGAAGGATCCTTTGCCCAAGGAAAATGCTAAGGGAAAGCAAGTAGTGGTAGAGGAAGAGATATTGCAAGAAGATGGAGGCAAGAGCAAGGATGTTGAGCCAACCTATGTGGCACCGCCTCCATACAAGCCACCACTACCATTCCCTCAATCACGAGCAAGAGCTCGCTTAGACAATCACTTTGGTAAATTCCTTGAACTTATGTCTAAATTGCATATTAACATTCCGTTCATGGATGTTATCTTAGGTATGCTGGCATATGGCAAGTTCTTGAAGGAGATACTCTCCAACAAAAGGAAGTTGGAGGAGTATGGGGAAATACGAATGACAAAGAGGTCCTCGGAATTGATCCAAAAAATGAAGGAGGAAATGCCTCCTAAACTAAGGGATCCGGGATCCTTTTGCGTGCCAATCGGAGTAGGAGAGGTGAAGTATGAAGCCCTTTGTGATCTTGGGGCAAGTGTAAGCATCATACCGCTTGCACTTTGCAACAAGGTTGGGCTAGGAGAGCCAAAGCCGGTCAAGATGACCCTCTACATGGCGGACCGCTCAATCACTCACCCGGTTGGGATCTTGGAGGACATTCTGGTGCAACTAGGGAAGTTCTATGTGCCCATAGACTTCGTTGTTTTGGACATCCCGGCGGACTATCGCGTTCCCATCATCTTAGGAAGACCTTTCCTAGCCACTTCCGGATGCCTAGTGGATTGCAAGAATGGGGTTCTCTCCTTCAACATTGGAGAAGAGAATATCAAGTTTAAGTTGTCCACCATGATGAAAGGGCCAACCCTTGATGAAGATGTATTCAACATAGTCGAGCAAGAGGAGTCTAGAGAAGTTGTGAGCTCGATCTTGATCAAGGACCCCTTGGAGAAGGTTCTTACCTTAAGTTTGATGGAGGAAGGTGTTGAGGAGGCTTGCAATGAAGAGATCAAGGCCTTGGAAGCACAAGAAAAGGAGACAAGAACTGAAATTGAGGTTCACGAAGGCATGCTCAACAGCTGTAAGAACCACGGGCGTGGAATGCAGTCCACGGCCGTAGAACTCTTTGGAAAGCTCCAACGTGCAAGCTTGGTGACTTCCACGGCCGTAGATGTGGAGCTAACCGTGGAGTTGGCCGTGGTTTCCCCAGAATCAGACCTCATCGATGATCAAGCTTCAAGGAGCCTTGAAGGGTCTTCATTTGCTTTGGATTCATCTCATCCAACGTTATTTGGATCGTCTCCGCTCGATAAAGGTCCTCCTAAACTTGAACTCAAACCCCTCCCCTCTCATTCAAAGTATGCTTTCCTTGGTGATAATTCTACATATCCGGTGATTGTGAATGCATGCTTGAATGATGAAGAACTTGCTAAGTTGTTGCATGAGCTAAGATTGCATAGGAAAGCCATTGGCTATACTATTGATGATTTGGTTGGCATTAAGCCCTCTTTATGCATGCATAAGATATTGATGGAAGATAACCATAAACCCTCTATTGAACATCAAAGAAGATTGAATCCTATAATGAAAGAGGTGGTTAAGAAAGAGATTATTAAGTTGCTAGATGCGGGAATTATCTACCCTATCTCGGATAGTAAGTGGATTAGTCCCGTTCATGTAGTTCCCAAGAAGGGTGGGATGACCGTAGTGACTAATGAGAACAATGAACTAATCCCAACTAGGACGGTTACAGGATGGAGGATGTGCATTGACTATAGGAAGTTAAACATGGCCTCTAGGAAAGATCACTTCCCTCTTCCTTTCATTGACCAAATGCTAGAAAGGTTAGCTCAACATTCTCATTTTTGCTACCTAGATGGCTATAGCAGATTCTTCCAAATCCCTATCCACCCCGATGACCAAGAGAAAACCACCTTTATATGTCCATGGGGTACTTTTGCATATAGGAGAATGCCATTTGGGTTGTGTAATGCACCCGCCACCTTCCAAAGGTGTATGATGGCTATCTTTTCAGAATACATTGAAAATATCATGGAAGTGTTCATGGATGACTTCTCTGTTTATGGTTCTTCCTTTGATAATTGCTTGGCTAACTTGTCACTAGTATTGGAAAGATGTGAGGAGACAAACCTTGTCTTGAATTGGGAAAAATGCCACTTCATGGTAAGTGAGGGTATTGTGTTGGGACACATGGTGTCCAACTGTGGCATTGAGGTTGATAGGGCCAAAATTGAAACGATAGAGAAGTTGCCACCACCTACCTCGGTGAAGGGGGTAAGGAGTTTCTTAGGGCATGCCGGTTTCTACCGGAGGTTTATTAAAGACTTCTCTAAAATTTCTAAGCCTCTCACTAATCTACTAATGAAAGATGTTGAGTTTGTTTTCTCCAAGGATTGCCTTGAAGCTTTTTGTAGGTTGAAGAACGCCTTGATCTCCGCACCTATCATGCAACCTCCGGATTGGAGTTTACCGTTTGAGATCATGTGCGATGCAAGTGATGTAGCCGTTGGGGCTGTTTTAGGGCAAAGGAAAGATGGGCGCACACATGCCATTTATTATGCTAGCAAGACGCTAGATGATGCCCAACTCAATTATGCTACCACCGAGAAAGAGTTGCTAGCGGTGGTGTATGCATTTGAGAAGTTCCGCTCATATCTTGTTGGAGCGAAGGTCATAGTTTATACGGATCATACTGCGATCCGTTATCTCCTTACCAAGAAGGATGTAAAGCCTAGGTTGATTCGGTGGATCCTTCTTCTTCAAGAGTTTGATTTGGAAATCCGGGACAAGAAGGGATCCGAGAACTCCGTGGCGGATCACCTTAGTAGACTCCCACCATTGGAGCTTGAAAGAGATGACATCCCGATTGATGACTCATTACGGGATGAGCAATTGCAAATGGTGGAGGAGTGCTTGTTCCAAGTGTCTAGAGGAAGTGAACCATGGTATGCCGACATTGTGAACTATCTTGTGTGTGAGGAAGTGCCTCCCGGATTGACATATGCCCAAAGAAAGAAGTTCTTCAAAGATGTGAGGCACTACTATTGGAGTGAACCACTTTTGTTCAAAAGGGGGCCGGATGGGATGTTTAGAAGATGCATACCGGAGGATGAAGTGGAGAGTGTGATCCGCCATTGTCATTCCTTGCCATGTGGAGGGCATGCTAGATCACACAAGACATGTGCAAAAGTATTGCAATCGGGCTTCTTTTGGCCGAGTTTGTTCAAGGATGTGCAAAGCTTTGTGGTAGCTTGTGATGCTTGCCAAAGGACGGGCAACATCTCAAGGAGGAATGAGATACCCTTGAACAACATACAAGAAGTGGAGATATTTGATGTGTGGGGTGTGGACTTCATGGGACCATTCTCTTCTTCATGTGGCAACCTCTACATCCTATTGACGGTTGATTATGTTTCGAGATGGGTGGAGGCAATCGCCTCTCCTACAAATGATGCCAAGGTTGTAGTGCGGTTCTTCAACCGAGTGATCTTCCCTAGGTTTGGAACACCAAGGGTGATCATAAGTGATGGAGGAAAGCACTTCACTAATAGGAACTTTGGGGCACTTTTGGCTAAGTATGGGGTGACTCATAAGGTGGCAACACCTTACCATCCCCAAACTAGTGGCCAAGTGGAGATCTCTAACCGGGAGATAAAGGGAATTCTTGAGAAGACGGTCTCTAGAACGAGAAAAGATTGGGCTATGAAGCTCGATGATGCCTTGTGGGCATATAGAACCGCTTTCAAGACACCAATTGGCACAACTCCCTACAAGTTAGTCTATGGCAAGTCTTGCCATCTTCCGGTAGAAATGGAGCATAGAGCTTATTGGGCCATTAAGTGGCTAAATTTTGACCTCAAGGAGGCGGGAGAGAAGAGGTTGCTTGATATGAATGCCCTTGAGGAGATCCGGTTGGATGCTTATGAGAATGCCCGGATCTACAAGGAGAGGACCAAACGGTGGCATGACAAGCGCCTCATTCCAAAGGAGTTGAGTGAAGGAGACCTCGTCCTTCTCTTCAACTCAAGGCTGCGGCTCTTCCCCGGAAAGCTAAAATCAAGATGGACCGGGCCATATGTGGTGAAGAAGATCTTCCCCCATGGAGCTATTGAGATAGGAGGGGAGCATTGTGGAGATTTCAAGGTGAATGGGCACCGGTTGAAGAAGTATGTCCCGGGAGCTCCGGTGGATATGATTGCCCCACTTCACCTAGAATGAGACGCCATCGAGTTTGGTCAAGCTAATGACCTTAAAGAAGCGCTTGATGGGAGGCAAACCATTGGTAACGTTTTTCCTTTTCATTTTGTCTTTGTTTTTTTATTTTTCTGTTTTTGTGTGTGTTTGGTGTATTTTGTGTGTGTGCTAGAGTCTTGGTAGCATTGGAAACCTTGCATAGCAAGTGAATGATGATGATGAACCCCTCATCAATTATGGGTGGAGCGGACGCGGAACTTGGACGGCTAGCGGTGCCTAGCGCGGGTCCCGACGCCTTGATGATCACTTAGAGCTCTCTACCATTGTTGATAGGATCATTCACCATCAATCCACTTGAGAAATCCCAAATACCATAGCAAACCATTTTTACATTGTGAGAACCTTCTTTCACTCTTCTTTACTTCATTTACACATTGGGGACAATGTGTTTCTAAGTATGGGGTGGGGTTTGCATGATCCTTTGCATGATGAGCATCTAGGATAGTTTAATATTTTCACATGTCTTGCATTGTATATACTCATTTCGAAAATCCCATAAAAATCAGAAAATTTAAAAAAAATTTGTGTGCTTTCTAGGCTTGGATATGACCCTAATGATGAATCTTGTCTTGTGGATTGGCTATGGATAGATTTATGTGTTAAATTGATGAATGCATATGTGGACTTGAAGTACTTCCCTTGAATCCCATGAATGGATTGTGATCATGATGTTTGCCTAGAATGGATTGAGTATTGAAAGTCGAAATTACATGCTAGTTCTTGCACACCATCTAGGAATGATGAGGCAATTCATCTTTCTCTATTTCTCATCTTGATCATAATGTTTGAGCACCTCAATTGATATAAATTTGACCTCTTTTGACCCATCCGGGAATAGGAGCATGTTAGTGTGTTGATGAAAGAATGTCATGAATAAAATGCTGAATTTGTTGTGAAAGTGTAGACAAAAACATAGGTTTGGGGACATTGGTTTAAATGACAAGTAACTCGGCACACTTCACATAATCGGGTGTTGGTGCCTTGCCAAAGTCAAATAAACCGATAGTCCTAACGAGCTTTGGTATGTGTGCCCGGTGTGGATGCACCTCGAAAAATAGAAAAAGCCCGAGGATGGCTAATCACCAAGGTTTCGGCTTTTGTACACCAATGCCATTGTCTCAAAAATAAGTGAAGGAAAAAGAAAAGAAAGAAAATATACACTTGAGGGAAGTTGATCGAGGACAAAATTGTGAAGTTAGTTCCATTCCCGGATTAGCATCACATAACCTAGAAAAATCCCCACCTAATCACAACGTTTCTTGGCCTTTTATTTCATAAGACCTTATGACCTATTTGCATGTTTGTAAGACTTAGTAATCTAGATTGGATATGCTCTTAATCATCTTGACTTCTTCATTTTCGCACTTCATGCATGCTTTCAAGTTAAGTATAATTGTCTTTCCGTGCCTTCATTTGTTTGATACATAATTGCTTGTCCATTGCCATAAAACATGACTATGAAGGTGATCCAATAGTAGAAGCACAAACTCAAAAAGATTTTGCCATTTTTCTGCATACATAAATCATGTTATCTTTTAGTCTATAATTGGGAATTTGCTCGGGGACGAGCAAACCTTAAGTATGGGGTATTTTTGATAACACGATTTATGGCTTAGGTTTAGGTAGTCATTTAGATAGATTTCTCACTCATTCATGCATGGTTTAGCATTAGTTCACGACGTTTGCACTCAAATCATGTATTTTGTCGAGATAGACGTCTACGCGGACTTTTGCTTGCTTTATAGGTATTTTGGGAGATTTAGGAGCCTAATTGATGCATTCGAGGGTCACTCCTCGAGATGACACACCCTTGGACTCACTTGAATGCAAGCTAAGGGCTAAAGAGGACTCAAGGAACCTTGCCAACACAAACCATGCACTAAATCAAAGCTTAATGAACCAAGGCAACGCTGAAGCATCAAACCACGGTTCACTGCCACATCACGGCCGTGGAACTACCCGTGGATTTTTCCAGTCGGTCGTGACAGCTGTGCCACGATCTCATGGCTCACTCTAGCAAAGTTGTAGTATAAAAGTGGTCCTGCATTGCTGAGAGAGGGCATCTTGGAGCAGCTCTCCATTATCCACTATCATCCAATCAAAATACTCTCTCAACAAGAAGATTCTCTAAGGAGGAAAACACCATTGAAGGAGAAGAAGAGCTCCATTGGAGAGGAAGGAGAAGAGCACACCATTGTTAGACTTTGATAGCTTTGTAGTGAAGAATTTCGGAATCGATTTCTAGAGTTGTATAAACCATCTAAACCTTCTTTTAGAAGGGTTGTGAGTCATTTCAAACTTAAAGTTTAGCTTGTTTTGTTTACTTCACTTTTTCATCTCTTTCTCTTTATTATCTTGCAAATGGAAGCTATGATTTTATGTTTGATGATTTCGATTGTTAGAATGAATGTTGTAGGCTAAATAGATGTGATTTTAGGGTAAGGAAAGGATGGTTATGGCTAGGACTATGATAGGATGGACTTAGATTTGCCCTTGGATGAGTCACTTACTTGAACGTAGCCTTTGTTGGAGTCCACGGTTTGTTCTTGCCACATCCACGGCCGTGGACTTGGTAGAACAGCCCGTGATTCTCCCTGGTCCGATGGATCTAGCTTTAAATTGTTAGAATGTTGAAATCCTAGTGTTTGTTGAGTTAATTCTACCCTAGGGTGACCTAGTGTTAGCAACTAAGTGTTAGAAGAGACCTACCCGGTGATTCTTACTCTTAGATTTCAAAGATGACAAATCCTAGGTAGTGGTGAGCCTCATAAGCCGCCATTGGACTAAGTGTGCTAGGATAGTTATTTAGGACTGACCCTTCCGAGACTTACCCGGTAAAGATAGGTTAGATCCCTAGGTGATAATCCGGTTTGTGTAGAATTCCGTCCCTTAGGTTCTTAGAGACTTACCCGGTGATAAGACCTTAGGAACGGATTAGTGGACCATGAGACCTACCCGGTGATTGATCCCAATCTAGAAACACTCACTCCCAACATATCATAGTTAATCCAAGGAATGATTAGATAGCCTGAGTCCTATGCCATAACCGGAATTTCCAACCCCTAGAATCCGCTTTCTCTCTTGATTCATATCTCGTGTTTAGCTTGTTTGTTTGTGTTGATTCGTTAGCTTAGTTGATTGTTTACTTTGCATCATTTGTGATCCTTGATTGATCACCTAAAAACCAACCAAAAACATTGAGGTTTTCATTTCTTTATTCCTTTCTCTTTTCAATAACCTAGATCTTCACTAAACTTAATCATAAATCGAATCAATCTCACCTTAGTCTTTGTGTTCGACCTCGGAATACTATCCATACTACGAACGTCCCGTACACTACGGGTGCGCTAGGAGTTATGAGAAATATAACGAGTTTATAAATTTTAAAACCCATTGCGTATCACATCTTGAGCGTAACAATCATGTCTTGATTTTATTTGCCATGAAGCATTCTCTTAGAGTGATCTATGAATGGAGCACATCACCAAAAGGTTTTGAAATGCTTTTCATTGATTTTTCTGACTTATAATCCATTCTATCTTGTATCCAAGATTTGGAACATTGCTTGGGGACAAGCAAGGGACAAGTATGGGGTATTTTGATAGCATGTGTTATAGTCTATATTTTGGGGCTAGTTTAGACATTGTATCTTCATAAATCTGCATGTATGAATGTATGTTCTTTGATTATATTGTTGTTTCGTCTACCTTTGCGGGAATCGAGGTCTACACCTAGTTTCGTTGTAATTGTAGGTAAAATGGCACATTTTGGACCAAAATGGAGCTAAGGAAGCTAAGGAGTCATTGGAACTACATTTTGGAGCTTTAAGAAGATCTCAGGGAGCTTGGAAATGATTAAGAAGATAAATTTTGGACCAGATTCGAGATGATTCACATTCAGTTGAGATTTACCTCGGTCAACTACAGTATCACCTCGACCGAGGTGATCTTGATGAGCGTCCCGACCGAGGCAAACACCCTGTCACCTGCGAGATCTTTATTTTCGGCTGAGACCTTCTATTTTTGGAAGGAGGATATATTATATTTTTGGCTGGATTTCTGGAAGGAAGATATTATATTTGGCTGATTTATTTTAAGAGATATGAATATATTTTCTAGGAAATTATCTTTTTAAGATATCTTATCTTTAAAAGATAATTCTTCTATATAAAGGGTTGAATTTTCTACAATTCAGTCATGCTTGGAGCATCCAGCAATTGAAGGGTTTTCTGGAGTTTTGAAAGAAGTTAAAGGAAGCTATTGAAGGGTTGAAGTTCGAGGAAGGAAGGAATCATAGATGGAGTTGGCTTTTGAAGGAGTTTTGTAAGATCTTCTTAGATTTCTTTTGGTTTGTTGTCTTTGCTGATTTGTGACTGAGGAACGCTTGTTTGTTGATTGTTTTGATTCAGTTATTGAGACATTTTTCTTAAGGTTTTCTTGTTCAAATATTGATTCATTTCCTATTAATTTGATTATTGTTATCATGATGATTGTTGGCTAAGTTTCTTATGCGATTCTAGGGTGATTGGCTGAAATTTGTGGGAAAGACGATGATAGAATGATCTTAATCCCAGCAGGACCCTGAAAGCTCGAGCCTTTACCTTAACCGTAGAACACCTCGGTCAGTCATTGAACATCTCGGCCGGGATGGAATATAACTGAACGAGGTGAACCTTTTCTGAATCTTATATGAGTTAAGAGTTTAAGTTTGTCAAATCCTATCCTTGTTATACCTTTCCTGGTTCAATGCAAGCCTAGGATAGGACTTACCCAGTGATTCCTTTGTTTGTTTACCTAAGATCATGAGTGTAGGTAATAAAGGTTTATCCTTTATTGGGGTTTGAGTGTGCCTTCATCCCATCTTTGTGAGTTAGTTTGAGACTTACCCGGTAAAGGTTGATTCTATCCCCTTGGGTGGTGTGTTGGTTTGAGATTATAGTTCCTTTTCTTAGTGCCTTGAGACTTACGCGGTAAAAGGATCTTTGGTTTGGGATAGTGAGTAGTGAGACTTACCCGGTGATCTATTCCCACCTTAGAAACACCTTCCCTTTACAAACCTCAGCTTTGTCCGCGTTATCTTTTGAGATCTTGAGTCGGAACCACAATTAGATGCTTTAATTTCTAGAATCCGCATTTCCTTTATCTGACTTTATATCATCTTTGATTGCTTTAATTAGTAGTTATTAGCAATATTTGACTACCTGATTTCGTGCTTTGTTTCACCATTGTCCCTGTGTTCGACCCATGAAATTCTTGCTTTTATTACAATTGATCCGTACACTACGGGTTCGCATATTGTTCAAGCATACTTCTTGGGTTATAAATTTTAAAGCTTGCACACATCTTTTGGAGTGAACACGAACCTTTTATTCTAAAGCTACTTGACGACTACAGGAATCAAGGCTAAGCATGTCCACGGGTCACGGGTCACCCGTGACCCGGCGGGTTACGGGTACGGGTAAGGGTCGAGGTGACCCTTACCCGTGACCCGGCGGGTCATTAATTTTGAAAAAAAAATTAAAAAAAAAAACTCAACGGCTAAAAATAGCCGTTGGCGGGTCGACCCGCCGGGTCATCTTTTTTTAAAAAAAAAAATTGGTTTTTAAAATAAAAGAGCCAACCCGCCGACCCGCCGGGTCTGACCCGTGACCCGGCGGGTCGCTAACCCGGCAGGTTGGCCTTTTACATGGGTCCGGGTCCGGGTCACCCTTCCCGGACCCTCGACCCGGCGGGTCCGACCCGTGGACATGCTTAATCAAGGCAAGATAAATATGAGCGATGTGCGAGATTTCTCGATATCTAACCCTAAGGTTGACATATGCTTATATAGGGAAAAATCTCGTTATCTAGGGTTGAACAAAATATATATTTTCCAAAGATAAGATCGGAAGATATGGTTTCTTTTCACTGCTCAATCAAGACGGTCTGAGATTGCATAAGAGACAACATGAATGTTGTCTCACATCGTTTGGGTTTGGAATAGTATGGGCTTGATGAAGTCCATCTACAGTGGTGATATGTGATCTAGTCATCTCAATATATGTGGAGGCACAGTCCAGTAATGTATAAAATCAGTACACTGGAACAAAAAAACTCAAAGTGGGGCCTCATACTTGAGACCAAAGGGGAACTCAACAAGCACTCCTCACCAGCTGACCTATTAATACATTGGTACTAGCACCATGTTTCTTCATAATGAGGTCCCAAAACATCCGAGGCACTGTTCATGATAACAGGTTGCACCGGCTCCGAGCCGGGCCTGCTTGCGATGAAGCCTTGGTCTTGGATCTTGCGATCGGGATATCTTCAGGGGACTTCGTTTTGCAGTTCCTCAGTCACGTAAGATCTTCTCTTCAACAAGATTTTAGGGAGTGTACTTATGACACAACTAATGCCGAAGATGGTTGAAATACAAAAATTAGATAATGAAATGTGGAAAGAGAATGCTTTTATACAAATAGTGATGTATGAAAGAGCAATGATGTATGATATACATGATTCTAAAACCTATACGACCTATATGATAATACATTTGACACTCATCATGCCTAAATGCCACCACATGGTTCCCAGAGATAAATACGGAAATGCATTTAACCATTCGAATCAAACCCTATATAGCTCTACTAACAACAGATCAAGCAACACTTGATATGAATTGGGTAGCAAACAAGGCTTCATTATTTACAACATAAATTAGACATTTAACTTACATAATAGGGTAGCTCTACTAACAACAGATCAAGCAACACTTGATATTAAAGCATTAAAATCAAATTGATAACAAAAGCAATAAACAAACATAAACAACCGATCCAAGTTAAACTGAAATTGACAACAGAAAGATGCTCCTCGGAGCACTTGGGTGAGTAGGATAGTCATCGAGCCCATGACACGGACTCTATTTCATCCCTAGCTGCCTTGTACAGTTCAAGCCTTTTCGAGCACTGCAGTCTCCTCTCCATCAGTGCAGGGTCTTCGTCAAGTAACCGTCCAAGCTGTTTACCCTACAAATTTGAAACCATCTTACATCCGCCTCAGCTAAAAAATGTCCGGTTCCAAATATTATTTCTTTCTTTGGGTGAAAGCACACAAGCTGAGCAATGGGATTTGATGGAAGTGTTACATGCAAGAAAATCCACTTCTAAGGATATATCAAAGCCTGAGTTATATAACAAAGTCTAGGTTACCAGCAAATCTGATTTTTTTAATCAGTGAACAAACAGCATAAAGCCCCAAAAATCAACAAGGTGCCTGTTGACTAAGGGCTCCGTAAGAAGCAGGCTTCTAAATAATATATTTTTTTTTTCTAAAACGTAATCTGATCATAAATACAATAAAGAAACCCAAACGGTCAATCCTACATTAATATTATAGCATAGTATGCCAACTCAAATACTCAATCTAGCACATATATTCAGTACAGTGTTTCTATTTAAGAAGAACAATCCTAATATTACCGGAAAACAGTGGCATATCTAAGTTGTTTTTTGTCCATGAAGCGCATGCGCTTATAGCTTGAAACAAGCGCAATATCACTCCATCCCTTCAAGTGTGAGGCTTCACTTTTTTTATTCACCGATCCTAATACACTTTAACGAATCTGGCAGTTTATAAACTATCCAAGTGCTAAGTCTTGATTACTACGTCTTTTTTTGCTTCCAATTTTGGGAAACTAGCAGGCCTTTGCTGGTAGTGGCGGCCGCAGGATTTTAAAAGGGGGCGAAAATTTTTTTCAATAAATATATCTATAAAAATAAAATAGCGATAAAAACAAAGTCAATATGTCATCTACCTACAATAAACAAAAATACAAAAAAAATTAAAAAACATTACACTTAAAAGCGCGGTCCATTTTTTTTTAAAAAAAAATAGCGCCTCCTTAGTTTTTTTTTTTCTTTCAAAAACGTTGCACTATAGTCGCGGTCTAGAACCGCACCTCTATTTGTGTTTTTATTATCTTTATTTCATATATTAAAACGTTATCCTCGACAACGCGTTTTACAAATAATAGTGCGGTCTAAGACCGCGCTTCTACTTCAAACAACAAATCTCGTGCATTTTGGTGAATTATTTCACTCCGAGCTTATTACGGGAAATTCTTTTGAAGTTTCGTTTACTTCGGCGAAAGATCCAAAACAACATTTAAATATAACACAAGAATAGTGATATTTAAAAAATTAATAAATCGTAGAAAAAAAAATTTATAAACAAGAAGCCACAACCCATTTTAAAACGATTTTTTTTCAAAAAAAAAATTTTTTTTTTTTTTTGGAGGGTGGGGCGCCCTGCCCCCCCCTCTAAGGGCCGCCCCTGCTTGCTGGAGTTTCTGCTTATTTGCTTCCAATATTTTAAGAAGCTTTTGAAATTTTATAAAGCTTGTGAATGTTCGGTATCTAGCTTATTTGCTTCCAAATTCAATAAACTAATTTTAGTATCCAAAACATACCTAAAATCTAGGGGCCCTACTTTGTCTACTTGTATAATAAAAGGCCATTTCATCTGATTTAGCTTTTATATTTTTGGTTAATGCACCCTAAAATCTACCGACAAATCTACTTTCATTCAAAATAAGCACATTGATCAGTGAATGGAAGTTGCAGTTTTAGGGCATCGTACTTCTCTAGATTTGTATGAACCAGCATTGTCAAGGATCATAAGGCTTACCTCTCTCCTGCCAAGTTGGATATAGAATTGATTGAGCAACGCCTGTCTAGCCTCACGGACTTGACAATAAACAACTGCCTTGGGAATGGTGAGCTTCAGGCTTTGAGAAACCATATTGATGTAGGAGGATACAGTTGATGCTATCCTCCTGAAGTGTGACTCTGCATATCGGTCCGTAGTGGGGGTGGTGGTAGGGTTCCCTGCTTTTTCAATTTCTTGGGGGAGTTTCCGGAAGAAATCTACAGTTAAGTAAGAAGATTCCATTTCCACCAACCTAGTAACTGTCTTCTTGCTTTCCTCGCGAAACCTTTCTAATGCTTCGCTGGCAGCTGCAGCAATTTCAGTTTGCAAACTAGGGAAGCGTTTAAGTTCCTGGACGAGCATACATTTAGAGCTTAAGCCTCAAAAAATAAGAAAAAGTATTTTGTCTGTACCCAAAAAAAGTACATATATGTCCTTAAGAAACATGAAGAACAAGTCTAACCATGGTTTCTGCAAGGGACTTCCTCACTAGTTCCTTCAAGACAAAGTGAACCTGCATAGTTTTATTAGAACTAACGTTCAGAATATGACAGTTTGAAAGCTGCTAAGTTGCATGGCAAGCTTTACCAATAATAAACTTGAAAGTGAGAAGAAAACTGACTTACAGCATCAACAGAAGCCTCAGCAGGACCCCTGAAATAATGCAGTGACCCTTCAATAAGACGCCGATAACCTTGCTCTGGAGCTACAAGATGAGGCTGGTACCCATCAGATTCTGACACCACCTTCCTAACATTCTGGAGGGAAAGATGACGATCAAAGGGAAGCTTCCTCAAAGCAGAAGGAAGTTGGTTGTCAAAAACCCCATATATACGATCACCTCCAGGACGCCTGAAGATCAAACGGAGCATAAATTGGACGAACAAAGCATGCATATCTAGGAAAAGGTAAAAATATAAATGAGAACATTGTTATGTTAAGGATCATGTCTGAAAGGGACGGGACATCTAAGTATAACCAAAATTGAGGAACCATGAAAATACCGCAGTAAAAAAAATTCAAAAGTGTTGAAGAATCACTAAAACAATCCTCTGATTAAAAAAGCAACAAAAAAGCACATGCAGCCGTATAATGAGTGTCCCTAGTCCATAGAATTAAAACAATTTAGAGCTTAGAAGCCTATTTTAAGGATTTGGCAAGATGAACTTGTTTTTGTATGCAAGACAAAAAAAGCAAAAAAAAAGAAGGACCCATTTACACTAGAATTATATTAATTTGTTCACTACACTCTTGTCAATATGTATATTTACAAAAATAGAGAACTTGTGTTGGATTGACACTATCTAAATAAGGCCCAAGTTTAAAAAGGAATGCAGATAGAAATAAAATAGAAAAATTCAGGATGCAAATCGACATAGTGCTAAACCAAAAAAAATGCTACCAAATCAGAGAGTGACGAAGATAGCAATATAACATACCCTCCATCCAAATGCTCCTTGAATATCCGATCAAATGCACGGCAGAGTTCAAGAATAGTATACATTTGAGCCTGGAGTATAGCATCTAGGTTAATAACTAAATGCAGTGTCATTACTTGAACTTCACAAGGAAATATTACTCACCCCTGCATCAATCCCAATTGGCCTCCCAAGACGGTCCGATTCTGATTCTAGTTCATCAATGTTTTTGTTTATCAATGAAGTAATACTTGGTATCTTGGCCCTAATAACGGACTCCAAATGCTGAAAATCCAGGGCGCACATCACAATTATATTTTTATTAAACACATTTCTATTACTGAAAACGAAAATCCTCAAATAGTTACACACCTTTGAAAGAAGTTTTGCAAGATAATCTGATCCCATTTTGTTGGATAAGTGTGAATAATCAGGACTGGTTGCGAAATACTCCTTTTCCTTCCGCCTTGCATCAATCATATCAACATTTCTATTGATATCCGCCTGCGAGCGATTCACTATGCCGACCCATGGATGTTGCAGTCTATATGATCTTCCTTCAAGAACCTTCACATTACGATTTTTTTTTTAAATCGTAGGATAACACTCCATCCAGACATTTATGGATTCCAAAGCACTTCACAATTTTCTATTGGGGTTATAACAGGAGCTAAGAGTAAAGTTAAAAAGTAATTGGACATGCATCACAAATGGTTACAGTTTCCGTTGATTAAAAACATTAGGTCCTATGTAACTTTATCATCATTGTACGTTCTCCTTATACTGATAGATAATTAAAAGAAGGTAAGCCAGGGGTGCTTGAGCTGATGATAAACTACATGCTATACCCTTGTTCATTCATCCCTTAAATATAACTTCCATTCATATATGAATAGCTGCTAGTACAAAACAAAACTGAAGTCCAATAAAGATTAAGGGAATGACTGAATAAAACATACATCTAACGCATTTGTTCCTTTATCCATTAGATCTAACTTTGTTAGAACCCCAAATGTGCGTTCACCTGTGCAAGATACAACAATAAATCAGAAGTAAAGGAGACAAAGAATGAAATGAATTACAGATATGAATGGGGTTCGTCGTCAAGCATAAAATTAGAAACACAGTACCCGAAGGGTCCACTTCTCTAGCAAGTTTTATAGCATCTGATGTTGCAATATCTTGATTGGCAGGAGATATAGCCAATATGATGCAATTGGGCTGCACAAAAGATAATCCACCAGAACATGTATAATTGATTTAATCAGGTCAAGAAAAATGAGAAGCATAGAAATTAAAAATACAAAGGTGATAGCGTACCTTCTCAACGTACGATCGGACCATATTTTCAATGTCTGCGACAATACTATCTGGCTGTCCTTCTGCAAGACAGAACTCATAGCTAAGCCAAAAATGTGAGGCGATTTTTTCTTTAGATATCAGCTTGTAAGAATAAGAATAAATCACTTACCAACAGCAACCTTTGTCAACCCAGGCAAATCGATGACGGTTAAATTGACAACTGCTAAGATCAAGAAATAATCAGCAGATATCAAGGACAAACTCACAACTCGTGAATTAAACAATTTTGATATCCATAAGGTCACGGTCACTCCTGGGTACAGAAATATATAAAGCATAAGAAGAAACATTTCATAGTCCTTAAAACAAAAATATGAGACTAGGTCTAAGTATCTCCTCCTGAATGCTTGATGAAGAACAGATGAAAAACTAAACAAGCATGCCAAAGTATCAAAATAGCATTTCTGTTTGTTACCGTCAAACAATTGCCTTGACAAAGGAATAATAAATAAAAGGATTTACCATTGGAGGAATAAATGCTGAGTTGTATCGGAACTGGAGAAATCTGTTTTGTCTTCCCAGTTACTCGATCAGTTTCATCTTGGATCTCCTTACGAACCAAAGCTTCAAAAGAAGACAGCTAGCAAAAGTAAGGTCTTTGCTTGATCATCCACAGGAAAACAGATAAACCGTGGAGCACATTTTACAAACTAATACAAGTTTTATTTAATGAACATAATGCTTCCTGGTTACTGGATCAGTATTATCTTCAGCATTTTGTTTTGTCTTTGTATAGTCAGCCAATGATATTGGGCTTCACGTCCATTCCATATTTAAACCAATTGTAGCAAAAAATGCACATAATATTGTCCAATTCTCTCTAAAAGTGGAAGGCAGCTCGTAGGCCAAAACAATCATGTCTTCTTAGAGGGCAAACCCCTAAGTAATTAGCAAAATCACTTGGACGTGTAGACAAAAGCAGATAACTCACCAAAGTCAGTAAATCGACGCTTGGGCAAGTGAAGGAACTCAGCAAATTCAGGCGTTCCCTGCTCTGTTTTGTGCAATTGCAACACCAGAGGCCTCCTCGTCACAATTCCTGCAAACACATCGTTATCCCTAAATGATCAGCTCCCAAATTCCCTTCCAGAATTCACATGCAACAGCTCACAATTGATTAACAAAGAAAAAAAGCGGGAAACGTTAAAATAAGAAACTCGAGTGAAACCCTAACCAGATCCTCGAGGCAGAAAGTCACGTCCTACTACACTCTCGAGCACTGAAGACTTGCCAGAACTCTTCAAGAAAAGCAAATCAATCGCTCAATCAACACAACAAAACAACAAAAAATCGAAGAATTAAACCGAGGAACGGAAAGTCTGTATTACCTGGCCACCGACAACGGCGACGGAGGGAAGAGCCTCCCAGAGAGAAGAGAAGGAGCTGTCGCCACCGCCATGGTCGCCAAGGACAGTACAAGCTCTCTGGATTCTGTTGACGAGTCCAATTAAGCTCTCCATGGTCGTCATCTTCTCACTCCTCAACAACAACACAAATCCTCACAAGAGAGAAAATTACTAACGAGTAGACAGAATTTCGCAGTTAGAGCTTTGTGGAGAATTCTAGAAGCTGAGCAGAGAGTGAAACAGGGAAGGAACTACAAAGAAGAGGAAGCGACTTTGCCGAGTCGGAGAGAGGAATGTCGAAAGGTTTGTTGGTCGGGAAAGATGCTGAGAGTGACAGTACAGATTGTGGTCTTAATTTCAATTTCATTTGGATTTTCTTGGGGGATGGGGTCGTGTAACGGATAAATATGTGAAGAGTATAATTCGTCCGTTGGGTGCGTTCAAAATTTTTGAATCGCTATAAAATTATGGAGTATGACCGCGCAAGACCACATTAAGCGGGCCCACTATACCCACCCAGGTCCACCACTCATAATAGTGGAGTGCCTACTTTGAAACGTATATTTTTTTTTAATAACGGAAATCAGTTCGAACTATTAGACGGCGCACCATCTAGAGGGTCGAAAGGGCGAGAAAGATCGGCAGACGGACAAACCGTTGTGAATGTCCGCAAACAAAGGAGAAAGAAATGTACAAAAATATATCAAAAAACTCAAGGGAAAGCAGGTAGATTCAGCCATCAGGAGGCAACAAGCATAAACATTCATCTTCGAAAGAAGTACACAGGTAGGAAGCATGGGGAACAACTGTGACACCTCAGATTTGGATTAAAACAGATCCGTCAGGAGTCGATAACAAATCCACGCCCCCTTCTCGACAAACGCTCGAAATCACCATCAAAAGACATCATCAAACCTCAGAAGACGAAACTGCAGATTACGGGTATTATGATGTATAATGGTGTAATACTTTATGGTAAAAAGAATAATGATTTGAAGATAGAAAATTGGTCATAGAGGGTTAATTTACGAATTGGTTTAGAATAAAGTGTTGTTGTGTGTTAACACGAAAAATGGAAAAAGTTTTATTGGGTAGTGGGATGTATTCGTTCCGTGAGTTTTGTTGAATTGATTACACCAGATGATTGGGCAATGAAGTTTGAGTCTTTAACTCATTTCACACTTTAACAATTGTTGTCATTGTTTGTGTTTTCGGTGTCGTTAAGCTAAGATCGGTGCCGTTTGGGCCGCGAGATTAGTGCACGAATTATTCTCCGCATGACAGTTCAAGTTTATGTTTATGTTTAATTATTTTATTTACCTCGGTAAGAGGACTTCTAAAATTATCAAAACTCCAACAAAAGTAACAAAGGTTGAGGAGAGTTGATAATAAGGAAATAGATCATAGAAAGTATTAGAAGAGTTGGCTTAAAGGAATGGACGGGAAAATTAATTGAAAGAATCAACTGACAAAATGAGTTAGAAATTTGAGGCTTCAGTAAAATTGATAAGGGGGTGGACTTCTTCACATCATCCTTGGTAAATACTTCACAGTATATAAAAGATTTTTCGGCGAGAAACTAGTCGATAGACTAGACACCGCCTACGGTGTGGAGATCAGAGAAGGTGATGACCATTTCGAGTGCTTTTTTGTCGAGATCCGAGAAGGAGAATCCGTTGGTGGAGTGCTGATAGCCGATAGCCAAGATCAGAGCTTGAAACATATAGTATTTTATACTAAGAGTTATGATTATGTAGTGTTGTATTGTTATATGCTCGATCCTGACGGAGTTCGCCAACCCTTAAGAGCACCATTCCAAAATCGTCGTTCATCCATGACCAAATTACCCTTGCTTTCTTGGTCATGGACCGCTAGTCTTCACCGGTCAGAACTCACCAACCGTCAAGCGATATTATCTTTGTTCACTAGTAGTGGGCTTACTATATAACAATATCAAAAAAGATTATCGCTCAAATATAGAAGGATCTAACAAAAGTTATTCACCCTTTTGTCAATATTTTCTTCATTTTAAATCTTCGTTTTATTTCCAAAAGTTTAAATTGAGCATATTTTCAAGAAAATTAAGTGTGTTATTGATGTTTAACTCAACTAAGATATTTGACCACTCACAATACTTTTTCAATTGATCTCGAACTTTATATTTTCATTCACAAGGGTGTTTTAGGTTAAAACACTTAATCTATCCTAACCGGTTTTTTAATCAAAATATTACGTATAGTCGTGATGGTATATTAATACACGTTGGAATGTTATTAAATTACATACCAAAAGGGCTACGATCAAACAAAATTGCCCTCAACCACTTGCTAGATTAAAAGGTCTGACCGTTTTTTTAAGGGTATTTTAGGTTGAAACACTTAATTCATCCTAACCGTTTTTTAATAAAAATAGTATGTATAGTCGTGATGGTATATTAATACACGTTGGAATGTTATTAAATTACATACCAAAATGCCTACGATCAAACAAAATTGCCCTTAAACACTTGTTAGATTAAAATATGATGTGAATTATGACCTATATTTAGATATACATTTACGTAGATTTTTCCTTTATTTTGCATGCATAAACATGAATTCATGACATTTAAACTCATATTTGCATACGCTGTTAGAAAAGATGTCTACACAGATTATTGTTAAATTTGTAGGCAATATGACGAATTATGGAGCAAATGACATATTTAAGGATTAAGCCTTATGCGGAACAAAAATGAGAGCATAAAAGGAAGCTAGGAACGCGTTGAAGTGAACTCTAATACCACGGAGCGAATTCTGATACCGTTGGAGTGAGCTCTGATACCGCAGAGTGAGCTCTGATACCGTAGAGTGAGCTCTAATACTACGGAGTGAGGTCTGATTCGCGCCAGAAAAGGATCTGATACCAGCGGGCTCAATTTTTTTTTCGGCCCAAAAATTAAGGGTTTATCGTTAAGCTATAGTTTATCTTTTAGCGATGGTTTATCTTTTAGATGCGATCTACCTTTAAAACTCATGCTTGTAAAACCCTAGATTTATCCCTATAAAGACCATGCACAATCAGAGGTGGAGTTGGGGGCATGGGAGGGGCCACCGCCCCTGCTGACATTCCGGTGACTAAGAGGTAATGTAGGGCACTGAGGGTATGAATCTTCGCCATCGAGCGCCGTGGACCAGGACCACCATGGACGTGGAGGAGAAGTTGGACTGAAGTTGAAGGAGTCAAGCCAGCTGAAAATCGAACGAAGATTTGAAGACCTTTCACTCGCTGAATAGCGGAGGCGTAGAGCTAGAAGAAACCTAAAACATGCTCTCTTTTTTTTTTTTTTGCAACTAATAGATCTTTTAAAATAGAAAAAGTTTAGTCCAATACTTTTAATAAAAAAAAGTCTATATATCTACCCTTAACCTACTTAATTAATCAAGTCAATTTTACTTTCAATTAAGCATTCAATCATGAATCTGCCGGCAATTTAAAAATCCTTCGTCAAGTCTGCGCTTAGGTCGTGAGTCGCTGACGGCCTATATTCGATTTCATCCTATTACATATTCAATTCTCTAAGTTGTTAATTTTAGTTTAAATTCGACGTTCGTGACAAAATTGTAAGTTTGATCTTCCTTCTCTTAAAATTAAATTTATTTATAGGGGTTTTTTTTATTTGCTTTAAAGTAGATGTTTTTTCTTAGGAATAGTTGCTTTTAATACATATATTGAATAAAAATAATTTTTTTTAGAACTCGTCCCGCCCCCGCTGGCTACACCATTGTGTACAATGGTTTGGTTTTTAACCTCATTCCTTAACTCTCTCTCCTCCACACCATCTTATAAAACTCATTCTACTTTTTTTCCACATTCATGGTTTCTTAACTATAATTTCTTAACTCTATATTTATTTACACAGCATATTTCTATATTTTTATTTTTACTTTTATTTATAATCAAATTTAATTTAAAATTTTATATAACATGTATAATAAATTAATAATAAGTGAGAATGATGTATAATTTTTTTATAAAAAAACACTTTATTAAAACTTACAAAAATAAAAATACATTTCAAATTTATAATTGAAACATACAAACTCAAACAAACAATTACATATAAAATCATTAATAAAACGACATCGTTTATATGATGTATAATGTCTCGTAATATACTAAACTTCATGCCTAACATCCGTTATATATTAGTTTTATGTGCAAAGTAATTACATATATAATAAAAATAAGCATATGTAAAGGGATATTATACTTCTCTCAACATATATTTTTCATAAAATCATATTTAATTTTAAAGATATACAATATGGTGTTCATGTATAGAGAAAAATAAATTATTTATATTAAACAAATTAATTTTGTCTAAACATAATTATTTCAGCAAAAAACTAGTTAAATTATGAATCAAAATCTTTTAGGGCAAATTTGCTAACTAGGCTTTATTAAGAAATCAGGATACTAACTACGCTTTTTTATATTTTCAATTAACTAAGTGTACCCCAAACACTTTTTTACTGTCAAACCTAATTTACCCAACTGAGCAGCAACGCAATGCGTCCTTTCTCTCTCGCTTTAACACCACCCATTTTCCACCCCAATCTGAGTCTTCTTCATCTTCTTATATGAGCAGCAACACAGATTCTCTCTCGAAGACCACCACCATCCGCCGTCGCTGTTGCTTCTTTGTTCATCTTCATCTTCTTCGTTGAGACTAATTTTGAGATTTTTCTGGTACGAATTGTACCAGAAAGACACTCATCTTATCTAAGTCTTCGTTGAGCCCTAATTTTGACATTTTTCTCTTGCTTTGTTTCAGGTTGGGATCCAGATCCAGATCCAGATCCAGATCTAGATCTGCCCTGTCATGTGCCACCGTCCAGCCACCGCCTTGTCGTTCCCGACCGAGGCCATGGAAGGAGACGAAGACGAGGTGTTAGTGGTGGCCATCCAAGCAAGGAGATTTAGGCATGACTGTTTTACCAGAAAAGGTAAATCCTTAGTTTTCACATTCTGATGAGCTTGGACACTTGCAGATTTAGATTGGTTTCACATTTACATAAAGTAACGTGCCATGGCTCCACATTCATTTCATGGTATTGATTAGTTACTCTAGTAACCATAAACTAACATTTGGAATACTCTTATACAATCTCCACTTTGAAATTACAATCGCACATCACCAAAGAATTTTATCAATGCCATGAATTATAGAAGAGCCATGGATTAGTTGAATAGGAAAGGAACTTACCCTAGATATGGTTTTGTATTAACTATTTCCTCAGAGCTGAGATGCTTCGTTCTTCTTCAAGATAAGTGATTTTTGACACCACACTTTTCAGATCATCTATTGTTAATGAAGCTTGAGGCTCAATTGCCTTGATAATGCAATTACATGATGTTTGGAACTTTTCTGCATATCTTGCAACCTCAGATAATGATATTGCTGCACACAATAAGTATTCTAGCATTAGCCTTGTCTTTGATTCTATTATATTATTTATTTATGTTTAATTAATTAATTAATTAATGTATAGTTGGATACTCATAAGGTAGAAGAGTTTTTTTTGTAGCTGAGCCTCAAATTCAATCCCAACTACAGGTTAAAGCTTCAATTGCTGAATCTTTTGAAAATTAGTTTTAGTTTATAATCCTCCTCTAGAAATTTGTAGATTTGCCCTATTCTACAGAGGAATGTCCTGCAAAAGGAATTCTCATGTTTTGGCCTTATAGTTGAAGGTAGAATTAGATGATTCAGTAGATTTCTTCATCATATATTAATCATCCCCTTTGAATTTTGTTTAATGCCCTTTGCAGTTAAACTTAAGATCAAGCAACAAAGAAATCGAAAGGCTACGCATTTATTCAGTACACGACGGGATTCCACTCGCATCAAGGCCTTCAAAGGAAACTACACCGCAAAATTGATACTACAGTCAAAGAGAAAATGGTTTGTAAAATCCGGTATGTAAAATCCGGTATGTAAAATCCGGTATGTAAAATCTGGTATGTAAAGTCCGGTATGTAAATTCCGGTATGTAAATTATAAAAAAATAAAAAAGGACAAAGAAAACAAAAAAATATTATGGTATGAGTTTCTGGTATGAATTTCATACCAGAAACTCATACCAGAAAATTATAAAAAAATAAAAAAACAAACAAAAAAAACTTATGGTATTAAAAAATTTCTGGTATGAAAAAAATTCTGGTATGAGTTTTTTGTATGAATTTCATACCAGAAAATTATAAAAAAAAATAAAAAAGGATAAAAAAAATTCTAGTATGAATAAATTTTTGGTATGAACTTCTAGTATGAAAAAATTCTGGTATTATAAAATTCTGGTATGGGAAATTCTAGTATGTAAAATTCTGGTATATAAAATTCTGGTATGTAAAATTCTGGTATGAAAAATTATGGTATGAAAAATTTCTGGTATGAAAATTTTCATACCAGAATTTTATTCCAGGAAATAAAAAAAATAAAAAATAAAAAAATAAAAAATAAAAATAAAAATAAAAATAAAAAATAAAATAAATTCAGTAATAGTAATTACAACTTAACACTAACTAATGTCTATTATTTTTTTTATTAAAATAAAGAGGTTAATTATTTTTACCTAACATTAAATGAAAGTGGTAAAAAAATTATGGGGTACATTTACTAAATCATATTCTCAAAAAGGCCTAGTATATCAAATTCTCTCAATCTTTTAACCCAAAAAAATCAATATCATTGATTATATACATAACATCCAAGGGTCCACATTCTTCCATTATAAGAATAAATCAAAATGTGACAAATGTCACCATTTAATTGATTCTTACCTTCACAATATTCTCTCTCCTTGTATCTAGCTTCAATCCGTCAAAATGAGTTTTATGTCCATTTAATATTGTAACTTAAAGACTTAATATATATAATATTGATTAGAAGCTTGCATTGTAGATGGTCTAAATATCCTATATCCTTCAACATTGAAACGACCCCCAACGACGAGGACATTGACGGCTGGATAGGAATTGACACTTCCTACCACCCTTAGATCCAATAATATCCAAAGTCATTGAAGAAACCCTAGGAAGGAGAAGGAGAAACGCATTTCGAAGATCTAAGATGAAGATTGAAGAGAAAGTGAAGTTCTTTTGAGGTATTTCTAGTTTTTGATTATTTTATTTTTTGAACACAAGATTTTGAGTTGTCTGTTAATTTTTAGTTAATTTTTGAGATTTGAAATTTTGTTAAGGATTTGTTTGTTTTTATTCAATATTCAACATTTTCTTGATATTCTTAATTCAATATCTTTTTTGATTCTAATCATGTGTGTTGTTGGCTAAAACCTTTGAGATTCTAGGGTGATTGGTTGAAGATTGTGGTTTAGATGATAGAATGAACCTCACGTTGAGATTGGACCCTGAGAGTTGAGTTTTATCTTTGTAGAGAAGGAAAATCGGGCTGTTCTTGAGGAGCGACCGATTTTCATTAAAAAACAAGACAATTTTTCTTTTGTCGTACCTTTGATGTTTTATCCTTAAACCAAGTTAAAGATTGCTTAAACCCTAGCCTTGCTGCAACTTTCTAACCCATATCCAAGAGTCGGAAAAGACTTATCCGGTGATTCCCGTTCTTGAGTGCCAACGATGATGAGTTCTAGGTAATAGAGGACTCAACACCCTCTATTAAAGTTTGAGTGTGACAATCCCTTGCCTTTGTGATTTAACCTGAGACTTATCCGGTGATGGTTAGTTATGTTCCCTTAGGTTGAGTGTTTGGTTTAAGAGTATAGTTCCTTCTCTTAGATCTTTATGCGATAGAGGACTCAACACCCTTTATTAGGAGCCTTTGGGTTAGGATATTGGATAGTGAGACCTCCTGTAACACCCCGAATTCTCAGAACTCGGGACATTACTGGTTAGGACCTCACAATGGGTTCCGACCTCAGTTTGACAACAATATTACTAGGATCTTGCAACAAGACACAAATAAGAAAAAACGAAATTCATAAAAATGTATTTGAAAAAGTATGAATGCAACAAAGTCTAACATCCTATCGTACTTAAACAACGGAAAAGACTAACTGTCTTAACAAAAGGGAAAGACAACAAGCGATAACCCAAACCCCCACTCTAAAGAGTACGGAGACCCGGCTGACCACTACTTCCGGATCACTCAGCTGCTGCTCTAACCTGCGGTAATTCTAATAACACAACAAAACAACCATTAGCTAGTTATCTAAACATTAGGAGAATAATAATAGCACACACACATAGAAATAAAAAACACTCATCATGCTTTCAAACAATCCATTTATTATCTTCATTTAGGTCATTCACTCTAATGATACTTATTTTGTGACACGAGGGATTCCCAAACCTCGCCTCCGCCCCCATGTACCCATCAGGAGTGGATCCGATGCATCTCACCGTGTACCTGGATGGTCTGGGTATAGAGAACCTCCCAGTCTCCTGGCAGAGTTGGGCAGTGATGTCACGGCCCGTTATACATACACTTGAGCCTTACACATAAAAACCACGGTCGTCCTAACAAGTTATTTTTATTATAACACCCATTGCACACACTCAACCATTATCACCCAACTAATATCCAGAAACCGGCTAAGTAAGTCACAAGGACTTACCTTGATCAAAAATCGTTTTCTCAAATCTCAACTCGGTCCGAACCCATGGTAACTCAAACGCTTGTCAAATAAGGCATGTGGATCAAAATCTCATACAGATGTCCAACCTCATATAAAGGAATTACGGAAAAACTCTCTCACGGTAAAAGACCATTTTACCCTTAGTCCCAACATTCTCAAAGTTTATTCTTGAAATTTATTAAGTCCCCTTTGACTAGTTTCTCATAAATTGTGTTTTCCGTGTAGCTACTTATAATTATAAGTTTAAAACTCGAAACATCCAAAAAGGCAACACTCTTCATTCCCAGTTTCTATCTACTCTAATATATATATATACACGTATAAAACGTTGCTTCTCTAAGTAAAACTCGTGTATATACCCTTTACTTATTCTCATTTTTTTATATACACTTATTTATCATTCAATATTTATATTTATTCATATCTGTACATGACGGGTTATATATCCTTACTATACTAAATGTGGGAGTTCTCCAAATGAATAGGGGAATTCCGTTTTTGCCCTTAAATATTGTATTTTCCAGTTTTGCCCTTTCTCATTTTTATTAATTACGGCCCGCTACTTACTACAATGTTGGGCTTCTCCCGTATGTGTGGGTCCATGGGCTGGCAAGTGCTTCTCGTGGGAGGATTAATAATTGAGTTTCTTTCACATTTGTATAGCAGGTCAAAAGGCCCATTATTCCGTGGGTAGCAAGGCATTCAAATATTAGGGTTATACATCTCTCCTCCTTTGTTGCCACGCGTCCCTTTTCTGTCGACGGTGGCTGCATTTCCGGCGCTATGAAACCACGTGCCAGAAGCGTGTTATTCAATAGCAAACTCTAGATAATCCATTTTTTGATTTCCTTCACTCTCTGATTTGGTTTTGCACTGTAAACCTAATTGCATTTTTCCTCTTTCGCTCTTCTTGTTTGGTCTCTAATCTCGGATTTGGTTCCACTGCCGCCAGCACCGGGGACCGACGACTCCTCCATACCTCCGCCACCAACACCGGGGACTGTTGCCGATCACCACGGGCGATGAAACCGAAACCACCACCGTTGGATCTAACCTTTCTCCGTCGTTGGTTCCCATATTCCCTGGCCTCGAGTTATTCTTGAACGCCAACTGCTTAGCAGGTAATGGTTACCCCTTTGGATCTTATGCTCATCTTGGCTTTTTCCTTTCGTTATTTGGTTGTTTTTGATCTATCTCATTCTGCTCTCCTGTTGTTGTTGGCGATTTATTGAAATTAAGATCGCCTAGATCATCCTCCCCAGCTTTTTCCGCCGCAAATTCTAATCCAAATCAACCCCTTCTCTAATCTAATGACCCTGATCTTCAATTGACTGAAAAAAGGGTTTCGAAAAAAAAAGAAAAAAAATTAACTGGATTCATGGCTTCTTCAGCAATTCAACACAGCCAAAACGCTGCATTTGGGTTGAACAAGCCGGTGGGATGTCGGCGACGGATGGCAGCAACAGTGGTGTGTTTTGTCTACGGTAGCCATAGTGGTTCCACTTTGACTTCTCTCATTCCTTCTTCTTCTCAACCTCTTGATCCTTCTTCATCTCTGGATCATCTCCTTCCTTCTTGGGTAAGCCTCTTTATACTTGGATTCGTTCGGTTTTTAATTTTAATTGATTATGGATTTAATCGTTAAATGTAAGTAGTTGAACTTGATCCAGTTGGTCAATGATTCGTGCAGCTCGTGCTCCTTGTTGTTGCACTGTTTAGATGGGTTTGTTTGATTACTAATAGCTTTTGTCAACCTTTCTTTTCAGTTTTTGGATCCTTCAACTATGATTAAAACGGATCCTTTTTATAGCAATTGTTGCCCATATCCAAGAGCCATATGATCGTACACCACTTCCATATGATCGTACACCACTTCCATGTCAACTATGATTAAAACGGATCCTTTGTACGTTGCTTCATTAAAGTTTTCTATAGTAGAATTAGCATTTTGCTAAATCAGTATCAGCTTAAATAATGTTTCTTAGTGTATATGTTCTTCCCAATATTATCAGGCTTTGGGTCCATGGTTATCTTTGAAGATCTTTGTAGTCATAAAAGTTCAGAAAGATCATTCTTTTGCATATTTGACAGGGATGAACCTGCCAGTTGGTTTCAAAACTCGAGTCGGAGAAGAGCTTATCAAGAAGTCCTACTTTCATTAATACCTCAGGTATACCCTACATTACAATTAAAATAAACTTTTCAATAATAAGCAATGGAGAAGATGAAGTAGCAACTAAACAATACCTCCCGGATATGCCAAATGGATGATGTTTGGTTGAGGTCTTGTGCAATGGCGCAATCATATAATAATCCACTTTCCATTGTGTGAATTAAGAAGGCTTCAAGTTTCTCTCTAAATATAAAGAAAATATTGGGGACAGGAGCTCTCAGTCATAGTCAAATTGTAAAAGAAAATGGCAAGATCGTATGGTTCTTTAATCTTGTGTAGTTGTATATTTAGCTTCAAGTCTGTCTTGATGAGCCGTTCTTTATATCATTTCCAGTCATACTCTTTGCTCGTAACTTATATATTTCTCTTTCCATCTGCTGCAAACAGGGTATCAAAATGTTGAAGATATATAGCGTATCCGGGAGCTAAATTTTATTTTATTTTCAGGAATTGTTATAGTGATGTTTTTGAGGAGGATTAGCAGGACATAATTGGGAATGTTGGTTCAAATATTCATTTATTCGTCAGATCTGCAGGACTACAGTCATTGTTCACGAGGGTAATGCATTACCGGATAAAATAACTGTGGTTGAAGCTCATATATGAGCTTCAAGGAAACTGTCGAAGGCTTGAAGGAGAGAAGAAGTTTGTTAACAATTCAACACTCTAGGTAACAATGTTAGGATGGGTGATTACCAAATTAACATTAGTATTGTTTTTCTTACAAATTGCTTGTAAATTAAATTTCTTTAAGATCCAAATTCCTTTAATTCCGAAGGTTCTTTTTAATGACAGTTGAATTCGATACCAAGTTAATATTAAACTTGATTTTCCGAAGGTTCTTTTTAATGACAGTTGAAATTGTCTGCCAACTCTCATTTATGTTTGAAGCGACATGAGCCGTTTTACTGGTTTGATTTAAGTTGCTTATTCTGTTCGATGAATTGTGACTTAGATCGGCGGATTATGAAACCTTGATGTATGACTTTGTGTGCCCTTTTTTTTTGTATATCAGATTTGCGTAATTTGGATGGGCTCTTTGAAAGTTGATTGTGCTCCATGAACTGCCTTTGGGAGAGCCACAATCATTTCTGCTTTATTTATTCATCTGTTAAATCGTACCGCTGGTTTGTATGTGTATTTTTTAGTTTTGCCCTCATGTTTTCCTTCGCATGTCTGTTACCTAACTAGATGCATGGCTTGTGTTTGGGTTTGGGTGTTTTTTTGTTATTACTGTGCTTTAACAGTTTTTTCTTTCTTTGCAGCTTGGTGTCGCTGCGTTTTGTTGTGGGATCTTACTACATGTAAGTTTCACACGGTTTCGTTACTTGCTTCACAATAATAGTTTTGGCTACGACTTTTCATCTTCTTCTTTTCAGCTTTGCATTACAGAGTATTGTCTTCGTATCTTATTGCATGCCAGTTTGATATGTTTGCCTTAGTTTCTGCACATTCAGATCTTTACTTTACCCTCTTTTCAGTCTTCTTTTCAGCTTTGCATTACAGAGTATTGTCTTGGTCTCTTATTACATGCCAGTTTGTCGTGTTTGCCTTGCTTTATTCACATTCAGATCTTTACTCTACTCTCTCTCTCTCTTTTTTTTCTACCCTGCATGCGATGTGGCTTTGATATTCCTACGTGTTTCTTCGTTTCTAGCTTGAGGGTTACTTATCCTTTTAGTTACTGCATGTTACTTAGTTGTTGATAAACTGTATTGTCCCGGTGAAAGAGTTATACTTATCCTTTCTCTCTCTAGGCTTTGCATTTTTAGGTTTTTTTGTGCTTAACCTGACACTTCCGGTGAAGCTTCCATTGCAGATCATGGACCCAACCGTTTTCTTCAGTTGATCCATAATTGGGCATGTTTTTTTATTCAATTTATTTTATGCACTTCAACTGTTCGACATAATGCATGAAAGAAAATTTTTTCCTCTTTAATTATTTGACTTACAATTTTGCTTCTATAACTATTTGACTTCCAAGTTTGCTTCTATAACTATTTAACTTACAGTTTTCTTTAGACGGGAAGAGGAAGAGCTACCATGTACTCAACTAAAGTAAAAATTGATCATCTGCTTTGTTCTTGTGGATTTTATTGTTATGTGTGAATAGTAATGTTCTAAAATTTGCTCTAACTGAGAAATTTCAGTTCAGCCAATTGTTTGTTCATATGATTGTTACAGAAGCTCCGTCCTAAGCAATTGTTGAAAGTATGTAATTTCTTCTTCTAATTTAGTGTATTGACTGTATAGGTATCTTGTCACCTGGGTTTTCCCCCCTCTACTAATGAATGGCTTCTATCACATTTCCTTTTCTCTCTTCTATCGAATATAAATATTTTGTGTATTTGATTTTTCCTTATAGGTTTGGACAAACAAAAATGTTGTGAAAATAATGTTGCTGCTTTGTTGTTGGTTGTTGTTAATTGGCTATATTATAATCATACTTGTTTGAACTAGCCTTATGTAAAATACATTGTAGTTGAAAGTAGATGCTTATTGCATTTAAAAAGTCCCAAATTTGTTTAGAGTATTATATCGGTGTATGTATAATATAAATACTAACAATCACTATATGGCTTACAACCTCGTAAAGTTAAACATTATGAATTGTGATTCTCTAAAATGGAATTTGAAAGTAAATTTTTTGAAGAACTGGTTACATTGGATTCATTTTTTGTTGGTCATTCAAACCGATACAACTAGCTTAACCATTTGTACAGCATGAAGCTTTACTACTGTTGGGCTTTTTGGTCCACTATGAGGTTTGTATCTTTTGATTTTCTTTTAAATGTGTTTGAAGCTGCAATGTTTAAGATTTTTTCCCTTGCGTACAAACCAGAACATCTAGGTCGTTTCCAGCATGATGTGATAGTCCAAACAAATGTGAATGGAGCAATTACTGAGATCGGGATTGGTCGTCATGAAAGTTCCCTCCATATCGTCACATAAGATAACAGATTAACAGGAGGTGCTAAGGTGGGAAACCAGTAGCCAAGACACCTCAGCAGTAGTGGCGGCAAGTGACATGCAACCACTGGAGATTGCAAGGGAGTTGGGAGCCGAGGGTGCAATGAAGGGGCTTACGGAGAATGGGAGTGAGAGAGACAAGACGAAAACTCGAGTCTCCTTGAACTAATGGAAAGGAAGAACTTAAAACGGTGGACATTGCGGTTGATTGATGAGTCATATTGTATTTAGTTAATCTTATGATTAAGCTGATTATGTTTATTGCCTATACCCTGTGCCAAGTATATAGCAAGCTAGCAACATGACTAGGATGATGAACCCTATGATGTTTTTGGTCAAGATTGCACTAGATTGTTGCTAATGTTTTAGGCGCCAAAATGTGGCCAGATAACATTTGTAGGTTTCTTAATATTGCCTCAAGTGATTGTAATTTTATCAATTTACTTCATACAAATTATTTTGTTATACCTTCATCATATTCATTTCAATGTAATAATATTTCCTTTCGATCATTTAATGATAATTTGTACGTTTATAAGTCACGGCGCGCGTGCTACGCACGCGCGAGCATACTAGTATATATATATATATATATATACACTCGGTATACTTGTTTTATAGTTCTACCGTTGATTTATATACTTATACATTCAACATAGGATTCCCATACGGATGTATATAGTTACGCATTCAGTACACTTCCACACCCGATATATACTCGTCGTTTCTAAGACCGCAACTTAAGCTGACACGCAGAAGAGAGACAGGAGGCATGAGGGGAAAGGGCTCACCACCACCGGACTGTAGCTGACCCGAGTAGCGGCTGTCGAGGAGTAACCGCGTGCGACAGGCATCCTGGACCGGCCCGACGCTGTTGAAACGGAGAGACGCGATGCTGCAGTGAGTATTCACGCGAATGTAACAGATGTTTACGGTGAAGGGGTGTCTTACCTTTACTGCAGTCTGAGACGGTTCGATGCGGCAGCACTGGCTGGGGAGGTTAGGCGGCGAGGGTCCGGCGTCGAAGGCGGTGGCTACTGCAGGATTCGGTGGTGACTACGGCTACTGCAAGACCGAAGAGGGCGGCGCGGCGCTGGTCACTGCTGGCCGAAGAGAGGCGGCGCGGCGTTCCGGACGGCCCTCACCGGTGGTCGGATCTGCGGGATCGACAGAGGCGGCGGGCTCGGTGGTTGTTGTCTTGCTGCTGCTGCGGAAGAGAGGCGGCGGTTGGTTACCGAAAACTGAAGCCGAGAAGAGGAGTGACGAGGAAGGAGAAGGCGGCGGGCTTACCAGGCTCCGGCGGCGGTTGGGCGGTCAACAGCGGCGGCACAAGGGCTCGGTGGCGGCTCAGTCTTGTGTTGTGTGGGCTGCGGCGATCGTTTGTACAAAATTAGAGGCTGGCTACAAGGTCATTGGGCCGGGTCTAATTGGGCCTGCTCATCAAATAAAATAAATGGGCTGAATGAAGGTTCGTTATTTGCCCAGAATCGTTAGAAATTACGGAACTTAATTTCGGAATTACTTACGGAATTATTTACTGTATTATGTAAGTTATCATTTTATTATTATTTTTTTTAAAGGTACGGAATTATTTCCGGTTACATAATTTATCATTTTATGTGAATTAAGGTCACATAAAATGATATAAATTAAATCTCGTTTCAAATTTATTTAAAAGTTAAAGGTTGGCGGATCGGAATTCGGTTAAATTCAGTATTAAACGGAGTTTAAAATTTCCGATTATTACATCAGTGCCCTCTTAAAAGAAGTTTCGTCCCGAAACTTAGAATAATATACCTAATCACATGATTTTCTTGGTACAACTTAGTTTTCAAACTTTCCGTTTTCTACCATGCAACTACTCAATCATCATACTCAGACACGCATCACATTAGAACATAACTCCTCAATCCAAATATAAAAACATGAATGGCCAAGCAACACAACATTCGAGTACTAACTCGTCGAAACAAAAGTGACACCTAACCCCGCAAAGAATTCGGGATACTTGCGGCTAAAACTCTCCTCGGTCTCCCAAGTTGCCTCATCAACTACTCGTCTAGACCACTAGATCCTCAACATAGGTATCTCCTTGGACCGCAGACGGCTGATACTGCGCTCCAAGACAGCTACTGGGTACTCTATAATGTATGATCGGGCTCAACTGTCCGATTCTTAAAGTTGATGACGTGACTCTTATCCGGTAAGTACTCTCTCACTGAGGCATGGGGAACGGTGGGCGTACAACCGCTAGTATGGGTAATAGTGTCAAGCGAACTCAAACAGTTTATATATATCAACGGTTCCCTTTCTAAACTCACCTCTAAATCTTTTGGCGACTACTAAAATAACAATAACTTCCTTCCTTCTATTGAATCCATTTGCTCCCGACTTTTCGGAAGATCCCGTCTATAAATTCTGAAACAATGATCTGAGACATCTCCCGACACTTTAATAGGTGGTTAATACCTCATCACCTATTTCTTGTCAAGCTTTCAAATTTATATAACTCCAAACAAATCACACACCCAAGTGAACCTTTTCATATGGATCTTTAATTCCTTAACTTGAAATCATAGTTCCTAACATTGATTTTTCTTCATCTGCGGGTTATGGGCCTACCACGCTTCTGTTGTAACACCCATTAGTCACCGTGGCGTCTTTCTGAGGGTCAACATGATTTACCCACTCCCGCATATACTTTCCTTCTAATACTAGCAAGATCCTCTTCAAACATACCCTTACTCTCTTACTCAACCGTAGTCTGTTCTTAATCAACCAGTAAGCAACCTCTAACCCAATTCTCTCCATATCCTTAAATCATCCTAGAAGGTTGTTGTTGCCTACTTGGGAAATCCTTCAAGGCGTCGGTAAGGTTACCTCTTAGATCCGCAGTCGCTAATATTTCTTCTTAACGGTACCTACTCGTCAATACCAATCAACACTTATACGTCCTCAGTTGATATCGGTCACTCTATAATTGACTTATCTCAATATTCCGGACCTGTTCCTCTCATACTTATATTGGCGTTAAATTCTTGGTGAGCATCATTTGCTCGATTAATCCTTTCATGCTTCACTAATTCGTTTTCTATTCCACACTTCTGTTTCCTTAGGCTAACTCTACTTCTCGAGCTCAAATGGGTCATTCATCTTGACCTAAATAGTCATTCCAAGTCTTCAACGATAGCTGGTAAGTGTCTTTGTAGTTCTGATGATTTTAGTTATCATCCCCTTGCAGTTCCCCTTGCATGGACCGTCGGTTTTGATGACTTAGGTCCCGTGATAATTGGGGTTACCTTGGACTTTCGAGTCCACCAAGGCCGTTCTCATATATACATTCCTTCGCTGGTGTTACCAGCGACATTGCCTTCATGATACTCCGTTATTTTCGCTACAGGGCTTCAACTCTTTGATACCGACATTGCGATTTCTTTCAAATTCCTATATTTTTGAGAAGGTTAAAACCTCTCCACACTTGTAAAGTCTACATTTTGTATCTACACTCCATTGTAGGTATCCCTTCCATGCACATTAGACCTTCATATCCGGGTCGACATTTTATCTCTTTTGGCCTTACAAGCTTGTCTTGTAAACTCTTCTACTAGGTGACTCGTCTTATACATTTTTCTTCTCTGCATCGGTCTCTAACTGTCTGTTGATCATTACTACCCATTCTGTGTTGGATCTTCAGTTGCTTTGTACTCTTGCATAGATTTCCTAAGGACATCCTCATTTCAAAACTTTATTTAAAATTCATCATAACCCGCAAATTTTGATACATGACTTTCCTTCTCACTGGATAAGTTATACACTTGATTTACACTAAATCCATCATAGTGTCATCAGTCCGTTGGTATGATTTTTTTATTAAACATCCAATGGTACCATTTGTATACAACACATTAGGTGCATATGATTTTCCCACCAATCAAATTTCTCGCATCGCATTTATTATGTCTTCCTTATACTCATGTCGCTTTACCTTCTTTGATATTTACACCCCGTAAAATAGTTAAATCCCTTTGAGTTTTCACGTACACGCTTTACAACTACGTTGGTTGGTCTTATTACTTTCATCAACTCTTAGGTCATCAGTCCAGCTGAATTTTCCATGGAGTACTTCCCTTTCTCCTTAAATAACAGTCTTTAGTCCTTTCGATAACCATCTTATTGGTGTGATACCGGATCCATATAACAACCTTTAGTCTTTCACTTTTACTCATTCTCATGTCTGTTTTAGTCGACCTGTAGATTCTATCTGCAATCACCTCACAACTTGACCACACATTTCACCAAGGCTTTACATCATACTCTTTATGTTTGTGCCGCCTCGGAATTTCCAATTATTTTGTGTCACATCTTTAATCACAAGGGTTTTCCTTGTCAATCTAGACAGTCTGACCCTACTTTTTCTCGAAGGAGCACCATCAGTCTTACTTGTGTGGAATGCTAAGACATAGGACATATTTCCACTCATCTACTTCCTCTTAGTCTTCTAGTTCTTCTTACAAGGATCCCTTCATTCTAACTCTGATATGTATCTTTCGTAGTCAGTAGTAGGTAACTACTCCCAACCATTTCCTTTACACCATTACTATCATGAAGGGTCATTACTGGCCGTCAAGAGCTGCTCTTAAATTTCTTATTTAGAGTTACTGACTTGAACTTATTCAGTGTTACTAGCACTCGTATTGATTGGCTTCACAACTGCCGCAATTGGTCGCTTTAAGGATTCCTCCTCATGTCAATAAAGTTCTTTTGTAACTCTGTGGTTATTCTTATTATTTGGCAACCAGTCACCACTAGTTAACCCGCACGTATAAAGTTACAGTTGTTACCAAGTAGTCTATAGTTGACCTTCTACAAGATCATAGGCTTACGTTTCTTCTATCTCTTTGAAATTTGATAAACCTGGTGAAAATCTATCTTCTCTAGTTTCTCTGCTTATCTTCTTTAACTCTTCTATAATCTACCCTTCTCTTTCGCACTATCAGGGCGTTATACTCTTACCGAGTTTAGAATTATCATTCATCTACCATCAACGGACTCATCAATTCTCTCACGATAGTTCGTATGTGCATCGTCGTGATTACTTTTACCTCAGCCATCAGCTGCTCGTGGTTCCCGGGGTAAATCGTTGGTGTTGAAAATTTTAAGTCCACTGGTGAGAGGGAGATTATTGTGGGCATTCGGGTACGCCGAGATCCTTCTCACAACTCCCTTCTTTGATTGGTATAATAATGCTGTCTTTATAGTGATCCCTTTGACTCTGCTTTCAGGATTCTATGATTTTGATATTTGTATCACGGTCCTTGCTGTCACTCACTTGTCTTCTAGAAAGTCACTCCGCTTCCATGTTGGTGAAATCTGCCTTTCACTTGTTGGCAACGCGTAAGCTTCCATTTTACAGCTCTTTAATTCTTCATATTTGGATGAACAATGTATTTCATGTAGACTTCTATGCTTTTGACTGTCTTGGGTATCCATTTTGATTGTGGTGTCAAGTAGACTGTCGAGGTGATCATATTTTGTTCTGTTTCTGGCATCAACTTTCACCTTCTGGTCCGTCAGTGAGCTTGAATTCTATATCTCTTGTCTGAGTCCTCCACCTCTCTTTGACTTCCACACCTATGCTTGTTTCTGCCGCCATCTTCTTTGTCTGTAACGTTACTTTCCACCACACTTGAAATAATTTATGGGTTGTCTTTCCTAACTTGTATACTTGCCGGTCAGCCAACGCTTTTCCGGAACTACTCTCATGTATTCTCTTCATTTGGTCCTATTGAGTTCACTTGGGGTTCCCTTCTTGTCTTCGTCGTTGGTGTTGTCTTTTAGTCTTCACTTTTCCGTCTTGACGTTCCTTAACAAGTTCGAAGGAGTAGTCTGTCGTTCGTCTACCCTAATGCACATAAGATGTGCATACTAATCTTCACGTTGACACCCTTCAAAATCTACTTAGATGTGTCAAAGGGGTGAGAAACTCATTATACTACCTCCGTCAAGGACATAACATAACTATAATTTCTACTAATCTTCGGCATATACCTATCTATATAACATATCTTTATAAACAAGCTAAAAGTCCAACTACAGTAAAACCTAAAGTCCATACTAAGCATACTGAGATCCGCGGTAGTAGTGGTGGTCAACCGTACTTTTCTATCCCCAACCAGACTATGCATGCATTTGAAAACCAAAAGTCCTTTTTAAAACTCAGATCCCTTTTCGGGTTCTGCTCAAGTACTTATTCGGTCTTTCAGAAGATTTCAAGTGTCATTGTTGCCAACCTAGAGCTCTATACCATGTCGTAACACCCCGAATTCTCAGAACTCGGGACATTACTGGTTAGGATCTCACAATGGGTCCCGACCTCAGTTTGACAACAATATTACTAGGATCTTGCAATAAGACACAAATAAGAAAAAACGAAATTCATAAAAATGTATTTGAAAAAGTATGAATGCAACAAAGTCTAACAGCCTATCGTACTTAAACAACGGAAAAGACTAACTGTCTTAACAAAAGGGAAAGACAACAAGCGATAACCCAAACCCCCACTCTAAAGAGTACGAAGACCCGGCTGACCACTACTTCCGGATCACTCAGCTGCTGCTCTAACCTGCGGTAATTCTAATAACACAACAAAACAACCATTACCTAGTTATCTAAACATTAGGAGAATAATAATAGCACACACACACATAGAAATAAAAAACACTCATCATGCTTTCAAACAATCCATTTATTATCTTCATTTAGGTCATTCACTCTAATGATACTTATTTTGTGACACGAGGGATTCCCAAACCTCGCCTCCGCCCCCGTGTACCCATCAGGAGTGGATCCGATGCATCTCACCGTGTACCTGGATGGTCTGGGTATAGAGAACCTCCCAATCTCTTGGCAGAGCTGGGCAGTGATGTCACGGCCCGTTATACATACACTTGAGCCTTACACATAA
Source organism: Fagopyrum homotropicum (assembly GCA_033239125.1). Lineage (NCBI taxonomy): Eukaryota > Viridiplantae > Streptophyta > Magnoliopsida > Caryophyllales > Polygonaceae > Fagopyrum > Fagopyrum homotropicum. Next base: position 40,121,053 of record BSWB01000006.1, on the reverse strand, counting down.
AAACCACGGTCGTCCTAACAAGTTATTTTTATTATAACACCCATTGCACACACTCAACCATTATCACCCAACTAATATCCAGAAACCGGCTAAGTAAGTCACAAGGACTTACCTTGATCAAAAATCGTTTTCTCAAATCTCAACTCGGTCCGAACCCATGGTAACTCAAACGCCTGTCAAATAAGGCATGTGGATCAAAATCTCATACAGATGTCCAACCTCATATAAAGGAATTACGGAAAAACTCTCTCACGGTAAAAGACCATTTTATCCTTAGTCCCAACATTCTCAAAGTTTATTCTTGAAATTTATTAAGTCCCCTTTGACTAGTTTCTCATAAATTGTGTTTTCCGTGTAGCTACTTATAATTATAAGTTTAAAACTCGAAACATTCAAAAAGGCAACACTCTTCATTCCCAGTTTCTATCTACTCTAATATATATATATATACACGTATAAAACGTTGCTTCTCTAATTAAAACTCGTGTATATACCCTTTACTTATTCTCATTTTTTTATATACACTTATTTATCATTCAATATTTATATTTATTCATATTTGTACATGACGGGTTCTATATATATATATATATATATATACACTCGGTATACTTGTTTTATAGTTCTACCGTTGATTTATATACTTATACATTCAACATAGGATTCCCATACGGATGTATATAGTTACGCATTCAGTACACTTCCACACCCGATATATACTCGTCGTTTCTAAGACCGCAACTTAAGCTGACACGCAGAAGAGAGACATGAGGCATGAGGGGAAAGGGCTCACCACCACCGGACTGTAGCTGACCCGAGTAGCGGCTGTCGAGGAGTAACCGCGTGCGACAGGCATCCTGGACCGGCCCGACGCTGTTGAAACGGAGAGACGCGATGCTACAGTGAGTACTCACGCGAATGTAACAAATGTTTACGGTGAAGGGGTGTCTTACCTTTACTGCAGTCTGAGACGGTTCGATGCGGCAACACTGGCTGGGGAGGTTAGGCGGCGAGGGTCCGGCGTCGAAGGCGGTGGCTACTGCAGGATTCGGTGGTGACTGCGGCTACTGCAAGACCGAAGAGGGCGGCGCGGCGCTGGTCACTGCTGGCCGAAGAGAGGCGGCGCGGCGTTCCGGACGGCCCTCACCGGTGGTCGGATCTGCGGGATCGACAGAGGCGGCGGGCTCGGTGGCTGTTGTCTTGCTGCTGCTGCGGAAGAGAGGTGGCGGTTGGTTACCGAAAACTGAAGCCGAGAAGAGGAGTGACGAGGAAGGAGAAGGCGGCGGGCTTACCAGGCTCCGGCGGCGGTTGGGCGGTCGACAGCGGCGGCACAAGGGCTCGGTGGCGGCTCAGTCTTGTGTTGTGTGGGCTGCGGCGATCGTTTGTACAGAATTAGGGGCTGGCTGCAAGGTCATTGGGCCGGGTCTAATTGGGCCTGCTCATCAAATAAAATAAATTGGCTGAATGAAGGTTCGTTATTTGCCCGGAATCGTTAGAAATTACGGAACTTAATTTCGGAATTACTTACGGAATTATTTTACTGTATTATGTAAGTTATCATTTTATTATTATTTTTTTTAAAGGTACGGAATTATTTCCGGTTACATAATTTATCATTTTATGTGAATTAAGGTCACATAAAATGATATAAATTAAATCTCGTTTCAAATTTATTTAAAAGTTAAAGGTTGGCGGATCGGAATTCGGTTAAATTCAGTATTAAAAGGAGTTTAAAATTTCCGATTATTACACCTCCCCCGTGATCTATCCCACCTACGAAACATCTTTCCTTGCAATCTCATCTTTGTTCATAGATCATTAGAAGTCTTGAATCGAAAATCACAATTAGATACTTTGATCTCTAGAATCTGCGTTTTCCCAATTCTTGCATACAACCTTGTTATTTGTCTTTTATTAGCATATTTGTCTAAACTAGATTTCTTTATCGCTTGATTTCACCAAGTCCTTGAGATCGACCCTGAAATACTTGTTTATATTACGATTGATCCGTACCCTGCGGGTTGGCTATTACTTTTATTCTTGGTATAAATTTAAGGCTTATTTGCACACACACTTTTGAGAAAACAAAATACAGTTTCATTTTCGACGATACAATTGTAGTCTATCCTCGTTAGCAATTTTGCGCATGACACTTAAAAAATATATATTTGGGATTTTATTAAGTTCACATTAATCAATGCAACACCCTATTTTAGGAAAGTATCACATAAATTGCAATTACTAAACATACTTATCAAATCATGAATCGGGTAAATCACTAACGACCTTTTACCACTATTACTTTATTAATAGTACTCATGTCATAAACTTATTTAGTAAATAATATATATACCCCTATTTAACCTAATTTTTTTTTCATCTATGGGGAATTATATATAGGGTAAAATTAGAGGGGTTTAGAAAACAAAGATTTATAAAAAAAAGAGCCTATTTGACCCAATTCTTTCAATCAACAATGAAGAACTTCACATGTCATCAATGAGATGGATTATGGAGTAATTAAAGAACATCAGCATGGTCATAATCAATCAAACTCTAGTTAAGATGTGAACCAAATCAATATTCAAATGAAATTCTCATACTCAAAATCTAAATCAACTATATTCAAAAATCATCACACGAAAGTTCAAATACTCACTATTCATGGAAATCTAAAATTTTCAACTCATACCTTAAATTCCTCAATCATATCTTTTAATTGAGTAAAACAAGAAAAATAAATAATAAATCATACCTTTGATTAGACAAATTGAATATCCAAGTGAAAATTTTAAAAAACCTACGAACTCCTCAACAATGGTGGTCTTGAATGAAAGGGAAGGAGTTTGAAAAAAAAGTTGAGATTTGGGATTTTGACGAAGATTTGAGTTGGATCTTTGATTTTCTTTAATAGAATTGAGTTAGAATTGAGCAAAGAGGTGAAGGAATGTGTGAAAGAGGCTAGTTCGTGTGAGAGGAAGGAGAAAAGAAGATATTTTAAACCTAGGTTGGGGTCAATATGACTGTTGGAGGCAATTTGCCTTTCTACTGTCAAAAACTCGGGATAGGAAAAATTCAACTTACTTCGAGTTTTGGATAACTTGATCGAGTGAGCACAATAGAGAAAAAATCGAGGTAGACCCCGGAGTAAGTGTAACTAAAATACGACCAAAGAAAACAAAAAACTTGGTGTAAGACAGCTTTTTTCTCCTTGATTTCCTTTCTGCACTTCTTTTTTTCTTGGATTTTCTTCTCTATTTCTCTTCATTTCCTTCTTGTAGCCTACCTTAGACATCAAATCATACTCTCCAAACAAATTATTTCAAAGAAAAATAAAATCAAAAGATGAAAAGAAAACTTACTATGGGTTATCTCCCATTAAGCTCTCGTGTTTAAGGTCATAGGCTAGATTAATCTTCTTTTCAACCCGGATCTTGGATAGATGTAACCTCTTTGCCTTGATCCTTTGGAAACTTCTTTTTTGTAATTTACTTCGTCAGGTCCTTGTAAAGCATGCTTTTTGGTATCCCATGCTTTTTCTCCTTGACTTTCTTTGGGATTGTATCTTCTTCTTGCATCATCTCCACTTTTATTACCTTAAACTCATTATAGACCTCATCACTTGAATCTTCAAACTCTTCCTCATCTTCTATGATATTCACACTTTGATTTTTGAGATTTGAGATCTTCAAATACCGGTACATTACTTTCTCATCTTCAAAGTTGAAAGTCAATGTTCCATTCTTCACATCAATTTGAGCTCAAGCAGTTGCTAGGAATGCTCTTCCTAAGATGATAGGCACCCTCTCATCTTCAACAACATCTAGTACCACAAAGTCGCAAATTTGATAGGATATCATCCAATATCGCTTCGAATATCTTGGATGACTTGTTCGCCATATAGATCAATTATCATTCTGATCGGCTTGGGTGTAACAAAATTTAATATTTGACACAAAGAAAGAGGAATCACACGTATACTAGCTCTTAAGTCACACAAAGGTTCAAATGTGTCTTCTCCAAGATCAACCGAAATACTAAATTTTCAGGGATCTTCTACTTTCTTGGCCACCATATTTTGGTGATTGGTATGATATGTGGACTCTTTTGTCATCTTCACCTCTTCAATATCATCTAAGCTCCTCTTATTAGGTAAAATTTCTATAAGAAACTTTCCATAATAAGGCATACCTCTGAGCTCTTTCACAAAAGGGATGTTGAGATAAAGCTTGCTTATTCTCTCCATAAATCTTTCAAATTGCTTATCTAGCAATGCTCATGTTGATCTTCTTTGAGGGAATGTGAGTGGAGGTTTGGGAGGAGTTGACACTAGTGCTTTTGGTTTGACTTTTTCCTTACTAGCTTCATCTTCTCTTGGTTCCTCTTCCACTTCTATGACCTTTTCTTACCCTTTGCTATGTGGCTTCATCTCTTTTGGAAAATCCAATGGAATCTCCATCTTTCTTCCAATTATTGGAGTTATTGCATTGTAACTCTCTCCTTGAACCATATTGTATGTCTATCTTGAGTTTACCTCGGTGTCTCTGAGCAATGCTCCTTGAGCTCTACTTGTTGAAGCTTGAGATGCTAGTTACTTTTCCGACATCTTTTGGATTTTATCAAGTGCTTCAACCTTCTCACATAACTTCTCTAACATTTGTTTAATCTTCACCTCAAAGCTTGGCCATTTGATTGTTGTTTGCCTTGGTGATGGAACATAGGCTTGTTGTTCTCTTTGTTGTGGGAATGTGGTCTTTGTTAGTATTGGGGTCTTCTCTCATATCCTTGGTTTGCATAGCACACTTGCTCTTTATTTTGCCTTAGATCTTTCATGATCCTATTATAACCTTCACAAGTAGAAATAGAATAATCCAAGCTAGAACAAAATTGACAAACAATAGATTAGAACAAGTTACTTCCCTTTTATTCTTCTCTAGCAACTTCTTCAATTCATTGAATTGGTTAGTGAGGACATCTATATTGGCATCTCTAGCTACTCCCTCGGTTAACTTGAACATCTTTCTTTGGGATGAATATCTTTCACAATGCTTGGCTTGTTTTTCAATAATTTCCAAGCCTCATCTACATCAATCTCAATGAATGTACCTCCCGAAAGTGAATCAATTTTTATCTCTAGTTTGATCATCAAGCCCTTTGTAGAATATCTCCAAGAGTACTAGCTTTGGCTCTCATTGGTATGGGCAATCTAAGAGTAAGTCCTTGAACTTCTCCCAACTTTGGTAAAAGTTGTCTCCACATTCCATCTTATAACTTGATATCTTCCTTCTCATCTCCGCCGTCCTATTTGGTGGAAAATTTTGTTAAAAAAACCCGTGGGACAACTCTTCCCAAGAAGTGATGCTTTTGGACGGTATGGATTGATACCATTGTTTTGCTTTCCCTCTAAGGGAGAAAGAAAACTCTCTTAACTTCAACTCCGAGGACTCAACTCCTCTAATCTGAACTGTCTCCAAGAGTTCATTGTATGTGGCTAGGTGTAAGATTGGATTCTCCGATGGCCCTCCTCCAAATTAATTTTTCATAACCATTTGAATCATGACACTCTTTAGCTCAAAATTTTGTGGAACATTATTTTCAAAAACTACTCCTGGAAGTGGTATGTGCTTTGCTGGATCCACCCTCTCACCTAAGGTCCTTGGTGCATAAACTCTAGTATTGCCTCTTCTAGGCACTTCTCTAAACACTTATTCTAGTATGGGTTCTCTTGCAAGATCTTCTTGAGCTAACAACCTAGTCTCAAGATCAATAATTCTTTGGCTTTTTTGCTCCTCTCTTTCTCTAGCTTGAGTCATTTCATGTTCTTAATCCATAACAACTCTTTGCTTCTTTTTCTTTCTTAACTTCCTCAAAGTTCTTTCAATTTCAAAATCAAGTGTTGTAAGTTCCTTGTTGCAATCCTTAGCATACAAGTGAGTACCTACAAGACAGACACAAACACAAGTGCATCAAAAGTAACAAAACACTCTATATTACTAGAGAATTTTTCAACAACAAAGTCAAGAAATCAATAGCCCCCAACGATGGCGCCAAAAACTTGATGCCGAGCGGATAGGCTACCGCTCTAGTCACATATTATCATAAGAATACGGTCGTGTCAATGTAAGTATATGATGTAAACATCAAGGTAGAAATCCCAAGAGACTATGTATATCCCAAATTTTCCTCCAATTCGTAAAGCAAGAGTGTAAAATAACATGAAAAAGGGGTGATCCAGTGATCAAGATGTTTAAGGTTTTGGGTAACAAGTAACAAATATCAAATTCAATGCGATAAAACACTAGGAATTGGGGATATTCCTCCAAACCATAGTTAGGTACATGCTTGATCATGTTATACTTGATAAAATAAGAGAGTTTAAGTCTCACATACTATTGTAGTATGATATAGGTATGCTTTGTCAAGACATGTGACTTGCTTCAACTAATGAGTATCACTTGGTTTTTGTTATTTACTCATTAGTTGATAAGCTTCTCTATAACTTATGGCCATATTGAACTATGCAAGCATCACATGGTGTTTGCTATTTGCATACACAATTCGACATTGCCATAGCTTGGACATTCACATGACAAATGTGTTAGCCATCCTCACGGCCCTAACTAGCATCATTCAAGCATCATAGCATCAAACATTGCACAATCATCACCGAATTATTTATAGGTCTCATCTAAGATGATTAATCCATATAAAAACTCTGATGCGGGTTGATGTCACAATTTCCCGAGCTAGATTGAAGTTCACGAAATCGACAACATAAGAAAATCTCGGGCGAGATTTGTATGGTAAGGCCAAGATTTGTGAAACTCGAACACAAACAACGTGAGTTTGATGGAATGATAATGGAAGATTAACAAGATGAATAATGGAATGAAAGTATGGAAAATATAGGAAGAAAAAACTTAATGTTAGACTTGCAAAGAACCTTGACCAATGAATCAAAACCCACAGCAAAGAATTACCGGGTAAGTCTCATCCCAAGACTTCTAAATAAGACAAGCACAAAGAGGGACTAGTTTGACTAGTAGCACCAATATTTAATAAGAATAACACATGCAAGCACAACCTAGCAATGACTCACAACTATTCAATCAAAGGCTCTCTTTTTGAGTGAATTGAAATGAATAAAACACAAACTTCGTAAGCGAAGCAACGAGTATCTCTCAATATTGTGGAAATAATAATCAAAATCAACAAACTAATAATCTCGACTTCTAGGGCTACTTATAGGCGATATTCCTCTAAAAGATAAAATAAAAGAACTAAAAGATAATCCTAAAATATAGGATCAAAACCAAAAGATACATTTAGAATGTTAAGAGCTTTAAAGGTATTAAAATAACTAAAATATAACTATGACTAATAAGATCTTGACTGGATCTTGACAAACACAAATCTCGGGCGAGATTGTTGTCTCAAGGCCGGCCAAGATCTCTACTGGTTCTCTCAAGTCTCGTTCTAGCTACTCTCCTTCTTCCTTGACCATCTTCACTCTTGTAGAGTCCCTCCACAGTAGACAACAATGTCACTAAAGAGGACTTAGACACAATAGAGTCTTTTTGGATGTAGATGTTGTCCATAAGTTAGCAACCTCTTCTTGGTTGGACTTTGCTCTTGATCTAGTGATAGATCCTTCCATGATAGAGCTTGAAGATGATGTGTTTTCTTCTCCTTCAATGCTTTTGCTCTAGCTCTAGTGATAGGTCCTTTAGGAGGTGTTGGGATGGTCCCGCATGAAGCTCATTTATGCTTGAAAGTATACAATGTGATAAGGGAGCACTCTAGATTATAAAATAATCTAGCATCCGATATTCAAAATAAGATCAAACATGGATGAACATTTAGATAGATTCAAAACCTCCTATATGCTACTAAACATGAATTTGATTCTCCATATTTTGTATAAACGGAACATAGATCAAGACAATCATATCATGATTTGGAGTTTTCATCTCAAATTCTAGTAAGATGACTACTCACTCATGACCGAAACTCTAACACAAACAGTAGAAATGAATATCATGGTGACAAACTAGATTAGAAATAAGGAATGTAGAAAAAAGAATGGACTAAAGTGGACTTACCAATCCAAAGTTATGGCCAAAACAAGATGGAGAGTGAATCTAGAGGAGATTTGAGAAGAACTTCAAGAACACCTTCAAACTTTCTTCAAATTGGCCAATTTGTAACACCCCAAATTCTCAGAACGCGGGCATTACTGGTTAGGACCTCACAATGGGTCCCAACCTCAGTTTGACAACAGTATTACTAGGATCTTGCAACAAGACACAAATAAGAAAAACCGAAATTTATAAAATAGTATTTTAAAGAGATGAATGCAACAACGTCTAACATCCTATAGTACTTAAACCACAAAAAGACTAACTGTCTTTAACAATTAGAAAGAAACCACAAGGTAAACACCCAAGCCCACTCTAAGGAGTACGGAGACCCGGCTGACCACTACTTCCGGATCACTCAGCTGCTGCTCTAACCTGTGGTGAATCTAAAAACACAACAAAATAACCATTAGCTAGCTATCTAAACATTAGATAAATAATCATAGCACACACACACATCATGGAAAAAGTAAACACTCATCATGCTTTCAAACAATTCATTTATTATCTTTACTTAGGTGATTCAATCTTACTAATGATACTTATTTTGTGACACGAGGGATTCTCAAACCTCGCCTCCGCCCCCGTGTAACCATCAGGAATGGATCCGATGCATCTCACCTTGTACCTGTATGGTCTGGGCATAGAGAACCTCCCAGTCTCCTGGCAGAGCTGGGCAGTGATGTCACGGCCTGTTATACATACACTTGGGCCTTAAAACATTACAACGACGGTCGTCCTAACAAGTGATTATTATAACACACATTACACACACACCACTATCATCACCCAACTAACATCCAGAAACTAGCTAAGTAAGTCGCAAGGACTTACTTGAATCAAATCACACTCTCAATGTCCCAACTCGGTCCGCAACCGTAGAAACTCAAATGCCTGTTACACAAGGCATGTGGATCAAAATCACATCTCATACTCTTAGAAGTTACAACTTCTAAGAAGTACTATCTCAAGAGGAGAATTACGAAAATACACTCTCTTAAGGTAAAAGATTATTTTACCCCTGATCCCGGAACTCTCAAAAGTCTAACATTAAATTTTCATATTTTCTTTTAGAATTTATTTTCATAATCTGTTTCTCAAGGATAGTTTACTAGAGATTTAAAGTTATCAAGGTTTAGAAAATCAAGGGGTTGCTAAGGTCCGATTTTTGCACTTAGCTACTAGGTCTAAAATCAAATCCTAAACAAGCCTAGTTTATGATACATCATGAGCCCTTAAAATATTTTCATAAGTAGAACTCGTTAACCGGCAACCCTTGACTACTCCTCGGAACCATCGCAACCTTCTTCTCTAGTTCCCTATCCAATCACATTACTCCTATCCTTCCCGGTTCTGATTCTACCACCCGTCTCCTTGGTTCCTATCATCACCATTTTACTCATATACCTCTTTATATACTTATATGTATACATTACTCTAGTAGGTATATGTATACCTATATATATACCCCCCTTCTATACATTTATATATATATATATATATATATATATATATAAATATATATATATATATATATATATATATATATATATATATATGTTCGCTCCAAACGGTGTGTGCAAGCTTTAAATTTATAACCCTAGATGTAAGCTTAAAACAAGGATGCGAACCCGCAGTGTACGGGTCAATCGTAGTAAAAACAAGGAATTCCAGGGGTCGATCACAGGGACTTAGTGAAACAAAGTCCAATTACGGTATGCTATGTAAATACTAACCACAAAAGCAATTAAAACAATCAAAGATGATAAACAGTCAATAAAGGAAACATGCAATTCTAGGGATTAAAGCATCTAGTTGTGGTTCCAACTCAAGATCTAAAGATAAGCGGACAAAGCTGAGGTTTTTGCATAGGGAAGGTGTTACTAAAGTGGAATAGATCACCGGGTAAGTCTCACTACTCACTAATCCAAAATCGTAACTCCTATTACCGGGTAAGTCTCAAGGAATCAAGATAAAGAACTATAACCTCAAACTAACACACCATCTAAGGGAATAGAATCAACCTTTACCGGGTAAGTCTCAGGCTAACTCACAAAGATGGGATGGAAGCACACTCAAACCCCAATAAAGGATAAACCTTTATTACCTACTGTTCGCCACTTAGCGTGCGTGCAATCAAGCTTTAAATTTATAAAACTAGAATAAAAGCAAGCGAACCCGTAGTGTACGGATCGGCGTAGATTAGCAAGTATTCCAGAGTATCGAACACAGGGATTTGGGGGGAACAAATTCGATTTCAGATTATCAAGCACATAAATGTAAGAGCTTTGCAAATTATTGGGAAAACAACAATCCTAAAGATCCAAGTATCCAGCTGTGGCTATCGATTCAAGATATACTAATGATATAAGGACAGAGTTAAGATATGCAAGAGTATACTAATGTAAGGTAATCGTACGGTGAAGTTCCAAAAACCTTATATGACTCACCTACAAGAAACTCTTTATGCAGGTTGTTGAGGCTTCAATATAGAAAGATTCTAAAGGCAAGAATTAATGTCAAATACCCAAACTTGTAATCCAAGGATCAAGACTTAACTAAACCGATTAAGGTTGTGACACTCGAAATCGAAGTAGAGGTTGTTGAGGCTTCACTACTACCTAGAAAAGGCAAGCCAAGACTAAGTTAAAGCAAATCTTTAACTTTGGATTAAAGTAAAAGCAAGGTTCGTAAACTGAAGTAAATCACGGGTAGTTCTTGAGAATCACGGCCGTGGATACCTAAGAACAGGCCGTGATTTAGGGTGTCGATGATATTTCTCTAACTCTCAGGGTCCAATCAAATTACAATCGATCTATCATTATCTAAGCCACAACTATCAATCCTTCACCTTAGAATTGCTAAAGGGTTTTAGCCAATAATCATAGTCATAGAATCAAATATCAAATATGAAAGGGAGAAAAGGTAAAACCTTGAAATCTCAATAACAAACACAAAACCAATGTCAATAAAATTCAAAAGTAACTTGCGTTCAATAGATGTAGGATAGAATAAGAATCTTTCACAAATCTCAAGGAACAAAGAAGAATGGGATGTCAATCCTCCTTCAAATGAAACCCTAAAATCTTCCAACTTCGCAAAAAGGGAAGTGCGTCCTTCCCCAAATCTTCCCTCCAAATAGCAAGACCTCCAAGTCTGCCTCTCTAAGTATCCTTTGGAGAATTTAACTCCAAGTCCCGGGGCTGTCACCGTCCTCTGGAGAATTTGACTCCTTATACTCTCCCTTTGGAGATTTTGGCTCCCTCTAATCTCCCTTTGGAGAAATTGGACTCCCCTTCAATGTTGAAGGCTCTCGAATATATGTAGGGATCTATCTAGGGTTTAAAGATAAAACCCTAAATATTTCGGCTGAAAAGAAGTCGAATCCGCTGGTATCAGAAGATACTCTGGGCCGCGTCATAAGGTATCAGAAAATACTTAAGCGCGTCAGACGGTATCAAAGAATACTTTGGGCCGCGTCCGACGGTATCAAAGAATACTTTGGGCCGCGTCAGGCGGTATCAGAAGATAATTTGGGCGCGTCAGACGGTATCAGAGAATACTTTGGGCGCGTCCTAACTTTCTTTTATGCTCCTTTTTGTTCTGCTTCAAGGCTTAATCCTTAAATATGCTATTTTGCTCCATAATTCGCCAAATTACCTACAAATGCAATAAAACTCTGTGTAGACCTCTATTCTTGCAAAGTAGGTGAATATAACCATAAATGCCATGAATGTATGTCTATGCATGCAAAATAAAGGGAAAATCTATATAAATACATGCCTAAAAATAGGTCATAATTCATGTCATCAAAATACCCATACTTGCCTCTTGCTTGCCCCCAAGCAAGGTTCAAACTTAAAATACAAGATGATATGGATTATGAATATGTAAAAATAAAGAAAAACCACAATATTTTGGTTGTGCTTCTATTCATAGATCACCCTCAAATAGTTGCTTCATAACTAATGATAATCATCATATGATCGAAAGGAAATATAGCATGGAAAGGATAATCATACTTTGTAAGAAAATCATAACATGCATCATAACTTGCAATATATCAAAATCAATCATGAGGAATCCAATTTAGACCACAAAGCCAAACACATTCCAATGATCTTAAGGACTTTCAAGTAAGGTCAAGAATGCAGAAAGGAGGGAAACTTATAAGGGATGTGGTGCATGAATCCGGGAAAAGGAATAACCCAACTCTTCTACTTTTTATTTTGCGGTTTCCGCAGCACTTTCAACTTAGAGCTTCACTCTCTTCTTTTCATTTTTCGACTTTACTTTTGGAGTTATGGATAGAGGTGCACAAAAACCGAAGCCTAGGAGATTGGCGTTTCTCAATTTTTATGAGATGCCTCAAACCCTTAGCGCACATACCATAATCCGTTAGGAATATCGCTCAATCTGACTTTGGCAAGACACAAACACCCGGCTATGTGAATGGTGCCGAGTTACTCATCGTCATGATTGACTTCCCCAAACCTATAATTTCTATTCTTTACTTTTGAATGCGAACAATTGCTTTCATGGTCCTCCCACATCAAACATGCCAATTCTTCAACTCCTCCAAATTCCCGGATAGGTAAGAGAGGCTATTATTTCATTGAGGGGCTAAATGATCAAAGAAAGAAGCAAGAAAATCGAAGTGCCTTAATTATTTCAATAAAAAGTGTAAGAACTTATATGCAATTTCAACCTTCAACACTCAATATGATTTAGAATGAAAGCGAATTATCAAACATGCATGAAATTCTAACAAAGTATTCAAATCCCACATATGTCATAAATCAATTCAAGCATATCAAAATTATCATAGCTATTCCACAAAACAATGTTCATCATAGAGATCATATCCATTCTAGAAGAACAAAAATTTTAAAATTTTTCAAAATTTTCAAAATCGTATGATGCAAGACATAAAACATGCAAATGGTATTGCAAATACCTCCACCCCATACTTAAAACTCACATTGTCCCCAATGTGAAGAAAAGAAAAGATGGAAAAGGATACTCATAATGTAAGATGGCGAATTAGGCAAGACGAATCATCAATCTGCCGGTGGTGATGGGAATCTATAGAAGCTCAATAGGGAATTCCGAATACTCCAATCGACGTCAAAGAATGAAGAAGGGGAACGTCTTTCCGCCGAAAATTTTTTTTTCCGAATTTTTTTTTTTTTTTCGGGTCGGGAGTTTCCACGGCCGTGGTTTTGGCCGTGGAACTTTCTGTTGCTCTCGACAAAGCATTCCACGGTCCAATTTAGCAAACCACGGCCGTGGTTTTGCCTCTTTGGCCGTGGAACTTTCTGTTGCTCGCCAAAAATCCAAGTTTTGTCATTCTTTTCGACTTTTCTCATCTACTCTTGCTTATTCCTTATTCCTGACATCCAAAAACACAAACATACCGGAAGGTATCGAAGAAAAACAAACAAAAACAACTACTCTAATTTAATCTAAGGAGAAGAAAAGGGGAAAATGATGCATTACCTTGGGTTACCTCCCAAGAAGCGCTTTGTTTTAGGTCCTTAGCTAGACCAATCTCCATAGATGACTCAATGCACCTTGAACATCTTGGATTGCTCTTCAAATCCATCATCAAACTCTTCCAAAAAATCTCCGGTTCCTAATTTCACCGGCAAGTGGTAAGATCTCCCACGTACAAGCTTGTACGGTTTGATTCTCACCGGAATCCTCCTAGCTTTCCTATGCTTTAATGAGACATAATTCAGCCTTGCATCCCATCCTTTCCTAGACCGAGAAATCAGTTTCTCGAGAATCCTCCTAGCCTCCCCATCTCCAACTTGGGGATAATGTATGGTCTTCGTCATGTGAATGACCCCATACTTGAACAAAAGACACTTATTGACATTGGCGTTGAAGCGCTTGCCAATTTTTCTTCTTGTAGCCCAAGGAGCATCTATTTCCAGCAATTTTAATGGAGGTTTCATCTTCACCTTAGGAGGTTCTTTTGGAAGAGACCTCCAACTCTCCGGTGCATTCCTAAAAAAATTAGAAATTTTAATAGGAATTTCAAAGGAAGTAAGACAATATACCTTGTTAAGTTCTTCAAGGCTTGACACAAGTTTCATGTTGGGATGATGATCCACACATGAAATATCTCCCAACTCAGCTGGATCTTCTTCAACCTTGGCCACAATTTCAGTAATTTGGCCAAGGTTCACCACTTCTTCCTCTTCTTCAATGAGGACTTCAAGAGGAGCTTCAGAATCGAGCGGAGGAACGATCGAAACTTGGAGTTCTTCGTCGCACTTCTCCTCCGCCTTAGCTTTGATAACATGGGATAAGTTGCTTTCCATGTCATCCAGCTTCTTCAACAGCTTTTCACACGTTGATTGAAACAGATCTTCAATAGGTTGCTCATAAACCTTTTGAGGGATATGAAGCTTATCGCAATCTACAAGCTCATTCTCAATAACCTCTTCTCTCTCTCTCTCTTTCGTTACTAAAGTTGATGCACTCAAATATATATTGTAAATATTTATATTGCTCCAACCTAGCTAATTGTATTGCTCTCCAATTCTCTTCTTCCAAAGCTTCGTCCCTAAGCCTTTGCCTCCAAATTTCATCAAGCTCATCTTTGAGACCCCTTATTTCGTTCCTCGCCACCTCATAGCTGCTTCCATCCATTGGAAAATCTGCAAGAACACTCAAAAGAGATATCAAATAACAAGAGCAAAGCTCCCAAGCTTGACAACCGATAACCGAATTCGGCCTAAACCAAATCCACGGCAACGGCGCCAAAAACTTGTTCGCCACTTAGCGTGCATTCAATCAAGCTTTAAATTTATAAAACTAGAATAAAAGCAAGCGAACCCGTAGTGTACGGATCGGCGTAGATTAGCAAGTATTCCAGAGTATCGAACACAGGGATTTGGGGGGAACAAATTCGATTTCAGATTATCAAGCACATAAATGTAAGAGCTTTGCAAATTATTGGGAAAACAACAATCCTAAAGATCCAAGTATCCAGCTGTGGCTATCGATTCAAGATATACTAATGATATAAGGACAGAGTTAAGATATGCAAGAGTATACTAATGTAAGGTAATCGTACGGTGAAGTTCCAAAAACCTTATATGACTCACCTACAAGAAACTCTTTATGCAGGTTGTTGAGGCTTCAATATAGAAAGATTCTAAAGGCAAGAATTAATGTCAAATACCCAAACTTGTAATCCAAGGATCAAGACTTAACTAAACCGATTAAGGTTGTGACACTCGAAATCGAAGTAGAGGTTGTTGAGGCTTCACTACTACCTTGAAAAGGCAAGCCAAGACTAAGTTAAAGCAAATCTTTAACTTTGGATTAAAGTAAAAGCAAGGTTCGTAAACTGAAGTAAATCACGGGTAGTTCTTGAGAATCACGGCCGTGGATACCTAAGAACAGGCCGTGATTTAGGGTGTCGATGATATTTCTCTAACTCTCAGGGTCCAATCAAATTACAATCGATCTATCATTATCTAAGCCACAACTATCAATCCTTCACCTTAGAATTGCTAAAGGGTTTTAGCCAATAATCATAGTCATAGAATCAAATATCAAATATGAAAGGGAGAAAAGGTAAAACCTTGAAATCTCAATAACAAACACAAAACCAATGTCAATAAAACTCAAAAGTAACTTGCGTTCAATAGATGTAGGATAGAATAAGAATCTTTCACAAATCTCAAGGAACAAAGAAGAATGGGATGTCAATCCTCCTTCAAATGAAACCCTAAAATCTTCCAACTTCGCAAAAAGGGAAGTGCGTCCTTCCCCAAATCTTCCCTCCAAATAGCAAGACCTCCAAGTCTGCCTCTCTAAGTATCCTTTGGAGAATTTAACTCCAAGTCCCGGGGCTGTCACCGTCCTCTGGAGAATTTGACTCCTTATACTCTCCCTTTGGAGATTTTGGCTCCCTCTAATCTCCCTTTGGAGAAATTGGACTCCCCTTCAATGTTGAAGGCTCTCGAATATATGTAGGGATCTATCTAGGGTTTAAAGATAAAACCCTAAATATTTCGGCTGAAAAGAAGTCGAATCCGCTGGTATCAGAAGATACTCTGGGCCGCGTCATAAGGTATCAGAAAATACTTAAGCGCGTCAGACGGTATCAAAGAATACTTTGGGCCGCGTCCGACGGTATCAAAGAATACTTTGGGCCGCGTCAGGCGGTATCAGAAGATAATTTGGGCGCGTCAGACGGTATCAGAGAATACTTTGGGCGCGTCCTAACTTTCTTTTATGCTCCTTTTTGTTCCGCTTCAAGGCTTAATCCTTAAATATGCTATTTTGCTCCATAATTCGCCAAATTACCTACAAATGCAATAAAACTCTGTGTAGACCTCTATTCTTGCAAAGTAGGTGAATATAACCATAAATGCCATGAATGTATGTCTATGCATGCAAAATAAAGGGAAAATCTATATAAATACATGCCTAAAAATAGGTCATAATTCATGTCATCAAAATACCCATACTTGCCTCTTGCTTGCCCCCAAGCAAGGTTCAAACTTAAAATACAAGATGATATGGATTATGAATATGTAAAAATAAAGAAAAACCACAATATTTTGGTTGTGCTTCTATTCATAGATCACCCTCAAATAGTTGCTTCATAACTAATGATAATCATCATATGATCGAAAGGAAATATAGCATGGAAAGGATAATCATACTTTGTAAGAAAATCATAACATGCATCATAACTTGCAATATATCAAAATCAATCATGAGGAATCCAATTTAGACCACAAAGCCAAACACATTCCAATGATCTTAAGGACTTTCAAGTAAGGTCAAGAATGCAGAAAGGAGGGAAACTTATAAGGGATGTGGTGCATGAATCCGGGAAAAGGAATAACCCAACTCTTCTACTTTTTATTTTGCGGTTTCCGCAACACTTTCAACTTAGAGCTTCACTCTCTTCTTTTCATTTTTCGACTTTACTTTTGGAGTTATGGATAGAGGTGCACAAAAACCGAAGCCTAGGAGATTGGCGTTTCTCAATTTTTATGAGATGCCTCAAACCCTTAGCGCACATACCATAATCCGTTAGGAATATCGCTCAATCCGACTTTGGCAAGACACAAACACCCGGCTATGTGAATGGTGCCGAGTTACTCATCGTCATGATTGACTTCCCCAAACCTATAATTTCTATTCTTTACTTTTGAATGCGAACAATTGCTTTCATGGTCCTCCCACATCAAACATGCCAATTCTTCAACTCCTCCAAATTCCCGGATAGGTAAGAGAGGCTATTATTTCATTGAGGGGCTAAATGATCAAAGAAAGAAGCAAGAAAATCGAAGTGCCTTAATCATTTCAATAAAAAGTGTAAGAACTTATATGCAATTTCAACCTTCAACACTCAACATGATTTAGAATGAAAGCGAATTATCAAACATGCATGAAATTCTAACAAAGTATTCAAATCCCACATATGTCATAAATCAATTCAAGCATATCAAAATTATCATAGCTATTCCACAAAACAATGTTCATCATAGAGATCATATCCATTCTAGAAGAACAAAAATTTTAAAATTTTTCAAAATTTTCAAAATCGTATGATGCAAGACATAAAACATGCAAATGGTATTGCAAATACCTCCACCCCATACTTAAAACTCACATTGTCCCCAATGTGAAGAAAAGAAAAGATGGAAAAGGATACTCATAATGTAAGATGGCGAATTAGGCAAGACGAATCATCAATCTGCCGGTGGTGATGGGAATCTATAGAAGCTCAATAGGGAATTCCGAATACTCCAATCGACGTCAAAGAATGAAGAAGGGGAACGTCTTTCCGCCGAAAATTTTTTTTCCGAATTTTTTTTTTTTTTTTCGGGTCGGGAGTTTCCACGGCCGTGGTTTTGGCCGTGGAACTTTCTGTTGCTCTCGACAAAGCATTCCACGGTCCAATTTAGCAAACCACGGCCGTGGTTTTGCCTCTTTGGCCGTGGAACTTTCTGTTGCTCGCCAAAAATCCAAGTTTTGTCATTCTTTTCGACTTTTCTCATCTACTCTTGCTTATTCCTTATTCCTGACATCCAAAAACACAAACATACCGGAAGGTATCGAAGAAAAACAAACAAAAACAACTACTCTAATTTAATCTAAGGAGAAGAAAAGGGGAAAATGATGCATTACCTTGGGTTACCTCCCAAGAAGCGCTTTGTTTTAGGTCCTTAGCTAGACCAATCTCCATAGATGACTCAATGCACCTTGAACATCTTGGATTGCTCTTCAAATCCATCATCAAACTCTTCCAAAAAATCTCCGGTTCCTAATTTCACCGGCAAGTGGTAAGATCTCCCACGTACAAGCTTGTACGGTTTGATTCTCACCGGAATCCTCCTAGCTTTCCTATGCTTTAATGGGACATAATTCAGCCTTGCATCCCATCCTTTCCTAGACCGAGAAATCAGTTTCTCGAGAATCCTCCTAGCCTCCCCATCTCCAACTTGGGGATAATGTATGGTCTTCGTCATGTGAATGACCCCATACTTGAACAAAAGACACTTATTGACATTGGCGTTGAAGCGCTTGCCAATTTTTCTTCTTGTAGCCCAAGGAGCATCTATTTCCAGCAATTTTAATGGAGGTTTCATCTTCACCTTAGGAGGTTCTTTTGGAAGAGACCTCCAACTCTCCGGTGCATTCCTAAAAAAATTAGAAATTTTAATAGGAATTTCAAAGGAAGTAAGACAATATACCTTGTTAAGTTCTTCAAGGCTTGACACAAGTTTCATGTTGGGATGATGATCCACACATGAAATATCTCCCAACTCAGCTGGATCTTCTTCAACCTTGGCCACAATTTCAGTAATTTGGCCAAGGTTCACCACTTCTTCCTCTTCTTCAATGAGGACTTCAAGAGGAGCTTCAGAATCGAGCGGAGGAACGATCGAAACTTGGAGTTCTTCGTCACACTTCTCCTCCGCCTTAGCTTTGATAACATGGGATAAGTTGCTTTCCATGTCATCCAGCTTCTTCAACAGCTTTTCACACGTTGATTGAAACAGATCTTCAATAGGTTGCTCATAAACCTTTTGAGGGATATGAAGCTTATCGCAATCTGCAAGCTCATTCTCAATAACCTCTTCTCTCTCTCTCTCTTTCGTTACTAAAGTTGATGCACTCAAATATATATTGTAAATATTTATATTGCTCCAACCTAGCTAATTGTATTGCTCTCCAATTCTCTTCTTCCAAAGCTTCGTCCCTAAGCCTTTGCCTCCAAATTTCATCAAGCTCATCTTTGAGACCCCTTATTTCGTTCCTCGCCACCTCATAGCTGCTTCCATCCATTGGAAAATCTGCAAGAACACTCAAAAGAGATATCAAATAACAAGAGCAAAGCTCCCAAGCTTGACAACCGATAACCGAATTCGGCCTAAACCAAATCCACGGCAACGGCGCCAAAAACTTGTTCGCCACTTAGCGTGCATTCAATCAAGCTTTAAATTTATAAAACTAGAATAAAAGCAAGCGAACCCGTAGTGTACGGATCGGCGTAGATTAGCAAGTATTCCAGAGTATCGAACACAGGGATTTGGGGGGAACAAATTCGATTTCAGATTATCAAGCACATAAATGTAAGAGCTTTGCAAATTATTGGGAAAACAACAATCCTAAAGATCCAAGTATCCAGCTGTGGCTATCGATTCAAGATATACTAATGATATAAGGACAGAGTTAAGATATGCAAGAGTATACTAATGTAAGGTAATCGTACGGTGAAGTTCCAAAAACCTTATATGACTCACCTACAAGAAACTCTTTATGCAGGTTGTTGAGGCTTCAATATAGAAAGATTCTAAAGGCAAGAATTAATGTCAAATACCCAAACTTGTAATCCAAGGATCAAGACTTAACTAAACCGATTAAGGTTGTGACACTCGAAATCGAAGTAGAGGTTGTTGAGGCTTCACTACTACCTTGAAAAGGCAAGCCAAGACTAAGTTAAAGCAAATCTTTAACTTTGGATTAAAGTAAAAGCAAGGTTCGTAAATTGAAGTAAATCACGGGTAGTTCTTGAGAATCACGGCCGTGGATACCTAAGAACAGGCCGTGATTTAGGGTGTCGATGATATTTCTCTAACTCTCAGGGTCCAATCAAATTACAATCGATCTATCATTATCTAAGCCACAACTATCAATCCTTCACCTTAGAATTGCTAAAGGGTTTTAGCCAATAATCATAGTCATAGAATCAAATATCAAATATGAAAGGGAGAAAAGGTAAAACCTTGAAATCTCAATAACAAACACAAAACCAATGTCAATAAAACTCAAAAGTAACTTGCGTTCAATAGATGTAGGATAGAATAAGAATCTTTCACAAATCTCAAGGAACAAAGAAGAATGGGATGTCAATCCTCCTTCAAATGAAACCCTAAAATCTTCCAACTTCGCAAAAAGGGAAGTGCGTCCTTCCCCAAATCTTCCCTCCAAATAGCAAGACCTCCAAGTCTGCCTCTCTAAGTATCCTTTGGAGAATTTAACTCCAAGTCCCGGGGCTGTCACCGTCCTCTGGAGAATTTGACTCCTTATACTCTCCCTTTGGAGATTTTGGCTCCCTCTAATCTCCCTTTGGAGAAATTGGACTCCCCTTCAATGTTGAAGGCTCTCGAATATATGTAGGGATCTATCTAGGGTTTAAAGATAAAACCCTAAATATTTCGGCTGAAAAGAAGTCGAATCCGCTGGTATCAGAAGATACTCTGGGCCGCGTCATAAGGTATCAGAAAATACTTAAGCGCGTCAGACGGTATCAAAGAATACTTTGGGCCGCGTCCGACGGTATCAAAGAATACTTTGGGCCGCGTCAGGCGGTATCAGAAGATAATTTGGGCGCGTCAGACGGTATCAGAGAATACTTTGGGCGCGTCCTAACTTTCTTTTATGCTCCTTTTTGTTCCGCTTCAAGGCTTAATCCTTAAATATGCTATTTTGCTCCATAATTCGCCAAATTACCTACAAATGCAATAAAACTCTGTGTAGACCTCTATTCTTGCAAAGTAGGTGAATATAACCATAAATGCCATGAATGTATGTCTATGCATGCAAAATAAAGGGAAAATCTATATAAATACATGCCTAAAAATAGGTCATAATTCATGTCATCAAAATACCCATACTTGCCTCTTGCTTGTCCCCAAGCAAGGTTCAAACTTAAAATACAAGATGATATGGATTATGAATATGTAAAAATAAAGAAAAACCACAATATTTTGGTTGTGCTTCTATTCATAGATCACCCTCAAATAGTTGCTTCATAACTAATGATAATCATCATATGATCGAAAGGAAATATAGCATGGAAAGGATAATCATACTTTGTAAGAAAATCATAACATGCATCATAACTTGCAATATATCAAAATCAATCATGAGGAATCCAATTTAGACCACAAAGCCAAACACATTCCAATGATCTTAAGGACTTTCAAGTAAGGTCAAGAATGCGGAAAGGAGGGAAACTTATAAGGGATGTGGTGCATGAATCCGGGAAAAGGAATAACCCAACTCTTCTACTTTTTATTTTGCGGTTTCCGCAACACTTTCAACTTAGAGCTTCGCTCTCTTCTTTTCATTTTTCGACTTTACTTTTGGAGTTATGGATAGAGGTGCACAAAAACCGAAGCCTAGGAGATTGGCGTTTCTCAATTTTTATGAGATGCCTCAAACCCTTAGCGCACATACCATAATCCGTTAGGAATATCGCTCAATCCGACTTTGGCAAGACACAAACACCCGGCTATGTGAATGGTGCCGAGTTACTCATCGTCATGATTGACTTCCCCAAACCTATAATTTCTATTCTTTACTTTTGACTGCGAACAATTGCTTTCATGGTCCTCCCACATCAAACATGCCAATTCTTCAACTCCTCCAAATTCCCGGATAGGTAAGGGAGGCTATTATTTCATTGAGGGGCTAAATGATCAAAGAAAGAAGCAAGAAAATCGAAGTGCCTTAATCATTTCAATAAGAAGTGTAAGAACTTATATGCAATTTCAACCTTCAACACTCAACATGATTTAGAATGAAAGCGAATTATCAAACATGCATGAAATTCTAACAAAGTATTCAAATCTCACATATGTCATAAATCAATTCAAGCATATCAAAATTATCATAGCTATTCCACAAAACAATGTTCATCATAGAGATCATATCCATTCTAGAAGCACAAAAATTTTAAAATTTTTCAAAATTTTCAAAATCGTATGATGCAAGACATAAAACATGCAAATGGTATTGCAAATACCTCCACCCCATACTTAAAACTCACATTGTCCCCAATGTGAAGAAAAGAAAAGATGGAAAAGGATACTCATAATGTAAGATGGCGAATTAGGCAAGACGAATCATCAATCTGCCGGTGGTGATGGGAATCTATAGAAGCTCAATAGGGAATTCCGAATACTCCAATCGACGTCAAAGAATGAAGAAGGGGAACGTCTTTCCGCCGAAAATTTTTTTTCCGAATTTTTTTTTTTTTTCGGGTCGGGAGTTTCCACGGCCGTGGTTTTGGCCGTGGAACTTTCTGTTGCTCTCGACAAAGCATTCCACGGTCCAATTTAGCAAACCACGGCCGTGGTTTTGCCTCTTTGGCCGTGGAACTTTCTGTTGCTCGCCAAAAATCCAAGTTTTGTCATTCTTTTCGACTTTTCTCATCTACTCTTGCTTATTCCTTATTCCTGACATCCAAAAACACAAACATACCGGAAGGTATCGAAGAAAAACAAACAAAAACAACTACTCTAATTTAATCTAAGGAGAAGAAAAGGGGAAAATGATGCATTACCTTGGGTTACCTCCCAAGAAGCGCTTTGTTTTAGGTCCTTAGCTAGACCAATCTCCATAGATGACTCAATGCAGCTTGAACATCTTGGATTGCTCTTCAAATCCATCATCAAACTCTTCCAAAAAATCTCCGGTTCCTAATTTCACCGGCAAGTGGTAAGATCTCCCACGTACAAGCTTGTACGGTTTGATTCTCACCGGAATCCTCCTAGCTTTCCTATGCTTTAATGGGACATAATTCAGCCTTGCATCCCATCCTTTCCTAGACCGAGAAATCAGTTTCTCGAGAATCCTCCTAGCCTCCCCATCTCCAACTTGGGGATAATGTATGGTCTTCGTCATGTGAATGACCCCATACTTGAACAAAAGACACTTATTGACATTGGCGTTGAAGCGCTTGCCAATTTTTCTTCTTGTAGCCCAAGGAGCATCTATTTCCAGCAATTTTAATGGAGGTTTCATCTTCACCTTAGGAGGTTCTTTTGGAAGAGACCTCCAACTCTCCGGTGCATTCCTAAAAAAATTAGAAATTTTAATAGGAATTTCAAAGGAAGTAAGACAATATACCTTGTTAAGTTCTTCAAGGCTTGACACAAGTTTCATGTTGGGATGATGATCCACACATGAAATATCTCCCAACTCAGCTGGATCTTCTTCAACCTTGGCCACAATTTCAGTAATTTGGCCAAGGTTCACCACTTCTTCCTCTTCTTCAATGAGGACTTCAAGAGGAGCTTCAGAATCGAGCGGAGGAACGATCGAAACTTGGAGTTCTTCGTCGCACTTCTCCTCCGCCTTAGCTTTGATAACATGGGATAAGTTGCTTTCCATGTCATCCAGCTTCTTCAACAGCTTTTCACACGTTGATTGAAACAGATCTTCAATAGGTTGCTCATAAACCTTTTGAGGGATATGAAGCTTATCGCAATCTGCAAGCTCATTCTCAATAACCTCTTCTCTCTCTCTCTCTTTCGTTACTAAAGTTGATGCACTCAAATATATATTGTAAATATTTATATTGCTCCAACCTAGCTAATTGTATTGCTCTCCAATTCTCTTCTTCCAAAGCTTCGTCCCTAAGCCTTTGCCTCCAAATTTCATCAAGCTCATCTTTGAGACCCCTTATTTCGTTCCTCGCCACCTCATAGCTGCTTCCATCCATTGGAAAATCTGCAAGAACACTCAAAAGAGATATCAAATAACAAGAGCAAAGCTCCCAAGCTTGACAACCGATAACCGAATTCGGCCTAAACCAAATCCACGGCAACGGCGCCAAAAACTTGTTCGCCACTTAGCGTGCATTCAATCAAGCTTTAAATTTATAAAACTAGAATAAAAGCAAGCGAACCCGTAGTGTACGGATCGGCGTAGATTAGCAAGTATTCCAGAGTATCGAACACAGGGATTTGGGGGGAACAAATTCGATTTCAGATTATCAAGCACATAAATGTAAGAGCTTTGCAAATTATTGGGAAAACAACAATCCTAAAGATCCAAGTATCCAGCTGTGGCTATCGATTCAAGATATACTAATGATATAAGGACAGAGTTAAGATATGCAAGAGTATACTAATGTAAGGTAATCGTACGGTGAAGTTCCAAAAACCTTATATGACTCACCTACAAGAAACTCTTTATGCAGGTTGTTGAGGCTTCAATATAGAAAGATTCTAAAGGCAAGAATTAATGTCAAATACCCAAACTTGTAATCCAAGGATCAAGACTTAACTAAACCGATTAAGGTTGTGACACTCGAAATCGAAGTAGAGGTTGTTGAGGCTTCACTACTACCTTGAAAAGGCAAGCCAAGACTAAGTTAAAGCAAATCTTTAACTTTGGATTAAAGTAAAAGCAAGGTTCGTAAATTGAAGTAAATCACGGGTAGTTCTTGAGAATCACGGCCGTGGATACCTAAGAACAGGCCGTGATTTAGGGTGTCGATGATATTTCTCTAACTCTCAGGGTCCAATCAAATTACAATCGATCTATCATTATCTAAGCCACAACTATCAATCCTTCACCTTAGAATTGCTAAAGGGTTTTAGCCAATAATCATAGTCATAGAATCAAATATCAAATATGAAAGGGAGAAAAGGTAAAACCTTGAAATCTCAATAACAAACACAAAACCAATGTCAATAAAACTCAAAAGTAACTTGCGTTCAATAGATGTAGGATAGAATAAGAATCTTTCACAAATCTCAAGGAACAAAGAAGAATGGGATGTCAATCCTCCTTCAAATGAAACCCTAAAATCTTCCAACTTCGCAAAAAGGGAAGTGCGTCCTTCCCCAAATCTTCCCTCCAAATAGCAAGACCTCCAAGTCTGCCTCTCTAAGTATCCTTTGGAGAATTTAACTCCAAGTCCCGGGGCTGTCACCGTCCTCTGGAGAATTTGACTCCTTATACTCTCCCTTTGGAGATTTTGGCTCCCTCTAATCTCCCTTTGGAGAAATTGGACTCCCCTTCAATGTTGAAGGCTCTCGAATATATGTAGGGATCTATCTAGGGTTTAAAGATAAAACCCTAAATATTTCGGCTGAAAAGAAGTCGAATCCGCTGGTATCAGAAGATACTCTGGGCCGCGTCATAAGGTATCAGAAAATACTTAAGCGCGTCAGACGGTATCAAAGAATACTTTGGGCCGCGTCCGACGGTATCAAAGAATACTTTGGGCCGCGTCAGGCGGTATCAGAAGATAATTTGGGCGCGTCAGACGGTATCAGAGAATACTTTGGGCGCGTCCTAACTTTCTTTTATGCTCCTTTTTGTTCCGCTTCAAGGCTTAATCCTTAAATATGCTATTTTGCTCCATAATTCGCCAAATTACCTACAAATGCAATAAAACTCTGTGTAGACCTCTATTCTTGCAAAGTAGGTGAATATAACCATAAATGCCATGAATGTATGTCTATGCATGCAAAATAAAGGGAAAATCTATATAAATACATGCCTAAAAATAGGTCATAATTCATGTCATCAAAATACCCATACTTGCCTCTTGCTTGTCCCCAAGCAAGGTTCAAACTTAAAATACAAGATGATATGGATTATGAATATGTAAAAATAAAGAAAAACCACAATATTTTGGTTGTGCTTCTATTCATAGATCACCCTCAAATAGTTGCTTCATAACTAATGATAATCATCATATGATCG
Organism: Fagopyrum homotropicum; assembly: GCA_033239125.1. Classification (NCBI taxonomy): domain Eukaryota; kingdom Viridiplantae; phylum Streptophyta; class Magnoliopsida; order Caryophyllales; family Polygonaceae; genus Fagopyrum; species Fagopyrum homotropicum. The sequence goes on along the minus strand of BSWB01000006.1, from coordinate 40,094,924 downwards.
AAAGGAAATATAGCATGGAAAGGATAATCATACTTTGTAAGAAAATCATAACATGCATCATAACTTGCAATATATCAAAATCAATCATGAGGAATCCAATTTAGACCACAAAGCCAAACACATTCCAATGATCTTAAAGACTTTCAAGTAAGGTCAAGAATGCGGAAAGGAGGGAAACTTATAAGGGATGTGGTGCATGAATCCGGGAAAAGGAATAACCCAACTCTTCTACTTTTTATTTTGCGGTTTCCGCAACACTTTCAACTTAGAGCTTCGCTCTCTTCTTTTCATTTTTCGACTTTACTTTTGGAGTTATGGATAGAGGTGCACAAAAACCGAAGCCTAGGAGATTGGCGTTTCTCAATTTTTATGAGATGCCTCAAACCCTTAGCGCACATACCATAATCCGTTAGGAATATCGCTCAATCCGACTTTGGCAAGACACAAACACCCGGCTATGTGAATGGTGCCGAGTTACTCATCGTCATGATTGACTTCCCCAAACCTATAATTTCTATTCTTTACTTTTGACTGCGAACAATTGCTTTCATGGTCCTCCCACATCAAACATGCCAATTCTTCAACTCCTCCAAATTCCCGGATAGGTAAGGGAGGCTATTATTTCATTGAGGGGCTAAATGATCAAAGAAAGAAGCAAGAAAATCGAAGTGCCTTAATCATTTCAATAAGAAGTGTAAGAACTTATATGCAATTTCAACCTTCAACACTCAACATGATTTAGAATGAAAGCGAATTATCAAACATGCATGAAATTCTAACAAAGTATTCAAATCTCACATATGTCATAAATCAATTCAAGCATATCAAAATTATCATAGCTATTCCACAAAACAATGTTCATCATAGAGATCATATCCATTCTAGAAGCACAAAAATTTTAAAATTTTTCAAAATTTTCAAAATCGTATGATGCAAGACATAAAACATGCAAATGGTATTGCAAATACCTCCACCCCATACTTAAAACTCACATTGTCCCCAATGTGAAGAAAAGAAAAGATGGAAAAGGATACTCATAATGTAAGATGGCGAATTAGGCAAGACGAATCATCAATCTGCCGGTGGTGATAGGAATCTATAGAAGCTCAATAGGGAATTCCGAATACTCCAATCGACGTCAAAGAATGAAGAAGGGGAACGTCTTTCCGCCGAAAATTTTTTTTCCGAATTTTTTTTTTTTTTTCGGGTCGGGAGTTTCCACGGCCGTGGTTTTGGCCGTGGAACTTTCTGTTGCTCTCGACAAAGCATTCCACGGTCCAATTTAGCAAACCACGGCCGTGGTTTTTCCTCTTTGGCCGTGGAACTTTCTGTTGCTCGCCAAAAATCCAAGTTTTGTCATTCTTTTCGACTTTTCTCATCTACTCTTGCTTATTCCTTATTCCTGACATCCAAAAACACAAACATACCGGAAGGTATCGAAGAAAAACAAACAAAAACAACTACTCTAATTTAATCTAAGGAGAAGAAAAGGGGAAAATGATGCATTACCTTGGGTTACCTCCCAAGAAGCGCTTTGTTTTAGGTCCTTAGCTAGACCAATCTCCATAGATGACTCAATGCACCTTGAACATCTTGGATTGCTCTTCAAATCCATCATCAAACTCTTCCAAAAAATCTCCGGTTCCTAATTTCACCGGCAAGTGGTAAGATCTCCCACGTACAAGCTTGTACGGTTTGATTCTCACCGGAATCCTCCTAGCTTTCCTATGCTTTAATGGGACATAATTCAGCCTTGCATCCCATCCTTTCCTAGACCGAGAAATCAGTTTCTCGAGAATCCTCCTAGCCTCCCCATCTCCAACTTGGGGATAATGTATGGTCTTCGTCATGTGAATGACCCCATACTTGAACAAAAGACACTTATTGACATTGGCGTTGAAGCGCTTGCCAATTTTTCTTCTTGTAGCCCAAGGAGCATCTATTTCCAGCAATTTTAATGGAGGTTTCATCTTCACCTTAGGAGGTTCTTTTGGAAGAGACCTCCAACTCTCCGGTGCATTCCTAAAAAAATTAGAAATTTTAATAGGAATTTCAAAGGAAGTAAGACAATATACCTTGTTAAGTTCTTCAAGGCTTGACACAAGTTTCATGTTGGGATGATGATCCACACATGAAATATCTCCCAACTCAGCTGGATCTTCTTCAACCTTGGCCACAATTTCAGTAATTTGGCCAAGGTTCACCACTTCTTCCTCTTCTTCAATGAGGACTTCAAGAGGAGCTTCAGAATCGAGCGGAGGAACGATCGAAACTTGGAGTTCTTCGTCGCACTTCTCCTCCGCCTTAGCTTTGATAACATAGGATAAGTTGCTTTCCATGTCATCCAGCTTCTTCAACAGCTTTTCACACGTTGATTGAAACAGATCTTCAATAGGTTGCTCATAAACCTTTTGAGGGATATGAAGCTTATCGCAATCTGCAAGCTCATTCTCAATAACCTCTTCTCTCTCTCTCTCTTTCGTTACTAAAGTTGATGCACTCAAATATATATTGTAAATATTTATATTGCTCCAACCTAGCTAATTGTATTGCTCTCCAATTCTCTTCTTCCAAAGCTTCGTCCCTAAGCCTTTGCCTCCAAATTTCATCAAGCTCATCTTTGAGACCCCTTATTTCGTTCCTCGCCACCTCATAGCTGCTTCCATCCATTGGAAAATCTGCAAGAACACTCAAAAGAGATATCAAATAACAAGAGCAAAGCTCCCAAGCTTGACAACCGATAACCGAATTCGGCCTAAACCAAATCCACGGCAACGGCGCCAAAAACTTGTTCGCCACTTAACGTGCATGCAATCAAGCTTTAAATTTATAAAACTAGAATAAAAGCAAGCGAACCCGTAGTGTACGGATCGGCGTAGATTAGCAAGTATTCCAGAGTATCGAACACAGGGATTTGGGGGGAACAAATTCGATTTCAGATTATCAAGCACATAAATGTAAGAGCTTTGCAAATTATTGGGAAAACAACAATCCTAAAGATCCAAGTATCCAGCTGTGGCTATCGATTCAAGATATACTAATGATATAAGGACAGAGTTAAGATATGCAAGAGTATACTAATGTAAGGTAATCGTACAGTGAAGTTCCAAAAACCTTATATGACTCACCTACAAGAAACTCTTTATGCAGGTTGTTGAGGCTTCAATATAGAAAGATTCTAAAGGCAAGAATTAATGTCAAATACCCAAACTTGTAATCCAAGGATCAAGACTTAACTAAACCGATTAAGGTTGTGACACTCGAAATCGAAGTAGAGGTTGTTGAGGCTTCACTACTACCTAGAAAAGGCAAGCCAAGACTAAGTTAAAGCAAATCTTTAACTTTGGATTAAAGTAAAAGCAAGGTTCGTAAACTGAAGTAAATCACGGGTAGTTCTTGAGAATCACGGCCGTGGATACCTAAGAACAGGCCGTGATTTAGGGTGTCGATGATATTTCTCTAACTCTCAGGGTCCAATCAAATTACAATCGATCTATCATTATCTAAGCCACAACTATCAATCCTTCACCTTAGAATTGCTAAAGGGTTTTAGCCAATAATCATAGTCATAGAATCAAATATCAAATATGAAAGGGAGAAAAGGTAAAACCTTGAAATCTCAATAACAAACACAAAACCAATGTCAATAAAACTCAAAAGTAACTTGCGTTCAATAGATGTAGGATAGAATAAGAATCTTTCACAAATCTCAAGGAACAAAGAAGAATGGGATGTCAATCCTCCTTCAAATGAAACCCTAAAATCTTCCAACTTCGCAAAAAGGGAAGTGCGTCCTTCCCCAAATCTTCCCTCCAAATAGCAAGACCTCCAAGTCTGCCTCTCTAAGTATCCTTTGGAGAATTTAACTCCAAGTCCCGGGGCTGTCACCGTCCTCTGGAGAATTTGACTCCTTATACTCTCCCTTTGGAGATTTTGGCTCCCTCTAATCTCCCTTTGGAGAAATTGGACTCCCCTTCAATGTTGAAGGCTCTCGAATATATGTAGGGATCTATCTAGGGTTTAAAGATAAAACCCTAAATATTTCGGCTGAAAAGAAGTCGAATCCGCTGGTATCAGAAGATACTCTGGGCCGCGTCATAAGGTATCAGAAAATACTTAAGCGCGTCAGACGGTATCAAAGAATACTTTGGGCCGCGTCCGACGGTATCAAAGAATACTTTGGGCCGCGTCAGGCGGTATCAGAAGATAATTTGGGCGCGTCAGACGGTATCAGAGAATACTTTGGGCGCGTCCTAACTTTCTTTTATGCTCCTTTTTGTTCCGCTTCAAGGCTTAATCCTTAAATATGCTATTTTGCTCCATAATTCGCCAAATTACCTACAAATGCAATAAAACTCTGTGTAGACCTCTATTCTTGCAAAGTAGGTGAATATAACCATAAATGCCATGAATGTATGTCTATGCATGCAAAATAAAGGGAAAATCTATATAAATACATGCCTAAAAATAGGTCATAATTCATGTCATCAAAATACCCATACTTGCCTCTTGCTTGTCCCCAAGCAAGGTTCAAACTTAAAATACAAGATGATATGGATTATGAATATGTAAAAATAAAGAAAAACCACAATATTTTGGTTGTGCTTCTATTCATAGATCACCCTCAAATAGTTGCTTCATAACTAATGATAATCATCATATGATCGAAAGGAAATATAGCATGGAAAGGATAATCATACTTTGTAAGAAAATCATAACATGCATCATAACTTGCAATATATCAAAATCAATCATGAGGAATCCAATTTAGACCACAAAGCCAAACACATTCCAATGATCTTAAGGACTTTCAAGTAAGGTCAAGAATGCGGAAAGGAGGGAAACTTATAAGGGATGTGGTGCATGAATCCGGGAAAAGGAATAACCCAACTCTTCTACTTTTTATTTTGCGGTTTCCGCAACACTTTCAACTTAGAGCTTCGCTCTCTTCTTTTCATTTTTCGACTTTACTTTTGGAGTTATGGATAGAGGTGCACAAAAACCGAAGCCTAGGAGATTGGCGTTTCTCAATTTTTATGAGATGCCTCAAACCCTTAGCGCACATACCATAATCCGTTAGGAATATCGCTCAATCCGACTTTGGCAAGACACAAACACCCGGCTATGTGAATGGTGCCGAGTTACTCATCGTCATGATTGACTTCCCCAAACCTATAATTTCTATTCTTTACTTTTGACTGTGAACAATTGCTTTCATGGTCCTCCCACATCAAAAATGCCAATTCTTCAACTCCTCCAAATTCCCGGATAGGTAAGGGAGGCTATTATTTCATTGAGGGGCTAAATGATCAAAGAAAGAAGCAAGAAAATCGAAGTGCCTTAATCATTTCAATAAGAAGTGTAAGAACTTATATGCAATTTCAACCTTCAACACTCAACATGATTTAGAATGAAAGCGAATTATCAAACATGCATGAAATTCTAACAAAGTATTCAAATCTCACATATGTCATAAATCAATTCAAGCATATCAAAATTATCATAGCTATTCCACAAAACAATGTTCATCATAGAGATCATATCCATTCTAGAAGCACAAAAATTTTAAAATTTTTCAAAATTTTCAAAATCGTATGATGCAAGACATAAAACATGCAAATGGTATTGCAAATACCTCCACCCCATACTTAAAACTCACATTGTCCCCAATGTGAAGAAAAGAAAAGATGGAAAAGGATACTCATAATGTAAGATGGCGAATTAGGCAAGACGAATCATCAATCTGCCGGTGGTGATGGGAATCTATAGAAGCTCAATAGGGAATTCCGAATACTCCAATCGACGTCAAAGAATGAAGAAGGGGAACGTCTTTCCGCCGAAAATTTTTTTTCCGAATTTTTTTTTTTTTTTCGGGTCGGGAGTTTCCACGGCCGTGGTTTTGGCCGTGGAACTTTCTGTTGCTCTCGACAAAGCATTCCACGGTCCAATTTAGCAAACCACGGCCGTGGTTTTTCCTCTTTGGCCGTGGAACTTTCTGTTGCTCGCCAAAAATCCAAGTTTTGTCATTCTTTTCGACTTTTCTCATCTACTCTTGCTTATTCCTTATTCCTGACATCCAAAAACACAAACATACCGGAAGGTATCGAAGAAAAACAAACAAAAACAACTACTCTAATTTAATCTAAGGAGAAGAAAAGGGGAAAATGATGCATTACCTTGGGTTACCTCCCAAGAAGCGCTTTGTTTTAGGTCCTTAGCTAGACCAATCTCCATAGATGACTCAATGCACCTTGAACATCTTGGATTGCTCTTCAAATCCATCATCAAACTCTTCCAAAAAATCTCCGGTTCCTAATTTCACCGGCAAGTGGTAAGATCTCCCACGTACAAGCTTGTACGGTTTGATTCTCACCGGAATCCTCCTAGCTTTCCTATGCTTTAATGGGACATAATTCAGCCTTGCATCCCATCCTTTCCTAGACCGAGAAATCAGTTTCTCGAGAATCCTCCTAGCCTCCCCATCTCCAACTTGGGGATAATGTATGGTCTTCGTCATGTGAATGACCCCATACTTGAACAAAAGACACTTATTGACATTGGCGTTGAAGCGCTTGCCAATTTTTCTTCTTGTAGCCCAAGGAGCATCTATTTCCAGCAATTTTAATGGAGGTTTCATCTTCACCTTAGGAGGTTCTTTTGGAAGAGACCTCCAACTCTCCGGTGCATTCCTAAAAAAATTAGAAATTTTAATAGGAATTTCAAAGGAAGTAAGACAATATACCTTGTTAAGTTCTTCAAGGCTTGACACAAGTTTCATGTTGGGATGATGATCCACACATGAAATATCTCCCAACTCAGCTGGATCTTCTTCAACCTTGGCCACAATTTCAGTAATTTGGCCAAGGTTCACCACTTCTTCCTCTTCTTCAATGAGGACTTCAAGAGGAGCTTCAGAATCGAGCGGAGGAACGATCGAAACTTGGAGTTCTTCGTCGCACTTCTCCTCCGCCTTAGCTTTGATAACATAGGATAAGTTGCTTTCCATGTCATCCAGCTTCTTCAACAGCTTTTCACACGTTGATTGAAACAGATCTTCAATAGGTTGCTCATAAACCTTTTGAGGGATATGAAGCTTATCGCAATCTGCAAGCTCATTCTCAATAACCTCTTCTCTCTCTCTCTCTCTCTTTCGTTACTAAAGTTGATGCACTCAAATATATATTGTAAATATTTATATTGCTCCAACCTAGCTAATTGTATTGCTCTCCAATTCTCTTCTTCCAAAGCTTCGTCCCTAAGCCTTTGCCTCCAAATTTCATCAAGCTCATCTTTGAGACCCCTTATTTCGTTCCTCGCCACCTCATAGCTGCTTCCATCCATTGGAAAATCTGCAAGAACACTCAAAAGAGATATCAAATAACAAGAGCAAAGCTCCCAAGCTTGACAACCGATAACCGAATTCGGCCTAAACCAAATCCACGGCAACGGCGCCAAAAACTTGTTCGCCACTTAACGTGCATGCAATCAAGCTTTAAATTTATAAAACTAGAATAAAAGCAAGCGAACCCGCAGTGTACGGATCGGCGTAGATTAGCAAGTATTCCAGAGTATCGAACACAGGGATTTGGGGGGAACAAATTCGATTTCAGATTATCAAGCAGATAAATGTAAGAGCTTTGCAAATTATTGGGAAAACAACAATCCTAAAGATCCAAGTATCCAGCTGTGGCTATCGATTCAAGATATACTAATGATATAAGGACAAAGTTAAGATATGCAAGAGTATACTAATGTAAGGTAATCGTACAGTGAAGTTCCAAAAACCTTATATGACTCACCTACAAGAAACTCTCTATACAGGTTGTTGAGGCTTCAATATAGAAAGATTCTAAAGGCAAGAATTAATGTCAAATACCCAAACTTGTAATCCAAGGATCAAGACTTAACTAAACCGATTAAGGTTGTGACACTCGAAATCGAAGTAGAGGTTGTTGAGGCTTCACTACTACCTAGAAAAGGCAAGCCAAGACTAAGTTAAAGCAAATCTTTAACTTTGGATTAAAGTAAAAGCAAGGTTCGTAAACTGAAGTAAATCACGGGTAGTTCTTGAGAATCACGGCCGTGGATACCTAAGAACAGGCCGTGATTTAGGGTGTCGATGATATTTCTCTAACTCTCAGGGTCCAATCAAATTACAATCGATCTATCATTATCTAAGCCACAACTATCAATCCTTCACCTTAGAATTGCTAAAGGGTTTTAGCCAATAATCATAGTCATAGAATCAAATATCAAATATGAAAGGGAGAAAAGGTAAAACCTTGAAATCTCAATAACAAACACAAAACCAATGTCAATAAAACTCAAAGTAACTTGCGTTCAATAGATGTAGGATAGAATAAGAATCTTTCACAAATCTCAAGGAACAAAGAAGAATGGGATGTCAATCCGCCTTCAAATGAAATCCTAAAATCTTCCAACTTCGCAAAAAGGGAAGTGCGTCCTTCCCCAAATCTTCCCTCCAAATAGCAAGACCTCCAAGTCTGCCTCTCTAAGTATCCTTTGGAGAATTTAACTCCAAGTCCCGGGGCTGTCACCGTCCTCTGGAGAATTTGACTCCTTATACTCTCCCTTTGGAGATTTTGGCTCCCTCTAATCTCCCTTTGGAGAAATTGGACTCCCCTTCAATGTTAAAGGCTCTCGAATATATGTAGGGATCTATCTAGGGTTTAAAGATAAAACCCTAAATATTTCGGCTGAAAAGAAGTCGAATTCGCTGGTATCAGAAGATACTCTGGGCCGCGTCATAAGGTATCAGAAAATACTTTGGCGCGTCAGACGGTATCAAAGAATACTTTGGGCGCGTCAGACGGTATCAGAGAATACTTTGGGCGCGTCCTAACTTCCTTTTATGCTCCTTTTTGTTCCGCTTCAAGGCTTAATCCTTAAATATGCTATTTTGCTCCATAATTCGCCAAATCACCTACAAATGCAATAAAACTCTGTGTAGACCTCTATTCTTGCAAAGTAGGTGAATATAACCATAAATGCCATGAATGTATGTCTATGCATGCAAAATAAAGGGAAAATCTATATAAATACATGCCTAAAAATAGGTCATAATTCATGTCATCACCTACACTTATGATCTTAGGTACACAAACTAAGGAATTACCGGGTAAGTCTCATCCTAAGCTTGCATTGGACCAGGAAAGGTGTAATAAGGATAGGATTTGGCAAACTCTAACACTTAACTCTCAGTTTCGGATCAGATAAGTCACCTCGGTCAGCCAAATTCCACCCCGGCCGAGATGTTCATCGACTGAGCGAGATGCTTAGGGTTAAGGTTAAAGACTCGAACTTTCAGGGTCCTACTGTGATCAAGATCATTCTATCATTGTTTTTCCCACAACCTTCAGCCAATCACCCTAGAATCACACAAGGAAATTAGCCACTCATCATCATGAAAGCAATAATCAAATATATGGGAAGAAGGTGAATATTTGAACAAGAAGAATTTAATGAAAAGACTTCAATAACTGAATCAAATATCACAACAAAGCGTTCCTTAGATAGAAATCCAACAAGGCAAGACAACAGGGAAGGGAATCTAAGATAATCTTACAAAACCCTTCAAAAGCTATAAAAGCTACAATCTTCCTTCTTCAACCTTCAAAAAGGTTCTTCAAATCTCCCAACTAGAGTATGGCTGCAGCGGTGTATAAACCCTGATCGGTGGTATAGCATGTATATGCGGGGTTCTATGCAGGATGTAAGCAAGGTGATAGCGGGTGTCGGATTTGTGGGAAATCCGACCCTTTTTATAGGAAAATTACTCTCCAAAGATAAGATATCTTAGAAAGATCTCTTCCCATAAAAATAGGTAAAATATATGATCTAGTATATCTTCTTCCTTCCAGGAGCCAAGCCGAAAAATATAAGATCTCTTTCCAAAGATAAAAGATCTCAGCCAAGAATAAAATATTCTCGCCGCGTCCCAGGTGTTCGTCTCGGTCGAGTCGACTTCTCTGGATCACCTCGGTCGAGGTGAATCTGTGGTCAACCGAGGTGAGTCACAACTGAGTGTGAAATCTCTCAAAATTGGTCCAAAGTGAATCTTAAATCCATGGCTATGCTTCCTAGATGTAGCTTCAATGACTCCATAGCTCCTTTTGCTCCTTTTTGATGCAAAACGTGCCATTTTACCTACGATTACAACAAAACTAGGTGTAGACCTCGATTCTCACAAAGGTAGATGAAATGGTAATATAATCACATAATATACATACAAACATGCAGATTATTGAAGATAAAATGTCCAAACAAACCCCAAAATATAGACTATAATTCATGCTATCAATATATATATATATATATATATATACGTACTGTACTAATGCTTATATTTATATATATATATATACATACTCAGAACTTCCATTTCCTTCATCTATGTATATATACACGTACACTCCCTATGCATATATATATATATATATATATATATATAGATTCATACTCCCATGTAAACAGCCCTTATAGTGTACAATGAGAACAAATAGTAGCCCTTGATCTGATTAATCTAAAGGCTGAAAATTAACATAAATATTCAATGAAAAATTCAGCACACTCTCCTCATTGGAATGTGTAATACACTCTCCAAAATAAGGCAATTACAATATTTTAGAAAAATTATAAATGAGATCTTCTTCCACTATTTTAGGGAGTTACAATATACAGAATCTTCCAATTAATATCAACAAAATCGATCAAAGCAATATCAATTATATGGATGATACGTTTTGCTGAAACGCCATACACTCCATTGTCGCCGGAAGAACTAAACATATTTTCGCCGGAATAGTTAACAGTAAGTGTATCTTTTTCAGTATACAATATTCTCATCAACAAACAACGGTTGATTTGTCCTCAATTTTTTCGTTTTTCATCAATATATGTCCTCAATTGTTCGGTTGATTTGTGTAGGGGATTCAGGCAAGCAACAGATTCGGAATCAATGGAAGAAGGTAACTGAACGTGGAATAACATAAACAGTTAAAGTAATATGTTAACGGATATTTGGTTTCATATTAACGAATATATTTGAATATACCACAGAATACGATTCGGTGACGGTGAAGGTTTACCTAAATATCAACTATTAAACAAACTCGTATTTAAATTATCATAATATAAATATTTATTGAATTTTTTACAGATTCCCCATGTGAAAGAGATTGGGATGTTGATGGATCCGGCATTGATGCTAACATGGAGAGTATGGATGAATTTTATGAAGCAGTCTTACCTAAATATCAACCACTCGGTTTTTGTTCTTGAAACGGCTTGAGTCATTTTACAGTCTTACGTTTTTTTATCATTATATGTCCACATTTATCGGTTGATTTGTGTAGGGCATTCTGGCAAGTAACATTTTCGACATCGATGGAAGAAGGTAAGTGAATGTGAAACATCATACACGATTAAATTATTATATCAACAGATATTTGGTTTCATATTAACGAATATATGTGACTATACTTCCGAATACGTTCTATAACATGGTTACGAAAACAGATATGGCACCGGTTATGGTTTACCCACTCATCAAATTAACATTAAACATACTCGTAATCGTTAGCTATATTTCAATTATCAGATTATAAATATGTAGTGAATTTTTTTACAGATTCCGGAAATAAAAGGGATTGAGATGTTGATGGATTCGACATTGATGCTAACATGGAGAGTATGGATGATTTTTATGAAGCAGCGGCAAATGAAGAGCTCAACGATGCAATAGACATGACGCAATCACCGGCGAAAACAAAATATTGGACTCCACAGTACGATGAATCCATACATCCATGTATTGAAATGTGTTTCAAGACACCGGAGGAAGGTATCGATTTTTATAAGGCGTATGCTAAAAAGGTTGGTTTTGATGTTCGTTTGCCATCTTCCCGTGTATGCACACAAGACGGGACTCTATTGCATCGTCGCATATTGTGTAGTCGTTCTCAAGGAAAATGTACTCACTACCGGAAAGTGTCAAAGAGTTTCACTCTTTATATCATGTACGTTGTGAAACTTGTCTTAGATGAATGTGATATTTCGTAATCGGTGAACTACTATAATGAATTATATAACCAAATGTGGTGTTACTTGTTATATATACTCGATCATACGCACTTAATTCGTTCATCTGAATTCGGTACACGAACAACATAATATCCAGAACTTATATCGAATATATTCGGCAACTATATCCTTTATATTCCATACTTATATCGTTTATATTCAATAAGAAGAACACTTACTAATCTATCATTTTTTTGTATGGTTATCGGTGTTTGCATACAAGATAACGTTCGTCTTTCTATGTTGGCTGTGTTATTCTCACCGTTTTTGTGAAGACAAATTATTTCCAAAAAAAGAACCATTGATAAAAATATTATTTCCGGTAATATAGAAATATTTATAACTATATTCGTTAATATATAAATATTATTTTCGGTAATCTTGTTTGTAATACGATTACATTTTATAGTATTGAAACACCAAATAAGAAAGTGTAAACTCCATTACCCAAGTGTACATGTTGCGTTCATTAACATATGACACACTAAAATATTATATATCCGGTTAATATATCTTGTATATTCTATAAAATATATCGTTCATATTCGGTAAAAAGTACATTTTCTAATCCGTCATATTATCTATGGTAAACGGAGTTTGCATACAAGATAACTATCGTCTTCGTATGTTTCCTCAAGTGTAAAGGTTGTGCTCTTTAACATACAACACCTAATATAGGAAGCATCCATTAACTATATCATGTATATTCTGAAATTATATCGTTCATATTCGGTAATGAATACACTTACTAATCTATCATATTTTGCATGGTAAACAGTGTTTGCATACAAGATAAAGATTGTCTTCCAATGTTTGTTGTGTTATACTCACTGTAGCAAAAGAGTTTTCCGAAACAACATATCAAAAGAGTTTGACATTGTAGCATAAAACTTTGACATTAATATAGACAGGAGTGTCAAACACATTAATCCCTACATAAGTGATTCAAATATCTAAAAAGAGAAATAAACTGTAGCATATAGTTTTGACATAGTGTAGCAAAACAGTTGTCCGGAACAACATATCAAAATAACAACTAGAATCGTCTATTCCTCATCATTCATAGCATTGTCAGTCTTCAATGCCCCTCTAGCAACTATACGCGGTATTTCTGACAACACTGTGTTTTACCATGTCAAGATTTCTGAAATCTTCCATGTGATCAGTTGATATTATGCACTTGTTCAGTTCGTAGTTGAAAACGTCGTACATTTCTTCGAACTCAACGCTCCCTTCGTCACCAATTGAAAGTAGTTGCGTACAAGTCTGTAACAATTTTTAACGTTATCTTCCACACAGAAACAAAACAGCTATTAGCGAATAAAAAAGTAGTATGCTATCGAATATAAATAATAAAAGGACCGAATAGCGAGTTGTATTTCCATTTTACCGTGTATTAAACCAACAAAAAAAAGATCTTTGGTGAATTTTCGCCTCTAAACCACTCAAGTGCGTTCAGATACGATGCCCAAGCATCCACAAGTGCGTTCAGAAAAAAAAAACTCATAGCCCTTAACATCAATCATTTATGAACAGACAAGTATTGAATGGCTGCAGCCTAACTCGCATTCGACAGGGCATGAACGAACATTCAACAACAATGGACAACCAATCCAATTCGGCAACCATATTTCAAAATAAAAAAACAAATCAGAAAACCATAATCGGAATCAATGCACCGGAAATTACATTGATATCGACAATACCTCGAGTGACGGAGGAGAGCGGCGATACGAACAATACCCTAATCTGAATGACGATTGACATTGAAATGGTGATTAGGCCGTTGTGTGCGCTGAATACCGGTGCACACAACACCGAATACCGGCGCACACAGCACCGAATACCGGCGAACACAGCACCGAATGTAGATTGGAGGTCGAGCACAACACCGACGAGACCAACAGCGCCGAATACCCGATGAAGAAGACGGCACGGAAAACTGTAAAAGATTTAGGGGTTTTATTTGAGGGGTATTATTTTAGGGAATATTACATTAATCCGCAAAATCCTAATCGGAATCAATGAACCAGAAATTTCATTGCCGTCGACAATACCTCGAGTGACGGAGGGGAGCGGCGAGTCGAACAATACACTAATCGGAATGACGATCGGCACTGAAATGTTGATTAGGAGGAAGAACACAACACCGGCAAACACAGTACCTAATGTAGAATGGAGGGGGAACACAACACCGGCTTGACCAACGACATCGGATACCGGAAGAAGAAGACAGCATCGATGGTATGCTTGAGGACGAACAACACACGATCTTGATTAGGCGGAAGAAGAGGAAGCAATAACTGTAAAAGATTTAGGGATTTTATTTTAGGGAATTTTAATATTGGGGTAGATATGGTGTGGTGTGTATCACGCTCCTATTACTTCCAAATATGCAGTTTCAATTTTATTTTTATATTTTTTTCCTTAAAATCTCACTTAATCACAGCCATCCATTATAACAATCCAACGAATATAATTCGTTCTCATTGAACACTATAAGGGCTGTTTACATGGGAGCCAAACTCTATATATATATATATATATATATATATATACTCACATCCTCTAATCCCATTTCATTAATCTACCTATACGTATACACGTATTTTATGTCTACCTACACTACACTAATATATGCATATACCCTTATCAATTCCACTTCCTACATCTATATAATCTATATATGTATACAACATTACGTTGAAGAGGGGTATTCACCCGTCCAGCATACTCGTCACACATTCGGAGAGGGACCGCAGCTCGGTTCAGTTCGATCTACAGGTTAGCTGTCCCAGGGGTTCGGAGCTGGCTCGTTCACTCTCCACCGTTGCACTGCCCAAGCAGTTTCGTCCGGATCCCGTTTCTGGGGTGCAAAAATTCGTCTGCACCATCAACAGGTCATCAGTATATACCCTCCTCATCTAGGTCCAAAGCTGAAGGAGGAGAGAGTACTTACCAACTGCAACGGAGGAGGGCACTCGCTGCTGTGTCGATCGGCACCTTTGTAAGCACCCAACGTCGTCTCGGTGCTGCTGTTGTGTGAAACTTCGGTCAAGGTATCCGGCTAGTATTACACGAAGACAGAGAGGGAGGAAGAGGGCAGAAGCGGATGGCTGGCTTACTTGATGGTCGACAGAGACGGCTAGAGAGGTCCCTGCTGCGCTCGAATCAGATCAGGAACGTAAGCGGAGTAGTCCTTACGGCTCGGCGGTTTGAAGTGCTGCATCCCGTCGCCGCTCTCATCATTGGTGTTGTGCAGAACGTTGGAGAGCAACAGTTCCGGCCGTGCAGAGCACTGGAGACGCCGGATGCTGATGACGCAAGGGTTCCGGCGCGGCGGGGTCTTCTGGCTGGATCTAAGGGAGTGCTTCCAACTCCAGTGCTCGTGTTGTTCGTGTAGAAGGAGCGCCGATGCAGAAGATACGGTAGTAGTTGTGAGGGAGAAAAGAGCAACGGCGTTTAGGTTAGAAAAAAAAATAGTTTAGGGTAAAACATGATTAAGAGCTGATTAGGGTTTAGGGTTAAGGCTGGGCTGGCTGGTTAATTGGGCCGGGTCTATTGGGCCTGCTCATCTAACTAAGATGGGTTGATAATTAGATCATTACTCGCACGGAACCGCTCTTCGGTTTATAAAAAAAACAGAATTATTTCCGGTTACATAATTTATCATTTTATGTGAATTAAGGTCACATAAAATGATAGAAATTAAATATCGTGATATTTTATTTTTTAAAAAAAAGTCGGCGGATCGGAATCTGGTTTGATCGGGTATTAAACGGAAATTAAATTTTCCGGGTATTACACAATTACTTACAAAGAGAGTGTTTTAGAGATGCTCTTTGTGCCTAGGATGGAATATATATTACAAGTAGTCATGCCCTCTATTTATAGGGTATATTTTGAAGCCCCTCATCTAGAATCATCCTAACAAACTCACACATCAAGTGTGGGTTAGCTACAAAATTGATCTACACCGGATAGCCTGGGTCGAGTTTTGTGTGGCCTTAGGTCTAGTTGAAGAGCTTCTACTCTGAGTTTTCCCACCACCGTTGGAGACACTTAGTACAAGTTTTTGGTGTTTCTTCGGTCGATTTTTTGTGCTTCTTAGGTCGAGTTACCTCTTTCACCCGGGGTAAGTGTAATCTTCTCATGGAATGTGTTCTTTGCTTGAGTTTTCCCTTCAACTTAGGTCGAGTTTTGGTGCTTCTTTATTCAAATTTCCTGAGTGAACTCAACCTTGGACTTTTGCAACTTGAGTTATTCCTAGGTCGGGGTTTCATATCTTCTTACCTCGAATTTTTGTAAACTCGAGGGTCCTCTTCTAGGGTTTCTTGCTTGTTTTGTTTCTTGATTTTCCTTTCTTGCTTTCTTCTTTCTTCTTTCTTGGGATCTTTGTTGATGATGAGGATATGGTGAGTACTCTTTGGATTGACATGGATTTGTCTTTTGTGCTCTATTGTAGACCTAAAAACACCTCAAACACAAAACACAAGAGGAGTAAACATTATTTGATACTTTAAAGGATAAGCAAAGATGTGAATGCCTTTTTCCATCCAAAACTAAGAAAAAACTCACAAAACTACATCTAGAAAGATAGCACAAAAACATGCTATCAAACGTGCATATCATGAATATGTTATATCTTGACAAGTGATATGTTTAGTATATAAATATAAACACCACATGTTGTAGTGCACTATAAAAATTATATGAACACGTGATGGTATAATGCCATTTAGAATTGACTGTATCTTTAATAATAAGTGATGATTGTTTTTGGATTAAGTTACCTTGTGTAGTGTGCACAAATGTGGTTACACTTGCACAAAACTTTCAAAGCGGGGCCGTTAGTCTCGACGGGTCAGCTATATATTTCATTATGCCAAAAATGGGGCATATCAGGCGCCATTAGCCACGATGAGTCGGCTATATATTCACTATGCCAAAGATGGGGCAAAGCGGACCCCATTAGTCATGATGGTTCGGCTATATATTCATTATGCTAAACATGGGAAAAAACGGACGTTGTTAGTCACTATATATATATATATATATATATATATATATATATATATATAGGGTGTGGTTCCCATGAGAACACCCCCTAACGTGAGAACATGAGAACAATCGTACACCGTTGGATGTGAGTATTAAGGGTTGAGATTTAGAGTAGATATCAAAAATAATAATAACTACGAATAATAATAATTAGGAATCCAACAATAACTACGAATAATACACTCAACCAACAATAACTACGAATAATACATTAAACGATATGACACATTCGTAACAAAACTAATAATAATTACGAATTTGTTCTCATGTTCTCACGTTAGGGAGTGTTCTCATAGGATCTATACTCTCTCTCTCTCTCTCTCTCTCTATATATATATATATATATATATATATATATATATATATAGAGAGAGAGATTTAGAGTAGATATCCGAAAAATTTTCATTTCATTTAATTCCGTAGCAAACCGGAGTTTAATCCGTTGATTTCCTCTATCTACCTAGTAGTACACTATCTCAGAATTTTATCATTTTATGTAACCTCACTTCACATAAAATGAGAGAATTTTATATCAAACCCTAATCTATCAAACCCTAGTTTTATCATGACATGTCCTTGACAAAGTCATGACGTCCTTTTGACGAGACCAAGACGAGATCATGACGAGTTATGACGAGACCATGACAAGATCATGACAAAGCCATGCATGGGCTTGACAAAGCTATGACATTTTTTGACAAAGGCTTGACAAAACTCAACCCACCTTGCCCTCTTGTTTCAGCCCATTTTTTGTACTTACCTTGTCCAGCCTTGGCTTGT
Organism: Fagopyrum homotropicum; assembly: GCA_033239125.1. Classification (NCBI taxonomy): domain Eukaryota; kingdom Viridiplantae; phylum Streptophyta; class Magnoliopsida; order Caryophyllales; family Polygonaceae; genus Fagopyrum; species Fagopyrum homotropicum. The sequence goes on along the minus strand of BSWB01000006.1, from coordinate 40,076,981 downwards.
CCCTTGCTGGCGGATTAGACCAGCCCAACAGTGAAGCGCCAGCCTGCTACACAAGCCCATCAAGAAGATCTATTGAACTCCATACAGCCTTGCTTCCTCAGCCCAGCGTCAACTATGGAGCAGCCCTACACAGGAAGATAGCCGGCCCAAGCAGTCAGCTGATACACGCCCAACATCAGCCTGATTTTACGCTCTATCTCCCTCCCCTACAAACAGCTCACACCCGTAACTTCCGCACGCCTTCAGTCATTACCACGCCAGCGGTTACCTTCCCTTCAAGCGCTAAATCTGCAACTCTCCTTGCCTACACCTATGTCCACGTTCAGCCATTACCACGCCTGCCTGCCACCGAGTATACCCCCTCTCAGTCTCGCACACTGGTGACGGGAACAACGTCTGGATCCTCAACGAACAGCAGTGCATAGCCACCTCCTTTAGGGCTGTTCATTCTCGGATATCCGATCCGTTCGGATATCCGAATTCGGATATCCGGGAAAAATTTTGTTCAAAATCAGTATCCGTATCCGCTCCGAAATTAGCCGGATATCCGGTCCGAGAAGGAAAAACGGATCGGATATCCGAAAACGGATATCCGGGTTATCCGACTAAGGCATCATTTTGCTGGTTGATTGTTGTTTTAATAAAAAACAATTACATTTGCAATAGTTTATTTCTACATTGTTTCCTGCTTTGTGTTAAGATTAAAATTTCAAAGATGAGTATAAACCAAAATCCAAATAAATGCATATATTAAGAAATTGACAACACAATCTGATTGAAAGTCAGGCAATGTCCTAATTGTTACATCATTCAATTGGCATCTTCTAATTGATTCTTTATTTCAGAAATTTTTATCTCCATCTACTTGCTTCATCAAGGTTGACAAGTGAGAAACAGTGCCACCATGGAGGGCAACTGAAGCAAAATATAGTAGCCCAAGATTGCTCTGATTGCAATAGCATCATCATATGAACCTACAGATATACAGATAAGTACACATTATCCTTAAATGAGAAGTAGTAGCCCAAGTTTAAATTTGTAAGCAGTGAAAATGTTGGATCATACTCAAGGGCTTGCTCAATCTGTCAACAAGATATCACGGGCTTCAATTTCAGCAGCAATCATCCACTCGTCTCGCAACCCCTTAACAGTTAACACCCCATCAAAAAATGAAGACAAATCAGTAAGATACAGTGGTCTTCAATTTCAGCAGAATACAATGGTCTTCTGAGCAAGAGAAGTGGTGATCTTCTAAGCAAGATAGAAAAAAAAGGAAGACAAAATCAGCAGGAAAATAAATTGAGCAAGAGAGAAGCAGGAAAATCAGTAAGAGGTGGAGAAAATAAGAGGGAATCGATTTAGGGTTTAAAAGAGAGAAGTTGAGCGGACTATAGAAGAAGAGGGTTACACTCACCTGTGAGGTTGCGACGGAGACGAATCAAAGCTTAGAACGGCTTTGACGATTTGACGTGGTCCGAGTCCGAGAAAGGTAGAGAGGACTAGAGCGCTGGACATGGTCTCTAATGGAGTAATGGTCTCTCGTTTTCTCCAGAGGCAAAATGTGAGAGAACGGCGGTGTTTAGAACTGAGAGGTGAAGTATGAAATGAGGATGGATTGAACGATACTTCTAGGGTTTTTATTTTTTTTATTATTAAAAAAAGTTAAAAAAAATTTGGGGTTGTGGAGGTTCGAACCAAGGACCTTCATTAAGATTAAAAATATTTACCCTCCCTTCAACCAACTCAGCTATTGCAACAGAACATTAACAATATGAGAACTATTATACATATATCGGATAACGGATATCCGGGTCGAAAAAAAATACGATCCGTATCCGGTTCGGATATCCGAGTATTATAGACGGATCGGAGCGGATACGGATAGATTTTCGCCGGATTGATCAAAATTCGGATATCCTCTAGTCGGATACTCGGATTATTGGCGGATCGGATATTTTTTGAACACCCCTAACCTCCTTTGCTCTCAAAATCAGCCTGTGCTCTCCTGTCTAGCCTCCACCTTGCCAACCCTGGCGTCCCCAACCATTTTCGCCTTCACCTACTTCCTGGTGTAGCGAGTTCTACCCCATCCTAATAGCAACGCCTGGAGGAGCCATCAACCCTAGTACACACTAGCAGCCCATCTCTTCAACCGTACTAGTGGTCGCACTCAGGTCTGTCCACACACGCAGAGACATCTCCGCTCCTCCCTATCTTCTTCCCCATGCTTTACCATCGGATTTATAACCACGATGTGCACCACATAGACCTTTGTGAACCGAAGAGACATCTCCGATCTCTTGCAGCCAAGGACTGCCTCTACACTCAAACACCTCCCTCTATCGACAATAACAGGAGAACCACACTTCTGCACCACAGTAAGCATCTGTATGTACTCTCTTCTTCCCTAGTTCTTCATGTCTTACCTTTACATTCTGAATGTGACGATAGGAGGTGCCAACCAATGCTCCACAACCACTACCCAGGAGCTACGGACGTTGAGCCAAGGCAGCCTCCGGGTTCGTTGCTGACAAGCAATAAGCAACTCATCTCCTAGGTTAATACTAGGGAGGAGAAATGAAGACTAATCCATGCTTCTGTTCGTTCATAACAGGGGTCGAACCTGTGATCTCATGGGTACTAAAATAAATCTTTGAGTGAGGCTGGTGAGTTTCGAAGTTATGATCTCTTTCTATATATGTTCAGTTTACAGAAAAATGTGTTAAGTAGTCGTGTTCAAGCCTCTTTGTTGACCCCTTAGAAGATTGATCCACCGTTCAATTTTTAATAGGTTGTTTAGTGCCATGCATAGGTTAATATGTCAAAAGTTGGGATAAATCCAACGGTGGGATTTAGAGTTATATAGGCTCAAAGTTGACTGGTTGTGCAGTTAGAAAACATGTCCAGAAACTGGCTAAGTATAGAATGTGAGTTGGGAACCAACTTTGGAGAATTTTGTAGAGTTTGTTGCGGGAATGTTTGGGGAGTTCTTTCATCCTATGGGTAACATGCATATTATAAATGACCTAGAGAATTAATTTAGACTTTTTATAATTTTATTCGGGCTTCATATTTGGAGCCAAAGTTGAAGCCTAATGACTTTTGGAAGGTTAGGAAAGTATGTAATTTCCTAGTCTTTACCTAAACTCAACCCTAAGAGTTAGAATATGATAGTTAGTCCCAAGTAAGGATTTAAGTACATATTACGAGATTTTTGGAAGTTTCGGGACCAGGGGTAAAATGGTCATTTACCTGTAAAAGGGTATTTTGGTAATCTCTTGTTGATCGATTTTTTTTTATATCTTAGAAGTTGGAGACTTCTAAGAAAGTGGGATACATCATTGATTCCCTTGTCGTGTATAACAAGCAATTGAGTTCCTACGGTTACATACCGAGTTGAGATTAAGAGAGTTGCGACATGACTCAGGTAAGTCCTTTGGGCTTACTTAGCTGACTTCTAAATATGAGCATGAATGATGATAGTGGTGTGTGATTGAAATGTTTAGAGAGATAGGTTGTGATATATAATTACCGACCTATACTTGGCCTAAGAGTAACGGGCGGTGGCATTCTGCTCAGTTAGCTTGCGAGCGCTGGGGGTTTCTTTAGGGACTAGTCCATACTCGGTTTGTAGTGATGCTACCGGCGGAGGTCAGCTAGACCTACACCCAGTTGGATAAGGAACGGAGGCGAGAATTGTTAATAGCTCTCGTGCCACAACTGTAGAATTGAATAAGATGAATCACCTAATTAATAGATAATAAACGGTTGAGTGCCAGCATGATGTTTGTTTATTTTGTTTCTACGTGTGTTTGTGCTGTTGTTATTCTACTTATATTTGGATGGTTAGCTAACGGTTTATCCGTGTTGTAGATTTGTAGAGATAGACAGTTGCAGAGTGATCCGGGACGGATGGTCAGCCGGGTCCACGTACTCATTAGATGGGGACGGGGGAGTCTTCCATACGTCATGCATGTTATGTATCTTTATATATGTTTGTAAGGCTGTCACATGTGTACTTTCATACCAGTAAAAATATTATATTTTGGAAATTGTTTTTAATTACATTTGTGCCTTGTTGTAAGATCTTAGTGAAGTTGTTGTTAAACCAAGGTCGGGACCCATTGTGAGGTCCTAATCAGTAGCTCCTTGAGTTCTCAGAATTTGGGGTGTTACAACATGGTATCAGAGCTCTGGGTTGGCAACAATGGCACTTAAAATCTTCTAAAAGACCGAATGTATAAAATCACTAGAACCCGAAAGGGGTCTAAGATTTTCAAAACGGATTTCTGTTTTTACACACGTGCATAGTCGGGTTGTTGGGTTAGTAGTACGTCGGACCACCATCGTTCTCCGTGGATCTCTGCAACTTGGAATGATAGATGTTAGTATATAGAGTTATATTGATATGTTTTAATGTATGATTATATAAATGTGTATGTTTAGCATGTTAGTATCCTAAAGGATACCCTATATCCTTTAGTTATGATATCATGAATCGCTTATCGCCTCATGATAAATCGGTAACGGACTTGAAGAGCTTTCAACACAAGATAATGGATTCAGACCGAGGATTAAGTGTTATACTCTGGTGGGCGTCCTTGTGACCATATAAATCATCTAAAGAACGAGTGGGCAAAGAAGTACAGATGTGGAGACAATTTTCACCATAAGTACCGTCCGATGGGAAAGGAATCCCCGAGTCAACTCAGGCAGAAGGAACAGGAAGTCATACAAGGGACTTGGTCGTATGAGGCTGAGAGATGAATTAGAAGAATCATGTAAGAGACGACGAGAGGTTGGATTAGAGATAACGATAAGGGAACAAGAATCATACAGAACGGAGTACAACCAAGATTTGCAGAATAAAAGATGTTACAATCAAGGCAAACGCCGCCACATGTAAGCATGGGCATGAGAGTACAAAGAAGATAAGGTGCTGACCTGAGGCGAAGAATTAAAGGAGTACAAGACAACCATTGACAAATGAGTTTAAAGACGTGAAATAAATTTCATCATCATAGAGACGGTTTGACCTACTCAGAGATGCAAGAGTTTGCAAGAAATCATGACGTAAGTATCAAATACAATAGAAGTCTGAAATTAAGACAACGGAATTCTATAAATGTGGCATTACAACACAACACCAAACTAATGGAAGAATGTGGGAAAGTTATTTTGGTGGACTAGAGAGTCCATAATAACTTCTCATTCACATAAAGATCTAAGTTACCAACATTAACGGTCATATCAGGGAAACACGAACAAACGATGAACAAAGTAAGAAGAATTGTGAAGAGACACTTACAAGTTATCGTGGAAGACTTAATAAACCCTTTGAAGACATATGAATGTTAGGACTAGACTCAGAAGAGTATAGTGATTCCATAAGAGAACAAGAGAAGTGCAGACTTGGAAGGAGTTGGAGGAGTGTTAACCAAGAAATTGGAGGAGATAGATTTTCACCAAGTCTATCAAACTTCAAAAGAGATAGAAGAACAATAAGTCTGTGATCTTATGGAAGGTCAACTACATACCAGTCAGTAATAATTGAGACATAACACGTGCGGGTCAACTAGTGGTAATTGGTTATCAGATAAGGAGTATAACCATAGAATGATGAAAGAATTTTATAGACGTCTAGAGGAACCTTCAAGAGATCAAAAACGACAAATGTGAAGCTAAATCGATCCGCGTGCTAGTACCTTAATAATAACATGGAGTGAGTTCGAGCAAGGAACCCTAATTAAGAACTTAAGAAGAAAGACTAGACAGTCAGAAAGGACCCCCTTAATGTCATTGAAGACCAAGGGAAGCGTGTGAGGGATTTACTGCCTACTGGCTAGGAAAGGGGTGCATATCACAGTTAGTACAGATGGATTATAAAAGAAGAACTAGAGGAGTAAGGAGTATATGATTTTGATAAGGTTCTATGTCAATCAAGACAGAGTGTGTGTAGCATTCCCTACTAGATAAACCGCAAGTGGAAGGAAGTTAAGGTCATGAGAGTTTTGTAGACTTGATTACAAGCTATATTGGAAGACCTAGAAAAGACCATTGATGTCAGATGGACGACACAGTGAGACGCGAGAAATGGAGTTAGCTCACGGGGGAACCGGAAGTTGTAATGTAGAATGAGCTAAAGGAGTATAAATTGATGAACTTGAGTAAGTAGTGTTCACCAGGAAATTTAACGGCAAAAGAGGTATGAGAAAAGTGAGTCCCGGAAATGGAGATAAGTCAACTATTGACTGACCGACATCAACTGAGGACGTGCAAGGGTTGTTTGGGATTGTCGAGCTATGTACAGTTAAGAAGAGATATATGTGATTGAGGAGTATTGAATTAACTATACCGATGCTTTGGAGGAGTTCCTCAAGTAGACAATGAAAATCTACTTAGACAACTAAAGGTATAGAGAGAATCGTGTTAGAGGTTACTTCTCGGTTGGTTAAGATCAAACTTCAGTCGAGTCAGGAAGTTTGGATCCGTGTTAGAAGAATTCCAAAAGTAAACGGAAGAGGTCGTCTTCCAACCGTTATCTTAGTCCCTTAAGGCAAGTAAGGAAGGTACTTGGTATTTCATCCGGATAGGACTTATGGTGTAATTGAGAGGGAGAGTTTTGGATCCATCAATTTGGACTCACGGAAAATGTCCTTACGATTAGCGGGTGACAACATAATTATCAAAGTAGCGCAGCGAAAGCGTGATGAGTCCTAACCCACAGAACCGGAAACTCGAGAGTACAACAAATGACGTGTCGAGTTTAAGACGATGATAATTGGTGAAATGCGTTTCGTTTAGAAGGAACGTGAAATAGGCTACGTGGAGTGACAAGAATTTTTGTCGAGGAACTGTATCACCAACTAGATAGACGAGAAAGTATGTGCACGTAGAAGTATAGAAAGAGAGTGGTACCCCATTATAGATCCAAGTGAAGCATGCCGACCTAGTCACATGTTGGAAGACCAGTAAATTTGGAATTTAATACCTAGCATGGTACTTTAGAACGAGTTTCTTGATAAAATGAGAAAGGAAGTAACGAAGTAATAAAGGTGTTGTGTAGGGCCTGCACTAACAAGCTCAAGGTGAGTAACTATCAAGTTGAACCGAAAGACATATACGAAAAGGAAGCTACGGGAGTGTACTTACAGACCAGTACTCGTACATATAGAAAACATAATCTCAAGAATGGAGTATAAGAAGAATTTTATCTCGGAACGGAGTCGAGTTGCGTTTTGAGTAAGAGGAATATTATAGGACACAATACAATGTTAACAACTATTAAGTGGTGTGATTAAATAACGGTGATGTGAGATCACCTTGTATCTAATACCGTCATTCCGGACATATTGTATGTCACTCAAGACCTTGAAAAATACGTGAGAAGCCTAAGGTTGAGCTAACGATATATTAGATATCCATAAATATTATAATAATGCCAAGTGAATACAGATGATGACCACTAGATTGTGTCTCCACTACTAGACCGGAAAAAGGTAAAGGGACGATTCCTTACCTGAGGAATAAGATGACTGAGTCATATTAAAAGACAAGTGAGTCGTGATACAAAGAGCATTAGGCACTTGGTGAAGTGCTGGCGGAGGTTCAAGACCTTTAGCCTGAGTGTGTAGTCAAGTAAACATAACGAAGGGAAGAAAGTTGACTAGGTTATTTTATGTACGGTCATCAAAGGACCTGGAGGTGAGTTGCAAAATGTGACCACTTGAGGCTGTAAAGTGGTTTATAAGTGATTGATGGATTGGTAATCCTCACCCTATTGGAGAGTGTAACCCTAGTTTTCTACGGATTCAGTTAGAGGTATACTTACCAGACAAAAGTTAGGACATCGGCTTAGACAATCGGGCAATGAAGCCGGATGATACCGGTGAGATATCTAGTTACCACACTAGAACGTGGTAGTAGGCACTGGTGAGGTCTGTACATGAAAAGATTTCAGAGTTAGTGGTTTTAGAAAAAGCCGACGAGGCTACCAAGAATACTATGGATAGTATGAGACATAACCTTTCAGAGACCTTTGTGGAGATAGTTGTAATCTAGGGAACGACGAGTTAGGGCTTGACATATATCTGTTATGTTGTCTGACTGCTTGTTTATTTCATGCTTGAGTGTAGTCAGGATGTGTGTTATTGATGACCTTGATATGCGGGATACTTATATGTGGAAACGATGACTCTTGTGCGATAACGAGTTGATACAATAGATTCGTACCTTGAGAGCTGACCTTCTGACTGGCGTACTTTAAGTTTCGGGGTGAAACTTATTCTAAGGGGGGATTGATGTAATACCCGGAAATATTTCTTTCGGCTATTTCGGAAACAAATTAGAACTCGACCGTTGTGACCTCTTTCCGGCACTTTAGTTCTTTTGTATGGCCTCTAATGTTACGAGTCTTCTTTTAAGTTTCGGGACGAAACATATTTTAAGGGGGCACTGATGTAATATCCGAAAATTTTTCATTTCATTTAATTCCGTAGCAAACCGGAGTTTAATCCGTTGATTTCCTCTATCTACCTAGTAGTACACTATCTCAGAATTTTATCATTTTATGTAACCTCACTTCACATAAAATGAGAGAATTTTATATCAAACCCTAATCTATCAAACCCTAGTTTTATCATGACATGTCCTTGACAAAGTCATGACGTCCTTTTGACGAGACCAAGACGAGACCATGACGAGTTATGACGAGACCATGACAAGATCATGACAAAGCCATGCATGGGCTTGACAAAGCTATGACATGTTTTGACAAAGGCTTGACAAAACTCAGCCCACCTTGCCCTCTTGTTTCAGCCCACTTTTTGTACTTACCTTGTCCAGCCTTGGCTTGTCCCTTGCTGGCGGATTAGACCAGCCCAATAGTGAAGCGCCAGCCTGCTACACAAGCCCATCAAGAAGATCTATTGAACTCCATACAGCCTTGCTTCCTCAACCCAGCGTCAACTATGGAGCAGCCCTACACAAGAAGATAGCCAGCCCAAGCAGTCAGCTGATACACGCCCAACAGCAGCCTGATTTTACGCTCTATCTCCCTCCCCTACAAACAGCTCACACCCGTAACTTCCGCACGCCTTCAGTAATTACCACGCCAGCGGTTACCTTCCCTTCAAGCGCTAAATCTGCAACTCTCCTTGCCTACACCTATGTCCACGTTCAGCCATTACCACGCCTGCCTGCCACCGAGTATACCCCCTCTCAGTCTCGCACACTGGTGACGGGAACAACGTCTGGATCCTCAACGAACAGCAGTGCATAGCCACGTCCTTTGCTCTCAAAATCAGCCTGCGCTCTCCTGTCTAGCCTCCACCTTGCCAACCCTGGCATCCCCAACCATTTTCACCTTCACCTTCTTCCTGGTGTAGCGAGTTCTACCATGTGCCCATCCTAATAGCGACGCCTGGAGGAGCCATCAACCCTAGTACACACTAGCAGCCCATCTCTTCAACCGTACTAGTGGTCGCACTCAGGTCTGTCCACACACGCAGAGACATCTCCGCTCCTCCCTATCTTCTTCCCCATGCTTTACCATCGGATTTATAACCACGATGTGCACCACATAGACCTTTGTGAACCGAAGAGACATCTCCGATCTCTTGCAGCCAAGGATTGCCTCTACACTCAAACACCTCCCTCTATCGACAATAACAGGAGAACCACACTTCTGCACCACAGTAAGCATCTGTATGTACTCTCTTCTTCCCTAGTTCTTCATGTCTTACCTTTACATTCTGAATGTGACGATAGGAGGTGCCAACCAATGCTCCACACACCACTACCCAGGAGCTACGGACGTTGAGCCAAGGCAGCCTCCGGGTTCGTTGCTGACAAGCAATAAGCAACTCATCTCCTAGGTTAATACTAGGGAGGAGAAATGAAGACTAATCCATGCTTCTGTTCGTTCATAACAGGGGTCGAACCTGTGATCTCATGGGTACTAAAATAAATCTTTGAGTGAGGCTGGTGAGTTTCGAAGTTATGATCTCTTTCTATATATGTTCAGTTTACAGAAAAATGTGTTAAGCAGTCATGTTCAAGCCTCTTTGTTGACCCCTTAGAAGATTGATCCACCGTTCAATTTTTAATAGGTTGTTTAGTGCCATGCATAGGTTAATATGTCAAAAGTTGGGATAAATCCAACGGTGGGATTTAGAGTTATATAGGCTCAAAGTTGACTGGTTGTGCAGTTAGAAAACATGTCCAGAAACTGGCTAAGTATAGAATGTGAGTTGGGAACCAACTTTGGAGAATTTTGTAGAGTTTGTTGCGGGAATGTTTGGGGAGTTCTTTCATCCTATGGGTAACATGCATATTATAAATGACCTAGAGAATTAATTTAGACTTTTTATAATTTTATTCGGGCTTCATATTTGGAGCCAAAGTTGAAGCCTAATGACTTTTGGAAGGTTAGGAAAGTATGTAATTTCCTAGTCTTTACCTAAACTCAACCCTAAGAGTTAGAATATGATAGTTAGTCCCAAGTAAGGATTTAAATACATATTACGAGATTTTTGGAAGTTTCGGGACCAGGGGTAAAATGGTCATTTACCTGTAAAAGGGTATTTTGGTAATCTCTTGTTGATCGATTTTTTTTTATATCTTAGAAGTTGGAGACTTCTAAGAAAGTGGGATACATCATTGATTCCCTTGTCGTGTATAACAGGCAATTGAGTTCCTACGGTTACATACCGAGTTGAGATTAAGAGAGTTGCGACATGACTCAGGTAAGTCCTTTGGGCTTACTTAGCTGACTTCTAAATATGAGCATGAATGATGATAGTGGTGTGTGATTGAAATGTTTAGAGAGATAGGTTGTGATATATAATTACCGACCTATACTTGGCCTAAGAGTAACGGGCGGTGGCATTCTGCTCAGTTAGCTTGCGAGCTCTGGGGGTTTCTTTAGGGACTAGTCCATACTCGGTTTGTAGTGATGCTACCGGCGGAGGTCAGCTAGACCTACACCCAGTTGGATAAGGAACGGAGGCGAGAACTGTTAATAGCTCTCGTGCCACAACTGTAGAATTGAATAAGATGAATCACCTAATTAATAGATAATAAACGGTTGAGTGCCAGCATGATGTTTGTTTATTTTGTTTCTACGTGTGTTTGTGCTGTTGTTATTCTACTTATATTTGGATGGTTAGCTAACGGTTTATCCGTGTTGTAAATTTGTAGAGATAGACAGTTGCAGAGTGATCCGGGACGGATGGTCAGCCGGGTCCACGTACTCATTAGATGGGAACGGGGGAGTCTTCCATACGTCATACATGTTATGTATCTTTATATATGTTTGTAAGGCTGTCACATGTGTACTTTCATACCAGTAAAAATATTATATTTTGGAAATTGTTTTTAATTACATTTGTGCCTTGTTGTAAGATCTTAGTGAAGTTGTTGTTAAACCAAGGTCGGGACCCATTGTGAGGTCCTAACCAGTAGCTCCCTGAGTTCTCAGAATTTGGGGTGTTACAGTTGGATGTGAGTATTAAGGGTTGAGATTTAGAGTAGATATCAAAAATAATAATAACTACGAATAATAATAATTAGGAATCCAACAATAACTACGAATAATACACTCAACCAACAATAACTACGAATAATACATTAAACGATATGACACATTCGTAACAAAACTAATAATAATTACGAATTTGTTCTCATGTTCACACGTTAGGGAGTGTTCTCATAGGATCTATACTCTATCTCTCTCTCTATATATATATATAGGTAAATGTTCAGGTACGGCCCTTATATTGCGGTACGGTCGTACGGCCGACCGTACGGGCGACACGTGTCCCGAAATTTTTTTTTTTTTTCTCTTTTCTGAAACAATTTTTTTTTCCGGAAACTAATGAAAATTTATTTGAACTACCATGTTATAATTTATGCACTATTCTCCTATAAACTTTGAACTATTTCCATATAATCCATGAACTATTACTTTTTAATATAATCCATGAACTATTCTATTATAATTCATGAACTATCCCATAATAAGTTTTGAACTATTACTTTCACTCCTTTATAAATTTTTGCACTTTAAACTATTCTATTATAATTCATGAACTATTCTATTATAATTCATGAACTATCCCATAATAAGTTTTGAACTATTACTTTCACTCCTTTATAAATTTTGCACTATGAACTATCCTATTATAATTCATGAACTATCCTTTTAGAAGTTATGAACTATTACTTAATAAGTTTTAAACTATTACTTTCATTCCTTTATAAATTTTACACTATGAACTATTCTATTATAATTCATGAACTATCCTTTTATAAGTTATGAACTATTCCATAATAAGTTTTGAACTATTACTTTTACTCGTTTTAAAAAAAAAAAAAAAATTTCGGGACACGTGTCGGCCGTACAGACGGCCGCACGGCCGTACCGAAATAATGGGCCTTACTTGAACACTTCCCTATATATATATATATATATATATATATATATATACATTAAACCAAAAATGTGGCTACACTACCCGTGAGAATATTCACGACATTCACAATATGACCGGTCAATATATATATATATATATGACCAGGCTAAGCGAATTTGAGTTGATAACTTATTAGCTCATCTCATTTGGAGTTTTCATGTTGCTTACATGGTGAATTGTTTACATGTTTCACATGTTGTCTTCACATGATAAATTATATACATGATTATGTGTTGTTTGAGATCCCTCGACGATAACCCAAGGATCGTTAGCTAACAGTTTATCCCGAACTTTTGTAGGTAATCAAGATGATAAGAACACTACTAGGATGTTAGTTGGAGTTAATGGTCAGCCGAGGGAGTGTATGTCAAAGGTAAGTTGGGGTTATTTCTGTTTGATAAACCACATGTAGGCGGAGGTATGCGCTCGCATGCAAGTGGCGTTGTAAGTTTGTTGATGATGCATGTTAAAGACTAGCTAGTGTTGTTTTGTTATGAGGTTGCATACTTGAAATGGTTTTGGTAATGTTTGCCAAGTAAACATGTTGAATGGTTTTATAATTTTGCCGTGCTTGTTGTTGCAAGGTCGCAGAGACGAATTTGTTGTCAAGCTAATTGATGGGACCCAATGTGTGATTCCTAGCCTAGTGACTTATTGTGTTATTAAAAATTCTGTTGTTGCAATTATACATATAGATATGTCTATAAAATATTTTTATTTTTAACAAAAATCAAAACAAAAAAAATATTAACTCACTAATTACTAATTTTGTTCAAAACTCATACTGATAGAAGATTTTGGTCAAATTAATATAATTGATTCTTTTAAAAAAGTGGTTTTAATTTGGATTAGAAGTTGCTCTATAATCAGATTATATGAAATTAACAATTATGTCATAAAAGTGGCATTCACTAAAAACAAAAGTCACCTTAATTTTATTGAAAATATGTGCATTCTTTTGACATATAGATAAAAAAATTTAAATTTTGGGAAATTCCGGATGGTACCCTCGTAGTTTGGGGTTTTCGGATTTTGCCCAACAGTTTTTTTGAGTTCGGATGGTACCCTTAAGTTTTTGTTGTTTTCTGGATTTTGTCCAAATTCATAAAAAAATTTCAAATTCCATTAAAAATATAAAATAAAATTAAGTAAAATTGAAAAATAAGTATAAAATAGAAAGAATGATTTATTTATTTTACAAATAAAGTAAAAAGTAAATTTTTTTTAAAAAATCAGTATTTTATATTAATTTAAAAAATAAATAAATCAGATAATTTTTACAAAATTAAAAAAAATCAGTATTTTATTTTATTTTAAAAATAAATAAATTGGATTAGCATTTTTTTTAAAAAATCTAAAAATATAAGTGTTATACTTTATTTAAAATATAAATAAAATAAGGATTCTTTTAAAAAAGATATTTAAAAATCATTTTTTTAATTTATTATTGAAATAAATAAATTAGTCTTTATATTTTATATATTTTTCAATTTTACTTTATTTTCTTTTATATTTTGTAATGGAATTTGAAAATTTTTAATGAATTTGGGAAAATTCCGAAAACCCCAAACCATGAGGGTACCATCTGGAATTTCCCTTAAATTTTTTTTATATATTTATTAAAGATTTATTGTATATATTTTCTTGTCATATACATATACACTTGTTTTATTTATAATATATTGTTGATTGTTCATATTTTAATTTTGATTATTGAACTCAGAAAATCCTTAACTCATCCAAAAAGCATGACAATTGACAAATAATTCGCTAAATAAGGAAAGAAAGATGAAAAAGTGTCTAAAAAACTTGTTTATTAAAGTGGTTCAACAAATTGACCATCAACAATTGTCATTGGAATCTCATTTAATGGAATTCCAGTTTCTAAGGGTTAACGTTGTATATTTGTAACCCTCCGTTATTGGTGTGATGTTTTTAAATTATACTAGTATAATACCCGCACCTTGTGTGGGTTTTGAAAAAAATGAAAAAGAATATTGTAAAATAGGTTTTTTTTTCGTGTTTTTGTTTTGTATACTTCTCTAATCTAATCCTGCGTCCACAGCGCGACACGTCATCAACCCGTGCTCTGTTTTAGTAAGTATAATAGATTTGGTTTCTATAAAATTATTATTTTAATAATAAAAGATTTTATGATTTAAAAAATAGTGTAAAAAATAAAGATTTATTGGCTTTAATTGTGGGAGCTCAATTTCAAAAATCCTGCGTCCACAGCGCGCCACATCATCAACCCGTGCTTTGTTTTAGTAAGTATAATAGATTTTTTAGAAAAGAAAAGAATTTGATGAACTTGACAACTTAGTAAATCCGCAAAAAAATAAATAAAAAGAAAAGAATCAAAGGACGAGAACATGAAACATAAAAACCCAGTCAAAAACAAGCACAAAAAGAAAAGGAAGAAAACCGGAAGTGAGAAAGAATGAACTAAAAAAAGTACACAATAAATTTCCGGTGAGCAATTTTGAAAACCTTATATTTGAATATTAAGCGAACATATTAAGTAGATAGAACTTATCTTAAATCAACAGATTTTGATAATACATTCATGAAAATCTTAAAATTTTGATCATTCATTCATGACACTTTTAAGTAGATAAATTTGATCCGCCTTCAAACAAATGCATCAACACTAAAGAATGCAACTCAAAAGGTATAATGGGTGTAGGCAACAAAGTCCAAGGACAAAGCATTGTAATTCATCAAGATACTCATACCTTCGCTTCAATACATAATTGCCCACAGAAATTACAATAACAATATGGTAGAACATATCTCTAGCAACAAAAGAGTAAACAGTAATCGGATTGCAAGGGCTGTCCCGGTGTAGATTGAGTAGGAAAGTTTAAATTGGAATTTAGCCATTTAGGGTCCATCTAACACGTTTTTTTGGGATGATCAGAAGCAGAAGGCAATAGCACCAAACTTTCAAACGTAAAATCCCTCTATAAATATATGAAGCAAAAACATACTTGGAGGAAATTGTACATACAGTTACACATCATAAAATAGCAGCAAGTGTAGTGTACAATGGGAAGTTTTTCCTTCTCTGCCAATAACTGTTGAATCGATTCATCAAATATTCCTTACTGTGCATTTTGAACGCAAACTTAGTTCTTGTACACCAAGGTAGGATATTCTGGACTCCACATATTGTGAGTGACATATGTAAGTAGCTCCTCCTGCAAAACCAGTGATTTAAAATTCCGGTTAACTTGTCCCTACTGCTGTTCAAGGATTTTGAAGCCAAGATCATTCTTTGGAAACAGCATGCAATTCCTAACTAAGAGCTTTTGGTCTTTCCAAGTGTCTTGCAATGACAGGGTTGAATAGTAGTGGGGTGTTTGGTATAGCTAAAGATAGGGTACGAGTGATATCAAGTATCAGAGTGAGGATCACTCGTATCCATACTAACGTCTTGGCCGATTGGTGTGGCCAAGATACCAAGGTATCATATATGAGTTATGACATATAGAGGGATATTCCAAACTTGAAGGATAAGCTTTCTAGAAAGCTTCTTCATACTATGAAGGGTGTCGAGAAGTCTTGATAACTCGTACACTACTAATGGAATGTGAAATATAATTACTGACCGGGCCTTGAAGGGTGTCGAGAAGTCTTGATAACTGAACAAGAAGCTTTCTAGAAAGCTTCTTGTTCAGTGAAAACGGAAACTTTGGGATATTCTAAACTCCTGCGTTGATAGCTTCATGCCCTAGCTCCTTTTTTTTTACTTTGCTTTTTTTGTAAAATAAGTTTTTGATATCCTGATTTTTCACATCTATTCAGCTGGAAATATTAAGTAATCTAACAGGAGTGCAGCTATACCTCGTTATATTTCTTCAGCTCTCGAGGATCCATTCCCCGATAACCTTCAGCTACATCCTCTTCCGCAGCTTCCTTTATAACAGCTGCAGCCACCTTCGTTGTGATATCACGTATTCTATGGACATAAAGTGGTCAATACACATGCAGCTTGTATGTAGATGATGATAATGGGTTAAGTTAAGATAATGAACCTTGATGTGGAGGGAAAAATAATCCCATCGTGCACCTCTTCTTCTGTCATATATTCAGCTAAGCTGAAGAACAGGAACAAAAAGAATGTCAGAGTTTCTTTGGCTATGAAATAATACCCGGAAAGCAAATAATTTTGAGCCATGTTTCATAAAGGTGACATCAAATTTGACTAAAATAAGCTAAAAAGCATATATTTCCTGTATAAAAGACAACCTCTAATAATATTGATGTTCCATCTAAAGCCAAAGCCGAAACCAGTTCCTCAATTAACGGAAGCAAAGTAAAAGCAACAACATTACCGTTCAGCTGCAGCCTGTAGCATACCATCAGAGACCATTCTAGCTCCAGAGAGAAGGGTACCAAGTCCAATCCTGAATGTTTTAGAAGTATGAATATTAGACGAGGTAGAATCAGATTTATGAGCATTCATTCAATTCTCTTTTTATGAGATGCACTCACCCCGGAAAAAGGTACATATTGTTTCCTTGGTTGCAGTGGCCAGTTTTACCATTTCCTACGATAACAATAGAAGATGAATAGATAGTAAGCTAATTGAACACTTCTCGCGCAGAAACATCCTATAGCATGTTTATATGGTTGACAAAGGATCAAAAATACGGATTTAAGATATCATAAATGCAGTACATAGAATGGAAATCACGGTCATTTGTATAAACTAGTACATAGAATGGAAATCTTAGTCATTTGTGTAAAAATAACATTTCAAACGCATATCAAAGAGGTTAATAGCTTGAAGTGGCATGTGCAAATTAGAGGTACATGAAGGCTTTAATTGAGCATGGGAAAAAGTCATACCCAGATCAACATCATTGAATGGGCTTCCACTAGCAAAAATAATGTGGTCGCCCACAATGGAGAATGCCTCCTCAGGGGTACATTCAGCTGTTCAAAACAGAAAGGTTAGCCATGATTATATAAAATTATTTTCTTGGAAAAAATAAGGGAAGAGACAATAAGTTTTATAGACAAATGAACAGGAAAAAGCATACCATTCTTTGTAGGGTTCGACATAGCAAAAATTGCAGGCCTTGTAGAGGTTGAAGATTTAAGAGCTTCTAGAACCTAATCATTTCTCATATAAAAAGGAAGAGTTAGCAACAATGAGGATTGAGGAATGATGAAGAATAACAAGAGCATAATAAGTTGCCCTGTAAATTAGCCTAAGGAGTCACTTGGAGAAAACAAAAGTATACCTGTTTGGAAGCACCGGGAATCATTCCCGGTAACGGAATGATTCCGAATCAATCAAAAACTACGTTTGGTTAGAGATTTTTTAACACATAAAAGTAATCTAATCCATTCAATTTCCTTTCTCTACCCTTATTCGATTCCATTCCGTTTCCATTCCACCGCTCCATCCAAACGGGCACTTTACACTATGATGAAAAAGAGGGGGAAATCTGGAAGTAAATTATTGTCATGGCTTATTGGAGAAGAAAGGCAGAAGCCTTCATTTTATTACTATGGCAATCAGTGGCGGCCGCAGGATTTTTAGAGGGGGGGCGAAATTTTTTTTTCGATAAATATATCTATGAAAATAAAGTAGCGATAAAAACAAAGTTAATATGTCATCTACTTACAATAAACAAAAATAAATAAAAAAAAACATTACACTTAAAGGCGCGGTCGTGGACCGCGCCTAAAAAAAATTTTTTTAAAAAAATAGGTTGCCCTATAGGCGTTGTCTAGGACAAAGATAATAAAAACACAAATAGAAGTATATAACCGCGCCTCTTTAGTTTTTTTTTTTCAAAAACATTACACTATAGCCGCGGTCTAGGACCACACCTCTATTTGTGTTTTTGTTATCTTTATTTCAGATATTAAAACGTTGTCCTCAACAACGCTTTTTACAAATAAGAGTGTGGTCTAAGACCGCGCTTCTAATCCAAACAACAAATCTCGTGCATTTTGGTGAATTATTTCACTCTAGAGTCTAAAACGGGAAATACTTATGAAGTTTCGTTCACTTCGACGAAAGATCCAAAAAAAACATTTAAATATAACACAAGAATAGTGATATTTAAAAAAAATAAATTGTAGAAAATTTTTTTATAAACGAGAGAAGCACAACCCATTTTAAAACGATTTTTTTCAAAAAAAAAAAAAAAATTTTTTTTTTTTTTTTTTTTTTTTTTTTTTTTTTCTCGGAGGGGGGGCGGCCGCTCCTCCCCGCCCCCCCTTGGGGCCGCCCCTGATGGCAATTAATAATCACAAATATCTAGCTACAACATGGCCAGCAGCAGCTCACTTTTAACTGTTATATGCTTATTAGCAAAAGTGGAAGAATATATCTCAAGGGGAGCACTAAGTTGTCTCTAAGGAGAAAATAGCTAACAAGTACGAACTGTACAAACTTTTATCAGTACTTCCCGTGTCAATAGGCAAACAAAACAGGGAATCCAAAAGGTTCATGTGGACAAGGAAATTGGAGTGGAACAGAAGTTTAATAGCAATGGTCTAGAGTTTCTAAACCATTTAATGACGGTGAACTGAACTTTAAAGTAATTCTTGCTGGAACAAAGCACTCTTCTTGTTTAAACTTGTCTCTGGCATCTACTTTGGGAGACAAAACTTGTGGACTGGGTGGTGGAGAATACCTAGATTAAAGGAAGATGCTTTTGGGGTAATAAGAAAAACAGGATTCATGGGTGTGAAGATCTGTCCTGAGACAGAACAGAAAAAGAGCGAATCTAGGGGATGGCAATGAGGAATTAATTGCTGAAATATCTCTCTGAGGAACCTGAAAATATATATGGCAAGAAAGGATCCACGAGACTTAAGTGTATAATTACTAAGTTTCGAATTCCTTAAATACCCTGGAGACTCAAAGTCACAACACAGAATTTACTGGAGACTTCCCATACAACTTTCTTCGGATTTTTATAGAATATTTCAAAAGGTGAATTAGTCACAAATTGGAAACAAGTGCATTATTGAAGAAACATTGTTTGTATAAACATGCAGTTTATGTGCAATGGCAATACCTTGTCAGTATCATTATAATCATGTTCGATAGAAAACCAAGCATATTAGACCTTAGAGCACTAATTCATCTTTACCTCTCGTGAGAACAAACCTCCAACAGCAGACAATCCAAGAAGAACATCCGGCTTTACTTGACGCACCTGAATGCAAAAGGATTGATTAGTAACTTGAAAGCATTAGTGTAGAGGATAATATGTTGCTAATAAAAGTCCATTCCCTTTAGAAATAGAGATACAATTGAGTATACATCAAAGGATCGTCATGGAAGATGCATTTCTATTCCAACTATATATTAGGAATTTCTTTACATAAGACGAGATTGTTTTTCAGAAAGGCCGAGTGAAAAATCTTATTGTTTACGTTAATAAGACCTAAAATGTAGATGTAGTCCCAAGATCACAAATGGGATCCAAGACATATAAGACAAGCCTCAGCAACAACAATAACACCTTATAAAGCAGCGTAGCTGATTAATTTAAGCATATACGGGACAAATTCAAGAAAGAAATCTTCAGGCGTAAAAAAAAGAGAAGATTTTTGCGGCAAGACAAATGAAAATCAAAGGTAGTCCCGTATAAGCTGTTTACTCACCACCTCCGCTAGACTTGCCCCTTCACCTAATCCTTGACGAGCTATTTCCTTGGCCTTCCTTGCAAACGGCTGCGCATCTGGATCAATTTCTCCACGATCCTCTGTAATTAACCCCTAAAATGCATCAAAGCAGCAAGGAAATATAAGTTTCCCATTTGCCAAAATCCTTAATGTTTTTTGGATATGCAAGTAACGATAAACAATACACATGTCGTATCAAAGAATTTATTCACAAAAAAGTACACCTTGGCATCCACAACCCAGAATTGGCTCCTTGCACTTTCAAAAGCAGTTTCAGTATCCCCCAACATCCTTGCCATAGTTTTCCTAACAGCATTAAGAACACCAATTCCTGCACTGAAGTGAGCACAACAATTCTTACTGATTGAAGATCAAAAAATGAAGATATTTCCTGTGAGTTTCGTAGCAGGGAGATTTTAGATAAGAAAAAATATTTTTCATGGACCCCTGAAGTCCACTAATAAAAAGAAGGATGCTATTTGTGACACAGATGCACAAGTCAAAATAAGAGCCTTCTTCTGCAATTAAATGTGGTTCAATGTTGTCTATAATAAATGTTAAGTGCTCTATTGGTGTCTCACACTTCCACACTGCAACATATAATATTCACCACCTGAGTGAAGACACAATGTAGATTCCTCATCAGAATTATGATGGGTATGCATAGAGTTTCTGCAATTAACCGGGAGAAAGATAGGGTTGTGTTGTGTGGCTTCCACCGTCAGAAAGAAGAGAAGGCTTAAATGGAGGGAGGAGATTTCATGAAGGTAGAGAGTGAAGTACATGAGTGTTTACCAAGGTGGATTCCATATGACGCTAAATAATGACTCAAAAGTCATAAGCACACACCAACTTTGATCTATAAATGCCCTATTTTATGTGAAGATTAGCAAATGGTATTACCTATGGCCTTAACGTGTTGTTATCTGTAATCCAATCTCCTCAATAAAATCTCTCTGCGGTGTGGAAGTAGAGTCATTTTTGGGTGAACCACCGTATATCTGATTTCTTTCTTATTGTTTATTTCCGTTCTTTCTCAAATCCGTTACAACATATATGTATAAAATATTAATTATTGTCAGTTGCGAGTGTATTGACTTAACATGAAAAGCATTTCTTAAGCTACATGTAAAACTCAATAGTAAGTTTGGGATACAAGTTAGGATTAGTGTATAACCTCCCTGCCCCAGCCACAACAATTTTTTGCTTTGGGAAGTCAATCATTGGTCTTCCCTGGGCCCTCACAGCTCCCAAAAGACCAGCGATTGCGACACCTGCTGTACCCTGCATATTTAGTTCAACAATACACCGATGATGAAACTTAGCACTGATTTTTATCGGCCAGAAAAGTAACTTTGATTATGAAAGAGAAATTAACCTAAAAGAATGCTAAGATGAACCTAATTCACCTAGAATCAGAACTCTTTTAAAACTCAATCTAATGTATATGTTGGCAACAAATAACAATAAAAATGCAATTGAGGTTAAAGCCAACAGGAAATTATAAATTAGAGTTAATTAAAGTTGTAATTCATGAAGAATTAAGCTAAAACAGGCAGCGTTACTTAGGCAAAAAGTCGTTACCTGTACATCGTCATTAAACATTCTATAGTTATTTCTATAGCGTTGCAGCAACTTAAATGCCCATTTGCTTTGGAAATCTTCAAACTGCACAACAGATACCAATTACTCCGGTAGAAATCACAAGCCTTGAGTGATTTGCAAAGCATTAAGATGAAAATCTGCAATTACCTGTACAATCACATGAGGCCATCGTGTAAAAACAGCCTCCATGAACTCATCAACAACTGCAAGATACTCATCACCATCAAGGCGGGGTTCTTGCAATCCCAAATCTGTTCACAAAAGCATGACACAGTTTATTAACTTTATGATTCGACTCCATCTCCAATAGTGATGACAGAAACCATCATGTCAGCCGTATTGAATAATGATGAACAGTAACAATGCCCTAACAACTGAAATTTAAAAAACATTGAAATTTAAAATTAATAAGTATACTCACACAGTGGATCTTTGAGAAGCTTCTCATTGTTGGTTCCAACATCAATCATAACAGGAAGTACCTATATGGGGGCACAGAGAAGTTATAATTGTCAGGGACTAGGAGTATGATTGAGAATAGGATATTCTAAAAGGTAAGCAGAAATATGAACAATCTGACTGGAATCTGAAAGTAGCTTTAACAGAAGACAACAATCATGTGACTCCCTTCTACAAATATAAGTAAAGACAAATATATGTCATGCTATAGGCACACTTACTCTCTGTGGATTTATTCCAGCAGCAGCAACATATAAATCTAATTTTCCGATTGCAATTCCAATACCCTGAACTCCTTGGTCTCCAAGACCTAATATTCTACTCCCATCTGTTACCACAATCATATCAACCTGCAAGAAACCCAAAAGGAGAAAAGTACAGATCAAAACTAAGCCAAGCAAATGAACAGAAGTGTCCACCCCTCATACAAAGTCCAGTGGCATCTCATGCATAATTCTACTAATGGAAAATGTATTCAATGAAAGTCATTTATGGTTTTCCCATATAGAAATTGATGTTTGATTCCTACGCTCCATCATCTTCTGAAAGACTTCAATCCAGAAAAATAAGGGAAGTTTTAGGTCACATACAAAGCTCATGTGTCATTTATTATATAAGTACACTTATTTGGTTAAGAAAATAAAATGTGCACTCATTAGTCATTAGAGCTTCTTATTTTCCTCGTTGTTGCCCATTTTTGTCCACCAACAGAAGAAGGTAAAGTGCACAGACACTAAATTAATTGTGTTATATTGAATAAGCTAGTATGGGAATGGCTTGACGCGAGTAGCAAATGATAAAAAAAATCAAATAGGAACTAGTTAAAGACATGAATTCAGGTACAGTGATACACTCCATGAAAATTAGTACAACGTAAAACAGGTTGCTATTAGTACTCTACCTGCTCAGCAGGCCAATTGTAAACCATTGACATCATTTCTCCACGATCAGCAGCACTAAAGTACATTCCCCGTGGACGTCTAAATAGACCACTATAATTTTGACAAACCAGACCAACGGTAGGAGTATAGACTATTGGGGCATATTCTGCAATATTTGCAAGCAAAACCTGCCAAAAACAATTAAATGTTAACAGGATTATGAAATTATTCAAGACTTCAAATTAAAATTTTACTGTTAAAAATCCATGAAGCAGTATAATGTTTATACTTTCGGCTAGTGACGATTTATCGCAGTCTAGAGCTGATGCCCAGTTGATATCACATATTGTAAGAAAAACAGCTGAGGTTAATGTTAAACGCATCGTCCCATTCTAAATTTCTCGAGACATATTATAGTGCACCTTCCAGATTCTTTCTTTCAGGAAATTATATTTGTGTAAAGTATTTGTAAAAGGGTGAATCTGAAATGGTCAAACTTATTAAAACCACAAGATTGAACTATTCACATTTAACAAAAACGATTCCACTCTCGATCATTTGTGTATCTTCCAATTTTAATGATAATATGGTGGCTCCTACAATCAGCTTATGCATAGTTTCCTTTCTCAGTACTAACAGACATTAGGTAATCGAAAGATAAGATACATCGACATTTAATTATCTCAAACAACAAAAAAGTGTATTAAAATAAAATATATTTATATAGGGAATCGCACTGTTAAGTTTGTTGTCTCACCTTATAGTACATTGTCTCGTTTCTATCATGCAACCGATTTAGTATGCGCCACTTGGCTAAGGCATTTGGATCAGTAGGCCCATCCCGTGCATGCACTTCAAGCCTCTTCAAGTCCACCACTAACAGACAACAAAATGCCTCAACTATCAACGATTTGTTTAACCTACTAATCGTATTTCCTATTCTCCAAATACTTTAATAAAATTAAATAAACTTCCCAAGTTTGACCTTTCCTATGTGATTTTGCATCCACTTTCGCTTACGAGCCTGTAATTCATTTCAATTTTGCTACTGTCATATTTCCCTCTTTTCTTAAGATAAAAATTAACCCAGAAATTTTGCGGCTGATATAATGGAAATAGTAACTCACTAAAAGCACCTCGTCTACAAAACTGGATCATTCCCCAATAGAGTTAGATAAATCCTCTTCTCTTGTTATAACGTATAGGTTTTTGCTAAACATCCAAACAATTTAATCCTAGGCCTAGAAATAAACATTCAAGCAGCTAAACATAACAGTCAAAAATTTTGTTTGGATTTATTTGCAACAATTGAGTAGCATCGAGGAGAAACAAGCCATGAAGAAAATAATAATAATAATAATGATAATAATAATAATAATAATAACAATAATAACAGAATTTTATCCGATTTGCAGTTAGTATCCCATGTCATGCTCAAGCAAAAACTTTCCAAACCCATCCTGAAATTAATTCAGATTGTCCTCACTGACCATCCTGAAATTAATTCAGAGTTCTTTGTCCTCACCCGAGTCACTCGACCACTGGAAAAGAGTGAAGTACAGACATAAGCGAAGCAGAAGTGTTGAAAAGAGAAAGATAAACATACTGAAGCGCTCAATTTGCTGCTCAGAACTCATAACATTTGGTGGAAGAAGTCCTCGAAGGTCGAGACGATCTCGTTCAGTCATTGAAAATGCAGTACCCTACAATTAGGCCATCACTATCAAAATAATGGCACTATACAGTACAATATTCATCATAAATGCATTTCATTGACCAAAATTTTTTATTTAGCATGATAAGATCTTAATCAGAAAAGACAACAACTCATCATCAGAGTTCTATGTACAGAAAATGAGAATAAGAACCAAATAAACCCTTCAAAGGTGGGAACATCAAACTATGAACAGTAAAATTTGCATCCTAAAACAAATAAAATGCCACTACCACACAAAACCGAGTAGATTTCAGGTGGAGTTCCCCCGTGTTTTCATATTTCAGCAACTAGTGTTCGTTTAGAGATCAGGATTCCTTTCAACAACAACAAAAAAATATATAAATAAAAAACCTTCATCATTTAGCTAATTTCTCTGCAAATTCACCATTTACTTAATTGATTAATTTAAGTAAAATTGGCATGAAGATGTTCCATTAGATTTGAAGTCAGTCAAAGATTGATTAATTTAAGCTGCGAAAAAAACAAGAATCAAATGCACATGCTCGCAAGAATTCCAAATAAATTCACGATTTACTTACTTCTGAGCATTTAGTTACTTAAAAGGCTCCTTCACAAAAAAAATGCTTTAAATGCATCAATCAGGTTTGCGAGATTTGAAGTAATTCAAAAATCGATCACCACAAATCCACAAACATTCACATACGAGTTCGCCTGTCCCTACAAAGTCGCTCCATCTACCGAACGGAGCAAGTAATTAAGAGCAGAATCAAAACGATTGAACACAACCAAATCCATATACAACAAACTCATAGAGAAGAGAAGTCAATTCTAAACAAAACATAACCTTATTGAACCAAGGATCGTGAAGAATGTCTAGACTTCGCTTGCTGACTATGATTGGACGGTGACCTTCTGAGGTAGTGAACGATCTACGATTGGAAGCTACGGGAGCGGCCATCTGATGCCTCAGTCGTCTCAAAAGAGACGAAGAAAACCTAAGTTTCTCCAATTGATTCCACATTTCGTGATCTCCAGGGAGAGATCGGTTGAGGAAGAAAGATCGCTGGAGACTGAGGAAGTGAATGAAAGAAAAAGGACAAGATAGAGAGATAAAAGGGCAACTGGCAATCCAGCACTTGGCCGTGTACTGCGCGTAACAGCGTTATTCCTTCTTTTTCAACGGAGAGGACAATATGATTATTTATTTATTTTTTCATACCT
This sequence comes from Fagopyrum homotropicum, assembly GCA_033239125.1. Taxonomy (NCBI): domain Eukaryota; kingdom Viridiplantae; phylum Streptophyta; class Magnoliopsida; order Caryophyllales; family Polygonaceae; genus Fagopyrum; species Fagopyrum homotropicum. The sequence continues at coordinate 40,051,005 of BSWB01000006.1, read as the reverse complement.
AAAACCTATTTGTTTGGAAATTATTTTTTGTTTGAAAAAATAACCTGCACTGTTTTTTCCATACAAAAATATTTTTAATTTTCATAATAAGCTAAAAAGAGTCAACTCTCGTATGATGCAATATATTTCAAAAACTATTTTTCTCCAAGAAAAGGACTTTGGTGATCATTTGAGTTCTCAAAAACTATTTCTTTTTGAATTGTTTATTAAATATAAAAACATTATTAATCAAAAAATAATTAAAACCTCTAATATCACGAATAGTTTAACTAACAAGTAAAAATTTCAATACCACCCATTCTGAAAAGAGAAAAAGAGGCTAGGGAGATTTAATAAAGTTGTATGCTCACCTAAGCATATATTAAAATCAAAACCTATTTTTTTTAAAAGAAAACTAGGACATCTAAAGTTCTAAACAAGCACTAGACGGGATAGACGGTAGGGAGCATATGCTCTAATCTCTATCCGTTTTCTATTAAAAATATATAAATTGTAACTAATGACTTATCGATCCCAAACTATTTATATTTTGTAGTGGAAACTCTAGCAAGGATCCCAAGTTATTTGTGAAGGTCTCATCTAGATCCAACTATTCAACCAATACGATATGCAAAGAATTTGTAGGGGCGGATCGCCCAGTCGCAGGGATGACGTTCTTTTTACTGCGGGGGCGGTGAAGGCAAAAGACTGGGGTCTTACACCTTCTGTTGTTGTTGTTGAGGATAGTACTCGTCTTGTTGAGATTGTCTCTTTCGAGGAGGTCAAGGCGGCTCTTTGGTCAATTGGTGATCTTAAGGCCCCCGACCGAATGGTTGCAACTCCAAGTTCTTCATGTCTACTTGGAACACCACGGGTCCGGAGGTTTGTGCCGTGGTCCAAGAGTTTTTTGTTAATGGGAAGGTTCTCCGTTAACTCAACCATACATCGGTGTCTCTAATTGCTAAAGTGAATAACCCCTCCCGGGTTGAGCACTTTAGGTCGATTTCCTGCTGCAACATGGCGTACAAGATCATCACCAAGCTCATGGAGAACCGTCTTGGCCCTTGCCTTGGTTATCTGATTGACCCTGCTCAGTCTGCTTTTGTTCCGGACAGATTGTTATCCATCAACATCTTCCTTGTCCAAGAGCTCTTTCGGAAGTACAATGTCAAGAGAGATACCAGGAGGTGCTTTATAAAGATTGATTTGGCCAAAGCGTACAACACCATCTCTTGGAACTTTCTGGGATTTTTCATGACGAAGCTCTTGTTCCCGACCAGCTTCATTGACTGGGTGATGGAGTGTGTCACCACGACTTCTTACTCCATCCGGGTCAATAAGACTTCTCATGGCCATTTTCAAGGTCGACGGGGTCTCCGCCAGGGATGCCTCTTTCCTCCCTTGAGTTTTTACATATCTAAAATCCCAATAAATACATAAATGGAAATATAACAGTAAAGCAAACGAACAATTAAGTAATAAGGGAACTCTATTGTGGGTGCGTATTATGTCTTTACTTGATTAATTTTCTTTTGTATTTGTCTTATATTGGGTAGAAAGTGCATAACCAAATGGTAGTTGGATAATCAAAATTTTTCCAACACCATAGTAGACTTGGATCACAAACCTAAACCTAAAATGTCATTCCCAAAATCGGCGATTTAGGTTAAACCTAAACCTCCGGTTGACTAAACCACCATATCGGTTGTTTGGCGGTTTAGCATTGGTTTAATTTTTAAAAAAACAAACTAACCGCAAGATTTGGACATTTTGACCGAGATTACTCTCGACTTTTAAATTCCCGGTGAAATATTGGTTATCTCGACCGAGACAACCAATATTTCACCGAAATTTCCAATATCTCACGAGTATTAGTAATTCAATTAAAAAAAAGAAAGGGCCTGAACCGGTTTTCCGGTTGCCTACGTATCCTCTTGGGGTTAAGAGGAATCAAAGCCCACGTAGTTCTCTTACCTTTGCTTACCTTTTGTTGGACTTCCGAGTTGTTTAGATACCCCGCTTACCTTCATGCATCGGACTCGGAAGTTGTGCTCGGATCATCGGAGTTGGAATCCGATTTTGAGTCATAAACCGGGGCATTCCGTTGTTTCCGCTTCTCCGCCCTTATCCAATCTTGAATGCATACTTGTGCCTCTAATTTTTCGGGCTTCAAATGGCTTCTCTTGTTTGCGAGCATATTCTCTACTTGGCTAAATGCTTGCTCCACAACAACCGTTGATGCGGGCACGAGCATGAGTTGTTGTACAATTTTGATCAAGGTTGGATACTTCGGAGCTAACTTCTTCAACCAATCCAAAATTTCAAAAGATTCACTATCAAAACTAAAACACGTTGTTAGATAATCTTGAAATTCCGTACTTACGGATGAATACCGTGGTGTTTTGTTCTTTTAGCTAAAATTTATTTAACTTTTGAAAGAATAGAAGATTTAGAAGAAGAGGGTGTAGAAATCGGTTCGGCGGTATAAGAAGAGTTAGCACTTGTTTCAAAGGAAGAAAGCAATTTTTCAATTTCAATACGAACGGTAGTCCTAATGGTAGAAGTGTTTGTAGAACCTAAATCCAAACATTCATAATAAACACCCAACAATTCAGGAGCACCTTAAACTTTAAGTCTATGATAAAAAACAGCGGAAATAAGATTACTCAAGGGAATATCAATATAATACTTTATTCATTTCAATTTCATGTCATTTATAGCACATATAAGGTTTGGATAAGTAAAATCGGTTTGTAAAGTCTCGGCAACGTTTACGGCTATTTCTAAAAAGCTACAAGAAGTGGAGTGTAAACATAACTCATCATATTAGTTGAATCACTAAAAACATTTAAAACACTACAAATATCAAGGTAAATTTGTCAAATAGTTTCATCATCTAAAATTGATCAAGGAATGTTTTGTGCGGAAAATTCCTGTAAAAGCTCTTTGTAACGAAGTGCTTCACTAAGTTATTTGTAAGTAGAGTTCCAATGTCTTTTGAAAATGCAAATGGATGAACATTATTTTGTAAACATATTGTTCTCCATTTTTTCTCAAATCGGATGAGTGTCAAATATGTTCAATAACGTTGGTGATGGGGGTTAGCATACCCAATAAAATTTTAAGTCCATCTTGAACACATAAGTTAAAAATATGACATGTACATATATGTTAAATAAAAGGAGTTTGCAAATATTGTCCCGCATTGTTACGGCGGAGGTGTTAGTGGAGGTGTTAGTGGAGGCATTATCAAAAGAATATGAAAAACTCGACCTTGTAAATTATATGCTTGTGACATCGTTTTTATCAAGTTTGCAATGTTTGTGTCATTATGTCTTTCGTTGTAACGGCGAAATGCAATAACAGATTTGTGAAAAAAACATATCGTTATCAATAAAATGTAAAGTAATGCTCACGCAAAAATGTTTTTGTGTTAGTGTACTCCAAATATCACTACAAATAGAAACTTGATGCGAAAAAGATTAAAAAATCATAAGATTGAATATATCTTTTGTTCGTAGGATTTATAAATTAATTTGGAAACGGTTTTGCGAGAAGTTGGTTTAAAATAAGGTTGAAGATATTTAGTGTTATATTCTCGTACATCTTGATACTCCGCATACTTAAATGGAAATGCATGAGAACATATAAGGTTGTCTAATCCTAAACTTTCTTCACTATGATTATACATAAATAAAGGAGATTTAGAGGAAGAATATGCAAACCTGTGGGACAATTGACATTGTCCCCATGGTATCCCTAGTTTCTCGGGATGAACTTTTTGCATGTGGATTTGCAAAGTCCAGTAGTGGCCCTTCGCCCTCGACTTGTACACATTCGGATAATAATTGCACGAGATTTGACAATATTTGTTCACCATATCACCCTTCTTGTAATGCTTTGTAAAAATGTCGGATGTAAGCATTTTCGGTGGAGGAACTTGTCGAAATGCCCCTTTACCTTGTAGCATTTTGGGCATTTGGGTTTCGATTTCTTGGGTGCTAGGGAAGAAAGCGGGATGTGTGGTCGGGTTTTCCATTAAGGGATTAAGAACACCGAATTCAAGAAATCGAGAATTGAGAATACGAGATTGAGACTTAGAGTTGAGAGTAGTAGTAGAGAGAGTTGAGAATGTTGGTGTGGGATAAAATGGAAGTGGGTTGAGTACTTATAGAGAATGAGTGGTTTTTAAGCATTTATATAATAACTTTTATAAATAAATAAATAAAAATCAAATCCCCAACGACCATATAGCCGTTGGGATGTGGGGTCCGCCTAACGGCTATATGAAATAGCCGTTGGCGGGCCAAAAGAGCCTTTGCTTCAAGCAACAACGATTTAACCGGCGCTTGGTCGGCGGTTTTGTCCAAACCGGACCCAACTCTACACCGAAGTCCACAGTCGATTCAAAAGTAGATAACTCTCAACGTTGCAACATCAAGGGTTATTGATCGATTTTCTATAACGGGTTGGGTGGTCTTCAATCAACAAGGTGCTCAAAAAAAGAGAAAAAAATAGAAGCCCATGAACGAAAATCTAGATAGAAACGGATGAGATATACAAACTACAAATGAAGAAGACCTATGTGTAACACCCCAAATTCCGAGAACTCGGAGAGCTACTGGTTAGGACCTCACAATGGGTCCCGACCTTAGTTTGACAACAATTTTACTAGGGTCTTACAACAAGGCACAAAAGTATTTAAAAACATTTGAAAACTTTAAACAATATATACATGAAGAATATGTATCAGCCTTACAACGCAAAGGTACTAAAACGACGCATATGAAGAATAGAAGACATCCCCGTCCCCAACTAAATGAGTACGTGGAACCGGCTGACCATTCCCTCCGAATCTCTCTACAACTGTCTTAACCTGCAAGGCATCTACAAGCGGTATAAAACCGTTAGCTAACATTCTATGCATAAGTATAAAGGTAAAAGCACAAACACACACATACACAATCAACATGCAACACTCAATCCTTTTATTATCTTTAATTAGGTGATATGTTATTACTAATGATACTTATTTTGTGACACGAGGGATTCCCAAACTCGCCCCTGTCCCCGTTTACCAACGAGGAATGGTACTAATGCATATGACCGTCTACCTGACTGGGCTGGTCGCAGGGAACCTCCTAGACTCTCGCAAAGAGCTAGGCGGATGATGTCACGACCCGTTATCATGCACTTGGGTCAATTACGTAAATAATAAAGTCGGCCTAATCCGGTTTCGTTGTTTATCATAATTAACAAACACCACTCATACACATTACACTCATACAAGAAGCCAGCTAAAGTCTATGGACTTACCAGTCTCCAAGAACAACCGATCAGTACACTCTCAAGTTCCCCTCGGGAAAACGCACAACGCATGTTCAAGACAAGGCACACAAATCAAACAACGCTCCAGTCAACTAGAAGTCCTCAGACTTCTAGGCTCAACATCCTCGCAAGAACATAAACGCATAAGATTGATTGACACTTAAAATCTAACACAACGCTTCTAAACTACCCTATACTTATACCCAACTTCAGAACATCCTAAATCTGGATTAACCCAACAGATCGTTCTCGACTTTTACCACATGATTCTATATATATCCATCAACAACATATCCAAAAATCACGACCAACAGAGGTCAATAACCCCTCCAAATCTATTTCCCAAAACTGCATCACAAGCAGTTTTTCTCATACTTAGAATATATCAGCATAACCTAAAAACTGCATGAAGAACCAACTTTGTAGAATCATATCTCCTAACCTATAACTCGGAATATTCTCAAATTTCAGTATGTTATTCTATGTAATACCAACTACAACATATCCAAAAATAAGCACTAAAGGATAAGTCTAACTTACCCAAATCTGGGTCACAAAACTATATCGACATGCAGTTTTCCACACTTAGGAAATTCAGCAAACACTTAACAAACAGCACACTGTCTTAACTTTGAAAAATCATAACTCCTAAACCGCTCGCTGGATTTATTCCAAATTTTGATGTGTTCTACTATAAAATATTATCTATAATATATCCAAAATTCAACATCAAAGGAGATCAAAAGCCTATTCAAAATCATCTTACAAAACTGCATCACATGTTATTTTTCTCAACACTCAACGCACTTATAAAAACTACATGAGGAGTCAACTTTGCAACATCATAACTCTCAAACCGTAACTCCGATTCTTCCCAAATTTTAGTATGATCTACTATGTACTACTGAATACAACATATCCAAAATTCAGCAACAAAGGAGGAGTATAACTTACTCAAATCTTTCCCCGAAGTTGACTGTTTTTCACTTCCGAAAACTCAGAAAAACGCATGAATCTGTACAACTCTCCTATAGTTGTTCTGAGTAGGTTTGAAGACGAAAATTGGTCCATGTTAGGCAAGGAAAGGTGGACTGAAGTATAGTGTAGTAAGGGGTACAAGCCTTACCCGATTCAGAGACTCGAAGGCACGGGAAAGACAGCACCAAGGCTGTTGCGGATCGGATCTGGGTTGCTCGGTATCCAAGGTCTGCTGGATCGACAGAAGAGAAGCAGCCCGTTGGTGCTGCGTTTGAGCTCGTCAGAAGGAGGAGCCGCCGGCTGGGTGTGCAGAAGAGGAGAGGAGCGCCGGCTGCCTTGTTGTTGCGAGCCCAAGCGTGCAGGAAGTAGTCCACTAGCTGCTTTGTTGCTGCGAGCCCAGGCGTGCAGAAAGTGATCCGAGATCCTCTCCATTGCAGACGGTTGTTGTACGTGAGGAGCAAGAAGAGGGATGTTTTCTTCAACTTCAACTGCTACGTTTTTCCTGGGCAACAAGGGTTGAGAAGTGGACTGGGATGCTTCTGCACTAGTACAGAAACACCCTCTCTCAGGGGTTTTTTAATGAAGGGGAAGGCGGTTTTTCCTTCCCCTTTATACGTCTCCCTGAGAAATATTTCTCAGGGGTTATTTTTAACCCCTGAGAAATAATTGTCAAGGATGGCGGTTTTTTAAAAAACCCCTGAGACATCTCTCTCGGGGGTTTTATAAAACCCCTGAGAAACATCTCTCTCAGGGGTTTTTTAAAACCCCTGAGAAACATCTCTCTCACGGGTTTTAAAAAACCCCTGAGAAATGTTTCTTGATTTATTTTTAAAAATTACGGGGGTTAAGCATTTAGTCGGTTTTATTTTGGGTATTTTACTACTAATCAAAACATTAATATTTTTTAATACAATTTAAATATTCTCAACAAACTTGGTCATAATAATAAATATAGTTCATCTATTAAATTCTCAACATCCAAAATCAATAATCCATACGAAAATATATTATACTTTGAATTTGCAGCAATAAAAAAACATAGAAGATTGGTGTTTTAGTATGTGTAACAAAATAAACAATGTCATAATCCTTTCAGTTTGCATCAAAACACCAACATTTCATAATTCTAATCATGTCATCCTACAAACTTATCGTTGGGTGTCCAGATATTGTAACCATTCCTCTCGTAGCTCATCAAGGAGTCTCTTGTCATATAAGCTAGGTGCATCTCGAAAATACTGTAAAAACATGGCATTGACTTAGTAGTAATTAAACAAAATAACTCAAATATTAAAATATAATATTCTCAAGGATAAATTTCTCAACACTTACATTTATTGGGATGACAGTACATTGATGATCAATTATCTCCCGCATGTAACGGCATACATAGTAACCAGAATCAAGAGCATTTGGTGGTTGTCTAGGACACTTCAAGTAAAACAAACCAATCATATAATCGTATATAAGAACTCCAAACCAAAACAAATAACATCATATAATCAATAAACATACCATAATTTTCACCCAACGCGTTTTCTTCCTGTTATTTTTATTTCTCTGCACCGAGAAAATAACAATAGCACTAAAAAAAACAAATTAGAACTTTTAAATATTTAAACAAAGTTAAAGTACAATAATGACCATAAATTATTATCTTACGTTTCAATCATGCATTTGACATCATCAAGAACACCATTGCCCGTTGGGTCTAACCAATACACAATGTTATCCCATGGATTTAAAACAGCTAATGTCCATTGAAACCTACAAAGAAAATTGCAAACAATAAATAATAATTAATTTTTAGATTTAGGTTTTATAATTTTCATTAAACAAGTGAAACGTGAAATTACCCTTTATAATAAGGAGCAAACCATATACGATCATCCTTCTCTAATTTGGACATGGAATCCACCATATATTTAGCCTTCTTCTCAGAATCCTTGTTTACATCAGATAAATGTGTTGGGCAAAAGAATGCATATTTTTGGGATGAACGGCTTTCATACAAATACCTGGCAGAAAAGATGAACTATTTATATTCTAACATATGCATGCATATAACAAGTCCACTGAATTTAATCATGACACTAATTAAGAAATGTAGTTTCAAATCATTGGACTTACTTGACGTAAAGGGAAACATGAAAAGTATCTATTGTGCCCTCCTCTATCCATGCTCGAACATGCTCTTTTGAGATATGCACTTCTCGTGGAAAGCGCAAGACGTCTCTCCCAACTTTGGAAGTGATAGTAAAAGTGTCAGCCCAAGATGCATAAGTTACCCGATACTTCTCCAACGCGGTTAGATGTTTTTGTACGGGTGGGTTCACATTTGGTCTCACCTTAATTTGTGTAGGAGTAGGCATGTTTGCTCTATTTGAACGTTGATTCACATCCTGAGATAAATAAGTTTTAACCTTGATTAAAATATCGTAAACAAAGTATTTTAACAAATAAAAATTAATAGAAAGACTTGAAGTCATAATTTACCGATCACTACTGAAAAATGTGAAGATAGTGACAAAATCAACAACGGATTTGGTGACGGCAATCCGTCGCTAGTTCCTTGAGCGACGGACCCGGCGACAAAGGGTAACGCCGTCGCTAACATTCGCGTCGCTAAATTTGGTGACAACAACCGCCGACCATTGTTGGTGACGGCAACATACGTCGTTTCTAATGGCGTCGCTAGAAGAAGACGTGGCTATTTGTCACGTTGTTTGTGACGGATGGACTCCGTCGCTCTAAAAGTCGACGTCCCGTCACCAAATGGGTTGCGGATCTCCCTTGTAATGGCATCGCAACTTTGGTGTTTATATCGGTCGCCGTTATAGTTGTTGATTTGGTTGCCATATTCGTTGCTAAAGTGGTCACTAGGGTGACCCTTTGCGCCGTCACAAATATGTAACATGGCGTTCCTATTTTCGTCATGTAATCCGTCATTTTGGTCGTCGCCAATGTTGTCCTTATACTAGTCGCCAAATCCGTCCCTAAAGTTGTCACCACATACTTCTCTACCTCGTTGCAAATGTCGTGCTTAAATAGTCGCTGAGCCGTCGCACATGTAGTCGCTGAGTCTGTCGCAGATGTAGTCGCTGAGTCCGTCCCTAAAGTGGTCGCCAACGTTCTTACAGCTTTGTTGTAATTCGTCTTTTGAGCGTCGCTAATTACGTTGTTGCTCTCATTCTAATCAATATTCATTATTTTTGTAATAAAATGTAAAAACTAAAAAAATGAAGAATCACCAAATCATTATCTAAAAACCTACATTATATTAATAACAAATTACAATGTCAATTTTACTAAATACTAAAATTAAAGAAAAATTCATACAAAAGTAAAGCTAATATTGCATTAAAAAATAATAACTTTGTGATAAGAGTCACTTAGGAAAATAGGTTGCGAACATCTTTGCCATCGTCGCTTCCAAGGCTTGTTGGTCCACGAGGTTATCAATTCTGTTATGAATATAGTTCACTTTATCCCCTAAAGACGTCTCCACTTGTTTCACCGAAGTTTCTAGTTGTTTCACCTTCTCACCCACAACATTCTCCACTTGTTGCACATTTTCCTTTAGAGAACTTTCAACTTGTTGAACCTTCTTTCCCAAAGATATCTCCACTTGTTGCATCTTTTCCCCAACTTCAGACCTAATTGCTGCAATTTGAGCCATCAATTCTGTCCTCAATTCCTCACTAGAAGAATCACCATTTTTGTGAGAATAAAAAGGTGGTCCATCATGCAAATTGTACGTCATATGTTTAAGCATTGATTCAGCCTCAGATCCCATGCCAAAAACACGACGTCTCTTCACACCTCCCGTTGCCTTAATCCACACTTGATTCACATCAACCAAATCAGAATCCTCAATGGTGGGAGCATCTTGAGTGGCTTCTTCCATCAATTTATCATAGTTATCCTGCACTTATGCCTTAGATTATCATATCACATGCATAAAGATCAATCCAATCCACTTAAAGTAACTTAAAACAAATCAACATCATTAAGTAATAAAATGTATGGTTTCAATTATAAATTCTAAAAATATATAATGCATCCATTTTAATCAACTTACCACAGTAACTTGTCCTAAAGCACCGGTCCATGCACCGTCTTTTCGTGTATGGCATCTAATAAATATTTCTTTTGGGGTGGGGTCTTTTCCAAGTTGAGCTTTCTGTCAAAAGAAATTGAAAATTTATATATATATATATATATATAAACTCATTCATTCTTAACAACTATGATTGCAAAATAATATCTAATTACAATATTTGTTAGTTCTCCACAAAACAATGCATTCAAAATGAACAAAACAATAAGAAAAATATATATGCTTTAATACTGCGTCATAACCCCTTCACAAAATCACTCAAGTGAATGAAATAAAAAAATGAAAAAAAAAAATTTATTGTAGAACAGCCAATATATTTTATGTTTTTAAATTTACACTACAACAACAATACTTTTAATGGTTTCTTCATTTGCACTATATTGATAACATTCTACCAAACAGTTATTCGTGTATAATGATATTGTTTGCTATGTTGCTACAAGTTACAAAAATGCATATAACAGTGAACAAAACAATACGAAAAATATGATAAAATGTTACCATTAGTTCCTTATGTTCGCTTGTAGTTATTGATCCACCCGTATAACCCGGAATATTCTTGATTGTTGCTACTGCTCGGTTTTGCTTATTCACTGCAGATTTGTGTAAGAAATCTTTATCGGTTGTCCATAATACCATCAATGCCTCCCATACATTTTCTTTCATCCAAGAAGGCCTCTTTTTATCAGTATGAGCCTTTTGGAGTACATTCTTCAAATGTATGGATCCTTTGTGATTGAACACTTTGCGTACGAGTTCATCGGAATACATAGTTTCATCCCATTTACATTGTTTCTGTCCATAGTGAACAAACAAGTACGTTAACTTAGTAATATCTAACAATTTACTTAAATTGACATGTTTTATACCTTGAACAACTTCCACCATCGCTCCAATGTATGTGGATCCACCTTAGTCCAGCTCATATATGGCCCATCAAAATGGGCATGCACAATAAACTTTTGGATTTGAAAAGCTTCCTTTCGATCATAACTACATCATCAAAAACAACCAAATTAGTAATATAAAGGAACAATTAAGCATAATTAAAATATATATTTGTATTGCGCATCAAAGTTACTTGTTGTTTATCACTCTAATTATCATCCGCCGATCTATTAATGGAGTTGGTTCTGTCATAGGTGGAACCATGTCACCCCTTTCGTGATTACTTGAATGAACTCCATTGTTTTCATCTTCCGGTGATGGAGATTGTGTTGGCGTATAACCCGAGGGTGTGGGGTTTTGTGAAGCAGCTTGTGGTAAAGTAGTATGAGAGTTTTGTTCGGGTGAGAGAGATGAAGAACGCGCACGTGTAGATATCCTTATCCTTCTAGACATTTTGAACTCCTATAAAAAGGCAATAAATTAGCAGTATACAGTTTAAGAAAAACATAAGTATATAATTAAACACCTACAATGAATAGAACATGAAATATTTTGCATTTATTATTTAGAACATTCATCTCAAAGTATAACTAGCCACGAGAGAATCCACAAGAATGATGAATGAAATACTAGGAAATAAGAAACAAATTTTTCTATGTTAATCATCTAATTTGCATACATGATCTAAAAAGACAATTAAAACATTAATTTCAAAGTAACCTTTTTCTTTTTATTCATGCTTCCTTTAGTAGGTATACTAGCGTCGACAAGATGTCAAATTCAAAAGTAACCTAACTATTCTGTAATCATTTATTATTAATATTCATATATAGTTGTGAACATATCAATATTAATATTCATATATAGTTGTGAACATATCAATATCAGTACATAGAAAGAGTTAAAATTCATTTGTTGTGTGTGGATAGCAAGCTGTCGTGGGTGCTAATGGAAAATTCACTAAGCTTGTTCAAGATATAGAAAATTAGTTAAACCTCTACTAAGTGAACAAACAAAAATGAACAAAACAGCTATAAGAGGTCAATTTGTTAATAAAATCTAGCATATAAACTAATTAAAGGAAAAAATAACAATAAACAATGCTGTATAGCTTGCATCTATATCAACTTTAACAGGCTCCAATTATTGTTTCAATGTACTATTGGGTACAAATCAATACAACAAATGAATAGGTTTTTGTTACTAAGCCTATAAAATTCCTTTATTTTCAATTTGTTTCAGTTCATCACATTTATAAATGATTTTTTTCTAAATAATTAACAGTAGCAATAAGATATCATGAGCATATTAATAACTATAACATGTAATTGAGTCTGAAAATTGGAAAAACCTACTTGAAAAACCACCGACAGTTGGTCCGACTTGAAGCAAAATCAACGACGGATGATGTTTGGAGAAGAGTCAGTGTCGAGATATAGGGTAGGTTCAACAACGCATAGATCGATGAGTCGTGTCTAGGGTTGGAGAAGAACCGGTGTCGACGACTGATTTGGTAGCGGAAGATTGAGTGTAGAACACTAGGTGGTGTTTAGGGTTTTGAAGGGGGTGAGAAACAGCCGGTGCGAGAAAGTGAGAAACTGCTCTTCAAAGTTGAGATTGAGAATTGAAATAACACAAGAGTTTAGGCTGACTTATTTTCCCTCTACGTATTAACCCAAAATTTTAAAATGTCTCTAAATCAGCCCCAAAAAAGTGCTTTCCCTCCACGGATTTCTAAGTCACAAATCTTTGAAAAAACAAGTCAAATACTACAAAATAGGTTGACTTATTTTCCAATAATTCTATTAGAAAATACATCAACGAGGAGTCTAGGTTAACTCGTTATTGAATTATAAATTTTAAATATTATTATATTACTAGTATAATACCCGTTCCGTACACGAATATGATTATATTAAATTTTAATTTAAAATATATTAAAAATTAAAAAATTATTTTTAAATTAAACTATCTATATTTAATAATTTTAAAATATTGTTGACGATATAATCAACAAATATAAAAGATACTATGTGGATTTTCTATTTATGTAAAAAGATATTTAAAAAATATATTTAGTTTACATAATTTTTTCATATAAAAAGTTTAAAAATAAACAGTAAAAATACGAAAGTTGGTTGAATATTTGGGGAAATTATATTTGTAGAGTAAAATTATCAAAATAAAATAATTTGTTTTATAATATTAATAGTCTATTTATTACTTTTATTAAATTTAATAAATTCTTTAATAATAACCTTAATAAATTATGTAACTTTATCCTTCATAAATTCTTTAACAGTATCCTAACAGTCCTACTATTTGACTAATATCATCTAAATTGCCATAAAAAAATTCTGACTCGTATAATTTACATGTTAATTCATTAATAATATCTTAATATATTTTTAACCTCAATCATACAGTACAATGAAATTACACAGTGTTTGTGCCTCCAATAGCCCAACTTTCACCAGTGTCTCCAATTATTAATGTGTCGTAGGAGCAACTTTCACCAGAACGATTGAAATTAGACTGTGACCATTAGCCCAACTTTCACCAGTGCCTCCAATTATTACTGTTATGTGTTTGATCCTAAATCCTATCCCAAAATTTTACTCTGTACGTTTTTTCTGTACGTTTTTTCTGCTAAGTTGTTTCTGCTAAGCTGTAAGATATATCGTGCATATTTCATAAGCTGTTTCTGCTAAGCTGATATCTAATTTCTAAAGCTTATGTTGCTGAGTCTTTGAGATCCCTAATCTTGCTCTGCTGAATTACATCAGTGTCTTCTTGAGATGCCCATATTGAATCTTGTTATGCTGAATTACTTCAATGTTTTCTCTGAGTTGCCCATGTTAAAAGCGATTGAATTTAGGTCTAAAAATTAGACATCTATCATTTCTACATACAATTTTTTGGTTATTAAAACAGGGACGCACTTAGGGTGTTCGATAAAATGCTCAAGTGAAGTTTTCATCTACAATGCTTCCAAAGTTGCCTCTTTGCAAGTATCACTGATTATTTTTTCACCCCATTCAATCTTTCTTCACTCTTTATAGCCTACTAGCTAATTGGTAAGCATTGTGTCGAGACACAAAGATGTGGGTTCAAATCCCACGTAGGCTTATATCAACTAATATTAAATAAGAAACTTCAAAATAATTTCACAATAGGAAAGAAACATTCAAATAATTTGAAAATTGGTATGCATGTAAAATTCATACAATATAATAAATAATTCTAAAAATAGAATAAAAGGCTTGATAGGGTTACACAATGTCTTCATCATCATCATGGTTACCCTCTGATGCATAATCTTCAAGACCTGTAGCTTCGACTGAATTAAAGAGGTCATCATCTTCATTGCCATTCTCACTAGTTTCTGCCATTTCATCCTCATTGATAAAATCATAAGAACCTACCGGATCACGTAAATCTATTGACACATCTTCAACATTTATTTGCACATATGAATCAGATGTGGCACCTTCAGTAGATTGATAAGCAGAGGCAATAGATGATGTCCACCTCTCTTCTATTCTACCTCGAGGGACAACCTTACATACAGCCATCCAATCCATGCGATCTCTCCTAGCTCCAGGATACTCTGCATAGTACACTTGTACGGCTTGTTGGGAAAATATGAACGGATCATATTTTTTATACTTCTTTTTGTGATTGATTTCAACAATATGGTAGTCTGGATGAACTCTCATTCCCGTAGTTGGATTAAACCAATCACACTTAAACAAGACAATTTTCATTGGATGATCGGGTGAATCACTATAATCTAGCTCAATGATTTCTTCAAGAAAACCATAAAAATCGGATTGAGCATTCTCATAATCACACCCCTTCACACAAACACCGCTATTCATTGTCTTTTTGCCAACACCATGCTTCATAGTGTGAAAAATATGCCCGTTAACAAAGTATACCGGCCAACTTTTAGCTTCGACAGTTGGACCCCAAGCTAAGTTACACAAAAAATCATTTGTATTTGTTGACTTGTTGTTCATCACCTTCAATATCAAGAAAAAGGCTCTTAATATTTTTAAGGTACGGAAACAATCTATATACATATAAATAGAACTTACATGGTTCTTGAACCATCCTGCAAATTCTTTATCAATTTTGTCATCATCAGCTCCCCCTTTTTCAATTGCAAACTTCCTGCAATAAACTCATCTATCATTATCAAATCAAGTAGTCTAAAATTATATTGTGATGCGTTAAACCAATATATCATATGAAACATAAAAAAGTTACACTTACTCAACAAATTCATCCACTTCCCGACAATTGCGTAATACATAAGTATGTGCAGCATGCCACTCCTTTTCTGTTGTCATCCACCTTTTTTTGTCTTTTCCACTACTTCGGCCAGGATAATTAAAACAAGAGATAGCATGATCATCTTCTTCAAAAACATCATTGTTTCTACTTGGCCTTCTTAGTTTAGAGGGAACATGAGGTTGAAAGTAGTGTTCTGCAAAATTAGACGCCTCTTCACTCAAGTAAGCTGCAATTATCGATGCTTCTACATGTGTTGGGTTTGACAACTTTTCCTTCAGATGATACAAATATCTCTCAAATGGGTACATCCACCGGTACTGTACCGGTCCACAAACTTCAGCCTCGTCTGCCAAATGTAGTACAACATGCTCCATGGAATCAAAAAAAGAAGGTGGAAAAATTCGCTCCAACTTACATAATAGCAAAGGCACCGTGGTTTTCAACTGAACCATGTGATCAACTGACAATGCCGATGAACATATTGATCTAAAAAAGCAGCTTAACTCGGTTAGAGGACCCCAAACTGACGAAGGTAGTAGCTCTTTAAATGCAATTGGAAGTAGTCTCTGCATAAATACGTGACAATCGTGACTCTTCATACCGATGAGCTTACAATCATCAATTTGGACACACCTACCTATGTTGGAAGCATAACCATCAGGAAACTTCAAAGATTTCACCCATTCACAAATCTTTCTCTTTTCATCCCTTGTCAACGTGTAAATTGCCTTCGGTTTGGTGCCACTATAATCATCATCAACATGAAGCTCAGGGCGACAACAATACAACTTAAGATCCTTTCTTGCATTCAAGTTATCTTTCGTCTTTCCGGGGATATCCATTAATGTGTTAAAAACATTATCAAACACATTTTTTTCTATGTGCATAACATCAAGATTGTGTCGAACAAGAAGATCTTTCCAATACGGAAGTCTCCAAAAAATACTCTGCTTTGTCCACTTATGTTCAGTTCCATATCCGGGAGGGTTGTTATGTGGTTCATCAATGGCGGTTGGATATTCACGGACACGATCCCATATTTGCTCCCCTGTCAACATCGGAGGAGGCAATGAAGTTTCTACACGATCTTTGTAAAACTCTTTCTTGTTCTTGCGAAATGGATGATTAACTTTTGTGAATTGTCTATGACAATCAAACCAACAAGCCTTTCTACCATGTTGTAGACGGAAAGCTTTTGTTCTCTCCATGCAAGATGGACATGCTAAAACTCCAGCAGTACTCCATCCTGACATCATAGCATATGCGGGAAAGTCGTTAATAGTCCAAAGTAGAGCTGCACGCATGATAAAATATTCTTTCCTTGACACATCATAAGTGGTCACCCCAAACTGCCACAACTGAATTAATTCATCAATGAGAGGTTGTAAACACACATCTATCAACTTCTTGGGATTTTTGGGACCGGGCACTATCATCGACAAGAACATGTATTGAGTTTTCATGCACATCTCAGGTGGAAGATTGTAAGGAGTTATAATAACCGGCCAACAAGAGTATTGTTTTCCTGATTTACCAAAAGGTGCAAAGCCATCAGAACACAAACCCAAACGAATGTTGCGAGTCTCAGAAGCAAAATCAGGATACCTTTCATCTAGCCTTTTCCATGCCTTACCATCTGAAGGATGAGACATCATTCCCTCTTCCGGTTTGTGAGTAGAATGCCAAGTCATATGGGAAGCAGTAGCCTCAGATGCATACAATCTTTGTAGACGCGGAATTAGAGGCAAATAATGTAGAACCTTGTGTGGAGTGTGTTTTTCACCGCTTGAATCCTTGTACCTAGCATGAGCACAAAATTTACAGGATTATGCATTGACGTCATCTTTCCAATACAACATACAACCCTGGGGGCACATGTCTATTTTTTCCACCGGCAAACCTAAATCTCGAACCAACTTCTTAGTTGGTATAAATTCTTTGGAACCTTATGATCTTGAGGCAAAATCTCATCATACAACTGGAGAAAACCATTAAAGAGGCTGGCAGGCACGTTATATTCACTCTTTAAACTCATAAGTCTAGCCACAAAAGACAACTGCGTATGTGTTTCACACCCCGGATATAGTGGTTCATCAGCCGCTCTAAGCACTTCCAAAAAACGTTGTGATGACTTAGGCTCATCCTCGTTTGGAACCGGATCTGTTACCATCTCATTCACCTCATCATTAACTTGATCAAAATGCTCCATTCCACGGTCTTCTTCACTATTCAATCGTGTAGGGGGAACAAAACTAGGACCTGCAATGTCAAATATCATTCTTTGTTCTGCATTCAAATGACCAAACAAGTCCCTCGGATTACTCCTTGATATTTCCTCATTGTTTGTAGAAGGTATAAATGACTCATCGTGTTCACCTTGTGCTGTCCACCAATAATAATGAGGTGTAAACCCCCTTCGATATAAATGTTCTTTAACCTCGTCTGATCTCCAAAATTTACAATTGCGACATTTCGTACATGGACATTTTATCTTGTCACCGTCCATGAAATCAGGTTGAGACGTTGCAAACTCTACAAACTCATCCACCCCTTTAAAAAATTCCGGCCTTATACCTCCACCATTTGACAAGTACATATCATCAATCCAAGCACGTTTGCTCATTATACCTACATCGACATTTATAAACATGTATATCTAATCACATGAAAAATAGAAAAAACAAGAGATTATACAAAGTGCTAAAGATCGTTAAATTTTGAATGTTAATATCAAACCAAAATAAAGAAGAACATTTAAATTTATACTTACTTAATGACTTCAAATCCTTTGAATTTGTGTGACTAATAGAATGTTGTGTTTCTTGATATTGAATGTATCTCTTGATCACAGTTTACGAGCGGCGGAACTAATGGAGAAAACGTGTTTTGATCCACCGTAATTAAATTAGGGATAAAGCGGAGTTTGTGACTACCTCAGCGACGGCAACTGCGACTACCTTGGTGACGGAATTGTGACTACTTCTGCGACGACATCCTGTGACTACTGCCGTGACGACAACATTGACCTCATCGGTGACGGCAACAATATCTACCTCAGTATTGCGTCCACAAAATTTGTATATGGATGTCCTAGAGACGGACATAGCGACCATGTGACAAATCAACCACTTTTTAGAGACGTCATCTGAGTGGTGGCTACGGTGGTTGCGATTCGGACACCATAAGGGCAAAAAATAGTTTTCAATTAGTGACCACTTTTGCATTGGTTAAATTTTTAGTGGTGATGCATCCAAAATGGTCTCCAATTCGGTTACAAATGAGCGACAATCGTAGTGATCAATGTATATCGGTCTTGACAATAGCGACCAATTGAGCGACCACTTCAACATTGGTGGTTATATTGGTGATGCTTATATAAGGGTCGCTCGTTCGGTGACCGATTAGCGACAGTGTTTATGACCTTTGGAATTTGTCGTTTCAATAGCGACTAATCTAGCGTCAACCTTGTTTATTTGTAGCGGATATAGCGACGCCACTACATAGGTCGTTACTTTAGTTGCTAGTAGCGACCACATCGGCAACCATTTTTTTTACCGTAGCTATTAGCGACGGATGACAGTGACGCAGTTTACATAGACGCTAACAACGACGGGTGTGGAGACTATTGAATATTAGGTTGCTAAATTTAGCTACGCATAGCATTGTGGTCCCAAAGTTAGTCACTATTAACGACCATTACAAAGACATTTTTTTTCCGTGGCTAAAGTTTGTCACTAATTCTACTTAATCTAGTAGTGGATACAATGACGACCATGCTCTTAGGCCATGCCACGGGAGATCCTGCTGCTTCTAAAACCGTTGTGACCTCTTCGGTGGGAATAGGAACTAGAGCGTCTGAAATTAAGGGAACATCAACTATGACTTTAAGTTCATCTGGTCCCAATGGTTTACAGTGAAGCATTGACACATTGCCCGGTGCCGGAACAAAAATTCGCCCTTTTGCCAATTCAGTATTTAGGTCGGGGTAAAACAGCTGACATCTTTTAAATGTTTCCTGAAATATAAATGATAGACGCTAGGTATAACTTAATATGTTATAAACTCTACAAATTACAAAATTAGTATTTCACATACCATGGGTTCCTCAGGTGACGAAGACTTCGATATAGAGCAACTAGCGCTGTCACTCGGAAGGACTGTAGTTTGCATAATCGGCGGACCTCCATGTGTCTCCAACAATTTTCTTTGAAAAAACTCAACCTGCGATTTTAATTCTTTCATTTGTTGATCTCGATCATTGTTTTCTTGCTGCAGCTTTTCCATTTGAGATTGAAGTTCAATAAGTTTTGCATCTGGAGGACCGTTACAATATCTAGCCCTTTTGTGCGGAAAATACTTCTTTACACCCACACCAGCACCAACACCTCTAACCCGTCCAGAGTGGTCTTCATTACCCAATGCTAAAGCCAAAATATCTTCTCTACCTTCTACTGTTATTTGTCCTTGCGTTTCTTGGTCCCTTAATGAATCCTACAATAACAAATAATTATAATCATACAAAATACAATTCTTATGTTTATAACTAAAGTAAATTGATCACTATATTAACTACGTCATTCATCAGCTACTATAATCATAAACAAATGATCTAAGTCATGTAAACTATTGAAAAAACCATTTATAACAACTTACAATATTTCTAACAACATTCACAACTTCTCCCTCATAGCCACCATTAGAAGTCTGTCTACCGGCCATCCACAACTCACATCTTGATATGGAAGATTTTGTAGGATCCAAACCTTTTTCCTTAAGCTACAAATTATACCAAAAGTCCATAATTTATTGACATAAGTATATATATATATACATATATAAACAATGTTTAGTTAGCATTATTTACCATCTCTTCCTCAATGCGAGCATAACCCTTTCGAGATTGTCTATATGGGTATTTGTTTTTCTTAGCCAGCTCACTATTACGCTCACTAACTTCCTGCACATAATAAAATAAAATATCATATAAATAAATCAACATGACTGTACACATAGACAAATTAATAAACTAGTTTGTTACTTGAAATTGGCTTGTGCAACGGCGTTGTATAAAGTCAGCCCATATATCTTTGTCAATGAAGGGAAATTCCTCGGGAGGTTCCACACGGATCTCAGTTTTGTCTTCATTGATGAATAAAAAATCCCTAGTCAAAGTATGTTTAAAATCGGTCCACTTCTTGCAAGCACTAGCAATGATGATGTGCTTCTTACGTTCCTCTACTTCAAATTTTTCCTGTAAAACAAAAAAATATTATATAAAAATAATGTGATACTTCTATTGC
This sequence comes from Fagopyrum homotropicum, assembly GCA_033239125.1. Classification (NCBI taxonomy): domain Eukaryota; kingdom Viridiplantae; phylum Streptophyta; class Magnoliopsida; order Caryophyllales; family Polygonaceae; genus Fagopyrum; species Fagopyrum homotropicum. Next base: position 40,030,113 of record BSWB01000006.1, on the reverse strand, counting down.
AAAAACATAATGTAAAGTAGAAAATATAATATTGATTACCATTACAGCTTCAGAAACTAATTCTTTGATCTCTTGGGGGACACGCTTCCAATCAGAGATACCAACAGATACTCTAGCACGAGTTTGATATCCAATAAAGTGTTGAAACAAAGATACATGCTCTCCAATTGGTTGATCTTTAGTGTTCCATTCCAGTTGAATTTTTTGACCATTCCTAGTGAGCTTATCAATCTTGTCGATAATAGAGGCACCTCTTCGACGCACACTTTTATCATTTTTCTTTCCATCATCTTCCAATACCGAAGAAGCCATTGATCTAGAAAAAAACAACAACATATTAATCATCATGCATACTCGTGTTCACTAAATCCAACAAACATAAGAAATAAAATAACATGAAAAAATTAGCTTAAATACTTAAATTCACAATACCCTCAATTTATACTTTTCCTTTTCCTTTTCCTATTATTGCTATCGTTGTTGTTTTCTTTATTTGGTGATGAAATATCTTCATTGGTCCATATTCCTTCATCATGATCATCACGTAAATAATCATCATCTTCATTAACATGATAGGCATCTAATTGTGTGTTTGTAGATATTGTAGTCACTTCATCATCTCTTTGGTCATAATCATATCCATGTTTGTCCTTAGTTGCGAGCACAACAGACCACTTGTGATTGGAAGGATCGTCAACATAAAAAACTTGTTTAGCTTGTGAACCTAAAATGAATGAATCATCTTTATGTCCTATCTTATTGAGATCAACCAAAGTGGTGCCAAACTCATCCACTCGCACCGTATTAAGGGGAGCCCATCGACAACAAAATACAGGCACCTTAAAATAAGAATATCTTCTAGCCGGTCATTATCAAAGTCATCAGTTTCATTCATCCCAGGTGTCCTGATATTTCTCCTCTCTATCTCTCCATGCCATATCCAACGGGTGTATGACTGATCAATCCCATGCATTATCAAATGATCTCTTACTTCATCGACACCTAATCTTGTTGTGTTATAGCACTTATTGCATGGACATAGTATCCGATTATGGGTTTTTCCATTCTCTACTGCTAAGTTGATAAAACTTTCAACACCATTTACATACTCTGGCGTTAAACGATTAGCCGACATCCATTTACGATCCATCACCACCTAATTTTTTTGTATTGTAAATAGAAGGATGTCCAACTGTTGTCTGCTATTTAAAAACTCAGTTAGTTAGATATTAACTTAGATAAAGATATGATATTTAAAAAATCAGCTATATTGAATATCTAACTTTTTTTTTCCTACGTTCTTCCTAAAAGTACAACTACTTAAATTTCACGGTGAAAGGGTATACTTGTTTCTATTCTTCTACTCTATTTTTTTGAAATCTATTAATAGTATATGCATATAGTGAATTATAATATGTCTAATGTGTATAACTGACATAAGGCAAATTCATTCCATATATATATATATACACACACACAAGTACTACATACAAGAATATGTAGTTGCATATTCATGACTACAATTTTCTGAAAAATCAGCAACTAGAATATAAAACTACAGTTTTCTAAAAAAAAAGAATCATATTTGTACAAAAAAATTCAACATCCATACCGCATAATCAGAAACTACAATGTCCCATTATGAATAGCAAGATAAATATGCCCAAAATCCAGAATTAAAAACTTGCATCCCTAGTCCTAGCATGCCATCTTAAACATAAATCCAAAAAACTAGAGAAATATAAATGAAGAAAAGATAGAATCATATACCAATTGAAAGAGACTCGATTTGTTGTGAGAAGAACAAGAATCGGAAGACTTGTTTTGATTGTTGCTTTGCTTGAAGGATTCCAGTAGGCGAAAAAATGCTAATTCAAACCTATTCCACCTGCATACAAAGTACAAAATGAGCAACTAAAATTTCAGTTTTCAAAAACAAACAACAACTAGAATAAGAAAATACATTTTCATATTTTACAATCAAAAACTACAATTTCATATTTTATAATTAGAAACTACAATTTCAACAACTAGAATCAACAACTAGAATATAAAACTACAGTTTTCTTTAAAAAAAATCAGCATCCATACCGCATAATCGAAAAACTACGATGTGAAATTATGAATAGCAAGGTATAAATGCCCAAAATCCAGAATTATAAAAAAATCAGCATGCAAACTACAAAAAAATCAGCATTCATTACTTTGTATGTGCATGTCCCTCCATTGCTACGACTATAACTTACTATAGTCAAGGATTACTAGGTATGAAAACTGAGTGAAGTTGGTGAAGGATAATGCATGTGAGTTTGCTTCATAGGATCCAACTAAGGCGAAGTTACTTAAGGTTGGCAATACTGATAGGTCAATCCTCTTAATTTTATGAAAGGGAATTGTTCCTGAACTCACTAGAAAATAAAATTTGGGATCTATCTACTCAATAAGTGTTGAAGCCACTACTTTTTTGTAACAATTTAAAGTATAAACTTAAACTATAATTTATTTTTTTTAACAAGAATCATAAATATTAACCAACTCCGATTTTAGTTCAGATTTATGATTCTTTGTTTAACTAATCATTTTTAAATTATAGATTCAAACCATAATAAAAAAAATTTTAATCAATTTTCATTTTAAATCTCATGAAATCCATCACTAATTCTAACAAGTTTTCGTTGGCAAAAAGATCTCACAATTTCTTTCTAATTACCGTTTCACTGATCTACATAATCTATGAAAATTCTAATTAAAATTATATTAAATTTTATTTTCAGGATCAATAAACAAATTACTTTTTCTAAGTTCCATAATAAAGTTTATAAATAATTTTATTAGAATTTATTATAGTCTAACTAAATTTATATTCACTGATTTTAATAGATCTACCTTATTTTTATTTTTAAAGTTATTGATATGAATTTTAGAAGGACAAGTAAATAATAAAAATAAAAACATTAAACTTTACCTCCGGTAGGATCAAAGCAGATCTTTAAATTGAAAAAAACTAAATTTAAATAACCAAAGTAAAAGTGACTAAACTATGAAGTTTTACGTTCAAAGTTCCTGTTAAGTTCTTTTCACTAAAAATCCATGTTATTTGAGTGGGATCATACTAATCAAAATTTGCAAGATCTTTTATTTGAAATAATCGATTGAATGAGTCATTTTGTAAACAAAAAAAGGGTTAAACTATATATATAGGTAGTTAGTAATTACATATTTTTTGATAATAATTTTAATTTATTATTATTTTAATACATAGAATTACAAATTCAGAGAGGATAAATTGTAAATTAAAAAACTATGTATTAAAATACTTGTGATCATTATTGTTGTTTCTTATTTTCAAATTAGCATGTAATTTGAAATTAAGCTTTCATAGTGTTTCTGATTTTATTTCCTCTTAATTAAAGAGATGTAAGCACGGCTATCCTAAGACTTGGAGAAAGAGTGAGAATGAGGTTCAATGAGCAAGGAAGGCCAAGAAAAGTGGTACTGAGAAGGAAGTTCATTATGTTGGAAATAGACATTTTGGAGCTGTTTTGCATAATTCAGTAGAAGATGTTATTTTGACAACAACCAAGAAAGTTCAGGTTGGTATGGAATGTATACGGATGTTCAACTCGAAGAGGCTTTACTGCATCAACAATGCATTCTGTAAGATTATAGAAGGTTAAGAAAACATGAATTTTTTATATATATTACAAGAATATGATCAATATGTATCAAACAAAAGATAGTGCCTCCAACATAAACTTAATGTTATTATTGATCATGACTAAGAAATAGTTCAACTTTATGTGACCAAAAAATAAATCTTTTAAAACTAATGCCATAAAAATCCCTTAAAAGTATTAAAGCAACTCTAATTTGGGCAATAATCAAAACAACATGATAATTTAAAACAGCAAACCTAATTCAGAGAGGATAAAAAGTGGTGATCGACATACCGTGAAACTGGTTTGCTACGAGAGGTGAGGGACGAAGTTGTAGTTGTCACTTTCTTCTTCCTTGTAGAACCCAAGTTTCCAGCATTCACTTTCTTTTGGTTCAGTTTCTTCTTCCTTGCAGAACCCAATCGACACCGGATAAAGAAAATATAAAAGTTAAAAGCATTTATAAATAATGCAACCGGCAAACACATCTACTTTTTCCAATGTCTAAGTCTGGAACAGTCCATTTCCTGGTCAATCATATGTTGTGCTCAATAATATATTTTAACAGGACGGAAAAAGCATGTATAATTAAGTTACAAGCAATACATTTATTGCCCTTGCAAACCCAGAGAAAGAGTAGTAAATGAGAAAACAGTGTGCTCCCTAAGACTAAATCTAAGCAAGACACAATTTGGAAGAAGTGAAACACTGAATTTTCTAAATTTCCCTAATACCCCTCCAACCTTTTCCTTTATTATGTTTTCAGAAACAGCAAGGAATAGACCATTTTTTAGTGCATACCATTTATTATGTTTTTAGAAACAGCAAGGAACAAACCATTATTAGTTCTAGTTTTGGTTTGAAGAAACAACAAGGAACAGACCTGGAGATCGAGATCATCCAAATACACAGATAAATTAAACGTACATGACTGTTATGTTCTTACTGATCCTCAACATTATAGTAAGTCAAGAACAAAATAACTACTGTCATCAGTTTTCATAAACAAAATTGGAGTATATTCTTCACTCAAAGCCCCCACACCCATTTCACGTTTCAATTCACAAAGTTTTGATTGTGATTGATTGTGGTATCTTACAATCACAAAATTGGTAAAGAAACTGAAAAGATTTATTCAAACTTGCAGATCGATGTTGAAGTTTTCTTACCTGTTAAACCGGATGGCTGATCAAAATTGAGCAACTGCAGCCACAGTTCATCGATTCTAGATTTGCGATTTAAACCTAATTGCCCTATCTGCATCCAGCGACAATGAATTCCAATTGAATAGTTGAAGCCTTGCGACAGGTTGAAGCGAGTTGAAGGCGATTGTTTCTCCCTTAGCTAGCCGTCGATTCGTTCTCCTCGCTATCGATATTTTGGAGTGCCGATCGAAGACGCTTGAAAGCTTTTGAGTTGAAGGCGATAGATAGATAGAGGGCATAGGCAGGCGGATTTCTCTTGATCGATTTTAGATACACGGAACCAGCCGCTTTTTAGGGTTTAAGGCGGTTTTTTTTATTTACCTTCCGAGAAAAATAGGTTGTGAGATTTTAACGAGATTTTTTTTAAGGGGGTTCAATAAAACCCCTGAGAGTATATTTAAAAATTTTAAAATATATAAAAAAATGTGTTCTCAGGGGTTATTCTTAAAACCTACTAGAGTGTTTTCATATTAAGGGGCTTTTATTAACCCCTGAGAAATTACCCCTGAGAGAGGCTAGTTTTGTACTAGTGCTGGCTGGGCTCCCTGGCTGCTCCAATCCACCAGTAAGAAAGAAAAACTAGGGGCTGGATAAAGGGTCTAAAAAGGGAGCAATGGGCTGAAGCAAAAATAAGACTAAGAGTGGCTTGTCAACTGCTTGTCTGGGCCTTGTCAACTGCTTGTAGAAATTTGTCATGACCTCGTCTCAGCTTTGACATGGCCTAGTCACAGCTTTGTCATGGTCTCGTCAAAAGTCATTGTTAAGAACTAATTATAAGAACTAGGGATTGGTATAATTCTATCATTTTATGTGAATTAAATTCTACATAAAATGATAGAATTTATGGAAGGATGAAATACTAGATAGAATGGGAACCAGTCAACGGATCAAAATCCAATTTGACTCGGAATTACCGGGAAAAATTTACGGATATTACATCAGTGCCCCCTTAAAATAAGTTTCATCCCGAAACTTAGAACAAGGTATTTAATCAAACGACTTCCATAAATAAACTTGTATATCCTAGTCTCACTAAATTTTAATTTCGTTTTCTAAACTCCTCTAACCCTATCAAAGCGTAACGAAAAATCCGGTCGTTACACTATGTTTACCAAAAGATATAGAACAAAAGAACCTCAATACATAAATCTTGATTGAGGGATATAAAGATTACAATGAACCATAAATTCACTCGTTCAACAACAAGACGATTTAGGCTTGCAAATATGTTTCAAAGTGAGTCGAAGAAGTGTATGACACAATCATGCATAGAATCTAAGAAAAATGGAAAGATGGTTCACTTTATCTCATATGTCATCTTCTCATGCATCTTCACTTTTTAATTTTACTAATTAACTAATACATAAAAAACATTATCATAGATAATACATACATTACTTTTATTTTTAATCTTACTATAATCTTTTACATATTTTAAGATATTCTTATTAAATATTTTTTTTGAAAAATCTTTTCACTTTTATTATAAGACATTTAGATAATTTCATATTCAAACTTTAACATATAAATATATTTTTCTTATATTATTTAGTAAATACTCACTAAATTAACAAATGTATAAATTATTACAATATATATGTTACATCCTCTTTGTTTTTAAGGATCATATTTAAAATTACATAAATAAATTTATAAAAATTGAACTTTTAATGTTCTTTATTTTATTATTTACTTTCTTGTTTAAAATATATATTTCTCTTTACCATCTTTAGAAATAACTAACTAATATTAACTTATTTTTACACTCATATATTGAATAAGAGATGGAAAATTAGGATATGTAATATTTTCTATGTTAGACTCTCTCTTCTTCTTTTTTTTTTTATCTAAAATATAATTAATTTAATAATAATATACAAAATTAATTTCAATTTTATTAAATCTAAATAATTTAAACAATAACAATACACAAAAAATGTTTAATATATATATATATATATATATATATATATATATATATATATATATATATATATATAACAAAGCTATCTATAGGCTTCTTAGGTCTATTAATGACTACTCTATCAATTCCATTTCCGTTACTCAACAATACTAGGATAATCTAAATTAGGGCGTGCTTGGTGTAGCTTTTGGATAGCTTTCGGTAAAACTTTGCATTTTAAGAAAACTACGACCGGTAAAAAGACTTTTTTTGGATTTATTGGGGAGATTTTTGGTGCTTTTTAAAAATTTGTCGATCCATAACTTTCTTCTAAATTTTTCATTATCTTTCTGTAAATTTAGACGATGTTACCCTTATTTATGTTATGATGTACTTGCTGAATTTATAGGATGTGTCCATTTTGGTAATTTCACCCCGAAGTTTACTTTTGACAAACACACAATTAACCTTTTCATCATATTATCATATTTTATAAAACTGTAAAAAAAAACTACACAAACAAATGTTCTGTAATTTAAAACTACCAAAAATGTTGTCTACCAGACACCCTCTTTGTCCACACTAATCTAATAACTTGAATATTTGGGGCTCGTGTGGTTTAAAATGATTATAGTAGAAATCGATTAGTTTTGATAGGTTATTGTGAAAAAAATGGGAGAATACAAATAATTTTGCAAGAGACAATAATAAATGATTTCAAAAAAAAATTATATCTATTTCCAATATTTTTCAGTTTTTTGTGTTACAACCAAACAGGGGATTATTCGTTCAAGTTCTGAATGCTTCTTTGTACACCTGTAGCTTCTCCTTGGGCCAATCATCACCAGCCATTAGCAACCCAAATACGTAACTATGTCCACTAGGCCCAATTTGTTATATGAAAAATTAATTAGCCCGATAATGTTTACATGGTCAAGGTCTTCACTCTTCATCGCTTGTGGTCATCAAGGATTAAATCAGGAAAAGATGATCAATTTGTTATCATAACTGCAATTGAATTTATTGATTAACCATCGGTTGTTGAATGTTCGTAAACACTATAAATGAGTAACGAATAGAATAGTATAGAGCTGAGAATACAAAATTGAGCGCACTGTAGATCTACCGCCTCAAACTTTGTTAAATCATCAATATGTTATAATGCTCCTAAAAATTAAAAAAAACATTAAATTTCAAAACAAAAACCGTTATACTAAATTGGAACAGGAATCAAAAGTGTTTGGGGGAGAACTTTACCTTGAATCTAGATTGTAGCATGTCGGAGTGAAGAATCGATGATAATTAAGCTTCAATGGCAGCGCTTCAACAACAGGCTCACTTTGGGCTAAGTAGGTAGATAGGGATAATGGTTATGCTTATGCTTCGCAAAATCATCGGACTCCTCCTCTAGGCTCTGGGTACGCCGAAGAGAAGGAACAACAGACCCCGGAGAGATTACACAAACGAGAAGAGATTGTAAGGGCGCTGCTTACAAAATTTGGGCGGCTAATGCTTTACTATCAACGCAGACCGACTGCGTTGAAATTTTTTAGATATAAACCGACTGCGTTGAAATCCTAATTGAGTGCACTCGAGCATCTTTCTAGACGTCCTTTGAGTGCACTACGTCTTTATTTTAGTTTTCACGTATTTCTTGTGTTTTTCGTGTATTTGTTTTGTTTTTTTTTTCCGCGTATTTGTTGTGTCTTTCGCGTGTATTTTTTTTATCTTATGTTTTTTAATTTGTTTTTAACGTTATTATTCGAAAGTTTTTTTTTGTTTAAGTTTAGTTTAAAAACAAATTTGCAATCTCAAACTAAATTATTTACACTTGCTTCCAAAGTAATTAATTATCAAAATATATTACACTTGCTTTCAATGTATTGAATTATCAAAGTAAAACACACACTAAAGTAGAGTCTAAATTGCTAACTATTGTTGGTTCGCGTACGGGTGAACATTCTATCTTGCGTGCATCGTCAAAAGCTTTCATCCTCGCATAAAAAGCTTTAATACAATCCTCGACACTTGGGTCTCGAGAATACCTACATATAGTTGTAACAAGAGGTAAGAGTGCTTCCGGTTTAAGTCAAACCTATTAATGTAGACATAAAATGGTTAATTGGAGTAAAAAAAACACAATAAATTACAAGTAAATGTTATATTTTTCATTGATTGCTACATATTGTGTTCTGTCTCCAGCCTATACAATAGTACGTATCTCGATAGACATGCCTTGATCTGGAGCGGTCTTCGTTAGTGGTAAGCATATTTGCGGGTTGTTTCCAAGAATGACAAGAACAACATGGTAATTATGTTGTATCGACTAAACCCATGATAGGCGTTGACATCCAACATTTTGCCAAGCAAGGGTCGGGTAAGACATAGTAAACGTTCTTGATGAGATCTTTAAAAGGCAAGTCACGAACCCACATCTACAAGAACAAAATTATAAATTTTTTCAACAATGTAAAGAAGCAAAAACTTAAAAATTATGTCAAATATACTCAAAATAGTTACCTTTTTGTATATATTTCATGAAACCACAATTCCATAGCCAAATCACTATGGACAATCAAGTAGTACTCATCACCTGAATATCCGAAAACCACTACGATTGAGCAATGTCCACATATTCCGTCTCAAGTGACATCCTTGGTAGGTAGTTATAAAAAAGCATGAATTGATGAATCTCATTGGACACCAATTATATTCATCATCTCCTTGACTCTCTAAAACTAGGGGCCCTCTTCCAAGCCCCAAACCCGGGGGGGGGACAACCCCGCCTACGGCTAGTTGGAGTCAACTCAATTGGCTCACCACCACTAGGACCCTCTCTAGTCCGGCCCCCTCTTCCACGTCCCGAACTTGGTGGACGACCCCGTCTACTACATGTTTCAGATGTCCTCAATCCCGATCTATGTTCAAATGAACTCGGCTCTCTCCTTGTTGATTCTCTACCCAAAGGAGGCCTTCACTTTGTCCTTATATTTGTTGGCTCCCTCAACGTTGTACACCCAAAATCCATCAAGTCCTTGTAGCACAATGTCATTCGCTCAATTTGATTGGTGGTAAGCGCCCCTACGTCCATCATTTCTTTGAATTCGTTCAACGTCTCTACGTGCGGGTTGATGTAATTCGTGTCATGACCCTCTTCCGTTGGATCCACTAAACGCCAATACACTTTCTTTTAAAAAGGATGGATCTGATCCAAAGTTAACGGAACACGTGTTTGCATAGCTAGATAGAACTAATCATCACACGATGTTCCAAAAGAATCCCTCCAATAGAAATTCCGACATGTGTTATTGCCCTTCAACTTCTTCTCCTTCTCATAAATCTTTTAGAACAATTCGAAAAATTCATTGTTAACTTTATCCCAAAGCTTGTCAAATATATCTATCCAAACATAAAACAAGATCCTCTCCTGCAAACTCTTGAATGAAGCTTGTGACTTAGAATTATGATCATTCACCATAAAGTCAATGTTATCTACCAAATACTAGAATCCACCAATAGCGTACCCAAGGTCTTTTTCAAAAGATGATGCGCCGACACAACCCTAAAAAATATCAACCATAAATTAATAGGGCTTATTATTATTATTATTATTATTATTATTATTATTATAAAACAATGATACTTGAAATGAATAAACAAGACTTACAAATTTGTTGTCTTTCATGCCCAAATGTAGATAAGGGTCGATCCAAGCTCGAACTATTGTCTCGTTGAATGGAGTAAGTCACGTATCCTTGAAGTACGGCATTAACAACTGTTTTGGTTGTCAATATGTCACCATTTCCGTTCAAACGTCGCTCGTAACTCTCACCTGACCTTGAATCAAATAAGGCATGTATTAAGATGAAAAAACCGCTTGTGCCTTCTTTGAACGTGTCACCGTCCAAGATCGGTTTTGAAGATTGCACTTGATAAGAAACGTGCATTACATGTGTTTTACATCAAGAAACACGATGCTCATTGCTTTGATGAGGCCCAACTCTCGATAAGTTACAATGTCACCTGAAATTTTGTTGTTGCATAAATGTCGAAGTCTCCTTAAAGCTCACTCGTAGAAACTAGAGTTTTTATGTGCCAAAAACACAAACGTGATAACAAACGTCATCTTGGTGCTGGTGATCCCAACAATCTCAAGCAAAGGCATTTTGTACCTGTACACTGAAATGTTTCACTATCACTTCATTAAATTGCAATGTCATGAATAATAATACAACTAAATTCAATGATTAGAACTTACTCGTTTATATTGTATGTTGAATCAATGACAACGACGTACGAAAATTATTTTTACAAATACCTAGAACCTGAATGTGAGATGAACAAACAAGCTATTTCATCCATGTGAGGACAATTTCTAATGTGGACATAGTAACCTTGTCGGTCAAGAAAATGGAGTGCTTGTTAACCCCGACCTTTGGCAATATCCTTCCCATCTTCAATCCGGTATTGTAAATCTGCCGGATAGATGTGATGTTGTGTGGGTCATCCAACTTCAAGGTTTCCAATACATCTTTTAGTTTAAACCCGACCCAAGTTGACGATACAACTTTCGATATCGTGTGGGTGTCGACCGACCGACAAATGAATGACCTTTAAATCGCTCAAAGAGGTGGTGTTTGCGGACTACACAAATTACCCTCAAAGTCCATTTACCATGACATTTTAACAACCCTCTAATTCAAACAGAAACCCGATCTTCCTCGACCTAGTTTCTCGACTACTAGATGTCTCATCCTCTTGATCAACATCTTTCTTTCTTCTACGGTGACCATAACGTTCGAAGGTCAAGTTAAACGTGTCCATACTTTATCATCTATCCATGATGATTTTGTTACTAACACAATATTCTTTGACTTTGCCATGAACCGAGCTCAATTGACTAGGTTCATTCTATCATGGAAAAACCCGTGAAGCTCAAACATAACTAAATAATTTGTACAGGTATCAGGTGAATAGTTTGGGAGTCCCTATTTCAAACAAATTACCTACTATTAATATCTATATAAGAAAACTAATTTTTTTGGGCTACTATCACCTAATATTTCGTAGATAAAATCAAAATACTAAATGATTAATTCGAATAATACTAGAATAACAAACTTAACAATTAATAACAAATTCATATAAAAATATATCAAATCACAAACTTTCTTGTTTGTGAGAAACAAACTCATCAGTATTGATGTATTTGTAAGTTTCGAATGGAAACATGATTTCGTCTTCATTTTTCGACAACTTCACTAGCGTTAATCAGAACTTTGGGTAGTAAGATACGAAACAAATGAGATAGGTACATTGAAACTTTTGGTTATATTTACGACAATCAGATATCCCAACGGATATAATAATAGTCGTTGGCCAACGTTCGAAACCAACGACTATATTTTGAACTTCAACACAGTCGGTCTGCGTTGATGTTCAAGATTCTCAATGCATTCGGAATGCGTTGAGTGTCAAAAACTTCAACACAACCGGCATGCGTTGGTATTGTGTGTTTGCCATTTTTCCGTCATGCATATAAAATACCCCTTTAGATATATAAATACTCGAACAGGTAGACACAATATCTATTTTAAAATAAAAGTTGTACTTACAACGAAATTATAATCTAATTTGATAGAAGTTATTTTTTATATTTTTTATAAAAGGAAATAAGACCGCAATGAATATAAAACATAATTTAAATAAAATTTATGATCAAAGTAAAAGTTGTATTTACAACGAAATTATAATCTAATTTGATAGAACTTATTTTTATATATATTTTATAAAAGGAAATAAGACCGCAATGAAAATAAAACATAATTTAAATAAAAGTTATGACCAAAGTAAAATATATTTTTGAATAAAAATTTGTCTACTTTAAAAATAATTATATATATATATATATATATATATATAGAGGGTGTTGTTCAGGTAAGGCACATTATTCTGGTAGGGCCGTGCGGCTGAACGTAGAGCCGACACGTGTCCCGAATTATTTTTTTTTTCAGAAACGAGTGAAAGTAATAGTTCAAAACTTATTAAGAAATAGTTCATAACTTATAAAAGGATAGTTCATGAATTATAATAGAATAGTTCATAGTGCAAAATTTATAAAGGAGTGAAAGTAATAGTTCAAAACTTATTAAGGAATAGTTCACAACTTATAAAAGGATAGTTCATGAATTATAATAGAATAGTTCATAGTGTAAAATTTATAAAGGAGTGCAAGTAATAGTTCAAAACTTATTAAGTGATAGTTCATAACTTATAAAAGGATAGTTCATGAATTATAATAGAATAGTTCAAAGTGCAAAATTTATAAAGGATAGTGCATAACTTATAAAATGATAGTTGATGAATTACAATTGAATAGTTCATAACATATAAACGATTAATTTATAAATAATTTGATATAATATATTAAAAAGTAATAGTTCATGAATTATATGAAAATAGTTCAAAGTTTATAAGAGAATAGTGCATATATTATAACATGGTAGTTCAAAAAAAATTTTCATTCGTTTCCGGGAAAAAAAATTGTTTCTGAAAAAAAAAATAAAAATTCGGGACACGTGTTGGCTCTACGTTCAGCCGCATGGCCGTACCGTAAAATAGCAGCCGTACCTGAACAAAAGCCTATATATATATATATATATATATATATAAGGATATAATTTAATAAGCCTTGTATTTTAAATAAGGATGGAAGTATTTTTAAAAAAACTCTGGTTTATTTTTAAAAGTAAGAATTAAATCTAAAAAGTTTATGAAAAATTTTCACAAGGAATGAAATATATAAAAGGAAGTCTATATAGATATAAATTCTCTAGGTTAGAGTTTTTAAAAAAATGATCAATGAATAATAATTTTTTTATACAAAAAAGTTGTAAGAATTAAATAAGAAAGTAATTACATGGTCAAATCAAATAGTTATTGTAACAGCCCGAATCCGCGGGATATCAAAATGCTACGGGCGCAACACAATGGGTCCCGACGCTTAGCCTGACAACAATCTCATCGGACCTTTCCAACATGGGACAAATAAAGACGTAAAACTTGAACGTTTGTAATGTATGCAAGACTGAAATGTAAAGAGTACAACGTGAAAACTCAGCCGAGTCCTCAAAACGACACAAAACTCCACAAGACATAAATATGAAAGCGTACATCAATCCATAATCCAACATAAGAGTAATAACGATAGTAATAATCCCCAAAAAACCCTCATCCTATGATGTACGGTGACCCTCGGTTGTCCACTCCTCCACCTCACTCGGCGGCGTCCCTAACTTGCGGGGCATCTACACAAGCGGTTTAAAACCGTTAGCTATATTCAAAGCATTAAAGACATGGTGAAGGCACATACATACTCATATATCATAACATCACATAATCATGCTTAACAAACAAGTCCGGTTGTTTATCTTTATTTATTAGGTCATATCCCGTTCTAATTCAACTTCTTTTTTTGTGACACGAGAATCTCCCGAAACTCGCCTCGGTCCCTACTTCCGGCAATGGAACGGTACGGATGCCTCCGACCGTCTAACCAGCACGGGCTAGTCGTCGAGAACCTCCTAGCTCTCGCAAGAGCTAGGCGGTGATGTCACCGCCCGTTATCATACACTTGGGCCAAATAAATGTAAGGGTCGGTGGTCCTATTACCGGTTCATAAGTTATAACAAAAGCGATAAAACATACACCACCAAGCACGCAATGAATCTAATACAACGAATAGGGCTAAGTAAGTCCGGAGACTTACCTCGTCTCTCAACTCACAACACTCTAGCTTCCTTAGAGAGGAAGTACACAACCTCCTCATACATGAATATACTCATCAATACAAGCTCACGCTCAAGAAGTCTTGGACTTCAATCTAGTGATCTAAACAAGATCACTCACTCTCAAACTAGGAAAGCATCCTAGGGTCCATGGTAAACAAAACGCTCTCAACAAGCAAAGGAACTCACAACAACCTATACATCATATGAACATGATCAACAACTTAGGAGAGCCAATCTAGCCTAGAAGGATTCAACATGCTCAAACACTCAAGATCATCACTCTCATCAAGCCATAAGGGCTCCAAGGATAGCAACCACTATATGGCATTCTCATAAGTCCTAGGTCCATCCTAAGCATGCTTCTAACTAGGTATCAACATAAGGTCTAAGGAAGGAACGAAGAGAAAGGGAGGGAGGAACCTAATAGTGAAGAAAATGCAGCCGCGGAAGCAAGCTGGCGCCCCGGTGGAAGCTGTCACTGCCCCCAGCGGCACCCTGGAGCCGCCCCTGCTCCTGGTGGCCGCCCCTGCGGTGGTCCTAGCCGCCCATGTGGTGGCCTTGGTCCGTTCCCGTGTCTCTGTAGATCCGCCCCCGCGGTCGAACAACAGAAACTCCATCTTCTTCGTTTCTTCGACTGGTTCTTTGCTCCAAGTGCCTCCTTCTCTTGCCGGGCCTTCTCCAAACTCCCACCACAGGTCCTAGCTTCCTCACCACGACCTAAACGAGCTAAAGGAAGGTACATGCAAAGGTTTACAAGATCTCCCTTCGAAAGCTTCCTCCATAGCCATGGAGGTGAAGAGAAGAGGAAGAAGGAAATAACTAGCAGCAAGAGAAAGAGGGAAAAAGGCAGCTTAACACAACAAATCCGGAATTCCAAGGTTGCAGCTTCCTACACCAATCTTCCAAGGAGAAAGAAGAAGAGAGCAACAAGGAAGAAGGGAAGCGGAAGAGGGAAAAGAACGTGAAATGGGAATGGGAAATGGGGAGAGGGAATAATCACTACAACATTTATAAGCATTCATAGCGTTTGAAAAACGCTATGATATACATTAATAGCGTTTTTATAAACGCTATGACAGAGCCCGCTATAATAGAGTAACGACTTTTCATAGCGTTTGTGCAAACGCTATGAAAAAGTGGATCTATTATAGCGTTTGTAGAAACGCTATGGAAAAGTAACCAATAATAGCGTTTGTGCAAACGCTATGAAAAAGTTGACCTATTATAGCGTTTGATAAACGCTATGAAAACGTGAACCTATTATAGCGTTTGTGCAAACGCTATAGAAAAGTGGACCTATTGTAGCGTTTCAGGAAACGCTATGGAAAAGTGGACATATGAATAGCGTATGTGCAAACGCTATGAAAAAATGGGCCTATTATAGCGTTTGATAAAATGTTATGGAAATAATGTCACTTATAGTGTTTTATAAACGCTATAAAACCTAATAATAGTGTTTTTAATAAACGCTATAAAACGTAACAATAACGTTTTCTATAAATGGTATAGAAACTCAAGAACGACATCAGACAAAAACCACATTGTTTCATTTTAAAGATTCAAAATGATACAAAACATGAGTTGTTTATAACAATTGTTTACCAAGAGAACATAGTTTGACATTACTAATCTAAAATGCCTGCACATCGGACCTTCTCCTTTCATGCTTCCCCAACCCCCTAATTGGGTTGGCCAGCATCCATTTCCTATTGTTCCCACGCCCTTTCACCAACAGATCCTCCGATGACATCATCATAAACCCGCTGAAAATGCATGCACATTGATCGGACCTTCTCCTCCGATGACATCATCATAAACCCGCTGAAGAGAGCATGGGATTCCGCCCAGCAGAGGGTGCATCCTCCGAATTTACCTGTAAGTCAAATTACTGAGATTTTGAGTAACAAACTGCACAAATACTGAATACCATTGTTGAACAAACAATACCTAGGATTGAGAAGAAGATCATAAAACTCAACTGATATTTGTACAACCCTTTTGGTTCCAACACGTGTCAAAGTTAAAAGCCTAACATTCTCGTTGTGTTCTTCAATGTTAACCAAATAATGAATATTTATAGACCATCATTTTACTCATTTCTGGATAACATCCACCACAAAAGCTCGTCATAGTTTACTCCATTGACCTTATACTTTAACTCAGGGCAAATAGAAAATTATTCAATTTTTTTCAAAAGAACAAGCTTAGAACAAACATATACATATAAAATGAACCAGGAGCAAATATATAGGAGGATAATCAGCCATATTGCTTTGTAATAAAGTTACAATGCACATAGTTGATGTGACAAACGGACGTCATACCTGGTCACCCCAACGAACAAATTTACCTTCCTTTCCATAGGCCTTGAACATTCCAGAAATAGCAGCTAACTTGCCTCTTGCGTTGCCACTACCTTTATTATTATCTGCATCCAAATCACATGACCATTTACTACTTATATATTAGATTTCTTCATCCCTCCCGTGTCTTTTTATCCTTGGAGCCTGGAATTCAAAAGTCCGCTAAGTTCATTACACCATGGCTTTGATGTTAATGTATCTAGGTAATTGTTAGTGCTCTAGCAATAGTAATTCTAGATTGGAAGTTCTTGCAGGTTTTTATTACAATGCAACTTGTTTATGTCAATTATGCGATCGTTTTTTGTTGGGAATGAAAACAAACACTTGCTTACACAAAACAATATATAGTCATGATAGATAAATATAAATAATGATCTAAACTCTAAAGCAAATAATAAAGTTATAGTAAGATACATTAGTTTATGTTAGCAAAAGATAGAGATGGTAATATAAGAACCATTGAAGCAAAATCAAACATAAAATAAGAGTAATTATAGTATAAAAATTCAACAATATAAAAAAGACATTCAACATCCCAAATCAATTCAGTCACCTCCCAATCGATTTTTAGATGTAATTCAGTAAAGTTGTGGGAAGAAATATGCAACAATAGTAAATTTCTCGCAAAATGAGAGAGAGGTTGAATATGCAGCAGCAACAGGCCTTGACCTGAACCTTCTCTGGACAACAGCAGACAAAATTAGTGATCAAATAACAGGCCCTAAACTTCTCTAGACAGAATCAGAATTCAAAAGAGCACAACAGCTGTGGAAAAAATAAACTACAGTAGGTGCTATTGATTGTTATTCACAACAAGTATGAAAAAAAACTGTAGTAGGCGAAGTCAGTAATCAAATCACAAAATGCAACAAGCCCTAACCTTCTCTGGACATCAACCTTCTGTTGCATGAGAGAGAGGTTGAACCTTCTCTGGACATCAACCATCTCTGGACAAGTCAGTAATCAAAGAAAGTAACGATTAATAAGCACTAGTATAGCATACTATCCCTTAACTTATAGCTATACTAACTATCTAGCACCCAATTCCTATTTTGCTATACAAAGTCCTTAAATTGATCTTATCAAAATATATACACATAATAGTACAACAGTGATGCAAGTAAGTTCAAGAGGAGATGTCATTGTATCCGTACATTGAGGGTTGAAGAACACTACTAGATATTAGTTACACATTTTTGGCTAATAAAGTGTAGTTTGTAACCATATATGCAGCAACAATTACAAGAAGATTCAAAGTGTGAATATTCAAATTAGGAGGCAGGATTTAACATTAATAGAAGATTCAAATTAGTTAAACATTTATGCCTAATATAGTGCAGTTTGTGACCATTTTTGCATAATAAAGAGTAGTTAAACATTTCTACCAAATAAACTGCAGTTTGAAGAATTATTAGATAACTAGCACACTTTCAGGATTGAGGAGGAAAAGCTGTGTACCCTAAAGTGAATTTTTATCTTGTACTGAACTTCTTCTCTGTACGGGGAAGGAAAAACTACAAAATACTTGTCCTTTCAGACAAGCCACAAAGCACTTTGCATACAAATGTACAATATCACATTAGTACTTGAATTTTACGGTTTCTCTTAAACATCTAGCACACATGACAGTTAAAAATCGATAGAAGAGTTGGCAAAGTTGATAAGTCAAAATCAGATTTCTCCTCCATTAAGATTTACCAGCATGACATCATAATCTAAATTTTACATTTACGAAATAGAATTGTGAATTTGCAGACAACAAAGAGCTTAAAAAAAAGGGTCAAGATTTGAGTATATATGTAAGGCATCTACTAAGCTATTTAAAGGCAATACAGTTCAAAGAGAAACAATGTAGAACATATTGAAAGCTACCATTTATCACTATAAAATCAAGATATGTTGCAATTGCAGAGCAAATATTGTATGATTGTCAATGGTTTCAACTAATCTTCTACTTCCCAACATTCCCATGTTCTCGAGATGCACAATACTAAGCAATTAAGGATGTTGTCTACTCAAAGTCTTAGTCTTAAAGGGCGCGAGGCGCACCGAGGCGCGCGCCTCAGGTAAGTATAGGTCCAAACACTTATAAAAACACAAAAAAAAACATATAATAGTCTAAAAATGCTTAAAGATAAACATTAAAAAGGTCAAAGTATGGAAAAACCGAAAGACAAATAACACAGTGAGAATGCAAACAAGAGAAAGCAGTTGCAGAAGAGACACAGAGAAGGAGGGACTGCAAATAAAACTCAATCAATAAATAAACTAACAACTAACAAGCTTGCCTCTGATTTCAAATAAAACTCAATCACTAATGTACTCAATATTGGTCACTATCGGTCATCGTCAATGAATCAACTAACAATCTAACAAGGAAACAGAAAACGGAACTGTCAATTTCAAACGGAGAATCAAGAATTTCAGAAAATCCTAAAGCAAACTATCAAAGGTAATGAGGGTGGCTTGACATCTAAAGATGCAATTTATGATCTTTTGATCGAAGAGACTGTCTATTGAGTGTGCAGGTAGAAACCGTCGAATGCTTGTGGGAGGCAAGATTTAACATTAATAGGAGATTCAAAGTGTGTATTTACTAAATAGGTAAAGCTTCAATACAGTAAAGTTTGCACTACCCCAATCAGCAAATTCCATAAATAAGATCGTTTATTTTGTCAGTACAGGAACATTTTGCTTCCTACTAAGAAAATTACTGCCCATAAAGGTCTCAAATGATAAGACTATTCATTGTGGAAAACAGTAAAAGAATTAATAGCAGTCAAAATTGTAATCCAAAATGTTGCATTTTCTTGGTTTTCCATATATTGGTAAATAATACTCTCACCAAATATTTACTAAAACATAAATCAGTTATAAGAAAGAACTTTTAAATTGAACTTTAACATATATCCTTAAATTATATATTAGAATAATAAATAGTATTTGGCAAGGAAAGCAAATGGTGGTCAAACAAGAAAACCACGAAAGTAAAAATATATGTGAATGTAAAAAAAATGACCATGAAAAGTCGAAAGTAGATAATCACATCTTTTGTAATTAAGCCTTTCGGTATGAAAAGTTATACCAATTAAAATAAGCCAGAAGTTCATTTGCACCAACATTCTCCATAACATTACTAGAATAATTTATGATGGTGTACAGAGCAAGGAGAATGATCCCAACATGATCAATCCACCAGTAAAACATGTCTTGAATAAGAGAACCAACTAACCCAACCACATTTGTTACAACATTATAAAATAATGGTCTTGAATTACATATAACACCAATTCAAGCATTTCAAATTTCCAAAACAAATCAACAATTGAAGATCAATCAGAGGTCAATCTTTCCAAAATTGCACAACACTTTTCATGATATATACCTTGGAGTAGGCTTGCATGATCTTGTTCGGTGGGTTATATAGTAAAGATACAAGCTATGCTTCACCACAATTGCACCTGTAGTAATGGATCACAACCATATCAATTGACTAATTTGACTCCCTGTATAGTCATCTGAAGTTGTACCCTTGATAAGATTTTCCCTAAATTGAATCAAAATTTAGAATCCTATAAGTGGTAGTGCAATGGTCTGATTAAGAGATTGATCTCATATTTGAATAACCATGACTAGAGACCCGTGAACACACCTAGAGTAGCCATAATAGCAACAAAGATGATGCTACCCATAGGTTGAAATCTTAACTTCCCAATAGGGCATTTATGTATACATGTTAACATTTTTCATAGAAAGATGAGAAAACCAAAGTATAAGACTTGTCATTAAATCAAGCAATGAGTCTAATGTAGCTGTAGCAATGGCTATAGAACCACTTTCAACAATAGCAAAGATTTGCACACATATTAAACACTTAGAAAGGTGATTTAGGAAACAAAAAAAAAAAAGAAGAACGAATATTGTACCTTGAAAGCTAGGAGAATGATATTTGCATAATTGGAGATCTTCGAATTCATAGCTCTTTCTTCTTGCTTTTGGTCTTCATTTTCTTCCTCATCATCTTTAGGAATCTGCTAGTATTGTCTAGTCAACCACATCAAAAGAAGATTTTAGGGTTACAAATTGTGTTTCATAGTATCCATTATTGCCTGGAAACAATAATACACCGGTCCCCAAAGATTTTAGGGTTACAAATTGTCTTTCTTCTCATTTTTCGGTCTTCATCTTCTGTAGCTAAATTACGCAGTTCCCCAAAGAGGTGCTAATATTCTAAAACTCTTACACTTATACTAAAATCTAGCAATCGTATTTGGTAGGCTCACAAAATGATTCAGTTTCTAGAGAACTAGAAAAATAAGGCATCCTATTATTACAGGCATACAAGGAACAAGAAGCTAACCGGAAAGAAGAATCGTTCATTGGCAACGGCTTGAGGAGGATTGTTGGGAAGGGAAGAAGCAGTTGTATAGGTTGTCGGAGACTTTCACGCCGGCACACAAGAAGAAAACAAAGAACGGATGTGAAATCCTAAGAGACGGTCGAGAGAGAAGTGTGAAAGAATCGTAAGAGGCAGTCGAGAGATAGGGAAGACTGGACGCCGAAACCCAAGAGGCAATAGCGTTCCTTAAAATTTCTTTTTATTTTTCTTTGTTAACTTTTTTCAGCCGCGCACTAAAGAAAATGAGGGCTTTTCATAGCGTTTTTCCGAAATTAATTCTTTTTATAGCGTTTCCGGAAACCTCAAACGCTGTTGAATATAAACTCCACATAATTTATAGCACTTATGGTACAAACGCTATCAATTCATGCTATAAAAAACTAGTTTTGTTGTAGTGAATGAGGCTGACAAAGTAGTGGGGATACCCAAGGGTCAGCAGTCCCCTTTGTCCCCTCACTCCTCTTCCCAAGGTCGGAAAGTAAAAGGGACCCCCATTCCACTTTAAAACTCGTACTTAACAAACGTGCCTATGAGAAATAAGCCGCTGACGCGGAAAAGGTCGGAAACACCTCGACTTCCGGAAATAAATTTCCGGATATTACAACTAACCCCCCCTAAAAACAAGTTTCGTCCCAAAACTTGGTAATCGTACATCTCACAAATGACGGAACTCGAAAAACGTACGGGACATAAAACATCGCCCATCGACACAAAACTTAAAGTCGAACTCATAATCGCATCAATACCTCGAAAGGTAATCATACATACACACATATAGCACACGCAAGGCATATCACATCACATAGCACATAGGTATAATCAAGGGAAAAAGCTCGGGACTAACCCGAGTGCCCTATCGGTGACTCTAAGCCTGCGTAATACTCAGGATAGTTCCTCCGGATACTATCCTCCGTCTCCCAAGTAGCCTCGTCGGCTCCTTGCCTCGACCACTACACTCTCAGCATCGGTATCTCCTTCGATCAAAGGCGTCTCGTACACCGCTCCAAAACCGCTACCGGTGCTCTGCAAAAGTATGGTCCGGCTTGACCACAAGGTCCTCGTGACTAATGATGTGTCTCGGGTCATGGATGTTGATAGCATGTATTATAGTCTATATTTTGGGACTTATTTAGACGTTTTATCTTTAATAATCTGCATGTATGAATGTATATTATGTGATTATATTGTTGTTTCATCTACCTTTACGGAAATCGAGGTCTACACCAAGTTTCGTTGTAATCGTAGGTAAAATAGCATATTTTGGACTGAAATGGAGCTAAGGAGCAAAGGAGTCATAAGAGCTACATTCTGGAGTTCAAAGAAGAACTCAGGAAGCAAGAAATTAATGAAGAAGATTTACTTTGGACCAGATATGAGAGATTTCACATTCAGCTGAGATTCACCTCGGTCGGCTACAGTGTCACCTCGACCGAGGTGATCTTGAGGAGCGTCCCGACCAAGGCGAACACCCTGGCGCCGGCGAGATCATATCTTTTGGCTGAGATCTTTTTTTTTGGAAAGAAGATATCTTTTATTTTTGGGCTGGATTTCTGGAAGGAAGATCTTATATTTGGGAGATCTATTTTAGAGATATGGATATATTTTATAGGAAATTATCTATTTAAGATATTATTATATTTGGAAGATAATTCTCCTATATAAAGGGTTGGATTTTCCACAATTCAACCATCTTTTGATCAGCAATATTCTCCATACAATAGTTAGAAGATTTTCTGGAAGTTTGAAGGAAGGATTGAAGATTCAAGGAAGGAAGATTCATAGTTTGAGATAGCTTTTGAGGGAGTTTGTAAGACTTTCTTAGATTCTCTTTTTGGTTTATTGTCGTGATTGATTTGTGATCTAAGGAACGCTGATTTGTGATTATTTGATTCAGTTATTGAAGCCTGGTTCTTAAGGTTTTCGTGTTCAAATATTCATTCTTTTCTCATATATTCGATTATTGATTTCATGATGATGAGTGGCTAAATTCCTTGTGCGATTCTAGGGTGATTGGATGAAAGTTGTGGGAAAGACAATGATAGAATGATTTTAATCCCAGTAGGACCCTGAAAGCTTGAGTCTTTAACCTTAGCCCTAGAGTACCTCGCTCAGTCGATGAACATCTCGGCCGGGGTGGAACTTGACTGACCGAGGTGGCCTTTTCTAATCCGAAACTGAGAGTTAAGTGTTATAGTTTGGCAAATCCTATTCTTATTACACCTTTCCTAGTTCAATGCAAACCTAGGATGAGACTTACCCGGTGATTCCTTAGTTTGTTTACCCAAGATCATAAGTGTAGGTAATAAAGGTTTATCCTTTATTGGGGTTTGAGTGTGCCTTCATCCCATTTTTGTGAGTTAGCCTGAGACTTACCCGGTAAAGGTTGATTCTATTCCCTTAGATAGTGTGTTGGTTTGAGATTATAGTTCATTTCCTTAGTACCTTGAGACTTACCCGGTAATAGGAGCTTTGGTTTGGGATAGTGAGTAGTGAGACTTACCCGGTAATCTATTCCCACTTTAGAAACACCTTCCCTTTGCAAAATCTCAGCTTTGTCCGCTTTATCTTGAGATCTTTAGTCGGAACCACAACTAGATTCTTTAATCCCTACAATCCGCATTTTGCCCTTATTTGACCTATTTATCATCTTTGATTTCTTTAATCGCTTTTGTGGTTTTTAGTTGCATTGACAACCACTTCTTGCTTAGTTTCACTAAGTCCCTGAGATCGACCCTTGGAATTCTAGCTTTTTACTATAACTGATCCGTACACTACGGGTTCGCATCCTTCTTTTAAGCATATTTCTTGGGATATAAATTTAAAGCTTGCACACACCGTTTGGAGCGAACAAGTTTTTGGCGCCGTTGCCGGGGATTTGGTCTAGACCAAGACGGTTGTGGTTGTCTTTCGGGGCAATTGCCCTTGTTGCTACTAACCACTCTACTTGAGTGCTTTCACGGGATCTTTTTCTTAGGTTTATCCGAAGAACCCATGTCGGGAAGAAAATCGTTCCTTACGATCCCGAACCAGAGAAGACATACAAACGACGCTTGAAAGAAGCTAAGATGACCAACCAAGACAATCGCGATCTTGGGGCCGAATTGAAGGAGGCGTTGGAACATCTGCGCCTCAATAAGGAAGAATTGCAGCGAGAAAGCGAGCAGACTTGCACCAGAACTGCAGATATTGAAGCAGATATGGCCGATCTACGAGCCTAGATTCTGCATCGACCAGACCCTCGACCGAGGCAGGACCCAGTCCCAGTTGCCGCAGCCGAGATACATCCACCTCGGATGCCTGTCCAAGATGTTCTTTTTGTAGGAATCCCACAAACCCTAGGACAGAGGATGGACCCTAACCAGCAAGTGAGGCGTCCAGGAGTCAACCTAGGTGATCCAACAGAGCATGATTACGAACTTCGACCGCAAGTTCTATCCATGATCCGCCAATGCCAGTTTGGAGGTTTAGAGAGGGAGTCTCCGTATCAACACTTACAAAATTACGAGATTTTGATGGAGACCTTCAAGGCTGGAAAACAACATCTACAAGCTAAGGCCTTTTTACTTTTCTTTGAAGGACAGAGCGCTTACTTGGTATCAATCTCTTCCACCCGGAAAGATCAACACTTGGGAAGAGATGACAACAGAGTTTCTAACAAAGTTCTTTCCCCCCTCCAAGATGGCTGAAATGAGAGGGAAGATTAATGCATTCATCATGAAGGACAAAGAGAGTTTGTCCAAGTCATGTGAAAGATTCAAGGATGTTCTATTGGATTGCCCACATCATGGGATTCCAAAGATAGAGTTGTTGGAGATATAATTTAAGGGATTGAATGGAGCTACTCAATTCAATCTTCAACTACTCTCCGCCGACACATTCATGGACATGCCGATAGACGAAGCTTGGGAGTTCATTGAGAAGCAAGCTTTGCACATGGAGAAATATTCCCACCAAGGAGCCGAAAATGGAGTTAAGAGAGTTAATTTTCAAGACGCTCCATCAAATGATAATCAACTCATCTCCCTCAGAAACGATGTGAAGCAATTGAAGGACCTTTTGGTTGCTTACACAAAGAAGGAAGAAGGAGGATATCAAGGGTCAAGGAACAACAACCAAGGTTCCCGGAACAACAATTACAACAACAATAGAGGCTCCAACAGCAACAATTGGAGATCTAATCAACAAAATTCGGGTAACCCTTATTCTAATTCCAATTCTAACAATTCTTTTAATCCCTCTTCTTCTTCTTCTTCTACTCCATTAAAGAGTCAGGAGACATCCATGACTTCATTTTCAAAGGCACAAAAAGCCTTAGAGCAATATTTTCTTAATAAGGCGAATGAAGCGCCAAGAGATCCAGGGAAGCTCCCAGCAAGGATAGAGAGCAACCCCAAAGGACAAATCATGGTAATCACGACGAGAAGTGGACTGAAAACTGCAGATCCAGTACCTCGGTCGGTGCTAGTGCAAACGAAGGACACCTCGGCCCAGGTACAGACGAGGAACACTTCGGTCGAGGTGCCACCCGAGATGGAGTCCTAGAAAGTGAAGGACAAATCTGAAGTTTATGTCCCACCTCCTGCTTATAAACCACCACTTCCATTCCCTCAGTCAAGGGCTAGAGCACATCTAGACAAGCATTTTGGTAAGTTCCTTGACTTGATGAATAAACTACACATTAACATCCCTTTCCTTGATGCTATTCTAGGGATGCCCGCCTACGGGAAGTTCTTAAAAGAGATTCTATCAAGAAAGAGGTCACTGGAAGACTTTGGAGAAGTAAGGATGACATCTAAATCCTCGGAGCTCATTCAAATCATGAAGGAGAAGATGCCACCCAAGTTGAGAGATCCCGACTCATTTTGCATTCCCATTCAAGTTGGGGATGTAACTTGTGAGGCGTTGTGTGATCTATGAGCCAGCGTGAGCATCATCCCGTTGGAACTATGTGTGAAGATCGGACTTGGAGAGCCCAATCCGGTGAAGATAAGGTTATACATGGCGGACCGCTCCATTACCCATCCCGTGGGCATTTTGGAAGACGTTCCGGTTAAGTTAGGTAACTTCTATTTACCTATAGACTTTGTTGTACTTGATATACCCGCAGATTATCCCGTTCCTATCATTCTCGGGAGACCATTTCTAGCAACCTCGTGTTGCAATGTGGATTGTAAGAACGCCAAGTTGAAATTCAACATTGGCGGAGATCAAGTGGAATTTGCATTGCTTGTTGCAATAAAAGGAGAGCCGCTGGAGGATGACATCTTCAACATCTATGATGAAGAAGAATCAAGAGAATTGGTGAGCTCTATCCTTATTAATGACCCTCTTGAAAGAGTTATTAGTTTTAGCTTAATGGAGGAAGGTATAGATGCTTTTTGGGATGCAGATATACGAAGCTTAAAGGCATTGGAAGAAGATCCAAGAGCTAAAATTGAGAAACTGATCCAGGAGAGGAGAAATTCAAATTTCGGTCCCAGTTCCAGTACCTCGACCGAGGCACTTTCTGGACCAAGCGAGGTGTTCTTATCTGAAGAATATCTCGGTCACCCTTTGGACCTCGACCGAGGTGGCAAGCGAGATGATGTCAACTGAGACTTCTGAAAGTCCAGTTCTTCGATCTAAGTCTACTCCACTGGAAGGAGGAAGCAAGGATCCCCCTCAGAAAGCACCCCCAGTTGTGGAGCTTAAACCGCTTCCAAGTCACTTGAGGTATGTTTTCCTTGGACCAGATTCTACATATCCTGTTATTGTAAGCGCTTCCCTTTCCGAAACTGAATTGTCTAAACTGATGCATGTCCTGAGAAAACATCAAAAGGCCTTAGGTTATACTATTGATGATCTTATTGGTATTAAGCCTTCTTTCTGCATGCATAATGGAAGACGATCATAAGACTTCACGGGAACCTCAAAGACGGTTAAATCCGATCATGAAAGAGGTTGTGAAGAAGGAGATTCTTAAATTGTTGGATGCAGGTATCATATTTCCTATCTCGGATAGCAAGTGGGTGGGCCCGATGCATGTAGTTCCGAAGAAAGGAGGGATGACCGTTGTGATGAATAAGAACAACGAGTTGACCCCAACTACGACCGTTACGGGCTGGAGGGTGTGCATCGATTATAGGAAACTGAATGTGGCCACTCGGAAGGACCATTTTCCACTTCCCTTCATCGATCAAATGCTCGAACGGTTAGCCCAACATTCCCATTTTTGCTATTTAGATGGTTATAGTGGCTTCTTTCAGATTCCTATCCATCCGGATAATCAAGCTAAGACCACTTTCACTTGTCCACGGGGGACATTCGCTTATAGGAGGATGTCATTTGGATTATGTAATGCACCCGCTACCTTCCAGCGCTGCATGATGCCTATCTTTTCCGAGTACATAGAGGAGATCATGGAGGTATTTATGGATGATTTTTCAGTATATGGTTCCTCTTTTGATGATTGCTTAGTGCTATAACGATGTGAAGACACTAATCTCGTTTTGAATTGGGAGAAGTGTCATTTTGTGGTTAATGAAGGAATTGTGCTAGGACACCTCATTTCCAACCGAGGTATTGAGGTCGATCGAGCTAAGATCGAGACTATTGAGAAACTCCCTCCCCCTTGTTCTGTTAAGGGTGTGAGGAGTTTTCTCGGACATGCAGGTTTCTACAGGAGGTTCATCAAGGATTTCTCGAAGATTTCTAAACCACTCACTAAACTCTTGAACAAGGATGTTGTTTTTGAGTTTTCGCAGGAATGTCTTGATGCATTTTATAGGATAAAGGAAGCGTTGATTTCCGCTCCCATTATTCAACCTCCGGATTGGACCTTTCCCTTTGAGATCATGTGTGATGCGAGTGATGTGGCGGTAGGAGCGGTGCTTGGACAGAAGAAGGATGGCCGGACCAACGCCATTTACTATGCTAGCAAAACGCTAGATGAAGCTCAACTAAACTATGCCACTACCGAAAAGGAGCTTTTGGCGGTTGTATATGGTTTTGAGAAATTTTGCTCTTACTTAGTGGGAGCGAAAGTTATTGCTTACACTGACCATGCAGCTATTCGTTACTTGCTTGCTAAGAAGGATGCAAAGCCACGTCTTATTCGATGGATTCTCTTGCTTCAAGAATTTGATCTAGAGATTCACGATAAGAAGGGGTCCGAAAATTCTGTTGCGGATCACCTCAGCCGGCTACCTCCCTCTTCACGCGAGAAGGACGACCCACTCATAGACGATTCATTCCCCGATGAGCACTTGCATTTGCTGGAATGTTTGATAGACTTCTTTATCTCACCCCATGATGAAGGTGAAGTATGGGGTGAGGATACCTTCCAACATGTTTAGGGATACCGTACGGTCCAACTAGCGACCTTAAATCAAGCGCTTCTTGGAAGGCAACCCAAGATATTGCTTTCTTTTCCCTTTTTCTAGTTTAGTTTTAGATAGTTTGCTTTTGCTTTGCTTTGTTTTGTTTTTGGCGTCCTAGACAAAAACCAGGTACTTTCTAAGGAAGGGTTACAACTCAGGAGCAACACTGGAAGGACAGAAGTTCGAGAAATTGAGAAGACGGAGTTTGACTGAGACACATCTCGGTTGCTGTCACAACACCTCGACCGAGATGATTCTTGAGCAACCGAGGCGACTAGGTCTGGCAATCCAGTCAGCCACCTCGGTCCGGTCGGGACCACCTCGACCGAGGTGACAGCAGAATCGGCGAGAGGTATAAAAGGAGAAAGGATTTCTCTCTCTTCCCTCCCAAGTCTCAACTTCCTTCTCGACCGCGGTGCACTCTCCATCTCGTGTCTTTATTTTTCGATCGTTTTCCACGATTTTTGCTCCGATCTCGCAAGGAAAAGCAAGAGGCTCAGATTGCAAGCGAGAAACTACAAGAAAAACGCCTCGAATCTGCGTAATTTGGGGTAAATTGTCGGAAACCCTAACTTTCCTTCTATTTACTGATTTTAGAGATTATTGGCTTTGGTTGCCATAGATTTGTGCTGAAAAGAGTATAAGTACCCCATAGGAAGCAATTGGTAGTGATTTTGGGGGAAAAGAACTGAAAATCAGAGAGAGGAAATCGAACAGCACTTCGCCTCGGTCCAGTCGAGCTGTGTCTCGGCCGAGGTGTTCTTCAGGCTGTCAGACCGACCGAGGTGACCTTGTCAGCAGAAACTATGAGTTCTCATACTGATCTTCAGCTGGTTTTGAGAGATGTTTCCAGTGGTTCTTCCCCTTCCTCTAGACCTTCTATCCTGATGATCCATGAGCGTCACTAGACAAATTTTAATCATATATGCGCGCGTCTTGTCATTGCCCCGCGCTTCTTAGATGTTCCAGCCTTCGAGTGCCTCCGCGTGGTGGAGGACTTGAAGAAGATGATTTCCACACTAGGGCTGGAGCGTTTTATGGAGATCAGAGCTCCAGCTCACCTTGAGCCGACCTTGGAGTTTGTGAATTCTGTCACTCACATGCCTGAGAGGAACAACATTTAGTACCGGTTGCTGAACCGGAACTACATGGCTCCTATGGATCAATTCAGAGATATTTTCGGCTTCCCAACTCCTACAATTCCCGACTTTCCTTCTCGAGCAGTGGCTCGACAATTCAGGGGGCAGATTGCCCATGTGGTGGAGCATGCAAATAGATGGAGACCTGAAGACTCCAGGGAGCGCATCATATTCCATTTGGCTTTCCGTCTGGCCCACCGTATATTTAGTGAGACTCTTCTGGCGCGTACTGAGACACCTCAGAAGACCAAATAGGGAGAGCTGTTGAGTTTGTTCTACATGGTGACTAGAGGAGTGCCTGACTTTGGAGGCATGCTAGTTGAGGATCTGCACCGGATCAAGGGTAAGGCAAAGGGAGATATTTGTTGTGGAGGACTGGTGACTCATATCGCTACAATTATGGGTCTAGACTTGACTGCTTGTACACTGGTGGCGGCTGCAAAGTCGCTTGGACTATAGGAGATGATCACGAGGAGGATACTGGTTCCTCGTGGCCTTACCACACCATACGTAGCGATGCCTTGGGAGCAGACTGCCCCTCAGGGTATCCCATGGTCAGATCAGTTTACAGTCTTCGATCCACAATACTGGTTTTCCGCTTGGATGGCCTATATAGAGGATGCTAGAGATGTTGCACCAGCTCAGGTGGAGGAGGAGTATGATGATGGCGGTGCTGCCATGGAGACAAGTACAGATACAACCGGCCCTAGTGTGCCAGTTGTCGATTTAGACGACGAGGCGACAAAGGAGGAGGATGCTACAGCACCATCACAACCTGCCAGGCGTAGATTCCGCAGACAGAGAGATCGCGTAGCTCACCGACGGATTGACGAGCTGACGGACCAGATGGTCGACTCTTACGCCGCCTTGTCATTGGAGATGATGGAGCTGAGGGAGAGCCAACACTATCAGCGGAGGATGATGGAGATCTAGTTCCAACACATTATGGGTTATCCGTTTGACCTATCTCAACATCCCTTCATCCCATATCCACCACCACTACCAGCGGATCATGACTAGAGCTTACATGGACTTTCTTTATTATTTATTTTCGCAGCTCAGCATCTCCGGTGAGTTCTCTTGTTTTTAGACTTATTTTGACCCATTGGGACAATGTGTCCCAAGTATGGGGTATTTATGTGTATTATTCGACATTATGTATGCATGTATGACTCGGTTCGGATATTTATGATTTTCTTTATGCTCTATGTGTTTATCTGAGATTACATGCATGCATACAGTTTATTTATTTGAGAAAAACGTCAAAAACTAGTTTAAGAAAAAAAAATTTTATGACCTCGACCGGGATGATTATGACCAAACGAGGTCAAGTACCTCGGATGACTTAGAACACCTCGACCGAGGTGGTTTGACTGAGAGATTTTTCGAAACGTTTTGTGCTTCTTTTCTGGATATGACCTCAGTTATAATTTTGTTTGCAGATTGGTTTTGAAATCTTTATATGTTTGAAGGGTTTTATGATATGTTTAAGTTGCAAAATACTTTGTTTGAAATTTTGGCATGTTTAATACTTTGTGTTTATCCAAATTATGTTGAATTTGAAGGTTGACACCACATGATGAGTTCTCTCACTTTTTTCTGGGATGATTAAGGCAATTTATTCTCCTCTCTTCTTCTTCTTGATCACGCTTTAGCCCCTCATATATATATTTGCCTCCCTTTACCTATCCGGGAATTTGCAAGCAAGCAAGCGAAGAAAAGCAAGTGAAAGAAAAGTTGAGATGTTGGCTGAAAGTTTTAGAAAGAAACAAAATAGGTTTGGGGAAGTCAATCGTGATGATGAGTAACTCGGCACCATTCACATAGCCGGGTGTTTGTGTCTTGCCAAAGTCGGATTGAGCGATATTCCTAACGGGTCATGGTATGTGCATCAAGGGTTTGAGGCATCTCGAGAAATTGATGAATGCTGATCTCCTAGGCTTCGGTTATTGTGCACCCCTGTCCATGCATCCCAAAAAGTAAAGTAAATATAAGCAAAGCTTATTGGTAGAAGATGTTAAAGTCCAAAGGAAGTGAAGTAAGATCCTTTTCCCGGATTCTAACACCACATTCCCTATATACATCACACCCTCACACGTTTCTTGACCTCTTTTGAAAAGCCCTTGAGACCTCGAGCTTGTTGATTGACTTGGTGGTTTAAACTGGATTATACATGATTAATTTCAATAATTATGATTTATTATGCATTTGATGATTTTATGCAAAGATGAACAACTCTCTTATATTTATAAAATGATTTGATCATATCTTGATTTTAAATGCCATGAAGCATTCTCTTAGAGTGATCTATGAGTGGGGCACACCACCAAAAATGTTTTGAAATACTTTTCATTGATCTTTCTGACTTTTAATCCATTCTATCTTGTACTTAAGATTTGGAACTTGCTTGGGGACAAGCAAGGGACAAGTATGGGGTATTTTCATAGCATGTATTATAGTCTATATTTTGGGACTTGTTTAGACGTTTTATCTTCAATAATCTGCATGTATGAATGTATATTATGTGATTATATTGTTGTTTCATCTACCTTTACGGAAATCGAGGTCTACACCAAGTTTCATTGTAATCGTAGGTAAAATAGCACATTTTGGACTGAAATGGAGCTAAGGAGCAAAGGAGTCATAGCAGCTACATTCTGGAGCTCAAAGAAGAACTCAGGAAGCAGGAAATTAATGAAGAAGATTTACTTTGGACCAGATTTGTGAGATTTAACATTCAGCTGAGATTCACCTCGGTCAACTACAGTGTCACCTCGACCGAGGTGATCTTGAGGAGCGTCCCGACCGAGGCGAACACCCTGGCACCGGCGAGATCATATCTTTTGGCTGAGACCTTTTATTTTGGAAAGAAGATATCTTATATTTTTGGGCTAGATTTCTAGAAGGAGGATCTTATATTTGGGAGATCTATTTTACAAATATGGATATATTTTATAGAAAATTATCTTTTTAAGATATTATTATCTTTGAAAGATAATTCTTTTATATAAAGGGTTGGATTTTCCACAATTCAACCATCTTTTGATCAGCAATATTCTCCATACAGCAGTTAGAAGATTTTCTGGAAGTTTGAAGGAAGGATTGAAGATTCAAGGAAGGAAGATTCATAGTTTGAGATAGCTTTTGAGGGAGTTTATAAGACTTTCTTATATTCCCTTTTTGGTTTATTGTCTTGATTGATTTGTGATCTAAGGAACGCTGATTTGTGATTATTTGATTCAGTTATTGAAGCCTTGTTCTTAAGGTTTTCGTGTTCAAATATTCATTCTTTTCTCATATATTCGATTATTGATTTCATGATGATGAGTGGCTAAATTCCTTGTGCGATTCTAGGGTGATTGGCTCAAAGTTGTGGGAAAGACAATGATAGAATGATTTTAATCCCAATAGGACCCTGAAAGCTCGAGTCTTTAACCTTAGCCCTAGAGTACCTCGCTCAGTCGATGAACATCTCGGCCGGGGTGGAACTTGACTGACCGAGGTGGCCTTTTCTAATCCGAAACTGAGAGTTAAGTGTTATAGTTTGCCAAATCCTATTCTTATTACACCTTTCCTAGTTCAATGCAAACCTAGGATGAGACTTACCCGGTGATTCCTTAGTTTGTTTAGCCAAGATCATAAGTTTAGGTAATAAAGATTTATCCTTTATTGGGGTTTGAGTGTGCCTTCATCCCATTTTTGTGAGTTAGCCTGAGACTTACCTGGTAAAGGTTGATTCTATTCCCTTAGATGGTGTGTTGGTTTGAGATTATAGTTCCTTTCCTTAGTACCTTGAGACTTACCCGGTAATAGTGGCTTTGGTTTGGAATAGTGAGTAGTGAGACTTACCCGGTAATCTATTCCCACTTTAGAAACACCTTCCCTTTGCAAAATCTCAGCTTTGTCCGCTTTATCTTGAGATCTTGAGTCGGAACCACAACTAGATTCTTTAATCCCTAGAATCCGCATTTTGCCCTTATTTGACCTATTTATCATCTTTGATTGCTTTAATCGCTTTTGTGGTTATTAGTTGCATTGACAACCTCTTCTTGCTTAGTTTCACTAAGTCCTTGAGATCGACCCCTGAAATTCTTGCTTTTTACTATAAGTGATCCGTACACTGCGGGTTCGCATCCTTCTTTTAAGCATATTTCTTGGGATATAAATTTAAAGCTTGCACACACCGTTTGGAGCGAACAGATGTACTCCCTCAGCTGAGACACATGGAATACCGGATGTATACCCTCCAACCGTGGTGACAATGCTAGTCGGTATGCCACTTCATTAACTCTCTCCACTATCTCGAATGGACCGACATATCGGGGGCTTAACTTCCCCTTAATGCCGAATCGTCTAACACCCTAGTCGGCGATACCCTCAGCCACACCTATGCTCCTACCCTGAGCTCGAGAGGTCTACATCTCCTATCCGCATACGATCATTGTCGACTCTAGGCGGTCAATATCTTCTCTCGTATCAAAGCAACCCTAGCCATGTCATTCTGCACCTTATCCGGAGCTACAACACTAGAACTCCCCGGCTCGTCCCAACATAAGGGGGTGCAGCAACTCCGCCCATACAATGTCTCATATGGTGCCATCCCAATCGATGTGTGCCAGCTATTATTATATGGAAACTCCACCAATGAGAGGTGGTCTGACCATACCTGCCCCCAGTCTAGTACACATGCCCGCAACATGTTCTCTAAGGTCTGAATAGTCCGCTTTGACTGGCCATCAGTCTGTGGATGGTATGCGGTGGTGAAGTGAAGACTCGAACCTAGGGCGGCGTGTACCTGTTGCCAGAACCTCGAGGTAAAGCGTTCATTCCTATCCTAGATGATGGTTCTCGGTACTCCATGTAATCTCACAATCTGACGAGTAAACTCCTCGGCTAGACGACTCACCGGCCATGTCTCCCGAATAGGGATGAAACGTGCGGTCTTCATCAACCGGTCCACTACTACCCATATCGCGTCAAAGCTCCTACTCGGCCTCAAACCCGTCACGAAGTCCATAGATATATCCTCCCACCACTGCGGCACGAGCAGTGGATGAAGCTCTCCTGCGTGTCTTTGGTGCTCGATCTTGACCTACTCGCAGGTCGCACATCGGGCTTGAGCCCGCCCCACCAATAAGATCTCCTAAGGTCCTGGTACATCTTACTCGTGTCTGGATGCACATAGTAAGGTGTAGAGTTCCTCATGCAAAATCTGCTCTCTCAACTCCGGGTCTGACGGTACACAAAATCTGCGTGTCTTTGTTGTTTCATCTACCTTTACGGAAATCGAGGTCTACACCAAGTTTCGTTGTAATCGTAGGTAAAATAGCACATTTTGGACTGAAATGGAGCTAAGGAGCAAATGAGTCATAGGAGCTACATTCTGGAGCTCAAAGAAGAACTCAGGAAGCAGGAAATTAATGAAGAAGATTTACTTTGGACAAGATTTGAGAGATTTCACATTCAGCTGAGATTCACCTCGGTCAACTACAGTGTCACCTCGACCGAGGTGATCTTGAGGAGCTTCCCGACCGAGGCGAACACCCTGGCACCGGCGAGATCATATCTTTTGGCTGAGACCTTTTTTTGGAAAGAAGATATCTTATATTTTTGGGCTCGATTTCTGGAAGGAAGATCTTATATTTAGGAGATCTATTTTAGAGATATGGATAAATTTTATAGAAAATTATCTTTTTAAGATATTATTATCTTTGAAAGATAATTCTCTTATATAAAGGGTTGGATTTTCCACAATTCAACCATCTTTTGATCAGCAATATTCTCCATACAGTAGTTAGAAGATTTTCTGGAAGTTTGAAGGAAGGATTGAAGATTCAAGGAAGGAAGATTCATAGTTTGAGATAGCTTTTGAGGGAGTTTGTAAGACTTTCTTAGATTCCCTTTTTGGTTTATTGTCTTGATTGATTTGTGATCTAAGGAACGCTGATTTGTGATTATTTGATTCAGTTATTGAAGTCTTGTTCTTAAGGTTTTCGTGTTCAAATATTCATTCTTTTCTCATATATTCGATTATTGATTTCATGATGATGAGTGGCTAAATTCCTTGTGCGATTCTAGGGTGATTGGCTGAAAGTTGTGGGAAAGACAATGATAGAATGATTTTAATCCCAGTAGGACCCTGAAAGCTCGAGTCTTTAACCTTAGTCCTAGAGTACCTCGCTCAGTCGATGAACATCTCGGCCGGGGTGGAACTTGACTGACCGAGGTGGCCTTTTCTAATCCGAAACTGAGAGTTAAGTGTTATAGTTTGCCAAATCCTATTCTTATTACACCTTTCCTAGTTCAATGAAAACCTAGGATGAGACTTACCCGGTGATTCCTTAGTTTGTTTAGCCAAGATTATAAGTTTAGGTAATAAAGATTTATCCTTTATTGGGGTTTGAGTGTGCCTTCATCCCATTTTTGTGAGTTAGCCTGAGACTTACATGGTAAAGGTTGATTCTATTCCCTTAGATGGTGTGTTGGTTTGAGATTATAGTTCCTTTCCTTAGTACCTTGAGACTTACCCGGTAATAGGAGCTTTGGTTTGGAATAGTGAGTAGTGAGACTTACCCGGTAATCTATTCCCACTTTAGAAACACCTTTCGTTTACAAAATCTCAGCTTTGTCCGCTTTATCTTGAGATCTTGAGTCGGAACCACAACTAGATTCTTTAATCCCTAGAATCCGCATTTTGCCCTTATTTGACCTATTTATCATCTTTGATTGCTTTAATCGCTTTTGTGGTTATTAGTTGCATTGACAACCTCTTCTTACTTAGTTTCACTAAGTCCTTGAGATCGACCCCTGAAATTCTTGCTTTTTACTATAATTGATCCGTACACTGCGGGTTCGCATCCTTCTTTTAAGCATATTTCTTGGGATATAAATTTAAAGCTTGCACACACCGTTTGGAGCGAACAGATGTACTCCCTCAGCTGAGACACATGGAATACCGGATGTATACCCTCCAACCGTGGTGACAATGCTAGTCGGTATGCCACTTCATTAACTCTCTCCACTATCTCGAATGGACCGACATATCGGGGGCTTAACTTCCCCTTAATGCCGAATCGTCTAACACCCTAGTCGGCGATACCCTCAGCCACACCTATACTCCTACCCTGAGCTCGAGAGGTCTACATCTCCTATCCGCATACAATCATTGACGACTGTAGGCGGTCAATATCCTCTCTCGTTTCAAAGCAACCCTAGCCATGTCATTCTGCACCTTATCTGGAGCTACAACACTAGAACTCCCCGGCTCGTCCCAACATACGGGGGTGCGGCAACTCCGCCCATACAATGTCTCATATGGTGTCATCCCAATCGACGTATGCCAGCTATTATTATATGGAAACTCCACCAATGAGAGGTGATCTGACCATACTTGCCCCCAGTCTAGTACACATGCCCGCAACATGTTCTCTAAGGTCTGAATAGTCCGCTTTGACTGGTCATCAGTCTGTGGATGGTATGCGGTGGTGAAGTGAAGACTCGAACCTAGGGCGGCGTGTACCTGTTGCTAGAACCTCGAGGTAAAGCGTTCATCCCTATCCGAGATGATGGTTCTCGGTACTCCATGTAATCTCACAATCTGACGAGTAAACTCCTCGGCTAGACGACTCACCGGCCATGTCTCCCGAATAGGGATAAAACGTGCGGTCTTCATCAACCGGTCCACTACTACCCATATCGCGTCAAAGCTCCTACTCGGCCTCAAACCCGTCACGAAGTCCATAGATATATCCTCCCACCACTGCGGCACGAGTAGTGGATGAAGCTCTCCTGCGTGTCTTTGGTGCTCAATCTTGACCTACTAGCAGGTCGCACATCGGGCTTGAGGCCGCCCCACCAATAAGATCTCCTAAGGTCCTGGTACATCTTACTCGTGCCTGGATGCACATAGTAAGGTGTAGAGTGCCTCATGCAAAATCTGCTCTCTCAACTCCGGGTCTGACGGTACACAAATACGTCCCTTTCGTCTCAATAATCCGTCGGCTCCCGTGATAAATTGTGGTGCCTCTCCCCAAGCCATCTTGTCCCGAATCCTCGTCAACACGGGACATCCCTCTTGCTTCTGCCGGATCTCCCTGGACAGATTAGGCAATACATCTAACTCGGACAAACGGCCGACCGTATCCGGAAACCGGATATCCAACTCCAACTCCGCCAAATTCCTCTGCAACTGTGGTTGAACCATAAGTCAAGCTATAACCTCCTCTCGAGGAGTCCTCCTACTCAAAGCATCGGCGACTACGTTCGCCTTCCCCGGATGGTACAAAATCTCTAAATCGAAGTCCTTAATCAGCTCTAACCATCTCCTCTGGCGGTTATTCAACTCCCGCTGAGTGAATATATACTTCAGACTCTTATGGTCTGTGAAGATGTGGCACGTGGCCCCGTACAAGTAGTGTCGCCAGATCTTCAAGGCATGAATCACTGCTGCTAGCTCAAGATAATGGGTGGGATAATTCTCCTTGTATGGCTTCAGCTACCGAGAAGCGTACGCAATAACCTTACCCCTCTGCATCAAAACGTACCCCAAGCCTAGCTTAGAGACATCACTATATACAACAAAGTTCTCTACGCCCTCAGGCTGGGCTAACACAGGAGCGGAGGTCAACCTCCTCTTTAGCTCCTCAAAGCTGTGCTGGCAAGGCTCGGACCAGACGAACCTGGTAGACTTCCTCAGCAAGGAAGTAAGCGGCCGTGCAATCACGGAGAAACCCTCAATAAATCGGCGGTAGTATCCCGCTAAGCCCAAGAAACTGCACACTTCCTTGACCATCCTAGGAGGCGGTCATTAAGAAACGGACTCTATCTTCGCCGGGTCGAACATGACACCCTCGGTGGAACTATATGACCTAGGAATGCCACCTCGGACATCCAAAACTCGTACTTAAAGAACTTTGCGTAAAGCTCTCTATCCTGAAGGACTCGAAGAACCGTCCTCAGGTGTCCCGCATGCTCCTCCATACTCCGGGAGTATACTAAGATATCATCTATAAACACTACCACAAACCGTCTTCAGCTACAGCATCTCGATCGGCGCCATGCGGTATGGAGCCTTGGAGATCGGCCTCGTGCTGGGCTCCAACTCAATAGCAAAATCCACACTCCTTTGCGGTGGTAATTCGGGTGGCTCCCCAAATACATCCTCAAACTCATAAGCCATGGGAATCTCCTCCAACGATGACCCCGTCTCCTCCTTCATGGCATAGCACCAGAAGGCCTCGCATCCCTGTCTGATAAGTCTCGCGGCTCGGACCGCGCTAATGACTGTAACAGCCTTCCCAAGGTCACAATCTCGGAAAATCACCTCATGACCCGTCTTTGTGGTAACCGTCACGGTCCTCCGGCTGATGTCTAACGCGTTTCGATGGCGGTCCATCCAATCCATCCTAAGGATGACTTCTTCATGCACCAAGTGCATGACATAGAAGTCGGCTAACCAATCACGGTTTCCCATACGTATGGGACAACCGTGTATCTCTCGGGTACCACTAACCCTACCCCCATCTGGTAACCCCACAACAAAGGGTCTCCCCTCTACCATAACTAAGGACAACCTAGCTACACAATCATCGGATATAAAAGAGTGTGTGGCACCCGTGTTAAATAAAACTCGGATCGGAAGTCCATGGATCTGAATAGTACCTGTAGTTGCCGGTGCTGCTGGATCAACAACACTCTTCAACTCGAACACCCTAGCCTGTGTGCCTCTGGTCTCCTGAGTACCCCCACCTCGGCCTCTACCTCGGCCATGTCCCTGGGTTGATCCCTATGTACGAGTCTGATCCTGAACCCTCTACTGGGAACCTTGTGGTTGAAACTGTGGCGGCCTCTGACTACCTCCTACTACTCCAGTAGGCGAAGAACCCTGTTGAGACTGTGACCTGCCCTGACGGTAGAAAGCGGCTCTGTGGCCCATCTGACCACAAGTGAAACATGCTACAGGTGGCTTCTTGCAAGTACTCCTAATGTTTATGTATCCTCCACAGTCGGATGTCTACGTCAGCTGTTGTGGACCGGAACGCCCCGGAGCCTGGCTGCGTCCCTGTCCTCCGGCCCCTGAACTAGCTGGTCATGTCCTCTGCCTCTTGTCCGGCCCTCCGGACTATGTTGCTCTCCTAGACCCTCGACGGTCTCTCTCATAAGCCGAAGCTCGATCTTGGTACTACGACAGTGAATCACAACGAAATCCCGCCAAGTAAGCACGGGTGGACTCCCTCAGTCTCCTAGAAAAGAGATAGACATGTTGGTTTGGTAGAGGTGCAGCGGGTCCCAGCAATGCCAACTCAGCCCGAAAGCGTCTGATCGCCTCAATAACTGGAACATCCTCAAAACCTGCCTCTAGGAAATCTTGAACTTTGTCTTTGTGCAGTGAATCTGGGAAAAATGTCTCTCTCACGAGACGCAGCAGCTGGTCCATCCTGGTCACACCTCCTCTCACCGACCTCCACCAATACCGAGCTTCCTCGCTAAACAAGGTCTGGATTATCTCCACCTGTCTTTTCTCCGGGCAACGGATCGCCTCTAATGCTGACTCTACATGTCCAATCCAATGCTCTAACTCTAACCCTAATTTCCCGTCGAAGTAAGGTACATGCTGCTGGTTGAAAGCCTTCAACCAGGAATTGGGTCTATGAGACCTCAACTCGTTTCTAGGCCTAGCAATCTCCACAACCGGATCAGGTACAACTTCCACCGGTGCAACTATCTCTGGTGCGTCTCTGATCTGGGTAGCCCTCTGCGAGACCTCGACTGATCTCGCCGGTGCAGGTGCAAGTACGAGTACCGGTGGTGCTGGAGGTGGTGCTCCAGTCCTAAACGCCTCCTCTACTCGGCGTACATAATCCTCAAATACTGTAACTCCAATCGATGCTCCTTTGGTCCTAGCAGATGGGAAACTATGTGCCCCGGACCTCACAGTTGTCCTATCCCTAGTCTCGGGAATAATGATCTCTGTCACGTCCTCAATGAGATCCTCAACTTCTGGCGGATTCGCAACTGGTGGGTCTGCAATGGGGATACGTCCCTGACCTCTCATGCCTGGAGGTCTCCCTACTCTTCCCCGTCTCGGGACGGTAGGAGGTAGAGGTGGTCTACCCCTGGCGGGTCCCACATATGCGGTAGCTCTCGTATGTGTCATCTGATATCGTTTCGCGTTCGTTTTAACTTATTTAAATCGGTATACATATAGTACTCGTAATACTAATATAAAAGGAACTTATAAAACGTAAAAGAAAGGTGCCGAAATCCAAAAATATAACCAAGGCATAAAAGCCCAATCATCCTAAGGTCACATGCATAGCTAGGTACGTATAAGTCCAACAACAACCCTAAGGTCATATACATATACATATACATATAGATAACTAGGTAAATATATATATACTTACATACGTCAAATCCAGAAATCTAAGTCGCCGAGGTTTGCGTGAGGAGTGGTGGTCCTGTACATTCTAACCCAATCCCGACTCTTGCATATGAATTTTGAAAATGAAAAGGTCAAAACCCGTAGGGTTCTGTTTATTCTCCATTCGGCCTTTAGAAGGTTGCAAGTGCCATTGTTGTCAACCTAGGGCTTTGATACCACTTTGTAACACCCCGAATCCGCGGGATATCGGAATGCTACGGGCGAGACCACACAATGGGTCCCAACCCTTAGCCTGACAACAATCTCTTCAGACGTTTCCAACATGGAACAAATAAAGGCGTAAAACTCGAACGTTTATAATGTATGCAAGACTCGAATGTAAAGAGTACAACGTGGAAACTCAGCCAAGTCCTCAAAACGACACAAAACTCTACAAGACATAAATCTGAAAGCGTACATCAATCCATAATCCAACATAAGAGTAATAACGATAGTAATAATCCCAAAAACGCCCCCATCCTATGATGTACGGCGACCCTCGGCTGTCCACTCCTCCACCTCACTCGGCGGCGTCCCTAACCTGCGGGGCATCTACACAAGCGGTTTAAAACCGTTAGCTATTTTCAAAGCATTAAAGACATGGTGAAGGCACATACACACTCATATATCATAACATCACATAATCATGCTCAACAAACAAGTCCGGTTATTTATCTTTATTTATTAGGTTATATCCCGTTCTAATTCAACTTCTTCTTTTGTGACACGAGAATCTCCCGAAACTCGCATCGGTCTCCACTTCCGGCAATGGAACGGTACGGATGCCTCCGACCGTCCAACCAGCACGGGCTAGTCGCCGAGAACCTTCTACCTCTCGCAAGAGCTAGGCAGTGATGTCACCACCCGTTATCATACACTTGGGCCAAATAAATGTAAGGGTCGGTGGTCCTATTACCGGTTCATAAGTTATAACGAAAGCAATATAACATACACCACCAAGCACGCAATGAATCTAATACAACTAATACGGCTAAGTAAGTCCGGAGACTTACCTCGTCTCTCAACTCACAACACTCTAGCTTCCTTAGAGAGGAAGTACACAACCTGCTCATACATGAATATACTCATCAATACAAGCTCATGTTCAAGAAGTCTTGGACTTCACTCTAGTGATCTAAACAAGATCACTCACTCTCAAACTAGGAAAGCATCCTAGGGTCCATTGTAAACAAAACGCTCTCAACAAGCAAAGGAACTCACAACAGCCTAAACATCATATGAACATGATCAACAACTTAGGAGAGTCAATCTAGCCTAGAAGGATTCAACATGCTCAAACACTCAAGATCATCACTCTCATCAAGCCATAAGGGCTCCAAGGATAGTAACCACTATATGGCATTCTCATAAGTCTTAGGTCCATCCTAAGCATGCTTCTAACTAGGTATCAACATAAGGTCTAAGGAATGAACGTAGATAAAGGGAGGAAGGAACCTACCGGTGAAGAATACGCAGCCGCGGAAGCAAGCTGGCGCCCCGGCGGAAGCTGTCACCGCCCCTAGCGGCACCCTAGAGCTGCCCCTGCGCCTGGTGGCCGCCCCTGCGGTGGTCCTGGCCGCCCATGCGGTGGCCTTGGTCCAACCCCGCGTCTTTGTAGATCCGCCCTCGCGGTCGAACAGCAGAAACTCCGTCTTCTTCGTTTCTTCGACTAATTCTTTGCTCCAAGTGCCTCCTTCTCTTGTTGGGCCTTCTCCAAATTCCCACCACAGGTCCTAGCTCCCTCACCACGACCTAAACGAGTTAAAGGAAGGGACATGCAAAGGTTTACAAGATCTCCGTTCAAAAGCTTACTCCATAGTCATGGAGGTGAAGAGAAGAGGAAGAAGGAAAGAACTAGCATCAAGAGGAAGAGGGAAAGAGGCCATTAAAGAGGGAAAGAAGGAAAGAACTAGCTTCCTACACCAATCTTTCAAGGAGAAAGAAGAAGAGAGCATTAAGGAAGAAGG
The DNA here is from genome assembly GCA_033239125.1 of Fagopyrum homotropicum. NCBI lineage: Eukaryota > Viridiplantae > Streptophyta > Magnoliopsida > Caryophyllales > Polygonaceae > Fagopyrum > Fagopyrum homotropicum. The sequence continues at coordinate 39,986,911 of BSWB01000006.1, read as the reverse complement.
GAAGTGGAAGAGGAAAAAGAACGTAAAATGGAAATGGGAAAATGGGAAAATGGAAAGAGGGAATAATGAGGCTGACAAAGTGGTGGGGATACCCAAGGGTTAGCAGCTCCTTTGTCCCCTCACTCCTCTTCCCAAGGTCGGAAAATAAAAGGGTTCCCCAGACCGCGTTAAAACTCGTACTCAGCAAACGTGCCTGAGGAAAATAATCCGCTGACGCGGAATGGTCGGAATCACCTCGACTTCCGGAAATAAAATTTTCGGATGTTACAGTTACTGAAATATTAATCACAATGGGAGTAAAATATAATCTAAATATAGTTTATTTTGATGTTTTTTTTTAAAAAAATTTCGATAATTTAATCTTAAGCGTGACACGACATGTAGACGACATGAACGTGAATGCGACACGTAAACGTTATTACTTTTACTTTAGTATAGTATATATATTTTATTACCTTATTTCGTTACGATAATAACACCTACACTCGATGCCATTAAAGGATCAAGTGGAAGATTATTGGATTTATGAGATTGTTTTTTTTAAAAAAAAAACACTTAGATTATGATTATGTATTTTTTTTCATCTACATATTACCACAAGGGTCCTAATCATAATCATTCCCATATAATATTTTTTATATTATTTCACTTATTTTCAACTAGGTAAACCACCTTTCAGTTGTTTTATAAACAAAAAAGTTATGTAGGATGACATTCATGTTTTTTTTATGTTTATGTTACGCATCTATACTTCTTAGATACGAATAAATTTAATCCTCGAAATCGTCAATGTGTATTTTTAGGTTATCCGTAATGAAAATACATTTTTTAACTCCCAAAATCATCCGATTTCCAACCCTCGTACACTTGATCCCCTAGTTTTTGCTTATTTGTGAAAATTGAAATGAATCATCTTATATATATATTAACAGAAGCCTCTTTTGTCACGTGTCAACGTTACGTTTCTCGAAGTCCTAAAATATTATTTTAAAAAGTGATTTTTAAATAATTATATATGTATTGTATCTTGATTTCTAAATTTTTTATGAAATATTTAAATAATATTTTTACAAAAAATTTTTAAACTTTTACGAATTTTTTTGCCATTGATTTCACCAACAATCATATCTTAACAAATTTTTTTAGTTTTATTTTTACGGAGTATTTTATTTTATTTTTTTGTCAAATGAATTTTTCGCTAGTTATTTTTATCCTAGTCCATTTCCTTTTTGTTTTTCCAAGATAACTATCTAATTATTATAAATATTTTTAATATATAGTTAATTAGAAGAGAAAAATACTTAAAGAGAATTAAAAATCATAGTAATAATTATAATTTCATTCTCCGTTTTTTATCTTTAAAAAATATACATATAAATTTCTAAGTATTAAGTATTTATTAAAACTCAACCCGCACAAGGGTGCGGGTAATACACTAGTATTCTAGTATTAACCTTCATTCACGTATACAACCGTCAAACATAAAGAGGGGGTTTCTCCTTTCCTCGGTTTCTGGACCTATTCATCATCCCACACAATCTTCAACGAATATTCATTCAACTACAAATCTTCCCTTACCCGTGACTCATACCTAGTGGCGGCCGCAAGATTTCTAAGGGGGGGGCGGAAATAAATTATTGATAAAAATATTCATGAAAACAAAATAGCGATAAAAACAAAGTCAATCTTTCATCTACTTACGCAGTTTTGACTACAAGTCTACCAAAAATAAATAGTCAATGCTACAAATAAACAATCAATTTGACAACAAAGGGTGTAAACTCATCTTGCGAGTTGACATATTCTGATAATACTGGATAATTCACCGCTCGAATAATTCATGTTGCCAACAGGGAAATTATCTATCAAATGGAAAGTAGATAAAAACAGAATCTTTCGCCACAATAAACAAAATGAATGAGTTGGTTAAGTATGTACTTTATGTATCAATGGGTACAAACTAAACACCTTTTGTGTTGTGTTAACAAAGTAGACACTCTAATTTACGTAGAAAAAGATTAAATAGAAAATGATAAAATATAATATTAGAAACAATTTGGTTTACTAGGCTTTTTCTAGTTTTGTGTTTAGTAAATGTACCCCTTGAGAGAAGAGTGTGTAGAGTTTGAGAATAAATACAAAAGGTTGGGGTATATTTACTTAATTGAAACATTAAAAAGCCTAGTTACTACTATAGTTTTTCAAAAAAGCCTAGTTACCAAAATTGCCCAATATATTATCATATAAGTCAATCTTCTCTTTCCTATAATAATTAAATTATTTTCCTAATTAAAGAATTAAAGAAATATGCTTTTACGTCATAAAAGGAATGAGATAATAACTACTCCTAGAATCTCTCCATAATTATTTATGGTCATTTAAGAAGATCCAGCTTTTGTTCTTCTATTCTCCATTTTTTGAGCGAAAAAGACCTTAGATATTTAGTTCGAGAGCATCAATGGAGGGTTGCCGTTGAAGATACGTCCTACATAAATCAACAAATTCTCATATAAACGGTGAATCGTCCATCTTCGATCAAGTATAGTTGATTTCGAGATTTTCTGTCTGTGTTTGAGGTAAGTAAATGATTGTAATTCGAATTTTGATCGTCTTGTATGCAAAAACGATTGTGAAAGCTTCTGAAGATGTTTTTGTCAATAATTTCAAGGTTATGTACATAATTGATGAATTAATATATTGGTTAGTAACATTTATTTGGATAAATATGTAGGAGAATCGTCAAATATAGTTGGAACAGGATAAATGTGTACATATCTATATAAATGTGTTACGTTTCGATGTTTTCGTGAATAATTTCAGGGTTATGTACATAATTGATGAATAAATATATTGGTTATTAACATTTATTTAGATAAATATGTAGGAGAATCGTCAAATGCAGTTGGAACAGGATAAATGTGTACATATCTATATAAATGTGTTACGTTTCGATGTTTCCGTGAATAATTTCAGGGTTATGTACATAATTGATGAATAAATATATTGGTTATTAACATTTATTTAGATAAATATGTAGAAGAGACGAGTAACATTTCAAGGTTATGTACATAATTGATGAATAAATTAATTTCAAGGTTATGTACATAAATGATGAATAAATATATTGGTTAGTAACATTTATCTGTCAATAATTTCAGCGAAGATGATTTCCGATTCTTCAAAGCTTCGACCTCTTGTAACAATGGCGACGGAAGAAACGAGTTGATTTTTGAGAGCGAGAATAATGGATTCTTGTGCACGAGAATAAAGGAAGTGAGGAGTGATTGATGGAAATGAGTCAGCTATGAAGATTTGCACAATCAATAATATTCTATTTTCCTTATTTTATTCCATACAATTGTCTTATTCTTTGGTTCGTTACTTTGTTCAAATATTGGTTGCCGCCTAAAACTGGCAACTTTAATCCCTCTTTTCATTGAAAATTCTAGTCATTTATTTTTATTTTTAATTCGTGAAATTAGGATGACTAGTTTGTATCCAAGATACAAAATGTACCTTATTTCACCAATATTCACAACAAAAATGGGGAAAATTTTCACAAATTAGCTTCGGAGCAAAATTATTCCCCAAAATCCATGAGATTTTCGGGTTGGAGAATAAGCGCGGTCCTAAACCGCTTCTATTGCAAAAAGAAGAGCGGTTACAAACCGCACTTTAATATTTTGATTAAACAAAATACAAAAAAAAAAATTAAAAAAATTACACTTAAAGGTGTGGTTCTGGACCGTGCGCTGCCCTATAGGCGTGGTTATAGACCACACCTCTTCATCTTTTTTTTTTTCCAAAAACGTTACACTATAGGCGCGGTCTAGGTAGACCGCGCCTCTATTTGTATTTTTATTATCTTTATTTCGGATATTAAAACGCTGTCCTTGACAGCGCATTTTACAAATAAGAGCGCGGTCTAAGACCACGCTTCTACTTCGAACCACAAATCTCATGCATTTTGGTGAATTATTTCACTCCGAATCTAAAACGGGAAATTCTTTTGAAGTTTCGTTCACTTCGACGAAATATCCAAAAAAATATTAAATATAACACAAGAATAGTGATATTTAAAAATGATAAATCATAGGAAACAATTTTATTAACGATTGTTAATAAAATTGTTAATAAAAGATATAAGCATTAAGCAACAATGCCTCATCAAGAATCAAAATTGGTGCATTTTTCATAAGAGCTCTTGCAATAGCAGTTCTCTGCAAACATAAGAAGATAAAATGGTTTATAATGTATAGCTCAAAAAGCCCATGCGTCATCTCAGAACGTCAACATCTAATTTACTTGCCTCTGCCAACCGCTCAATAGGCCTCCACGCTCACCAACAAGTGTGTCATCTCAAAACGGGAAATTCTTGTAATAATTTTTTTTTCCTGGAGGGTGGGGCAGCTATCCCACCCTGCCACACCCGGTAACGGAATGATTCCGAATCAATCAAAAACTATGATTGGTTAGAGGTCTTTTAACACATAAAAGTAATCTCATCCATTCCATTTACATTCTCTACCCTTATTTGATTCCATTCCGTTTCCATTCTACCGCTCCAACCAAACGGGCACTTAACCTCTTCCATAAATAACAACATAGGATTCCCGCCTACTTCTTTAACCAATCACAATCAAAATTTTCTTCCATCGTTAACAAATTCTCGATTGGATCTTTCTCCTTATCTAATTGGCCAAGATCGTAGTACTGCCCAGAACTCTCTCAATCCAAATATGACCTCCCAAAATCTCAATCCACTTCCTGAAAATACTGAACCCACGACTCTTCATGCCGAAAATAATAACCAAAAATCTCTTCGGCGAAGTTCACGACAATCTAAACCTAATACACGTTATAATGACTACGTGTGTAATAATATTCGACAAACCCCGTCACAAGTTCACTTGGTCTTCTTTCCCCCAAAGATAACGTAAGCTATCCTATTTCCTATTATTTATCATAAAAGCATCTCTCTCCTACCTATGTTTACTATCTTGCTGTAACTACCTTGTTGTAACTATAAAGATCCAGAATCCCCTTACTTACAAAGCAGCATGTCAACATAAACATTGGAGGGATGCAATGCAACTAGATCGAAGCTCTTAACCGAAAGCACTCATGGGAGCTTACGTCATTACCCCTTAGAAAATGAGTATCGGATGCAAGTGGGTGTTCAAAACCAAACTAAATTCGGATGGGTCTATTGAAAGACTTAAAGCAAGACTCGTTGCCCTCGGTAATTGGAAAACGAAAGGTATCAACTTTAACAAAACATTTCCACCGGCTGCTAAATTGGTTTCCGTCAAAGTATTATGGTACGTCCCTGGATACCGATGTGATCCGTTCCTCCACCTAAGACAGTCCGCGGAAAAGGCATGCTTTGTCTTGGCGTGAAGCTTGTCTATTTGACAACATTTCCCTTACTTTTGCTTATGTAATAATAAAACGGGGATTAATGTTTTTGCTTATGTAATAATAAAAGGATGTTCATGTAAGTCTTTTAAGCCTTTTCATTGAACCTCTTTTAGGATTATCCTATTGGACCTCATTTAGACCTTTGCTTTTGACCTTTCATTCCGACCTTTCGTTCCGACCTCATCCTCTATATAAAGGATGTTAGGCCTCACTTATAATTTATGTTCAAATTAAATCAAGCTTAGTTGAAGCTAAATCATTCTCCATGATTTTGGGCATCACATATTCCCTCTCAAAGCTCTTACTTGGATCTTCGACCCAAGACTTCACATTCGAGAATTCTTCAAGAATCGACTATCCACTCCAATTCATGATTTGATCGATCAACCTTGACCAGATCAACCATTTGCTTTCACATACATCTCATAGCTTCCACCAACCATATTTTATCCTTAGATCCAACCGCACATCAACAATCGGAGTAGTTGAAGCTCTAGATCGATCTAGATTCGAAGTTTATCCTTGAACGCATCTAAGGACGCTTCAAATTGGTATCAAAGCAAGGATTTTATCAAATTGGTATCTGAGCAAGCGATCGAATTGATATCAGAGCAAGGAATGAGAACTCCATCAAAAGGACGTACACAATGCTTTCTCACACGGATATATATATATATATATCTTCCTACAGGATTCCGATAACCGATCCTTCTCAAGTATGTCATCTTTGAAAATCCATATATGGTCTTCGACATTCCCCATGAAACTAGTTTTCAAAATTATATATATAGTCCTCAAACAAGTCGGATTCAAACAACCATATACAAATTATTCCTTATTCTCCTACAAGTCTCCAGGTACAGTGTTACACTTTATTAATTTATGTGATGATTTAATTATTGTGAATAGTTTTGTAGCCATTAATCGTCTCAAAATGCATCTCAATTCATGCTTTCACATGAAGGACCTCGATCATCTATAATATTTTCTTGGAATTGTGGTTACCCGCACACCTATAAGTTTGTTTCTCTCCTAATGTAAATATACTCTAGATATCTTATCTGAGCATGGTCAAGTAGGTACGAGGCCGGCGTTCTTTCCTATAAAATCATCCCATGGTTTGGCCCTGGATAAATCCGAACCTTATATTTACAAGAATCCAGATAGATAACGTTGCCTCATAGGTCGACTCATCTATCTCACAATTATGAGGCCCGATTCGAATCACTTGGTTCACATTTCATCACAACTCTTGCAAACCCCGACAGTGCATCATTGGAATGCTGGAATTCGCGTACTTAGATACCTTAAACTTAGTCCCGGTCACAATATTTTTTATCCAATTCGAGTGCATTACATATTAATGCATATTATGACTGTGATTACATTTCGTGTCCACTAACTCATCGATCTATTACTGATTTTTTCCATTTTATTGGGCGAGTCACCAATCTCTTAGAAAACAAAGAAGAAGACCACAGTATCTCGTTCATTAGCTAAAGTAGAATATCGTGTCATGGTCACCACCACTTGCGAGATAAAATGGATCAAGACACTTTTATAGTCATTTGAAGTTTTTCGAACACAACCGATCAATCTATGGTGTGACAACCAAGCAACTCTACACATCGCTTCAAATCCGGTGTTTTACGAGCGTACCAAACATATTGAAGTTGATTGTCATGTGGTCCAAGATCAAATTCAAAATAAGACTCTCAAAATGGCACATATATCCTCCGTTAATCGATTGGCGGATACTTTCACTAAGGCCTTTCATCGTAAGCAATTTCATAATCTTCTTAGCAAGTTGGATATCCGCGGTATTCATGCGTCAATTTGAGGAGGGTTAGAAGATTCCTATTAGGGTTATTCTTTCTTTAATAATGAATTTTATTTCCGTACTCGTTGATTCATTCCTAAGACGTAATTTACTATTTCATAAGGTATATATATATAATTAATCATTAGTTTATATGTTTAAATCATCAATTCTCACACTATGAGTTCAAAAATACCATAGTTCCATCCTCGCAAACCCCATAATTCACGTTAACACGTACCTACGGAACACACCGATGACCGGATATAACAATTTACGAGTTTGTATGCAAATAGATGATGTGATGTAGTGGTGGTTGAGGTGCTTGAATTTTGGAAGTGGAAATAATTATTATCGGTGATCGACAATACTCAACAAAAAGAAAAGGAAAGCTACCGTTTTAAAGGTGTGGATATACTTCAAGTCAAATAATATATAATCATATCATAAATGGGATAAAAGTGGAAGTAGTGGAAGTGGAGGTGGTTCCAAATGCAATTCATGTTTGAAATGGTTTCTTTTTATCACAATAACATGTGCAATAAATTGCGTCTAAAAATTTCAAGTTTCAGACGTTCTAATTGTGGGCTTGTGATCAGTTATGTAGTGTTTATGAGAATAGGAGCCCTTTATTGCCAAAAGTTATTCGACAAAGAAGATGAATGTGCCAATAAGAATAGGCTTTGTATATTGAAACATTGTCGACATTGAGAATCGTAAGGCCCTCCTCCACAAAGATTACCATCTCAACCACTGTGACATTAAAATTTTCTCTACACTAGTAAAAATATATCTAGTGGCCCCAGAGCGTCTGTCCATGTGAGACAAGATCCTTTACAACTAAATCTCTCAACTGCATTTAATACACACATCTTTGACAATAACTTATCATACGTTTAGACATCATTTTGGACATATAAGTATATCAAATGGTAGTACTCTTGAAACCACGGAGCTAACATTCCTGTTTACCGACGTTAGTTTTGGCCGAAACCCACCGAAAATACGCCTGGAAAATGTTTCCATGTTCTAAAAAATGATTTCAGCAAGATTTTAGTTCTCATTTGCTGATTATGTAACTAATCTTATTTTGTTTTGTTAGGAATTAGTTAAACCCGGTTCGTGTTAGCTTCCGGTTTATGGGTCTGAGTGTAAGTGTTAGGCCGGTTGGGTTTGTTGATGGGTTGGACAAGGTGCTTGTGTTCTGATTGAGGATGGGCTGAATGCAGGGCCAGTTGGGCCTAGTTGATCGAGGTCCAATGGTAAGCGCCCTAGTCCATCTCACCAGGTTGTGAAGTCGGCTTGAAGCGTTGCATGGTTAAACGCTGCATTGCTGAGGAAACACCTCGTGGCACTGAGTACTTAAGCTTCCTTCTCTGTCGATGAAACCCTAAGGCAGCCGAAACACTTTCCCTGTGAGAAACCCTAGATCTGAAAGAGAGAAAGAGAGAAAGAGAGAAACACGAGTGAGAGAGAGATCCGAGCCGAGTGCTTCGTCTGAGTGATTATCTTGAGACGTTCTCTGCTGTCTAGATCTTGCTTTGCCTCAAAGCACAGATCCTTACCTGTGGTGGTTTACAGACCTCTCGCCTATCTTTGTTCTTGTTATTCTGTTCTTGATCTTTTATGGTTTTCTTGTGTTTTTGAGTGCTCCTTCTGTAACCGTTCTTCACTGTACCTCTACCTAGTGGATTGGGCTGGCTCTCCCCTCCTGAGATCCCGCAGAGTAGAGCTTAGCTCGAACTGCGTCACCAAACTCTTTGTGTTCATCTGGTTTTGAAACCCTGGATCATTCTAGATCCAGTTGTGTTTGATTTTCAAAAGGCGATAGAGTTTTTACAAATTGGTATCAGAGCAAGGTTTTCTTGTTTCTTAAAGTTGAAAAAACTGTTTTTTGTAATCAAAACGATCTCTCCTTTACTCTTCAAGTTTTTCGTTCTCTGGAACCTCTGATTTTTAAAACTGCTTCCGCTCAAATCTATCGTTTTTTCTCGTTTTTTCTTTCATCAAAACCGATTGTGAAAACTTCTGGCTTGTTTTAAAAACTCCAGGAAAGAGGATCACTCCTTCAAGCATTGTTGCTTAAGGAACCCTAGGTACAAGAGAATCGAAAGAACTCAAAACTTACAGTGTTTTGAAGATCTTTGATCTCTTAACAAAGGACGGCAGGATCTTTAATACCAAAAGACTGCCTCCTCCATAGACCCTAAGTACGACATCTGGGATCGTGTCTCCTTAGACACGGGACTATGTCGGAAACCACAGTGAGGATCAAGCCCTTCGATGGCACCTCGGACTTTGCCATATGGCAACTGAAGCTGAAAGCAATCCTAATCAAGGAGAAGTGCTGGACCACTGTTCAAGGAAAGTTCCCTCCGGATACTTCTCCAGATAGGAAACAAGAGCTTGAGGAGCAAGCTCACTCTGAGATTTTTATACGATTAGCTGACGACGTGGCTCGTCAGGTTGTAAGTCTCACTGACCCTTCTTTACTCTGGAAAAAATTGGAAGATCTATATCTGAAAAAATCTTTGCCTAGTCGTATATCTCTGTTATGTAGATTGTTCAATTTTAGAATGAATGTCAACTTGTCTTTGCATGATAATTTAGATATTTTTCTGAAATTAACTCAAGACCTAGAAAGATGTAATGATAAGATCTCTGATGACCATTCTGCTATACTTTTATTGAATGCCCTGCCTAGTCAGTTTGACAATTTTAAAGATGTTATCCAGTTTAGTCAGGATGAAATATCTAAGGACAAAATACTGGAACAAATAATACAGAAAAATAAAAGTATGAAAGTCTTTAAAACTAGTCTTAAAACTGATGACAAATCTGAGGCCCTTATGATGAAAGGAAATAAAAGAAACAAATCAAAATATAAGCAGAAATATGAACCAGAAAAGAATAAAAACACTTACTCAAACGATTCTGATAAAAAGAATAAAAAATGCTTCTACTGCAGTAAACTAGGACACTACCAGGAAGAATGTAGGAAGAAAAAGAAAGATGAATCTAGCAAAGATAAATCTACTCATTCTGCATCTTTATGTGTATCTGATTATCCTAATGAACTGCTTGTCTGCTCATCTAAATATGATTACTCTGAGTATAATATGCCTCTTAATGCATGTGTGTATCATCATGAAATTCTGATGTGTGCTAACTCTTCTAGTACCATGAATGATTGGATCCTTGACTCTGGATGTACTATGCATGCTACTTCTAATAAATCTGTTTTTAGTAGCATCGATCTGTATAATGCTGGAGAAGTTATGCTAGGTGATAACACTAGTTTAGCTATAAAAGGAATTGGAAATGTACCTTTATGTATGCATGATGGTGTTACTAGAGTATTACAAAATGTCAGATGGGTTCCCAAACTTAGGAGAAACTTATTATCTGAATCTGTCTTTGATAATTTGAACTGTACCATTGTCACCAAAAATGGTGTTAGAGATGTAATTAGAAATAATGTTGTACTAATTAGAAGCATTAATAAAGGAGGTCTATATCATGTTATTACCTCACCTGAAATTAATCTGTCTAAAACAACCAATCTAATGACTCTAGCCCAAACTACTCTCCTACACAGTAGACTGGGACACATGGGAAATAAGGGAATGCTTAGTTTGTACCAACAAGGTCTAATAGATAATAAACCTACTAACCTAGATATATGTGAAACCTGTATTTTAGGAAAGAAAACTAAACATAGTTTCACAACTTCTAGTTATGTAGCCAAACAACCCCTAGAGTACATACATTCTGATCTTTGGGGACCTGCACAGGTTGACACCATAGGTGGAAGGAGATACTTTATCTCTTTTATAGATCACTTCTCTAGAAAAGTTTGGGTCTATCTTCTTAAAACTAAAGATGAAGCCTTTGAAATTTTTAAGAATTGGAAAAACCTTGTTGAAACAGAAACTAATAAGAAGATTAAATGTCTAAAAACTGATAATGGGCTTGAATTCTGTAACAAATTATTTGATGAATTTTGTAAAGAACAAGGCATTAAAAGACATTTAACCATCCCTGGAACACCTCAGCAGAATGGAACTGCTGAAAGAATGAATAGGACCTTGCTTGAAAAGGCAAGATGTATGCTAGTTAGTGCTGGTCTCAAACCTTCCCTATGGGGAGAAGCTGTTACTACAGCTTCTTATCTCATTAATAGATCCCCTTCCTCAGCTATAGGATTCAAAACTCCGTATGAACTGTGGACTAATAGGAAACCTAATCTCAAATACCTTAGGCCCTTTGGATGCACGGCCTACACTCATGTGAGTGAAGGCAAGCTGCAACCAAGAGCCAAAAAGGGTATTATGTTAGGATATCCAGAGGGTGTAAAAGGTTACAAACTACTTCTTATTCAACCTGGAGGGTATAAGGTAGTTGTGTCTAGGAATGTTACCTTTAATGAAACTGATTTTCACTTTAAAAATAAACATCCTAGTGAGACTTGTAGCACTGCTGGTGAGTCTGAAGAGAATTCCAATGTTGGAACCTCTTTTTACATGCCCAGTGCAAGTCACTACAATGCTGAAATTGAATTCGACATTGGTGACTATTCTGAAGGTAGTGATCTACCTAATGATGATACTACTACTAATGACAGTAGTAGCTTCCCTTCACAACCTGAACATAGTAATAATTCACATAATCAACAATTAAGGGGGGTAGATGAGCCTAATATTTCTGATAATCTAGATAACCTTAGAGTTCCTACCTTGTCTCCCAGTGCTGGAACAGGCCATGATAGCCCCAATGACCTGAGTTCCCCTGGTACAAAACAAGGTAGCACTAACTCAAGTCATTGGGATTATCATGGTCAGTATCAGCTTACTAGAGACAGGGTTCCTAGGAATATCATCCCAAATAAGAAATATGCTAATATTGCTGAATATGCTCTTATTACTGCTTCAATTGTGAAAAATCCCTACACTCCTGAAACTTATGAACAAGCTGTTAACTGTAAGGATTCAAAACACTGGATAGCTGCTATGAAAGACGAAATTGACTCTATGCATGCTAATAACACTTGGACCTTAGTTAATAAACCTAAAGATTCTAAGCTAGTTCAGTGTAGATGGATTTATAAAATAAAAGAAAGTCTATCTCCTAATGAACCTGACAAATATAAAGCTAGATTGGTAGCTAAAGGGTTTACACAGAGAGAAGGAATAGACTATAATGACATTTTTGCTCCAGTAGTTAAGTATAAAACTCTAAGACTTATGCTTGCAATGACTGCTGTTTCTGACTGGGAAATGGAACAAATGGATGTTAAGACTGCTTTTCTGCATGGTGATTTAAATGAAACAATTTACATGTCACAGCCGAAGGGCTTCATTGATTCTACAAATACCAATGCATGCTGCTTGCTTAAAAAATCTATCTATGGATTGAAACAATCTCCTAAACAATGGAATTTAAAGTTTGACTCTTGTATGTCTAAATTAGGCTTTGTCAGAAGTGATTATGATACATGTTTGTATTTTAAGAATGTTAAGAAGCATGATCCACTATATGTGTTACTTTATGTTGATGACATACTTTTAATATCTCCTTCTAAAGTTCTTATAGCTAGCATGAAACATGATCTGAAAAATCATTTTGACATGAAAGATTTAGGACATGCTAAGAAAATATTAGGAATCTCCATATCTAGGGATAGATCTAAGAAATCCATGTTGTTATCTCAGACTGATTATGTGCATAAAGTTCTGCAGAGATTTAATATGCTTAATTGTAAACCTGCAAATGTACCCTTAGGAGGGCACCTTGAGTTGTCTAAAAGGGATTGCCCTACCTCTGATGAAGGCAAAAATAAAATGTCTAATATACCATATGATGTTGCTGTTGGTTCTGTAATGTATGCCATGTTGTGCACTAGACCTGATCTTGCTTTTGGAATATCTGTATTAAGTAGATATATGTCTAATCCTGGTATGCCTCACTGGGATGCTATGAAATATTTGCTCATATATATGTGTGGAACTAAGGATAAGTGTCTTGTATATAAAGAACATATCTCTCGTACTAACCTGATTGGATTTGTAGATTCTGATTATGCTAGTAACAAGGATAACAGGAAGTCTACTACAGCCATTTACTTCACTTGGGCTGGGAATTGCATTTCCTGGAAGTCTCAACAACAGTCTGTTGTAGCCCTGTCCTCAACCGAGGCTGAGTACATGGCAGCTACTGAAGCAGCTAAAGAAGCTACATGGCTCAAAGGCTTATTAGAAGAAATAGAAAACAAGACCTATGTTCCTGTTGTATATACTGATAGTCAAAGTGCTTTGTACTTATGTAAAGATCCCATGTATCATGAAAGAACAAAACATATTGATATCAGGTACCACTACATAAGGAAGAAGATCAAGCACAAGCAACTGATGATACAGAAAATCAAAGGAGATGTAAATCCAGCTGATTTTGGAACCAAGATTGTCCCAGCTGACAAGTTCTCATATTGCAGAGACTCTTTGCATATTGAGGATGGCTGAAAAGGGCAGCAACATTGGATCTATGAAGGACAGGAGTGCCCCTAATCCACTACTGGCAGTATGCAGCTGTAGAACCTGGTTTAGGAGGGCATCTGTTAGGAATTAGTTAAACCCGGTTCGTGTTAGCTTCCGGTTTATGGGTCTGAGTGTAAGTGTTAGGCCGGTTGGGTTTGTTGATGGGTTGGACAGGGTGCTTGTGTTCTGATTGAGGATGGGCTGAATGCAGGGCCAGTTGGGCCTAGTTGATCGAGGTCCAATGGTAAGCGCCCCAGTCCATCTCACCAGGTTGTGAAGTCGGCTTGAAGCGTTGCATGGTTAAACGCTGCGTTGCTGAGGAAACACCTCGTGGCACTGAGTACTTAAGCTTCCTTCTCTGTCGATGAAACCCTAAGGCAGCCGAAACACTTTCCCTGTGAGAAACCCTAGATCTGAAAGAGAGAAAGAGAGAAAGAGAGAAACACGAGTGAGAGAGAGATCCGAGCCGAGTGCTTCGTCTGAGTGATTATCTTGAGACGTTCTCTGCTGTCTAGATCTTGCTTTGCCTCAAAGCACAGATCCTTACCTGTGGTGGTTTACAGACCTCTCGCCTATCTTTGTTCTTGTTATTCTGTTCTTGATCTTTTATGGTTTTCTTGTGTTTTTGAGTGCTCCTTCTGTAACCGTTCTTCACTGTACCTCTACCTAGTGGATTGGGTTGGCTCTCCCCTCCTGAGATCCCGCAGAGTAGAGCTTAGCTCGAACTGCGTCACCAAACTCTTTGTGTTCATCTGGTTTTGAAACCCTGGATCATTCTAGATCCAGTTGTGTTTGATTTTCAAAAGGCGATAGAGTTTTTACATGTTTAAAATGAAAGTTCTTGTTATCTTGTTACAAAAGTAAGTTTGGGATATTGGCAGCTTAAGTTAATGATAATGCATAGCTGAATTCCCACGAGATTTTGTGGCTGTTTGTTGGCAGTGGAATTTCGGGTCCTGGACCCAACATGGACGGTTAATTCGGTCCAGGTTGTATTGCTTAGGTCTGATCCGATCAAGATTTGGACCTAGATAGACCTATTTATTGATTCTCATCACATTTTCACACCTCCTCAACATGATCCATTTATAAAGTGTTTATTGGATGAATTTTATATATAACCTAATGATAAATAAATAACAATATAATATTGTGATTAATAGATTAACTTACCTTTATTTAATATATTATTTTTTATAATATGCTACAATATTTTATATTTAATTTTTGTATATGAATTTCAGGTATAAGAATTAAGGGATAATTTGACATACTAGGCCTTTTTGAGAATATGAATTAGTAAATGTACCCCATAATTTTTAATCACTTTCATTTAATCATAGGTAAAAGTAATTAATTAACCCCTATTTTAATAAAAAAAAGAAAAAAAAGACATTACAATTACAATTCAATCTAAAATTTTGTTGAAACAATTTTGTTTACGTATATTCTTTCTTTTGACTTTTTTTTTCTTTTGTTGTACTTTTTTTAAAAATTTAATTTCCTGATATGAATTTATACCATAATTACATACCAGAAGTACATAGTATATACCAGAATTTTTTCATACCAGAATTTTTTCATACTAGAATTTCATATAACATAATTTTTTTATACCAGAACTTTTTCTTACCAGAATTTTTTTTCATACCATAATTTTTTTTCATACCAGAATTTGTTCATCCCAAAATTTCTCACATGCTCTATATACCAGAAATTATTATGTCATACCAAATTGTCATACCAGAATTTCTCACGTGCTCTATATACCAGAAATTGTTATATCAGACGTTATGATACAAATCTCCAGTGTTCTACAGGTGATCCATGACATCAAACCACAAGAAAACATTCAAATGATTGGTTTTAGAATTCTCTTTGACAATGAATTGGAATTTCACGGAACTCCCATCTAATCAGACTTGTCACAACTTCATACTCTCAGCTAACATTGATAAACCTCTAGCAAACTTGGACTACACAATAAAAACATTTATAAACATACTCATCTCAATTCCATACCAAATCATCTTCAACTATTTATTCTTCTGAATATGCTGAGAACTAGAGTTGTGACCATTACTCACCTTACTGACACTCATAACACCATTGTTGAAGCCTTCATTCTTCTCAGTCTGCACAGGGATTGTGTTCTTCAGCTTAAACCCTACCATACCATTATACTATAAATCGGGAATCCACTAAGCCAGTCAAGGGAGCAATTTCACAAGAGTCAACCTCGAAGGAGCGAACCTCCTGCCCAAGGCAAAAACAGCGAATGACCCCGGACCCCGGACCCGAGAGCGAGGCCTTGACCAGCTGCGCCGGAAGGGAAGGGCTACGCCTGCCATGGTCGTGCTCACTGGCAGCTCAGGACGAGAATGTTCCATCTTCTGGTATGTGAGGAAGGACTAATGAGATAGAGGAGAGTAGGCGGCGAAAGAATGGTATGGTGGAGAGCAGTAGGGTTTCACGGTAAAAATACAAAAAGGGGTATACTTTCTAAACCTAAAATATAAAAAAGCCTAGTTACTAAACATAATTTAAAAAAGGCCTAGTTACCTAATTGACCCAAAAATTAATCAAATCATTTTGTGTAAAAAATATAATTTTAATATCTTTTTGATATTTTGAGCTACTTATATACGATACGTGTACAAAAAATTAGTTATAATAATTTCTGTACAAGAAAATTAGTGTATAATTTTAAAAAATCTAATTATTATAATTAATGTATATATTTATAATTTTTTTAAAAAAAATAAATTATAAAATCTAACTTATCCGATTAATATTAGGGTGAGGGTTTGGTACATTCTCATTTTCAAAAATAATTTACAAAAATATTAAAGTTACAAGAAAAAGATATCAATTAAAATAAAATTTATTATAATAAATAAAAACAAATATCAGTATTATTTAATAATACTATTCATCTAATAATTTATAATTGTATGGGTCTACCAAATAAATTTAGCATCCATCTCATTCAATTCACTAGAAATCAAATTGCAACAAAGTACAGAAATAAAAAACAAATTCATTACTTTATAAATATATACAAAATCCCTGACATTTTATAGGAGTTAAGTTATACTCTCCTCCCTCCACGTCCTCCTCGTCGTCATTCCTCGCATCCAAGCTTCATGAATCACCAAAGCTTCAACCCAAACGATCAAACACTTGAATACATTTTCTTGAACCTCAAGACCTAGAATCCGATCAAGCACTTTGACAATTATGAGGTGCAAGAAGCACTTCTCTGACGTCAGCAGCAACGTCGGCGTCTGCGCTTCATGTCTCCGCGAATGCCTCCTCTCTCTCATCGACAGGGCACACAACAAGCCCGAAGACCACCACCCGCCGCCAATACTCTTCCCTCGCTCTGTCTCTCCTTACATCTCTCGCCGGAAATCGGATACCTCCGACTACCGTCAACGGCAGGACTTTAGGTTCTTCAGCACTCCCCAAGTGGACCTCACCGCGAAGAAGAAGAAGAAGTCTAAATTTCACGTGATCTCCAATTTCTTCAGATCCAGATCATCCAAGTCCCCGCAACTTCCGGATCCATCGACATTCGAATCCGATCGCCAGAGAAAGGTCACTCTCAGACTCTTCTCGCTCAACGAGTTCAAGCGGAACCGAGGCATGTCCCCGGACGTCCAATATGACTCCGACAATGAATCGCCATCTCCGATCGGATGTTCACCTGAACCGTGGAGGAAGACTCCGAGTTCAGGGAACGGGTCAACTCGGCCGAGTCATGCACGAGCAAGGGCGAGCCCTGCTCGGAGCCACGTGGCAAGTGGGATCGGGATTTGCCTGAGCCCCTTAATGAGGCCAAGTCCGATTAGGCAATGGAATGGGAAAGGTGTGGGCCCCGGAAGTGCGGGTGAGGCGATATATTCCGGTGAGGTAAGGTCTACGGCAAAGCCCCACTTGTCGACGGCGTCTTCGTTTTTCTCCAATCGGTCTAGGAAACTCGCGGACTTTGGGAAGTTTAATCACAACCGTTGACTAAATTGTTCATATGATCATATCGTATATTCTTTTTTGAAAAAAATATTTGTTTCAGATTTAAGTTTGATTTTCTTGTTAGATTAGATGTTTACCCTGGCTGCTTTTGCCAGACATAAACAAGTTTATAACAGCAGATCGAGGATGCAAAATTTTGGCAGTCCATATAAAAAAATCTAAAATCTAAAATCTAAAAAAGACTTATTAAATAAAAGTGTTTAGTTAGAAGTTTTAGTATATATTTTTGATAAAATATTTGATATCAATGGGCATTGAACTTTTGACAAACACAATTTTCTTTTACCTCTCAACCCTCATAACATGGTTTCATATATATATATATATATATATATATATATATATATATAGGGTGTGGTTCCCATGATAACACCCCTAACGTGAGAACATGAGAACAATCGTACACCGTTGGATGTGAGTATTAAGGGATAAGATTTAGAGTAGATATCAAAAATAATAATAACTACTAATAATAATTAAGAATCCAACAATAATTACGAATAATCCACTCAACCAACAATAACTACGAATAATACATTAAACGATATGGCACATTCGTAACAAAACTAATAATAATTACGAATCTGTTCTCATGTTCTCACTTTAGGGGGTGTTCTCATAGGATCTATACTATATATATATATATATATATATATATATATATATATATATATATATATATATATATATATATATATATATATATATATATATATATATATATATATATATGCATACACATATATATATATATACATATATATATATATATGTATGGTGTGATTTGCAACAGATCTTAGCGTACTTCTAAATCCGTATTTGTTCATAATTCAATGAAACAAATCTCTATGAAAATATTATTACAATTTTATTAGTTTTTGATAATTTTTGTAAGTTACTCTTCTCCTACAAAATATGTATATATAATCACATTTTACCTTATAGCATGTTTACCAAACATTTTACTATTCACACCAAAAAAAAGCAAACATTTTATTATTGTAGTTCTAAAAAAATTATTATTTTAGTCTTCCTTTTTTTTAAATTATTGTTATTTTGTATGAATGGCGAAGATGACTTAAGTCAACCTGTAATTATTTGTATAAAAAACAGCTAATATGGAATAAGTCGTTGGTACAAACCCATATAGCATCAATGTTCAACAAACGCAAACGACCCATAGGTAGGTTAGACAAAGCATAATAACCTAAAGGAAAGGAAAATTTGTGAGATGCGAGGAAATTCAATGTTTGGCTATATAGAGGGTGGGACGTAGGTATATCCCGCTTCACAAGAATTTACGACCATTTCAGAATTGATCTTCACCTAGATATAATGATAACCCATGTATAAGCCCTATCGTACATAAACCCAGATGAAGATTGAACCCCTTGAGCCACTGTCCACAATGATCTCGTATAAGCCCGCTAGTAGAAGCCATGTTAACTTGTTTTTGAACAACCCCGTCGGTATTTAACTTAACTCTAAAATCAAAATAGACAGTAGACTTACCAAACCACACCTCATAAGGTGTTTTGCAGTTTATGCTAGTGCGAGGTCCGCGGTTTATCAAATAACATGTTATAGTCACTACTGTTTTTCAGAACCTCCTATCCAATTTTGCATTAAAGAGCATGCACCTTGCTCTCTCTAGTAGAGTATGATTCATCCTCTCAATTACACCGTTCTGTTATGGTGTATGTCTAAATGTACGATGACGAGCAATTCCAACATCCTTGCTGAACTGATCAAACTCAAACGAACAAAACTCCAAACCATTATCAATTCGCAACCTTTTGATCTTCTTCCCTAATTGATTGCCCAATAATATTTTTCACTCCTTAAAGTTATTGAAAGCTTCTCATTTGTGTTTCATGACAAATAGTCAAGTCATTCTTGAATAAGCATCAATGACAGTCAAGAAATACCTCTGACCTCCTAGAGATTCAACGCTAGCCGGAACACAACAAAGCGAATGGATGTAATCAAGTGTGCCTTTTGTCCTATAAATACCCTTTGGAAACTTGTTGCGGTGTAACTTCCTAAGGATATAATGCTCACATAACTCAAGGTTCGTGATCTTGTGACCACCAAGAAGATCGATCTTCCTTTTCCATAATCAGCATCCCCCTTTCACCCATATGACCAAGTCTCATATGCCATAACTTAGTCATATTATCCTTGTGAACCTTTGAAGATGCAACATAAACAGACCCAGAGAAAGTACAACCCTCCAATAAATATAAAAGTGCCCCTCTTTACACCTTTTAAAATAGCATCAGAACCCTTACAAACTTTCAAAACTCCACCCTCACCTTTGAAACAAAACCTCTTATTATCCAGTATACTCAAGGATATTAGATTCTTAGTAATAAGTGGAACATGTCTTACCTCGTTCGATGTACAAAATCTACCTTCACGTGTCCTGATTTTAATCAAGCCAATTCCAACCGTCTTGTAATCAAAACTTTTGGTCATGAAAATATTGCCACCATCTACCTGCTTATAACTTTTGAACCTCTTTTTGTTAGGACATATGTGATAGGAAGCTCCGGAATCAAGAACTCACACATCAACATAACAAGTGTGTCCACCAACAACCAAAGCTATATCCTCATCTGATTTAAAATCATCTTCTATAACAGTTGCAGAACCATAATCCTACAATTTCTTCTTCTGAGGAAATTCTTTCTTCCAATGCCCTTTCTCCTTACAATAGTTGTAGACATCATTTGACTTAGGACCTTTTAAAAAAGACGACTTCTTGTCCTCCTTTCATGATTTTTCTTGTCCCTTGCCTCCACTTGTGTACAAGTCAGATGTCTGATTGTCCTTACCTACACCACTTTCGTCCACCTTGTGGTATAGTTCTCTTGTATGAAGGAAAAACCTGACGTCTTCCAGGGTAATAATATCTTTTCCAACAACGAATGACCGAACAAAGTTTTCAAATGATGATGGCAAAGATACCAAAAGAATCAAAGAAACATCATCGTCCTCAATCTTAACATCAATATTATAAAAATCTAGACGAATTGTATTCAAGTGATTTAATTGTTCACGAAGTTGCGTACCTTCCTACATTTCGCATGTTGAACAAACGTTGCTTTAGAAGCAACTTGTTGGTGAGAGATTTTGCCATGTAAAGACTCTCCAACTTCAACCACATTTTAGTTGTGTTATCCTAATCCAAAACTTCGCATAAGACATCATTTGGAGGACATAACATGATGGTCAAATGCGCCTTATCCTCCTGTCATCTCAACAACATCGTCCTTCCCCTTGTCGGATTCCTTCCTTGACAATGGCCCCCTATGCCTTTTTGTTTCAAGAACGCTTTCATCTTGATCTCCCACATATCGAAACTATTCCTCTTTGTGAACTCGTCAATCTTCGTATTGAAAGAAGATATCTTTCTCCTAGATTACAAAAAAAAAACAAAAAGAACCAAACCTCCGACACTAGTTTGTTGTGTAGAATTACTGAGAAAGAACATAATTCAACAAACAAAAGAGATGACACACATAAATTTATAGTGGTTCATCCAATAATGGCTACATCCACTTTCCAAAGAGGTTTTATTGAGGAGTTACAGAATACATGTGAAAATAAGATAACCAGATTAATTTGGAGACAGAGGGAAATGCTACAATATATAGAGTAACAAAATCCTACTCATGAACGGCCTGGCTCGTCAGTGTTGGCCAGAAGCGACTGTTCGGCATCTACCACCATTATCTTCAGACCATAATCCACTGCTTCTCCGTCTTGTTCTGAGTAGAAAAGTGAATCACGAAAGGCGCCCTTTTCGGTTTGAATCTGCATGGACTACTCATCCGGAATACAAGAAAGTTGTGAATGATAACTGGATCAATCATGATAATAGTCTCTGCAGGGCTCTTTCCTCTCTCAAGGACATATTATTACGATGGAATATTACTTCATTTGGTCGAATTGAAGTGAAGAAAAAAGCGCTTATTCAAAGACTGACGGAAGTACAGTCTGAAATAGAAAAGAATCTCTCACAGGGTCTTATTGATTTACACTCTTCTCTCTAACTCGAATTTGAGGAAATTCTGGATCAGGAAGAACTTCTATGGCAGCAGAAAGCTAGGGATAAATTCATTATTGAAGGAGATAGGAATACCACCTTTTTTCATATCAGTACGCTAATTCGGAGGAGAGCTAACCGAGTCGAGTGCATAAAGAATGATGAGGGGGTGTGGATTTCTGGAAGTAATTTGCTGCGAGTTAATGCTCAGGATTATTACAAGAAGCTCTTTACGGCTGAATTGACGCAAGTCCGGAATGAGGGTACCTTTCTCGCTAATTATCCTCCGCTTGATCCAGGTGATACTGCATTTCTTTGTAGATCATTCTCTATACAAGAAATCACCAAATGCATATTCAGTATGGCCCCCACTAAGGCTCATGGTAGAGACGGATTCAGTGCCGTGTTCTATCACAAATCTTGGGAGACGGTCGGACCTACTGTATTGAGTTTCGTTAACAAATTCTTCGAAACCGGAGTGTTTCCGGATGGGGTCAACAACACTCTCATTTCTTTGATTCCTAAGTGTAACAGTCCGGAACATATGTCTAAGTTCAGACCAATCGGGTTATGTAACGTTAGATATAAGCTTATCTCGAAGTTGCTCGTTTCTCGTCTTCAACCGCTCATGAATAAGTTGGTGAGCCCTTTACAGAGTAGTTTTATTCCCGGACACATGATAGAAGACAATGTGGTAATTGTTCAAGAATTGATCCATTCAATTGTGAGGAAATCAACCGGGAAGAGGTGGATGGCAATAAAAATAGACCTGGAGAAAGCCTACGACAGACTGGATTGGGGTTTTATTGAGGAGACATGTGTTCTGATGGGTCTTCCGGAGTCTTGGAGAGGGTGGATTTCTGCATGCATCAGGTCTCACTCCATGTCGGTCTTATGGGACGGGGAAATGTCTGACGGGTTCGTCCCATCAAGAGGCGTAAGACAAGGAGATCCTATTTCTCCCTATATCTTCGTTTTGTGCCTGGAGAGGCTCAGTCATGCTATCCATCAACTTGTGGATAGTAAGAAGTGGTCACCAATATTAATCACTAGAGATGGTCCGGCATTCTCACATATTTTTTTTGCAGACGACATCGTTCTATTTGCTGAAGCTTCCACGGAGAGTATTACCGTTATTAACAATTGCCTTACGGAGTTCTGTCGCGCCTCGGGGCTCAAGGTTAGTAGCGTTAAATCACAAATTATGGTGTCTCCCAACGTAGATGATGATCAAAAAAAGGCTATCTCGGACATTTCGGGATTCCCTGTGGTGAATGATTTTGGTAAATATTTGGGATTTCCAATGCTGCACACTCGGTTGAGTAAGGGAGACTTCGACTTTCTCGTGGAAAAAACAAAGAAGAGATTAGCATCTTGGAAGGGCAGGGTTCTGAGTTTTGCGGCCAGACTTACTCTCGTTAAGTCCGTTCTTTGCTCCTTCCCTTCATACATTATGCGAGTGGTGAAGCTTCCGGCTTCTATTTGCAATGAACTTGATAGATTGTGTCGATCTTTTTTGTGGGGAGACAGTCCTTCAAAGAACCGTATCCATCTCGTGGCTTGGGATGACATCTGTCGACCGGTTTCAAATGGGGGGCTTGGGATCCGCAATGCCTCAACTGCTAATGTTACTGCGATTGGAAAGCTTGCCTGGAGATTTACCGAAAACAAGCTGTCTCCATGGGCCTCATTATTAGCTCATAAGTACAGGTTGTTTGACAATAGAAAATTCATGGACAGCAGCCCTTCCATCCGTGGTTCGTATATTCTGAAGGGGTTGATCTGGGCTAAATGTAAAGTGCTTCTTCCCGGGGTGAAATGGGTGGTGTTCAATGGGTTACATACTCGATTTTGGACGGACGTTTGGTGTGGTGACGTCTCCTTTGTTAGCGCAGGATTGCATATCCCGGGTGGGGCTGATTCGACTGATTGTGTTAGAAGGTACTGGCGCGACGGTGCTGGATGGGACTGGAACTTGATTGGTAATTCCTTACCAACGCATATCCTTGTACTTATCGCTGGAGTCGTCATCAACGATCATTCATTTTCCGGAGATTGTCTAAGTTGGAAGGTCACATCGAACGGTCATTATACTATGTCGTCGGCATACAGATTCTGCGTTAACACTGATTCTCTGGATCACCAAGGTAACACTATCTTTAGCCGGATTTGGGAGATCGAGGTGCCGGAAAGAATTAGGGCATTTCTGTGGCTCGTTGCCCATAATCGACTGCTGACTAATGCCGAACGCGCAAGGAGACACATGGCTACCAACAGTTATTGCAACAGCTGCTCGGATACTCCAGAGACAATGTTACATATCTTCAGGGATTGCCCCAATTCGGCTAGTCTGTGGTCCGAACTCCTGACGGAGGATCATGCTGCAGCGTTTTATACGGATAATGTGAATGAATGGCTACTAATCAACCTGGAGCGCAAGGACCTTATCTCATTGAACCTCCCTTGGAACATTTGCTTCGCAGTGGCCCTTTGGTGGTGCTAGAAGTGGCGGAACGATAACGTCTTTCGTAACTCTCCTGGGCCTATTAACAGATGCGCTTGGATCGAAGTTTATGGTAAGTCCATTACTACTGCGAAAGTCAACTTGAGGACTAAGCAGGTCAGGAATATGCAGGACGTGGACATCTGTTGGAGTGCTCCTAAGGAGGGGTGGGTCAAGCTTAACACGGACGGGTCGGTTAAGAGGGCTATTGGGAGCGCAGCTTCAGGTGGACTACTTAGAGACATCCATGGGCAGTGGCTGTGCGGTTTTATGTCAAACGTTGGACCTTGTTCTGTCCCAAAGGCGGAACTGTGGGGACTATTTATGGGTCTTAGATTGGCTTGGGATAAGGGAATCCGCAAACTCGAAGTTGAGATTGATTCTGAGCTTGTCATTAATCTAGTTAACCGCTCCGTCCCACCTTATCACCCCCTATTCAGTCTGGTATCAAGTTGCCAAGGCTTCTTACGTAGGGACTGACTTGTCCAGCTCCGTCATGCCTTCCGGGAATCAAATTTAGCAGCAGATCACCTTGCTAATTTGGCTTCCTCTTTTGCACTAGGTTACTTTTACATTCAAAACCCTCCTGGTTCTTTGGTTCAAATTTTGAAGAACGATGCCCGCGGAGTAGCGACCCGCCGGTCTATTTGTTGTTAGCTGTTCAATTCTCAATAAATTGCGGAGGCTAATATAGTCGACCGCATTCAATACCAAAAAAAAAAAAAATTAGTTCATGAGAATTGACGAGGATTACTTTATTCAAAAAACCTAAAATGACCCTTGTTTCGTGTTGTGTTAGACATAATTGTCTAGAATAGCCGAGCATTAACGAGACTTAAGTTTTTCTTTATAAAGACGAAGAAGATCACAGGCGAAAGATCAGATGATACAAAACACAGTCAAGACTTTTATCCTTGGTTCACATCATAATTGCTTCTAACCATATACGTGCTTATCATCAATTTTACAAATTTCACACATTCCCTTGTATTTGATCAATCTTCGTTCATATACATTTTTCTTCTTACTATACATATTATGATTCAGTCTCTTTGAATGCCTTCTCCGTTATCGAACTCTAAAGATCATGCCTTGTACTCTTACTTTACAAGTCATTTTCATTTTCTGAGCTTTAGACTTTTTTAGACAAGACACTAAAAAAGGTATACTATAAGCATAGAGAAATATAATTGCTTTTTTCTTCATTTAACTATTTATCATTATGAAAATTCAACAAGGATTCAACCGGCGATATGATTTTGGTTTGGGTGGAGATGATCTAAGATGCTAGTCGATTGGCTATCTTTTTGAAAGGATAAAGTTTAAATGAAAATTATAATGTGAATGTAGGTAGTCAACTTAGTCATGATTCGACTTCATTCGAAAGGTAGTAGAAGTAGTGCTTCGTTGAAACCAAGCCATTCAATCATTATTTGCATGTGCCAAGTTCTCACTATTCTACCTTGATTTAATTTGGATATATATATATATCATGTTTCCCACTTCCTTGAATAATCTATACTTGATTATCTTATATACTTGTTTAGATCTAGCTAGGTAGATAGTCAATGCTATAAGTTTTGGCATTATTATTATGTCAAATCAAACTTCTTAGGTGACGAGACTGTGATATTTATATATATGTTTTGATTAATCTTTTATTTGTATGATATTGTAAATGTTTTCATGCTACACAGACGTAAGTTTTATTTCTAGTTATTGTATATGTTAATTAAATGTTTGTTATAGTTTATATTATGTTAGTTTTTAAAACCTATATAAATAAAATAAAATAAAATATTTTTCCGTGACAATATAGCAAGATTAAGTTATTACTGAAAGATTACTTAGTCGTGTGTTTCCAGGTGCGTCTCAATGATTTCGGAGGTCCCGTGCCAAAAAAAAAATTAGATGCCTTTACAAAACTTAAAACGATATTACAAAGTTTTTTTTAAATAATAGTATTTCATAAACTACATTATATGCTAAAAATAATTTAATAAAATTAAATAAATAGAAGAATTAAACACAAAAAGTAATACAAGTAAATAAAAAATAAATAAAATCAATATTATTAATAGTGAACTGATTTTAGTTAAAAAATAAAAAATATAATAAAGTGTTGAGACCCCAAAGAGTCGAACCCGGGATCTTTTAGTCCAAAAAAATTCAATAATACATATTTACCAGTTGGGCCAGCATTACAAGTAATACATTGTTACTTTTCACTAGAGTATAATGGACTGATAGATGCCCACAAAATTTTGGGGCCCTGTTCAGTAGAACAGGCCGCACCGGTCATTGGTCCGGGCCTGTGTGTTCCTCTTTATATGTTGGATGAACGTGTAGATACATGTTCGACGAAATACGTTTATGAATTTTTTTGTGTTGAGTGAGACTTTCAGATAGGAATAAGAAGCGTTGTGAGCCATCAGATGAGTTCCAAATCAATGGCTCTAACAAAAGATTTCATTAATGACATTTTGGTAATTACAACAAATCTGGAAAATCAAATCAAAGATTGATTAAATAAAAATGGTGAAATCAAAGAGAATACAAGACGGTTCAAGTATTGTTTCTTCGAATTTTTACTCTTATCAAATCCCCAATATCAATCATCCAATTCTTTCGAAGTATCATAATCTAAAATAAACACGTCATCGCCAATATTGACAAATCAACTAGGCTTTTAAAATTAATTTATCAAACTCATTTGATATTCTCAAACCAAAGGCAATATCAATACACTTTTCATAAACTTTCAATAACACTCATCGCCAATATTGACAAATCAACTCAAGTCACGTATTCTCGAAGGCTTTCAAAATTAATTTATCAAACTCATTTCATATTCTCAAACCAAGGGCAGTATCAATACACTTTTCATAAACTTTCAATAATACTTATCTTTAAACATCACAATTTATATATATCATAAGTATCAAACCAAAAATCTTCAAAACGTCAAAACATGCATGTAACGAGATAATGACTTAAACTTAATCATGCTCATATAAAAATCTCACAAGTACTTACCTCGATAAAATCTTACTCAACAACTTAAAGCCAAAACGACAACGTCGACAAACTTGGCAAACAACCTAAACAAGTAAATAACACTCAATCAACATATATATATATATATATCCGGTTCGGGTGAGGAGGACTCTTGCAGATAGGAATAAGGAGCCGGGGTGGTGACATGTGGCATGCCACATCACCGTTTTTTTTTCTCCAGATTTTCTTTTTTTAAATAAAAATTGGTGTTCATATTTTTATAAGTATGTGTTCATTTTTAAAAGAGTCGTTCATATTTTATCAATAAATGTTCATTGTTTCCAACACTAACTGTTCATTTTTTTAACATTAATTGTTCATTTTTGTATTTTTTTAAAACATTTGTTCGGATTTTTTTTGAAAATTATGCTATTCTTTCAAATCGTGTTAATAAAATATGATGTTCATTTTTTTACAAGTATGTATTCATTTTTTTTTAATTTATGGTGTTTATAATATGCTATTCATTTTTTTTTGAAAATTATACTTTTCTTTAAAATTGTGTTTATAATATTCAGAGATCGATTACATAAAAAATTGTGAAATCAAATAGAATACAAGACGATTCAGGTTTTGTTTCCTCGAATTTCTACTCTCACTGTTTAGATTTTCATTCTTAAGGTTTATATTTCATTATGATTGATGTTTTGAAATCAAATTTGTTTGAATCATTTTGTGTTTGATCAGTTTGATTGAAAAAATACATGTATATACATATGTTGAGTTGGTTTTAATAGCTCCAATTGAAAAATCTATATGCTTCTTTTAGTGTGCACGCAATCTGTTCGGCAAAATGCCTTATAGAAAAATAGTTTATAATATTTACAAGAACAATGACATAAAAAAGTATGAACACTGACGAATAAAAAACATGAACAATGACGTATAAAAGTATGAACATTGATGACTTATCTATAACTTTGACACATACATAACATATTATGATCATCTTTTAACGTTTTGTGAGAGTTTTTTTTTTTATTTTCTGTGGTTATATACTGTAAATGAACATCTATGCATTATAAAATGAACACAAAAGAGTAAATGGACATGACATTTTGATGAATAAAAATACTATGAACACCAATGTATAAAAACATGAACAATGACATATAAAAGTATGAACACCGATGACTATTTTGAACGTAAGGGTATTTTTTCAGATTTTAAGTTAATTTACAAAAATGCCATTAATGATGAGCGTGTGAGAGCCCTTGATTTAAATTCATTCAATGACTTACAACTCTCCTAATTTCTATCTACAAGCTCTCTCCTCACTTGAACTAAAACATATATATATATATATATATATATATATATATATATATATATATATATATATATATATATATATATATATATATATATATATATATATTAGTTCAAGTGAGGAGAGAGCTTGTAGATAGGAATTAGAAGTTTAAGCCCTTTGTGAAAATACAAAGTTTTGCTAAAAACTATAAATATTTTTTCCAGGTTATTTATGCAAAAACAAAAAACATGAGCCATTTACGTAATTAAATTTTTGGGTCAATATCTTCAAATAACAAACCGAGGGCAAACTTTAACTCAGAAATATGGGCTGAAAACGTAAATATAACTTTGGGTGGTTTTGTGCAATATACCCTTATAAACGGGGTCCGATTGTAATTAAAGGAAAACCTGGATGGGCTTTGTAGGCGTCATTCGCGGCGCTTGCATGGGCGGTAGTGGTGCTCCTCGACATCCCAGAGCAGGGGCTTCACGGTAGTGGCGACAACGGCGTCTTCCCGGCGGTGTGGTGGTGGTTATTGGTGGCGACAAAAAAAGTGGGGGAGAGGTGGAGAGCACGCTGTATGGGCTCCCTCTAGTGGCACTGGCTTATGTCGACATGATCGAGGGAGTTGCCGGTGAGGGAGATGGCGAGGAGACTGTGCTTCCGGTGGAAGAGATGCATATGGGGGTGGGGGAACCTCAAGGGGGCTAAGAAGGAGGTGATGGTTCAACAAAGAGGGGAGTAGAGGTTCACGGGGAGAGATGGAAGGAGAAGAGGTAAGCTATAACCAAGAGGATTGGGGAGGTGGTGACTATTGACAGTTTGAGCGGTAAAGAAGTGAAGAGGTGAAGTGTGGGGAATTGAAGAGAGAGTTGTTTGCTGACTGTTGCAGGTGTGTTGGAGGATCTTACAATAGAATAGGAGAATTTATTCACATTCTCACATGATATCAGGATTCCCTTTCCTCTAAACCACCTTCCGGGTTTTTTTTTCCGGCGAATAAACCCTAGTTCGCTCTCCAACGTCTGTGTCGAGCTTTTCTCCACCATTCTGCTCTCGGGATATCAAATATCAAGAACAACATTGCCCTCGTTCTCGATCATGACACTCCGTATGCTTCTTGGGTTACCTTGTTTCGTGTCACTCCGAAAGCTCATAATGCTCTCGATCACATCGATGACAAGGTTCCCAAACCTACGGACATTGATGATTTGTTATGGCTTCAAGTTGACGTTGTTGTCCTCCAATGGATCTACAATACTATTTCGTAGGACATCCTTTTGCAAATTCTCGACCCTAATGATACAACCCTTCAAGCTTGGAATCGAGTCAAGGATATATTTCAGGACAACAAAAACAACCGTGCCGTCTACCTCAAACATGAATTCTCAAATTGTAAGTTATTTGGATTTTCTTCCATCAATGCTTACTGTTTACAACTCAACTCTTTAGCGGATCAACTCAAAGGCGTTGGTTCACCAGGTCCTGAAATCCGTCTTGTTCTTCAACTCATTTCGGGTCTACCCGCTGAATATAACGCCGCGGCGTGTTTTATTCAACAAACTGATCCACTTCCGTCCTTCATCAAGACTCGCTTTTAGTTGCAACTCGAGAAGACCCGAATGACGTCTCAATCCGCATCCGGGTCGTCAACCACAACCCTTATTTCCGACAACCGCAGTCCCACCAACAACTCACCGGCGCAGTCTTCGGCCGGTTCATCTCCAGTAGCGTCGGACCGGAACCAGCAACGGCGCGGTCGGGTTCGGAGGGGTCGACAGCGTGCTCCTGACGGCGGCTCTCCTCACGGTTGGATACCCTTGTCGTAGCCCACTGCCCAATTACCAACCGGTTCATCTTCTCCAACCTGGTTTCCAACCGGCCCAGTTCCCAGTCAGCCCACCTGCCCCTATCCACAGCAGCACTTTCAGCATAGCTTACTTGGGTCAGGCCCACAGTACCCGATCCAACAGGCCGATCTGGCTTTTGATTTTTTGGCCCAATTTACCTTAGCGCCTATCCCCCTCACTCTTCACTCTTCCCACCTACCCATAAATGCTCCCCCACTGTTCGTCTAGCCCATACAAATTTCAACCCGACCCCATACCTGAAGTCAATCCGGAATTGTCAAGCCAAACCGATATTTGATGATCTATCGGTCTCCACCCCTACCTTATCCCGAACTATCTCTCTCATCCCCAAATCTCACAATGTAGCCCACTAAGACCCATACTGGACTGTTTCCATGCTCGGCGAATATCGAGTCCTTATGCGAAATAAGACTTGGGCACTTGTTCCTCGTCCACATGATGCTAATATTGTGAGATGAATGTGGATTTTTCGACATAAGTACAAGTATGATGGTTCCCTTGAAAGGTACAAAGCTCCTTTGGTTGCCAAACGCTGCTCTCAACATATTGGCATTGATTGCGATGAAACGTTCAGTCCGGTGGTTAAACCGGCCACTATCAGGACAGTTCTCAACACTACCATATCTCGTTCTTGGTCTATTCATTAGCTGGTCGTTCAAAATGCCTTCCTACATGGGCATCTGAACGAAACTGTATACATGTTCCAACCTTCATGCTTCCGTGATTCCGCTCGCCCAAACCATGTTTGTCTTCTACAAAAGTCTCTCTACGGTCTCAAACAGGCTCTCCACGTTTGGTTTCAACGTTTTGCAGGCTTATTCAATCGCATTGGGTTTATCGGAAGTAAGAGTGGCTCATCTCTTTTTATTTATCATCAAAGATCCGACATAGTTTATCTACTTCTGTATGTCGATGACATAATCCTTACTGCCTCTTATGACATTTTGCGCAAGCAACTGATAAAGCTTATGAGTAAGGAATTTGCTCTTAAAAGACTTAGGCCCTCTATCCTATTTCTTGGACATATATGTTCGTCGGACATCTTCCGGTTTTTTCTTATTCCAGGATAAATATGCTCGCGAGATTATTGAACGAGCAAAGATGACTAACTGCAAACAATCTGCAACGTATGTTGAGACGTCTGTCAAGTTAAGTGCCTCCTCTAGTCTAGCTATTAGTGATATGAAGCTTTACCGGAGTTTGGCTGGGGCGCTTCAATACTTGACTTTCACACGCCTGACATCAGTTATGCAGTACAACAAGTGTGCCTTTTCATGCATGATCCCAGGAGAGCTCCCTATCATGCTCTCAAGCGTATCATCCACTATGTCTCTGGCACGTCATCGTTAGGTATCACCATTTCTCCTTATCCGAAATCTAACCTCATTGCATATACAAATGCCGAATGGGCCGGTTGTCCTGATACACGACGGTCCACCTCCGGTTACTATGTCTTCTTCAATGACACTCTAATCTCGCGGTCTTTCAAAATGCAATATGTGGTTTCCCGGTCAAGTGCAGAGGCAGGGTATAAAGGAGTTGCCAACGTTGTCTTTGAGTGTTCATGGCTCCACAATCTTTTGCTTGGGCTACATTGCTCCCTTGCCAAGGCATATATTGTCTACACTAACAACATCTTTGCTACTTATCTTGCCAGCAACCCGGTTCAATACCAACGAACCAAGCATATTGAGATTGACATTCACTTTGTCAAAGATAAGGTTGCCAGCATTCACGTTCGAGTTCTTCACGTACCTTCAGCGTTTCAGTATGCAGACATATTTACGAAGGGCCTTCCAAGAAAATTGTTTCTTGATTATAGATCCAGTCTTAGTGTAATGCCTCCTCTAGTTTCGACTATGGGGGTATGATAGTATATGCAAATATTTTAAATAGAGGGTTGCCCTATGTAATTATGTAAATACGTTTTTGTTATTAATATGACCCATTAGTCGATGGAAACCCCCAGAGAAATTTATTCATATTCTCATAGTGAAGGCTTGGTGTGTATGGAGTTGTAAGAGAGTCACGGTGAGAGGAGAGTGAGCAAGGAGAAGGGAAAGTAGGCAGTGAGGAGTTGAGGAGAGGAGAGCTTGCTCAGATGAATAATGGAGAAAAGAGAAGGAAAGGAGAAAAGAGAGATGTTGGAAGGGAGACGAGGGAGTAGGACTGAGTTGTAGAGGGTGAAGGTTGCCAGGCTAGAGATTTAGCTGCAAGGGGCTAGGGGTGAGGGGGAAAAGAGGTGAATATGTAGAGACCGGTGAGGTGTAGAGGGTACAAGAGGCTAGGGGAGTAAGTGACCAAGAGGTATGGCGGCAACGCAACATGACTAGGAGGAGGCTACAACAGCTAGGAGTTGCATAGAAGGTTAGTTTGGACGGCAACATTCACTATTGGTGGCAGATGTCGTCGAGAGTGCCGGGGAGAGGGGAGATGGTGCTAGGCGACATCAGATGGCGTGTTGAGGGTGCTAGGGAGAGAAACGATGGTGTCAGGCGGCACCAGATGACATGGTGGAGGAGGCGCTCGTTCCAGACGACACCAGATGGCGAGGCTGGTGCCTGGAGGTGAAGGAGGAAAAAGAAAGAAAAGAAAAAAAGAAAAAAAGAAAATGGGGATTTTTTTTAGAAAAAAGCTCGATAAAATATCCGGAACGGATGTTTTGGATCGGAACGTTTTTCAAGCTTTTTCGTAAAGATAGTTACGAATATATATATATATATATATATATATATATATATATATATATATATATATATATATATATATATATATATATATATATATATATAGAGAGAGAGAGAGAGAGAGAGAGAGAGAGAGAGAGTATAGATCCTATGAGAACACCCCCTACCGTGAGAACATGAGAACAGATTCGTAATTATTATTAGTTTTGTTACGAATGTGTCATATCATTTAATGTATTATTCGTAGTTATTGTTGGTTGAGTGGATTATTCGTAGTTATTTTTGATATATATATATATATATATATATATATATATATATATATATATATATATATATATATATATATATATATATATATATATATATATACTCGTAAAGTATCTTTTACGGTTTAAAATACACTCGTAAAATATTTAAAATAATAATAAAATACGGAGAAAAATCATATTTATATAAAACACAACTTATATTAGGGGCGTTTCAATACATAAGTGAACTCTACTATCACACGCACATACATTATGTGCACTTTACTCACACACATGTGCACTCTACTCTAACATATGTAGGTGCACTTTGTTGTCACGTGCATATTTACTCTACTCTCACATCCATATGCACTCTACTATAACTTACATAGGTGCACTCTACAATCACACACATGTGCAAAATGCACTCTAGTCTCACACACAGGTGTAGTTTGTTCTCACCCACATACTCAATCTACTCCCTAATATATGAAGTATACTCGATCACATATGTCAACTATACTATCACACACATGTTCATTATACTCACACACATGCATTATACTTCCGTACGTAGGTGAACTCTATTATACCATAAATAGACACACTCTACATCACACATGCACTTTATTCTCACACATAGGTTCACTTTAATCAGACACATGTGCACCCTACTATCACACATGTTTATTACACTCTCACACATAGGTATAGACTACTATCTTATACTGCTCACTCTACTCACACGCACACACACTTAACTCTACTTTTACACATATGTGCATTATACTCTAACACATGTGTGCACTCTACTATAATACGTGAAAAGTTTCAGTAAAATTATATTAAAAATACATTTTTTTAAAAAATATTTAAAAAAATGGCATATGCTAGGCATTATTTTCAATAATAACATGATTTAAATAATAAAATTAAAAATATATGACTAAAATATATTCTTATTTCCTTAGTAATATATGTTCTCATGATAATACATTTCTATAATATTAATTAGCATATTTATTTATTTAAGATTGGATTATATGTTTAAAAAATTCTTGAAAAGTGCACCAATTAAATGGATAATATCTTCAGACGATGACTTTACTGATAAATTTACTAACCGTCATTCTCTTATAATTAAATTAATCACTTGAAAACTTGAGAGTACCAAGAGAAATTTTAAAAATTTATGAATACCAAGAAAAAAATTTCAAACTTTAAAGATACAGGAGGAAAAATTACTTTTTTATAACCATATTAATCACTTAAAAATTAATTTTAACCAGGTAAATGTAACTAGTTTCTATAAAATCCATACCAACTTACTAATTTTCATTATATTACTTTCATATGAAATAAGCATCACACAACCAATGGTTAATTATCCGATAAACAGAACCATATGGATGGTTATAAACCCGATAAAATGAGGTTAAAATTTGGGTGATGGTCCGGTTGTGGTTTCGGGTGTAGGTTATTAAAAATCATCCCCGGCCCACCAAACGACCCGGTGTTCACCCTAGGTTTACCCGACACGTTAGTTAAAAAAACTCGAATTACTACTCTCCTTCTAAATTAAGCCCTAAATTCCTAAACCGAAATATTCCTTCACTTTCTAAGATCACAAGTTTGAGCGTTTTTCAAATCCAAGGAATTGATCGAAGATGAATGCCGATCAAGTTGAATATCTATATAAAACAATTCGATTTCTAATTTACAAACTTAGTTTCAAGCTAATGATGTTTTGGATTTTAAGGAGACGTGTAATTTTGAATTATCAGTAAGCCACTTGTGTATAATCGAGTTATCGAATTACTGTATTATTTTATATCTGATTATTTGTTTTGAAAGTCGCTTAAATTTTAGGACAAACCCGAAAAAACCAGACTCACTCGATCACTTGCGGTTATAATTTAGGGTGAAGGGTTCCTTGAATGGGTGATAATTCCGTGAACGATTTCTTACTATCAATCGGTTAATTAAAGTGATACAACCATCAATTACCGGACGCATTTTCATCTCTTATACAAAATTCGTTTGCCCTTCAATAATTTCTATTCAAGACATTTTCCATAAACCGGCCCAGATAGCCTTCTATGGGTCCGGCTCATAAATCTTTGAGGAAACCCGGCCCAATAGCATATTTCAATTTGGCAGTTGACATAGAAGCCGGCCGATTCCCCAGTTCCTCCAACCATCAAACTCACTGCACTTCTTCACAGAGACGACTGGTCAAATGGCGGGCGCTTTGAGAAGGGCGGTTCTAGGGCACCTGAGAGTTCCAATCGGAGCTCCTATTAGCTTCCATGGATCGGAGAAGAAGCTGGCTGCTCCCTTCTTCCTCCGCCTCATGTCTTCTCACGATGACCACATCACCAAAGAAGAAGTCGTCCAGAGAGTCCTGTCCGTCATCAAGGACTTTCCCAAAGTTGATCCTTCCAAGGTCTCTCCTGTTCTTTTAATTCTCCTGAATGTGGTTGATTTCTTATTGATTTAGGTTTCATATTTTGTTTGGATCGGAGAATGGAATTTAGGGTTAGGGTTTTTGGACTCTACTTATGGGGATAGATTGCGTGATCAGATATATTGGTGGATTGCATTGCCAATTTAGTATTCGGTGTTGATCAGATATATGTTGGTGGATAGCATTGAAATACGTAGTATTGGGTGTTGGAACACTACTTTAGGGATTATCTGTAGAGTGATCAGAAACTGGAGGATTTCTTAAAGATTGTTTGTTACCAAATACATATTATGTTGAACTATCCAAGTTAAGTGTCTGTCACTGATTTTGGATGTGAAATGGCAAAACAAAAACATAGGTTAATCCAGATCAACATCAAGCTATATGCATATCCAGCATATCTAATTAAGGCATATGTACAGAGAAATTGATATGGGAGCGTCTGCCCAAATGGGCCATGAACTACCCAGTTCAGACAGAATGTCATTGGCCAATCGGGCAAGTCAAAGGCAAGGCCTAAAAAAAGTGAAGGCATATTATGTAATATGAAAACAGAAAAGGGTTTTTTTCAAGATGGTTCCTGAATGATCCGGTTACATTAATTGGTGTGACGTTCCTTGTTCAAGAAATATGTGAAGGAAAATATATTGTATGAACACACATCGTGCTATGTGATTACTGACTGCAGAGTTTTCTTTGGCTGGTTGATAGATCACCACTCTAGTGAATGGTAAATCATGAATCATGATACTATATATTTGTGGAAAATGTTACAAAACGTTGTCTGTTTGAAGCATGTCTGTTGTTGTATTGTTGAGATGTTTGCCTTGACCATATATTATGTATATGTGTTACTTCTGGTCAAATATTATCATTTTTATGGTGGCTGAGCTCAAACATAAAAAAAACTCTTCTCCTGTTAGAGACTTCATAAGCTTTTCAGCTGACACTCTCTTCATTGATGCGTGTGCGAGTTCAGCCTGTGAAATGTTCAGGTGTATGGGGAGTATCATCGTTGATTCTATGTTGTAGCAACACGTAATGTTATTTGTTTTGTCATATTATTTGCAGGTAACAACTGATGTTCATTTCCAGAAAGATTTGGGTTTAGATAGCTTGGACAATGTTGAGATTGTAATGGCCTTGGAGGAGGAATTCAAGTTGGAGATTCCAGACCTTGAAGCTGATAAAATTGATTCTACAAAACTTGCCATTGAGTACGTCTACAGCCATCCCATGTCTAGTTAAACACAACGGGACCAAACTATTTGGATATTCCCATTTTCCATAATTTTGAGCTTGTTGAATGGGTGTGGAAGGCATCTTTGTGTTATCGTAGTCAATGGACAATAATCTCTCTTTGTGAGTTGGCCCTAAGAACATCATCGAATTTGTGGGTTGTACCACTTAGTTTTACATGTATACTTCGACTCTTGTTCATTGATCTTATGGGGAACCCTCCTTTATAAATGCACAAGTGTCTTTTGAACTCACTGTAATTTATTTGTTCTTTTGTTATGATCACCTAAGAATCCTGTGACTTCCACAGACTCGAATAGGGTATACACATATTTCTTTGGGATGATAGCCGGAAGCTTGCATGACAAATGAATGTTTACTAAACTTAGGGGTTGATACCTTGTTATGCCAATTGACTAAATCGATAGGCGCTATTGACCACTTTTTTGCCAGTATCCCAACCCCTTTAGTAGTAGTCAAGCACCATTCGAAAAAAGAAAGAGTAGCAATGTAGTGGAAGAGTAGCAATGAAGTGGTAATAGCAAGGGCGGTAAAATAAGGCAAGCTTGGCTCAGCTCGTGTTCAGATTGTCAAAAGTTCGGCTTCTTCTTCATTTTCTAAATGAGTTGAATTGACAAGTTCGGCTCCTTGTTCATTTTCTAAATGAGTTGAATTTGAACACATTTTAAAACTTGTATAAAATTTAGATTCGGCTCTTTTATAAGATGAGGTTGAATATATCAATGCTTAACTCGTATTAAACCCTAGTAGCGGCAAAACATCTGAAATTATGAGTTAAGAATAAAATATAAAATAGAGCTTAAAGGTTAAATGAATACATGAAAGCTAATAGAAAAACGTAAAGTTAAATAGTTTGATACCATAAAAGCAAACACAATGTTTAAAACATTTTTTTTTTTGAAGATAACGTATCCTAAACAAAATGAGTTTGCATAAACAAAACAAGTCAGGAGATTTCATGATTAGTGTATAAGATCGGTATGACAACGTGTGTTCATATCTATACGATCCAGTCTACCTTAATATGGTATAGAACAATTAACCTAATCGACACATTAGGATTAACATGTGGATTTCTAAGTGAGAACGAAATGTTAGACCCGTTTCCTCGAGCAGGCTTTAGATAAATAAAACTGAACTCCTATTTTGGCACTTATAAGCAAGAGATAAGGAACCACCAAAGCAAGCAAGAAAAGGTCTCGACACTTTCTTTGAGGGGGGACGAGTGGAAAAATGGCGAAGACCCAGATGGCAATGGACGCACAGTACTGGGACTTGAACCTAGCGAGCTCAAAGAACCTAGATGGGTGCGTGCGCGCCGTGCCAGGCGAGCCATTCCCATTGGACGGGGCTCGTGCGAGCCGGCTCCACAGAATCAAGCAACTCGCTCTTCTTCGCTATGGCTTTCCCTTGGGCCTCATTCCCTGTCTCTCCCCAGTTGATTCTCACAAGCAACTTGGTTCTCTCGCTCTCCAAGCTTTCCCCCTCAGGATTTCCATGGGCGACTGGTAAATGCCCCCACATTATTTCGTTCATTTAGTTTTGTGGTAAATTCCCCCACCATTATGCTTATTAGCATATACTATCACCTAATGTAAGAAATTCACATTGGTTAAGGGAAACTAATGAAGGTATAATGGTGTTTTGAATCTAAAAATAAACATGTAGGTGGGTATAAAGGATGTAATTGAAGAAATTGTCCCTAGAATTATATACCAAGGGAATTAGGAAATCATCTAAGCTAGTTGTGGAAATTGGCAACTGAAAACATTACATCACTAGCAACTTGCAGCCAGACGCCTTTGTCATTTAAGCTGCACTTGAAAAAACCAAGTGATTTTGGACATAGTACTAGTATGATAGTATCCTGTTAAATGAATGGATTATGTTATTCTTAATTGTTTGGAAGATGATCTCTGTCTCCCTAGCTTCTCAAATAGGACTTGAAATGTTGGGTTTCTGACAGAAAATTTCAGCATTACAGTTTGCACAACCAATGCACTGTTTCCACTTATCTTGCTTTGTTGGATTTTAGGTGGTTTGGAGTGGTAGGTCAGATTCGTCCAAAGAAACTGATCTCTAACTTAGTATCACAGTTGTCTGCTGGAAGTGTCTGGGATCTATCAACTTTCCAAACCCTAGGAAAAGATCTTACGGACAAGTCAATCTATTCAACGGGTTTATTTTCTGAGATCCCAGTGAGTGGCTCTTCGGCTTTGATCTTGAGCTCAGAAAAGCTTGGTGAGAGAAAAGGACGCCGGAACAAACTAGCGTACTATCACAAGGCAAGAATTGCTCCTAGTTACTAACATTTTACTCATCACAGTATCACACCATATTTTCATTCTTCAAATGTGATCTACCATTCTTTCTTAACAAATGCTTAACCCATGACATAGTCACATGACTGAAATTAGAAAGCAGCATTGATCAATTTTGATGTTGTTCTATTGGATAGTTAAGTCTTGGTGTTTATCGACCGAATTCCTTTAGATAATTTGAATAGTTTGGGCAACATGAATAACCTTATATTGGGGTCATTGTCTTTCAATTTGTTTGCCTCTACTGTAGTGGATCTGCTTCATCCTTTAGCTAGAATTAAGTGCTTTGACCACACGGCTGTTGTAATATTCAGATGATTTATGCTTCTATTTCCACAGAATATTATGGTTCTTTGTTTATCCATATTTTATTACGGGGTTACATATAGATAATATATAATAGCATGCACATTTATTTTTAATATTATGGCTCTTGCACCTAGTTACTAACTTTATACTCATCACAAACCATATTTTTGTTCTTGAAATGTGATCCGGCCCCAGTCTTATCAATGCCTAAAACTATGACCATTGATCCGTAACTAAAACTAGCGTCATCAATCAAATTCCCTTCCTCCTGATCGATAGTTTAATCTTGGTGCCTCATTGAACCAATTCTGTTGCTAATATAAAATTTTGGTCCACATGAAAATTTCATCTTGGTGTCTCGTTGATTTTTAGCATGGTAACTACCTCTAGGGTATTTGCCTTTTTACTCATCACTTAGCTAGAATAAGTGATTTTACCACGCATATCTAATATTTGTGATGATTTTTTGCTTCAATTCCTATAGGATGTTATGGTTCTTTGTTTATGCACATTTTATCATAGAGATTTTTAGAAAGTATAGAACATAACATATAACAGTTGAAAATTTTGTATGCAGTTTTCTGAACATGATGTTTCCTTGGAGGCAGCTTGGCCAGAGCTGTTCATTGATAACAAAGGAAAATATTGGAACGTTCCAGAATCAATCTCTTTAGATTTAGCATCTCTAGATTCTGAATCAGGATTTAAATATCGGCTTGGAATACATAAAAATAGTGGTAATCCACAAGCTGTAAACACCACAGACATAGATACTCCACCTTCTAGCTTAAAGCCTGGCTTGTGTGTCAAAGCTTCCATTTCGTATGAAAAGAGCAGAGACTTTTGGAGGGAAAAGGAAACAATTGATAATACTGTCATAAAGGCCAACAAAGATGCATTTTCGCAACTTGCCTATGATGAACGCCTCAAAGAGCCTCGTGCAACTTTATCTTCCATAATAGGTACATCTCTACGAATATGACTTTTTCAAATTAGTCCTTTTTTTGCTCGGTTCAATAAATGTGGTATATTTGTCCTTTGAAATTCAGCGTCGAATTTATGGCAGGTGGAACTTGTGAGGCTTGGTTTTGGGGTAACAAAAATCCTAAGTCAGGTGCTCAGATAAGGAGCCCCGTGTTTGTTGATTTATTTGGTTCACTGTGCTATACGTTTCAGCACGGGAAATTCAGGAAAAGATACGGGGACCTAACAAGGGTAGATGCTCGTCTGGATGTTTGTTCAGCTTCTGCTTTTGCCAACAGTTTGCTGAACATCTTTACAAATTCCTCAAACACTAGCCATGGAAATCCTCCATCTTTGCCTAGGCTCAGCATGATCCTTCAACAACAGGTTTTTATTCTGCTACCCTTTTAACTTTCACAGTTCAGTCTCAAACTTTATAGTAGAGAAAAGATATGATTGAATTGCAAATGTATGAATTACTCGAGGATGGGTACAGGTTGCAGGTCCTATTGTGTTTCGTGTTGACACAAAATACGCTTTGGACACGCCAAGTAATGGCGCGGTTAAGATTGAGGATATGATATGCAGTTTGAACTACTCGATGCGGGCTCTAGGGTCCGGGAAGGTGGTGGCATGGTATTCTCCGAAGAGAAAAGAGGGTATGATTGAATTGAGAATGTATGAATTTTAGTGCATCAGATGAGTGATTGTATTTGGCTAGTTAACAAGGCTAGAAATTTAATTTTCACTAGAATGACCAATAAAACTGAACACACATTCTCTTCGTTTGTACAACGTTATTTGACGACGACGAGGCTCATAGGATTCTTTGTTTATTGCTGGCATAGGACAATTTTTATTATCTTAATGGGCCTTGGCGTCTAGCAAATGGGCCCATTAAAACACGTTGATAGCTATTGGCCAACATTCTAAAACTACCCAACTAAGTGGCCCACCACAACAGCAACAGAATTCTCACGCATTTATGACCGGTTATGCAAGTTTAAAAATACATTTATACGTTATTTTTATGAATTTGAGTGTTAAAAATTTTATTTTGTGCCTATTGTTGAATTATTTGTAGAAATTTGGATAATCTGTTAAACCGTATACAAAACCTAATGCTCTCATAATTTAAGGGTATGTTTACTTGTAGTTTATTTGTATTTCATTTAGCTTATAAACCTTGAGTTTTATTTTAGTACGTGTTTACCTATGGATTGATTTATTTCTATAAGAGTTTATTTGAGTTTATTTGAGTTTATAAACCACTCAAAAATAAACTTTTCAAACCAAGATTATTTTTGCTTGCATGTGTTTATTTTTGTTTAAAATCCGATTTTGGCCTTCTGATTTTCCATGCCGATATTATTTGTTTATCTCTAGGTTTTTAACGTTATTGTTCGGTTCTTTTATGGACATGAGAGTCTTATAACCTTGTACAATCGAACACCACCTAGAGAAAGCGGAAAATCAATGGTCGATGTTACTTCGATGGCTCTAAGGAAAAACAATCACAAATACAACCGATTTTTCTGCTTATACATTATAAAAGAGTGACGATCCAAACTATGCAATGAAGAAAAAAACCGACGTAATGCAGATATTTTCAAAATTTAGGATAAAGATCTTCTATTTCAACTCTGCATATACTAACCATATTGTAATCCTGTGAGTTTTTTTTTCCTTTCTTCTTATCTTTGGTGTTAGTACAGTTTTCGAAAGAACTTTTAAAAATATGTTCCTTTATTAATACTTGAAAAAAAAGACCCTTACAACTTACAAGATGAATAAAAAAAACAATAAAGAAATTATGATAATATAATATAATTTTTGTGTGATTTATACTTGTAAAAAGAGAGATGAGAATCTCCTTATTCTCTTAAGTTCCAAGTTTCCAACAACCTTATCCACCTACACTAAGTCTACTAGATTGCATAGTACTATGGGACAAAACTAGCCACTACCAACCAATACTCATAGTCTAGTGGGATATGGTGCTAGACTCCTTAAGCAGCATGTATGGAAAAACTGATAACCGGGTGTTCTAATTACCTCTTCAAAAAAAAAAAAAAAAAACTAGCCACTACAAATCCATTTTGACTACAAAAAGCATTGCCAAGAGAATGTAATATTTGGAGTGTCACCCAAGCCTCCCTTCCCTAAACCTTTGGCCGTCTTCATCTTGGGAGACTTCTTCTATATTCTTTACCCCGAATATAAACAAAGAAAACAAACAATTGTCAAAAAAGTTATCCCTAAACAACACCTAAAGTAGCTCTAAAGAGTATAAACTAGTTCTTTTGGAAAGAAGTAGCATTGATGTATAGTATTTTCTTACTACTTGCAAAACAATTGAATGTAGTGTATATCTTCTTCTTCCATATCCTTTTTTCATCGGTGATGTATAAATATCCCACATTTCAGAATTGAATTTCTAAACAAGTTTTCAAATTACGTTGAGAAATTGAATTTAAAAACACCCCAATCGTCGTATGTAAAATCATAAACAAAAACAAAAATGACTACAATAAATTAAAATCTCAAAAACGTGTAGATACTCCCGTATTCATGGTTGTCAATTCTCAACATAAATTGCACAAATCAAGATTTAAAAAACAAAAAAGAGTATAAGGGTTGCTCTCAACGCCCCGATCGAAATGGCTATGAACCTTATGTTTGCCTTTTCCACTCTAACACACCAAAGTCAATTGAAAGAGCGCTCTAATGTTGGTCCCTTCGCTCGCTAGGGTTATGAACACGAACACATACATGAATTATCTTCACTATTCCCCTCAAGGTAGATGTAAATCACACAAACCTTCAACCTTAAACACATCCCTCGAGAGATACTTCCCAT
Organism: Fagopyrum homotropicum; assembly: GCA_033239125.1. Lineage (NCBI taxonomy): Eukaryota > Viridiplantae > Streptophyta > Magnoliopsida > Caryophyllales > Polygonaceae > Fagopyrum > Fagopyrum homotropicum. Next base: position 39,943,248 of record BSWB01000006.1, on the reverse strand, counting down.
CTCCAATTCCCTTTGCTAATGAGTAGCCCTTCACCACGAAATGGTGTGAGTCATTGACGGTGTCGTTCATAGATTTAAAGTAAGAATCATTCAACTTCGACTCAATGGCCCCCTCAAAATTTTAAAAGGGGGGCGAAAATTTATTTTCGATAAAAATATTTATGAAAATAAAATAGCGATAAAAACAAAGTCAATACGTCATCTACTTACAATAAACAAAAATACAAAAAAAAATTAAAAAAACATTACACTTAAAAGGCGCGGCCGTGGACTGCGCCTATATATTTAAAAAAAAAAACTGTCCTATAGGCGCGGTCTATAGGACAGCTTTTTTTTTCAAAAACGTTACACTATAGCCGCAGTCTAGGACCGCACATCTATTTGTGTTTTTATTATCTTTATTTCAGATATTAAAACGTTGTCCTCGACAACGCTTTTTACAAATAAGAGTGTGGTCTAAGACCGCGCTTCTAATCCAAACAACAAATCTCGTGCATTTTGGTGAATTATTTCACTTCGAATCTAAAACGGGAAATTCTTTTGATGTTTCGTTCACTTCGGCGAAAGATCCAAAAAAAACATTTAAAAATATAACACAAGAATAGTGATATTTTAAAAAAAATAAATCGTATAAAACAATTTTATAAACGAGAGAAGCCACTACTCATTTTGAAACGATTTTTTTTTCACATAAAAAAAAAATTTGGAGGGGGCGGCTACCCCACCTTGCCCCCAAGGGCCACCCCTGCTTCGATTGCTTGTGAAGATTTTCAACATCAAATTTGGCCATAATTGCATCAAATTGAGAGAAAACATCAAGAGAGAAGAGATCAACCCGCGAAGGCAAGCGTTTAGGGTTTTGAGAATTCTTAGAGGGAATCGAGGTTCGAAAGTGAGTCATGGGTTTAAAATTGATTAGATTTTTGTTAAGACGTGTGGAATATTGTCCCGCATCGATAATATGATAATACTCGAACCTAACATATACAAGTTAGGGCTACTTCTCCTATAGTCAATTGATTTTAGGATGGAACTCAAAATGCTTGTGGGTAAGGTTCACTTTACGTCCATCCCCTCCACGTATTAGACCCGTTGGATTATAAAAGATAATAATTTAATAATTTTAATTGGATATTAACCAAAGATTGGTTGAGAAGGATGCCCAATCATGAATATGAGATACTGATATTTGGGGTTGCAAGTTTTGGTTGCGGAATTGTGTCACTTTGGTGATGACGGTGGATAACGGTAGAAGATGATAATAGGAGTGGTTTTATGATTTTGTGGGTTTAAGATTTTTTTTTAAAAAAAAAACAGGATGGTTGAGTTTTAAACAATGAACTGTTTATATTCCTATCCATCGAACCAGGTTAAGTGCATATTTCGAAAAATTACAAAAGTAGAAGGAACTACCTAGGAAAGAAAAAATTATTAGGCAAAAACTGAAAAAATCCACAACCACGAAGGTATTATCCGAAAAATCTCTTGAATCTATGAATCTTATAAGGATATAATCAGAAAAAGTTTAAAACTCTGAGACATGATCCGAAAAAGTCAAAAGTACGTGACTATCATCGAAATTTCCCAATTTGTTATATTTAATCCATTAGATCTTTCAATATATCTTTTTCTTGTTAGTATATTAAATCTACTTTGTCGTAAGAGAAAACATGTACAACAATAGACATTAACATAATTAAGTTAAGTAAATAGGCCTTTTCTAGTTATAGAAACACCAACTAGTCCATTAACATAATTAAGTTAAGTAAATATACCCTATTTTTTCTTTTACCGCAAATCCTAATATTATCCTTCCATGATTGCCGGATAACAATAATCCTTCGCTTCTCTCTCTAAGTCCGACGATTGTAGAAGGAGGCTATGACTCTCCATTCCTCTCCGATTCCTCTCCGAGTATCCTTGCCACATAAATTTTCTCTGTCCACTCCATCTCTTCCTCTTCATGGAGAACCGGAGCGACATTGGCCTGTCGGAGCCCTAGAACGACGAACCAGATTAGGCCGGCGGTGGATGTGGACTAGTCGTCGAAGAGAAGTAGCAGCATCGAGTAGAGGGAGATGATCGAGTGCTAGATCTAGATCTAGATACTCTCCTATCCAATCCAATCCTCTCCTATCCTCTCCTATCCGACTCGGGGCTCAACTGGCTTCTCACCAATGACAAGGTGTTTTCGAGCCTGAAATCGAGTGCTTCCATGGGATACTTAGCCCCGGAGTACACTAGCACGGGGAAGCTGACTGAAAAGGCCGACGTGAATGGATTTGGCGTCCTGTTTATGATGCTCAGAAAGCCCCAAAATTGTGATACAAGCTCTGCATTGTCTCAGTTGGTATTTTTTCTGTACATATAAAAATGGTTCTATTCTTGCAGAGGATTGAGGAACATTCAACTAGAGAAATAAAGTCATTGGTTCAAGCTTAGCACGTCGGTTCAGTGTTTGCTTTGAAATGTCTATATAGGACACTAACATGCTAGTAACTAAATTTGCATAAAGATGGCTAAGGTTGAGAGTACTTTCTATTGACCAAGGTGATATTCATTTGTTTTTCACACTTAATAGGCATTTTATACTTGAGTACATAGCTAAGGGTTGTCCATTGACTTTAGGATTACCAATATGTAATCACTGGTTGTTTAGGGTGTGCCTGACATGTTTTGGTTGCCTGCACACAGATTTTTGTTGTTTCAGGACAACACTCAGGCAAAAAGGGCATATGGTCTAGTGGTATGATTCTCGCTTATAATTTTGTTGTTTAAGTGTATGTAAGTTCCGGTATTTAAATTATAAAAAATAAAAAAAAAAAAAAAAATTGGTATGAGTTTTTGGTATAAATTTCGTACCAGAAATTCATACCAGAAAATTATACAAAGTAAAAAAAAAATAAATAAAATTCTGATGTGAAAAAATTTTGGAATGAATTTCTGGTATGAAAAAATTCTCGTATGAAAAATCTGATATGAGAAATAATAAAGAAAATATAATATAATAAAAAATACAAATAAATATAAAAGAAAATAAAAAAAATAAATTCAGTAATTAAAAATTAAAACTTACACTTATATAAAAATAACAAACATCAATTATTTATTTATTAAAATAGAAGAATTAATTATTTTTAAAAAATTAATTATTTTTATCTAATGTTAAATAAAAATAATTTACTTAACACAATTATAAAATTTCTTTCGATCTGCTTTGTCGCAAGAGAAAACATGTACAACAATAGACATTGGACAGAAGAAATGTAAAAATTTTGTTCCTACACTAAACAAGTGAAATTTCAAAGTTCAACACCTCTAAGACCGAAGACTTAAAGGCTTTACACTGTAGGTGTAACTGTCAATCACCACTTAATGCATTCCGGATAACCACCGGAACACCTCACTGATTTCCTCCGCTCAATCCATATCTACTATTTTCGTCTTGAATGACCAAAATGCCCCTAGTCTAATGTCGCAATTACCAAGTTTACATCCCGGATAACCACCGGAACACCTCACTGATTTCGTCTCCGAACCGCCTCGCCTCCAAGTCCATCTCGTGAACCCTGGACTCATCTGTTATCCGGCTACTCCCTGTGAAGAACCTTCCAGAACTTCGAAAAGAAGAGGCTAGTGAAAACGATGTCGTTCTCGCCAACATATCTACGTAATCCTTTAACCAGTTATTACGCACTCTTTCTCCTCCACCGGCGCTCACTTCCGCCGTTAATGTCTCACTCGGATGCGCCGATTCATCCAACCTTCTGCTCTTGTCTCCGTCGCATGTGAAATCCGATCTTCCATGAATCGACGAGATTGTGATTTCAGAAACGACGTCATCCACCAAGTAGTCGAAGGAGCCGATTGAATACGATCGGTGAATGTTGCCGGAAGTAGAGGCGGAGGGGAGGTTTCGATTTCGGCTAACGCTTCCGATCTCGACTCGGAAGCTTGCATTTCTACTTGTGGAAGTTGGTGGCGGATTCCCGAGGATCTTGCTCATGAGCTCTGATTCAGAGACGAAAATGGAGGATCTGCAAAGCGGACAGGTCTGGTTAGTCGCGAGCCAAGTGTCGATGCATTCAGCGTGAAAGGCGTGGCAACAGGTGGGGAGAAGACGAAGCTGATCTTGCGGCTCGAATTTTGAGAGGCAAACGGCGCAATCTCCACCGGTGGAGTCAGTCAAGGAAGAGAATGTGAATAACGGGAGCGAATCGATAAGATTAACGAAGTCAATTCGGCGGTCGCTTCCGTGAAATTGAGGGAGGGAATCAGAGGCGATGACCACAGAGGAAGATCTGCGACGTCTGTAGACAGAGATGCATCGGAGAAGAAGATATACGGTCGCGGAGACGATGACGGCAGTCGCAAATACGACGATGACGTCGAACATCGTAGGGTTTAGGCTATTAAACGTCGATTGGAATGAAAAAATTGTGGTTCCAGGGCTAGATGAACTGACGAGTACTTGAGAGGAGGTGTTTTGCTGGACCGCCATTGGAGATGGTGGTGGAGCTGCGAACCGACGTCGTTTCTGGGAAATGGAGAGGGAGTGGGAGACGGTAAACTAAATGAGGGCTGATATTTATAAAACAGCGACTGCATGGTTACGTAAAAGGGTAATATTCTTGTATGAATCACCGGATATACATAAACTTGGAGAGTAAAATCTGAATATCATAGATAAAATGTAAGATTTCCCTTTTTGAGCCACAGTTGCTCCAAATAGACTCTTCTACTTATTCTTCTTGCCTTTGTTTGCCTTTTTCTTAGCGCGATCATGATGAAATGGAATCGGAGGACTCCTCCTTCAACATTAACTATTCGTTTTACCAATATTTGTGAAGCCAAAATATGTGACCTGGCAAACAAAATGAGTCCTTCAACCAATTCTAATTAATTATACCCATGAGATTGTAGCGATGATAAATCAATAGTATAATGCTAATCGGGAGAATTTGACCTACTAGACTCTTTTTGATTTTTGCTAAAGAAACTATACACCATATTTTTTTTTACCACTTTCATTAATGGTAGATAAAATTAATTAACCCTTCTATTTAAAAAAAGAATATTTGCTATTAGTTATTTAAGTGTAAGTTTTAAATTTTAATTACTGAATTTATTTTCTTTTTGTCTTTTTATTTTCTTTATCTTTTTTCTAGAATAAATTTATCATACCAGAAATTTTATCATACCCGAATTTTTATCATACCAAAATTTTAATCATACCAGAAATTTATCATACCAAGATTTTTTCATACCAGAAATTTTTTTATACCAGAATTTTTATCATACCAGAAATTTTATCATACCAGAAATATTATCATACCGAAAATGTAACACCCCGAATCCGCGGGACTCGGGATGTCACATTGGGTTAGGATCTCACAATGGATCCTGACCCTAGCCTGACAACAAGTTCACTGGACCTTACAACATGACACTGACAGATATAAAACAAATACATAAAATAGTATAAACTGTACGACCCAAAGTAAACAACAACGTAGCCGAGTATATAAAACGACATCCTCACACAGGAGGTACAAAAGATCATCCTCACGCAGAGGGGAAACACAACAACCCCAAACCAACCACCTAATGTACGAGAGTCCTCGGCATATCACCTTGCCAGATCACCCAGTAGCGCCTAACTTGTAAACATCTACAACACGGTATGAAACCGTTAGCTATCCATACACATATATAGAGTAATGCATAAGCACAATCACACATAGGAAAAGATAAACATATCATCATGCTTTCACTCATTTACCCATTTATTCATCTCAATATAATGGTCATTCACTCAAATCGTATAGATATAATATATATGAAACTAGGTGACACGAGGACCGATACATCCTCGCCTCTGAGCCTGCTAGCCAGCCGTACTAGTATCGGTCACACAATCCGTGTACCCTATGGGAGTGGATTGCGCCCTTTCTGTAAACCGGTCTGGCCTGACATCAGAGAACCTCCCAGACTCCACGGCGGGATGAAAGGGAAAGGTTATCACAGCCACGCAGCGGGGCAATTAATAAAACATAGGTCGGTAAATACGACATCACATGCTATCATAGCAAACATATAAGACACACACCACTCATACAAACACCCCATATAAGCATGGTAGCTAAGTAAGTCCTACGGACTTACCTCAACCTTGTACAAACTCAACCACGATCACCTCTACACTGGAGGGACAACACGGCCTATAAACAAGGCATAAAGAGATATATCAACCTCTATTCATCAAAGGGGTCACACCTAGACCCAAAGGGATCCATAAGGATCATACTTAATCTATGAGCCTCATAACCAACTAAACCTCAATATTTCAGCATAACTCACAATTCCTCAAATCTCAAGGTAGTATCTAATAACATTCCTCAATCTCAATTTTAATCCTAATTTAATTAATTAACCTTTAATTAATTAATTAGATTTCGCCAGAATAACGTTTTGCCCGCAGGCAATTTCTAAACCCCTGTCATCATATTTCAACAAACAAACTATCCATAATCACCAGAATAATATAACGAGCATAATGGAAATTCCAATTATCCATTTTAACCAACTCAAGGTCAATTTATACTAACCCACAATACGGAAAACGAATAAATTCATAACTTATTCGTTACTAACCCGATATATGAACCGGAAGAAGATCCAGACTCCTGGCAATGCAGGGAGTAAGAGCACGGTAAGAAACTCCGCGTCCGATGACTTGTGGTGGTCGTCGGTGCTCCGATAGCGATAAACGGAAGCTTCACCAAAAAACCTAACAAACGGGAAATAACTTTGTACCACGCTGAAGAGAACAAGATAAGGGACTCGATGGTACAAACGGATTTGAATTTAGATCGAAGATGAGGGATTTGTGAAGGATTGAAAGATGGATTATACGTTCGCTTTCGTTTCTTCGCTCTGTAACATTCCAATATGAATGTGAAATGGAAGATAAGTATGCAAGCCGCCTCATCTTTATATATATATATATATATATATATATATATATATATATATATATATATATATAGAGTATAGATCCTATGAGAACACCCCCTAACGTGAGAACGTGAGAACATGAGAACATATTCGTAATTATTATTAGTTTCGTTACGAATGTGCCATATCGTTTAATGTATTATTCGTAGTTATTGTTGGTTGAGTGGATTATTCGTAGTTATTGTACAAGTTGAAATGAAGCATGCAGCGCCACTTTAGATCTTGCAGGTAAGTTTTATTTGTTTTTTTTTTTATTATTATATATATATAATTTATATATATATAATATAATAATGTTTATTCAAAATATTTAATTGAAATGCGGTTATATTTTCCGGTGTCCAAACTTTATGAAATTGGAATATAAAATTCGGAATATAATCAGGATATATATTCCGTGACTTTCTCGGAAAATGGGCATTTCTAAGTGTTCGCCCCTAGAGGTGTGTGCAAATAAGCTTTAAATTTATAAAACTAGAATCAAGCAAGCGAACCCGCAGTGTACGGATCGACGTAGTTAAGCAAGAATTCCAGAGTATCGAACACAGGGATTTGGGTGGAACGAACTCGGTTGCAGGTTATCAAGCAAGTAAATATAGGAGTTTTGCAAATTATTGGGAAAACAACAATCCTAAAGATCCAGGTATCCAGCTGTGGCAATCAATTCAAGATATACTTAATGATATAAAGACAGAGTTGAGATATGCAAAGGTATACTAATGTAAGATAATCGTACGGTTGAGGTTCCAAAAACCTTATGTAACTCACCTAAAAGACACTCCCTATACAGGTTGTTGAGGCTCAATATAGAAAGATTCTAAAGACGAGGATTAGCATCAAATACCCAAACTTATAATCTAAAGATCAAGACTAACTTATCCGATTGAGGTTGTTGAGGCTCACAATCGAGGTAGAGGTTGTTGAGGCTTCACTACCACCTATAAAAGACAAGTCTAAACTAAGCTAAAGCCAATCTTTAACTTTAGATTAAAGTAAAAGCAGGTTCGTAGACTTAAGGTAAATCACGGTTAGCTCTTGAGATTCCACGGTCGTGGAACTCAAGAACAGCCCGTAATTTAGGGTTGTCGACGATAATTCTCTAACTCTCAGGGTCTAATCTATTTACGATCGATCTATCATCATCTAAGCCACAACTATCAACCCTTCACCTTAGAATTGTTAAGGGTTTTTAGCCAATAACAGTCATATCGATATCAATTCAAGAATTAAAAGACAAAAGATGGGAATTTTCAAGAACGGTCAATAATCTTCAAATAAATCTCAGAATCACAGTCAAGAACAAGCGTTTATCAAGGGATTCAAAACGGAGTAAACAATCACAATCTTAGGAAAGAAAAGAAACGGGATGTCAATCCGATCCTAAATCAAACCTAAGCAAGAAGAGAAATCTTCTTGCAAAAACCCTCCAAGAAACTTCGATCTTCCACAAACACGAAGATCACAAACAGCAACTCTCCAATACGAACTTTGATCTTCAATGAGATCTCCAAATTACCTCCAAGATGAGGGTTTGCCGCTAAGCGAGGGTTGAAAGGTCGTAAGCGAGGTGACGGAATCTTGCTTCATCCGTCTTTTTATAATGCAGGGCAAAGTGTCGGCCCGGCCCAATCTTCAAAAGATCATGGCTTCGAAACATGGCGAAAAGATTCGCCAAGATCACGGTCGTGGAAGATTCCACGACCGTAATTTAGGGCGTGGAAACAATTACGGTTTGTTCCACGGCCGTAGAATCCCCTGGAATGAACATCGAATTTTGACTCTGAATCCACGGCCGTAATTCTGAACGTGGTTTATGGTACGGCCGTGTTTTAGGGCGTAATTTAGGGCAAGAACGTGATTCTTCCCTAACTCGTGCATTCCTCAATCTAAGACTCCAAATTGCTTCCAAAGAGTGTCCTCAATCTATGGACATATCAACTCAATTCTCCTTTGCTCGTTTCCGTTCGGAAATAGCTCCAAATCACCTAGAATCAACATAGAACTAGTGTAGACATCCATATTGACAATATAGGTAATACTAGCTCTCATATGCACAAAGCTCAATCAAAGACTATCAATATGAATCAAATACGTTTAGAAAACGTGCCTAAAATATCACAATATTTCATGCTAACAAATAACCCCATACTTAACACTTGCTTGTCCCTAAGCAAGGTCTTTCAAAAAGCTTTAAACAAGAGTTAGGATGAAATATGTGTACCTTCTTTTGGGTGAATGTGACTTCTAAAGAATAGATCATTCTCAAACCTTGCTTCAATCGTTTTTCAAACTTTCACACACTTAATTTAGAGAGTAAGAGGTAAAGAAAATTCATGAATCAACTCAACTTCTAAACAAGCATTATAACCTTCAAACATTATCAAAATCAATCATAAGAAGCTTCAATTTAGATCACCAAGTCCTATAACATTCTTTTGATCTTAAGGACTTTCAAAGAAAAGGTCTAGAGTATGGAAGGGAAGGGAAAACTTTAAGGGAGAGTGGTGCATAAATCCGGGAAAGTGGACAACTACCTTCTTCTTCTTTTGCGGTTTCCGCAACACTTCACTTAGAGCTTCGCTCTCTTCTTTTCATTTTTTGACTTTACTTTTGGAGTTATGGATAGAGGTGCACAAAAACCGAAGCCTAGGAGATTGGCGTTTCTCAAAATTGTAAGAGATGCCTCAAACCCTTAGCGCACATACCATAATCCGCTAGGAATATCGCTCAATCCGACTTTGGCAAGACATAAACACCCGGCTATGTGAATGGTGCCGAGTTACTCATCGTCATGATTGACTTCCCCAAACCTATAATTTCTTTCTATTCAATTGATTGCAAATAATTGCTCTCATGGCCCTCCCACATCAAACATGCCTTTTTCTCTTTCACTTTTCCAAGTTCCCGGATGGGTAAAGGAGGCTAATATTTCAATGAGGAGTTAGATGATCAAAGAAAGAGGAAAGAAAGTATCGAATTGCCTTAATCATTTCAACAAGAAGTATAGGAACTTATAATGTGATTTCAACTTCAATCTCTCAACATGATTTAGGTAACTTTTTCACATTATAAAACTTGCAAAAGGGGTAGAATTCATTCATTCAATTTCTTTTCGAATTACAATCCTTTTAAGCATGCAATTGTTATCAAACTCAATTCGCAAGTAGTGATTATCATGGAAATCATATCGATTCATTAGAAGCACCAAATTTTCAAAATTTTCAAATTTTTATGGGTTTTTAAAGTTCTTTTTCATGCAATGCAAGAATGAAACGTGTAACATATAATGAACATGCAATGATAGTCTCGGAATGAAAGCAACATATAGAGTAGAGTTATTACAAACATTTAGTACATCCCACCCCATACTTAGGACGAACATTGTCCCTAATGTTCACAAGAAAGAACAAAAGAAAGAAAAGAAAAAGAAACTCACAAGTGGTGGCGGGAATGTCTAAATCAAACGAGCGGTTCGGTCATCAATCACTGCGGCGCCGGTGGAGGTGGGAATGGAGAGAAACTCGGATCATAGAACCGCCCAAACTGCTGGCGGTAGACGTCCCTCATCATGTGGTCAAGGTCGTCTAGGCGTCCGTCTCTAGCATCCGCCCGGATCTCTAGTGCTCCGACTCTCTCTGAAAGTCCGGTAGCCCAATCCGGCATCCTCTCATACCATCCCGGGGCGTGATCATACCATGAGGGGGCATCGGCTGGTGCTGGTGCTGGTGCTGGTGGTGGTGGTGCTGGCTGTGTCGTGGACCAAGGAGGAGGTGTGCTGTACCAAGTGGGAGGTGTAGTCATCCACGTGGGCCTCTCACTCACGCTGGCGCGGCGAGATGACGAGCCTGAAGCTCTAGCTGGACGTGGAGAGCGCCTAGGTACATCCGGGGCCGCATCCGGCTGATCCGGAAACGTGCCGAACTCTTGCTCCGCTCCTCCACCACTCTCGTACTGCTCTCCCATGTCCTCCTCATCCTCAACCGGTGGTGGAACGTAAGGGGGAGCTACAAGCCTGTTCGCATGCATAGCAGCGAACGTCTCCTTCCAATTATGGCGTCCCGCCACAATGGAATACTCTGGCAGCCACTCAATACCCCTGCCTGTCCTACTCTCCCAGGGCATACCCGCATAAGGCGGACCTCTATGTGTGGGGAAGATGAGTTCCCTAACCATGAATGCATGTAATCCTAGAGGTACGGCGGGTATGCGGGTGCAAGCTGAAAAATCTACACCAAAGCTCCTAGCTATGTGGGTCACTATCCCACCATATCCAATGTTCCCTCTCGATTTGTTCTTGAGTTTACTCATCGTCGCCGCCAAAAGAGTAGCACAATCTGCGCGGCATCCATAAAGCATGGCGTAAAGAAGGAATAGCTCATCTGTCTTGATCTTTTGGGGCGTCTCCGTCCTAGGAAAGAGACACTCCGAAAGAACACGGTGAGCTATCTTCAAGGCTAGATGGTACATCAATCTAGGCTTGGTATCAGCTGGTTGCCAACGGTCCTCGTCGGCATAAATCATGGCCACTTCCGCCCAAAAGTCCTTGGCGGAAATGCCTCTAGGAAGTCGACCGTTGTAGGTCTCATGGAACCCGAAAATGGTCCCGAACTCAACAATGCTCAAGTGGTAGTCTCGATCCATAAGACGGAAGGAGACGGTCCTATCTACTGGGCTGTGCTCAAAGGACGTCACAACCTCTCGGGTAATCTCCTCGTAAGCGTCTTTACGAATGTTCGTGAAGACAAGCAATCCGGCTCTATCCAAGAGCCATGTAAGGTCATCAACTATGTTGAGAGGATGTAGATCCTCCAACAACAAGTACCTAGGGCCAATCACTGCCCTCTCCTCTATCCTTTCAAATGCAGCTAGGTGGTTTTCGTGTATGGTTGGGATGCTAGGGTGAGGGGGTGAAGATGGAGTTGAAGGTGAGGATGGTGGTGAGGGAGATGAGGGTGGTGGTGCCCTAGAGGTGGAGGGGTTGCCCTTCCTTTTCTTATTTTGCTCCCCTTTCTTTTCCTTAATCCTTCCCGACACTCTCCTTACGAAATCCATTTTCAGCAGAAATCACGGTCTGTTCTATAGAAACCACGGCCGTGGAACCTCCAGAGACCGTGATTCGTCACAGAATCTCGTGAATCTCAGCAAATTCACCAAATATCACCACAACAAGCAGTCCTAATCTAATTCCTTCCAATCTTTGTCAGTTCTTCCTAAAAATCTATGGCAAAAACGAACCAAATCCGCGAGAATCGAAGAGAAAGAAATAACCTCTTTTTCGGATTGAAAAATCCAAAATGTGCGTTTGTTGATCGATTTCCACTCGATTTGTTGCTTGGATTTTGTTCGTGGTTGGATTTGCTGCAGTTTAGAGCGAAGAATCGTTGAAAACGATTAGAGAATGAAGAATTGGGAGAGGCTGCGGGTTTTCGGTATTTAGGTCGTGGAATTGGGGGAAGAATTGTGGTGGTTTTGTGATGAAGTGTGGCTTTTATACTCGCAGGCAATTTTTCAAAAATCACGGTCTGTCGGGGCATTCCACGGCCGTGGAAGTGTACGGACCCGTGGTTTTGGTGATTTTTCACAGGCTTTTGAGAATTACGGCCACTGTAGCTATGACGACCGTAATTTAGACCGTGGAACCTTCTGTAAAGCTTCAAAGTCCAAATTTCGTCACTTCTCTTCGACATTATCCCTCCTTTCTCCTTTTCCATCGATCCTACAACCAAAAACACGAACATACCGGAAGAAATCGAGGCAAAAAGTGAAAACGTCTATTCTAAACTAATCTATGAATCGAAAACAAAAACGAGAATGCAATACCTTGGGTTGCCTCCTAAGAAGCGCTTTGTTTAAGGTCCGTAGCTAGACCAATCTCGCACTTATTCGAGTGCGGTAGGTGCAAACTCCTCAGATTGGAGTTCCGGCGAGTACTTCTTGAGTCGTTGGCCGTTCACCTTAAAGCTTCCACTAGCTTCACCCCATACTTCAACTGCACCATGGGGGAAAATACGTTTAATTAGAAACGGTCCAGTCCAACGAGATTTTAACTTACCTGGAAAGAGGCGAAGTCTCGAATTGAAGAGGAGAACTTGATCTCCTTCCTTGAAGTCCTTTGGAATGATATGCTTATCATGCCAACACTTTGCTCTTTCCTTGTAGATCTTAGCGTTTTCGTAGGCGTTCAAACGGAGTTCATCCAGCTTGTTGATGTCTAGGAGACGCTTCTCTCCCGCTTCCTTCATGCCGAAATTCAGCCATTTGATAGCCCAAAACGCTTTGTGCTCTAGCTCTACCGGCAAATGACAAGACTTCCCATACACAAGGTTGTATGGTGTGGTTCCTATGGGAGTCTTGTATGCAGTCCGGTATGCCCATAATGCGTCATCTAGCTTCAAGGACCAATCCTTCCTAGTCCTTGAAACCGTCTTCTCTAGAATTCCCTTGATCTCCCTATTTGAGATCTCGACTTGTCCACTCGTTTGTGGATGGTAAGGAGTGGCGATCTTGTGAGTAACCCCATACTTGGTTAGAAGAGCTTCAAAGCGACGGGCTATGAAGTGAGAACCTCCATCACTAATGATCGTCCTTGGTGTCCCGAATCGCGGAAAGATGGTCTTGTTGAAGAACTTAACCACCACCATGGCATCATTTGTGGGAGAGGCAATTGCTTCCACCCATCTAGAAACGTAGTCTACCGCCAATAATATGTATTGGTTTCCACAAGAAGAAGGGAATGGTCCCATGAAATCGACTCCCCAAACGTCGAAAATCTCCACCTCTTGGATGTTGTTGAGGGGCATCTCATTCCTTCTAGAGATATTGCCTGTCCTTTGACAAGCATCGCAACAAGAAACAAAGGATTGCACATCTTTAAATAAAGTAGGCCAATAGAATCCAGATTGCAATACCTTTGCGCTAGTTTTATTAGAACTAGCGTGTCCTCCACAGGGTAGTGAATGACAATGGCGGATGACACTTTGCATCTCATCTTCCGGCACACATCGCCGGATGATGCCATCCGGACCTCTCTTAAAGAGGAGAGGCTCGTTCCAATGGTATTCCCGGACGTCCTTGAAGAACTTCTTCCTTTGTGCGTATGACAATCCGGGTGGTATCTCCTGGCAAACCAAATAGTTAACGAAATCAGCAAACCATGGTTCGTTACCCTTGGAGATTACCTTGATGCACTCCTCTATGATATGTAGGTGTTCGTCCGGAAAGGAGTCATCAATGGGCAAATGGTCGTCCTCTAGATGTGTTAGACGACTCAAATGATCCGCAACAGAATTTTCCGAGCCTTTCTTGTCGCGGATCTCAAGATCGAATTCTTGTAGGAGAAGAATCCATCTAATCAGCCTTGGCTTCGCATCTTTCTTCGCAAGGAGGTACCGGATCGCAGCATGATCCGTGTAGACAATCACCTTTGCACCTACAAGATAAGAGCGAAACTTGTCAATAGCGTAGACAATGGCTAAAAATTCCTTCTCTGTGGTGGCGTAGTTGAGCTGAGCTTCGTCTAGCGTCTTGCTAGCGTAGTAGATGGCGTGGGTTCGTCCTTCCTTTCGTTGCCCAAGAACAGCTCCAATGGCTACGTCACTAGCATCACACATAATCTCGAAGGGAAGAGTCCAATCTGGAGGTTGGATAATAGGTGCTGAAATTAGAGCTTGCCGAATGGTGTTAAACGCATCTAAACATTCCTGTGAAAACTCAAAAACCGCATCCTTCATCAATAGATTAGTGAGAGGTTTTGATATCTTAGAGAAGTCTTGAATAAAACGTCTATAGAATCCAGCATGTCCTAGGAAACTTCTTATCCCTTTCACCGAAATTGGGGGAGGAAGTTTCTCTATGGTCTCTATCTTAGCCTTGTCTACCTCTATCCCTCTACTAGAGACTAAGTGACCTAACACGATTCCTTCCTTAACCATGAATTGACATTTCTCCCAATTAAGAACTAGGTTAGTGTCTTCACATCTTTGCAAAACAAGAGAAAGGTTAGAAAGACAATCGTTAAAAGAGGAACCGTAAACGGAGAAGTCATCCATGAAGACTTCCATGATTTCCTCTACATATTCGGAGAAGATGGCCATCATGCACCGTTGAAAGGTGGCTGGGGCGTTGCAAAGCCCGAACGGCATTCTCCTATAGGCAAACGTACCCCAAGGGCACGTGAATGTGGTCTTCTCTTGATCATCCGGATGTATCGGAATCTGAAAGAAGCCACTATAACCGTCAAGGTAGCAAAAGTATGAATGTTGTGCTAACCTTTCAAGCATCTGATCGATGAATGGCAATGGAAAGTGATCCTTCCGCGTTGCGTTGTTGAGCTTGCGGTAGTCTATACACATTCACCATCCGGTTACGGTTCGGGTAGGAATGAGTTCGTTGTTCTTATTGGTGATGACCGTCATTCCTCCCTTCTTCGGGACTACTTGAACCGGGCTCACCCACTTGCTATCGGAGATAGGATAGATGATACCTGCATCAAGAAGTTTAAGAATTTCCTTCTTGACAACCTCCTTCATGGTCGGATTCAACCGCCTTTGAGGTTGTCTCGAAGTTCTAAAGTCTTCCTCCATTAGTATCTTATGCATGCATAGGGAGGGTTTAATTCCTACCAGGTCCTCAATAGTATAGCCTATGGCTTTTCTATGTTTCCTAAGGACAATCATGAGCTGCTCATGTTCATCTATGCTTAATTCGGAACTAACGATAACCGGGAAGGTGGAATTAGATCCAAGAAAAGCGTACCTTAGATGAGTAGGAAGTGGTTTGAGTTCCATTGCTTTCGGAGCTTCCAATGATCCTCGAGGAGCTTCCGATGTTTCCTTAGAAGTTTCTAAGGATGTTGAATGGTTTGGAGAAGAATTAGAAGAAGTTGAAGAAGTATGCCGATCGCCCTCTTCCACGGTCGAAATTACGGTTTCCTCTGGTGTTCCACGGCCGTAATATCCTCTGGAATGGAGGTTGATTTTGGTCGTGGAATCCACGGTCGTGGAATACAGAGTATGACCGTGGATTCTAGTATTCTCAGCCTCATCGTGGAGTTTCTCAAACTCCACTTCATGCATCTCTTCTTGTGCTTCCAAGGCTTCAATTTCCTCTTTGCACCCTTCTTCTTCTCCTACATTGGTTAGACTCATAGTAATAACCTTTTGTAAAGGATCGTTAAAGAGAATCGCACTTACCTCTTCCCTAGATAAACCTTCTTCGTCTTGGACATTGTAAATATCCTCATCAAAGATTGGCTCCTTCACTAGAGTGGAAAGAACGAACTCTACTTTCTCTTCCCCAATATCAAAAGCGAGTCTCCCATTCTTGCAATCGACCATGCAGCCGGAAGTTGCAAGAAACGGCCTTCCGAGTATGATCGGGACCGGACTATCCGCAGGAATGTCAAGTACGACAAAATCAATGGGGACAAAGAACTTGCCTAGCTTGACCGGGACGTCTTCTACAATGCCGACGGGACGAGTAATGGATCGATCCGCCATGTATAACGTCATCTTCACCGGTTTAGGGTCGCCTAAACCGATCTTCCTGCACAATGCAAGTGGTATGATGCTCACACTTGCTCCCAAGTCACATAAAGCGTCATATGTGACCTCTCCCACTCCAATGGGAATGCAAAATGACCCCGGATCTTTCAGCTTTGGGGGCATTTTCTCCTTCATAGTCTTGATGAGATCCGAAGAATCTGAACTCATCTTGACTTCACCAAAATCTTCTAGCTTCCTCTTGTTAGAGAGGAGCTCTTTCAAGAACTTGCCATAAGCCGGCATACCTACAATAGCATCAATGAAAGGTATATTAATATGCAGTTTGCTCATGAGTTCTATGAACTTACCGAATTGCTTGTCTAGGCGCGCTCGCGCTCTAGATTGAGGGAACGGTAGGGGAGGTTTGAAAGCTGGAGGAGGAACATAGATGTCTTCCTTCTCCTTCCCCTTTTCTTTGTCCTTCTCTACGGGGACTTCAACGAACGTAGGCTGCGGATCGGTGGTAGTCACTCCGCTCCTAGTTGTAATCGCCATTACCCTTCCCTTAGGGTTGTCCTCCGTCTTTCCTGGAAGTTTCCCTTGATTTCTAGGAACTTCCTCCGCATGATCGAACATTTGGTTTTCTAAAACCTTTTGAGCTTTGTCAATCTTAGAAACTCGATCATCAACCTTAATGAGGCGGTTCTCCATCCCTTGAAGCTTTCCCAAGATCGTTTCCAACATGGGATCCGGCTTCTCCTTTCCCGTATTGTTTTCTCCATTAGATGATTGCCCCTGGCTTTTCAAAGGAGTAGATGAAGAGGAGGGTGGAGTTAGTGGATTGGAATTGGAAGGATAGGAGTTACCGGAATTTTGTTGGTTGGAGCGCCAATTGTTGTTGTTTGAACCCCGATTGTTGTTCCAATTGTTGTTGTTCCGGTTGTTGTTGTTTCCATTCCAATTGCTATTCCGGTTATTGTTCCGGTTATTGTTGTTGCGGTTGGTATTGTCACCGCCGTTGTTGTTGCCCAAATAGCCAACATCCTTCTCTTGTTGCTTTGGGAAGTTGGTCTTGATAGTCTCCTTCAACTCTTTGATCTCATTGTTGAGGGAGAAAATCTGATTTTGAGCTTCATGTGTGAGCTTTGCTCCTTGCTCCACACGATTTCCCTCCACTTTCCGGTGGGAATACTTCTCTATGACTCTTGCTTGCTTCTCAATGAAGTCCCAAGCGTCATCTTCTCTCATATCCATGAACGTTCCACATGAGAGGGATTGGAGGTTGAATTGCGTTCCCGCATCCAGCCCCTTGTAGTAAATTTCCAGCAAGGCAAGCTTGGATATGCCATGATGAGGGCAATCCAAGAGCAAATCCTGAAACCTTTCCCAAGATTGGAACAAACTTTCGTTAGGTCTCATAGAAAAAGCATTAATCTTACCTCTAAGTTCCGCCGTTTTGGATGGCGGAAAGAATTTGGTGAGAAACTCCGCGGAGAGGTCTTCCCACGTGTCTAGTTTCCCATTAGGAAGAGCTTGGTACCAAGACAACGCTTTCCCCTTCAAGGAGAAAAAGAAAGGTTTAAGCTTGTAGCTGTTGGTAGTAGCGCTCTTCGGTCTCATCGTCTCCATCATACACTCAAAATTTTGCAAGTGTTGGTGTGGAGATTCAGCACTTGTACCGCCAAATTGGCTTTGGCGAACAAGAGTAATAACTTGAGGGTTGAAGCTAAACCCTTGTACATCTTCAGCATCAAAATTCACACCCAAGCGGCGTGGTTGTTGTGTTGGATCCATTCGCTGGCCAAGAGTTCTCGGCTCATTATCCACACGTTCGACCCTCGCATTCCTAGGTGGAATGCGACGATTAGAAGCTCCTTGTGAATTGAAAGGATTTATATTGATCGTGGGATCAATCTCTTCTAACGGTGGCATGGAAGAATCACTATCATCGGCGGATGAGTGGTTTCTTCTTTTAGACCTTGATCTCCTTCTCGAGGACTTCTTGCCCACCTTATCTTCAAGGTCGCTCATCTTTATCTTCATTTGGACGATCATGTCTTGTAGACTGTTAACTTGAGATTGATGACGATCCATCTCATCCTGGCGGAGAGTCTCATTCCATCGGAGTTGAGCTTCCCTCTCCGCCAACTCCGTTTGAAGATCGCGTTCGTTTTCTTCAGCCATCCTATTTTCCTTGCGTCTTTGTCTCAAGGTTTTCTCTAGCTCTTGATCAAGAGGTAAGAGATCTTCGGTGTTCCTAAACCTGCGCATGCACTCAAGGAAAAATCAAATAACGAGAGCAAGCTCCCAAGCTTGACAACCGGCTACCGGATTCGGACGAAGCCAAATCCCCGGCAACGGCGCCAAAAACTTGTTCGCCCCTAGAGGTGTGTGCAAATAAGCTTTAAATTTATAAAACTAGAATCAAGCAAGCGAACCCGCAGTGTACAGATCGACGTAGTTAAGCAAGAATTCCAGAGTATCGAACACAGGGATTTGGGTGGAACGAACTCGGTTGCAGGTTATCAAGCAAGTAAATATAGGAGTTTTGCAAATTATTGGGAAAACAACAATCCTAAAGATCCAGGTATCCAGCTGTGGCAATCAATTCAAGATATACTTAATGATATAAAGACAGAGTTGAGATATGCAAAGGTATACTAATGTAAGATAATCGTACGGTTGAGGTTCCAAAAACCTTATGTAACTCACCTAAAAGACACTCCCTATACAGGTTGTTGAGGCTCAATATAGAAAGATTCTAAAGACGAGGATTAGCATCAAATACCCAAACTTATAATCTAAAGATCAAGACTAACTTATCCGATTGAGGTTGTTGAGGCTCACAATCGAGGTAGAGGTTGTTGAGGCTTCACTACCACCTATAAAAGACAAGTCTAAACTAAGCTAAAGCCAATCTTTAACTTTAGATTAAAGTAAAAGCAGGTTCGTAGACTTAAGGTAAATCACGGTTAGTTCTTGAGATTCCACGGTCGTGGAACTCAAGAACAGCCCGTAATTTAGGGTTGTCGACGATAATTCTCTAACTCTCAGGGTCTAATCTATTTACGATCGATCTATCATCATCTAAGCCACAACTATCAACCCTTCACCTTAGAATTGTTAAGGGTTTTTAGCCAATAACAGTCATATCGATATCAATTCAAGAATTAAAAGACAAAAGATGGGAATTTTCAAGAACGGTCAATAATCTTCAAATAAATCTCAGAATCACAGTCAAGAACAAGCGTTTATCAAGGGATTCAAAACGGAGTAAACAATCACAATCTTAGGAAAGAAAAGAAACGGGATGTCAATCCGATCCTAAATCAAACCTAAGCAAGAAGAGAAATCTTCTTGCAAAAACCCTCCAAGAAACTTCGATCTTCCACAAACACGAAGATCACAAACAGCAACTCTCCAATACGAACTTTGATCTTCAATGAGATCTCCAAATTACCTCCAAGATGAGGGTTTGCCGCTAAGCGAGGGTTGAAAGGTCGTAAGCGAGGTGACGGAATCTTGCTTCATCCGTCTTTTTATAATACAGGGCAAAGTGTCGGCCCGGCCCAATCTTCAAAAGATCATGGCTTCGAAACATGGCGAAAAGATTCGCCAAGATCACGGTCGTGGAAGATTCCACGACCGTAATTTAGGGCGTAGAAACAATTACGGTTTGTTCCACGGCCGTAGAATCCCCTGGAATGAACATCGAATTTTGACTCTGAATCCACGGCCGTAATTCTAAACGTGGTTTATGGTACGGCCGTGTTTTAGGGCGTAATTTAGGGCAAGAACGTGATTCTTCCCTAACTCGTGCATTCCTCAATCTAAGACTCCAAATTGCTTCCAAAGAGTGTCCTCAATCTATGGACATATCAACTCAATTCTCCTTTGCTCGTTTCCGTTCGGAAATAGCTCCAAATCACCTAGAATCAACATAGAACTAGTGTAGACATCCATATTGACAATATAGGTAATACTAGCTCTCATATGCACAAAGCTCAATCAAAGACTATCAATATGAATCAAATACGTTTAGAAAACGTGCCTAAAATATCACAATATTTCATGCTAACACTAAGCCGCATTTCTTAACCGCTAAGAATCGAAGTAGAGACTCTTTTGGCTGTTTGGCCTGTTTATATTATTTCATATCTAGGACATATCCGATGTCCTGATCATTTCTCTCAACTGCATTTTTATTAATTGGAGCTCCCAAATGCTCCAAATAGCACCAGAGGGTAAAAATAATTACCCGGGGGAAAAAAATAAAAATTTCCCCAAACGTCCAAAATTACGCGAGGAACATGACGGTGAGACTCATACTCATCACTTGCGAAATCTTCGCGAGTTATATGTCAATTACTATAAACGATTAAGTTAATCAACATTAATTAGAATTCGGAAATCCTAGCTATTACATCACACACCCCTTAAAAAAAGTTTCGTCCCGAAACTTGAAAATTCCCAAATCCTCTCGGACCCATACGCCGAGGTATAACTCTCATTTTTTCTATCGGAGGTATCACATCTCCGTTCAAAAGATCACAACCTATAAC
Organism: Fagopyrum homotropicum; assembly: GCA_033239125.1. Classification (NCBI taxonomy): domain Eukaryota; kingdom Viridiplantae; phylum Streptophyta; class Magnoliopsida; order Caryophyllales; family Polygonaceae; genus Fagopyrum; species Fagopyrum homotropicum. The sequence goes on along the minus strand of BSWB01000006.1, from coordinate 39,922,187 downwards.
AATCTATAACCTCAAGTATAAACATGGAGGAATCATCACTCCAGAAAACAGGGCCATAACGCTACCCAAAGGCGTAGAGGAATCACGTCTCTCGCCATACCACATCACAAGGCATAGAGGAAGCACATCTCTAGCCAAAACATATCACATGCATAGAGGAAATACGTCTCTAACAAACCCATAAACATATATATCGCATGGAGGAATCACATCTCCACTGAACTATGTCCATCAAGGTAGCATGGAGGAAATAACCATCTCCAGCTGAATCCTAATCACACTCAAATAGCATGGAGGAAAGAACCATCTCCAGCTATAAATATAAATCATACTCAGATAGCGTGGAGGAGATAATCATCTCCAGCTATGTCATACACTACGCTAGCACAACAAGATCTACTAAGATCATAAATCACATCACAACTAGCATGAAATAAACACATCAAGGCATATAAGCACATAAGCACAACATTCATCAAGATAACACTAAGATCTACCCGTGCTCCCACAAATGGGTCTGTCCCAGCATATACTCTAGATAGTTCCTCAAGACACTATCCTCAGTCTCTCACATAGCCTCTTCAGGTCTTCATCTTGACCATCATATCCTCAATATGGGAATGTCTTTCGAATGCAAGCGTTTCATATCTCATTCCAAGAATGTAATCGAATGCTCAACAAAAGTGTGGTTGGACTCAACCATCAATCATCGTAACTCACAAGGTGTCTCGAGTCTGGTATATACTTCCTCAGTTGAGACATATAAAACATTGGGTGGATATCCTCTAATCTCAAAGGCAAAGCTAAACATCATGCTACCTTCTCCGTACTGATCAATCTCAAATAAACCATCATATTGGAAACTCGGTTCCCTTTCCATATTAACACGTCTAACGTCTTGCAGCTGAGATACTTACAGCCGGACATGAACTTTCGCTTGAACTTTAGAGGTTAACGCCTCCTGTCTACATATAATATCTGGCGACTCTGTACAACCAGCATTCTTCCTTCAATCAACGTTACTTGAACTATAAAATCCTGAATCTGGTAAGGTGTTATTCCACTACTACTGCTAGATCACTTCTAGCATAAGGATATACGACATCTATGTCTATATATATTGCCTCATAGGGCCATCCCAGAAAGATGCACGTCCTTCATTGTTATATAATAAACTCATTAATGGAAGGTAATATAACCATCCACGTTTCCCATTCGACTTATAACTTATAATAGATCTTTAAGATCTAGATGATCCTCTCTAACTGACCATCTGTCAGGGGGTGAAGTGTAGTCATGAGGTACAAACTCGTCCCCAAAGCAGTCTGAATCTGCTGCCTAAAATATGAAAGTAAAAACATCCATCTCGATCAGAAATCATCGTTCTCGGTATACCATGGAGTCTCACTATCGGTCTAGTGTACTCCTCAACCAATTCATTCACTAGCCACGTCCTTCTGATAGAAATGAAACGTGCCGGTTTTATTAATTTGTTACCAACAATCCAGATAACATAAATCTTCTACTGGGTCACAATCCCATAAAAAAGTCCATTGAGATGTCCTCCCAAATTCTACTACTGCACTAGTAGTGGGTGGGGCTTATCTCTAGATCGGAAATACTCTATCTGGACCTGCTAACAGGTCACACACTGTATCACAAATCTGGTTATATCGGCTTCATACAATATAATCGTCTTATCTCGTGGTACATCTTACTCGTACCTGAATGTACTGAATAAGGCATACAATGGGTATACCATAATATTCTCTGTCTCCATCTGCATCAGCAAGTACACAAAGTGGTCATGACTCTTCATCAGTCCATCTACTCCCATGGAGAACTATGGTGCCTCAGTACGAGACATCCTTTCTCTAAACCTTGTCAAGGCCGGATAGGTCTCCTGCTTTTGTTGGACCTCATCCAACAAACCAAGTAGAACCTATGAGGTATAACTGGGTATCCTCATCAAGGAACTAATTGTCCAACTCTAGCCAAGCTAGATTTCTCTGAAGATGAAGCTGGACTATCTGTCTCACAATCATCTTCTCTTGGAGCGTCTTTCCGTTCCAGTTGTCAGTGACAACGTTCAACTTCTCGGAATGATATGGAACCTCCAGGTCAAAGTCTTGATCAACTTAAGCTCTTAACACTAGCGGTTATTCAACCCTTGTTGCATAAAATATACTTCAAATTTCTATGATCTATAGAAATCTGACATGAAGATCACACCGGTACGGTCTTCAAAACTTAAAGGCTTGAACTACCACTACTAACTCTAAATCATGAATCGGGTAGTTCTCATCATACGTTCTCAGCTGTAAATACACATATCAATAACCCTACTCCTTTGTAGTAATACACATCTTAGAGTTAGCTGGGATGTATCACCGTAAATCACGGGATCCCAAAAATCTTCTAACTACAACAGAATGGAAACAGAGGTCAAATGCCTCTTCAACTCTTCAGAACATAGACACACTGCTTTCATCACGTAGTTATGGTGGTCTTCTCAAAAGACTCACAAATGAATACGTAATCATATAAAATCCTTCGTCAAAGCATTGGTAGCAATCGGTTGAGCCGAGAAAACTATGTATTCCTTAATGTTCATCAGTATCTCCCATGTTACAACATACTTAATTCTCGCCAGGTCAACCATGATCCCACTGGCGGAGACAACATGGCCTAAAAAGGCTACCACTGGCATCTCAACTTACACTTAGAGAGCATAGCATACAACCCTCTATCTCTCGAAATCTGCAGAACGGTCCTTAGACGATCGGTCTACTATTCTCTGCTACGAGAGTATACCGACATGTCATCCATGAAGTCCACGACCAACTAATCAAGGAAGTCGATGAAGATATTATTCATCAACTCCATAAAAACTACTAAAACATTTGTCAACCCAAATGACATCACTACAAACTCGTAGTGTCCATAACGGGTATGGGATGCTATCTCATACACATGATGCTCTCTCATCCATGACTAGGGATATCTTGAGCACAAAGGAATCCTGAAAACACAATTGCTTCTTGAAGCTAACTCATCAGGTCGTCAATACGGAACATGGAACCCAATAGGGTAAACCCGTTTCGATCAACTTTTCAAGTTATCAGTACAATATCTCAACAAGCACCATATAGTGTGGCTTTCCCATTCAATCTTGTATCATACTTCAACTCGATAACAATGTCCACACTCCGTTGAGGTGGAAACTAGACGGTTCAGTAACACGTCTATAAACTCATAAACAACTGGAATACCTTCCATTGTTGGACTATCTCGCTCCTTCATGGTATAACACTAGAAGGCGTCACATCCCTGTGCTATCAGCTCGCTGCTCGTACAGTCCAGATGACAAACCCGTCTCTTCAAAGGTCTTAACCTTAGAAGACCTCTAATTACCATCTCAGTAAAGACTATAATAGCCTTACTATTAATATCTTACACCGCATGATATCTATTCATACAAACCATACACACAATGACTTCCTCATGCACCTAAGGCATGACAAAGAAGTCTAACCATACACAAGTCCCTGAATGAATGGGACAATAACAATCTCGCGGGTACCTCAAACCCCTAACTGGTATGTAAAGGAAAGTCTATATTCTATTGTTTCCTTAGTCAACTATTAACGCATGCATCGAAAGACATGAAGCGCATATCACTCACAACAAACAAAACTCCACTAGGTAAACCATTAACAAGAATGATACCTGTAACAGCTAACACTCGTAGCTCCTCTACATATCATCACTCAATGTCAGATCCATGCTCCTCAGATATCACTGAAGTCATTAATATAGCCTCCACTTCCACTCTTTCTGCACCGGAAAGAGGAAGGTCTTGCTGGGAGGAAACACCACCGTGCTGACAGAAAGGGCCAGATGGCCTAGCTCACCACAAGTGAAACAAGCTATCAGTGCCAAAGGGCACACATAACGCAAATGATCTGGATAGTCACAACTGAAACATAATCATCCCATCCTTGCAACCTGTGCAACTGAAGGGTAACTCGACCTTCGTCGTCCACCTGGAATGATCTCACTCTTGAAGGGGAACCTGTAAAGGCAATGCCTTGCCCTGTTGACAAAACTTCTCTCTATGAACTGCTTCACCACACGTAAAGCATATGATGGGCGCCTTTGGGCACACAGCTCGCCAGTGTCCCAACTTCCACGCAATCAAAACACTATAGTTCCTTACCAGTCATCTTCATGGCCAAAGGATCACTAGATTGTCCTAATATCGGACTTGGTTCACCATTCATCGTCTTTGCTTCTCCACTAATTGCTTCTTTACGGATCTAGAAGCTTTAGTTGATCTCACAATTGTTGGTAAATCCGGTGTTGATCTACCCGCTATCACCGCCTCATATACTTGCTGCATATACTCTTGAAACTCGGATCTACTCATGGAGACACGATCATCCTCTTCCAACTCATTCTCTGCCATAGGCGAAACAACAACGGAAACTGGTCCCTGACTGATCACCACTGGAGGAAGAGGGGGTGTACCCCTACCTCATCCCACTACAGATACTACTCTAGTCTGAGTCATTTGTAGGATATACGCACCTAATCTTATAAGGCTATATATATGTCATAGGTATCGATATGTATATAATACATCCACATAATCCTAGTACACACAGATATATATACATATCTACGCTGCAGAGATCCATGACAGAGGTGACGACTTCTCGTACATTCTATCCCAAAATTATACTTAAAACCAAAACCTTTGAAAACGTCAGATCCCATGTGGGCTCTGTTTATTTTACCTATCAAACCTCATTGCAGGTACCAAGTGCCATTGTTGTCAACCTGGACTCTGATACCAACTCTGTAACACCCCGAATCCGCGGGACTCGGGATGTCACATTAGGTTAGGATCTCACAATGAATCCTGACCCTAGCCTGACAACAAGTTCACTGGACCTTACAACATGGCACTGACAGATATAAAACAAATACATAAAACAGTATAAACTGTACGACCCAAAGTAAACAACAACGTAGCCGAGTATATAAAACGACATCCTCACACAGGAGGTACAAAAGATCATCCTCACGCAGAGGGGAAACACAACAACCCCAAACCAACCACCTAATGTACAAGAGTCCTCGGCCTATCACCCTGCCAGATCACCCAGTAGCGCCTAACCTGTAAACATCTACAACACGGTATGAAACCGTTAGCTATCCATACACATATATAGAGTAATGCATAAGCACAATCACACATAGGGAAAGATAAACATATCATCATGCTTTCACTCATTTACCCATTTATTCATCTCAATATAATGGTCATTCACTCAAATCGTATAGATATAATATATATGAAACTAGGTGACACGAGGACCGATACATCCTCGCCTCTGAGCCTGCTAGCCAGCCGTACTAGTATCGGTCACACAATCCGTGTACCCTATGGGAGTGGATTGCGCCCTTCTTGTAAACCGGTCTGACCTGACATCAAAGAACCTCCCAGACTCCGCGGCGGGATGAAAGGGAAAGGTTATCATATCCACGCAGTGGGGCAATTAATAAAACATAGGTCGGTAAATACGACATCACATGCTATCATAGCAAACATATAAGGCACACACCACTCATACAAACACCCCATATAAGGATGGTAGCTAAGTAAGTCCTACGGACTTACCTCAACCTTGTACAAACTCAACCACGATCACCTCTACACTGGAGGGACAACACGGCCTATAAACAAGGCATAAAGAGATATATCAACCTCTATTCATCAAAGGGGTCACACCTAGACCCAAAGGGATCCATAAGGATCATACTTAATCTATGAGCCTCATAACCAACTAAACCTCAATATTTCAGCATAACTCACAATTCCTCAAATCTCAAGGTAGTATCTAATAACATTCCTCAATCTCAATTTTAATCCTAATTTAATTAATTAACCTTTAATTAATTAATTAGATTTCGCCAGAATAACGTTTTGCCCGCAGGCAATTTCTAAACCCCCTGTCATCATATTTCAACAAACAAACTATCCATAATCACCAGAATAATATAACGAGCATAATGGAAATTCCAATTATCCATTTTAACCAACTCAAGGTCAATTTATACTAACCCACAATACGGAAAACGAATAAATTCATAACTTATTCGTTACTAACCCGATATATGAACCGGAAGAAGATCCAGACTCTTGGCAATGCAGGGAGTAAGAGCACGGTAAGAAACTCCGCGTTCGATGACTTGTGGTGGTCGTCGGTGCTCCGATAGCGATAAACGGAAGCTTCACCAAAAAAACTAACAAACGGGAAATAACTTTGTACCACGCTGAAGAGAACAAGATAAGGGACTCGATGGTACAAACGGATTTGAATTTAGATCGAAGATGAGGGATTTGTGAAGGATTGAAAGATGGATTATACGTTCGCTTTCGTTTCTTCGCTCTGTAACATTCCAATATGAATGTGAAATGGAAGATGAGTATGCAAGCCGCCTCTTCTTTATATATATATATATATATATATATATATATATATATATATATATATAGAGTATAGATCCTATGAGAACACCCCCTAACGTGAGAACATGAGAACATATTCGTAATTATTATTAGTTTCGTTACGAATGTGTCATATCGTTTAATGTATTATTCGTAGTTATTGTTGGTTGAGTGGATTATTCGTAGTTATTGTTAGATTCCTAATTATTATTATTCGTAGTTATTATTATTTTTGATATCTACTCTAAATCTCAACCCTTAATACTCACATCCAACGGTGTACGATTGTTCTCATGTTCTCACGTTAGGGGTGTTCTCATGAGAACCACACCCTCTATATATATATATATATATATATATATATATATATATATATATATTGTACAAGTTGAAATGAAGCATGCAGCGCCACTTTAGATCTTGCAGGTAAGTTTTATTTTTTTTTTATTATTATATATATATAATTTATATATATATATAATATAATAATGTTTATTCAAAATATTTAATTGAAATGCGGTTATATTTTCCGGTGTCCAAACTTTATGAAATTGGAATATAAAATTCGGAATATAATCAGGATATATATTCCGTGACTTTCTCGGAAAATGGGCATTTCTAAGCCGCATTTCTTAACCGCATTTCTTAACCGCTAAGAATCGAAGTAGAGACTCTTTTGGCTGTTTGGCCTGTTTATATTATTTCATATCTAGGACATATCCGATGTCCTGATCATTTCTCTCAACTGCATTTTTATTAATTGGAGCTCCCAAATGCTCCAAATAGCACCAGAGGGTAAAAATAATTACCCGGGGGAAAAAAATAAAAATTTCCCCAAACGTCCAAAATTACGCGAGGAACATGACGGTGAGACTCATACTCATCACTTGCGAAATCTTCGGGAGTTATATGTCAATTACTATAAACGATTAAGTTAATCAACATTAATTAGAATTCGGAAATCCTAGCTATTACAGAAAATTTATCATACCAGAAATTTTATAATACCATAAGTTTTTTTTTCTTTTTTTTTGTCCTTTTTTATTTTTTATAATTACATACCGGAATTACATACCAGAAATAACATACCAGAAATTTTTCATAGCAGAATTTCATCATACCAGAAATTCATCATAACATTATTTCATAATATCAGAATTTTTCATCATACCAAAATTTCATAATATTAGAATAATTCATCATACCAGATTTATTCATCATACCAGAATTTCATAATACCAAAATTTTTCATCATAACCAGAATTTCATAATACGAGTATTTGAGGTACCAAATGATAAACTCGCATAAAAACGAGTTCAACGAAGTAGGTACATTGTTGTGTTAAAAACGAGTTCAACGAAGTTGGTACATCTTAACGCACCAATTTATTTTAGCAAGTGTGTTATTGGAACATCTTATTTTTCTCTTTTGATCACGTCTATCTTCAACCTGTTGGAGCATTAGAAAGCCTCGAAGCTTACTTCCCAATTCAGCAATTCCTAATCTCAATTCTGAAAACAAAAAGATCAAGGTAAGGATGGTAAGCACTAAGCTTAGGGTTTGGTTCCTGTTTTGTTGACAATTCCTGAAATGCACTCAACTAGTTCACCATTTCAAAACCTACTGGCAGTCATCTAAAAGATCATATTCTAGGCATGAACATCGATCTTTCTTCTTGTAGGATCCAGGATACCAGCACTCTCCTGCCCTTGTATACATATATTAAGACAGTAGAAGCAAGGATCTTACTTTGACTGCATTAGGGAAGAGCAGGAGTTTGCAGACCTTCAGCGACGAAGACCTCCAGAAGTGACCATTGTCGACCAAAGGGCTTGGATCGTTGCTGCTGCGCCTGGAGGGTCGAAGGAGGGAGTGTCCCTGGCGTGTGATTCTGCAACTCTTTGCGTGGATCCATGGATCCGCTGACGTGTGACCATTGTCGACCATATGATTTTGTCTGCTCGCAGTAGCACCGCTGTATCTCTCCGGCCACCATCGAGCAGGTTGTTGCCACCCAACCAAAACAACCGGCGAAGCCCTCGTTGCCCAGTCAAGTACGTGAGATCCGGTAGGTGAGCCGGTACGTGAGATCTGGATCTAGATCTAGATCTAGATTCGATTGTTTGTTCGCAACCAACGGAAACTCGATTGTGCAGACTCTGGATTGCATAAGGAGAGTCGACAATTACGACGTTAGGATTCTTAGCCTTGGCAATCCTTGAATCCGATTGGCGGCAACGAACGAAATAGGGAGGAAGAAGCTAATGTGGTGGAAGGTTGAAAAAGATGGTTCCATATCTGGCCTCCAAGATGCGGCTAGGGTTTATCTGAAGATTGTTCCCAATTTTTTATTATTGACGGTAAAAAAAAAATAGGGGGTACACTTACTAATAAGAAAATAAAAAAAAGCCTATTTACTATATTAGAAACTCAAAATAGCCTAGTTAGCTAATTAGCCCATGCTAATCTAAGAAAAAATGACGATGATTCAAATAAGGTAATTCAGTTAATAAAAACATCTCACTTTTATTCGTATCCTATTGTGGGTTTGAACTAGCTAATAACCTAAAAACTTGTGTAATTTTTCGTGTTTTATACAATTTTTTTACTAAAAAATTACCGGGAAACATATTTTATAATTATATTTTTTTAACAATTATAATTTAAAATACATTTTCTTTCGTTTATTATAAATGTAAATTTCGGTAATTTAAAAAATTAAATTTGAAAGAAAATCTACCGAATTGAGTATAATAGGAAATGAATAAATGAAAAAAAAAATATTTAAAAGATAAAAATATCAATCAGGTAGAAATTATCTTTTTAAATTAACATTATTTTATTAGTTAATTGTCTAAATCACCCGTTAAATGCATTTCGTTAACAAATTAACACCCCCCATGTAGTTTTATCTTTAATGGGGCCCATTTTAAATTTGTTATCATTATCCTTACTAACCCATCACGGTTTAATAATATTATTGTTGTAAATGAACCAAACCGGAATTGCTTTAAATGAACCCAAACTCAAGCCCTTCTTCTATCTTGACATTCCCAAATTCACAAACCCTAAGGGCATGTGCGACAGATTCTTACAAAAAAACTCTAAAATTGGGAAAGAACTTTTAGTTTCTCTAAATTATTTTAGTCTAAAACTCAATAGCTTCTTCAAAATGGAGAGTCATGTATATATTTAATTTTTTTATTTCAAAAATTATTTTGTCAAAAAATTCTAAATCTTCGACTATAAACTATTATTTGACTACTACTCTATACATATATATACATTATAGAAACTAAAAAAATTCTAAAATATTTGACTAAAAATAGCCATTTGAAACTTTCAACGATATCTTTTTATTTTTTTTAATATCCATATATATATATATGAAGCAATTGCATCACAACGTACTATGTATCCCATTTTTCCCAGCTTTTTTTTCTTCTCATTTTGTCTCACTTTGAGTATACTTTATTATGGATCGTCGTTCGTTGGGTAGTCATTATCTAGTTGATACGTTCATAAGTGACGAAGATGATATCGACGATGAATATGAAGAATCGTTACTTGCCGAAATAGAAGAAAAAAAAACGTGTCAATCAAAGTTTAAGAGGTGGTACTCGTGGTTATACTATGGGTCATTGTATTGTCAATCGTGATCTGATTGAGGGTCATGCAAGACTTTGGCATGACTACTTTGCCAATCCTCCAAAGTGCGGATCTTGTCTCTTTCGAAGGAGATTTCGAATGAATCAAGCTCTTTTCATGCGCATTCATGATGCCATCGTCTCACACGATAAATATTTTGTTCAAAAGAGGAATGTTGCTGGACGTTTTGGCTTGTCATCACTTCAAAATGTAACTGCTTTTCGACAACTTGTGTATGGTATTCCAACTGATTATGTTGATGAGTATGTGCATACTAGGCAAAGCACTACTATTGAAAGTCTCAAAAAAAAATTTGTGTTAGTAGTTATTGATGTGTTTGGCGATGAGTACTTAAGGGTGCCAAATGTTGACGATCTTAAGAGATTGATTGAAGTAGGGGAGCATCGTGGTTTTCTGTGGATGTTTGGAAGCATTGATTGTATGCATTGGACATGGAAGAATTGTCCTACTACTTGACATGGTATGTTTACTGGCCACATTCATGAACCAACTGTTATTTTAGAAGCCGTAGCTTCATATGATTTGCGGATATGGCATGCTTTCTTTGATTTACCTGGGTCTCTTATTGACTTCAACGTGTTAGAACGTTCATATGTATTTAGTGGATTGGATGAAGGTAGTGCCTCACATATTAGGTATAAAGTCAACAAGAGATCATATGACATGGGATATTATCTTCCTGATGGTATATATCCATCATGGGCAACATTAGTGAAGACTATTCCAGCTCCAAAAGGAAATAAGCATCGACATTTTACTCAAGAGAAGGAAGCTTGTAGGAAAGATGTTGAGCGTGCATTCAGAGTGCTTCAAGCACGTTTTGCGATAGTCCGAAACCCGACAAGACTTTGGAATAAGGATCATCTAAAACGTATTATGATGGCATGCAGAATTATGCATAATATGATCGTCAAAGACGAACGTGATGAATATTTGCACGTTCGTAGACTAAGGAAGATACACGACATCGAAAAAGAATATGATCATGTAGTTGAGATAACACGTCACCATCGCTCGATCGTACGTACACCAACAATAATGAAATTGATTGCAAATCATCAGAATTAGGGATAGGCAAGTGCATAATCAATTCCAAGAAGATCTTATCGAGTACTTATGGAAAAAACATGGAGCCAATTAGTTATATGCTTTTTACATAAATAAATGTTATGATGATCAACTTTATTGTAATGTTTAAATCAAGATGAATAAAGTTTAGCTTCTTTTTTTTTTCTTGAACAAATCATATCTAATTCAACTAGTGTATATCAAAAGATAGATAAAAGAAGAAAGAATGCACATGTATCAAACAACTCAATGAATATAGAAGTCTTCTAACAAATAAGTTAGCATGCCGATGTTATTAAAAGTACTTAAGATAGATCCCGACCATCTTCAATGACCGTGTAATGACATAAGAGTCTACTCGCTTCCATCCTTATCATTTCTTTTTGCCAAAATTTCTCATTTACGACTAATGATATATTTTGCTTCAAGAGAATCCATGAATTTAGTATCCATATCCATTAATTACGCCTCCTCACTTCTACCTTGAATTTCAATTTTCTTTTCTCTAAGGGCAACTTGTTTTTTTCTCAATATCAATTAACATCTTAAGGTTTTCAGCCTTTACCCGATCACTTTCTAGTCTTCTTGCCCTAAACTCTTGTAACTCGGAATGAAGATTAGAAGACTCACTCTCAGCGTCACCACCTTGGCCATTCGATTTTTGTTTTTTGTCGCTTCTTTTGCAACCTTTCTTCTAATAAGCCTCTTCAAGGATGCATGTTCATTGACATCAAATCCATTATCATCCTCCAAGTTGATTGAAGTTCGGTTTTTTCCAAAAGTACCCTTGGAGTTTCTACTTGTTTATAAATTTTTGTTGTTCAACCATCCATTTTTGTTGAAATATGAGAAGAGTCGAACAATGATCTAATCCAAACTAATAACCTTCCTTAGACTTGTAGACTGTTTTGGCCTCTCGGATCTATAAATATTACCTCGATCATGTAAAATTTTTCGTAGAAAAATAACCTTTCAGTTTTCAACATCAATCTACTAGCTAGCATTTGAAAACAATTAAATGAGAATAAAGTGATAATAAAGATAATGAAGATATTAACATTGTGTACCTTATCTGCTTCCGTGTATCCGCTTTTTTTTAAATGTTCAACAACAACATAATGCCCAATAAATTTGCTAACACTGAAGCTAATTTTCGACCACCGATTCGTTAATGATTTTCACTTCGTTCATCTGACTAGCTCTTATGATCTTGAAAGTAATGAGTAATACTTTTCCAGAATAGGTTCTTCCTTTAATTGGATCTAAACTTGTTTCCAACCATGCGGCTATAAGTAGTTTGTCTTCCTCGGGAGAAAAGTTGGTTGTTCTTTGAGATTGTTTTTGTGATTTCTTGTTGCTAGGTGAACATGACATACCTTTGGTCACTGTGAGCTTCAGTGGCGTCAGATTCTTCAAAATAATAAGCGTCGGGATTGTACTGACTCAATGGTGTATCATATGTAAGAGGTGGTTCATTGAGATTATCAAGGGGTGATCCATTGCTAAGTACATCAGTAAAATTCATCTCCAAAATCTAGAAGTTGTACTTGCCTATTAAACATCTACCGAAATAAAACAAATGAACAAATAATTAAACTCAGTAAAAATACTTGCCATCAGCCATCATGACTTCCACCAAAACCCAAGCAATTTGGATTATTAACTACTACAACTAAACCTTAACCAATGGCCACCCTATTAAGGTTTAGTTTAAAACACAAGACCTTCGTCAGCGTAATTACCGATTAAACTAGATTATCAAGAACATAAACGTTTAAGAAATCATTTTACAAAGATCAAAGCTCAATTTTCATTTCACTATAAACACCATGCTTAAATACAACCATATAGAAGCCCCGAATGTTGTCATTAATATAATGTCCACTAATCCCTCACCTAATGACAAAGTTCAGCAAATTACACTTACAAGTACTAGTAAAAGATAAATTTACTGAATATTTATGTCACTTGCTAATGTGTTATTTATAATATTTCTTTTTCAAAATATAACACCCAAATTCCAAAAATAAATGGTTAAACATAAGAAACGACAATACTACTGTAGTTCTGTACTTTGAAGGCTAACGTTCCATGATCCTTCTCATGTTTCTAGGATGACAACTATGCATCATAAAACAACCGCTTAATTTCTTGTATTTGGGATTTTCCTACAACAAACAATAGACAATGCTACTGTAGTATTGTACTTTGAAGCCTTCCACTACTGTACCATATGTTGATAGACTAGTGAAGATAACAAACGAGGATAGAAAATAAACTTAATAGGAGGACCAATCAATCACAAGGCACAATAGATCTCATCAATCAAAAGCCCTTGATCAAATACAAACAAGCAAAAAAGAAGAAAAAAGGAAATCATATCAAAGATACCTGGATGAAGTTGTACTTGGTTCTTCCATTGAAAAAGAGTGAAGAAAACTGTCAAATATTTGTACGTGGGATGTATTTGGAGAAGCTTCTCTGTTGTTGCAAATATAGAGTATTTATTGCACATGCTCTAATATGCTACCCCAAATTCGGCAAAACCTCCAACCACATTCATTTTCAACCAACAATTCAACTCTTCTGTTGACGATAAAACAAAATCGGTTGGTTTTTGGCAATTAACCCTTTAGTAAGAATAACAATAAAATAGGATTTTCGGCAAAACCTATTTTAGGGTTTTGTTTTAATAAAAACCGGCTGATTTTTATTAAAACAAAACTGGTTCGGTTTATTTACAATAAATCGAACCGTGTTGGTTTAGTAAGAATAACAATAAAATAACCAAAAGTGGGGCCCATTGACGATAAAACTAACAGATATGGAGGAGTGTTAATCTGTTAACAAAATGCATTTAAAGTTTGGTCCTGGACAATTAAGGATTTATAGGGTGGTTAAATGCAAATGACCCCTTTTAACGGGTGGTTTTTGGCAATTAACTCTTTATATTAATTAGGGTGTTGTTGATAACATTAAAATATATTGATATATTGTCTTATTGACATCATGAATAACATGTCCTTGCGTTGATAACTTCAAGAACACAACATATTGTTTCGAGTAAAATGTATTGTAACCAACACAAAACAAAATTTTTGACACCAAAACCAAATTATTACAAGCACAAATTTTTTTTACAAAAAATATAAACTAGGTAGGTGGCTAGTTGGAATGTAGCAAGTCTTCTTATTGGGCACCGATGCCTTGCGATTGTTTTTTTGCCCGTGTGAATTAACACTCCCCTATTGTTTTGATGTCATCCATTCATGCATAATTTTTGGCGGTAATCCATGCATATCATGTCTCTTTTGACATGTTTTGCATTCATTTAGTGTAGAATACATTCATATTTCATATTATGATGTCTATTTCAGTTTATTTCATTATTTTAGGCAATTAAGGCCAATTATGACGCATTTATGCCAAAATATCAAAAAACACGTTAATACACGAGAGCTCGATCTTCTCTAAAATCAGGAGTTATATTGGAGCATCATATATGATTGATGATCGAGAATCAAAAGGAATACCATAGGAATGGATCCAAGATGAAAGCATACAGTTAGAGAGTTCAACTTGTGGTGAATATGTAATTTCTTAAAGTATATGATTACTATAAAAAATAAACAGTAAATTTGTTGCTAACCAATTAAAATCAGGTAAGCATGTTAAAATAATGAAAAATCAAACAACCATCATGGAACTAGAAAAAAGTGAGACGTAAAAGAAAAAAAAATCTCTTTTGGAAAAGACCGAGATAGATTTTATTAAACTAGGTCGGACGCGTGTGAGTAGATTTGATCGGAAAATACTCGTTGTAGATGAAATCATAAATTGATCATTTTGTAATAACTCGGTACCAATAAATGCTTTTTCCCTTTCGAATAACAAAAATAAATCAAAAATTAAATACACAAAAGTATACTAAGTTCGAACATGATGCGCGTGTACATGTGTAGGTGCATAATTAGTTTTTTTACTAGTCTTTCTTGAAGCAACTCGTAAATAGCGTTTTAGAGATTCGTTTGCCTTCCTCGATACGCAATTCGTAAATAGTGTTTTGGAGTTTCGATTGTCTGGGCATCAATGTACCCACATGGAAAGCTAATGTGGGCATCCTTCATTTGAAAAACCAGAAAGTTGCTACACTGATCCTTTGTATTCTTCACACAAAGTGCATATGTGTCATTGTTGTTGGAACCCGGAAACATGGGAAACGCTATTATAAACAATTGGTTGGATCCAGTGAATCAAAGATATCGGAATTCATAACACAAGCAGCTATATTTAAGGAACTATGTGAATTTCATATATGAATTATGAAAAAGGTAAAGAATAATACCTTAGCTTCTAGAATGATATGTCAACCCAAATGCTTCACAAATTTAATAAAGGATATAACAATTTGTTTTCACAGATATAAACCCCAAATGCTAAACAATCGTTTCCACATCTGAGCAAAACACCCGTCAATATAAAATGAGATGGTCAATGTAGCAGAAAATATTGAAGGAGACGTTTAAATGTTTGAAAAAGCTCAAGTTACCCAAACATAAAGTCACCAATAAGGCTGTTGTTTCCAAGGCTCATGAAAATCCCAAGATCTGGTCAACCATAAAGGATGAAGCATATACATTTTAAGTATTTTGTCCATTGAAAAAATTTAAACCTAGACAATTCCTTCCGCTACTAATTTAATCTTCATTGTAAGTTTTGTATCAAATCTTGATCTAGGTAGGAATTAAACAGTTGACAAACCAAGGGGATTTCTATGCCGAGGAGATGCAATGCTTTCTTTATAAGGGGTCTCAATGTAACGACCGAAACCCGATCCAAAGTCCGGTTTCGAGACCTAAGTCTACCCTTTGACTCCCCTTGGAGTCAAAGAGGAAAGCGGCTACTAGTAGTCACCGCACCCGTGGCCTGTGGTGGCGGCAACCTGGTGTTGCCACAGTCGCGGTGAATCCTTGTCGCGGTCGCGGTAAATTTCTAGAGCATGTTCTTATCTTTTATAACTGTAATGATCTCTTTCCTTTCGCGTAAAAAACGAACATCCTTTTTTTAAAGCACATCTCAGCACCCCTTTTCTGCCTTTTGGAAACCCTAACAACCTTCTTCAATTCACGTAAGTTCTCTCATCCCTTCTTTTTTTCCTGCTTCTTTCTTCTTTTTTTTCTTTATCCTCGTCTTTCGATACCAGCAACAATACTCCGTCTTCGTCTTCATCTAGCAGCAACAATAGATCGGAGGCACTCATGGGATTCCATTGCCACGTAGAAGCATCAAGTAACGTTCTTTCTTGAAGAACGTTGGAGAAAAGGTAAGACTCGATCTAATCTCTACCCCTTTACTCTATGCTTGTATATATGATGCCGCCCATCCATTCTAACCCTTCACGGAAATGGCTAGTACCAACAACGTAGTTTTGAGGAATAGGGTGTCGCTCTGCACCCCGAAGCAACGAATGTGACAACCGCTCTAGATTTCTCCCGCCGGAGCGCCATCTCAAACCGCGGTCGCGCCTGTGCCTCTATCTCATGGTTGCGGCTATCTGTCACCGTGGTCGCGTTGTCCTTGATCTTGTTGCCGCGGTCGCGCCTCCTTGGTGTCGCGGTCGCGTCTTTCCTCCAAAATGTACTAAGTTGGGTACGTTGTTTCCTCTCTCGTTGTTTAAGGTAGTTAGTATTTAGTATCATGCTAGGTTGGAACCTACCATAACTAGAATGAATGTCAGATAGTGGTGAAAAGGTTTTAATCTGGAGGAATTACGGCTTTAGGCTTTTTCATGGATGTTGATGATATATGTTAAGGATAGGAAAACTGCATTAGTGTAGTTTTTGGATATTGTTAAGGGTGGATTGCTATTGGAATTACATTGTGGTTTAGACTGATGTAGTCATGGTGGACCTAAGAGTTAGAGACATCTAGTTGACGGATAATTGATTGATCACGTTCCCTTGTTATCAGGTGGTGGAGTGTATCCTGCGGGAATTGAGATTGTTGATAGTTGGGATTACCTTGATACAGGTAAGTCCCTTGAGCTTACTTATCTGGACTTCTGTTAACATGATTGTGATAGTGGTATTTGTTTGAGAGATTAATAATAATAACTTGAGTAGGACGACCTTTATTGTAATGTGGCACAAGTAGTAATGGGAGGTGACATCATTGTCCAACTCTGACATGAGACAGGAAGGTTCACCGCGACTAGCCCAGACAGGTACACAGTGAGGTGCATCGGATTCAGTCTTGTTGGTATACATGGACAAAGGCAATGCTCGGGAGATCTTCGTGTCACAAAATAAGTTGAATTAAAAAGTGTATGACTTAACTAAGATAATAAATGAACTTTTGTGTAAGCATGCTATGCGTTTCTTTTTTGCCTTGTTACGGTTATTCTAATATGTAGGATGTTAGCTAACGGTTTTATCCGTTGTTGTAGATGTCTTGCAGGATAGGGATGCTGCCGAGTGATCCGGTTGGAGTGGTCAACCGAGTTTCCGTACATTATAGGACGAGATGTTGGATTTCTCATTTCTTTTTATTTTTAGTTTGACATTATAGATTATAGTACTCGGATGAGAGTCACGTCTTTTGTTTTTAGTTTTGACATTTTTGCATTTTTACCTATTTTGGTTTTATATTTATTTATGTGTGTTGTTACGGTTATTCTTTTTTTTTTTCCATCTTACCAAACACAAGTATCAAATATAGGTTGTGTTTGGCACATTACAAGAAACACTAGGGTTCATACACACTAGTGTTTTTCGGGACGGTTTTTTAGAAACACTTGTGTTTAGTGTTTTCAAATACTATCGACTGTTTGGAAAAAACACTAGTGTTCAATCCCGCCCACGTGCATATTACATGATTGTCGTAGGGGGTGTTGTGCTGCAAATCGACATATATTTCTCTCGCGTTAGGGCTTTTTGCAGTGGGCGATTCGTTGGTGATATTGAGCGATAGGGGGAGAAAGACGCTGCTTCAACCACCGACACCAATGTTCATCCGTTGTCCCACTGTTGGTGAAAATCACAACTTCTAGACTAGACAAGCTCACAAACGCAAAGCATTTCATCTCAAAATGTTGATGATTCCTGTTACCATCATATAATAGGAAGCCAACAATGGAGTCGTTGGAGCTTATACTGTGAATTACTCAAATTGAATTTAAAAATTTTGCGAAATTCACCACCAACACCAATGCTGATGATTCCTTTCTTATGTTTACAACTTCTGAGCTATTGGTTTGCTCTTGATTAGGAAACACTGGAATACTTACTGTTTCATTATTTTGCTTGGGAGCATCTATTATTTGAGTAATTCACAAAAAAAATTTCAAATTCAATTTGAGTAATTCACGACAAGTAGGAAAACAATCAAGATCACTGAAGGCAAAAATTTCAATTTCAACTTCAAGTAATTAACAACAAAAATTTCAATTTCAAAAGGAATTCAATTTCAATTTGAGTATTCACTGCGTATTGGAGCTTGAGCCGAGTGACTCGACTTCCGAGTCTGAAGGATGAACAATGGAGTCGTTGGAGCCTATACTGCCACGGAGAAGACAAACAGGAGGCTTCACGACAAATGACCAGTCACTTAAGCCATGACTCAGGAGGCGCCGCAAGGAATACTAGAATAGGGCCATAAACTTAAGAGGAAAGAGAAAAGAACATCATCTCTGCTTGGCTTCGGATTCCCCATCCGCTCCCCTACAGCGACTGCATCTGGACCTGGCTTCGTTCCGTCCCTCTGATCAAAGACGATCTTATCATCAATGTGCGAGCTTCTACGATGATCAGCTACATATATCTCATTTGGAAGGCTCGTAACGATCTAATCTACAACAACAAAAGTACACATCCCACCGCCTGCGCTCACAACATCATCAACATGACTAAAACTCACTTCTCTTTCAAGTGGAAGAACCGTTCTAGGAACTCTCTAAGCTGGGCAAGGATCCTTGGCCTGAACTTTCATCATCCTTAATTCGGCTCTCTCTCCTCTCTTCTGTTTTTATGCTTTTTCTTTTCTTCTGCTCTTTTGAACCTGCCCTGGTCTCATGTTCTTGTACTAAGCTAGTTGCTTTGTAATCCCTACTTCTGGATATATATACATAAATTTTCAAAAAAAAAACAAAGAGAAAAGAACAACCAAGGAAGGGTGAAGGAACTGTTGGACTGAATTTGGATGGGAAGAACTATGGAGTATGAAACTCGGGCGGGAGGCCAAGGGAAGGGACTCCGGTGAAAGTCAATACCTTATGTGGTTGCGGAACCTCTGGTGCTTGGCGGAGGAGATGAGCACACAGAGTTGAAGTGAGCTTTGGAGTTCGATTGGGAGACGAATGAAGAGAGCTCGCAAGCACGGGAAGAAGAAGAAGAGAGGGTTTCAGGTGAGAGAATGTTCATTGTATACCTGGTTCATCAATGTAATTACGAAAAAAAGTATGGACAACAAAGTCATTTTGTGTGAGAAACATTAGTGGTTGTATGAGAAACCCTTACTTTCATCAGGGTTTTAAAAACACTCCCGAAAACACTAATCACTAGTGTTTTTCGGACAACCAAACACCCTTTAAAAAACTGAACACTCGTAAACACTTATTTACACTAGTGTAAATGTCTTGCCAAACACAACCATAGATATCAATGTCATACCCATATCTCTGATATCGATACCGATATTGATATCTAATATACTAATATCAGTATATGAGAACTAAACAGGCCCTAAGTGTTATCAATTGCGTGTCATGTAGGGCTGAGCAGATTGCGGTTCGGTTCACCGAACTGCAACCAAACTGCAAATTGCGGACCTTAACCGAACCACAGTTAAAACCACAGTTAATCTATTCGGTTTGCGGTTCGCAAGTTTTTGTTTTGCGGTTCGGTTTATCAATTTAACCGCAAAAAACCGCAAAAAACCGCAAAAAACGCAAAAAATTGCAACCAAGCCGCAAAATAACCCCGCAAAACCACAACCAAACCGCAACCAAATCACAACCGTGGAGTTCACATTGTCTGGGATTGCGGTTCGGTTCGGTTCGATTTGCGGTTTTGCGGTTTTGAACCGATGTTCAGGCCTAGTGTCAGGGAACTGAAGATCGTCGTGAATCGTGAGAGCTCGTTTGGTATGGATGCGTTCGATGGGAATGAGATATGGGGTATTGAAAGGATTATTGTATTCGGATTATTAAAAAATTATTGAAAATAATAATTTCAAAATAATCCTCCATTCATGTCAAACGAACCACGTTGGCCACGTGTATTGAATGGTCACGTCTTCACTCGCGTAAATAAATTATATACACAAATTGGAAACGAAAATAATGAATATCAGTACAGACGGAGCTTCTCTTCCCTTTCTTCCCCACAAAATATCACTTTTCATTTCCAACACAAAACTTAATCGTAAAAAAAACAAAAAAAAAAATCAGGCGGCGGCAACAACTTCAGTCCGTACAGATTTTTCGGTACCGGAAGACGGTCTCAGAGGTAGACCGGCGCTTCTTGTTCTTCTTCTAGGCGGATGATCGATCTCAATTTGTCTATCCCTGCACTCTTCGCTACAAAAAGCCGTGATACCTTGATACATGAAAACGTCGTCGTTTAGATTCAAAGGTTCCTGGCACATAGAACACTCCTTGAGGAAAGGGGAAGGGCTGACGTGGCAGTGAAGTTCTTCTGGTTCGCAGTAGAACAAGACTGAAGCCATTGATGAGATTTGAGAATTTGATTAGCTTAAGAGTTGAGAGAATTGTGCTGTGAGATCTAGTGAGAGGAAATGCTACATATATAGGGAGACAAGGGTGATTATTTAACAAGACGAAAATTGGGCAAGTGGTGTCTGATAATTGAGGAAGACAAATATAATAATATAATAAATATATATAAATTATTCGACAGTGACGTGTAATGTGACATATGTGCAAAATACCAAGGGTGGGAAAAAGGGAGAATTGCTGAATTGGGCCGCCTGGTATTTCAAATACTAGGGTGATTTGTCATTAAAATATTGCTTATTCCAAGTTGCAAATCTGTTGGCGATTAACAAAATAAAACAAATTCATTTTTTATTCAATAATATATGGAGTATTGAAAAGAATAATACAAAAAGCAAAAGTGTAAGGTTAGGTAGGTTTGTTTAGGTTGGGACACGAGTTTAAACATCTTATCGCTCGTTTGATACCATTTCACGGAATCAATAATCTAAGGGCCCGTTTGGTTTTAACTCCGGAATCGGAAACGGAATGGAAACGAATCTAGTCAATACGTATACCCTTATTCATTAAAATTTTTGGAATCATTCCTCGTGGTTTGTAATAATTGGATGAAAGTTTGATTACTTTTGATACCCTATAGGGTAACAAATTGTGAGGAAGCAAGTGCATTTTTCATTAAACCATGGTGAATGATTCCATAAATTTTCATGAATATGGATATACATATGGACTAAATTCGTTTCTATTCCGTTTCCGTTTCCGAAGTTGGAACCAAACGGGCCCTAAATCCAAATCCAAATGATTGATATACATATCTCGTATTTGTTTTTGGTATAACTTGAAATCGAAATGGATATCTCGTATTTGTGTTTGGTATAACTTGAAATCGAAAGAAAATGATTTTATAAAATGACTCATTTCAACTTTACAGTATAACTTGATTCCATAAATTAACACCCACGATATTTTCACCCATTAAACGTCACATTCATTCACACCTTATTATTATTCTATTTTCAATTTCTTTTTATTTGCAATTTCCTAAAATTTATATTAAAGGTACCTTATTTATGGCTTTTGTTCAGGTACGGTTCAATTAATGCCGTATGGCCGTGCGGCCGAACGTACGGCCGACACGTGTCCCGAAAATTTTTTTTATTTTTTTTTCCGAAACGAATGTTTTTTTTTCCAGAAACGAATGAAAATTTCTTTGAACTATCATGTTATGATTTATGCACTATTCTCCTATAAACTTTGAACTATTCTCATATAATCCATGAACTATTACTTTTTAATATAATATATCAAATTATTTATAAATTATCGTTTATATGTTATGAACTATTCAATTGTAATTCATGAACTATCATTTTATAAGTTATGCACTATCCTTTATAAACTTTGCACTTTGAACTATTCTATTATAATTCATGAACTATTCTATTATAATTCATGAACTATCTCATAATAAGTTTTGAACTAATACTTTCACTCCTTTATAAATTTTGCACTTTGAACTATTCTATTATAATTCATGAGCTATCCTTTTATAAGTTATGAACTATTCCTTAATAAGTTTTGAACTATTACTTTCACTCGTTTCTGGAAAAAAAAAAAATTTCAGGACACGTGTCGGCTGTACGTTCAGCCACACGCCCATACCGGAATAATGTGTCTTACCTGAACAACACCCCCTTATTTATATATATTGCATGTATATCCTTGTTAGTAAATTTAAGTTGTATTTCGTAATTTTGTGTGATCCTGTCATTTGGTATCAAAACCAAGTAGTTAAGTAAACTTTAACAATTAATTAAAAAATCCAAAAATAAAGTAAACTTGGAAGTTTCCAATAATTGAACGCATAAACAAGTACCACTTGCAAAATGTATAAACACTAGATAAGGTCATCACGAAGCTATTTAAATACTATAATCGACGATATTGCAGATTTAAAAGTGGGATTATTTAAGTTGCGAAAAAGTCTTACAAAATATAGGGAGGAAATATCTGCTACCTTATTATCTATCAAAGAAGAAAATAAAATTTAATTCTTGAAATTTCCAACGAAATTAGGCATCTTGGTGCAACAACGTTCTTAAACGCTCCAACAAAAAAGTCAGCGGATTTCCTTATAAGTATCCATTCCAAAATAAAATTTTCCAAAAGAAATTTTATGTAACAAGTTTAACAAAAAAACCCCAAAATGAAAGAAGAACCACAAGAAGAGTTAGAAATCAAGGAGACACTTGATATGTCTGACAAAGAAATGAGTTATTTGAGTAGTGAAGAATCTGGTTACTACACTGATGAAAAAGAAATGTATCAACAAATGGAGTTAATCAAACTAAAAGACCTAGAGATCATACTCTTAAGTGAAGTTAAAAGAAAACTAGATAAAAAAATGGGAGAAAGAGTTATAGATGTTAATGAAGTGGAAGAAGAAATAGTTCCAGAACAAGAAGTTAACAAGACCACTATATCTTGTTATCGAGAATATGAACAAGGGTCAACGCGTAAGCAAAGAGTTAATTTAAAACCGGGAGAATTTTTTGAGAAAACAACTAAATTCGGAGTTAGGATTATGTCAAACCATAGACTTAACTGTTATAATAAGACAATAAATCTAGGTATATTGATACGATGAACCAAGGACCGAGCGAGATCCTCGCTAGATAAGCGGGGGAAACATATTGGGCCCATGGTTCAATGGGCGCGGGTCAACAAGGGTGTGCCGGGGGGGTACGGATTCTATCTATTTTGTTATAAATAGATAGGTTTAGGGTTGTCTTTTTTTACCCCATGAAAGTTTATTGGTATATTGAAAACCCTAGCTACAAGTTCTGTGCAGCAAAACCACAAAATGTTCTCTCTTCTCTCACTATTCCAATGTTTAACTTGTTGAAAATCACAATAAATGGTTTAAGAACAAGGATGTCGATGGATTCCGTTGCAAAATTTGAGGTTCCGCGATTCAACGGAACTGGAAACTCGGTCTTCGGCAGCGACGGGTTCAGGATCTACTAACGCAACAGCAGATGTTGAAGGTGTTGAAGGAGACGAAACCGGATTCCTTGAAAGACAATGAATGGGATGAGATGCAGGAGAAGGCAACGCGGTCATTCAGTTTTGTTAGGTAGACGAGGTAATATACCATGTTATTGATCTCAAATCTTGTCAAGCAATTTGGACTCAATATATTGAAGAAACAGTATATGTCAAAATCTCTGTCTAGTAAATTGTATCTCAAATAGAGATTGTATGGGTTGAAAATGGTGGAAGGTTCTAACTTGGTGAAACACGTGAATATCTTCAATCAAATTAATGGGGAATCTAGCTCGTGTAGATGTAAAACTTGAAGATGAAGATAAAGCCATGATCTTGTTGTGTTCTTTACCTTTTTCATATGAGAATTTGGAGATGACGTTGACGTGTGGAAAAGATGAGAGAAGTCTTGATACGGTTTCAACAACGTTGCTTTCACAAGCCGAACAATGACAACATACCAGTGAGAGTTCTCAAAGTGAAGGGTTGTATGTTAGAGGCAACCATGATAGAGGGAGGACGAAAGAGAAGCAAGAAGGAAGCAACAAGCAATCCAGATCTAAGTCCAAGGGTAAAAATCAAGTAACTTGTTACTTCTACAAGGAGGAGGGTCACTTCAAACGTGATTGTCCTGCCAGGAAGAAGAAATATGAAGTTAAGAAGTCGGAAAAATCTTCATATCAGCAAACGTGGTGCAAAAAGATGATTGAGATGGTGTAGATTCTGATATGCTCTATTTGACGTTAGGCAACTACTCATATGTATGGATCATGGATACCGGGTGCTCGTTTCACATGACTCCGAAATAGAGATTGGTTTGAGACGTACAAGTCTGGAACTTTTGACTCTGTCCGATTAGGAGACAACAAAACTTGTGATGTTGTTGCCATTGGGCAGATAAATGTGAGGATGCACGACATTGTGATCCGAACATTGACTGATGTGCGTCATATTCCAACTTTAAAGAAAAATATGATTTTCTTGGGGTCTTTTCATCTGAAAGGGTTCTGTTTCAAAATAGATAAGTAATGTGTAAAGGTGAGCAAGGTGGAGTTGCAGCCGTGGTTTTTGAATCAAATTGCACAGCGTCGTGGCATATGCGCTTGGGTCACATTGGCGAAAGGGGGATGATTGAGCTTCACAAGTGAGGACTCCTGGATGTTGTGAAGAGTTGTAAGATTGACTTCTTCAAGTTTTGCGTGATAGGAAAATAGCCCAAAGTGTCTTTTAAGATAGGTCAGCACAATACAGGAGGAATTCTTGATTATGTGTATTCTGATGGGTAGGGACTAACTCAGGTGTTGCACTAGAGGATCTAGATATTACATCACATTCATTGATTATTATTCAAGGAAGGTTTGAGTGTATTTTTTTATAACATAAATTTGAGGTCTTCAACAAGTTCAAGTTGTGGAAGGCAGAAGTGGAAAATCAGATGGGGAGAAAAGTGAAGTATATGAGATATGATAATGGGATAGAGTACATGGATTCTCAATTTCAGAGTTTTTGTGGTGAGTATGGCATTCTGAGGCATTATGTAGTGCGGAAGACACCACAACAAAATGGTGTTTCTGAGAGAACGAATCATTCCATTGCAGAAAAAGCTCGGTGTCTTAGCTTGAATGCAGGGCTTCCAAAGCATTTCTGAGCAAAGACAGTAAGTATGTCGGTCTATTTGATAAATATGTCACCCCAGACTTTTCTTGACGGGAAGGTTTCAGAGGAATTATGAACTGGTTCAAATTTAGACTTATCAAATTTGAAGATTTTTGGCAGTCCAACACATGTACTGATTCCAAGTGATGAGCGAACAAAGCTGGATGCAAAGCCTAAGAAATGCATCTTTTTGGGTTATGAGAAACGTGTGAAGGGTTTCAAGTTTTGGGAGCTTGTTGCAAAGAAACAGATGATCAGTAGAGATGTTGTATTTGATGAGCAGACAATGCTTCGGCATGCCAAGGAAGTTGAGAAAAACCTACAATTACAGAGACTGAATCCAGATCAACAGTGGAGGTGGAGCTTTTAGATTCCATCACACCTACACCAACAAGTGATGAGCATAATGTAGATCAATAACAAGTAGTGAGTCTTGTTTCTGGCAAAAGTAGACGCATCATAAGAGCCCTAGTTAGATATGGTATTGAGGAGATGATTAACTATGCTCTATTCATAGTCAGGATAAAGAAGGATGGGAAGGTGATATGGCTTAGGAGATGGAATCTCTTCATAAGATCAGGACGTGGGAGATGGTTCCTTTTCCGGAAGGAAAGAGGGAAATAGGATGCAAATGGGTGTTCAAGAAGAAACAAGGCACCTAATAGAAAGAAGGGCTGATGTACAAGGAAAGACTTGTAGCAAAGGGTTACTCACAGAAGAATGGGATTGATTATGAGGAGATTTTTTCGCCTGTGGTCCGACATACGTCTATTAGATTGGTGTTGTCACTAGTAGCTAGTTGGGATTTGCATCTAGAGCTGATGGATGTGAAAACAAATTTCCTTCATGGTAATTTGAAGGAAGATATCTACATGGAGCAACCACAAGGTTTTGTTCAACCGGAAGAGGAGAAGATTGTATGCAAGTTGACGAAGAGCTTACCTTAACCTCACTTCTTTAACCTTAAACACGTCTCCTAAGTAAGAAAAACACAAGGAGGGACTAGTTTTGACCAGGAGCACCAACCCTTAAAAAGATTAACACACACAAGCACAATCTAGCAAGGACTTCATAACGATTCAATCAAGACTCTCTCTTTTATTGAATAGGAATGAATAAAATACAAACTTCATAAGCAAAGTTGCAAGTTCACACAATATGTCGAATAATATCAAATCTAATCTATCCAATAATCTCCCCCTCTAAGGCTATTTATAAGGGGATTTTCTATGTAACTAAGAAACATATCTTTTAGAAGATATTTAGGAAAACTATAAAATAATCCAAAAGATAGGATAAAAAACTAACAGTTACCTTAAAGAATGTTTGAGAGCTTCGAAGGTAAGAAATATAAAAGATAATTGCAAATTTAAAAGATCTTGGGCCACATCTTCAAACGTATGTCAGAGAACAAATCTCGGGCATATATCTCGGCTGAGATTCCTGTAGGTGGACCGAGATTTCTTCTCTCATACTTTTTTTCATTGTCCTAGCCAAATTCTATGCTTTTTGTCTCTTCTTGGTCATGGCTTGGCTCGTCTATAACGGTAAAAAATGTCACCAAAGGATTCCTAAGAATGAGTAAGGTCTCCTTGAGTGTACATGTGGTTAGCATGCTTGTAACTTCATCTTGAATCACATTTGCTCTTGACCTTGTGATTGCTTCTTCTATGATGGAACCTGGAGAAGGTGTAGTTGGATTGTCTTGCAATGCTTTAGCCCTTGATCTAATGATTGGTCCTTAAGGTAGTGTTGGGGATGGTCCCTCATCATACTAACCTTCTTGAAAAGGATTCGTCCTCGAATCATTAACATTCTCATCTCTAAACTCAAAAGGACTCAAATCACCCACATTGAAGATAGGACTTACACCATACTCAGTTGGAAGCTCCAAAACATTAGCATGGTCACCAACTCTACGCTTCACTCTAAATGGTCCATCTCCTCTTGGTGACAACTTAGACTTCTTCTTCTCCAGAAATCGCTCTTTCCTTAAACTAGATCTCCGGGTTTGAACAACATCTCCTTGCGATTCCGATTTGCCTTTAAAGCGACAAGTTTTCCCTTTTTGTTCCAGCCTTATGCGTGTTTTCTCATATAATTCCTTCATGAACTCCACCTGTTTTCCTGCAATGAAATTTATTCGCTCCTCTAAAGACAACAGTATAAGATCAAAAGGAGTCAAAGGATTCACTCCATAGACACACTCAAAACGCGTTAGATTAGTGGATGAATGCAAGGTACGATTATAAGCTAATTCTACATGTGGTAAAATATCTTCCCAAGCATTCAAATTATCCTTCGAAATAGCTCTTAAAATAGTAGTCAAAGTCGTTTAGTTACCTCCGTTTGACCATCGATTTGAGGATGACTAGAAGTTGAAAGCAACAATTTGGTACCTAACTTTCCCCAAAGAGTCTTCCAAAAGAAACTAAGGAACTTGACACCTCTATCACTTCCAATAGTCCGCGGCACTCCATGCAACCTAGCAACTTTCCTAAAGAACAAGTTAGCCCCATTATAAGCATCATCAATTTTATGGCAAACAATAAAGTGAACCATCTTAGAAAAGCGGTCAATGACCACAAAGATGGAGTCCCTCCCCTTCTCAGTCCTTGGCAAACCTACAACAAAATCCATACTAATATCGAGTCATGTTGAAGTAGGAATAGGTAAAGGAGTATACAAACCGTGTGGCTTCAGTCTTGACTTTGCTTTCAAGCAAATAATGCACCTCTTGATAAAATGTTCAACATCTTTAAGCATGAGGGCAAAAGAAATGTGAATAAAGCATATGATAAGTCTTATCTCTTCATTAGTCCTCCCATTAGTCCTCCCATATGATCCTCCTCAACTAATAATAATCTCACAAAGCATCTACGAATACAAACTTTATCCTTATGGAACAAAAATCCTTTAAAGAGATAATACTTCACTCTCGACTAGGGCAAACCACAGTCTAAATCTCGGCCGAGATTCCTAGCAGTAGGCCGAGATTTACACTAGATGTAAATTTCTCTGAAATTTGCGTTATCCTGGTATAGGTCTTTGATATAATGGAATCCTAGGACCTTAGAATTCATGGTTGTGATCAAGTATACCTTCTAGAAAGGGCATATGCTACAACATTATCCTTCCCTTTCTTGTACTTGATAATATAGAAAAAGTCTCAATGAACTCCACCCATCTTTCATGTCTTCTATCTAATTTATCTTGACTTGGAAAATGCTTCAAATACTCATGATCAGTTCTAAGGATGAATTTATTAGGCCAAAGATAATGTTGTCATGTCTTAAAAACTCGAAATAAAGCATATAATGCGTGATCATATGTTGAATAATTCAAGCATGGTCCCTTTAATTTCTCACTAAAGTAGGCAAGAGGCTTACCTTCTTGCATAAGTACTCCTCCAATACCAAAACCTGAAGCATCACACTCCACTTTGAATATTTTGGTGAATTCTAAAAGTGCAAAAATAGGTGAGTTTGTAAGGTGCCTCTTTAGCTCTATGAATGCTTTCTCTTGCACTTCTCCCCACTCAAGTTGTACTTGCTTCTTCGTGAGAAGTGTGAAAGGGTCTGCGATGGTACTAAAATCCTTCACAAAGTGCCTATAGAATGTTGTCAATCCATGGAAAGATCGCACATGTCCAACGGTGGTAGGCGTAGGCCATTCTTGGATGGCTTTGATCTTCTCCTTGTCCACTTCAAGACCACTTATGCTTACTACAAATCCAAGGAAAGCAACTTGATTAGTACTAAACTCACATTTCTTAATATTAGCATATAAATATTCACATCTAAGATTTCCTAGTAGTTCCCTTAAGTGTTCTTCATGCTCCTCAATGGATTTTCTATAGATGAGGATGTCGTTGAAGTAGACAACCACGAACTTTCCAATGTATTGACGTAAGACATGATTCATTAACCTCATTAAAGTGCTAGGAGCGTTAGTCAAACCAAAAAGGCATAACCAACTGCTAAGCTCATATAGCATGTCATCTTATCTGGGGATGGGGTGTTTGTACTTGATAGTGATGTTATTGATTGCTCTACAATCAACACACATCTTCCAAGTATTGTCCTTATGGGCACCAACAAAACTGGAACTCCATAAGGACTCAAACTCTCTCGAACTTAACCTTTATTCAAAAGGTCTTGCACTTGATCTTGAATTTCCTTACTTTCCTATGGACTCATTCTATAAGCGGGGCGATTAGTAAGGGACAAACTTAGAATGAAGTCAATTTGATGCTCAATGCCTCGAAAAGATGGAAGACCTGCAAGAATCTCATCTGGAAATACATCTTTATACTCATCTAAAGCCTTTAAAATGTTTTGAGACAAGGTAGCCTTCACTTCATCATTTTGAGTCAGTAGGCTTTTACATAAGCTAAGTAAAGAAAGATCCAAAGGAACATAATCATCAAGAAACTTCCTTTTGGAAGATAAAAGTGTTCGATGATGTTTCTCCAGAGAAGGAATCTTGGGTTGGCTATAGGAATCTCGGCCGAGATTTTCCTGTCGGAACCGAGATTTGTCACTAGAACGTGACGGGTCTTCAAATCTCGTGCGAGATTTCGATGCTGCTCCAGAGAAGGAATCTCGGGTTGGCTCCGTAATCTGCAAGGGTGCCATCGGTTTAAGAGTCATTGCTTTTCTCTTAAACTCAAAGGAGTGTTTGTTAGGAAAATCATCATGCATAACCTTTCTATCAAATTGTCATGGACAACCTAATAAAATATGACATGCTTGCATAGGCACAACATCACTAACAATAATATCCTCATACTTTCCTAAGGTAAATGCAATTCTAGCTTGTTTGTTAACTTTCAACTCTCCAGAATAATTTATCCAATGCAGCTTACAAGGTCTATGATGATAGAAAGTAGTGATTTGTAACTTATTGATTAATTTCTCACTAGCAATGTTGCAACAACTACCACCATGAATAATCATATTACAAACTTTCCCTTAAACAAGACATCTAGTATGAAAAAGGTTTTCACGTTGATTATCCTCACATGGAGCAATTTAGCATGCAATGTGCGTCTAGCAATCAAAGATTCTACATGCTCATATTCACAACCTTCATCAATATCACTATTAGTATCATGCTCATGTAATGATTTGATTTGTGGATGATCATGCTCATGCTCATGCACTTCTTCACTTTCATATTTCCCTTGTTGATTTAGAAAAAACCTTTTATTAGGACAATCTCGCATGTAATGACCTCTACCTTGACATTTAAAGCATACAATATCTCTTGAACGTAAAGTAGAGTTAGAAGTACTCCCTTTGTTATCCTTTGAAGACTCATTCAAAGGACGAGGCTGAGTCGAAGGCTTATGGATTGTTGGATCAGGAAAGGATCTCTTTCCTTCGTATTTCTAGGGCATATCTCGGTTGGAATCTTATCCGTGATTCTTTTAGGATGCCCGAGATTTCTTCTTGTCGTCCAAGAACTTGTCCCTTGATTCCGTCATTTGATCTTCTTCTTCACCCTGATAGCCAAATGTAGTAAGTTAGTCATTGAAGCATAGGGATAAAGATCAATCTCATTAGCTAAATAAGGATGCAAAATTTGTAAGAATCGAGCCATAATACACTCTTCATCCTTTTGCACGTTAGCTTTAACCATCTTTGTTTGTATGGTAGTGTAGACTTCTTCCACAGTCATGAAACCTTGTTTCAGGTTCTCTAAGCACTTCCTCACTTCCCTACCATAGTGTGGAGGCATGAATCTAGCTTTCATCAGGGCCTTAGTTTGTTCCCAAGTGTTGATGTCCGAATCCAACGTTCTTCTTCGTTCTTTGACTAGATGGTCCCACCACACCATGACATATCCTTGGAACTCCAACGCATCAAGTTGGATCTTCCGTTGCTCACTAAAGTTATGGAAAGACCAAATTTGTTCAATCTTATTCTCCCATTCCATGTAAGCGTCCGGGTCGCATTTGCCTTCAGAACTTGGAATCTTGACATTTACTCTCCCAATCCCGTCATTATCCTGAGGGGGTCTATAATGATCATTGTTGCATCCTCTCCGTGGATTATAATGACATCGGAGGTAGTCTCTCCACATTCCCTCATCTTCTTCATCACCTAAGTATTGAAATTCTTCACCAAAATTCGTATTGTGATTAGCATTAAAGAATGGATTAGGGTGAGTATTGACGGAGACCGGGGGATGATTTGGAACTGGTATGGGGGCTGGTGGTGTTTCCGGCGGAGTTAAAGAGCTCCCACCTACTTCATAGACAGATCTCGGGGTCAAATCTCGGGCGAGATTTTGGCCGAGATTCCGCACTGGGCCTTGCTTCGACCTGCTCCAATCGGTTATTGACGGTAAAAATAGTAGCCTTAAGTTGTTTGAACATCTCCATGGCATCGGGCACTAGATAATCACTCTTTTGGGATGCTCGTGGATTATCTCATCTTGAAATCTACACAAATACGCAAAGTAACAACAAACTTGTGATGTTAGGGAAAATGGAGATACCTTTCTTGTTTTCTTGCGCACTCACGCTCTATTTTGTTATCGCAAGCTGGTTTGATGTAATTGCCTTAGATGGATTAATGCTTCTTTACCAATCGGTATCTTGGTCTCACTAGAACTCCTTGGTTGACTCAAGTAATCAACTTTGTTTGGATAAAAGGTTCTTGTGTTGTGAGATAGTTAAGGAACTCCTGTAGGAAGTTTACTCCACACACGACAAGGTAGAAAGAATACTGCGGATAGACACACTAGTATGTTAGGAAGTATAGATACTAACTAACAAACCAAAAGAAATAAGACTCAAGTATTTAGAGTAGAAAACAGGCTAAGGAAAGGAACACAAGAGATTCAACAGAGAGAATGAACGTACCTTGAATTAGTGCAATTAGAAAGAGAGATAACCGGGATTGATTGTGGGTATGGATACGACTCTTAACTGGATCAAGGTTGGTACAAAAACCTTTCCTTTGATGTACTCTTGCATAGGGTGCACTTAAATTCTTTAGATGATGCCTCAAAAAATTCTCGAAAATTGGACAACAGTAGCTTCCTCGGTTGAAATCTCGGCCGAGATTTCGTGTGAATTGGTTGTGATTGTTGAAAAGTCGATACTTGAGGTCGACGTTCAACAATCACCTTTGGGGCTGCTACTCCTTGGTTGCATTGTTATCTTTTACTGTTGGAGAAGTGTATATATCGTTGTTTTGACAAGAATGAATAAGATCTTACCTACTAGATATGATCTCAACTTTAGGCGCAAACTTTGATCGCACTTTCCGTAGGGTTGGGCGAGGTTTTCAAGGTTAAGAGTTGGCTTGTGTTTGGCTATGGCATTTCTCTCTTCCAAAACTTGCACAAGTCAACGCACGTTAATCTCAAATAATCTCACAAAGATGACGAACAAGAAAAGACTCAACTTATATATGACTCAAAGAAGACTCAAAATAAAAATTGACTCAAACTTGAAACAGACTTAAATCGCTTAACTCTAATACCACTTTGATGCGGGATTGAAGTTGTAGTTCCCGTTCTAGATTGAAAGTCCTCGATAGAAGCAAATCTTGGGTGGATAATAGAAATCTCGGGCGAGATTTCGTGAAGAACAAGCCGAGATTTCCAAAAAGTCAGAAAACGGATTAATGGATGATATGAAAAGATAAGAAGATCAATATGGAATGAAATATGATAAAATAGGAAGATATGAACCAAGATATTCCAGCAAAGAACCTTGACCAATAATGTGTCAAAAGCCCTTAACGAATAGTTGTTCGCTCCAAATGGTGTGTGCAAGCTTTAAATTTATATCCCAAGAAATATGCTTAAAACAAGGATGCGAACCCGCAGTGTACGGATCAATTATAGTAAAAGCAAGAATTCCGGGGTGCCGATCTCAGGGACTTAGGTGAAACAAAGCAAGTATAGGTTGTCAATGCAACTAATAACCACAAAAGCGATTAAAGCAATCAAAAAATGATAATAAGGTCAATTAAGGGAAATATGCAAATTCTAGGGATTAAAGCATCTAGTTGTAACTCAAGATCTCAAGATAAGCGGACAAAGTTGAGATTTTGCAAAGGGAAGGTGTTTCTAAAGTGGAATAGATCACCGGTAAGTCTCACTACGCACTATCCCAAACCAAAGAACCTATTACCGGGTAAGTCTCAAGTTACTAAGGAAAGGAATTATAATCTCAAACCAACACACCAACTAAGGGAATAGAATCAACCTTTACCGGGTAAGTCTCACGCTAACTCACAAAGATGGAATGAAGGCACACTCAAACCCCAATAAAGGATAAACCTTTATTACCTACACTTATGATCTTGGATAAGAATAAGATTTGGCAAACTCTAACACTTAACTCTCAGTTACGGATCAGAAGAGGGCACCTCGGTCAGTCAAGTTCCACCCCGACCGAGATGTTCATCGACTGAACGAGGTACTCTAGGGTTAAGATTAAAGACTCGAGCTTTCAGGGTCCTACTGAGATTAAGATTATTCTATCATTGTCTTTCCCACAACTTTCAACCAATCACCCTAGAATCCCACAAGGAAATTAGTCACTCATCATCATGAAAGCAATAATCAAATATATGAGAAGGGAATGAATAATTGAACACAAAAACCTTAA
This sequence comes from Fagopyrum homotropicum, assembly GCA_033239125.1. NCBI lineage: Eukaryota > Viridiplantae > Streptophyta > Magnoliopsida > Caryophyllales > Polygonaceae > Fagopyrum > Fagopyrum homotropicum. The sequence continues at coordinate 39,887,869 of BSWB01000006.1, read as the reverse complement.
GAACAAGGCTTCAATAAATGAATCAAATATCAAACAAATTAGTGTTCCTCAAAATCACAAATCAAACAAAGACAACAAATCAAAGGGAATCTAGGAAAGTCTTACAAATCCCCTTAAAAGCTATCACAAAGCTATGAACTTCCTTCCTTCAATCTTCAATTCTTCCTTCAAACTTCCAAACTTCCTTCCTAACTGCAGCTGGGAGAATATTGTTGATCCAAAGATGGTAAAGGATGGCTTAATTGTGGAAAATCCAACCCTTATATAGGAGAATTATCTTCCAAAGATAATAATATCTTAAAAAGATAATTTCCTATAAAATATATCTTATCTCTAAAATAGATCTCCTAAATATATGATCTTCCTTCCAGAAATCCAGCCCAAAAATATAAGATATCTTCCTTCCAAAAATAAAAGATTTCAGCCAAATAAAATATATCTCGCCGGCGCCAGGGTGTTCGCCTCGGTCGGGGCGCTCCTCTAGATCACCTCGGTCGAGGTGACACTGTAGCTGACCGAGGTGAATCTCATCTGAATGTGAAATCTCTCAAATCTGGTCCAAAGTAAATCTTCTTCATTAATTCCTTGCTTCCTGAGTTCTCTTTTAAGCTCCAGAATGTAGCTCCTATGACTCATTTGCTCCTTAGCTCCATTTCGATCCAAAATGTGCCATTTTACCTACGATTACAACGAAACTTGGTGTAGACCTCGATTCCCGTAAAGGTAGATGAAATGACAATATAATCACATAATATACATTCAAACATGCAGATTATTGAAGATAAAACGTCTAAACAAGTCCCAAAATATAGACTATAATACATGTTATCAATAGTTTACCTTAACCCTTACTTCTTTAACCTTACACAAGTTTTCTAAGATAAGCACAAGGAGGGACTAGTATTGAGGAGCACCAACCTTCAAAAAGATTAACACACACAAGCACAATCTAGCAAGGACTTCATAACGATTCAATCAAGGCTCTCTCTTTGATTGAATAGGAATGAATAAAATGCAAACTTCATAAGCGAAGTTGCAAGTTCACACAATATGTGGAATAATATCAAATCTAGTATATCCAATAATCTCCCCCTCTAAGGCTATTTATAAGGGAGATCTTCTATGTAACTAAAAAAGATATCTTTTATAAGATATTCTAGGAAAGCTATAAAATAATCCCAAAGATATGATCAAAAACTAACAGCTACATTAAAGAATGTTTGAGAGCTTCTAAGGTAAGAAATATAAAAGAATATTGCTAAATTTAAAAGATCTTGGGCCGGATCTTCAAACACATGTTAGAGAATATATCTCGGGCAGATATCTCGGCCGAGATTCCTGTAGGTGGACCGAGATTTCTTCTTTGAGACTTATTTCTTCGACCTTGCTAACTTCTATGCTTGTTGAATTTTCTTGGTCGTGGCTTGACTCTTTCATAACAATCAACAATGTCACCAAAGGATTCTTAAGAATGAGTAGGGTCTCCTTGACCGTACATGTAGTTAGCATGCTTGCAACTTCATCTTGAATCGCCTTTGCTCTTGACGTTGTGATTGCTCCTTCAATGATGAAACCTGGAGAAGGTGTAGTTGGATTGTCTTGTAATGCTTTAGCCCTTGATCTAGTGATTGGTCCTTGAGGTAGTGTTGGGGATGGTCCCTTATCATATATGTTGATGACATGCTGATTGCCGGGAATAATGTTGATGATATTGTTGAGTTGAAGACCTTGTTGAGCAAGGAATCTAATATGAAGGATCTATGTGCTGCAAATAAGATCCTTGGCATGGAGATTCGCATGGAGAGAAGTTTGGGAAGGTTATGGTTGTCTCAGGAGACTTACATTGAGAAAGTGCTTGGAACATTCGATATGGCCAACTCCAAATCTATTAGCACTCCTCTAGCGAATCACTTCAAACTCTCCTCATCTCATTGTCCGAAGTCTGATGGAGAAATCAAATATAGGTCCAAAGTTTCTTATGAAAGTGCAGGTGGTTGCTTGATGTATGTTATGGTGTGTACAAGACCTGATTTGGCCTAAGCCGTTAGCCAAGTGAACAAGTATATGTCTAATCTTGGGAGAGAACACTAGGCGGCCGTCAAGTCGATTCTTGAGTATTTAAGGGGTACTGTTGACCGTGGAATTATGTTTGGTGGCCTGGAAGATGATCCTTCATTTGTAGGGTATATTGATTTTGACTATGTTGGTGATCTTGACAATTAGAGGTCCACTACAGGGTATGTCTTTACTCTTGTTAGGGGGGCTATATGTTGGAGATCAGTTTTAAACTCTGTAGTAGCCTTGTCTACTACTGAGACCGAGTACATGGCTTTAGCATAGGTAGTTAACGAGGCACTATGGATTAGGGGAATTATGGAGGAACTGAGTGTTGAGAAAGGTGGATTTGAGGTACATTGTGATAGTGAGTGTGTCATATTTATGGCTAAGAATCAGGTGTAAAATGCTCGGACTAAACATATTGATGTGAAGTTTCACAAGATTAGAGAGCTATTAGCTTTGGTTGAGATCATCTTGGAGAAGGTACACACTTCTCAAAATGCGGATGATATGATGACCAAACCGGTTACTGTAGACAAATTCAAGCATTATTGGATTTGGTTCATGTCATTCGTTGTTAGATGAGCGTGAAAGACTCCTGCCCAGAGAATCAAGCAGAATTTGGCATACAAGGTCCTGGAGTTGTTAGTGTGCTCCCAAATTTTGTATCAGATTATATTATCTAGGTGGAGATTGTTATAATAAGACAATAAATCTAGGTATACTAATATGATGGACCAAGGACAGAGCGAGGTCCTGCCTGGGTAAGCGGGGAAAACATATTTTTGGCCCATGGTTTAATGGGCCCGGGTTGACAAGGGGTGCGAGGGGCGGAGACCCCGCGGTACGGATTCTATCTATTTTGTTATAAATAGATAGGTTTAGGGTTGTATTCTTTTATCCCACAAAAGTATATTGAAAACCCTATTTGCAAGTTCTGTGCAGCAAAAACACAAAACGTTTTCTCTTCTCTCACTATTTCACTGTTTAACTTGTCGAAATTCACAACACTAACAAAAGATAACTTTTGCTTGAACCCATTAGTGAAACTAGATATAAGCTTAATCTAGATGGAGTAAGAAACCGAGAGGGTGGAGACTTTGGAAGAAAAGTATGATGAGTGTTTTAAACATGAATGCTGAATGGAGATCTACAAATTTTATAAATTATATCGAGCATAGTTTGTATGGGATTGTGACAGACTGTTATGAAACAATAGATGAAGAAATATAGGAACCTTAAAGGTAGTAGAAGCACCATATATAATGTTCAGGCAATTCTACAAAGCCTTAGAATCTGAGTTTATTGGAGATAGAGATGATAAAAATAAAAATTAAACTGATGATAAAAAAATTTAAATACTCTTGAAATTTATAATATGAGATATCTAAAAAATTATCTTTCTGAGTTTAATTATTATTTTAAGGTGGGAGAAAACAGAATAAACCTTCAAATGATATTCGATAAACTCCCTAAACCCATAAATTAAAAAAAAATTAGTGAAGGGTACTAATAATGGTGAGAAAAATACAATTCAAAGGATACCATAGGAAATAGACTAAGATTCATTAGAAAATGGGTAGAGAAAAAATGTCGAGAGGTTAAGGGAACTCAACACATGAAAAGAAAATTTCTAAATTGTTGAAATTTTCTTGGAGATTGGGGATGTAACTGAAGAGATAATTAGAAAAATGGTAATGAAAGAAAGTATTATAGGAAGAAAAGGTTCAATAAACAAAGAGGGGAAAAATATCAGAAAAAAAAATTATCGAAAACCCTTTGTTAAGAAAAGAAGATTTTTTTAGAAAAGCCTTTTATTGTTCCGAGACGAAAAGAGTTGCAGATGTTGGGCATGCGGAGAAATAGATGAAGAAACTCTTGACTTAGCCTTAAATACTAATAATAAAGGAATTGTAGAAGTAGTAAAGGAAGAGGAAGAGAAAGAATTTGAAAGCTCACATTATGAGGAACTACGTGACGTTCAAAGAAAAATGGATGAAATGTTTTCTTCTAAAAAAATAACTACTCTAGCCCAATGACAAGAAGTTGATACTTCCATCGACGAAGAACAATTGGAAAAAAATGCATAGATCAGGGCTGAATTTCATATCATTACTAAAGAACAGTTTTTTAGAAGAACATTTGTTCCAATATTCTCAAAGTTCGTATGTGAAGAAATGACTGAAAATATTGTAGTAAAAAATATTGAAAATCACACTACTGAATTAAACCTAACTAATTAGAAGAATATTCAAAAACACTATAAAGACAAAAAAAAGTATAAGTACATTTAAATGTTTGTGTAATTCAGGTCATCATTACTCCATTACAAGACTTTGGTAAGAATGTGCATTGCATTAATTTTGTCTGTGACACTAGACACAAAAAATTTAGTGATCAAACTATTAGTGAAGTAATATGCAATCTAAGTCAAGGACCAATATCTTGGGTATGTAAACCAAATTACTATGTAAGCCTTGAAGATCAGTTTATACATAAATTCCTAACATTAAAATTGTTAGTTGAAGGTATTAGTATGCATAAAGAAACTTGTCCTTTATAGTTGAAATGAAAGGTCATTTATAAGCTAGAAAATACTATCAACCCACCTACTAAAACTCAAATTGTAACACCCCAAATTCTAGGAACTCGAATCGAATCATTAAGGGGTAGGACCTCACAATTGGTCCCGACCCTTAGAGTAGCAATGACACAACGGATCTTACAACAAGGCACAAAAAAATGAAGACCAAAACTTATAATAAAACCAAAGGTTATAACAAAGGATGCGTAAAAGACTCGCAACCGAGTTCAAAACAAAGGGAAAGCAACAACAGGAAAAAAAAACCTGATCCCGTCCTATAATGTACGGGACCCGCCTGACCATACCGTCTGGATCATTCAGCAGCATTCCTAACTTGTGGAATATCTACAACATCGGTATAAACTGTTAGCTAACATTCTAGATATCGGAAAGACAGGAAATGCACAAACGCACATAAGGTAATATAAACATATAGCATGCTCGCACTCAACCGGTTATTATCTTTCATTAAGTTATCTATTACTAATTCAACTTCTTTTGTCACACGAGAATCTCCTGAAACTCGCTTCCGCTTCCGTCTACCAACAAGAATATATCAATACTATCCGTTACTTGCAGGCCTGGGTTGCAAGAGCACCTCCTAGTCTCCTGTAGAACTAGACAAGTGGTCACCGCCCGGTTATCATACGCTTGGGCCAATTACGGTTATAAAGGTCAGTTCTAGTTCGGTTATCCGTTATAACAATAATAGAAACGCAAACAACCCAATACACTCAAACCAATATACGGAATGAAGCTAAGTAAGTCCAAGGGACTTACCTCACTCGAAGGTAAACTCAAAGGTCAGCAAACAACTCAGTTTCTCGCAGGAAAGAAGGACGGAAAGCCTGCTCAACAAGGCATAACAAAGTAGGAACGAAGCGGTTGCTAGAATTCTATAACTTCTAGTCTCAATGATCTGTAAGAGATCTCCACAAGGTAAGGTCTCAACCTTAGTCTTACAGATCATGAAAGGTCAACAAAATCATCATAAGCCAACAAAAGGAACGAGGAAAGCAAGGGAGGAAGAAGCTCACAGAAGACGGGATCCACTGGGGGAAAAACTGCAGGTGCGGTAGACAACATCACATGGGCGGCACTGGGCAAGATCCGCATGGGCGGTCTGTGCATGCGCAGGGGCGGGTACGGTGCAAAAAGTTGTTGTCGACTCCTTCAATGGCAAGGAACGCATCAAGGGTCAAATCTTGCTTCTCTCAACACGCACACACGTCACAACTCAACCAAGGGAGCCTATGAACATCAACAAATCAACAACGGAATGGCCAACAAGAATCAAGACTCGATCTTGATCCTTGGGATAGAAAAAAAGAAAAGAGAAAGCAAGAGAAGCAGGAGGGAAAGGCATACAGCAAGCTCAAGAACGTGAGAGAGAAACACAGAGAAGGAGACTTACACGTTCAATAAGTTCACAGGGGAAGAAGGCGACAACTTTCGAGGTTGAAGGAAAACGTATGCAAGAAATGGGAAAAAGAAGAGAAGGAGGGAATTTACAGGAACGATGGGAAAAGATAGAAGGAAAGACGTTCTAGGGTGAAGATCATGATAGGAAAGCCGGCCCACAAGATAGAAGATCGGATCTTCTATCTATGGAAAGAAATAAAACGAACGGAAATACGTTCGGCGTGATTTACACCGAACGTATTTCCTCCATAAAATCTGGGGTCTTACACAAATGGTAAAAGATGATAAATATGAAGTAGTTGGACGAGTACAAAAAGTTGTATCAGTCAAAGTAAGGTAATGTCAAATAAGTTTAAAGACAACATGGATCTATGCCTTCAAAAATCCTTCTAGTTCGAACCAAGGGAGAATTTTAACTATTGATTAAGAAGGGATAACTCACACAAAATTCTCATCCACCTCCAATAAATAGAAGTCTTTCTAGGAGTCAAAGTTATAGGGTTAATCCTCATTTTAATTTGCCTCCATAAAATCAAGTAAGTCTTCCAAGTAGAAATCTTAGAGAGGAACCTTCTCTTAAAGTAGATGATGAAATTGCCAACCTATTAATTCTCATTCCCGACTTCGGGAGCCACACTCTCAGCAATTTCCTTAGTCTTTTCAACAACCAATCTGGCTATTAGTGGCTCATATAGGGGAACTCGGTCCCGACCTCTCAAATCTGGAGGTCTTCCTCCACGGCCACGTCCTTTGGCTGTAGAAGTTCTATCACCCTACCCCACCCAACAGGAGGAAGAGGTGGACAACCTCTACCATGTCCTACAGCAAATGTCACTCTAGTGCGTGTAATTTGTACGAAGTATCATAACTAAGGTATAAGATGCAAATACGAGCAATAAATAATAGTCTAAGCATAACAATCTAAGCTTCCAAGATCCGCGGAGGTAGTGGTGATCCCTCGTACTTTCGATCATATCCCGACTATGCACTTCATTTGAAACTGATATTCATTTTGAAAACTCATATCTTTTTCGGGTTCTGTTTATTTATCTATTCGACCATTTAGAAGATTGTGGGTGCAATTGTTGTCAACTAATACCCCTAATTTTCATAACTCGGGGCGCTACGAGTTAGGACCTCACAATGGGTCATGACCCTAGTTTGACAACAATTTCATCGAATCTTACAACAAGACACAAATAAAAAGGAAAACCGAAATAGATAATATGCAATAATGTCATGATACAATATCCAAAAGGAAAGACTCTCAGTTGTGTGCTACAATAGTACGACAATCGAAATGCCAAAAATGCAAAAACAAAAGACTGAAATATAAAAACCCACATCCGGTCCTATAATGTATGGGAACCCGGCTGACCACTCCATCCAGATCACTCGGTAGCTACCCTATCCTGCAAGACACCTATAATGTCGGATAAAACCGTTAGCTAACAACCTACGTATCAAAAGAACTACAATAGCACACACACACGTCATTGCAGAAATGAAACACGCACCATGCTTACATCGAATTTCATTTATTATCTTGTATTAAGTTATACACTTTCTAATTCAACGTATGGTGTGGCACGAGGATCTCCCGAACCTCGCCTTTGCCCCCATATACCAACAAGACTAGATCCGATGCACCATACCGTGTACCTGTCTAAGCTAATCGTAGTGAACCTCCCAGTCTCATGTCAGAGATGGGAAGTGATGCTACCGCATGTTATACATTCACTTGGGCTAAGTTAATAATATCGTCGTCCTACTCAAGTTATAGTTATAAAAACACTCAATTCACACACAACCATTATAGCTCAACCAATACATAGAATGTCAGCTAAGTGAGTCCAAAGGACTTACCTGTATCAAGATAAGTCCAACTAATCAACCACTCTCGTTCCCGTAGGAATAACTTAACCGCCTGATAAAAAAAAAGAAACATGGATCAATAACCTATCCATTATTTAGAAGTGTTCAACTACTAGGCCAACAACGACTATCACAAGTCTAACCTATCAACTTATCAACATTCCAAGTTCATCAGCAAATTATCCTTCATAACAAGGTCCGAAAATTACATCGTAGCAGTTTTCCTTCACTCAACATATATCATCATCATCACTAAAACATTTTAAGGCCTTAACTTCGAATGATCTTAACCTCTAACCACTAGCTGAGATTCACTCTAGTTTTGCTAGATTCCACCATAATATGATACTAACAACCTATCAACATTAGACAACAAGAAAGGATCAAGGTACCGATACTTGGTACTCTCTAGAGAGTTCATGTGACCGCGGGAAAAAGGAAGGCGTGACTGCGGCTAAAAGGAGGCACGACCGCGGGAAGAAGGCACAAGCGCGACCGCGACGATGTTCAGGTGCAGCTGCAGGAGAGCACCAGAACTGTTGTCGTGTTGCTTGTTGTTGTGCAAAACGACACCAGGATCCTAGATGTGTTGTTGATGTTACTTGATGTTGTTGTGAAGGGTAAAAACGGGATGGATACACCCATAAACACATGTAATGGAGTAAGGGATAAAGAACAAGATCGGATCTTACCCTTCTACAACTTCCACAAGAAAGAAGCGTGACTTGACTCCTCTGCGTCCAAGCGTGACAACGGAAACCTATTGTTTGTCTCGACTGTTGTTGCTTGATTGATGAAGACCGAAGGAATGGTGTCGTTGTCGGTATCGAAAGAAAAAGAAGAGAAGAGAAGAAAGAGTTACGTGAAGTAGAAAACGGATGTTAGGGTTTCAAAAGTGGCAGAAAAAAGGGAGGGTGATACATTTAAGACATAAGGAAAAGGTCGGATATCTCAAGAAAGGAAACGATAAAACGGTTACAAAAGATACGACCAGTTTTTCATCTCACCGCGATCACGGTGAGAATGACCTGCGGCCGCGGCCACGGGTAGAATGAGGCGCGACTATCGATGCCTGCGCGACCGCGGCGGCTTCTTCCCGGTCAATCGACGTGCTTCCACTCTTCATGTAACGTCCCTCCGGACTAAAAATTCCTTTTGTTACATAAGTAAATACTCAAGTTTAATTTCGATAGATGAAATATCGAATCATGTTAGAAATGTATAAATGATCGTTCTTTAACAATAAATTTGTTAAAAAATTAAAATATAAAATAAAATAAAATAAATAACAAGTATAAAAGTTAAATCGTGTTAGAAGTGACCTCTTATATTTGCAATTATAATAAAGTTATGATGTGATTGTTATTTTTTATTAGTTTACAATATTTTTTTGTCATGATTTATGTATTTTCTTCTCAACTTATTCTTTTAGTTTTGAATAACTATAAATAGTTCAATCTTTCAAACTTATAAATCTTTTCTATTCATATATTAATATAATTAATCTATATCAAATATATTTTATTATTAAATGATAAACTAATTCACTTATCAAACTTTAAAATATATGTATCCAATAATGAAGGCTGGCCGGCTATAATTAGAATAAACAAGTCTTGAATATGCTGCTAATTGCTATCAAGACAAAGTCTTTGATTTGTTGGATTTTGTTTTGTTTTCTAATATAAATCAACGAATTTTTATATTTTGGCAATTATTTTTAGCGTGGGTAAATGCATTTTAACAAAATTTCAATATGTCACTTATCATTCAAATAATCTTTTAATATTCAATATATTATATCGACGGTCACTCTCAACAGATATTATTTTGGCTCACTTATTATTATTTTAGTTTTGAATAGGAATATAATTACTACTTAATTGACATTAGTTAATTAATTTGATTGTTATATAATAAAAAAAAGAAGATATTTATCGTCACATGGTTATCCATATGATATGCCATATTTTTTCAATATGTTTTATTTCATAAAAATATCGATTAGTCAGTTTCCCTTAATTTATCTTAAAAAACCATATGCTTATTTGTATAAATTCTTTTGGGTATGTTTTTCATTCAATTTATTGGATATATACTTTTATCATTTATACTTCTATTTTTTGATTGAAATTACCAGATTCTATGATTGCAACCTACACAGTGAAAGGAATTGTATCTATTAACCTAAAATACAATTACTAATTATGTTATAAGAGGATATATATATATATATATATATATATATATATATATATATATATATATATATATATATATATATATATATATATATATATATATATATATATATATATAGGGATAGGATCAGGTAAGAACATGTTTTGCGGTAAGAAATGAGAACGAATATTAGTCGCATGATTAAAGTAGGTAGACGGCTATGATCGAATACTAATTATAGACAATATTAATGATATAATTTTCCTTTCCATATGTGTCACTAGATAATATGCTTACCAAAATTAAAAGTTGGTATTGATTTAATTTATTAAAATATCATTCGTGCTTTGTTGCATTGTTAATCTAGTTAGAACTCGTACACTTGTTTAAAAATCTATCATTACAATTATGTGTATTTGTACGTTTAAAAACACGTAATGATGTATGAACTCGTGGAATGCACAATACACTCGTGCACATGCACCATAAACTCGTGCAATTAAATTTCCTTATACAATCGTTTCAATGCAAATAGCATGATGTGCACTCGTATGTATACATTGCACAATAAAAAATAGGACGTGCAAAATGTAAGAGTTATGAGAAGCTAAAAGAGAAGCGTGTCCAAGTAACGTGTTCAAAAACAATTAGTCGTGCATGTACATACTAAGTCTTGCATGGACAAACCTTAGTCGTGCATGAACAAAGCTTAGTCATTAATTTAATCTTTACTAATCTTGCATTAGAAAACCTTAATCATGCTTAGTACATTGCATGGGCAAACCATAGTCGTGCATTGTATGTGCAAGTGCAAATCTTAGTCGTGCATTGCATGTGCTAGTGCAAACCTTAGTCGTGTGCATTGTATATATGGACAAACTGTAGTCGTTACTTTAATTTGCACGGTAAGACAATTTAGGGCACGAGTAAGATATCTAAATGTTAAGTTGATACACGATTAATAAAATTTAAAGACATCGAACTGAACATGATAGATAACTACATGAATACACAAAGAAATCAACGATACAATGATCAAAATATGACTATTAACGGTAGACTCAATCCGTGTATCGATCGGAGCATCTTTTACGAGACTAATTTCATGTGAATGATTAATTACGATGTAGAATTATTGTATTTCCATTTGTCTTAGATTTGTTTTCCGTTTAGTTTTTAGTTTCCAAATACACAATCTTGCACTAACTCGTTTACCATATATAATTAATCAAGGCAAAATTGGCAAACTAACCTTTTAAGCAAATCAATTGAGAAAGAAGACTCATACTATTTGGGATTGGTATTTTGACCTCCTATAAAATAGAATAGAGGAAATAAAGTACAAAAGAGGGCAAAGTTTGACAACCCATCGATGTGACATGTTGTACTATCTCACATGTCACATCAATCTGAAAAATAAATTTCCAACATTCTTACTTTATCACCTATTACCCAAAAATCCGCTTACCCAAATAATGTCACAATTATACCCAAAAATAAATTTGTCAAAGTACATAAACATACTCTAAAACAACATACCCAAAAAATCAAATATCAAAATAAAATCATATCCATAAATTGGATAATATTTTATATTTATACCCAATTTAAATATCACTTAATACAAAAACCATACCCAATTTAAATTTGTCATACCCAAAATTTTCAAAACTTGATATTATACACAAACATCAATATCAAATGACATTTGATCATTACCCAAAAATTCGCTTGAATTTGATCATTATAACACAGTTTGGGTAACCATAAAACATACCCACAATATCCCTTTAAAAATATACTTAATAATAAGAAATATACTACAAAGCCAATACACATATAAAAGCATACCCAAAAACCCGTTTACCCAAATAATGTCATAATCATACCCAAAAATATATTGTCTCTATTTTCACAATCATACCCAAGAAATATACTACAAAACCAATCCATGTAAAAAAGATACATAAATCAAAAGTAAACATCTAATCACCATCATTTCAATTAGAGAAATTATTACCCCTATTTTTTAGTTTCCATAACTATTTTTTCTTCCTTTTGTATAGAGACCTAGTTTGCAAAAGAGAATTTGAAGGGGTCCTATTTCCCTAATTAATTCATTAATCAATCTTAAGTGTTCATTTTTTAATCCGACGATTAAGATGCGTTCTTATTTCTTACCGTAGCATAGGTTCTCACCGGATCCTAACCCTATATATATATATATATATATATATATATATATATATATATATATATATATATATATATATATATATATATATATATATATATATATATATATATAATTACTAATTATGTTAGGTAGTGGTAGCGTTCTGTTGGATGTCAACTCTAACTTATGTATTTTATATAATAAAATAGAGAAAATTGTCTAAACAATACTCCATCTTTTAGGTTGATTAAACTTTAGTACCCCGCCGTTTGAAACTATCATAACGGTATCTCACCTATTGAGTCCGACCAAAGACTAGTATCTCGATCACTGTTCACACGTTAAACCATTTGAACGGTGTTAATTATCAGGGGCAAAATTGTCCTATTACCTTAGATAATGTACTGTTCCATTTTTTAATTAAATTTTTCTTTTTTCGAGGGCCTTTTTTCAAAATCCCAAAAAATTTCTCAAAGCCTAATTTTCTTTGTCCTCAATTCCACCGCCTCTCAAATCTCTGTATCCCCTCTTCTTTAATTTCCTTATCTTTCGAAATGATGACTATTTGACTTGAGGATGAAAGTGAAAACCCATAAATGCCTCCTTGAAAGTAGTAGCAGCACGGTGTCACCTCCAACCACGAGCCCCTAATCCATCACATATGCGGCGGCTTCTTTCAGTGACTTATCGTCAATCTTCCTAACTGCAAGTTTCTCTCTGAACTAAGGACGAATCATGATAAGTCTTTGCCCGAAAATCTTTGGAGCAGTATCCACTGTCCCACTCCGGCCCGAGAACACATTAGGAGCAGGAGCAACACTTTCATTCCTCTTCTCACTCAGCATGGGCAGAGCTGCAACTGGGTCATCGGCCCTAACTAGCAGCGAAGAAGACGAGAAAGAAAGCTTGACAACCTGCACTATCTCCAAGCTCTCAGAACTGATCTAACGGACCCTAATTCAACCACGCCAAAGTTAGTAGGGATCAAAACAACAATTTGAATTGCAACAGATTTGGCAAGAAATGACCTCACACAAAAATCAGAGTTTGATTTCAGCAAATATGAGACCCACACATGCTTCCTCGACTCGATGCACTTCCCAGGACCTCATTATCCTTTCGAAAAGGAGAAGTACATCGACACCAGGAAAAGCATCTCAAGATCAATAACCCTATCGAGCCTACAAGCCAAATAGTCATCATCCGAACCCCAAACAAGGCATTCAAATTCTGTAGAAACCTCTTCTTCATCATCTTTACCTTCATCCTCAAGCTGAAAGCTAAGAATTCAAGGAACAACTTGTAATTTGTGGTGGTTCATCGAGAGAAGCCATGGATACTCAACAAAAAAAGCCCTCAAAGAAGGGAAATTAAAAATGAAATAGTACATGGACAATTTTGCCCCTGATATTTAACACCGTTCAAACGGTTTGACGTGTGAACAGTGATCGAGGTACTAATCTTTGGTCGGGCTCAATAGGTGAGATATCGTTCGGATAGTTTAAACGACAAGGTACTAAAGCTTAGTCAGCCTAAAAGATGAGTATTGTTTAGACAATTTTCTCTAATAAAACATGTTGCTAATATTATAGGATCCTATGAGGTCACACTAATTGAGTTGATAGACTAAATCTTTTAATAAAGAAGAGTATATATATGATATAATACGACAGGTTGAGATTATTTATTTATTAGATAATAAAACGCTATTTTCTTATATCCTTACTAAGAGAACTTTGAACCAAAATTAAGATATGATAAACCTTTTGGATGTCTTTTATATTTATGATTGTTGAAAAGCTAAAGTAAATGGTTGGCTTCAATTGTAAGTTCAAAGTTATATGGGTGTTGAAATTGCAAATACAAACAGTTAGACTGTTGAACTGCAAATTCAATTCACCATTGAATTGCAACATTTACGTGAGCTGCTAATTGAATGAAAACAATAGAAGTTGTATTTTGCACTTGGATTCTCCAATGTATATATAAAGCTTCGTTGGTGCATTTTGTTTTATATGAATTACGTATTGTTTCAGGCTTACTAATCGGGCAGACTCGTGCCTTCATGGAGGCGGACTCCGCCTCCGCGTCCTTCTCCCCGTTATATTTTTTAAAAAGGGACCGTTGGATTATAGCCGTTGTAGATTTTTCGAGCCTATATAATAATATGTGAAGTCATTGTATCATTCGCTTTCATTCAAATCTCAACAACGTAAACAAAAAAGTCGTTAAAATCTCATCGTATTCCGAAGAAGTAGATGTAGAATCCGATGGTGAAAGCTCTATTATGCCGTTCGATATTGAAAAATATAGTGATCCGGAAGAAATTCTCGCACAACTTGAAGTAAGTGTACAAACTCTTCTATACTTTACTTTTATGTCGTTTTATTTAGTCGGAATTGTAGAATTATCAATGTTAGAATAGAGAATCGGAATTGTAGTTTTAGACATTTAAGAATAGAGAATCGGAATTGTAGAATTAGCAATGTTACAATAGAGAATCGAAATTATATAACCAGCAATGTTAGACTAGAGAATCGGAATTGTAGTTTAGACATTTAAGAATAAAATGATGTGTATTTTTAAAATAATACTCTATGTTATTTTTATTTAGGATCTTATGGATTATTCTCGTGCTCTCGGTACCAATTATTCGTCAAAATTTGAGCTTCATGGATATTTTGCGGATAGAGAGAACTTATTGGGGTGAGCTCGGTATGTGGCAAACGCTATGAATATGGTGTTGGTCATTAAAAAATCATGGTTGGACAGAAGGGGTTTTCGTATCCTACAATTGGGTTGTGATAGGCACGGAGGACCTAGAAAAGAAAAAGACGTAGATCCCGATCATGTTCCAAGTTTTAGCCGGAAAAATAACTCGAAGAAGTGTATGTGTTTGTTTGAGCTTGTAGGAACCCAAATTGAAAAAGAAAAGTGGACGCTGAGGGTTGTATGTGGAATCCACAACCATATAATTCCTTCGGTGTTAAGAGGTCATGCATATGTTGGACGTATGACTCCCAAGCAGAGCCAAAAGGTGGAGCGTGAATTGAATTCTGGCTTAAAACCGAGACATATATTAAAATCCATGCAATTAGAGGATCCCAACAATGTCACCTCCATCCGTCAAGTTTACAACACCGGTTTGAAGATTAGAATGGAACAAGCCGAAGGAAGAGGTTCATTACAACAAGCACTTCACACGTTGAGGGAACGTGGATACTATGTATACACTCGGAGAAGTCAAGATTCCGATGAGGTGATTGATTTTTTTATCTCACATCCCGACTCGAGGCATTTGCTCAGAATGTTTCCCTATGTTATTGTGATGGACTCGACATATAAGACCAACAAGTAAGTTTCAATTCAAGGCACATTTTTACTTTATTTCCTACAATCAATCATCTTTTCCTTAGAAATTATAACTCAATCATTATTTTGTATTACTTTTAGGTACAATATGTCATTGTTAGAGATCGTAGGCATCACTAGCACCAAAAAGACATTCGTAATTGCTTTTGTGTTCATGGCACAGGAGAATAGAGATCACTACGAGTGGGCTTTGAGGAGGGTCCGCTATTTGTTATACGGAAAGATGCCGAAAGGTGATTGCCACTGATCGTGAGCTTGGTCCTAGAAGCGCCTTGGGTGTAGTATTTCCCGATGTGAAGCATATATTGTGCACGTTTCACATAAAGTTCAATATAGTTAACAGAGCGGCCCTTGTTTTGCGCAATAAAGAAGCAGAAGCCCTCTTTATATCCTATTGTCATACCTTATTCGAGTCGAGATCCAATGAAAGCTACCAACGCCGTTTGCTGAAAATGAGAAACTATTGGCAATCATCTCCGAGGTTAATGACCTATCTCGAGACGACTTGACTTGACCCGTACAAGGAGGCAATCGTTCGAGCATGGACTGACCTACATCATCATTTCGGCACACGAACGACAAATGCGTAAGTTATTTAAACATTCACTACATTGTTAAACATTTCTTCGTTTTTTGTAATAAACATTTCTTTGTAGGTGTGAGTCCGCACAAAAGTTGTTGAAGCAAACACTAGATTCTAGTGCGGGAGGATTTCACCTGGTTTGTGATAGCATACATTTAATGGTCACGGACCAAGTCCAGAAGTTACAAGCTTCTCTAGAGATGTCACGGGAGAGGATTCCACGAGAGGTGGGTATACCGAAATTTAAATTGATGTAAACATTGTTAAACATTTATTCGGTTTGTAATAAACCTTTTTTTGTAGGTGCGTATACCGATATTTGACTTGCTCGGCGACTACGCAACAAATGAGTGTTTCACGCTCTTGTGGAAAAATTACACCAAGGCTCGGCATACAAGAGATGATGAAGGGTGTCGGGATAGTTATTGGAGAGAGGTTCATGGAGTGCCATGAGTGCATGACTGTAGACTAGCAATCCGGGCTCGTGGACCTATCTATTTGTCTCAAATACACCCATTTTGGAAGCAAGTTCACTGGATTCCGGTTGTTTTTTCCGATGGTGATATTGGTGATGATGATGATGGTCGTTTGAACCCGAGTCAAGCGACGCTGAACAAGTTTAGAGAAAAAATGGACTCAAATATGTTAAGTCCGGATGAGCAAGATAAGATTGCATCTTTCCTGGAGGAAATGGAGAACCCCGGGGGTACAACAATGAAGGAGCTGGCACAGAAGGTCAAGGCAAAGAGACGACCTCCAACCCCGAGATCAGCAAGAAGAGAGCTTAGTTCTTTTATTGGTTCGATTCTTACATTTACATTTAAACATCAAAGCCGATTCAAATTTTTATCTGGATCGACCAAATAGAGGAGTCGCGTTTTACCTCATAATATCTAATTCAAACTCGCGATTCACACATTACGAAATATTTCTTTTCTTATTTTATATCTAATCAATTAAGCATGTAACCCTAATTTAAATGTTTAAGAAAACTTGTTATGTTAACATTTATCTACTTAATATGCAACACACGTCTCGACATATTAAATATTAAATATTAAAATTTTAATTTCTTTTTATTATCTTTTTTAATGTTTGATTAAGATTTATCATCAGAATTATTTTAAAATGTTAAAACTCTTGACCTTAGATGTAAAGTGTTAGTAGTTAGTACTATAAATATTTGAACTCAATTTATACATGGGTTTAGTTTTTGGCACAACCAAATTGTTTTCGATTATATGCTTTTGAAAGTAAGGACTTAATGTTCTACATTAAGAATTTAGTGACCGTTTGGTTGGAGCGGTGGAATGGAAACGGAATGAAATCGAATAAGGGTAGAGAAAGGAAATGGAATGGATGAGATTACTTTTATGTGTTAAAATACCTCTAATCAAACGTAACTTTTGATTGATTCGAAATCATTCCGTTACGGGGAATGATTCCCGGTGATTTCAAACGGGCCCTTAAAGTTTTATATCATAGAGAAGTATTATTGTCACATATCACGTCATTAGTTAGGTCATGTCGACTTTATTACAAAAATATCTCTTCAATTATAATATGATAATGTAGGACCCGCATAGAATGATAATATTATTATTTTGTTATAAAATTATTTAATTATCAAATCCTTACCTTTGAATCTCACTTATTCTTCAAAATTTATATATAAAAATCACAATTAATTAACCAAATTGATTAACCAATGTTAACTAATTATAATATATTTTTATAGAAATTAATTATAGTTGATGACCATTTAATATGACTTTTTCTCATGTCACACAAGTACAAATATGAAGATTTTGGTTTAATACATTATCTAAGTCGAATGACGTGACTCAGACACAATTGCACGAAATCATTAATAAATATGATAATAACTCCGGTTCATTAATATTTTAAAACCATTTTTTAAAAACGAAATATTTGAACTCCTACTCCATCACCTTTTCATATTTTTTTGGTCAATCTCCAAATTATTCTCATCTATGTGTTTTTTGGTAACTTATGTTACGCATCCAAAATTGTAGGGGCTATAACAAATTTACGGTAAGAGGACGAAAATGTATCTATGTAGGATATCATCTTATCGAAAAAGGATGGCACCTCTATGATTAGATACTTATTAATTTTCTTGAAACAATTTGGTTTATTAGGCTTTTTTGAGTTTTAGTTTTGGTAAATATACCCCTTTAAGAGAAGAGTGTTTAGGGTTTGAGAGTAAATACAAAAGGTTGGGGTATATTTACCTAATTAAAAAACTAAATGGCCTAGTTACTAAAAGTAAAACTCAAAAAAGCATATTAACCAAATTAGCCCTTAATTCTTTACGTCTGGGGACACTATCTTGTACAAGGATGCCTTTCCCTTTCACCGCGCAAGGACGATATGATCACTCATATTCGAGCTTCAACCATTCTAAGCTACATCTATTTCATCTGGAAGGCTCGAAATGATCTTATCTACAACCACAAAACCACCCACGCTACATCATGTGCTCACAACATCATCAATACAACCAAGGATTTCTTTTCTTGCAAATGGAAGGATCGATCTAGGAACTCTCTATACTGGGTCAAGATTCTCGGCATAAACTTCTCTTCTTTATAATCTCTGCAATTGTTTTCATCTTCTATGCATCATGCTTCGGTCCCTCTCCTGTACTTCTAAGCTAGTAGCTTTGTAATCCTCCCTTTTCTGGTTATTTATAATAAACTTTTTAAAGAAAAACAAAACCCTTCATCAAATAACCATAACTTTCTTATTTCCTTAACTAATGATGATTATTCCAGTACTCAACTGGCACCACCAAACCCTAATTTCTTCAATGTGGGGGCTTCTCTAACACTACATCACCCTCAAACCAACCTAACTCTAACGCTACAAGTGATGGGGGAGCATCTCCAATTCTCTGAACTTGCCACATACCCTTCCCCTTTCTTTTTATGCCCCGTTGTTTCTCTTCCTTCTTCTACTAACGAGAACAAGAACCTCTTCCCTATAAAGGGTCCGTTCGGAACTTTCTCCAGATTATTGCGAGGGATTATTATTTTCAATAATCTCCCTAATAATCGATAATTTATGTGGTAGATGATGAAATTTTTTGTTCAAATAATTTCCCAAAATATTCTTGACTAGAATAATCCTCTAATAGTTCTATAACATTGGGTTTGTTGAACGCACCGAAACTCAGTATCTTCTCCTCCTATCCCTCTACTTGATACTCGTCCAAGCTCTATACCTCATAAACCAAACCCTCACTATCATGATTATATTTACGACACCATCCAATGTATTACTCCCAACACACTACTCCGACTTCTATATAGTCCGTAGGTACGGTTTCTTATCTCATTGATTATCATGTTTCCTATATTCACTTTTTTCCACACTTGTTACCATATAATTACAATAGTGGATACTATTATTATATCGAGTAATCTAGCTACAAACAAGTACCTCTAATTCCTAAATGGAGAATTTTCATTTGAAGCCAAAATAAGTGCTATTCTAAGTAAAAGAAAATATAGTGTACGTATGGTTGATTACCTGTCGGCAAAACCCCAATTAGTTGTAGATGGGTTTTAAGAGTTAAATTTGAAGCGGTCTTGAAAACAGTCACATAGCATTTATAGATATCTCAAAGGTATCCGCTCCAATAGCTAAGATGGTTATTGACAAAGTTTTCCTTTTGTAATAGTGATTAAAAATTAGGACATGCACCAGACGGACGTGCACAATACTTTTTTTCACGTTAGACCAGTTCATATCTAGGTACGGTCCGGGTCGGGTTCAGATATTGGGCCTGAAACGGCTGCCGTACTCATCTAGATGGGCAGGCCGGGTACCCGTGTTTATTTTTTAAAAAATATATTTTTTTAAAAATAATTTTTAATATGACTATACAAAAATAAATTATACTTAAGATATTTTATGTAAAATATATTAAATTTATTATACTTATAATAATATATTATATTTATACTTAATATTTATAATATGGTTTTTTCTATACCCGGGCCGACAGGCCGGACTTTTTGGCCCGGGCCTAGAGTAGTGTCCGAAACCGGCCCGGTCGGGCTTCTTCATCTACTCTTACCTGCCCGTTTTTCCAGTTGGACGGGCTGGACAGGCTATCTGGATCTGAACATGTCTACTTCTTGTTGATTTATGATGTGAGATGAATGTAGAACTCAAATAATCAGACAAAACCGAAAGTGCACAACCATAGTCAATGTACTAGTATGATAGATGTATCAAGTTCGAATTCTACAAGGAGTCAATGACTCTATATAGCTTGATGAAGTCAAGTTCAAGGCAATTCAAGTGCGTAAAAAGAAATAAAAGGGGTATTCAATGGATCGAAGATTTAAGGGTGAGTTGAATAAACAAATTTAAGTGACAAACAAGTGATCAAAGATAAGAGAAAATACTAGGTTTAGGGGTCAATCCTCTCAAACCACAAGTACCTAGCATGTTTTATTCATAAAATTCAATCAATGGAGGGTAAACAACATGTAATAATACTGAAAAGCGTAGGCACTTGAATTATCACAAATAGAATCAAACAAGTGATCAAAGATAAGAGAAAATACTAGGTCTATTTGCATATATTATCTAGCATAATCATAACATGGATGAATTATCACAAATAGAATCAATCATCCTCTTGGCCCCAACCAATTCTACTCTAGTATGATAGGGATCTAAACAATGCATAATCATCCTCATATTACCTTGTAACTCTCAATTTTGATGATTAATCTAGCAACCATTCATTCATGTTTGGAAGAATATAATGCTTTAACAAGTAGATTTAGACTAACAATAATCTAAACCACCAACAATGAACTAAATTCAACATGAATGATCAATAATTCCTTATTTTCATCCCTCATATATGCTACTAATCATGCTTAAGTTCCTTTCATATCATGAAGAAAAACTATAACAACAATAATCTGATCTAGCATGATTTGGGAATTTTTCATATCATGAATAAACAATATAACAACACTAATCTAACAATCAATGTTCATGAGTTTCATATATGTAATCTTATATTGTGAAGGTATGAGAAAACAAGAAAACAATGATCGTTGAGGATAAAAAAAAAGGAGGAGGTGATCTAAGAAAACAAGAATCCTCACGATTATGAATTAAAGTAAGATTACATATATAAAACTCATCAACATTGATATATGAATATTGTAGGTAACCATCTAAAATAGCATTTGACATAGACAAACAAAGACCGTGTTTTTCAACTCGCGTAACTTTCAATCCATCGGTTCAGCAAGTATAAAAAAAACCTATTAAAAACTTAGCAAGCCAAAAAAGACCAAGAACAATGTTCGTTTTTGTCTCTTCAGTTAGAAAAAGGTGCAAAGACCGGAACTTTCTACAATAGTTAGAAATCTTCGAAGCAATGATACACCGGTACTCTCAAAACCAAGTCATTTTTAATAACTCCGATAAAACGTCATTCGCTTGTGGCTCTTCACTTGTTTTATCTAAACTAGTTATAAACACCACGGTTTTCGAAGGTAAATAAAAGGTAGGAATGAAGCACTTTGAAAATAAGCAATATCGCAATTTCAATTCACAAACATATATTCAATAATGAAACAAACTATTATTGGGATCATCCAATCCTTAGATCAAGAAGAATCAGCAAGATATAATAAAAGAAAAGACTTTCATTAATATCAAAGCTAAAAAGTACTTACTAGAACAAAGGACGAGGAAAGGAACCTTGAAACCCTAGAGACTCCTCCACCCTAAGGTGGGATGTGGTAAATCCCTAATCTGACTTAAAAAGGTATATATAATGTTTAGATCAAACTCTAGGACGAACTTAAGAAGCCCAACCCATTAACATAAGATAAAATAGGAGAAAATATATTTTCAACACGACGGCAAAACGGTCACCAAACGGCCGTGGGCTGGCCGTTTGGCAACATCCCCAACTTTTGTCCACTTTTCAACAATTTAGTAAAACTGACTTTCCCACTACTCTAGTTGGAATCACGAGACCCATGCATACTACTTTCAAATTTCTTTCGAAGATTTACAACTTTTCAGTTGACACAATTGTCCAAATTCAAAGGGAAGATGGTCGAAATCGGGAATCTCTTAGAGGTCGTCATAAAAAGGTATCCAACGTCAATGATCTTTGCAAGGTTCTTCAATTCTTCTTCCTCCAACATAAATCTACCTCGGAACTTCAATCCTCAGTCAATATAGATGTCTTCCATGATGTTTTTTACCTCAGAGGGGATAAAAACTCGCACTCTACATTCTTTCCTCATTTATGCTCATTTCTAGTCTCGAACGCCTAAAATATGAAATAAACCAATGTAGACACCACAATATGTAATAGGAAGTATTTATGCTCTATATGAACACAAGCCAAACAAAATGAGGTATAAAATACATGCAAATGATTAAAGTAAAGACGTATATTTTGGACTTATCAAATACCCCATACTTAAACCTTACTCATCCCTGAGTAAGATCGTGATATATGGAACACTGCGCAAATAAAGGAATGTCTCAACTAAGAAGAAGAATAACTTTTCAAACCATGTCATCATAGCATCAATCATTTTCAAAGGAAGAAAGATGAACCATAACTCTCTAGAGCGCTCAAAGGATAATGTGTTCCACTCAATCTTACATTATGTGTTTAGACATATGTCAATAATCACTCAAACTCAACAACCAAGTAAAGATCTTACCATTGGCTTGTCAAGGCATTCTTAATCTCCATCACCTATCAAATGAAACTAAAATAAAAAGATGTGAATCATGAGGTCTTTTCATATGGTGTAACTAGGTCATGGGACAAAGGAAAAACAACGTTTGTAGGAAAATATTTGATAATGTGGTGCAATAATAAAATATGGGGTACCGAATCGTACACTACTCAAAACCTCTTTGATGAAACAACACATAAACCATAGGGAAAAACTTACATAAATTGCTATACTATTTCAGGAGCTCACAACACTTGATTTTAAGCTCTTTAGAACCACTCTTGAGGGATAAATACTACAAAACTTCACTTTCAACTCAATGCTTACTTTTTGATGTAGTAAGGATGCGGGAACGTTTTTCTTCCTTTCACCAACCATGAAAATATCTTCATAAGTACAACACATTCCAAACTCATGCATTACCTCTTGCGAACATTCACACTTTTGGGGGCATACCCCATACTTAATTTCGTCATTCATTGCTTCCATCAAAACCCCGAATAAGGTCAAATGAAGGTATATCACGGTTGTGAGACATTTTTTAGGGGCTACAAAGAAGGATTAATAAAGGCAATAAATGGTTTATAGAAGGGAATCGTATATAAAGGTAGAAAAGATCACATATGCTTAACAAAAGAGGACATCAATCATCTTCACTAACAAATATATAGAATCAAATGAATGTGTAGTCTTGAAAAAGAGTCAATCACAAATTCTAGAAGAAACTAAGCATGTTGGAGATCACATAAAAATAAGCAAGAAATGACACATGAAAATGCATGTCCATAGGTCAAGAGCGCTCACAAGGTAATGTCTGACTAAGTTATTCATCAAAATCTATCCAAAAACTCATGTGCATAAACAATAGCAAAATGATATAATTTAAAGCATCGTAGACATGCCAATTATCGAAAAACATTTTTCCAATATATTAAATTTCATAAGGTAATGTAGACTCCGTCCGAATCAACACTAAACGCAAGCAAAAATGTACGAAAAGACTCAAGAAAAACAAAAAAATCAAGAAAAGAAAATGTGTGACAGGAAAGGGAAACATGAATGCTTGAGTGAGTAAAATAGAAAACTACCCATTTATCGTAAATTCAAGCAGCTTAAAAGTAGAAATAAATGTGATGGATAGAAAATAGACAACAAATAGAGATGTAAAAAAAAAGAACGGACTAATTTGGACTTGCCAATCAACAATTATGAGCAAAACAAGATTGAAGAAGTATGAAGAACAAGTTAAAAATAAGAAGAATTAATTAGGGAAATAGGACCCCTTAAAATTATCTTTTGTAAACTAGGCCTCTATATAAAAGAAAGAAAAAGTAGGTATGGAAACTAGAAAATAGGGGCAATAATTTCTTTACTTAAAATGATGGTGATTAGATGTTTACTTTTAGTTTAAATATATTTTTTACATGTTTACCTTTTATTTTTAGTTAATGTAGCTAGTTTGATGAAATTTTCAAGTCCATGAATGTTTAATTTTTTTTGGGTGACATTGTTTTCGTTACCCAAATATGAATTGTAGTATTTTTCTCATTATTGGGTATATGTTTATTGCTTTTGTGGAATGTTTCTTATTGTTGAGTATGCATAAAGTGATATTTTTGGGTATGTTTAATGGTTATCCAAACTGTGTTACATGGACCAAATGTCATTTGGTATTGATATTTGGGTATAATATCGATTTGTGTAAATTTTGGTTATGACAAATTCAAATTGGGTATGCTTTTATACGTGTATTGGCTTTGTAGTATATTTCTTATTATTAAGTATATATAAAGTGATATCGTGGGTGTGTTTTATGGTTACCCAAAGTGTGTTATAATGATCAAATGTCAAGCGAATTTTTGAGTAATGACCAAATGTCATTTGATATTGATGTTTGTAGACAATATCGAGTTTTGAAAATTTTGGGTATGACAAATTTAAATTGGGTATGGATTTTGTATTAAGTGATGTTTAAATTGAGCATAAATATAAAATATTATCCAATTTATGGATATTGTTTTATTTTGATATTTGATTTATTGTGTATGTTATTTTCAAGTATGTTTATGTACTTTGACAAATTTGTTTTTGGGTATGATAGTGACATTATTTGGGTAAGTGGATTTTTGGGTAAGCAAATTTTTTCTAGGTAGAGGGCTGCATTATTTTGGCCTCAAATTCCCTTCAAATGTCAATCAAAAGTGTCACAGTCAGCACTCACATCAGCCATCACTCATTAGTCATCAATTTTGTCAACTTTTTGCCCTATTTATGAATTAGTCTAGTAAAGTAGGAGCCCTATTTCTCAATTTGTAATTGGTAGGTCCTAAATTTCAACTCTATAGTGTAAAAGACCCTAAATGCCAATTTAGCCAGAATAGAAAGAATACCAAACTTCTCTAAATTTTGATCCAAATTATGTCCTAACAAACCTCCAAGTTGAATTCCAAATTCTTCACAATTTGAATAACAATCCGACTTGTTTTGAACTATATAGTACATATGTTGGCTCAGTTCCTGCAACACTCTCGTGAAGCACACTATCAAGTTGGATTGCAAATTCTTCGCTATCCGAAATGCATTTGGGTTAAGGAATCTTCCTCGAGCCAAAGATCTCTCTAGCTCAATGCATTTTGTGACTCGAACTATGCTACATGTCCCCTTATTGGCCACTCTCTACAAGATTTATTATCATGCTTGACGAATCCCTTCATCCACAATGGACTACCTTTCATTCATCATTTGAGACCCATTTTTATGATATGGCTTACACCGCATGTGAACTCGTATCACTCAAGTCTCTTCTCTAGGTTCTTGGTGTGTTTTACAAACAACCAATGTATTTGTAGTGTGACAACCAAGTTGTTCTTCACTGTGAGAGTATGAATAAATTCCCCGTAGGGTTTCCATTGACTGATGGATATATTTATAACAAACGTATTTACAATATTTACGTAGGGCATCCTCTTATTTTACATAATTACATATTCTATCATACCCCCGCAGTCGAAACTGGAGGAGACAGTACAGTAAGACTGGATCTAAAGTCTAAAAACAATTGTCGAGGAAGTCCCTTTGTAAAAATATCTGCATATTGAAACGCCGATGGTACGTGAAGAACTCGAACGTGACCGCGGGCAACTTTATCTCGGACAAAATGAATATCAATCTCAATATGCTTAGTCCGTTGGTGTTGAACCGGATTGCTGGCAAGATATGTAGCAGATATGTTGTCGGTGTAGACAATGGAGGCGTTGGCAACTCCTCTATATTTTGCCTCTGCACTTGAACGAGAGACTACAGATTGTCGCTTGGCAGACCATGAGATCAATGTGTCGTTGAAAAAGACACAGTAACCTGAGGTGGATCGGCGGGTATCAGGACAACCGACCCAATCTGCATCTGTGTAAGCAATGAGGTCAGAGTGTGGAGAGGGAGAAATGGTAATACCCAACGAAGAAGAGCCTGCTATGTAGCGGATGATACGCTTAAGGGCAGCGAAGTGAGATTCCCTGGGATCATGCATAAACAGACATACTTGTTGGACGGCATAACTGATGTCAGGGCGATTGAAAGTTAAGTACTGAAGAGCTCCAGCTAAACTCCTGTAGAGGGTCGGATCACTGATAGCCGGAGAAGAGGACGCAATTAACTTTACATTTGTCTCAGCAGGTGTTACAGATGGTTTGCAGTTGGTCATTTTGGCTCTTTCAAGAATTTCACGAGCATATTTGTCTTGAGAAAGGAATAGTCCGGACGAAGTGCGACGAACAGAGATGCCCAGAAAATAGGATAGATGACCTAGATCTTTAAGGGCAAATTCCTTGCTCAGGCGTCCTATTAGCTGCTTACATAAGCTGTCTGAGGAGGCTGTAAGAATGATATCATCTACATATAGAAGTAGATAAGCAATATCTAAACCTTGCCGGTAAATAAATAGAGATGAATCGCTCTTACTACCAACAAAACCGATGCGACTGAGGAATCCAGCAAATCGTTGAAACCAAGCTCGGGGAGCCTGTTTGAGACCGTAGAGTTATTTTTGCAGGAGGCAAACATGGTTGGGAGTTGTCGGATCACGGAAACCTGGAGGTTGAAACATATAAACTGTTCAGTTGCCCGTGGAGGAAGGCGTTCTGAACATCGAGCTGATGAATAGACCAAGAACGTGACACAACAATGTGTAAGACCATCCAAATAGTCTCCGGTTTGACAACTGGGCTAAAAGTTTCATCACAATCAATTCCAATTTGCTGAGAGCATCCATTAGCCACTAAACGAACTTTGTATCGCTCAAGGGAACCATCAGACTTGTATTTGTGCCTAAATATCCACATGCAACGCACAATGTTAACATTACTAGGACAAGGAACCAGAATCCAAGTCTTGTTCCGCATAAGGGCTCGATATTCGTCGAGCATGGCGGCGTTCCAATACGGATCCTGAAGAGCTACATTGTGGGATTTGGGAATTGGCGAGATGGATGGGGAAAGAGGTGCGGTGGTAACGGATAAATCAAATATCGGTTTTGGTTTGACGATGCCGGATTGACTCCGGGTTTGGGGTCTGTTTGGAAGGTGGGTTGCTGGATTTATAGGCAGATGGGTTGGTAAATTGGAGGCCGGTAATGGATGTGGGATTGTGGACTGAGGTGGGCCGCTGGTAGGGACGGATGAAGCTGATGCAGCTGGCACGTTAGGTTGGAGGGATAGAGAAGAAAGAAGTGGGCCAGGAGAGGTTATTGGGCCTGGGGAAAAAGACGGATGGGTAGCATGTGGTGGGCCAGGAGAGGGGTTATCATTCGGTTGGGCCAAATGGGTAAAAGCTGCTGGGAGCCTGACGCATGCGGTGAGCTGGGAGAGAGCTGACGCATGTGGGCTTGAGTATAGGGGGAGATTTCGTCGTCGGTTAGAGAGTCATAGTGATCCGGGGAGACGGTATTCCGGGAAGCAAACGGAAAATTAGACTCATCAAAAGTGACATGGCGAGAAAGAATAATTTTATTTGTACCTAGCTCGAGACATTTGTATCCGCGATGATGGAATAGATATCCAAGGAATACACATGGAGAGGTACGATGTTAGAGTTTATTAGTTATGGTAGCGCTTTGATTGGGATAACAAAGGCAACCGAAGACTCGAAGATGACTCAGGAGAGGTGTGGTGTTGTATAACACTTGGGTGGGGGACAATTTTTGAATAGTGGTGGAAGGAAGAATGTTGAGGAGATAGCAGGACGTTTCCAAGGCGTGAGGCCAATAAGAAACGGGAATGGATGCATAAAAAGGAGGGAACGCATCATGTTATTGATGGTGCAAATAATTCGTTCAGCTTTGCCATTTTGAGGAGAGGTGTGAGGACACGAAAATCGGAAATTTATGCCATGAGTAGCAAAAAATTTGTGAAAATTCGTGTTGTTAAACTCACGTCCCATGTTGCATTGAAAACTTTTAATGTTGATATGAAATTGTGTTTGAACATATTTATGAAATTGCACAAAGATATCGAAAACTTGAGACTTAAATTTAATAGGATAAATCCATAAAAAATGAGAAAAGTCATCAAGAAATAAGAGATAATATTTAAAACCTTCCCGACTAGGAAGTGGAGAGGTCCAAATATCACTAGGAACAATGTCAAAAGGTGCAAAAGTGGTAGAAGAAGAACGATCAAATGACAATCTACGATGTTTGCCTAGCTGACAAGCATGACAAAGAGAAGAAGATGACTCCTTATTACAATGAAGTAAAGAAGATGAACGCAAAAAATTAAGCACAGGCGCGCCGGGATGACCGAGACGTACGTGCCAAACTGCGGAAGACTCGACAGAAAGAGCGTGATGGGTAGTGGGATTGGTGGTAACCGGATAGAGCTCCCCGGAGCTATTACATCTCATGCAAACTGTCCCCGTGTGTAGATCCTTCACAGAAAAACCAAACGGGTCAAATTCTACAGAAGCAAGGTTATCCGTTGTAAAACGTCTAACGGAAACCAAGTTCTTGACAAGTTTAGGAGCAACAAGGATATTGGTCGATTTAAGAGGTCGGCTATTTGTGGGTAAGGTAGCATCGCCAAGACCGTTGTAAAACGGGCCGGGAAGACGAATTCGGCCCACCCGAAGAAGCGGCCACTGGATGCCAGCCCAGCTGAGGATGAAACGCAAACCTAACACCGGTGGATGCTTGAGGTCGGCCCTTGCCTTTCCGGTTTTGGCTCCGGTTGGACTGGTCCGGTGCGGTGGTCCGACTGGACTGCTATCTTGAGGAAGGAGCGGTGTTGCCGGCTGTAGTGGTGTTCAGGGCGGTGTTTTGACCGGTTTTGGTTTGAGCGGACATTCTCGTTTCTTCAAGTAATAATTGCGATCTGACTTTAGTGAAATTCGGAAGAGGATCTGATTGTTGAATAAAGTTGGCCGTAACATTGTACTCAGCAGGTAAGCTTGAGATAAGTTGAAGAACGAGTCGATTGTTCGAAACGACAGATCCGACACCCTTCAGTTGATCAGCGAGAGATTTAAGGTGTTGACAATAAGCAGAGATAGAAGCAAACCCTAACAGTTTACAGTTGGAAAATTCGTGTTCAAGATAAACTGCGCGGGTGTTCTTGTTATCTTGAAAAATGTTCTGAACTCGAATCCAAGCTTGAAGAGCGTTATCATCCGGATCTAAGATTTGAAGAAGGATGTCCAGTGAGACCGTGTTGTATATCCATTGAAGAACGGTCGCGTCAACTTGTTGCCATAGAGAATCATCAATGTCAACCGGTTTAGGAACCGTAGCATCGATGTGATCCAAAACGTTATGAGCCTTCGCGGTAACGCGAAATAAGGTGACCCATGATGCGTAAGGAGTGTCATGGTCAAGGACGAGGGTGATGTTGTTCTTGATGTTGGATATTTCGAGCGCAGAATGAAAAGATGACTTTTTATCGGCAGCCATGAGAGGGACTGTAGAACCGAAAGACTGGAGGTTATGGTGGCGGGAGGGCGCACAAAGTAGCCTCGACAGAGTAACGGTATTAGGGCTAGGGTTAGCCGGCGGGGAAAAAACGTGCGGAAGAAAAGGAAAGAAGCCTGATACCATGTGAGAGTATAAATAAATTCCCCGTAGGGTTTCCATTGACTGATGGATATATTTATAACAAACGTATTTACAATATTTACGTAGGGCATCCTCTTATTTTACATAATTACATATTCTATCATTCACATTGATATGAACCGGTCTTTCAAGAAAAGCAAAAAAAGATTGATTGTCACTCAGTTCGAGATCATGTTCAACGAGGCATAGTTATCACGGCATATATACAATTGACAAAGCAATTGACCAAGAACTTCACTAAAGCCTTGGGTTAACGATTTTTCATCACCTCCTTTGCAAGTTAACATTTAAGACATCAAGCCCTCGTCACACCTCTTTACTCCAAAACCAATTTTCACTCAAGACTTATTGCCTTCAAATGTAACTATGCAAGTAACAGGGAGAGTAAAAAATAAAAAACCTTCAAGTTTCCACTTGTTGAATCCCACCTTCAGCTTGGGGGTGTTAGAGATATAATTAGGGTTAGCCTAAAGTTATACATGTATTTACTGTTTTATCCATTCCCTTATGTTATATAAAGATATCAAGTCATATTTCCGATTACTAAATTCTACAAGTTATCATTATCTATACGGTATCAAAACTCTTATCTTACCCCTCACGCTTATGTCTGAACCCTAATCTCTACCCTATCCGGTGCCTTTACCGTATTTGACTGCTTTACATACAAGAAATGAACCCCATGGCACTAAGGGAGACACCCTTAGTACTAAGGGGGACACACTTACATCAGAATTCCACCTCCAGTTTGGGGGTGCTTCATGGATACAATAAATGACAACATTCATTTTTACACGTCGTTTTTTTTTGTTGGAAGGGGGTGAAAGGTTCTCCATGGTACTAAGGGGACACCTCTAACAAATGAACCCCAACATCAAGAGAACGCGAATTTGACAAGCGGAACCATTTCCCTATTACCTTCTCGAATAATATGAATGTACTTTACAATCTAATCTCAAATAAGGAAACCTTGACAACCCATCACTGAGCTAAAAAGGTGTGCGGGTGCATAGAGTCCGCTGCTCCGCTCCCTTCTAATGAGTTGTAGAACAAGCGAAACAAATATGTTTTTAGTGAATTTTGGATTTTTGGGGTTAAATCCTGTCCAAATAATTTTATTTAAAATTTACATTATATCTAATGGTCTGAGTTAAACCGTGTAAATCGGTAAACATAATTATACGCTTTATCATTGCTATTGAAAGGAGATGAATGAATTGCAACAAAGCCTGAAGGCAATCGAACGTAAGCACTGACAATCGAAGCTAATTGAAATCAGATCTAAACCCCGGATACTTTATCGTACTAAATTCATTTTAAAAATATTTTTACATTAATTTTAATAAATTTTATATTTAACAAAAGTAGCAATATTATAAGAATTTTACTATTCGCACCCCTTAATAGGCAATGATTGGGCAATTATTACTAGTTTTTCAATTTCAGCTTCTATCCCTACTTTTTGCCAAATTACAGTTTTCAGCCCCAATTTTATATATTGCAAGCTTTCAAACAAACAAACACACTTGATTAAATATATGGACTTTACGTGGTACTTGCTACCATAATCTACTAACTATATTATGAATAATAAATTTTATATGATCACATGCCCACCATGCTCCGTAATTAAAAAATTTTGATGAGAGAGTTTTGACCGATACCTGAACGTAGTATCACTGGACCACCGGCGTTCTTGTAGCTTCCGGCTTTCTAGGGATGGCTAATCCTCAACCAAGACTACCTTAGCCCAAGCACAACACAGATCTATTTCGTTTCCTACCTCAGACCGTAGTCTCTCACTCAAATCTCTCTTTTATGAGGATGAAGGGAATGTAATCAAGAAAATAGATTATTCAAAACATAGCTTTCAATTAAGTAGCTTTCCCTTACTTAAAAACAGACTTTTATTGAATTTGAAAGAGGATTACAAGCACTCAAACACACTGAAAAGACTCAACTCACTTCAAACACTTCAAGCTAGAAAGATCCATCGAAATGTTTTGATCTTAGAGAGAGGAGTATCCACTACTCTGTAAGCTCAAAATCGATTGCTCTTTCTCTTTCTAGTTTTTGGTGTTTCTCACTCTTAGACTCTATGGCTTTCGATGCCTTACAATGACTCACAAGGGGTCTATTTATAGAGCTGGAGAGACATTGGATGCCCTTGCTCTATTACCATTTTACCCCCGACATTATTGACTCTCTTCACATGGCCAACAGTGCCAACGTTCAATAATTCAAAAAGCAAAAGAAAAAGTTAAAAGAAAGAGATAGACTCTGACACAGCACTCACGAGATTCCTTCAGGCTTGTGATGATGATGTTTCTGACTAATCCATGCAATGATTGATGTTGTACATCCCCTCTTCTCCGATATTATCTTCATAATCTTCATCAACATCCTCATTAAGGGCTTCATAAATATTTTTTGCGTATTCATCATCCCAACTTAAGAGGGTGTCATAGAAAAAATCTTGGCACTCTGAAGACATAAATTTTCCCAATTCTAGGTCCCTTATATAGTCTGAAATTGAATCCGAGAACTCGATTGCTTCTAAGAAGTATGGTCTTAAGATTTCAGGGATTACGACCGTAGTAAATCCAACCTTGAAGATAATACTGTTCTTGTCTTTCTGATGTTGTTTGATATACTCATAAATGTAGAAAAATCCATTTGCCCTAGCTTGAATATGATTCTGGATGGTGGGTTGGTTTACTGTAATTGGATCTTGGGAGAACTGATCTGTTATTGTCCGAAATATGATCAAATAATGTGGCGCTCTAGATCTTCCTGCTTCAACCTCCATATTTGCTGGATGAATATAATACAATAGTTTCTCAGCTCCTTCCCACTTCTTGACCCTGTTAAATACATAACTTTGAAACTTCGTGAAATGCTTCCTGATTGGACTCCATGGTGTTGGAAGACCTCCGAATAGCCCTTGACACATTCCATAATCCCATGCATATAAAAGGTCACAATCTTCAAATGGGTTTGCTGGTAAACTTACTGCCTTCAATCCAGATTTGTTGAATCGATTCACCAAGGGACTCCATTCATGATAGATATCATAATATGGACACTTTATTCCACTCATCACATACGAATACCAATTAGGAAACTCTTTGTACTTCCAGTAGCCTTTCATCTTCTCTTGGACATCAAAAGGAAGGCAAAACATAAACTGAACTAACTCCAACTCCAGAATTCTTCGAGTCATTCTGTCGCAGGATAGGATTAAACCATTTCTTGATCTTTTTTCTGAAAATTTTTGCAAAAGATTAACAT
Source organism: Fagopyrum homotropicum (assembly GCA_033239125.1). NCBI lineage: Eukaryota > Viridiplantae > Streptophyta > Magnoliopsida > Caryophyllales > Polygonaceae > Fagopyrum > Fagopyrum homotropicum. Next base: position 39,854,464 of record BSWB01000006.1, on the reverse strand, counting down.
AGTAGTAACTAAGAGGTGTTACCCATCTTAGATGATATTCGGTTTCTTCTTTATATTTTTGTTTGTCTACCTCCTCTACTTGCATGTAGAGGGCAGACTGCACCATCTCGTCCAACTCTTCTTTCTCTTCCGTTATCATTGAGGAGTGATATAGTTTTCCTATTGATTTTTTCAGTTTTGGTTTGCTGGAAGATGCCATCGATTGCTTGGGAATGCTCGTACGCAAGCTCTCGAGTTAGGCTATCTGCTAGAGAGTTTTTTGATCCCTGCACATGTTCAATATCAAAGGAATATTGATTTAGTGTGAGTTGCCAACGCAGGAGCCTCCCTTGCGCTTTCATGTTACTCAAATTATTTCGAACAAAGCCTAATATTCCTTTGCAATCAGTTCTGATAGTGAAATGTTTTGGAGCAAGAAAAATTATAAATTTATCTATCCCTTTTAGGATAGCAAGTATTTCTTTCTCCATAGTAGTGTAATTGCATTCGGCTTTATTGAAACTTCCACTACTATACCTGCAAAGCTTATTATCTTTTTTGATTTTTAAGATAGCTCCCCAATGGTAGTTGCTTGCATCAGTTTCCAGTATTAGATCATCATCCACATTTGGTAAAGTTAAGACTGGTAACTTCATACAACGTTTCTTAAGATCTTGAACTATCTGAGTATCCAGATTGGTCCAAGTCCAAGTTTGTTCCTTTTTCAGCTTAACTTGTAAAGGTTTTCTAAGCTTAGCTAAATCCTTAATAAAATCTGATGCATACGTGAGACATCCTAGAAACCTTTCTAATTGCTTTCTATCTTCTATTTTATCTGGAAATTTTTCTATCTTTTCTAGGACATGCTCTTGCAATACTATTTCTCCAGCTTTTATTTTTAACCCAAGAAACTCTATTTCTTGTTCTGCATAGATGCATTTCTTCTGTCCTAAGATGATGCCATGATTTATGCATTTTTGTGTTACAGCTTTAAGATCATGCATATGTTGTTCTAGGGTTTTTGAGAAGATTAAGATATCATCAATGTAAACTAGACAACAATGTTTCAAGTTTTCAAATATCTTATCCATTCTTCTTTGAAATATCTGAGGTGCATTTTTTAATCCAAATGGCATAACTAACCATTCGTAATGTCCTTGTGGTGCACTAAAAGCTGTTAACGGAATACTATCTTTATCCATCTTAACTTGCCAATATCCACTTTTGCAGTCCATTTTAGAGAACCAAGTGGCTCCTTGGATTCTATTAAATAAGACTGTTTTATTAGGGATATAATAGCCATCAAAGACAGTATTATCGTTTAGCTTTTTATAGTTAATTACCATTCTAGCTTTACCTCTTTTTTCTTCAGCATGATTTCTAACCATAAATGCAGGACTAGAATGAGGACTCTTACTTTCTCTAATCAGATTCTTTTTAAGTAACTCATCTATCTGTTCCTTGAATTCTTGTTGATCTTTATAAGTGTAAACCATCTGCTTAACTCTAATAACCAATTTAGGTTCTTTTAGCTCTATTGTAGCAAATGATTTATCCTTATCCCAAAATTTTAATGGGTTTTCAGAATATAACTCTTTGCACAACTCTTTTTGTTGATCTATTATTTGTTCTTTGAGAGTTACTTCATTTATAGCAAGTGCAAATTCTTTTTGAGTAGGAACAATATATTCCTCACCACGCTTACTGCGCGTGAATTCAATAGTTTGATGAGTGTATGCTTCTTTCATCTTTTTTACTAAGGCTTTTTCTCCATTTATAGTGAATATCATTTCACCTAGACTTTGAGTGCATGGAGAATATAATCTTTGGAAGTTATTTCCTATTATCATGTCATGTGATGTTTGCTCGGTAGCCCAAAGTATAGGAATTATGCATGGATAACCTCCTATCATGATGGGTAAATCCTGAATGACCTCAGAATGTGTCATGATGCTATTATCAGCTATCCTAACCTGAATTGGTTTAGATGCAGTTTTCCACATGAATGCAGGAAATAAATTTTTCTTTCCAAAGCAAACAGAACAACCGCTATCAACAAATGCACATAAATCATAATTATTAAAACCTTCGATGCATATGGTGATAGGAATGTAAATACTGTTTGGATTAGTAATCCTTAAGCATACTTCTATTTGCAAATTAAGTTCTTCATCATCTTCAAACACAGGCTGACTAATTGTTTTTGTTTTATAGCCTATTAATTTTTTAGAACTCGAGGCTTCTCCTTGTGTTTGTGATGTATTTATTAGATTGCTAGGTCCTGGACTTTCCAGATGTGGTCTATAGCTAGATCCAGTGTTTCCTAGATCTATACTATGTCTAGCAGGTTCCCTAATATTTTTTCCCAAGTTATTAGCCTCTAATTTTCTGTTTAGGGCTGCTAATAAGCTGGCAATTTCATCATCTACTTTAAAGGAAGGTTCTTCTCTAGGATTTCTACTTATTTGATTTTGTGGAGGTAAGTTGAAATGAGGATTACCTCTATAACTTTGACTCCTAGAAAGACTTCTATTTATTGGAGGTGGATGAGAATTCGTGTGTATTCTCCCTTCTTCATCAACGGTTAAAATTCTTCCTTGGTTGGGACTAGAAGGATTTTCGAAGGCATTAATCCACACTGTCTTTAAACTTATTTGGTCAGGCCTTACTTTGACTGGTACAGCTTTTTGTCCTGGTCCAACTACTTCATATTTATCAACTTCTACCATTTGAGTTCTAGCAGGTGGATTGGTAGTATTTTCTAGTTTGTAAATGACCTTCCATTTCAGTTGTAAAGGACAAGTCCCTTTGTGCATACTAATTCCTTCAGTTAACAATTTTAATGCTAGGAATTTATGCGCAAACTGATCTTCTAAACTTACATAATAATTTGGTCTACATACCCATGATACTGGTCCTTGACTTAGATTGCATATTACTCCACTGATCGTTTGATCACTAAATTTCTTGTGCCTAGTGTCACAGACAAAATTAATGCAATGCACATTCTTACCAAAGTCTTGTAATGGAGTAATGATGACCTGAATTGCACAAACATAAATGTACTTATATTTTTTATCTTTGTTGTGTTTTTGGATATTTTTCCAATTAATCAGGTTTATCTCAGTAGCTTGATTTTCATTATTTTTTACTACTATATCTCCAGCCATTTCTTCACATACGAACTTTGAGAATATTGGAATGAACGTTCTTTTAAAGAACTGTTCTTTAGCAATGATCGGGAATTCAGCCCCTGATCTATGCATTTTTTCCAATTGCTCTTCGTCGATGGAAGTATCAGCTTCTTGCAATTGGGCTAGAGTAGTTGTTTCTTCCGAAGAAAACATTTCTTCCATTTTTCTTTGAGCTTCACTATCCTCTCCTTGCATCATTTCACATACTTCCTCATAATCTGAATTTTCAGATTCTTCTTCTTCCTCTACTACCTCTACAATTCCTTTATTATTATTTAAAGCTAGGTCAAGAGCTTCTTCTTCTGTTATTTCAATATAATCTAAGCTCCCTAAAGCTTCAGCAAGTTTATTATTTTTTCTGTTTTTACATTCATTAGCATAATGACCTATTTCCCCGCAAGCCCAACATTTGCAACTCTTTTTCTTCTCAGGACAATAAGAGGCTTTCCTGAAAAATCTTCTTTTCTTAACAAAGGGTTTTCGATAATATTTTTTCTGATATTTTTCTCCTCTTTGTTTATTAAAGCTTTTCTTCCTATAATATTTTCTTCCATAACCATTTTTCTGATTATCTCTTCGGTTACATCCCCATTCACCAGGAAGATCCCAACAATTTAAAAATTGTCTTTTCATATGTTGAGTTCCCTTAACTTCTCGACATTTTTTCTCTACCCATTTTCTAATGAACCTTAGTCTATTTCCTAGGGTATCTCTTGAATTGAATTTTTCTATCCATTCTTGGTACCCTTCACTAATTTCTTCATTTATAGGCTTAGGTAGTTTATCGAATAACATTTGAAGGTTTATCCCGTTTTCTCCGACCTTATAATAATAGTACTCAAATTCTGAAAGATAGTTTTCTAAATATCTCATATTACAGATTTCAAGAGTGTTTAATTTTCTTTGCCATTCGATTAATTTTTTATCTTTATCATCTCTGTCTCCAATAAACTCAGATTCTAAGGCTTTGCAGAATTGCCTAAACATAACATCTGGTGGTTCTATTGCTCTTAAGGTTTCTTTAACTTCTCCATCGATTGATTCATACCAATCTGCCACAATTCCATACAAACTATGTTCGATATAATTTAGGAAATTTGCAGATCTCCATTCAGCGTTCATGTTTAAGACACTCATCATACTTTTCTTCCAAAAGTCTAGCACATCTTCTCGGTTTCTTACTCCATCTAGATTAAGCTTATATCCGGTTTCACTGATGGGTTCAAGCAAAAGTTCTCTTTTATTAGGTCTATGGTTTGGCATAACTCTAACTCCAAATTTTGCTGCTTTTTCTAAAAATTCTTTGGGTTTTAGATTAACTCTCTGTTGACTCGTTGACCCTTGTTCGTATTCTCGATAATAAGATCTAGTGGCCTTGTTAACTTCTTGTCCTGGAACTATTTCTTCTTCCACTTCGTTAACATCCACAACTCTTTTTCCCATCTTTTTATCTAGTTTTCGTTTAATTTCACTTAAGGGAATAGTTTCTAGGTCTTTAAGTTTGATTAATCCCATTTGTTGATACATTTCTTCTTCATCAGTGTAGTAACCAGATTCGTCACTACTCAAAGAACTCATTTCTTTGTCAGACATATCAAGAGTCTCCTTGATTATCTAACTTTTCTTCTTGTTCTTCTTTCGTTTCGGGATTTTTAGTTAAACTTGGTACTGAAAACTTCTTTTGGGGATTTTCGTTTTGAAAAGGATACTTATAAGAAAAACCGACTGACTTTTTTGTTGGAGGGTTTATGAAAGGTGTTGCACCAAGATGTCTAATTTCGTTGGTAATTTCAAGAACTAATTTTTTATTTTCTTCTCTGATAGATAATAAGGTAGCAGATATTTCTTCCCTATATTTTGTAAGGGTTGTTCTCAACTTAATTAAGCTTACTTTTAAGTCTGCAATATCGTCGATTATAGTATTTAAAATAGCTTCGTGATGACCTTGTCCAGCGTTTAAATGTTTTGCATGTGGTGCTAATTTATGTGGACAATTTTCGGAACCTCCAGTTTTACTTAATTTTTAATTTTTAATATTTTTTTTTTTTTTTTTTTAATTTTTTAAGTTTACTTAATCACTTGGCTCTGATACCAAAAGACAGGATCACATAAATTTACAAAAATACGACTTAAAATTTTAAACAAGGATATAAATGCAACTTATTATAAACTAGGTACCCTAAATATAAATACTAAAAAGTTACGGGTAAAAAGAAAAATAAAAAACTTAAGACAAGTGGATTGATGGGACTTTAGATTTGACATGGGGCGTAAATAAGTTCCCCCTATTATAAATAAATAAATCTGTCCAATAAGTATCTATGTTAACCGGCGAACATAAAGGGAGTTATGCATTATTGGGCATCACCATATTGAATCAACACGTCGCCCTGTTTCTTGGAGTAGTGGCCTTAGTTTTTGACACATGTCTACTACGTGTCATTCCTATATACATTTACTAATTTCCTCAATTATTATTCCCCACTTGCCTTGTCTATATATAAATAACATTTACTGGAGTTATTTAGATCTCATATCACAATCCTCTCAACTTCTAAAGCTAATCAAAAGTTCTCCAAGCTCATCAATGGCTTCGGTTATGTTCTACTGCGAACCAGAAGAAGTGCACTGCCACGTCGATCATTCCCTGAAAGAGTGTTCAATGTGCCAGAAATCGTTGGGTCTAAACGACGACGTTTTCATGTATCAAGGAATCACCGCCTTTTGTAGCGAAGAATGCAGACAGCGTCAAATTCAGATCGATAATCAGGGAAGGAGCGGTAGAAGAAGCGGCGCTCAATCGTGGAGACGGCCTTCCGGTGTACGGACGGGGGTTGCTGCCGCGGCGTGATTTTTTAATTGATTAATAATTTGTTGGTTAGCATCCTAATTGAAAATTAAGAGATGTTGAAGAAAAAAAGACGAATACTAAAGCGGTTGAATTATTGACCTCGTAGTGATATTGCTTGTTTTCCTAATTTCCTTACCGTTTTGTGTGTGTAATATAAATTTTAATCAAAGTAAAATGTGAACATTGAATGGAATGCCTGGTACTGGTAGTGATATTGATTTACGGGTTTTGGTTGTGCCTGTGGTGGTGATGGAGAACAAAATAGAAGACGTGTCAATTAAACGCAGCGTTTTGTTTCCCCATATGATATAATTGCATCGTTTCTGGTTTAACTTCTGTTTACTCTTCTAGGCTTCTAAATGATAGAAAAGCTTTGAGATTGCTCCTATATTGCTTCTATGAATTCAGAAAAAAAAAAGAGCCACGACAATAGCTTTCAAGGCTTGTACACTTGTTTTTTTATTATTAAAAGAACTAATTAATTTTTGGGAAATTTCGGATGGTACCCTCGTAGTTTGGGTATTCCGAATTTTGTCCAAGTTCTCAGATGGTAGTTTTTCGAATGTTGTCCAAATTCATTACAATTTTTTAAATTTCATTAAAAACATACAAAAGAAAATAAAATAAAATTAAAAAATAAATTAAAATAGAAAGAATAATTTATTCATTTTAAAGTAAAACAATAATTTTTTTTAAAAAAAATATTTTATATTAATTTAAATATAAATAAATTAAATAATTTTTTAAAAAATTAAAAAAAATTAGTGTTTTATTTATTTTAAAAATAAATAAATTGAATTAACATTTTTTAATAAAATCTAAAAACATAAATATTATACTTTATACTAAAAATAAATAAAATAAGGACTCTTTTAAAAAATTAAAAAAAATCACTGTTTTAAATTATTATTAAAATAAATAAATAAATAATTTTTCTATTTTTATTTATTTCCCAAAACTAAAAGAAAGAAAATAAAGTAATATATTAAAAAATAATAAAAATAAAAAACTGATTTATTTATTTTAATAACAACTTAAAACAGTAATTTTTTTTAATTTTTTAAAAGAGTTCTTATTTATTTATTTTTTATATAAAGTATAAAACTTATGTATTTAGATTTTGTTAAAAAATCTAACCCAATTTATTTGTTTTTAAAATAAAATAAAACTCTAATTTTTTTGAATTTTTTAAATATTATTTAATTAATTTATTTTTAAATTAATATAAAATATGTTTTTATAAAAAGTTACTGTTTTACTTTAGTTTTAAAATAAATAAATCATTCTTTCTATTTTTATTTGTTTTTTAATTTTAATTTATTTTCTTTTGTATGTTTTGAATAGATTTTAACAAAATTTAATGAATTTGGGCAAAATCCGGAAAATAATAAAAATTTAAGGGTACCATCCGAACTTGAAAAATATGTTTGGCAAAATTCGAAATACCCGAAACCACGAAACCATCTGGAATTTCCCTTAATTTTTTATCACTATTAAAAGTATTAATATCGTACATTCAGTTTATTATGTCATCAACTCTCAAAAAAATTATTATATAAATGGTAAAATTAAATAAGTTTTTAAAATAAAATTAAAAAAATTTATTTAACTCAAATTCTTTTTTTTTAATATCTCTATTTAACTCAAAAAGTTATTATATAAATGGTAAAATTAAATAGGCTTTAAAATAAAATTAAAAAAAACTTAATGTGAGCCTTCTGTGATAAAATTGATATCAACTTAAATGTATTGTTTGTTAACATGAAAATAATAAGTTAATAACAATAAATATTAAATATATATTATTATAGGAGAATGCTTCAACCCGTAGAGTTACATCATAATAGTTATAAATCATAAAATGTAGGAGATATTGCGGAGTATGGTGGAAGTGGAAGCTGGCAACATTTTTCGCTGTTCTAAGTCGTCTTATCGAATTGACATACCGTGAAGAATGTGTTTTATAGGATGACCATTAATAAAAAAAAAAAAAAAAAATTCCCAACCAATAATGTAAAATATAATTTGGTATATGAAACAAAACAAGTATTTAGCTATTCACCCTACCTATAATTATCCTTCAATCTATATTCTATATATGCAACTAAAGTACACTACACCAGTGTTGACGTGACTCCCCCACAATTTTTCTCGAATTAAATTTTTTACTAAATTATAAATTAAGCTAGTAAATCTTTTTACTAAAATAAAATCTAATTCTAATTTTTTTAAAACTAATTCTTAAAAGAATAATCCAAAATAAGTGAAGTATATCACGTTGTAGATTTCTCCGGTACGTTTTATCAAAACAAAATCTAAAAAAAAATCTTTTTTAACTAATCTTTTAAAAAATTAATCCAAAATAAGTTAAGTATATCAATTCTGAACTTCTCACGTACGTTTAATCAAAATCTAATAATATCTACTAATTTCACAATTTACGTTGGCTGATCATAAAACTTAAAACTTCTCTGGTACGTTTTACTACTCCTCCACGTTTTATCACTCACTCTATATATGTAGATAATACCTCATCCTTTTCCTGACAGTTTTTGTTTTCCAATATTAATCATATTTCTTCATCTTTTTTAGGGTTGTGATAATTTGAAGATCAGATTTTTCAAAGTTGCTTCGTCTAAATTTTCAGGTTATACCCCTACGTTGTCAATCGTCGCATTCATATTGCTATTGTTTATTCATTCCGTAATTTATTTTCAATAAGTGTTATTTCAACAACTTTGGTTTAAATATTCCCTATCTATGAAAGTCTCTCCCCTTCCGCCTTTTTTCTCACATCCCTACTCGCACACAAATTTTCCGAGATCCGCCAAGATCCATCAATTCCATTTCGTAAATCATTTAATCTAACACAAATTCACTCAATTTAGTCAAATTCCTCGCATCCTCACTTTCATCATCATCAATGGCAAAACTAAGACAGGAAACCATCCGATACAAGTCACCGGTCACAAGTTGGCGAAAGGAAATCGGCCACAAACGAGTATTTTCATGCCGAAAGGAAATACTTTAATTTTTTTCATAAATATATCCATTAGTTCCCACGTACGTACACAAGTTAAATGACATTTTATTCAAAAAACATCAATATTAATATACCCACATAAGGTGCGGGATATGAACTAGTTACCCATAAAAATCGATTGTTACTTAGAATACAACCCGTATTGTTACAAAAATATTACAAGTCATAATTATATATGTAAAATATAATTCGATAGTTACTCTATAATTACTTATACTAAAGGTTTATAAATATTGAAGGCAAGCCGGCCGGCCGGTCTATTCTACATAATTAGAAGAATCAATTTAGTATTACATATGTTGCTATCAAGACGCAAGTATTTGATTTGTTAGATTTTCTTTCTTTCTTTACATGGAAACAAATAATTATATATGTGTACATATATATAAGCAGTTTTTTTGCGTGTACAATGCAACTTTGATAAACATATATTTATTTAGAGTAAACTACACAAATCACCCTTAATAATCACTCATTTACAACAAACTATCCTTTATAAATTTTTCATTATAAAACCATCATTAATATCTTATATCTATTAAAGCAGAAGCCTCTATTACCACGTGTCAATGCCATGATTCTCGAAGCTTAAAAAATTATTATAATAAGTGATTTCTAAATGTTAATATAAATTGGAAATTGATTTTTTAAATTTTTAAAAAATATTTAAATAAATAGTTTTATAAAAATAGGTTTTAAACTTTTAAGGATTTTTTTTAACCAACGAGCATATCTTAACAAATCAGTTTAAATATATAATTAATTAGAAGAGATAAATATTTAAAATAAAATTAAAAGTCATAATAATAATTATAATTTCATTCTCCGAATTTTTATTTTACAAAAATATACATATCTTATCTTATATCTATTAAAACAGAACCCTCTATTGTCACGTGTCAACGAACATATCTTAACAAATCAGTTTAAATATATAATTAATTAGAAGAGATAAATATTTAAAAGAGAATTAAAATTCATAATAATAATATATATAATTTCATTCTCCGAATTTTTATTTTACAAAAATATACATATAAATTTCTAAGTATTAAGGATTTATTAAAATTCAACCCGCACAAAGTGCGGGTAATACACTAGTTGATCTTTTGTAATAAACCCCCCTATAAATTTTGTGACATAAAACTTACTTTTAAATATTTTCAATTAACCACCCCATAAACTTTTTAGCATAAAAAATATTTTTTTGTAAGGTTAATTTTTATTTTGGCTAAAATTCAAAGAAACTCATAGTTTTAAACTACGACTTCAGTAATAAAAAAAATGAAAGCCTAGTTTAAAATTTTACGGTCTCCGAGCCTAACTTACATCCTATTCTCGAAATTAGTTTTAGTTTGTGTACGATGTGAAAAATAGTTTCTCTTTTTTGATTATTTAAAAAAAATAATCTTAGTCATCTCTTTACTCCATGTGTTTGTTTAGTTGATAAGAAAGTTTACATATTTAATTAATCGATTATTTAAAAATAAATCTTTGCAAAGATATCATATCAGCAATCACTCTCAATGATAGTACATTTGCTCTTTCGATGAGGTCTTGTCATTATAGTGGTAGATAAATGATGAAGATACAAGTGGATAAGTATTGGATCATAGATTCATAGGGCTACACTAATTAAATAAATGACAAATAGGAAAAGACGTCCAAGCTCCAATCTCTTATCCCTTCAAATGATGCATCGTACGTAACAACAAAACTAGTTTTTTATCTTTTATGTGCAATAAGATATGGTGTAACTCTCTAATCAACTTTTCATATAACAGTTATATACAAATTCATTGTATTGAGTTATTTTTCGTTATAAAAGATGTTCTCTGACCAATAATATTGTCTAGATCATTATAGCCTGTTATTTTGTGTAGATTTTCATGTGTTAGTTTGTGCAATAATTATGCGTAATTATTTTGGTGTGTCTATTTGTTTAGGTTTTTATTCATGTAAAATATTGTTGGATGGGTTGGTTAAGTAGAGTATTTGTTTATTAAGTGATAAATTAGACCCCTCTTGTTTATAAAAAATATTTGAAAGGGTTAATTGATAATTTCAATTTACTCGAGTTACACAATTCAGGCCCACGATTTACATAAGGTCAAGCTCAATCCAAAATATAATCTTATAGTTAGTGAGTTTCGAACTCTATGTGGGAGGGATCAACTAAACTAATTGAACTTTGTGTATTCTCTTATTGATACTGTAACACCCCAAATCCGCGGGACTCGGGGCGCTACGGGTTGGGGCCTCACAATGGGTCCCGACCCTTAGCTTGACAACAATTTCACCGGATCTTGCAACAAGGCACAAATAAAGGCCAAAACCGAAATACATTTTTATGCAATGTTATGAAACCCGAAAATAAAAGAAAGGAAATACTTCAGCCGTCCTTACAACAACATCAACATAATATAAAAGAACAACAACACAAGAACTCCAATACCCAACTCAACCTAAAATGTACGGAACCCCGGCTGCCCACTCCTCCGGATCACACGGCCACATCTTATCCTGCACATCAACTACAACAATCGGTATAAAACCGTTAGCTCACATTCTAGGCATTATAAAGATAATATGGCACAAACACACATAGGAGAACACAAGGCACACAACATGAAAATTCATTCCATAATATCTTTTTAGGTCGTTCCATATCTAATTCATTTGTTTCAAGTGTGACCCAAGAGTCTTATAACTCTTGCCTCTGTCCCCGTGTAACCAACAGGAGTGTGGCGGCGCCCAACCCGTATACCCTGAGGGAGTGATGAAGAAGCCCGCCCGTATACCGTGTATGGCCTGGTCGCAGAGATCCCCCCAGTCTCCCTCGGGAAACTGAGCGGTGATGTCACCGCCCGATAATAATAATAGTAGTAACGATGGGCCAATAAATAAGGTCAAGTAAATCCTAATCCATTTTCATGCTTAAAAGCGGTAAACACACACCACCATATATATCCAAATAAGACGTAAAAGCGGCTAAGTAAGTCCGAGGACTTACCTCGTCTCAAAGCTAAACGAAACCGATATCACTCTCCGAAGAAATATAACCGAAGCCTGTTCAAGACAAGGCACGATAATCAACAACCACTCATGCAAGCTAAAAGTCCTTAGACTTCTAGTCCTATATACTCTTACAAGATCATACACTCTCATAATCTAGGATACACTCCTAACCCTCATAAACTCACAAGATCTCAACTATAACCACATGCTAGGATACTACCATCTTAACTCCACAATCTCCACAAACGCATACTCACAACCTCAACAAAGCTCACATGATAACATACACACCTCAATCCTTAGAACGTTCAAATCATCCTCAAATCCTCACCTAAAGTTCCAAGCCACTACTTGGCATTTGCCCTAAGTTATGGTAGATCCAACCTAGCATGATTCTACCACTAAACATAACTAGATCGAGTAAGATCATAAGCTCAAGGGAGAGGGTACTCACGCGACGTCAAAAGACGGAAGTAGATCGATGGATGTCAAATTTGGACTCGTTAGGCCTTTATTGGGGTTGCTTCTGAACCTAAAACCAAAGTTGAGCCAATTTAGCTTATACGCTAAATTTGAACGGAAGATTTAACATATATAAATCTAAGGAAAACTCGTTTTCAAAACCAAGGTTAAAAACCCGCAAAACATTTTCCGGGGCAAATCATCCAATCATATAAACATGAGTCAAAATCCGCAATTAAATCTTTGGGCCATAAAAATGAAACTCGAGAAACTTAGGCCATTTTCCAAAATAAACTTTGGGCCAAATCTGAAATTTACTCACAAGGACAAATCTACACATTTCCAAAACATAGGGCTCAAAACAACAATTATATATATCAGCAGGGCAATATCATTAACTTCTGAAAAGCTGGGTAAAAATGTGCAAATACAAAACATTGGAATTTATTGCAATTAGACATAAATCAGGGGGGCAGTTTAAAAAGATTAAAAGGGTTTCCAGACCCAACATATGCGAACGGCAAGGAAGGAAGACGACAGAGGTGGCGACTCCAGCAAGGGTGGCGAGGGCTTCGTCCGGCGACGGCATCGTCCAGCGACGACAGTGGCGAGGCGTCCCGGTGTGTGGCGATAGAGGTAGGGATGGGGCGGAAGGCGTAGTATGCGCTGGGGCTTCGGCGGCAAGGAGCAACGCAGGCACTGGGAGGCTTCTCCACTGAAGGGCGAAGACGGCGGCGGCGGGGCAGGACGGGGCTCTCTTTCTCAGCGACGCAAGATCCATTCGGCGGGTGGTGGTTGCTGCAACAAACGAAAGGGCAGAGTGGTGCTCCGGTCCCGGTCGACAGAAATTCGAGAAAGGGTTGTGAAGGGAGGCGACATTGGCGGCTCGAGACAGAGACGGGGCGAAGGTGGCGGTCGGTCGATCCCGGCGGCAAGGTAGGTTGTGCTTGCTGTTGCAGGTGAAGAGAGAATTGGAGAGATTTGAAACAGGGCTGCAGAGGTGACATTGTGAGGGAAGACAGAGGGTTGATTTTGGGGTGATGGTTCCTTGTTGTTGAGGATTTGTGAGAGAGAGAGGTAACCCATAGCATAAGTTTATCACGAGGGAGGTTAGCGAGGGGTCGGGTTAGGACTCGGAATAGGTTGGGCGGCAAGGCTCAGGATTTGCAGAGAGAGATCAAAGGCCGGTTGCCACAGACAGTGCCGTATGGCACTGGAAAAGAAGGGAAGAAGACAGCAGAAGAAAAAAAAATATATAATCAAATAAAGTACAATAATAATAAAATAAGGTAAAATAAACTCGATAAGGAATCTTCGTATACGAATCGGGAATATGTTGCGAACTTTTTCGAAGATAATAAATATAAATATACTCGGGGGAAAAAATATATATATATATTTTACGTCGTAAATATACGTTTAATAAAATACTTAAGCTAATAAAATATCGATGAAAGTAGGAAAAATAAATATTGAAAGGCACTCAATAAAACGGGTGTTACATTAGATCCTCCTAAAAACAAGTTTCGTCCCGAAACTTGCTATGCGTCGAACTTCTCGGTCCCAGAGGCCGAGGTATGAACTCTCAAACTAAGAAGACTTAAACCTTCTAATCTATACACACAATCTACTCAAACTACCACCACAAGATAAACTAGGTTATAAAACACATACCCGCACAAGTCACAACTACACATAATATGACATATGCACATAACACAACTAAGGGAAGAACTAGGTCTAACCCATCGATTCTATCGAAGATACTAGCTCGGCGTAAATTCAACCAAAGATATAATCGTTTGTCTTCCAGGTAGCCTCATCGGTTCCTCGTATGCCAATAGATCCTCTTAATTAGAAACACATGAAACACCGGGTGAACACCCTCTACTCTCGGCGGCCACACCAACTGGCACACCACTTTCCTAACTCGAGCTAAGATATCACAAAGGTCCGATATATCAGAAACTCAACTTCTTTATCGGGTCTTTCTCGATGCAACATTTTCATTATGTTTCTCCTTATCGTCTCTCATAAAGAAGATCAGATTTCCAGTCCACGCCGTTGGCTTTGGTTTTTGACAAACCAAACTTTGGTATTGTGTTTCCTCAATTCTTGTTGCAAGTTCTAAGTAATGAAGGAAAGTACTTACTTTACACCGCTTCTACTACCGAGACACGTATGCTATGACTTTTACATCCTTTTTCAATACTCAATCAAGATTTTGTCTTGGAGAATCATTGTACACTTCAAACCCATAATACCTCAAGATAAATCAAAACAGTTGCACCCATGAATTCCCTCTTAACTCTCAAAACTCTATTGTCAATTATTTGTCCCATTTAATACTTCATCGTCATTCGTAGTAGGTTACCATAATTGGTGCTAGTAAGCCCATATGGAGAAACTACTACTCATAGTGACCCAGGTTGGTCCGGAATGCCGTATTTGCAATATCTGAGTCTCGAATTCTCAAACGTTAACAATCAAATCTTAACTTAATCTTATAAGAGACTACTGACCCTTGTAGTTGATCGAGTAGATCTCCCATTCGGTGTAAGGGATACTGGTCATTCATTGTCATCTTGCTCAACTTATAGAAATTGATGTACAACGGAGATAACCGTCTCTCTCTACGCAAACTGGTGTCCTCTATAATAACTTCAAATTAAGAATTCAAGATACACTTCCAACATGAACTTCAAATCAAGAGTTCAAGATACACTTCCAACGTGAACTTCAAATCTTCTTAATGGTAAATCCATCTCCCGATGCATTGAAATCCGTTCTATCTAGGGTTCTAGCTTTTCTTCTACCCTCACATATCGTAAGATATCGATATAATCTTGTCTTAACATTGGTCAAGTGGTCCACCCCAATCTGTTGAGGTGACTTCCATCGAACACGTGGTTTAATACTTCTTTAGCTACAATGTTCACCGCCCTCTTTCAAAGATCCTTCATCTCCAACACTCGGGATACCTGCTTTAATAATTTTTTTTTTTTTTAAGGTTTCACACTTATGTGAAGTCATGAAGGTCCTAACTGCAGGACTTAATCACGCCTTATAATATATTAGTATTACCTTCTTTGTATTCTACCAAAGCTCGCATCATTCCTTCGAGTAGATGTAGCACTTACTCCCTTTTCTTATGTAACGTCCAATCGACCGTAGAGGTTCTATCCTCAATCTTTCATGTACTTCTTGTACATCTCACACCGACTTCAAACTTCAAAATTTCAGTCTTCCCTTACTATTGTTGGTCACCTTATGTATTTCTCGGTATTCTATGTACAACTACAAGGGAAGCCTCATCTTATGGTTGCTCCACTAGCTCCCCTTACCATGATCAAACCTTAAAAGTTGTAACCCGTGGCATTCCTCCATATGTCAATCCCATGACCTAAGAAGGTCGCGTAAGATCGTTACAATCTCCTCCTCGGAGGTCTTGTTATAAGTACTTGCTTAAACTCGTTCAACCTTATTTGATTTAAGACCAACGCGCGTCCATTGATGTACCTTCTTACTATTGACATTGATACACTGTGAATACTCCAAGCTCTTGTTCCCGATCTTATATGTTCTCATAGTCTTGTTTACTCTTCCCATCTACACACATCAATAGACAACCCGCACTTGTGCGTTCTCAGTTGTCACCGATTAACTTGTATCTGACCTTCTCTGAAGTTAACGACTTATCCTCCTACCATACTTCTGAAAGGATACCCTCTCGGGGTACTTGTCTTAACTTCACTAGCTCATTTTACTATGCTTCAACTCCGCTAGCTCTTTTTATGCTCCTCTCTACTCTGCGCTTCTGCAAGATAACCATACCTACCCAACTCTCTCGTGTCATATGTCCCACATTTATAGGCTTATAATGTTTTGCAAATGCACTTCTCAAATATATTGACATTAATTAGCCTCCACTCGCATCCTTCTCGGTTGATAACTTAAGTTCTTCCACCTAGCTCCTTTTTTTTTCCTCTTTCATCTTCTGAAGATCATCCTCCTCACACACTTCTTCCTTCTTAGCGTTGATCAGTCTCATCACAATGACGGAAATCGATTGACTCACAAGGTAATCCCACTATGTGAATTTTCACCACGTGATCCTCCTCGTAAATCTCATATGTCTAAATAAGTTGCCCGCTCAGGATCTCACAAAGATCGTCACTTCACCCTCTGGCACCTCCATGAGCTTAACTTACGGTTCTCATAAATCTTTCCCAATTGTCCGACCACTCTTTTTCTCTTAACTCCCATGCTTAGGAGCGCCTATTGAAAACTCATCTTACTTAAAACGCAACTTTTATTCTCGAGCGAGAATGTAGTCCTCTTTACTTGTTTGCATCTTTAGTTGTCCACGCGTCTTCTCGAAGAACTTAAGTATATTATCTCTATTGGTCTCGTTGTCGTGCAATCATGGCTTCTTTGGAACCGCTTCTACACTTTAATGTTGCTCCCTTCTCTTGTATTGCTTCCATCTTGGTTCCTCTTAGGTTGTCTTGAGTTTTCTTTTACTTGTTTGTCCTTTGGTTACGTCATCTCTAGTCTTCTTCTTCTTCGCCGTCCTCTTAAAGGAGTCCGGGAAATCACCGGGGTGCTTGCGAAAACTTGATGCTCAACTCGATAACGTGAGCATACTTATCTTCGTATGTATACTATCCTAGGCCAAAAGGCGTTGTCCAAGGGAGCGATGATAGCTTTCTATCATCTTAGCTATAAGGTCCACTATCACTAATATGATATTAGTATACCATATGTTTATATATATAAAGATATAAACGTCATGCTACTACTATAAACATAACCAGTCCATAAACAATTTACAATTCAACATACAAGTATAGTCCAAAACATCCTAAGTCCACATATATATATATATATCTACATATATACACACATATATATATATATATATACATAATATAATAATCAATAACTACGTCGCCGAGATCCGCGGAGGAAGTGGTGGTCCCGTACATTCTACCCCAACTGACTCATGCACATGATTTGAAAACGAAATTCATTTCTTCAAAACTCAGAACCCTTGAGGGTTCTGTTTATTTTTATTCGGCCTTTAGAAGATTGCGAGTGCCATTGTTGTCAACCTAGGGCTCTGATACCACTTTTGTAACACCCCAAATCCGCGGGACTCGGGGCGCTACGGGTTGGGGCCTCACAATGGGTCCCGACCCTTAGCTTGACAACAATTTCACCGGATCTTGCAACAAGGCACAAATAAAGGCCAAAACCGAAATACATTTTTATGCAATGTTATGAAACCCGAAAATAAAAGAAAGGAAATACTTCAGCCGTCCTTACAACAACATCAACATAATATAAAAGAACAACAACACAAGAACTCCAATACCCAACTCAACCTAAAATGTACGGAACCCCGGCTGCCCACTCCTCCGGATCACACGGCCACATCTTATCCTGCACATCAACTACAACAATCGGTATAAAACCGTTAGCTCACATTCTAGGCATTATAAAGATAATATGGCACAAACACACATAGGAGAACACAAGGCACACAACATGAAAATTCATTCCATAATATCTTTTTAGGTCGTTCCATATCTAATTCATTTGTTTCAAGTGTGACCCAAGAGTCTTATAACTCTTGCCTCTGTCCCCGTGTAACCAACAGGAGTGTGGCGGCGCCCAACCCGTATACCCTGAGGGAGTGATGAAGAAGCCCGCCCGTATACCGTGTATGGCCTGGTCGCAGAGATCCTCCCAGTCTCCCTCGGGAAACTGAGCGGTGATGTCACCGCCTGATAATAATAATAGTAGTAACGATGGGCCAATAAATAAGGTCAAGTAAATCCTAATCCATTTTCATGCTTAAAAGCGGTAAACACACACCACCATATATATCCAAATAAGACGTAAAAGCGGCTAAGTAAGTCCGAGGACTTACCTCGTCTCAAAGCTAAACGAAACCGATATCACTCTCCGAAGAAATATAACCGAAGCCTGTTCAAGACAAGGCACGATAATCAACAACCACTCACGCAAGCTAAAAGTCCTTAGACTTCTAGTCCTATATACTCTTACAAGATCATACACTCTCATAATCTAGGATACACTCCTAACCCTCATAAACTCACAAGATCTCAACTATAACCACATGCTAGGATACTACCATCTTAACTCCACAATCTCCACAAACGCATACTCACAACCTCAACAAAGCTCACATGATAACATACACACCTCAATCCTTAGAACGTTCAAATCATCCTCAAATCCTCACCTAAAGTTCCAAGCCACTACTTGGCATTTGCCCTAAGTTATGGTAGATCCAACCTAGCATGATTCTACCACTAAACATAACTAGATCGAGTAAGATCATAAGCTCAAGGGAGAGGGTACTCACGCGACGTCAAAAGACGGAAGTAGATCGATGGATGTCAAATTTGGACTCGTTAGGCCTTTATTGGGGTTGCTTCTGAACCTAAAACCAAAGTTGAGCCAATTTAGCTTATACGCTAAATTTGAACGGAAGATTTAACATATATAAATCTAAGGAAAACTCGTTTTCAAAACCAAGGTTAAAAACCCGCAAAACATTTTCCGGGGCAAATCATCCAATCATATAAACATGAGTCAAAATCCGCAATTAAATCTTTGGGCCATAAAAATGAAACTCGAGAAACTTAGGCCATTTTCCAAAATAAACTTTGGGCCAAATCTGAAATTTACTCACAAGGACAAATCTACACATTTCCAAAACATAGGGCCCAAAACAACAATTATATATATCAGCAGGGCAATATCATTAACTTCTGAAAAGCTGGGTAAAAATGTGCAAATACAAAACATTGGAATTTATTGCAATTAGACATAAATCAGGGGGGGGCAGGTTAAAAAGATTAAAAGGGTTTCCAGACCCAACATATGCGAACGGCAAGGAAGGAAGACGACAGAGGTGGCGACTCCAGCAAGGGTGGCGAGGGCTTCGTCCGGCGACGGCATCGTCCAGCGACGACAGTGGCGAGGCGTCCCGGTGTGTGGCGATAGAGGTAGGGATGGGGCGGAAGGCGTAGTATGCGCAGGGGCTTCGGCGGCAAGGAGCAACGCAGGCACTGGGAGGCTTCTCCACTGAAGGGCGAAGACGGCGGCGGCGGGGCAGGACGGGGCTCTCTTTCTCAGCGACGCAAGATCCATTCGGCGGGTGGTGGTTGCTGCAACAAACGAAAGGGCAGAGTGGTGCTCCGGTCCCGGTCGACAGAAATTCGAGAAAGGGTTGTGAAGGGAGGCGACATTGGCGGCTCGAGACAGAGACGGGGCGAAGGTGGCGGTCGGTCGATCCCGGCGGCAAGGTAGGTTGTGCTTGCTGTTGCAGGTGAAGAGAGAATTGAAGAGATTTGAAACAGGGCTGCAGAGGTGACATTGTGAGGGAAGACAGAGGGTTGATTTTGGGGTGATGGTTCCTTGTTGTTGAGGATTTGTGAGAGAGAGAGGTAACCCATAGCATAAGTTTATCACGAGGGAGGTTAGCGAGGGGTCGGGCTAGGACTCGGAATAGGTTGGGCGGCAAGGCTCAGGATTTGCAGAGAGAGATCAAAGGCCGGTTGCCACAGACAGTGCCGTATGGCACTGGAAAAGAAGGGAAGAAGACAGCAGAAGAAAAAAAAAATATAAAATCAAATAAAGTACAATAATAATAAAATAAGGTAAAATAAACTCGATAAGGAATCTTCGTATACGAATCGGGAATATGTTGCGAACTTTTTCGAAGATAATAAATATAAATATACTCGGGGGAAAAAAAAATATATATATTTTACGTCGTAAATATACGTTTAATAAAATACTTAAGCTAATAAAATATCGATGAAAGTAGGAAAAATAAATATTGAAAGGCACTCAATAAAACGGGTGTTACAGATACAAAGTATTAATACACTGTATTAATACAAAATTTCAATTACACAATGTTAATAGACAATTTTAATTACACACTGTTAATACACAAGTTCAATTACAATGTATATTTATGTAGTTAACAAACTCGGTCACTTTCGAATTACACAAGTTTGTTTGTTTACACAAAGTTGAGTTGCACAAGCCAAAAAATTCGTCATTTACACAAATCCGTCATGTACAAAAGGTTTGGTTATACAAGTCCAAGTCCATCGAGTTACACAAGCCCAATTATAACTATAAAAAAATGTAGGCAATATCCCGTATTTATAAAGTTGGGTTAAATTATGTAATTAAACAAATTTGGGCAATTGGCGAACTTTCAAAACTCTGGGCCTTTCCTGTAACTAGAAAACCTAGGTCATTTTCTATTATTATTCAGTTAGGGGCAAATTTGCAAATTTCAAAAGTTTGGGTCAATAATGTAATACAAAAGTTAGGGTTCTTTGTTGTAAATTACCATATATTGAACAAACTCATATCGAAGGCGGCGGTTATTTTTTAATTACACAAGTTTCGTTTGTTTACACAAAGTTGAGTTACACTATCTCAAATGAGTTGCACAAGCCAAAAAGTCCGTCATTTATACAAGTTTGTCATTTACACAAGGTTTGGTTACATAAGTCCAAACCCATCGAGTTACACAAAGCCCAATTATAACTATAAAAAAATGTAGTCAATATCCCATAATTATAAAGTTGGGTCAAATTCTATAATTAAACAAATTGGGGCAATTGGTGAACTTCAAAACTTTGGGCCTTTCTTGCAATTAGAAAACATGG
Organism: Fagopyrum homotropicum; assembly: GCA_033239125.1. Classification (NCBI taxonomy): domain Eukaryota; kingdom Viridiplantae; phylum Streptophyta; class Magnoliopsida; order Caryophyllales; family Polygonaceae; genus Fagopyrum; species Fagopyrum homotropicum. The sequence goes on along the minus strand of BSWB01000006.1, from coordinate 39,833,191 downwards.
GTCATTTTCTGTAATTAGTTAGTTAGGGGCAAATCTGCAAATTTCATAAGTTTGGGTTGATAGTGTAATACAAAAGTTGGGGTTCTTTGTTGTAAATTACCATAAATTGAACAAACCCATATCGAAGGCGAAAATCATTTCTCAGTTACACAAGTTCCGTTTGTTTACACAAAGTTGAGTTACACAATCTCAAATGAGTTGCACAAGCTAAAAAGTCCGTCATTTACACATGTTCGTCATTTATACAAGGTTTGATTACACAAGTCAAAACCCATCAAGTTACACAAGCCAAATTATAACTATAAAAATGTAGGCAATATCCCTTATTTATAAAGTTGGGTAAAATTATGTAATTAAATAAATTTGGGGCAATTGGTGAGCTTTCAAAACTCTAGGCCTTTCATGTAACACCCCAAGTTCTGGGAACTCGAAACGTTACGGGGTAGAACCTCACAATGGGTCCCGACACTCAGAGTAACAATAGCACAACGGATCTTACAACAAGGCACAAACGAATGAAAACCAAAACTCAATATAAAACCAAAGGTTTAAACAAAGGAAAGCGTAAAAGACTCGCAACCGAGTTCAAAACAAAAGGGAAAGCAACAACATAAACGTAAACCCGATCTCGTCCTATAATGTACGGGAACCCCGGCTGACCACACCGTCTGGATCACTCAGCAACATCTTGAACATGTGGAACATCTACAACATCGGTATAAACCGTTAGCTAGCATTCTAGATACCATAAGAACGTAAAGGTACAAGCACACATAGGTAAAGTAAACATATAACATGCTCACACACAACCGGTTATTATCTTTTATTAAGTTATTCATTACTAATTCAATTTCTTTTGTATCACGAGAATCTCCCGAAACTCGCCTCCGCTTCCGTCTACCAACAGGAATAGATCAGTATTATTCGTTACATACGGGTCTGGATTGCAAGAGCACATTCTAGTCTCTTATAGAACTAGACAAGTGGTCACCGCCCAGTTATCATACACTTGGGTCAGTTAAGGTATAAAAGGTGATCCTATTCCGGTTATCCTTTATAATCTGATAATCAACACAAACAAGCCAAAACATTCAAACCAATATACGGAATAAAGCTAAGTAATTCCAAGGGACTTACCTCACTCGAAGATAATCTAAAAGCTCAACAACAACTCAGAGAACAACTCAGTTTCCCTCAGGAAAGGAGTAAGGAAAGCTGTTCACACAAGCATCACGAATCAGAACCGAAACGATTGCTAGAAGTCTATAACTTCTAGTCTCAATGATCTCTAAGAGATCTCCACAAGCTAAGGTCTCAACCTTAGTCTTACAAAACACTCAGGGGCAAGGAAAATCTAGAAGGAACAAGGAAAGGGGTGAAGAAAGTAAGGAAGGAAGTAACTCACAAGAACGGGAGTTACTGCAGAAGGAACCGCTAGGGCAGCTGGACAAGGTGTAGAGACGTCAATCCACGGGGGCAGCACAACAGAGGCACGGGGCGGTTTTCGGTGCAGAAGCGGTGTCGACTCTTTCGACAACAAGGAATACAACAAGGGTCAAAGCTTGCTTCTCTCAACACACAACCACTTCACAACTCAACCAAGGGAGCTTGTGAACATCAACGAATCATCAACGAAACGCTCCACAAGAATCAAGGATCAAACTTGATTCTTGGAGAAGAAGAAAAGAGGAAACGAAGAGAGAAACGAAGCAGAAGGAAGGCAATTGCAACAACACATGAGCGTGATTAAGAACAAGGGAGGAAAGACTTACACATTTAGCAATATCACAGGAAGCAAGGCTGCAACACTCGAGGGTTGAAGAAAACGTAAGCAAGAAACGGGAAAAAGAAGAAAATAAGGGAATATATAGAAGAGGCGGGAAAGATAAATGAAAAGGACGTCTAGGGTTAGGAAGAAGATAAGGAACAAAACTCTTTGCTCTTGTGAAGGATTCTACCAAAAAAAAAGTATACTCCTGAAAAGAAAAGGGAAGAAACGAGATATGGATGTAAGGCAATGCTTAAGATCAAACTCAATGAAGATGGAATGTTCGTTGTCACAATGTTTGAAGCTGGTCATAACCACGATCTCGTTCCTTGTTCTAGCTCACATGCTATGAGGTCACAAAGAAAAATAGATCATTCTCAGAGGAGTATGATAAATCAAATGCACCTTGCGGGGCTCACTCTATCACAAATATTTTCATACATGTTTGTTGAAGCAAGTGGACCGGGAACTCTGAATTTCCTTCAGAGTGATTGCAATAACTTCATTCAACGAAGGTGGGCAAAGTTTATGAAGAATGGTGATGCTAAATGGAGGATCTTGTTGTTCTTTCATGCAATTTGAACTAATGCTGAGAATGAAATATGTGGCGTATTTTTTTGTGATGGAAAATCAAGGATTGATTATTCTATATTTGGTGATGTTGTTGTCTTTGATACAACCTTCAAAACCAACAAATACGGCATGGTATGTGCTCCAATAGTTGGGGTTAATTATCATGGCCAAACAACCTTATTTGGTTGTGGTTTGTTAGATGGGGAGACCACAGATGCATGCAAATGGTTTTTTGATGTTTTCCTAGAAGCTATGGGAGGAAAAGAACCAAAGACTATCTTTACAAATCAAGCTGCAGTAATTGTTAGTGCAATTAGACAAGTGCTACCCGATTCTCATCATCGTCTTTGCTTGTGGCACATATATCAAAATGCTCCAAAGCACTTAAATCATGTGTTCCAAAAGTTCTCAACATTTTCACAAGATTTAAAGAGGTGTATATATGATCCAGAGAGTGTTGAAGAGTTTGAATCAAATTGGAAAGATCTACTCCATAATTATGATTTGAAAGAAAATGAGTGGCTAAAAGATTTGTATGCTCTTCGTGAGAAATGGGCACAAATCTATGGACGTTCAAACTTTTGTGTAGGTAAAACTTTGTTGTGGTGTACGTTGTGTATTACATTATAGTGTATTGTATATTTACGATGGACGTTATAGCTGGTTTGAGTCTTAATATAACTCCATCATATTTAATTTGTTTTGCAGGTATGACAACAACCGAAAGAAGTGAAATATAAACAAGACTTTGAAAAAGTTCTTCTCTAAGAACCTTATATTGTGCGAGTGGATTATACACTATGAGCTAAGTGATCGGCGAGAAAAAGAGTTGCTTGCAGAAGTTGCAACAACACAAAAGAAGCGAAAACTCTTGTCTAATTGGAAGGTGGAATGTGAAGCTGCTAAGGTATACACCAAAGCTACCTTCAATTTTTTCAAGGTGAGTACCGAAAATGTTTGGACCTGGTGCTAGAAAAAGAGAGTGATGACGGCATAACAGAAAGATATGTGGTTCATAGACCTGGTAATCTATACTTGAGAAGGTTTGTCATCTATTCACCTTCAAACAAATTTGTTTGTTGTAGTTGTAGAAGATTTGAGTTTGATGGCATTTTTTGTGCACATGCATTGAAATTATTTTATGAGTTAGGCTTGTCAACTATACCATCCCAATACTTCTTAAAAAGATGGAGCCAAGATGATAGAAAGGGAGTTCATTTTGAAGGTCACGAGGAAGAAACTTTAAGTGATCAAACGACGTCTTTTGCACTTCAGTATAGTCACTTGTCTCATTTAGCACAAAGAATTATAACAAAAGGTGCTAAAGATAAGCAATCATCAGCTTTGGTGGAGACTAAGTTGTTGTAGTTAAAGACACAATTGGATGATAATGCACCAATCGGAGAAGAATATGATAAATGTACTTGCTTATATTCTATGATGAAGTGCATGAAAATAATGCAAATCTAGTTTTTCGTGATCCGAAAGTAAAAAAAGTAGAAGGATTGAGAAAGGTTATTTTGTGCCAAAGAAAAAAAGAGTTCCACGTAAGAAAAAAGGTTAGTATTATTCATATGTAGATTTTCAAATTTGACTCTCTGTATTGCTTATCAAATTGACATGCTCTTTGTATTGTTCATATGTAGATTTTTAGGAACCTAATGAACATGAACATGAGAATATCACTTGCATTGAGCTGATGACATAGACTTCTGCGGCACAACACTTCAATTGGATTGGTTAATTAGGTTCAATCAAACACGCCCTCCATTCGTCATGAAATCCCAACAGCTTTAGGCTCTCAAAGTATTCCTTTCCATTATTCTTATGGACTCCAATCTCATGGCATCCCCCCTTCCCCCCAACATTATTCTCAAGGAATGCTCTTGCATTATCATACAATATCCAAGAAATGAGTCAAGGATCTTTGGACTATTCACTTATGTATTCAGAGGTTTGTTCTAGATTTTGCTGCTACCTTTTTTCTTTGTTATTTACACTTTTAGCATTTAGGTGTTTAATATAATCTAAATTTTTGATAGCCTATCCTCCAATTAAGGCCTCAAGGATCAATTCACCAGCCACAACTTTCACATTCATCAACATCTTGAGCACCACTACTGTTGCATCTGTTTTTTGGAGTAGTTGCACATAAGCTGACTTATGAATCTGTTATCATGACTGGTTTCTGTGTCTTATGTCTTATCAGAGTTGTTGTCTTTTGTTATGAATTATGGTAGAAACATTCATTTATTTATGTGACTATCTTTTCTTTAGTTCTCTTCTGAGTATATAATTGTTTTTTTGATTGTTTTTCATCTATAATGTTTCAACTATAGAAGTTCAGCAACAAATTACATAGGAGTTGTTGCCAATTGTTGCAGCTGTAAACTATTTTTCATTTTTCTTTGAAATCAGTTGCAAATGTTGTTAAATCTTTTGCACCCTATGTAGGATTTGAACCCACATCAATCTGTATATCATCACACCGCTCTATCATGTAAGCTAATAGACTTAAAAGTTATCATTTGATTTTTCTATCTCCAATAGCAAAATAAAAGCCATTGTTAACAAGTCAAGTTGTCAAGGCACATGTGAACAAGACTTGGCCAATCAAGTTGTCAAGCTGTCAATTAATTATTAGAAAGTAAATGTTTAAATGTTTCAACTGCTTTCAAAACTTGGGCAATCTTCTCGTGCAAACTTAGTCCAAAAACAAAATGTGAAAAACTATAATGTTAAAAAGAGGCTTATTTTCCATGATTATGTATATGAATTGTAGCAACATATTCAATTTGTCATGGCACATGTGAACAAGACTTGCGCAATCTAGGCAATATTCAATTACAACACATGGGAAAGCAATTTGTCAAGGCAATTGTTAGAAAGTAAACGTTAAAACCCCCATATTCAATCTACTGTGAACAGGAATCCCAACGGAAAACAATATATTGCAACATATTCAATCTACTAATAAGCATGAGAACCACAACACAAAGCCAAAACACCTATTGTTCTACCAAGGTCATGTGTAGTAGTTGAGAACCACAACTCAACACATCAACTTCCTGAATTTCCAAACAACCTGCACACACAATTCTTTTTGGGATTGAAATCTTCTTTTAGCCTCAAAGATCATCATAAATGGACAAATTAAATTAGTATTTGATTAATAACTTAAGGGAGTCAAAGTAAATTGAAAAATAATAGCACTAATTTGTGCACATTGTCAGCCTCCTTTCAAAGTATTTAATAACACTAAATTGGCAAAGCTAATAGCAACAATGATAAACCTAACAATGGTGAACCTTAAACATGTAAATCCTTTCGAATTCCACATACATATAACTAATTCGAGTTCAAAGGAAAGAACATCAAATTAGGGCTAAATTCGAGTTCAAGGGTGTCTTACCGGTTCGTGTTCGATAGAAGAGCTGGAATAGTCTTCGGCGACGACACCGTAATACTCCGGCGGTGGCACCGTATTCCTCTAGCGATGTGGTCGAAGCTGATATATACCTCTGGCAACGTTTCTTTCTGTACGTATGAAGAAGAAGTAAGAGAAAGGGTTTGCAAAGATAACAAAATAAAACGTACAGGGAAGGAGATTTTAGAGTTTTTTTTTAAATTATTTTATTATCTTTATTTTAATTTAAGTTAACTCAAACCGTAAACTAACCATGATTTAGGATACTTGTTTTTGATTAGTGGGTGATATTCCCCCGAAAAAGCTAAATACACCGGGTTTGAATTACTAACGTCAAATTTAATCGCAATCCGGCAGCGCTCAGTGGGCGCCGTCTGTTGGCGCCGGCTCCCTGATAAAAAAATTTATTCGGAAAAACTGATTCTCTACTTCAAGGGTTCCAAAAAAAATAAAAAATTTGGGCGCCGTCTGATGGCGCCGGCGCCCAATGTTATAAAAAAAAAAGGCGCTAGCACCATTCACCGGCGCTCAAGTTGAGCGTCGGCGCCTTGCGATTGGGTTTTGCCCTTGTGAATTTAAGTTCCGTGTATATAACACGCCCCTATTCCCCCCACCCTATTTTTGAAGGTGAGCAAAATTGAATCCCATAATTTGGGATACTTGTTTTTTTATTGGTGGGTGATATTACCCCCCATTTTTGGGTGAGCAAAATTTGATCCAAATATAATTACACAAATATACCGTATTTTGAAATGAAGAAGGAAAAACAATGATACAACTTGTGTAAAAAACATGAAGGAGAAAAAAAAGATTGTCGACTTGGTAAAAAATAAAGAGTGAGTGAGAGATACTTGTTTGATTATTAATCAAGAGTTCAAAATTATAAAATTATAACTAGTGTGTAGCCCGCACCTTGTGCGGGTATCTTTATAATATTAGTTGTACGAACTTAAAATATATTTATGAAATTTTATAATAATGATTCGGATTTGATTATTCTCAAAACTAAAAAATAGTCACAAATAAAGAACTTCTTATTATTCTACACTTCATAAATTTAATCCTTATACAATGCACAAATTTTTTTAAAATAATTACAATGCACAACTTCGTTATAAACTTATAACTAAATTACTTTAATATATTGTAATTATCTAAATGGAACCCAAAATATAATCTTCTATATCCGTTATTAACCTCTATTTATAGAAGTTCTCAAACCATCACTTTTAGTAGATCAACTACCCATATAACGGATACTAATTTATGAATAAAAATTATACTTAAAATTAGCCAAAAATCGCTGAAAATACTTAGCGATCCACAAAACAGTATGTCAACGAACCACAAAACAGTGATTTAACGACCCACAAAACAGTGACTTAACGACCGACAAAACTGTAGGCCAACGACCCACAAAACAGTAGGTCAACGACCCACAAAACAGTAGGCCAACGACTCACAAAATTGTAGCTCAACGACCCACAAAACAGTAGGTCAGTGACCCACAAAACAGTAGGCCAACGACTCACAAAATAGATATTAATCCGTTATGAATAAAAATTATACTTAACTTAGCCAAAATGCCAAGAAATGTGTGATTTGTTTAATCTTCAAACTCTCTATTTATACAAGTTATCAAACTATCAGACTTACTTATAATCGACGTGGGATAGAGATTTCCGTGAAATTTTTTAACGTAAATAGATTGAGCTTATGGGTCCGTTTGGTAACACGGGATTATCGTAGATGAAGATGAAGATGAAGAAGAATATGAAGATGAAGATGAAGATGAAGATGAAAATAGTAGATGATTATAGGGATGAAAAAAAATAATCTTTTTTATGTGTTTGGTGTAATGAGGGATTATAGGAGGTTATTATATGTAAAATTACGAAAAAGGGTATGGGGAATAATTTTTTTAATACAATCCCATGTGCATCTAGCTTCGTCACGTGCCTCCCAAACGTCTGTAAACATCTCCTCACTGAGGCTTTTCAAAACACAATCGATGGTCGAAAGAAATTAGGGTTTCGAAGCTCTCTTCCCCTCCGGCGCAACTCCGTTGCAAGCTCCAGCGCAGCTCCGTCGCGGGCTCCGTCGCTTGCTCCGTAGTAGGCTCCGTCGCTTGCTCCGTCGTAGGCCAAGTGCAGATACCACGGTTGTGACTTCCAATCACGGTGAGTGAACTTGAAAACGATCTTCCATCGTATATGATTGATTCCCCCTAAAAGATCCCCTCGCTTGCTTCGTTTTAACCTAATTACGTGAATCTCTCATTGAGTCCCCCTAAATGATTCTCTAACCCTAAGTAACAATAGTCTTCTGCTGTAATCCAGCCAATTTGTGTATTAAATAGATAGTCTTTTGCTGAGTGTAGTATATGATTGATTTTGTTGGTTGTCATTAGTGTGCTAAAGAAGTGCTCTACCAGACTTTAAATTCGAGTGCTAAAGAAGTACTCTACCAGTCTTCTGTTGATTGTAAATATAGCTATTGTTATCCTGATTATTTTTGTAAATCAATACTCTTCTGCTGATAGTCTTCTGCTGATTGTTCATATTAACCAAAGTGTAGTGTATGATAGATAGTCTTCTGCTGATTGATTTTGTGAATCAATAGTCTTCTGGTGATAGTCTTCTGTTGATTGCTCATTTATCTGAGTGTAGTTTATGATAGATAGTCTTTTGCTGAATGATTTTGTAAAACAATAGTCTTCTGTTGATTGCTCATATTTTTATGAGTGTAGTTTATGATAGATAGTCTTATGCTTTATGCTGATTGATTTTGTAAATAGATAGTCTTGAGCTGACTGTCACTTATTTTATTGTAACATGACAATATACAAATTTGTGGTTGTAGTTACAATGATGGTCATTACTCAAGTGTACTAAAAGTTTATTTGTTGATTTGTTGTTATTTGTACTTCAAAACCTAATTTTGGTTGGTTAGATGCCTCCCAAAGTATCGGGTCCACGAAAACAGAAATTTTACAAGTGGACTGACAGTATCACTATCGAGTTGTAACACCCCGAATTCTCAGAACTCGGAGTATTACTGGTTAGGACCTCACAATGGGTCCCGACCTCAGTTTGACAACAACATTACTAGGATCTTGTAACAAGACACAAATAAAGAAACCGAAATTCATAAAAACCATGTTTTTAGGGTAATGAATGCAACACTGTCTAGCAGCCTACAGTACTTAAACACAAGAAAAGAACAACTGTCTTAACCAAAAGAAAGGAAAGACAAAACAACCCCAACCCCACTCTAAGGAGTACGGAGACCCGGTTGACCACTACTTCCGGATCACTCAGCTGCTGATCTAACCTGCGGTAAATCTAAAACAACAACAAGAAGAACAGTTAGCTAGTTATCTAAATATTAGCAGAGTAATAGCAGCACAAACACACTCAGATAAACATAAACACTCAGCATGCTTTCAAACAAGTCCGTTTTATTATCTTGCTTTAATTTACTCGTTCACTCTAGTGATACTTATTTTGTGACACGAGGGATTCCCAAACCTCGCCTCCGCCCCCGTGTAACCATCAGGAATGGATCCGATGCATCTCACCTTGTACCTGCATGGTCTGGGTATAGAGAACCTCCCAGTCTCCTGTCAGAGCTGGGCAGTGATGTCACGGCCCGTTATACATACACTTGGGCCTTAAACATAATAATAACAGTCGTCCTAGCAAGTTATTATTATTAAATCACGCAATAGCACACACCACTACTATCACTCAACTAACACTCATAAACTGGCTAAGTAAGTCGCAAGGACTTACCTGAGTCAAAATACTCTCTAACGCGTCTCACACCGTCCGTACTCGTGGTAACTCAAACGCCTGTCAATTAAGGCATGTGTATCAAAGTCACATCTCGATGTCCAACCTCTTGCGAAGGAATTACGGAAAAACAACTCTTTTAAGATAAACGACCATTTTGCCCCTGGTACCGAAAGTCCTCAAAGTTTACTCTTGAGTCCTACTAAATTCTTTTAGGATTTGTTTTCTATGATTAGTTTCTCTCTCTAATAGTTTTTCTTATAAGTTATAGCTCGGGTCATTTTACTCCTATTTAGGTATATATATATACATACATATATATGTATATATATATATATATATGTATATCTATATATAGAGGCATGTATTATTCTCACTTCATTTAACTCGTAAACTTCCGTAACTAATCGGTAGTTATATATATATCTACGTAATCTCGTAGTTCCAAACTCGCACTTATATACAATTTACGTATCTATATATAAGTGTATATACACTACGGTACCTCACTTAATTGTCTAATACATATATATATAGGTATATATATACATTCGTAAACTAATCATTCCGTTTTCAACCCCAGTACTGCATCTATACATACATACACTCACCTACACTTATATAAATCCATTTTAATTCTGTCAAAAGCATAATTAAAATTTCTTCAACAGATAACCATTAGTACAGAGAAGAGAGTTTGCAGAGGAGGGAACCAGTACTCACGGTGGCTCGCGTTAGGCTGCGGTTCCGGCCTAGAGGGCTCGTACGCTCTACGGTGTCCGGCTCTTCCTAGTTGGCGATTACTACGACCCCTACTGCAGCACCGTCTTCGTCTGCAACACCCCCCTTCACCGGTGGTAAGGTTCGGCGGCTGAGTTTTCCCGTCTCGCGCCTGGTGTGACTCGTTCTGGGGTGCAGCCTAGGTTAGGGTCGCGGCGGTTCGGAAAAGATAGAGAGGACGACGGCTGAGATGTAGGTGGTTACCTGGGGCGGTCGCCGGAGTCGCACGAGGGAGTAGTTAGCCGCACGACAGGCGTTCTAGGTGGTCGCTTCAGGTTCGACGCCGGTGGTGCGTCCGAAGGACGGTGGCGCTGCTGCGGTGTTCGAACGGAGTGGTTCTCCTGCCTCGCTCTTCCTGTAGGTTGTGCGTCGCTTGTGCCGTATCGATGTAGACGAAGGTAGCTGCGGATTTTTGGGTTGTGAGGGAGAGGTTAAGCGTTGATTAGGTTAGCATTACTAATTAGGTTTAGGATTAGGGAGAGGGTGTTGGGCCAGCCGGATAGGATGATATGGGCTTTTAGTGGGCCAACCGGCCTGTGCTCCTCTTAGATCGGATTAAGAACTCGTTACCCGTCCGGATTTCTGGTTAGGTGCGGGAATTTACAGAATACGGAATTATATCCCGTATAATTTAAATTATTAATTATTTATTTATATATTAAGGTGCGTAAACTATTTCCGGTTGCAAAGTTTCATCATTTTATGTGACTTGAGGTCGCATAAAATGATAGAACTTAATCTCGTTTTATTTATTTTAATTTATGTACCTACTTATTTAAGATGAACGTCTCGGAAATCGGTTAGATTCAGGTTTAACAGAGTCTAAAAATTTCCGGTTATTACATCAGTGCCCCTTTAAAAGAAGTTTCGTCCCGAAACTTAGAACAATTCTCTTAATCGCGCAATCCTTTGGTATACTAAATTTTTTCGACATTTTCGTTGGCTACAAGCAACTACTCAATCATCAACAGAAGACATGTGTCACATAAAACGAAAACACCTAACTCAAAATAGAAACCTAAAAGGTCAAACAACACAACATCCGAGTACTAACTCGTCAAACAGGAGTAACCTCTAACCCCGCAAAGAACTCGGGATAGTTACGTCTAATACTCTCCTCAGTCTCCCAAGTGGCCTCATCAGCTCCTCTCCTAGACCATTGGATCCTCAACATAGGTATCTCCTTGGATCGCAAACGTCTGGTACTGCGCTCCAGGACAGCTACTGGGTACTCTACAAATGTATGGTCAGGCTCAACTGTCAGATCCTCATGGCTAATGACGTGTCTCGGATCCGGGATGTACTCTCTCAACTGAGATACATGAAAGACCGGATGGACACTCTCTAGTCTCGGCGGTAGTGCTAGTCTGTAGGCCACCTCTCAAACTCTCTCCAAGATCTCAAAAGGTCCGACATATCGGGGACTCAGCTTTCCCTTAATGCCGAAACGCCTGACTCCTCTCGTGGGTGACACTCTCAACCACACCTGAGCACCCACTCTAAACTCCAAAGGTCGACGCCTTTTGTCGGCGTAGGACTTCTGACGACTCTGAGCTGCTAACATCCGCTCTCGGACTAGGGCAATCCGAGCGATGTCATCCTGTACCTGATCTGGAGCTACTCCATCAACTCGGCTGGGCTCATCCCAACATAATGGTGTACGACATCTCCTCCCATACAAAGCCTCATAGGGAGCCATCCCAATAGATGCATGCCAGCTATTATTATACGAAAACTCTACTAGTGGAAGATGATCTGGCCATACCTGTCCCCAATCTAGTACACACGCCCGAAGCATGTCCTCTAAGGTCTGAATGGTCCTCTCAGACTGTCCGTCTGTCTGTGGATGATAGGCGGTAGTGAAGTGGAGACTCGTCCCCAAAGCAGTATGTACCTGCTGCCAAAATCTCGAGGTAAAACGTCCATCTCTGTCAGAGACGATAGTCCTCGGTACCCCATGGAGTCTCACAATGTGCCTGGTGAACTCCTCAGCCAGACGGCTCACCGGCCACGTTTCCTTAATCGGAATGAAACGTGCGGTCTTCGTCAGGCGGTCTACCACTACCCAAATAGCATCAAATCCTCTACTGAGTCTCAAACTAGTGACAAAATCCATAGATATATCCTCCCACTTCCACTGTGGTACTGGAAGTGGGTGGAGCTCCCCTCCAGATCTACGGTGCTCAATCTTGACCTGTTGGCAGGTCGCGCACTGAGCTACATACCGAGTCACATCGGGCTTCAAACCACCCCACCAGAAGGACCGTCTCACATCCTTGTACATCTTACTCGCTCCAGGATGTACTGAGTATGGGGTAGCATGAGCCTCACCTAGTATCCTCTGTCTCAACTCACTGTCTGACGGTACACAAACGCGATCCTGACGTCTCATCACTCCATCTGCACCAATAGTAAACTGTGGGGCCTCATCTCGAGACATCCTGTCTCGGATCCTGATCAAAGTAGGGCAAGTCTCCTGCTTCTGTCGGATCTCATCCAACAGATCAGGAAGTAACTCCATGGTAGCCAACTGACCATCAGTATCGGGAAACTGAACCTCTATCTCCAACCAAGCCAAGTCCCTCTGCAACTGTGGCTGTATTGTCAACCGGGCTATCGCCCTCTCTCTAGGCGTCTTCCGGCTCAAAGCATCAGCTACCACATTCGCCTTTCCGGGGTGGTAAAGGATCTCAAGGTCGAAGTCCTTGATCAACTCTAACCACCGCCTCTGGCGGTTATTCAACTCTCTCTGAGTGAATATGTATTTCAGACTCTTGTGGTCTGTAAAGATCTGACATGTCGCTCCATAGAGATAGTGACGCCAGATCTTAAGAGCATGGACTACTGCAGCCAACTCTAGATCATGTGTGGGGTAGTTCTCCTCATACGTCTTCAACTGTCGAGACGCATAGGCTATGACCTTACCCCTCTGCATCAAAACACACCCCAAGCCCAGCTTGGATGCATCACTGTATACCACAAAGTCATCAATACCCTCAGGCTGTGCTAAAATCGGAGCGGACGTCAATCTCCTCTTCAGCTCCTCAAAACTCTGCTGACACGGCTCAGACCAGACAAACCGAGTGGTCTTCCTCAAAAGACAAGTAAGTGGTCGGGCAATCAAAGAGAACCCTTCCATAAACCGGCGGTAGTAACCTGCTAAACCTAGAAAGCTGCGAACCTCCTTAACATTCTTAGGGGGTTGCCAAGAAGATACTGACTCGATCTTCGCCGGATCGACCTTAATACCCTCAGCAGTCACCACGTGACCTAAGAAAGCCACCTCTGACATCCAAAACTCACACTTGGATAGCTTAGCATACAGCTGGCTATCCTGTAGAATCTGCAGTATTGTCCTCAAGTGTCCGGCATGCTCCTCTCGACTCCTAGAGTAGACTAGGATGTCGTCAATGAAGACCACTACAAACTGGTCTAAGAAGTCAATGAATATCCCATTCATCAACTCCATGAACACCGCTGGTGCATTAGTGAGCCCGAATGGCATCACTACGAACTCATAATGACCATACCTAGTCCGGAATGCCGTCTTAGGTATGTCCTGATCTCTCACCCTCAACTGGTGGTAACCTGACCTCAAGTCTATCCTCGAGAACACAGACGCTCCATGCAACTGGTCCAACAGGTCATCTATGCGTGGCAGTGGATACTTGTTCTTGATAGTTACTTTGTTCAGCTCTCTGTAGTCTATGCACAGCCTCATCGATCCGTCCTTCTTCTTCACAAACAACACTGGCGCACCCCAAGGAGACACACTGGGGCGTATAAAACCCTTCTCTGCCAGCTCCTCTAACTGCTTCTTCAGCTCAAGCAGCTCTATAGGTGCCATACGGTACGGGGCCTTCGAGATAGGTCTCGTGCCCGGCTCCAAGTCAATGCTGAAATCAACGCTCCTCTGTGGGGGTAGCCCTGGCAGGTCGTCACTGAATACCTCTGCAAACTCGCATGCAACAGGTATCTCCTCTATAGTCAGGCTCTTGCTTTCCTTCATGGCATAACACCAGAAGGCTTCGCAACCCTGGGCTATCAGTCTCGCTGCTCTCACTGCACTGATAACTGTGCCTGACTTTCCGAGGTCCCAACCTCGGAATATTACCCTATGGCCCTCCTCCGTGGCAACGGTCACTGTCCTCCTACCAATGTCTAAGACTGCTCCGTGTTTCCTCATCCAGTCTATCCCTAAAATGACATCCTCATGAGCTAAGGGCATGACTAGAAAATTAACTAGCCAGTCTCGATCTCCCATGCGAACAGGACATCCAAAGATCTCTCTAGTCCCTCTTACCTTACTCCCATCAGGTAAGCCTATCATAAAAGGTATCCCCTCTACAGTGGCTAAGGACAACCTATCTACGCATGCATCAGATATGAAGGAGTGTGTAGCACCCGTATCAAATAAAACTCGTACAGGTAAGTCATGAATCTGGATCGTACCTGTGGCAGTCGGTGCATCTGGCTGATCAGCATCCCTCAACTCAAACACTCGTGCTTGAGCTCCTCTAGTATCAGCCACACTACCACATCCTCTGCCCCGACCTGATCCCTGCATAGAACTCTGTGGTGGTGTGTGTCCTGGAGCCCGGTAAGACTGCTGCTGACTAGGAGCTCTGTACTGCTGCTGCTGACTAGGAGTCCGGTACTGTGGCGGTCTCTGTACACTCCCTGATAAGCCTGCAGGAGAAGAACCCTGCTGAGATGGAGCCTTGCCCTGACGGTAGAAGGCAGCTCTATGTCCAATCTTACCGCACTGGAAGCAAGTCACTGCTGGCTTCGTGCAGTTTGATCGGATATGCCCATAGCTATTGCAGTTGTGGCACTGCAAGCCACCAGCTGAAGTTTGACCAGTAGCTGTATGAGTCTGTCGCCCCTGAGTCTGTCCCCGTCCAAAAGCAGCTACTCCTGAACTACCACTAGCATAACCTGTCCTCTGCCGCTTATCCGGCCTGTCTGACTGAGCAGCTCTCCTCGACACTGGTCTGTCTCTCTCATAAGCAGATGCTCTATCCTGATAGTCTGACAGAGTCTCACAGCGAAATCCTGCCAGATAGGAACGGGTACTCTCTCTCAATCTCCGTGAAAAGAGATAGACATGCTGCTCCTCAGGAGGTGCAGCTGGTCCAAGCAGTGTCAGTTCCTTCTGGAACTTCTTGATGGCAGCAGCGATCGGAACGTCCTCAAATCCAGCCTCAATGAAGTCCTGGAATCTCTCTCTCCTCAACGAAACAGGGCAGTATCTGTCTCCAACAATGCTCCTCATCTGCTCCCAACTGGTGACTCAACTACGCATGGTCCGCCACCAGGAATGAGCATCTCCAGTGAAGCAGGTCTGCACTAAGTCTACCTGCCGATCCTCTGGGCAGCGTATCGCCTCTAACGCAGTCTTTACCTGCCCAATCCAGTGCTCCACCTCTAATCCTATCTCTCCATTATATGAGGGGACCTTCTGAGAGTTGAAAGCCTTCAACCACTCATCTGGCCGCGGTGCTCTAGTCCCAGTAGGCGCTCTATCAGCCACAACTCTCCTCTCAGGTACAGCTGGCACCTGAGGCGCTTCCTGTGTCACCTGGACAGATCCAACCGGTACTGGGGGTACCTGGGTAAGTCTCTCTGTCCTAGCAGCCTCCTCCCTACGCTCAACGTAGGCTCGGTACTCTCTGTACTCAGTCGCTCCAATGGAAACACGTCCTGACTCTGTCGAACGTGCTCTCTGTGCTCCAGAACTAACAACGGTCTCGTTCCTGACCTCAGGACCAACACTCTCAGCTACTTCCTCCACTCCAGCCTCTGGCATGATCACTGCTGGGGGATCCTCTCGTGGAGCTCGACCTCGACCTCGGGCTAGTGGGGGTCTACCTCCACGGCCGCGTCCTCTAACTGTAGGGTTCCTATCTCCCCTACCTGGTCCAGCTGGAGGGAGAGGTGGACGACCTCTGCCTCGACCAGTAGCTAGCGTAGCTCTAGTACGTGCCATCTGCGTAAGAATAATAACTATAATTACTACTAGCTGAAAGTCCAAAAGTCCAACTACAGTAACCTAAAGTCCAACTAAGCATACTGAGATCCGCGGTAGTAGTGGTGGTCAGCCGTACTTTTCTATTCCCAACCAGACTATGCATGCATTTAAAACTAAAAATTTTCTTTTTAAAACTCAGACCCCTTTTCGGGTTCTGTTTAAAACTTATTCGGTCTTTCAGAAGATTTCAAGTGTCATTGTTGCCAACCTAGAGCTCTGATACCATGTTGTAACACCCCGAATTCTCAGAACTCGGAGTATTACTGGTTAGGACCTCACAATGGGTCCCGACCTCAGTTTGACAACAACATTACTAGGATCTTGGAACAAGACACAAATAAAGAAACCAAAATTCATAAAAACCATGTTTTTAGGGTAATGAATGCAACACTGTCTAGCAGCCTACAGTACTTAAACACAAGAAAAGAACAACTGTCTTAACCAAAAGAAAGGAAAGACAAAACAACCCCAACCCCGCTCTAAGGAGTACGGAGACCCGGCTGACCACTACTTCCGGATCACTCAGCTGCTGATCTAACCTGCGGTAAATCTAAAACAACAACAAGAAGAACAGTTAGCTAGTTATCTAAATATTAGCAGAGTAATAGCAGCACAAACACACTCAGATAAACATAAACACTCAGCATGCTTTCAAACAAGTCCGTTTTATTATCTTGCTTTAATTTACTCGTTCACTCTAGTGATACTTATTTTGTGATACGAGGGATTCCCAAACCTCGCCTCCGCCCCCGTGTAACCATCAGGAATGGATCCGATGCATCTCACCTTGTACCTGCATGGTCTGGGTATAGAGAACCTCCCAGTCTCCTGTCAGAGCTGGGCAGTGATGTCACGGCCCGTTATACATACACTTGGGCCTTAAACATAATAATAACAGTCGTCCTAGCAAGTTATTATTATTAAATCACGCAATAGCACACACCACTACTATCACTCAACTAACACTCAGAAACTGGCTAAGTAAGTCGCAAGGACTTACCTGAGTCAAAATACTCTCTAACGCGTCTCACACCGTCCGTACTCGTGGTAACTCAAACGCCTGTCAATTAAGGCATGTGGATCAAAGTCACATCTCGATGTCCAACCTCTTGCGAAGGAATTACGGAAAAACAACTCTTTTAAGATAAACGACCATTTTGCCCCTGGTACCGAAAGTCCTCAAAGTTTACTCTTGAGTCCTACTAAATTCTTTTAGGATTTGTTTTCTATGATTAGTTTCTCTCTCTAATAGTTTTTCTTATAAGTTATAGCTCGGGTCATTTTACTCCTATTTAGGTATATATATATACATACATATATATGTATATATATATATATATATATATATGTATATCTATATATAGAGGCATGTATTATTCTCACTTCATTTAACTCGTAAACTTCCGTAACTAATCGGTAGTTATATATATATCTACGTAATCTCGTAGTTCCAAACTCGCACTTATATACAATTTACGTATCTATATATAAGTGTATATACACTACGGTACCTCACTTAATTGTCTAATACATATATATATAGGTATATATATACATTCGTAAACTAATCATTCCGTTTTCAACCCCAGTACTGCATCTATACATACATACACTCACCTACACTTATATAAATCCATTTTAATTCTGTCAAAAGCATAATTAAAATTTCTTCAACAGATAACCATTAGTACAGAGAAGAGAGTTTGCAGAGGAGGGAACCAGTACTCACGGTGGCTCGCGTTAGGCTGCGGTTCCGGCCTAGAGGGCTCGTACGCTCTACGGTGTCCGGCTCTTCCTAGTTGGCGATTACTACGACCCCTACTGCAGCACCGTCTTCGTCTGCAACACCCCCCTTCACCGGTGGTAAGGTTCGGCGGCTGAGTTTTCCCGTCTCGCGCTTGGTGTGACTCGTTCTGGGGTGCAGCCTAGGTTAGGGTCGCAGCGGTTCGGAAAAGATAGAGAGGACGACGGCTGAGATGTAGGTGGTTACCTGGGGCGGTCGCCGGAGTCGCACGAGGGAGTAGTTAGCCGCACGACAGGCGTTCTAGGTGGTCGCTTCAGGTTCGACGCCGGTGGTGCGTCCGAAGGACGGTGGCGCTGCTGCGGTGTTCGAACGGAGTGGTTCTCCTGCCTCGCTCTTCCTGTAGGTTGTGCGTCGCTTGTGCCGTATCGATGTAGACGAAGGTAGCTGCGGATTTTTGGGTTGTGAGGGAGAGGTTAAGCGTTGATTAGGTTAGCATTACTAATTAGGTTTAGGATTAGGGAGAGGGTGTTGGGCCAGCCGGATAGGATGATATGGGCTTTTAGTGGGCCAACCGGCCTGTGCTCCTCTTAGATCGGATTAAGAACTCGTTACCCGTCCGGATTTCTGGTTAGGTGCGGGAATTTACAGAATACGGAATTATATCCCGTATTATTTAAATTATTAATTATTTATTTATATATTAAGGTGCGTAAACTATTTCCGGTTGCAAAGTTTCATCATTTTATGTGACTTGAGGTCGCATAAAATGATAGAACTTAATCTCGTTTTATTTATTTTAATTTATGTACCTACTTATTTAAGATGAACGTCTCGGAAATCGGTTAGATTCAGGTTTAACAGAGTCTAAAAATTTCCGGTTATTACAATCGAGTTCCTTAACATATGCCGTGAGTATCAAAAGAATAACGGTGAGAGTCAACCGTTTGCATGGGTGGAGATTGCTCAAGCAATGGTGGATAAATTTGGCAAACCTTGTGATCAACATTGTGTTAAGAACAAATTTCGGCATATGAAAGAGTTATGGAGTATATGGCGAACATTGAGGCAGGGTAAGACTGGTCTCGGGTGGGATGCAGAAAAATGTCGAATTGTTGCTGATAGTGCTTGGTGGGAACGAAAGTGTAAGGTGAATATAAGTGTATATGTATATTTTGCATTAACTAGTTCTTATCCATATATGAACTGTTTTTTATTGTCTAAAATAACCCTTTTTATTATAGGAAAATCCCAAGTACAAGACTTTCCGTAACAAGGGGATTCCTACCGAAATCAGTGACTTATGGGATGAGATTTTCAACAATACAATTGCAACAGGAAAATATTGCGTGGTTCCTGGTATGGATGTGGAGGGTCCTGGTGCTGAAGAGGAAAATGAATTAAATGATGAAGTTTTGCGTGAGGATGAAGATGTATACAGATTTGACGAGGGATACGATGATCTTATGCACCTCAACCTTGAGGTTCCAGATGAAGATTTACTCAATAATGTGTACATGAAGGTCACACAAACACAAGGAGAATCATCGAAGCTTGATAATCCCCCACTTAAAAAGACAAAGGTCAGTAAAGGATCTACCCAAACCCCGACCACACGAAAAAAAAGCACTTCAAAGGGAGCTACCGTCTTCGCTGAAGGTTTTGCTATGATTGAGAAAAATAGTGAAAGGATGATGACCATGTTGGAAGGTGAAATTGGTAGTTCAGGATCATGTGCAAAAAAGAGAAGGTTCACATATGATGACAGTTTGGAATTTATTGATCGGATGGTCAATGAGGGCTCTCTAGTTGAAGGAGAGCCTTTATGGTGTTTCGCAATCGATGCGATGATGACATATGAAACCCGAAACTGTTTCATGACTTTGGACAAAGATTCTTCAAAACTATCATGGTTGAAGTGGAAATTTGGATGCTTAGGAAAATGTTGAGTTGATTTCTACTTGTAACTGGTTTAAGTTAGGGGCAAGAATGAAACTTTGACGAGGGTAGACCGGCTTTTGTTCAGTTTTTGTGGTTCACTTTCGGGTCTACTGATATATGTAGTTAATGAAACTTGTGGTCATGGAAGCCTTTTGTGGGGAAACTTGTGTTTGTTGGCTTTTGTAATGAAATTTGTGGTGATGGAAGCCCAAACTATGAATATTTATGGATTAACTGTTAATGGTTTTAAGCTTGTGATCATTCTGGTTTTTGTACGGAAACTTGTGATCATTCTGGTTTTTCAAACAGAAGCTCTGATCCTGCAAGTGACAGTGTATAACATACAGTTGTAGTTATACACTATTTATTTATTTTATAAAATAGGACAGGTTTTGGTGCTGGTTGATGATTCACATGCTTTAGAAACGGACCCTTATGTACTGTTGGAAGGGACAATGAGAAATGATAGAAGATAGTATTCGAATATTTGTTTTTCTACTCTTAGAATTGGTATGATTGCTATGCAATTATTCTCATGTGTGGTTTCATTGGGTGTATTTTAATATTATGTGCTCTGATCATCAGCTTTATTAGAGTTTCTTTTTAATTCTAAAAGATTCATTTAGCTTAGATTGTGGTGTTGTTGCTTTCGTTCATATTAGCTAGTAAAGATTGATGCTGAAGTTTTTTTTTAAAATTAAAATATTCTTATTTTTGCTAATCTTTCTTCTTGCAAACAAACCTGTTACAAATTCATTGATTTTGTTTTCAGAGTTTTCTTTCTTATAACCCTCATAACTCCTGGTTAATCTCAGAAGAACTATTGCGCCATAGAAGTCGACCTTGTGCACATTTTAGGTCTGAATAATATGCATAATGGATAACCCTCATGTCTCTTTTTGTATAGGAATAAGGAAAATGGAGGAACAAATAATATTAGCTCTTTTTTTTAGTGTAATAACAGTAAAAAAAGATGAGTTCTATCCAAAGACATTTTCATTTAGGCTAGTAGCAAGGAAAACGAGAAGGGTATCTAAATAGTATATACCAATCTGAATGGTGTTGTTCAATACAGTGACGGGCACTAAAATGCTTGGTGTTAGATATAATATAAAGGGTAGGTTGAATCAACGATGATTGTACCCTGAAGGTTACACGAGTCAGATTGCGAAGAGAAATCAGCCAAATTAGACCATAAGGGGAGGGTGAAATCTGTAATAAATCTTAATGGTGTTGTCTTCCTACATGATTCATCAGTCAAGTCTGAGAAAGACATAAAATCAGTTCTCACTACACAATATTGTGGAGCTGTAATCTGTAATAAATCAGGTCATAGGGGGAGGGTGAGTTTCAAGGAACCCATATCCTCTCAGTGAAAGAAACCACCAGACTGCAAGCATCACCCGTAGATAATTTTTCCAAAACATGTGCAGCAAACACACTAGAAGACATCTTCAAAAGTTAAGTGCAAATGGAGCAAATCCTACGGAAATTGTGAGTGCAAATGGAGCAAACACAGATGCAGCAAGACAACAAGACAGAAAGTATTTACAGCAAGACAACAAAACACAAATGGAGCAAGACAACAAGAATCTAGATGTAGACAGTAGACCAGAAAGTAAGTCCAAACAGCTGCGCGATTGTACCTGTAATTCCACAATTTGGTGTTGAAGCAAATTATAATTTCAATAAAACTACTCAAGAACAGCTCAATAAATTTACAATATATTACCAAAATTAAACTTTCAATAAAAATTAAGCTTCATCATTAGTATTAACAGCAAAAATGCTGGAGATACAAGTTAGTTTTCATACATTGTAGCCTTACTAGAAGCATATCGACGCGTACAAAATGAAGCCAATAGAATTTTCAATCCCTAAACCCCACATCGACATGGATAATAAACTTGTAATCCCAAGCATAGATACATATCGACATTTCCAACTACTAGGAGAGATGTTGGATACAAAAAATCTCCGGTACACACTCTAGAGAGATACTAGTAGGATACAATAAGGAGAACGAGACACAACATCCAGATCACAACCATATTGTATACACGGATGCGGCGTGCATACATGAACTTCGTGTTGTCAAGTGCTAAGGAGAGCTGAATGTTCGAAACTTGCAAATCGGTGTCATGTTGTTGTAATGAGTTAAACTCCTCATCCGCACGAGCACTGACTTCCTCCACATATCGAATATGTTGTTAGGCTGCACTCAAGTCACCCTCGGCTGCTATTTTATTACAAATAGCATGTAAGACTAGAACAGTTGGGTGTTTGGGTGCATATTTTATTACAAATACTATAATTTTTCATTACTTTATACATTAATATGGAAAAGGCATTAGGCATCAACTGAACAACAAGAAACAACATGTATAGAAAACTACTTATTCCAAGTATAACTTTACGCCGTGCTAAAGGCAAGACATGCTAGAGACGCAAAAAGAGTGCTCTCAGCAACTTTACGCCGTGCTAAAACTTGTTTCTTGCAATCATGACTGCAAATCAATAGCTTCACAGGTAAAGACATAAGGAAGAAGTGCCAACAGAAGAATCCGAACAAAAAAATTACTCCTAAATGAAAGGTTAGAAGAACGTCTTGAAAAAGTAACCATCACCCCAAACTAAAATCTAAGGCCATGAAATAAGTAGATGGAAAGGTGACCAATAAATTTGAGCACAAAAGGACATAGAAAATTGTTGCCATATATCTACATCCTCAGATGAACTTTAGTCATGAAAATATGCGAACCGAAATGAACCAATAGACAAAGCACAAATTTGTACAAAATCAAACGTTTTTAGTGACAGGAAGGGGAGAAAGAAGAAGCTTTCCAGGTCAAGTGTTACCAAGATGCCTCATTGTCAAACTTCACAATATTAATTTTATTTTTCATGAGGAAGGAGCAGCGTATGGAATTGCAAACACAATTGGTGTAACTCTAAGAACTACTTACAGAGTTACACTGCCATGACAACACTACTGAGGTCACTAACTTGCTTAAAGCAGGTGGAGCAGAAGACCATAAGCTAAGATAACAACAGGACTACAAATCCAACTCCTCACCATACACTTGATGGAGTTTTCGCAGGGCAAAGCATCAGTCCTAACTCCTAATTTATCTAAAGCCTAAAAGTCCACTAGATGAGCAATGTTCAAAACAAATCCTTCCACTAACTGTATAAAACATGTCCACTAGATGAGCAATGTTCAAAACTGGTCAAGAGAAAGATTTAAAAATAAAGGATTAATGCTTTGTTCATAACCAAATTAAACTTTCAGTTGCTTAGCTGTAATTTTAGTATTTCATTCCTCACAGAATGCTTGTATACAATTAGTTTATCAATGTGTAGATGCTTGCAGCTTTCAATTACCATCTCCAAACAAACCATTATTCCTTACTTTGTATAAGTATCTATTGACTACAGGATATATACATATATATATATATATATATATATATATATATATATATATATATATAGAATCATACTCTTATGTAAACAACCCTTATAGTGTACAATGAGAACAAATCTAATCCGTGAGATTAGAGTAATAGATGGTCAAGATTAACCATAATAAATAGGGAAAAAAAATAAAAATAAAACAAATTAGAATGAGAGTGGGAAATTGGCTACACGTGAAAATCAATTTTCACTTAATTTGCTCCATTATTATATATAAAAAGATTTGTTACCTTATATTGCCCTAGAATCTCTCATTCAAATCTTCCATCTTCCATCATCGTTCAATAACCGATTATTTGTGAAACGACTCCAATGGCGAGTAAGGGTAATTCAACGATGATTAGGGTTGCTGTCGTTCGTCCAATGAAGGCACCACCGTCGTCTCCATACCAGATTTGGCCAGCCGGTTTTCTTCGCAGATCCGGACTTGAACTCGCCACGGCTCTCCCTCGAATGCCTCAGGTACCCTTCCAACATTCCTCCCTCGAACTCGCCACGGCTCGCTCGCCATCAATTTCGCTCGAGGCTATTCAAAAGCCGCGTTTTCCTTCATCCTCGTAGTCCCGTGTTGATATTACATCATTACCATCAACAATCTTCTTGTACGACTCCAAATTTGTCATCATTGCAGACCAACCGGAATCCATGGTTGTCCTCATCCTCAACAGTACAAGAGAAGCATGTGCCATTGGATTTGTATTCACTGTTTATTGAGTTTTTATTCGTTGATGTATGTTAATGTATTTAGCAAAATGAGAAGGACGTTGATTTTGCTTAGATTAAGATTCAATATGTTTTTGTGGTGCTTGAAACCTTCTTTGATCTGATGAACAAAATTTGTTATTTCATTGTCATATACATGAATTATTGTACTTTAGTTTTTATTCGACACTAAATGTTGTAAATATTCGGTGGTTATATGTCTTTTATCCGGCGATTTGTGGTGGTTTGTCCGTGTATGTGCGACAAGTTATTGGAAACAATTGAATAACTAAATTTTGCAACGAATATATTATATCATATGTACGAATATATTTAGTAACACTAACGAATATTTAATAGTACACTAACGAATATTTTAAGTAATATGGTCGAATATCTTCGTATACGTATATGTTCGCGAATTGTCCGAAGATTGAAACATTGGTCTCTTCAAATTATGATCGTATATTTTTCACTATATAACTAAATAATTTATGTACCACTAATTATTAATTTCAGTTATCAATAATCGACTAAAATTTGTTGGACATGAACGAGTAATATTGGTATCATGAATGAATTCTTAATAGTATATTGACGAATATTTTCATGAACACAGACGAATACTTTTGTACAATATTAACTAGAAGAATGGAGATGATAATTGAATCGATTTAGAAATGTTGTTGATATCAATTATGGTGAATGATGAATTGAGAAATGAAAAAAAGTGTAATATGAATTCACGTTGAAAATCAGATTTGGATTTAAATGTGAAGATTAAGATAATAACAATTAGGGAGAGAATCTCTAACTACCATATTTGACTATAATTATTATGGAGAGTGTAATGCACCCTCTTTAATTAGAGAGTGGAGTAAAATATTCCCTAAAATTTAGTTTAATTAAGACCATTAGATCAAAGCAATCTTATGGTTAACGTGTGTTCTCATTGAACACTATAAGGGCTGTTTACATGTGAGCCAAACTCTCTCTCTCTCTATATATATATATATATATATATATATATATATATATATATATATATATATATATATATATATATATATATATATATATATATATATAATTGTCATACCAACATGTATTTCAATAAAAAAAAACATCAAAATGCTAATCACAATACTAATCACAACAGAGAACGGACCCATACCCAAAAAAAATATCACAATGTTTACCAAGATTTCATTGTTAATCTCAACACTAATCCCATTCATACCTGCAGCCAGCACCCACGAACCCTAGCCCTAATATTTGAACCGAAAAAACAAATTATAGATGGTTAATAGGAATTACCTTATGTATTTTCTTCGACCTTGAGATTGAGAATCTGAAACCAGAAAAAACGAAATTCTCAGTGAAAGAGGCTCGCAAAGTTGAATATCACAGGGAGGAAGAAATGTCTTACGCTTCTCTTCAGTAGGGTTGATGAATGATGCAAATGGCAAGGGTAAAAAGGGATGAAATTGTTTTCATCTCTCAAATAATCCAATAATCCAGCCCCAGAAGGATGAAAATTATCTCGATTTTCATCTTCCAAATCATCTTCCAAAATCACCTTCATCTCCTTCATCACCTTCCACCGAACACGCTTAAAATGAGCTTTTCTAATATTCATCTCAATAATCCCCAAAAAGTAGGGTGCCGAACGGACCCTATAATCCTTCAAAAATAAGTTAAGAATAAAATAAAAATCTTCCCAATAAATAAATTATTTAAATTTTGACGGCTTAAAAATAAAAGAAATACGTAAACCAAATTATTTTTAAAATATTTAGGAGATCTTGTTCGTTAATTTTACAAAATTTTGTTTTATTTTTGGATTAATAAAAAAGATTGTTATGGTTTAATAAGTTAATTAAAAAAATATTTAACACTACAAAATTTGTGAGAATGACACGTCAGCTTTAGTGTCTTCTGTTTTAGTATAGTATATAGAATATAGATATAGATTTGTAAATTAAAAAACAATTTATAGATGACGATATAAATTCTATAATATAAAATTAAACAAAATCTCATACAATAACGGACAAATTAATTTTAATTTAGATAATTATAAACGTTTTCGACGTGGGATAGCAAATTCGCTGAAAACAATAAGTAAACGACCCATAAAAAAGTAGGTCAAAGACCTCTAAAACATATATTAATCCGTTATGAATAAAAATTATTGTTCAACTTAGCTAAAAGACCACAAAATGTATCATTTATTTAATCTTCAATATCCGTTATTAACCTCTATTTATACAAGTTCTCAAACCATCACTTTTAGTAAGTGAAGGACCCATATAACGGATATTAATTTATGAATAAAAATTATACTTCAACTTAGCCAAAAATCACTGAAAATACTTAGCAACCCACAACAGTAGGTCAACGACCCACAAAACAGTGGCTTAACGACCCACAAAACAGTAGGTCAAGGACCCACAAAACAGTAGTTCAACGACCCACAAAATAGCAAGCCAACGACCCACAAAACAGCAGGCCAACGACCCACAAAACAGCAGGCCAACGACCCACAAAACAGTAGGTCAATGACCCACATAAAACAGATATTAATCCGTTATGAATAAAAATTATACTTAACTTAGCGAAAAGGCCAAGAAATGTGTGATTTGTTTAATCTTCAAACCCTCTATTTATACAAGTTATCAAACTATCAAACTTATTTATAATCGATGTGGGATAGGGAATTCCGTGAAATTTTTTAACGTAAATAGATTGAGCTTATAATCCTTCAAAAATAAATTAAGAAAAAAATAAAAATCTTCCCAATAAATAAATTACTTAAATTTTGACAGCTTAAAAATATAAGAAATACGTAAACAAAATTATTTTTAAAATATTTAGGAGATCTTGTTAGTTAATTTTACAAATTTTTTTATTTATTTTTGGATTAATAATAAAGATTTATGGTTTAATAAGTTAATTAAAAAAATATTTAACCCTACAAAATTTATGAGAATGACACATCAGCATCAATGCAGTCTAGTTTAGTAGTACATATACAAATATAGATATAAAAGATTTTCTGGCTTAAAAAATAAAGATTTATTGGCCTATAAAATCTTGGAGAATCTCCAACCAAAAAAATTTACGTACAATTTTGAATAGCATTATGTTAGTTTAGTAAAAAAAAAGATTTTTTTGGCTTAAAAAATAAAGATTTTTTGGCCAAAAAACTGTGGGAGCTCCATTTGAATGTTGCTTCCACAGCGTGTCACGTCATCAAATCATGCACTCTCTTTTAGTATGTATAATAGATTATTGTTCAACTTAGCTAAAAGACCACACAATGTATCATAGATTATTGTTCAACTTATCTAAAAGACCACACAACGTATCATTTGTTTAATCTTCAATATCCGTTATTAACCTCTATTTATACAAGTTCTCAAACCATCACTTTTAGTAGGTGAACGACCCATATAACGGATATTAATTTATAAATAAAAATTATACTTCAACTTAGCAAAAAATCGCTGAAAATACTTAGCAACCCACAACAGTAGGTCAACGACCCATAAAACAGTGGGTCAAGGACCCACAAAACAGTGGGTCAAGGACCCACAAAACAGTGGGTCAAGGACCCACAAAACAGTGGGTCAAGGACCCACAAAACAGCAGGTCAAGGACCCACAAAACAGCAGGTCAAGGACCCACAAAACAGAACCCACAAAACAGTAGGTCAATGACCCACATAAAACAGATATTAATCCGTTATGAATAAAAATTATACTTAACTTAACCAAAAGGCCAAGAAATGTGTGATTTGTTTAATCTTCAAACCCTCTATTTATACAAGTTATCAAACTATCAAACTTATTTATAATCGATGTGGGATAGGGAATTCCGTGAAACTTTTTAACGTAAATAGATTGAGCTTATAATCCTTCAAAAATAAATTAGGAAAAAAAATAAAAATCTTCCCAATAAATAAATTACTTAAATTTTGACAGCTTAAAAAATTAAGAAATACCTAAACAAAATTATTTTTAAAATATTTAGGAGATCTTGTTAGTTAATTTTACAAATTTTTTTATTTATTTTTGGATTAATAATAAAGATTTATGGTTTAATAAGTTAATTAAAAAAATATTTAACCCTACAAAATTTATGAGAATGACACATCAGCATCAATGCAGTCTAGTGTAGTAGTATATAAATAAATATAGATATAGAAGATTTTCTGGCTTAAAAAATAAAGATTTATTGACCTATAAAATCTTGGAGAATCTCCAACCAAAAAAAATTTACGTACAATTTTGAATAGCATTATGTTAATTTAGTAAAAAAAAGATTTTTTTGGCTTAAAAAATAAAGATTTTTTGGCCAAAAAATTGTGGGAGCTCCATTTGAATGCTGCTTCCACAGCGTGTGACGTCATCAAATCATGCACTCTATTTTAGTATGTATAATAGATTATTGTTCAACTTAGCTAAAAGACCACACAATGTATCATAGATTATTGTTCAACTTATCTAAAAGACCACACAACGTATCATTTGTTTAATCTTCAATATCCGTTATTAACCTCTATTTATACAAGTTCTCAAACCATCACTTTTAGTAGGTGAACGACCCATATAACGGATATTAATTTATGAATAAAAATTATACTACAACTTAGCAAAAAATCGCTGAAAATACTTAGCAACCCACAACAGTAGGTCAACGACCCACAAAACAGTGGGTCAAGGACCCACAAAACAGTAGGTCAAGGACCCACAAAACAGCAGGTCAAGGACCCACAAAACAGCAAGCCAACGACCCACAAAACAACAAGCCAACGACCCACAAAACAGTAGGTCAATGACCCACATAAAACAGATATTAATCCGTTATGAATAAAAATTATACTTAACTTAACCAAAAGGCCAAGAAATGTGTGATTTGTTTAATCTTCAAAACCTCTATTTATACAAGTTATCAAACTATCAAACTTATTTATAATCGATGTGGGATAGGGAATTCCGTAAAACTTTTTAACGTAAATAGATTGAGCTTATAATCCTTCAAAAATAAATTAGGAAAAAAAATAAAAATCTTCCCAATAAATAAATTACTTAAATTTTGACAGCTTAAAAAAATAAGAAATACCTAAACAAAATTATTTTTAAAATATTTAGGAGATCTTGTTAGTTAATTTTACAAATTTTTTTATTTATTTTTGGATTAATAATAAAGATTTATGGTTTAATAAGTTAATTAAAAAAATATTTAACCCTACAAAATTTATGAGAATGACACATCAGCATCAATGCAGTCTAGTTTAGTAGTATATAAATAAATATAGATATAGAAGATTTTCTGGCTTAAAAAATAAAGATTTATTGGCCTATAAAATCTTGGAGAATCTCCAACCAAAAAAAATTTACGTACAATTTTGAATAGCATTATGTTAGTTTAGTAAAAAAAAGATTTTTTTGGCTTAAAAAATAAAGATTTTTTGGCCAAAAAATTGTGGGAGCTCCATTTGAACGTTGCTTCCACAGCGTGTCACGTCATCAAATCATGCACTCTCTTTTAGTATGTATAATAGATTATTGTTCAACTTAGCTAAAAGACCACACAATGTATCATAGATTATTGTTCAACTTATCTAAAAGACCACACAACGTATCATTTGTTTAATCTTCAATATCCGTTATTAACCTTTATTTATACAAGTTCTCAAACCATCACTTTTAGTAGGTGAACGAC
Organism: Fagopyrum homotropicum; assembly: GCA_033239125.1. NCBI lineage: Eukaryota > Viridiplantae > Streptophyta > Magnoliopsida > Caryophyllales > Polygonaceae > Fagopyrum > Fagopyrum homotropicum. Next base: position 39,803,227 of record BSWB01000006.1, on the reverse strand, counting down.
CCATATAACGAATATTAATTTATGAATAAAAATTATACTTCAACTTAGCAAAAAATCGCTGAAAATACTTAGCAACCCACAACAGTAGGTCAACGACCCACAAAACAGTGGGTCAACGACCCACAAAACAGTAGGTCAAGGACCCACAAAACAGTAGGTCAAGGACCCACAAAACAGTAGTTCAACGACCCACAAAACAGCAAGCCAACGACCCACAAAACAGCCGGCCAACGACCCACAAAACAGTAGGTCAATGAGCCACATAAAACAGATATTAATCCGTTATGAATAAAAATTATACTTAACTTAACCAAAAGGCCAAGAAATGTGTGATTTGTTTAATCTTCAAACCCTCTATTTATACAAGTTATCAAACTATCAAACTTATTTATAATCGATGTGGGATAGGGAATTCCGTGAAATTTTTTAACATAAATAGATTGAGCTTATAATCTTTCAAAAATAAATTAAGAAAAAAATAAAAAATCTTCCCAATAAATAAATTAATTAAATTTTGACAACTTAAAAATATAAGAAATACGTAAACAAAATTATTTTTAAAATATTTAGGAGATCTTGTTAGTTAATTTTACAAATTTTTTTATTTATTTTTGGATTAATAATAAAGATTTATGATTTAATAAGTTAATTAAAAAAATATTTAACCCTACAAATTTATGAGAATGATTCATCAGCCTCAATGCAGTCTAGTTTAGTAGTATATATATAAATATATGTAAAATCCGGAATTTTTATTCCGTCTTTGTACGTTATAAAATAGATCTCGATCTATTTTTATTATCCGTCTACTTAGTTAGACATATTAGGATAAAAAAATTATCATTTTATGTAGACCTCTTTCACATAAAATGATGGAACTTTCTATAAGTTTATCATTTTAGGTGACTTACCTTCACATAAAATGATAGAGTTCGTAACTAAACCTAAACTGTAAAATATTCCGTATCCGGTTATTTCGTACATTAATTTCGGCTTTTCGTTTCCGAACTACAGTTTGTACCGGGTTACAATTTCCTTTGTCCAGCCCGCAGCCCAGCTGCTTGTCCGCTCCAGCCAGCAGCCCAGCTGCTTGCTTACTTCAGCCCACTTGTGATTTCTTACCTCAGCCCATGTCTCTTACTTGTTTTCAACCTGGACTGCTACACATACCAGCCAGCAGGCCCGTCGAGATACCGGCCCAACGAACTGCAGCCTGCTCCTCCCCTTACGCGTGCTGAACTGGAGCCAAGAGAGATCTTCAACGTTGCAAACCGCAAATCACGCAGCCGGATCTTCTGCTTTCCTTCCCAGCCGGATCTTCTGCTTTCCTTCGCAGCCAGATCTTTCACTTCCCTTCCCAGTCGTTACAGCTATCTCCTTCCTTTCTGGGCTGCATTCTTCGATCTCCTCCTCTACGTCCCGACCTGCTGCAACTTTTTGCGACTCTACCTCCCGGCAAACAGCCCTTTTCATTGGCGAGCCTTCTCTTACCCCATCCGATGCATACAACAGGACGAAGGAGCCTTCCGCATATGTAGTTGATGTTGAAGCCGTGAGAGCGTCAAATTGTCCAAGCCATCGTCACTAGCGTTGAGTACTACTCCAGCCATAGATCGAGGGAGTGTCGATCGTTTTTTTTTCATCCGGGTAAGGACGTCCCCCTTCCTCTCTTCATTTTGTTTACTATCAAGTCTTAGCCTCACATCCTTCTTCTTCTGTGCCGGACAACGCCCATCTCGGCCACTCCTTGACAGCAGTGAGGTTGGAAGGATTTCGTCCCATCACTGCAGCGGTAGAGCCGAGCCAAACTTGACTTTCCTCCTTCTGGATCGTCACACAGAGGAGCCAGAAGAGCATCCGGAACTCAGCCAGTAGAGGTGAGTCACAGTTTCTGCATCCCAATGCCTTGCCCCTAGAAGTAGTACATAACCTTATGTATATACACTATTTACGTAATGCTAGAATGACGAATTGCTGTAGTCGAGTTTGAACTTAGGCTAGGTTGACCTTGGTAGCTGCTGAGCATATAGATCTAAGGAGAGGAATAATGGACTGCTGTATTTTATGAACAATGGAAAGATAGTGGCTGCTGTAAATTCGTTTTATTTTCCTTCAGCTTTTAGGCTCCGAACAGCCCATCTTGTCGACCAATTATAAAACGTTTGGGTAAAGATCCACCGTTGAATTTTGGATATGTTGTAGACGGATATATGTAGTTTATCATATTAAAATTTGGGAAGAAATGAACGGTCGGATTGAAAGTTACGAGCTCCCGAAGTTAGGTAGTTGAGCAGTTTTTTTTTAAACTTAAACATTTAACTAAGTATAGGAAAGTAGAGTGAGGAACCGACTTTGGGAATTATTATAAAAATATCGGCTGAACAGTTTGGAGAAATTCTTTCTTCTAAGGCTAGATAGAACCTCATAGATGATCTAGATATTTAATTCGGAAATTTTATAAGCTGTTAAGAATTTTATATTTAGAGCCGAAGTTAAACCTTTTTCGGTTCTTCCGGAAAATAGAAACATAGAAAAAATGTCAGTTTCGCACCTAATAAAATTCTAAGAGTTAGGATATATTTTAGAACTCCAAATAGGAGTTTGGACATGAATTTTAGGGTTTTCGAGAAAATCGGAACCAAGGGTAAAATGGTCATTTTACCCTAAAACTAATACTGTAACTAGTACGTCTTAATACTTTTGATCTTAGAAGTTTTAGACTTCTATCTACGTGAAAGTGTGCTAATGCACTTATCGCCTTTGACAGGCAACTGAGTGGATACAGTTACAGAGCGAGTGGTTATTAAAGAGTCGAGCGTTATAACAGGTAAGTCCTTTGGGCTTACTTAGCTGACTACTAAATATGAGTATAAATGATGATGGTGGTGTGTGATTGACATGTTAGAGAGATAGGTTGTGATATATAATTACCGACCTGTATTTTGGCCTAAGAGTAACGGGCGGTGGCATTCCGCTCAGTAGCTCGCAGGGCGCTGGGGGATTCTTTCGGGACTAGTCCACACATGGTTTGTAGTGATGCTACCAAAGGAAGTCAGCTATACCTACACCAGTTGGATAAGAAACGGAGGCGAGAACTAATAATAGTTCTCGTGCCACAACTTAAATTGAATAATGTGAATCACTTAAATAACAGATAATAATTGGTTGAGTGCCAGCATGATGTTTGTTTATTTCTATTTCTGCTTGTGTTTGTGCTGTTATCATTTTGCTTATATTTGGTTAGTTAGCTAACGGTTGATATGTTGTTTAGATTTGACACAGGTTAGAGCAGATGCCGAGTGATCCAGATGGTAGTGGTCAGCCGGGGTGTCGTACTTTAGGACGTTTTGCAGTTTTTGCATTTGTGGGTTTTACAGTTGAACATTGTTTCCTTTCGTACTTTGTTTTATTTCTTTCCCGGCTGTAGTTGATCTGGTCACATTCATGCATTGATAAAAAACTATTTTATGATTTCTGGTTTTTCCTTATCTGTGTCTTGTTGTAAGATCATGTTAAGTTGTTGTCATACTAAGGTCGGGACCCACTGTGCGGTCCTAACTAGTAACTCCCTAAGTTGTAAAAATTTGGGGTGTTACAACATGGTATCAGAGCTCTAGGTTGGCAACAATGGCACTTGAATCTTCTAAAAAGGTCGTATAAGTAAATAAACAGAACCCGAAAAGGGTCTGAGTTTTCCAACGAAAAATTTTGGTTTTAAAATACATACAGAGTCGGGTTGGGATAGAAAGTACGGACGACCACCACTACCTCTGCGGATCTCGGTAATCTTAGAATAATTATGGACTTGTACTGTTATGATAGATTAGCTAGCTTATAACTGTAGTTATTACTATTCGTGCAGATGGCACGTACTAGGGCTGCACAAGTGACTGGCCGAGGTAGGGGTCGTCCCCCCCTTCCCCCAGTCAGACAGGATCGAGCTGATAGCACCCCTACTGTTAGAGGGCGTGGTCGTGTGGGTAGACCTCCACTAGGGAGAGGTCAAGGACGAGTCCCTCGAGATGACCCACCTGCAGCAAGCGTACCAGAGGTTGCTGTAGAGGAAGTAGCTGAGAGTGTAGGCCCCGAGGTCAGGCCTGTGACCGCCGCTAGGTCTGGAGCGCAGGGAGCTCGTTCTACTGAGTCGGGACGTGTCTCTATTGGAGCATCGGAGTATAGAGAGTTCAGAGCCTATGTTGAGCGCAGGGAGGAAGCTGCCAGAGTGGAGAGGCTTACTCAGGTACCACCAGTGATGCCGGCTAGGTCAGCTCAAGTGACACAAGGAGTGTCTCAGGTGCCGGCTGTATCTGAGAGGAGGGCTGATGTTGATAGAGCACCTACTGGGGTCAGAGCACCGAGACCGGATGAGTGGTTGAAGGCTTTCAACTCTCAGAAGGTTCCCTCATTCAGCGGAGAGATAGGGCTAGAGGTGGAGCACTGGATAGGGAAGATTGAGACTGCTTTGGAGGCAATACGTTGCCCCGTGGACCGACAGGTGGATTTGATACAGACCTGCTTCACAGATGATGCTCATTCATGGTGGCGTACCATTCGTAGCCGAGTCACCAGCTGGGAGCAGATGAAGAACATTGTTAGAGACAGGTACTGCCCAGTTTCGCTGAGGAGGGAGAGATTCCAGGATTTCATTGAGGCGGGATTCGAGGATATCCCGATTGCTGCAGCCATAAAGAAGTTTCAGAAAGAGTTGACTTTGCTTGGACCGTCTGCACCTCCAGAAGAGCAGCATGTTTATCTTTTCTCCAGGAGGTTGAGAGAGAGTACCCGATCCTACCTGGCTGGATTCCGCTGTGAGACCTTGTCTGATTATCAGGATAGGGCCTCTGCTTATGAGAGAGATAGGCCAGCTTCTAGGAAGGCAGCACAGTCTAGTGGGCCGGATAAGCGGCAGAGGACAGGACATGCTGGTAGCAGTGGGGCAGTAGCAGGCTATAGTAGAGGACAGACTCAGGGGAGGTCCAGCTACCACTCTACAGTTCGGACACCCAGTGGAGATCGACAGTGCTTTAACTATGGTGGCCGTGATCACATTAAGCCGGACTGCCCGAAACCACCGGTCACTTGCTTCACTTGTGGGAAGCCGGGACACAGGGCTACTTTCTGCCGTCAGGGCAAGGCTTCTTCTCAGCAGGGATCTTCTCCCGCAGGTGCTGAGAAGAGTGTACAGAGACCCCCTCAGTACCGAGCTCCGAGTCAGCAGCAGCAGCAGTACCGGGCTCCAGGACATCCTGCTTCATACAGTACTGCACAGGGATCAGGTCGTGGCAGAGGACGTGGTAGTACCACTGACACCAGAGGAGGACCATCGAGAGTGTTTGAGCTGAGGAACACTGAGCAGCCTGCAGCACCTGCGACCACAGGTACTATTTGGATCCATGACTTACCTGTGCGTGTTTTATTTGATACGGGTGCCACGCACTCCTTTATATCAGATGCATGTGTAGATAGGTTGTCCTTAGCTACAGTAGAGGGTGTACCTTTTGTGATTGGGTTACCAGATGGGGGTAAGGTTAGAGGATCTCGAGAGATTTATGACTGCCCTATTCACCTGGGAGGCCGGATTTGGTTAGTAAATTTTCTAGTCATGCCCCTAGCACATGAGGACGTGATACTAGGGATAGATTGGATGACTAGACATGGAGCTGTCTTGGATATTGGTAGGAGGACTGTGACTGTTGCCACGGAGGAGGGCCACAGAGTTATATTCCGAGGTTGGGACCTCGGAAAGTCCGGCTCAGTCATCAGTGCAGTGAGGGCAGCCAGATTGATAGCACAGGGTTGCGAGGCCTTCTGGTGTTATGCCATGAAGGAGCGCAAGAGCCTGACAGTAGAGGAGATACCAGTCGCATGCGAGTTTGCAGAGGTCTTCAGGGACGACTTACCAGGGCTACCCCCACAGAGGAGTGTGGATTTTAGCATCGAGTTAGAGCCGGGCACGAGACCGATCTCGAAGGCCCCGTACCGCATGGCCCCGATAGAGCTGCTTGAGCTGAAGAAGCAGTTAGAGGAGTTAGTAGAGAAGGGCTTCATACGCCCTAGTGTTTCTCCCTGGGGCGCACCAGTGCTGTTTGTGAGGAAGAAGGATGGATCGATGAGACTGTGTATCGACTACAGAGAGTTGAACAAGGTCACCATCAAGAATAAGTATCCATTACCTCGCATAGATGATCTGCTGGACCAGCTGCATGGAGCGTCAGTGTTCTCGAGGATAGATTTGAGATCGGGTTATCACCAGCTGAGGGTGAGAGATCAGGACATACCTAAGACGGCATTCCGGACTAGGTATGGTCATTATGAGTTTGTAGTGATGCCATTCGGGCTCACTAATGCGCCAGCAGTATTTATGGAGTTGATGAATGGGATTTTCATCGACTTCTTAGACCAGTTTGTAGTGGTCTTCATCGACGACATTCTAGTTTACTCTAGAAGTCGAGAGGAGCATGCCGGGCACTTGAGGACAGTGCTGCAGATTCTACAGGATAGTCAGCTATATGCTAAACTATCCAAGTGTGAGTTCTGGATGTCAGAGGTGGCATTCCTTGGCCATGTAGTGACTGCTGAGGGGATTAAGGTCGACCCGGCGAAGATTGAGTCAGTGTCTTCTTGGCAACCTCCGAAGAATGTGAAGGAGGTTCGCAGTTTCCTTGGATTGGCAGGGTATTACCGTCGGTTTGTGGAAGGGTTTTCCCTGATCGCCCGACCACTTACTTCCCTCTTAAGGAAGACTACTCGGTTCGTCTGGTCTGAGCCATGTCAGCAGAGTTTTGATGAGCTGAAGAGGAGATTGGCGTCGGCCCCGATCTTAGCACAGCCTGAGGGTACAGAGGACTTCGTAGTATACAGTGACGCATCCAAGCTGGGCTTGGGGTGTGTCTTGATGCAGAGGGGTAAGGTTATAGCATATGCGTCTCGACAGCTGAAGACGTATGAAGAGAACTACCCCACTCATGACCTGGAGTTAGCAGCAGTAGTGCACGCTCTTAAGATCTGGCGTCATTATCTCTATGGAGCGACCTGTCAGATCTTCACAGACCATAAGAGTCTGAAGTACATATTCACTCAGCGGGAGTTGAATAACCGCCAGAGACGGTGGCTAGAGTTGATCAAGGATTTCGACCTTGAGATACTTTACCACCCCGGAAAGGCGAATGTAGTTGCTGACGCTTTGAGTCGGAAGACGCCTCAGGAGAAGGCGATAGCTCGGTTGACAGTACAGCCACAGTTACAGAGAGACTTAGCTTGGTTGGAGGTAGAGATCCAGTTCCCCGATACAGCTCATCAGTTAGCCACCTTAGAGTTACTTCCTGACCTGTTGGGTGAGATCCGACAGAAGCAGGAGACCTGTCCGATGTTGACCCGGATCCGAGACCGGATGTCACGAGATGAGGCACCTCAGTTCACTATTGGTGCCGATGGAGTGATGAGACGACAGGACCGTGTCTGTGTGCCATCAGACAGTGAGCTGAGACAGAGGATACTAGGTGAGGCTCATGCTACACCGTACTCCGTACATCCAGGAGCGAGTAAGATGTATAAAGACGTGAGACGTTCCTTCTGGTGGGGCGGGTTGAAGCCCGATGTGGCCCGTTATGTAGCTCAGTGTGCGACCTGTCAGCAGGTCAAGATTGAGCACCGTAGATCCGGAGGAGAGCTACACCCACTTCCAGTACCACACTGGAAGTGGGAAGACATTTCTATGGATTTCGTCACCGGATTGAGGCTCAGCAGAGGTTTTGATGCCATTTGGGTAGTAGTTGACCGTCTGACGAAGACCGCACGTTTCATTCCGATTAAGGAAACGTGGCCGGTAAGTCGTCTAGCAGAGGAGTTCACCAGACATATTGTGAGACTCCATGGAGTACCGAGGACTATCGTCTCCGACAGGGATGGACGTTTTACCTCGAGGTTCTGGCAGCAGGTACATACTGCTCTAGGTACGAGTCTTCACTTTACCACTGCCTACCACCCACAGACAGACGGTCAGTCAGAGAGGACCATCCAGACCCTAGAGGACATGTTGCGGGCATGTGTGCTAGATTGGGGACAGGTATGGCCAGATCACCTCCCACTAGTTGAGTTTTCATATAATAACAGCTGGCATGCGTCTATTGGGATGGCACCTTATGAGGCTTTGTACGGCCGGAGATGTCGTACACCGCTATGTTGGGATGAGCCTAGCAAGGTTGATGGAGTAGTACCAGATCAGATACAGGACGACATCGCCCGGATTGCCTTAGTCCGGGAGAGGATGTTAGCAACTCAGAGTCGTCAGAAGTCCTACGCCGACAAGAGGCGTCGACCGTTGGAGTTTAGAGTAGGTGCACAGGTGTGGTTGAGAGTGTCACCTACGAGGGGAGTTAGACGGTTCGGCATTAAGGGGAAGCTGAGTCCCCGGTATGTCGGACCATTCGAGATTGTAGAGAGAGTCGGAGAGGTTGCCTATCGACTAGCACTGCCACCGAGACTAGAGGGAGTACACTCAGTTTTTCATGTATCTCAGCTGCGAGAGTACATACCGGACCCTAGACACATCATCAGTCATGAGGATTTGATAGTTGAGCCAGACCACACTTTTGTGGAGTATCCAGTAGCCGTCCTAGAGCGTAGCGTTAGGCACCTACGTTCTAAGGAAATACCGATGATGAGGATTCAGTGGTCTAGACGAGGAGTTGATGAGGCTACCTGGGAGACAGAGGAGAGCATTAGACGTAATTATCCTGAGTTCTTTGCGGAGTTAGCCGCTACCTCAGTACCGACGGGTTAGTACTAAGACGAGACCTTATATGATTTCTGTGATTATATGTTTACATCATTATTTTTATGCTTGATGAAGTGAGTAGTTGCTTGCTAGAATATATTCCTCGAAGGGAAAGGTATGGGGTAGGTATCTTACCCCAAGTTTTGGGACGAAACTTTTTTTTTTTTAGGGGGTACTGATGTAAAATCCGGAATTTTTATTCCGTCTTTGTACGTTATAAAATAGATCTCGATCTATTTTTATTATCCGTCTACTTAGTTAGACATATTAGGATAAAAAAATTATCATTTTATGTAGACCTCTTTCACATAAAATGATGGAACTTTCTATAAGTTTATCATTTTAGGTGACTTACCTTCACATAAAATGATAGAGTTCGTAACTAAACCTAAACTGTAAAATATTCCGTATCCGGTTATTTCGTACATTAATTTCGGCTTTTCGTTTCCGAACTACAGTTTGTACCGGGTTACAATTTCCTTTGTCCAGCCCGCAGCCCAGCTGCTTGTCCGCTCCAGCCAGCAGCCCAGCTGCTTGCTTACTTCAGCCCACTTGTGATTTCTTACCTCAGCCCATGTCTCTTACTTGTTTTCAACCTGGACTGCTACACATACCAGCCAGCAGGCCCGTCGAGATACCGGCCCAACGAACTGCAGTCTGCTCCTCCCCTTACGCGTGCTGAACTGGAGCCAAGAGAGATCTTCAACGTTGCAAACCGCAAATCACGCAGCCGGATCTTCTGCTTTCCTTCCCAGCCGGATCTTCTGCTTTCCTTCGCAGCCAGATCTTTCACTTCCCTTCCCAGTCGTTACAGCTATCTCCTTCCTTTCTGGGCTGCATTCTTCGATCTCCTCCTCTACGTCCCGACCTGCTGCAACTTTTTGCGACTCTACCTCCCGGCAAACAGCCCTTTTCATTGGCGAGCCTTCTCTTACCCCATCCGATGCATACAGCAGGACGAAGGAGCCTTCCGCATATGTAGTTGATGTTGAAGCCGTGAGAGCGTCAAATTGTCCAAGCCATCGTCACTAGCGTTGAGTACTACTCCAGCCATAGATCGAGGGAGTGTCGATCGTTTTTTTTTCATCCGGGTAAGGACGTCCCCCTTCCTCTCTTCATTTTGTTTACTATCAAGTCTTAGCCTCACATCCTTCTTCTTCTGTGCCGGACAACGCCCATCTCGGCCACTCCTTGACAGCAGTGAGGTTGGAAGGATTTCGTCCCATCACTGCAGCGGTAGAGCCGAGCCAAACTTGACTTTCCTCCTTCTGGATCGTCACACAGAGGAGCCAGAAGAGCATCCGGAACTCAGCCAGTAGAGGTGAGTCACAGTTTCTGCATCCCAATGCCTTGCCCCTAGAAGTAGTACATAACCTTATGTATATACACTATTTACGTAATGCTAGAATGACGAATTGCTGTAGTCGAGTTTGAACTTAGGCTAGGTTGACCTTGGTAGCTGCTGAGCATATAGATCTAAGGAGAGGAATAATGGACTGCTGTATTTTATGAACAATGGAAAGATAGTGGCTGCTGTAAATTCGTTTTATTTTCCTTCAGCTTTTAGGCTCCGAACAGCCCATCTTGTCGACCAATTATAAAACGTTTGGGTAAAGATCCACCGTTGAATTTTGGATATGTTGTAGACGGATATATGTAGTTTATCATATTAAAATTTGGGAAGAAATGAACGGTCGGATTGAAAGTTACGAGCTCCCGAAGTTAGGTAGTTGAGCAGTTTTTTTTTAAACTTAAACATTTAACTAAGTATAGGAAAGTAGAGTGAGGAACCGACTTTGGGAATTATTATAAAAATATCGGCTGAACAGTTTGGAGAAATTCTTTCTTCTAAGGCTAGATAGAACCTCATAGATGATCTAGATATTTAATTCGGAAATTTTATAAGCTGTTAAGAATTTTATATTTAGAGCCGAAGTTAAACCTTTTTCGGTTCTTCCGGAAAATAGAAACATAGGAAAAATGTCAGTTTCGCACCTAATAAAATTCTAAGAGTTAGGATATATTTTAGAACTCCAAATAGGAGTTTGGACATGAATTTTAGGGTTTTCGAGAAAATCGGAACCAAGGGTAAAATGGTCATTTTACCCTAAAACTAATACTGTAACTAGTACGTCTTAATACTTTTGACCTTAGAAGTTTTAGACTTCTATCTACGTGAAAGTGTGCTAATGCACTTATCGCCTTTGACAGGCAACTGAGTGGATACAGTTACAGAGCGAGTGGTTATTAAAGAGTCGAGCGTTATAACAGGTAAGTCCTTTGGGCTTACTTAGCTGACTACTAAATATGAGTATAAATGATGATGGTGGTGTGTGATTGACATGTTAGAGAGATAGGTTGTGATATATAATTACCGACCTGTATTTTGGCCTAAGAGTAACGGGCGGTGGCATTCCGCTCAGTAGCTCGCAGGGCGCTGGGGGATTCTTTCGGGACTAGTCCACACATGGTTTGTAGTGATGCTACCAAAGGAAGTCAGCTATACCTACACCAGTTGGATAAGGAACGGAGGCGAGAACTAATAATAGTTCTCGTGCCACAACTTAAATTGAATAATGTGAATCACTTAAATAACAGATAATAATTGGTTGAGTGCCAGCATGATGTTTGTTTATTTCTATTTCTGCTTGTGTTTGTGCTGTTATCATTTTGCTTATATTTGGTTAGTTAGCTAACGGTTGATATGTTGTTTAGATTTGACACAGGTTAGAGCAGATGCCGAGTGATCCAGATGGTAGTGGTCAGCCGGGGTGTCGTACTTTAGGACGTTTTGCAGTTTTTGCATTTGTGGGTTTTACAGTTGAACATTGTTTCCTTTCGTACTTTGTTTTATTTCTTTCCCGGCTGTAGTTGATCTGGTCACATTCATGCATTGATAAAAAACTATTTTATGATTTCTGGTTTTTCCTTATCTGTGCCTTGTTGTAAGATCATGTTAAGTTGTTGTCATACTAAGGTCGGGACCCACTGTGCGGTCCTAACCAGTAACTCCCTAAGTTGTAAAAATTTGGGGTGTTACAATATAGATATATAAGATTTTTTGGCTTAAAAAATAAAGATTTATTGGCCTACAAAATCTTGGAGAATCTCCAACCAAAATAAATTTACGTTCAATTTTGAATAGCATTCTGTTAGTTTAGTAAAAAAAAAAGATTTTTTGGCTTAAAAATAAAAATTTATTGGCAAAAAAATTGTGGGAGCTCCATTTGATTGTTTCCTCCACAGCGCGTGTCACGTCATCAAATCATGCACTCTCTATTAGTATGTATAATAGATAATAGATTTTTTTTTAAATAATGTTTTTTCGTTGGACGAGTTAATAGTGAATATCTTCGTAACGTAATTATGAAGAGAATCTTATTTAGAAATTGTACTATTAATTAATTAATTTAATTATAAAAATATTTATAAAAATTAAGTCATTAGAGATAATTAAGTATTTATACATGGTCAAAAAAGACACTCACCTTCTAATTCCCTCTATTATTGGTCATTTGGTCTTATGTTCGTACTTTGTGTGATTTGTTTTTAATTAAATATTTTTACAGCTATTATAATTTAAACTAGTTCATATCCCGCACCTTGTGCGGGTATCTTTATATATTTGACTTTTTTGAATAAAATGTCGTCACCGATTTTAAAAACAGATTTACTTTATCAAAGATTGCGTTACATAATTTAATAGATTACTACTTAATCCATTTTTTTTATAAAAAATCGATAATCATATCCTTAGACGAAGAAACTTTGAAATATACGATCTTTGAATTATCATAACCCTGAAAAATATGAAAAAAATATGATCAATATTGGAAGAGAAAAACTAAATGGAACAGGATGAAATATGATCTACATATATAGCGTGAAAGATAAAACGTGGAGGAGAAGTAAAACGTACCAGAGAAGTTCTGGTTTTATGATCAGTCAACGTAAATTGTGGAATTAGTAGATATTATTAGATTTTGAAATTCATTATTTGATAAAACGTACAAGAAAAGTCTAGAACGTGATATACTTAACTTATTTCGGATTAAATTTTTAAAAGATTAGTTAAAAAAGATTTTTTTTAGTTTTTTTAATAAATAATAAAGGATTTAGTGGCTTAATTCGTGATTTAATAAAAGATTTAATTTGAAAAAAAGTGCGAAGGCGTCACGTCATCATTAGTTTAGTGTACTTTAGTAGAGTACTAATTCATATCCCGCACCTTGTGCGGGTATATTTATATATTTGATGTTTTTTGAATAAATGTCATTAACTTGTGTATGTAAGAACTAATGATATATTTTTGAAAAAAAGTATCAAATTAATTATTTATTTTAATTTATCACTAACAAAAATATTGTAAGAAAAAAAAAGAATATAATTTTTAACTTACAAAATCTTACTTTTAGATATTTCGACATTGTGACAAATGTTTGTAAAAAAAAATAGATATTTTTAAAAATGAATCTGATCAAAAAATTTTAAAACAATATGTTGCTTATGAGATGGTGTTTAGTTCGATCGAAATCTTAATAATTTTTGAAAAAAAATCGGCATTTAAAAAAAATCAAATATGATCAAAATTTTGTTGAAAAAAAATATTAAAGATAAAAATAAATGTCACTTATGAAAAAAAAAACGATTTACAAATCTTTTAATTTAACACTAACGAAATTTATGTGAAGAATAAGAAAAAAGAAAATTTAGTTTTTTTTGAAAAATGTTTGTAAAATCAAAAACATAAACAAAATATAGATATTTAAAAAACAATTGATCAAAAATTTTAAAAAAATGAATCTAATCAAAAAGGTTTGGCATTTTAAAAAAAATGTTCCATGTATTGATTAATAATCTATTATAAATAATAAAAATAAATAAAAAAGGAGATTTGACTATAATCTATAAAATCTTGGAGAATCTCAAAAAAAAAAAAAAGTTACGTACAATTTTGAATTGAAGTTTGTTAGTTTAGTAAAAAAAAATTTCTGACACAAAAAATAAAGATTTATTGGCCTATAAAATCTTGGAGAATCTCAAAAAAAAAAAAAAAGTTACGTATAATTTTGAATAGTAGTGTATTAGTTTAGGAAAAAAAGATTTATGGCTTAAAAAATAAAGATTTATTGGCCAAAAAATTGTTTAGGAAATTTTTTTTATGGCTTATAAAATAAAGATTTATTGACCAAAAAATTGTGGGAGCTTCCACAACGCGCCATGTCATCAAATCATGTACTCTGTTTTAGTATGTATAATAGATAAAAATCGTACGAAGTGTGTTGTGGAATTTTCAATAGAAGTTTGTTAGTTTAGTAAAAAAAGATTTTTTGGCACAAAAAATAAAGATTTATTGGCCTATAAAATCTTGGAGAATCTCCAAAAAAAAAAAAAGTTACGTATAATTTTGAATAGCATTAGCAGTGTATTAGTTTAGGAAAAAAAGATTTATGGCTTAAAATTTAAAGATTTATTATCCAAAAAATTGTTTAGGAAAATTTTTTTATGGCTTAAAAAATAAAAATTTATTGATCAAAAAATTGTGGGAGTTCTATTTGATTGCTGCTTCCACAGCGCGCCACGTCATCAAATCATGTACTCTGTTTTAGTATGTATAATAGATAATAGATTATTTTGGAGAAGTTTTAAGAAATGCCATAAAATTTATTTTTTACCGTTAAACTTGTATCATGATATATGCAAATCTCGTTTTTAAGTCTAAATTGAAATATTAAAAATTAATTTAAATTAATGATTTACATAATAATTTGATGACATTAATTATGGGATTTAACATGTCAGTTTTAACTTATTAGAATAAAAAATTGCATTAATGAATTAAGATATATTTAAATGAAAATAGAATTGGAAATTGCTTAAAATAAATATTTCGTAATTATGAAAGTTATTAATGATTTAAGTTGGATTAAAAAGGCCTTTTAAAACAATTTGTAAAATTAATATTTGATCTAAACGTAACCTAAAAGAGAAGATTAAGGGGTTGGGGTAACCTTTTTTTCTTAAAAACAAACTAGGCCCCCTGTTATTTTACATTTTAAAAAAAAATAAACTAGTAATTAAGGATATATTTTAATATGCAGTTACTAAATTAATGGAAGTTATTTATTTGGTTAAATAAATTAATTAAGCAATAAAATAGGAGATCATCTAAAGAAGGTAACCGTGAGATTTTCCAGTATTATATATCCGCCATTATCGGAAGACTGACTTTCTTCAATTCGTCTTTGCCGTCGTATGGCATCCTCGCAATGACGTATCCGCCATTATCGGAAGATTTTCCAGTATTCTTCAATTCGTCTTCAATTTGATATTTCGACGACTCAACCCTTCTTCTTCGTCGACATCGACTCCGCGCCGAGGTCGGGGGCTGTACGGGAGGCCGTAGATCGTGCTTTGGCGATTGCGGCGAGAGGGAGAACGAGGTGGAGTCGCGCTATCCTAAACAACCGCCTCAAGTTCAAGTTCATGAAGACCAAGAGATCAAGAGCAATAGTGATGTCTACGGCTAGCGGTGGAGGGCGTTCGACGGTGAGCAAGCCGAGATTAGCTTCAGTCGCCATAGCCAGGTATGATATATTCGGATATGGGTTGATTATGTACATATGTTGCTGATTATGTACATATGATGCTGCGAAAATATTACTAAATAACTATATATGTACCAAATATGCAGTTCGTGTACATTTGGATAGGGGTTTGATGATACAAAGACATATTTTGTGTGTACATATAACATGATATCGATTAGAATATGTACAGTTTTTGTGTTTGCATGTACATATGTTTGCAGTCTCTAGTGATTATGTACATTTTTTCTTGTAAAAATGTTACTGATTAACTATATATGTACATATGTTTGCAGACTCAGACGATTATGTACACATGTTGCTGCGGAAATCTCAATATCGTCACCATGAATGAACGCAAGTTGGAAAGGACGAAGATTCCGGAAAATATTTTGATTTCATTAATAAATTGAGATATTTTGATTCCCTTAATAAATAGAGAGATAAATATATTTACTTTCCCGTTTTGTAATAATTACTTGCTTAATAAATGGAGAGAGAAAGATCCTCTGATTTCCTTAATATCCTCCTTTTATTTTAATAAAATTTTTTTATATAAATTAGAGGGGCCTATTTTGTACTCATTATTAACTTGAGACCCTTTATATGCTCATGCTTATAAAACATACCCACTCCCCCATTTTACCCAACCTAAAATTAGGCCCTACATAATATATATCATAGCTTACTACAACTTTAATATCGGAAAATAATTCGATCAGACGAAAGTAGGCAAATTTTGCGTGTGCGCATGGCTGAGCGAATGCACATTGGGAGTGTCCACACTATCCGGGTGCATGCGCAATGCGAGTGCACCTTCCATTTGTCAGAATGACGCAGTATGCGTTCAAGTGGAACAAAACCCGATTGCATCCGTATTGCGTCCGTGTCTGAGATTTTGTTTTTCCGAAAAAACAGGAGAAGAAATTCTCGAATACAGACACATTATAGATGCGTCTGGGGACGCACTCGAATCATACTGCGAGTCCAGCTTTGTAACTTTCCGTCTGACCGAATCACATCTCTCTTATATTTTTTTTGCACCACATAAATACATAATTTATCACAATTGTTACATAAGACAATATAGATTATAGGGTATAATTTGAAAAATCTATGACAGCAAGTAACAAGAGCTCAGTCAATTGATTTGTCAAGAATTGACGACTTAAATATGGAAGAGATTCAAGAGATTTTTCATAAAAATATTATGATGACTACTCATCAATAATAATAATAATAATAATAATAATAATAATAATAATAATAATAATAATAATAATAATAATAATAATAAGTCGTAATCGTTAAAAGTATAAATTACGTTTAAACAATATTTTAATAAGTAAACATCACTTCAAATTACTTATCCGTTCAAATTTATACTAATCTCTCGGGCATGACAATTGAGCCGAAAAGGTCAAAAAATTACGTAACTCACTAATTTGTTGACCATATTTTTTTGCTCAAATGGGTATTTAATGTTGTTGACCACTTTTTTGCTTTATCTAATTTGTTAAAGCACGAGACAAATCATAATAACAATTTTTTCAGGAAAGAGAGTGGTATTTGTGTATATAATCGCGTTTATTATATATGAAATGAGCTAATAAAGGTACTTTTTCTATGAGATAAAGTCAAGAAATGATCAACGTTAGGTTGGGGATAGCTCGACCCTTACAAGGGTTAATCAAACACTCAATTTAATGTTATAAGAAAAAGCAAAGCTAGTTAAATACTCCGTAAATTTATTGTAATAACCGAAAATTTTAAACTCCGTTAACCCTAAATTTAACCGGATTCCGGTCCGCCAACCTTTATTCTGTAAATGAAGTTAAAACGAGATTCAATTGCTATCATTTTATGTGACCTTAATTCACATAAAATGATAAATGATGTAACCGGAAATAATTTACGTACCTTCAAAATAAAATAATAACTTATATAATACGAAATTTAATTCCGTAATTATTCCGCAAATTTCCTACCGATCCGGGACGAGTAACGAGTTTTCCGCATTATTTTTGTGTTAATAAGAGAACTATCCAGTTTGGCCAACACTAGGCCCAAGCCCATCGGCCCACTTCCTTAAGCCCAAATCCAACCCTAATCTAATCCCACAATTAACCTAATTCTTCCCCTAATCCTACTACTCCCCTTCCGACTACAAGACTGGCTTGCATCGATCGACCGTCCCGCTATGCCACACCCTTCACGAGTTACGCAGGCACCAGCAAGCCACCAGGATCGCCACGCGGCCCACGCCCCACCACCAGGATCGCCGACGCCGGTTCTGCCGACCACCAGGTGAGTCGCTGTTCCGCTTCTCTCCCTCAACCGGCATACCTCCTCCTGCAAGATTGACGCAGACGCCAGCGACCACCAGAGACCCGTACCCCTCGCAACTGGCGGACTTCCCCTTCAGCGCCGGAGCCTTCGGTTGTGCCGACCAGGTAACCGTTTCCTCCTGTCCTTCCGTCCTTTCCGCCCTCTCTTGTTTCGAAACACATCAGCAACAATCTGGCTTCACGCAGCAGCAGCACCGACCACCAGTGAGGGCCGCCTGGAACGCCAGCAGACCCACGGTATTGTCGCTACCAGCCGACGCCACCCTCGCTGCCCTATCGTCTTCTGCACCGGCTGCTGCACGCCTCACCAGAAGGCTGGCTCATGTCTGCACCGTTGGAACGAAGGACCAGCAAACCACCGTCTATTGCGTGGAGGATACTGTTCGTCCCGAGTATAGTGTAACGCCGGTCTTCTTCACTGCTGCAGTATAGGGAGCCGTTGTCGAGCCGGACCGATCCAAGTTGTAGGTGAGTAGTATTGTCCAGTCCGGCATTCCCTTTGCTTCTGTTTTAAAAATGAAATTACAGCAAGCAATATATATTGAAAGATGAGTGGAGTTGAGTAATAGAAGTTTGAATAAGTATATTTGTATGTATTTGATGATGAGAATGTGAGGATGGTTAAGTTATCATGTAGATGTACAATGATACGGATATATATATATATAAATGTATAAGTTGGAGATATATACATCTGTATTGTGAAATGTGGTAATATGATAGTATATGTATATATACTTTAACATGAAGGTGGAAAGAGAAGGGTTGTGTACG
The DNA here is from genome assembly GCA_033239125.1 of Fagopyrum homotropicum. NCBI lineage: Eukaryota > Viridiplantae > Streptophyta > Magnoliopsida > Caryophyllales > Polygonaceae > Fagopyrum > Fagopyrum homotropicum. Next base: position 39,784,742 of record BSWB01000006.1, on the reverse strand, counting down.
GATGTATATATATACATATATATTAGACATTAGAGTGAAGTACCGCAGTAGAGATATATACTTATATATATAAATACGTAAATGCACATTAATACGAATATATATATATAGAGGTATAAGTGAGTGTATGAATAAACTAAATAAAAGCATAGAATTAATAGGAATGTTTTTTTTATATAAGAATATAATTATAAGCATAAATGTTGATTATATAAATATATGAGTTAATACATAAGTACGAGTTGGGAGTTAGGAAACTATGTAAAAATAAATGAGTTGAGGAGAAAGGTTAAAACATGCTGACGGTATAATATATGTAGTAGCGTAATTGGTAACCGGAGAGAAGGAATGTTGTCCTTCTTCGAGTTGTATCGAGTTTGACCTTATAACCTATAAGTAGCTACCCGAGAGACATAATCTATGGAAAACAAGATAAGAAAGAAATTAGTAGAATGCAAGAATAAACTTTGAGAATTTCCGACATTAAGGGTAAAATGGTCTTTTACCGTAAGAGAGATTTTTCCGTAATTCCTTCGCATGAGGTTGGACATCTAGATATGATTTTGATCCACGTGCCTTGTATGACAGGCGTTTGAGTTACTACGGTTGCAAACCGAGTTGAGATTTTGAGAGTTGTGGTGTGATTCAGGTAAGTCCTTGCGACTTACTTAGTTGGTTTCTAGATATTAGTTGGATGATGATGGTTGTGTGTGTACAATGTGTGTTATAATAAATAACAACTTGTTAGGACGACCGTGGTTATTATGTTTTAAGGCCCAAGTGTATGTATAACGGGCCGTGACATCACTGCCCAGCTCTGCCAGGAGACTGGGAGGTTCTCTATACCCAGACCATACAGGTACACGGTGAGATGCATCGGATCCACTCCTGATGGGTACACGGGGGCGGAGGCGAGGTTTGGGAATCCCTCGTGTCACAAAATAAGTATCATTAGAGTGAATGACTTAAATGAAGATAATAAATGGATTGTTTGAAAGCATGATGAGTGTTTATTATTTTTATGTGTGTGTGTACTATTATTATTCTCCTAATGTTTAGATAACTAGCTAATGGTTGTTTTGTTGTGTTTTTAGATTTACTGCAGGTTAGAACAACAGCTGAGTGATCCGGAAGTAGTGGTCAGCCGGGTCTCCGTACTCTTTAGAGTGGGGTTGGGTGTTTACCTTGTGGTCTCTTTCTTCTTGTTAAAGATAGTTAGTCTTTTGCGGTTTAAGTACTTTAGGCTGTTAGACGTTGTTGCATTCATCTCTTAAAAATACTACTTTATAAATTTTCGGGTTTTCTTATTTGTGTCTTGTTGCAAGATCCTAGTAATATTGTTGTCAAACTAAGGTCGGGACCCATTGTGAGGTCCTAACCAGTAATATCCCGGGTTCCGAGAATCCGGGGTGTTACAACATGGTATCAGAGCTCTAGGTTGGCAACAATGGCACTTGAAATCTTCTGAAAGACCGAATAAGTACTTAAGCAGAACCCGGAAAGGGATCTGAGTTTTAAAAAGGATTTTTGGTTTTCAAATGCATGCATAGTCTGGTTGGGATAGAAAAGTACGGCTGACCACCACTACTGCCGCGGATCTCAGTATGCTTAGTTTAGACTTATAGTATTGTACAATTATGTATGTTATATAAATATTTATATATATGTAGCATGTTACCCTAGAAGATATGAAATATCCTTAGTTGAGTTATCTTGATGCGATCATCGCCTCATGATAAAACGTTTGGAGATCTTAAAAGATATCTGTAAGAAGATAGTGGACTCATACTCCAGATTAGAACATTACATTATGGCGGATGCCTTGGGGGTTTCTACAATTGTCCGAAGAACGAGTGGTTAAGGAGTTGAAGATTTCTAGAGGATGTTAACAACCAGAACAATCGGGCGAGAAGAGAATATCAAACAATTCAAATAGAAGTAATAGAAAACCGTACAAGGATTTTAGCGGGATGACGACGGGAGGTGAAACTCAAGATGCATGTAAGGACTAATAAGAGCGCGGATTGAAGAGGACAACACCAAAACACCATTCAAACAAGTATAGCACAACTACACTTGGAGGGTTAAAGGACACTACAACCAAGGTGGATGCCACCATAGACAAGTATGAGCATGAGAGTACAGAGAAAATAGAGTGTTGACCCAGATGTAAAAGATTAAAGGAGTACCAAGACAGAGATTTACGATCGAGTTTAAAAAAAAAAAATTTATAAATCTCATAACCATGGAGATGGGTTGATTCCTTTAGAGACACAAGAAGGTTGAAGGAAAGCACGACACAAGTATCAAAGATAGTAGAAGTCTGAAATTGAGACAATGGATTTCCATGAAGGTAATGTTACAAAACAACATCCACCGAGGAAGAAGCATGTGCGAGAATGATCATGATGGACTTGAGGGATCATAATAACTACTCAATCACCAAAAGACTTAAGTTAACCATACTAGTGGTTCACTGCAGAGAGCTGCAGGTAAACGATAACTTAGGAAAAAGAAACTGCGAAGATGGGTTTGTAAGCTATCACGGAAGGTTTGATAAACCCATAGATGGCAGGTGAATAATGCAACTAGACTCGGATAAAGTAATCCTATACGGGATAAGTTTTCACCTGGTATATCCGCATCGAAAGAGATAGAAGAACAATAAGTCTACGATCTGGTAGAAGACCAACTACAGACTAACTAGTAATAACGGAGAATTCACACGTTTGAGTTGACCAATGATGACCGGTGGGTAGATAAGAAGAATAACATCAGATTTACTAAAGAATGTTACCGACATATGGAGAATCTCTACAAAAGATCAACGACGACAATTGTAAAGTTAAACCGATACAAGTACCAGTACCCTTAATAGTAGCATGGAATGAGTTCGAGCCAATATCTCTAATTAAGAATTTGGGGAGAAGATTTTTGACGGCCGGGAATGACCCCGTAGGTCCTTAAAGAGATTAAGGAAATGGTTGTGAGCAGTTTCTTACCTTCTGGCAAAAAAAAAAATAAATACAGTTCATAGTAGTACTAATGGATTGCATAAGGAGAACTAGAGGAGTAAGAAGAAACAGATGATTGTAATCATGTCCAACGTCAATCAAGACAGAAGGTGCTTAACAGGCCACACATATGAGACTGATGGTGCTCTCCCGAGGTTTACAGAGGAAGCCTTTTTGACTAAAGATGTCACACAGAATAACTACAGTTATAGAGACGCAGCAAACATAGAGATTATGACCTTAGTGTCTTGATAATATGTCTCATCGAGTTGTGAGGTGATTGAAGATGGAATCTGCATGTTGGCTAGAATAGACATGGGAAGGAGTAAAGTTGAATGACTAAAGGTTGCTAAATAGATCCGGTATTACCCCAATAAGATAATTACCGAAATGTGTCTATATAAGAGTAATGAGAAATGGTGGTACTCCGGTGAAAACTAAAGCTCGACTGATGACATAAGAGTTGATAAAGTAATAAGACCAACCAACGTGGTTCGTAAAGCGAGTACGAGAAAACTCAAAGTGGTAACTATCCTACTGGGGGGGTAACGATTTATAGAAGGTACAGCGACACAAGCATAAGGACAACATAATGCTAGGTGTTTGATAAAATTCATACACATCGGACCGATAACGCTAGGAGGGATAAAGTGTAAACCAAAAGAATAACCTGACCAATATAAAGGTAAGTCAGATATAAAAGGGCGGGTCTTGCTAAATTGGAATAGAGTGTCGAGATGAGGATACCTTTGTAGAATCTATGCAAGAGTACAACGTAATTGAAATTCTAACATAAAATGGGCAGTAATGATCAAATGAAACTTGAGACCGATTCGGGGAAGGAAATTGTTATAAGACGAGTCACCTCGTAGAAGAGTTCACAAGACAAGCTTGAGATACCAAAATAGATAAGATGTTGACCCGGATATGAGGGTCTAAGCTGCATGGGAGGGATACCTACAATGGAGTGTAGAAGCAAAATGTAGACTTTACAAATGTGGAGAGGTTGTGACCTCCTCAAAGATATAGGAATTTAAAAGAAATCACAATGCCGGTATCAAAGAGTTGAATCCTTGTAGTGTAAACAACGGAGTTTCATGAAAGCAATATTGCCGGTAACACCAGCAAAGGAATGTATATACGAGAACGGCCTTGGTGGACTCGAAAGTCCAAGGTAACCCCAATTATCATGGGATCTAAGTCATCAACACCGACGGTCCATGCAAGAGGATGATATCTAAAGTCATTAGAACTACAAAGACACTTACCAGCTATCGTTGAAGACTCGGAATGACTATTAATGAGAAGATGAATGACCCAGTTGGGTTCGAGAAGTAGATTCAGCCTAAGGAAAACAGAAGTGTAGATGATAAAACGAATTAGCAAAGCATGAAAGGATTAATCGAGCAGATGATGTTCACTAAGAATTTAACGCCAGTATAGGTATGAGAAGAGTAAGTCCGGGATATTGAGATAAGTCAATTATAGGCTGACCGACGTCAACTGAGGACGTGTAAGTGTTGGTTGATATTGACGAGTAGGTACCGTTAAGAAGAGACATTAGCGACTGCGGATCTAAGAGGTAACCTTACCGATGCCTTGAAGGATTTCCCAAGTAGGCAACAACAACCTTCTGGGATGATCTAAGGATATGGAGAGAATCGGGTTAGAAGTTGCTCACTGGTTGATTAAGAACAGACTACGGTTGAGTAAGAGAGTAAAGGTATATTTGAAGAGGATCTTGCTAGTATTAGAAGGGAAGTATATGCGGGAGTGGGTAAATCATGTTGACCCTCAGAAAGACGCCATGGTGACTAATGGGTGTTACAACAGAAGCGTGGTAGACCCATAACCCGCAGATGAAGAAGATCAATTGTTAGATTAACTATGAATTCAAGTTAAGGAATTTGAGAACTATATGAAGATCTTCACCAAAAATGTGATCTTGGTTTACAACAAATCGAAAGCCTGACAAGAAATAGGTGATGAGGTATTATTGGAGAAAAGGTCCGACTGAGTCATATTAGGGAGACAAGACCAAGTAATTGGTCTTACAAAGAGCATTAACCACCTACTAAAGTACCGAGAGATGCCTCAGTTCATTGTTTCAGAATTTATAGACGGGATCTTCCGCAAAGTCGGGAGCAAATGGATTCAATAGAAGGAAGAAAGTTTTATTGTTATTTTGGTAGTCGCCAAAAGATATAGTGGTGAGTTTAGAAAGGGAACCGTTGATATATATAAATTGTTTGAGCCTTCACTATATCGGTTGACACTATTACCTATACTAGAGGATGTACACCACCGTTCCCCATGTCTCAATGAGAGAGTACTTACCGGATAAGAGTCACGTCCTCAGCTTTAAGAATCGGATAGATGAGCCAAAGAAAACTTGTGTGGAGTACCCAGTAGCCGTCTTGGAGCACAGTACTAGATGTCTGCGGTCTAAGGAGATACCTACGTGGAGGATCCGGTGGTCTAGACGAGGAACTGATGAGGCCACTTGGGAGACCGAGGAGAGTATTAGACGTAACTATCCCGAGTTCCTTGCGGGGTTAGAGGTTACTCCTGTAGCGACGAGTTAGTACTCGGATGTTGTGTTGTTTGACCATTCAGGTTTTTATATTGGATTGAGTGATTATGTTTATGTGATGCATGTCTGATTATGATGTTGAGTAGTTGCATGGTAGAAAATGGTAAATGTTGAAAACTAATTATACTAAGAAAGATCGTGTGAATATGTATATTATCCTAAGTTTCGGGACGAAACTTCTTTTAAGGGGGCACTGATGTAATAACCGAAAATTTTAAACTCCGTTAACCCTAAATTTAACCGGATTCCGGTCCGCCAACCTTTATTCTGTAAATGAAGTTAAAACGAGATTCAATTGCTATCATTTTATGTGACCTTAATTCACATAAAATGATAAATGATGTAACCGGAAATAATTTACGTACCTTTAAAATAAAATAATAACTTATATAATACGAAATTTAATTCCGTAATTATTCCGCAAATTTCCTACCGATCCGGGACGAGTAACGAGTTTTCCGCATTATTTTTGTGTTAATAAGAGAACTGTCCAGTTTGGCCAACACTAGGCCCAAGCCCATCGGCCCACTTCCTTAAGCCCAAATCCAACCCTAATCTAATCCCACAATTAACCTAATTCTTCCCCTAATCCTACTACTCCCCTTCCGACTACAAGACTGGCTTGCATCGATCGACCGTCCCGCTATGCCACACCCTTCACGAGTTACGCAGGCACCAGCAAGCCACCAGGATCGCCACGCGGCCCACGCCCCACCACCAGGATCGCCGACGCCGGTTCTGCCGACCACCAGGTGAGTCGTTGTTCCGCTTCTCTCCCTCAACCGGCATACCTCCTCCTGCAAGATTGACGCAGACGCCAGCGACCACCAGAGACCCGTACCCCTCGCAACTGGCGGACTTCCCCTTCAGCGCCGGAGCCTTCGGTTGTGCCGACCAGGTAACCGTTTCCTCCTGTCCTTCCGTCCTTTCCGCCCTCTCTTGTTTCGAAACACATCAGCAACAATCTGGCTTCACGCAGCAGCAGCACCGACCACCAGTGAGGGCCGCCTGGAACGCCAGCAGACCCACTGTATTGTCGCTACCAGCCGACGCCACCCTCGCTGCCCTATCGTCTTCTGCACCGGCTGCTGCACGCCTCACCAGAAGGCTGGATCATGTCTGCACCGTTGGAACGAAGGACCAGCAAACCACCGTCTATTGCGTGGAGGATACTGTTCGTCCCGAGTATAGTGTAACGCCGGTCTTCTTCACTGCTGCAGTATAGGGAGCCGTTGTCGAGCCGGACCGATCCAAGTTGTAGGTGAGTAGTACTGTCCAGTCCGGCATTCCCTTTGCTTCTGCTTTAAAAATGAAATTACAGCAAGCAATATATATTGAAAGATGAGTGGAGTTGAGTAATAGAAGTTTGAATAAGTATATTTGTATGTATTTGATGATGAGAATGTGAGGATGGTTAAGTTATCATGTAGATGTACAGTGATACGGATATATATATATATAAATGTATAAGTTGGAGATATATACATCTGTATTGTGAAATATGGTAATATGATAGTATATGTATATATACTTTAACATGAAGGTGGAAAGAGAAGGGTTGTGTACGGATGTATATATATACATATATATTAGACATTAGAGTGAAGTACCGCAGTAGAGATATATACTTATATATATAAATACGTAAATGCACATTAATACGAATATATATATATAGAGGTATAAGTGAGTGTATGAATAAACTAAATAAAAGCATAGAATTAATAGGAGTGTTTTTTTTATATAAGAATATAATTATAAGCATAAATGTAGATTATATAAATATATGAGTTAATACATAAGTACGAGTTGGGAGTTAGGAAACTATGTAAAAATAAATGAGTTGAGGAGAAAGGTTAAAACATGTTGACGGTATAATATATGTAGTAGCGTAATTGGTAACCGGAGAGAAGGAATGTTGTCCTTCTTCGAGTTGTATCGAGTTTGACCTTATAACCTATAAGTAGCTACCCGAGAGACATAATCTATGGAAAACAAGATAAGAAAGAAATTAGTAGAATGCAAGAATAAACTTTGAGAATTTCCGACATTAAGGGTAAAATGGTCTTTTACCGTAAGAGAGATTTTTCCGTAATTCCTTCGCATGAGGTTGGACATCTAGATATGATTTTGATCCACGTGCCTTGTATGACAGGCGTTTGAGTTGCTACGGTTGCAAACCGAGTTGAGATTTTGAGAGTTGTGGTCTGATTCAGGTAAGTCCTTGCGACTTACTTAGCTGGTTTCTGGATATTAGTTGGATGATGATGGTTGTGTGTGTACAATGTGTGTTATAATAAATAACAACTTGTTAGGACGACCGTGGTTATTATGTTTTAAGGCCCAAGTGTATGTATAACGGGCCGTGACATCACTGCCCAGCTCTGCCAGGAGACTGGGAGGTTCTCTATACCCAGACCATACAGGTACACGGTGAGATGCATCGGATCCACTCCTGATGGGTACACGGGGGCGGAGGCGAGGTTTGGGAATCCCTCGTGTCACAAAATAAGTATCATTAGAGTGAATGACTTAAATGAAGATAATAAATGGATTGTTTGAAAGCATGATGAGTGTTTATTATTTTTATGTGTGTGTGTATGCTATTATTATTCTCCTAATGTTTAGATAACTAGCTAATGGTTGTTTTGTTGTGTTTTTAGATTTACTGCAGGTTAGAACAGCAGCTGAGTGATCCGGAAGTAGTGGTCAGCCGGGTCTCCGTACTCTTTAGAGTGGGGTTGGGTGTTTACCTTGTGGTTTCTTTCTTCTTGTTAAAGATAGTTAGTCTTTTGCGGTTTAAGTACTTTAGGCTGTTAGACGTTGTTGCATTCATCTCTTAAAAATACTACTTTATAACTTTTCGGGTTTTCTTATTTGTGTCTTGTTGCAAGATCCTAGTAATATTGTTGTCAAACTAAGGTCGGGACCCATTGTGAGGTCCTAACCAGTAATATCCCGGGTTCCGAGAATCCGGGGTGTTACATTTATTTGTCTTGCGGTAGCTATGACGGATATGGATATCGCTGTTCATTTTCAAAAAGTCATAGCACATACATGTGAGACTAGAGAGTGGATGGTGACGGGGGAGGTTGCGTTTAGGATTGACATTATCTACCGGAAATCAATTTCAATGATTACCTAACTATTATCACACTCCCAAGCTAATTGTAGACCATGTAAAACGCTCCAAAGATGAGTCATGGACACATTACACATGTCAAGATTAGCATCAAATTCCCGTAACAATTCACCTTGACAATTCCTAATAAGACCACCGGCAACAACTAAACCATCCAGCCGTCTTGCCGTCGCGACATATGGTTTCCAAAATCCCGATTTATCTTTGGAAAATTAATATTCTGTATAAACCACAGATTATGGTTTCTCTCATATATAAGCATACCCCAACCTTCGAGTTAAATACGCTGATTTTTCCTGAATTTATTAGTCTTCTAATTTCTTCTTATTCTAGCCGTCAAGATAGTTGTTAGTTTACTTTGAAGGTTTGCCCTGCTACAACCAAATGCTTGTAAGTTTTGTCTTTCTATATTCAACATATTATTTTACTTTATATTCTATTATGTTTGGCTAAAATTCCTCCTAGTCTAAGGATTGGATGATCTCTACAATTGTTTTATTTAATGTTTGCATATATCTTTATGAATTGAGAGTTTGATATTGCTTTTTTTTGCAAAGCGCTTTATTCCTACCTTTTAATTACCTTCGAAATAAGAGGTGTGTTTAAGTGGTTTTAGATAAAAATAAGTGAATGGTCAAAATCAAAGTTTGTTTTATTGGATTTATTGAAAAAAAAGCTTGTTTTGAGAATACTAGTCTATCAAAGCTTCGATAATTTCTAATCATTGTAAAAATTTTCAACCTTTGAACCATTTTAAATTAAGGGTCACATGCGAAGATTTTTCTTGATTTTTTTTTTCCGGATGTCTAAATGTTTCATGAGTTTCCTATACTCGTTGAACCGTTGGATTGAGAGCTACGTGAGTTAGAAAGCACGGTCTTGATTTATCTATGTCCAAAACTATTTTAGATGGTTATGTGCAATTATCATAAATTAATGTTCATGAAATATATGTATGTATCAATATCTTAACGCATTATAGTGGGGTTCATGTTTCCTTAGATTTTCTTTTATTCATTGTTGCTATACAACAATTTCTTTCTCTTGTTGCCAATGTTTGTTTTATTGTTTGTTTTCAGTTAAAGTAAATAATTATTACTGTCATTCAAATCAGACACAATTTCAGTGAATTTGATATCCGATTATATTGCATCCGATCTCTTATCCTTGTAGGGGAGGTTGTTTGTACTCACGATCAATATCCTCCTAATCTCTCTTCGAGATCTTTGTTTCCATCAAGAAAATGATGGAAGGGTGATATGTCCCCAGTCAATCCTGAAGGGTGGCTATCGTGTTGCGATTGCCCAAGCCGTGACAGTTCCAGCAGTATATTTTTATTATTGTTCACGAGTGTGGGGTGCATCCACACTTGTTACTTGAAAGTCAAAAAACCACAATAGCCTGACATAACCTCTTCATATCCTTAACCTTAAATGTCGTCGTCAACAAGAGTCATAGTAGTAGCCTGATCATCCTTGCACTTCCCTACCACAAACACATCTTCCAAAACCATCCTCGTCTCCACCTAGTTGATGATACCAAACCTTTACCCTTTGGAGACTGGACCCAACATGAGCAATCACATTTGGAGGCAACGTAGCCCGACTAGGGGCTATGATAGAGGCAACACGTTGCTTCGCATACCACTGATACTCATGTTCAAGTTGCACCTTTGAGGGTCGGTAACGGACTTGTGGGGGAGAAATCGTAAGCGACTAACCAGCAAATATGAATAAACTTCGACAATGATGAACACCATCTAGTTCCTTAAAGCCTCATCTTAATTGTACAACTTCGACAATGATGAACATCAAAGGTCACCCATAGGGTTGATCTATCTAGCTAGTTTCCGTGGAAGGTACAAGTCCATAGGGTAAATTGTCACGTAAGTTTTCAACTCTCAACTCAGTATATTCAGACACGAGTCTCCAAAAGCCTTCACGCTTCTAAACAACTTTAAAACACGCAAATGCGTTAAACTCCAAAACACACGATATATTCTTTAGCGACCATGACATTGAGAAGGAAACATCTTTTTAATAGAGACCAACATACTCGATATGTAGAAAATCACTCGAGTTTCAAGCTAGCAAATAAAATAAACCATCATAATTTAAGGAACAAATTCTATTAAAAGAGTACTTATTAAAGGAGATAAAACTTCCGCAAAAAAAAATAATATATTATAAAATAAGTTAACAATAAATAAAAATCACTGGTTAAGGGGTTAAAAATTACCTCTCAACGTGAAATGAGGATACAAATAAATTAGGGCTCGTTTGGTATGACTGTACGAATGAGGTTGGAATAAGAAATCGGAATGGAATAAAGAATTGAAATAAGTCATTCCTGATACTTGGTGTTTGGTATGATGTTGGAATGAAATATTTTTGTCACATTTTTTTTTATTTTATATGAGTTATGAAACGAGAAATCATATCATATTTGATGATATATGTGTGAATGTTTATAATGTAAATATATGTTATTTTTTAAACTATATTTAAAAAATATGAAGACTAACGAATAACTGAAGATTAAACACTAAACAATCGTCAACCCAAATGTATAGGTATATATAGTTCTTCTATCAAATATATTTTTTCTAATTGAATAAATTATATTGTTTTCTAATTGAACAAATTAATTGATGGAAAAACAAAAAAAATATTAAAAAAAATATTATTTTTATTTTGTGAAACTAAATAAGCAAGTATATATATAATAAAAATATATAAATGTAGTTTAAATTTAAAATGAGTTTATGTTGGAATGGGATACTCACCTTTAATTTCTGGAATAAATTTCTTCTCTAGAGTTGGAATGAGTCATTCCATTAAATCATTCTCATTCCGATTCCAAACCTTACCAAACACGAGGTATTTGTATGATCCATTCCGATTCCAATTCCTGATTCCATGGGAATCGTACCAAACGAGCCCTTAGAGCTTTTTTTCATAACGAAAAGTCGCAGCACGGGTGAAAACGAAACTCGTGTCATAAATCTATTGTAAATTAATAAATTTATCATAAATTTCAATTAATTTAAAATAAATTCTAACATTAGCATATCTTTTAGTCAAGTGTGTGACCGCGCTATTTTTTTGTTTTTTCACTTTAAATTGGTTATTGCTATTCGTACCACGGTTTCGTGCTATACGTACTTGGGTACGGCTACGCTTCGCGTAGCCATAGTAGGCAATTTTTTTTACCCTGCTACGGCTACGCGAGGCGTAGGCGTAGTCCGTTTTCCTTAGTATTTTTATCGGAATTTTTGATATGGGCGACTACGCATGGGATATGCGTAGTAGGACTACGCGTACGCATGACGTATGCGTAGCCATTTTCCTATATTTTTTGAAAGAAATTAACTTATTATTACGCATACGACAGGCGTAGCCAGACCACGGGTATGAAATTATAAATAGCATCAAACATGTGGTACGAATAGCAATCTCGCTTTAAATTGTAACGCGTGAAAGTACATTGGTGAACATCCGTGCTAAGTTGAATTTTGATCAATTTTTAAAACAATTGTACTTTAAAAACGTAAATGATGTATTTTCAGAGAAAATTTTATGCATATTTTATAGTTATGATTAAAATTATGTTACAACTTTCGGTTTTTTAGTGTATCCGTTATTTTAAGAAGTGAAGTTGAGTCGTATAGCGTATACTCGCATTTCATTTAGAAGAAAGATGTCCCTCAACCTCAATTAGTTCATTTTATCTTTATTATTTATTAAAAATAATATAATTAATCATCATCTAATAATATTTTTTAAAATTTAAAATACAAAAAAAGCATATAATATTATTTAAAAACTAAAATGACACTCTCATAAAAGGGAAGTAATTTTAATCCTAATCTGCAAATAACATTACAAGTTGATAAAACTACAATTAAGAAAATAAAAAACAATTATATATATCATTATCACATAAGGGAAAATATTTTTCCAGTTGCACTACACTGTCGTTCCACTCTTTTGATAATTCTCTTCCAAAAAAGCACCAACTAAACCGGTGGACTGAATTGACATTACACAGCTGCTTGTATTTTTTTTAATATTTATTTATATATTTTGATATTCACATTTCTTATCCCAGTTGCAAATTGTAGGTGCTAATCGGTTGCCTATTGGTGACTCGTTCGTTAACTGGGCCCCACTCATTAAGTAGGGCCCGCTTACCGTCACCCGAACGGGACGCCAAACCACCCCTTTATATAAATTCTCATCTCCTCCTCAACCAAATCACATTCTCCACTTCATAACCATTTCACATTTTCACCGGTTTCTTTGGATCTTCCGGTCAGGTCAGATTTCTCTCTTTCCGATCAAGAAAATTGAACAGATATGAGTTCGAGTTTGTTCTACTTCGAATCCGACGATACGTACGGTCACTGTCACTACGAATACGAGTCGCATTTCTTGGATGCGTGTTCCCGCTGCCGGAGACCTCTCGCCGTCGATCGCGACATCTTCATGTACAAAGGAATCAAAGCTTTTTGTTCCGATGAATGCAGGCAACAACAAATTCAGATCGATAATCGTCCACCATGGAAGGAGCCCAAGAAGAGCGGCTGGGATTTCTCTGCCTCGTTGCGTGCGCTAAGGAAAGTCATTCCGGCAGCCGCTAAGTCTTGGAGGCCGTCTTCGGCCGTTACAACCGCTTGATTTGCTCGATTGACGTCGACTCGGTGTTGGTTTGGTATATCTGATTTTGTTTTTTGCAAAATTGAGGGCTTGTGAGAGGAAAGAAGAAAAAGGTTCTTCTCTTGGGGGCGATGGATCAGTGGTAGGTTTGTTTGTAATATAGTATACTGGATTTGATGTCTTCTCTTCTCTTTCTCGGAGAAGAGTTAATGAATTTGTAGATACAAGCTTGTGATTTGAGATCTATAAGTGAAGCTTCTTGGATCTTGATTGAACGATTACTCTTTAATTTGACGTCTGTTTCAGCTAATTACTGTTTAACTCGAAATCACGATTAACAAGTGATTAGTAATCGCGATTCTTGACACGAATTATTTGGTTTATTAAAAATGAGAGAAAAAATTGTTACAGTGAGAAGTTGAATCACAAAGACTGAACTGAATTAGGATATGATAGTAAATCCATAATGGTTCATGTAATAATAACTATGACCTTTTTAAGGAGATTTTATTGATAAACATAAATATATATATAACCATAAATATATTTGAACTTCAATTATAGAATTGGTTCAAATCGTAAGTGCTCAAATAAATGACAAAATAAAAGTTTAAGACATATTAACACACAAGTTTATGTAGCGTGCAAAGAGGGGTACGAGAGATTGCAAAAGAAAGAAGTAACAACCAAATAGTGTACAAATTGGTTACCCAAGTTGCAGTTGAGTACAAAAGTTTCTATAGTAGGGTAAGCAATAAAGTGCATTTTAGGTGGCTCTGTTGTAATTTTGCAAAAGTGGGTCCATCACCGTCTCTTTTGGTTTGCAAACGACTTGTTCTTTTCCCCAATTGACAGTGACAATACGTGGAGCAGTTTGAACATTATTTGAGTGGAGAATTATATGTTAAAATTGTCTCCAAATAAAAATATAATGTGGACAAAATTAAATAGCGGACAGAAAGAACGAAGATCAAGTGTTGATTTTGCCGCTAGTTATAATTAGTGGTAGGGACAAGTCCGCAGTATTTGAATAATTCAAAGTCCTCTTACCATTGAATTGCTCACAATTTTGCAGTTCAGACAAGTTTGGACTGAATGTTAACTAATCGTGAAGTGGGATTCGAAATGGTCAATGTGGGTTGTGAAGGGGATTTTAGTATATTATAGGAAATCCTCTTTAAGAAATTGCTAACCATTATCGTAAACAAAAAAAAAATCTATGTCCTTATAACTGAATGGGCACTTAAATAGCTTGTTTGTGGAGTGACATTTGGTTAGTCAAGTACCACGTGTGTAAGGTCATAGAACTATACTTCTCAAATTACCTATATTTTAGGATCTTAAATATTTTTTCTATTTTTTCTTACCGTCAATTACTCAAACATCTCATATAATTCTACTTATTTTATCAAAATATTCCTATAAAAAAAATCTTCCATATATTTATTACTAATAAGTTACATGTATACTCTCATTAATTTATATTTTATATAATCTAAAATATAATTATAAATGATAATTCATGTAATTATATTCATTTACCTATAAAAATTTTTTTTATAAATTCTAATTTAAAAACCATATATATATATATATATATATATATATATATATATATATATATATATATATATATATATATATATCCCTTCAAAATTTATCATCAAAATATATTTATCTTTTTCAAAATTTTATCTTCGCCCTTATTCACTTCACATTTTGTACTTTTTTTTTTTCCTATATTTCAAATTTATCATCAAAATAGATTTATCTTTTTCAAAGTTTCAACAAATTTTGACTTAGTTAAAAATTCAACTCAAATCATATACGCAAATATAATCTTTAAATAACAGTAGGTCGGTGGGCACATATAAATAGGTATGTGACCAACATACTAGATATTAATCTGATATGAATAATAATATACTTAATTTTAGTTAAATAGCCATGAATTGTCCTTCAAACCTTTTATTTACATATATATATATATATATATATATATATATATATATATATAAATAAAAGTTTTTAAATTGTTAGTCCTATTTGATAACTGACGTGAAATAGCAAAATTCATGAAAATATGACCGAATAAAAAAAATGTGATAACCAATGATTTTTAAAAATAAATTTGAATTTTTTTTAAAATGTTTTAGTAAAAAGATTTGCTGGATGTTTTTTTTCAATAATCTAATGTGAAAATTTATATATATTTGACATGCTTTGTTAAAAAAATATAGGAATTAAAATTTAAATAATTTTAGTAAATGACAATAATATATGGAATTTAACCTTAATACTCAATTCTTAGAGCACCACGTCAACAATTTGTCTTGTACTTTAGTATGTACACTAGTTTAACTTTTGTACCTTGAACGGGTTGATTTAATACAAATAATTTATTTTATTTTATAAAAAAAATTAGAATTAAAGTTTGTCTATTTTAATTTTATAAATATTCAAACATATATCAAATATAGACGTAATATAAAATTTAAATAAAAGTTGTCGTTACAAAGGAATTAAAATTCAATTTAATTTAATAGAAGTTGTTTTGATCTCTTTTTTCTTTTAGAAAAAGGGAATATGATTATAATGAAAGTAAAATATAATTTAAATAAAAATTATGATCAAAATGGAACTAAGATATTTCTTATTTAAAAGTTACATATAATTTAAATAGAAGTTATTGTATTTTAATGGTCATGGAAGTAAAATATAATGTAAATAAAATATAATGATTTTCTAAAAAAAAAATTTGGTGGCTTTAATTTTCAACTCGATAGACGAAATGAATATGGGTGCGATATGTAAGCTTTATTACATCTATCTATTTTAGTACAGTATATAAATTTTAGTTGTAACTCAAGAAGCGAACTCAAAATGAATTTAATTAGTCCCAACCCATTGTTTGAAAGTGGGCCTGCCCTATTTCAAAATTTTTGGTCATTATTTTGAGAGAATCGACTCTTTTTGTTTTAGGAAAACAAGGTCCTCGTAAATAATCTAATTTTTAAATAATTAACCAAATTGATTAAAAAACGAATTAATTGAGGATGCGCGACAGAGTTGAGCCATATCCTACGGGTAATCTCTATGCATGTTAACGGCTAGGCTTGTTATGTCCCAAGCCATTATTTGAAAGTGGGATTTGCTCGATCTTCAGCCGCTTCAACCGCTTGGTTTGTTGGCACTGGATTGCTTTTCACTAGGAAAGACGACCCTGAATTGTTGGAGACAGTGAGGTTTTCAGGTATGGTGATCAAACGGCCAAGTCCGGCACTAGATTGCTCAATAGATGGATTACTCTTGTTAATTGGGTATTAAAATGGCTAATTAATACTCCCTCCAATCACAACTATAAGGCATCGGAGGGAAAAAAAAAAAATTAGCAATATAAGGCATTAGAGCGTGATAATTAATAACTTTAATTTCTTTTTGCTTAATTAAACTCAAGCTCCAACTTAGTCTCAATTATTCGGAAACATGAACAAAAAAAACAGTCCATCATATTTCAACTTTTCGTACTAGTACAATACTCCTATACATCATATTCCAACTCCTCGTACTAGAATCAATTGAATATTTGGCTCTTGAATCATAAGTTTAAATTTTAATTCAAAAAATTTAAAAAACTACTCCAAACTTTGGCTCCAAAGCAAAAAAAAATTGGTTGGTTAAAGTATTGAAATTTTGGCTCCAAACAAGGCAAAAATGGGGACAAAATTTAGGCATTGAACTAGTACTCAGTATTTTTATTGGTTTAAGGAGAAGTTGAAAAGGTTGTTGGAAACTCCAAATAATGGGGGCAATAAATGGAGTAATGTACTCTTATGTAAAAAGTGTATTGGTGTAATGTGCAGCCTACTAGCATTTAATTAGAAGTTCACCTTTAACACAAATTCAAGGTAATATAAAGTGTAATCAATACTCCTTAATTCTTGTGCTCAAGCCTTCCAACGCCTTATATTTGTGATCGGAGGAAGTATTTAGTAATTAAATCCAAAGAATAAGGACATACTTTAAAACCCTAATTAAAATGAGAAATTAAATTTGGGTATCCGATTTTTGATGATTAAAATCGGGTAATAAATGTGGGACGAAGGGACCTACTTTAAAACCCTAATTTAGATCATGTATTATATTTCAGGTATATGTATTGGATATTAGGTTTTAAGTATTGAATTTCAAGTATAATAATGATCATGTATTACATTTCAGGTATTGGGTATTATAATTAACTAAGAGAAGGTAGGCATCTACTTTAGTTTTTGAGACTTGTTAGTCAAATTCCGGGGTAGGGATAATACGCTTAGAAGGAAAGATCATCCTATCTCCGAGGCCTAAACAATGAGATTCTAATCGGAACACTAATCCACATTGTGATTCAAGGCACGAGTCAATTACAATCTAGCACGCTTAGCAGGAAATATCATAAATTGAGCGAGTCAAACACAATCAAAGTCAAGAATTAACAACTAATTAATAATCCGTTTTGGCATACACTTGAACTTAATGATATAAGGATGTTTCTCTACCCCTTTTGGGTGATTATAAATCCTTGGTTTAATTCTAAACTTTGACTTGAATGGATCAACATTATTAATGAATTGCTTATAAAGTTGTTTGTCTACTCATTCTCGTGATTATAACACCTTTGACATAAAACTGGATAACCAAAAGTGTCATTCAACTCGTTCCCACTAGTAGTTAACTCGTCAACTTTCTTATTTTCAGCCGTGGACTAAATTCCAATGCACAATATTTATTTACTGATGCACTAGATGTTTAACTACCTTTCCAACTCCCTAATACTAGGTTCACCTTCAATAACTTGCATTAACATCAAATAAATGTTCATAACTTTGAGGGGTTTTCACTCACACTACCGTGACTGAAAAGCTTATTCTTATGCAAATTGCTTAACAAAACAAAACAAAACAAAACAAAACTCTTAAAGACAAAGCTTTACAGTATTATGTTGCATGTTACATCACTTACATATGGCTCCACCTTGTACAATAATCAAAAAGGTAACATCCAAGCAACAAAACATCAAAATAAGCAAACAAGCAGAGAACTTGCAAGAATCATAACCACAACTTCTAAATCAGATTTCTTCCCCTTGTACAGATTGATAGATATACAATAGTGGCAGAGTTAATAGTTCAGACCTCAACAAAACAAGAACCAACATCTCATTTCCAACTACTTTGCTCTATTACAAGTTGCCCATACCTTTTTCTATACATTAGTTGTTCGTTATGGCAGTTGAAGGCTACAAAAACCCAATGCATCTGATAACAAAGGAGTTCACAAGAGGCAGAGCACTATAAACTGCTTAATTGATGGTCATATCATGTGATGGCTGAGTACAGTGCAACTTATGTTACACACAGTCTGGCCCTTTGTCAAGGTTAAGTAATCAGTTAGTCTATTGGCAGTTTGGCACAATGTTTCTCTTGATTCATTTGTTTCTGAACTGCTTTTATGGCTGCCACTCTGGCAGCATTGGCAGCTCGATTTGCTGCTGTCACTGCCCTGTTCACCCTCTCATCGACCTTGGATCCATCGTATGCTTTCTTTGAAGCACCCCTTGCTTCCTGATCATTCACAAACGACCAACATAACAAATAAAACAGTCTTATAAATCTTCCCCAAATTTCTTGCTATGACTTCTCAGAAACTTTGACTATATATGTATAGGAGAGTTTGTGTGGTTCAGGAAACTACAAACAAGCACAATTTGTCTGCAAGTAATATGACTTCAAAAGAAGAGAGGTTCCTATACAACCGAATCAGTTTGCTTGAGGTAGATAGATATGGGGTAAAAACAAAGGTCTCACTAAAAAAAAACTTTGGCAAGGATGATATGCATTACTTTAAGTTTACCAAGCATAGTAAACTTTATTACACTAACTTACAGCTCACCGGTTCACCCTGCTATGATAGATTAAAAAAACAAGACAGTTCTCATTGAAATAGGTCAAATGAGCTCAAAACAAATCTCAATAGCTTCAGAACAAGTCTTGATCTCTATCTCTACACTTCAGGTTTGATGAAATCCATATTCATCCGAGTTCATCAGTGATAATGCAAATGAATTGTGATGAAATCCATATACAGAATGACCTTTCCAAATCGATAAGAAAATAAATACTTTACAAGAATACATGGTTAAAGAAGAGATCAGGAAAAAAAATGGTTACCTGGACTGCATTGAGCACTTTGGAATGGTTCACAGCAACCGGAGATACCGGAGATGTCGGATTCTGTGTGCTTGGAATATCAACTATCCCATTATTCCAGTGGCCTGATTGGGTTTCTCCATTTCTGAATGTGTACATGCCAATACCTTGCCTTTTCCCTTCATGCCATGCTCCTTCATATTGATGTCCATTAGCAAATTTATATGCTCCAAAGCCGTGCATTTTGTCAGCAAAGTATTCTCCAGAATAAATGTCTCCGTTTCTATGATATAACCCAGATAGGCATTAGTATTACAGTTGCAATGACAGTAAAGATCTTGGTCACCAGCATAGTATACAAGATTAAGATTCAATCCACTGATATGAAAGGAAAATACCTAAAATGGTAATGACCAAGTCCATGCTTGACACCCCACTTGAATTCTCCAACATATCGGCTACCATCGTCGCAAGTATGAATCCCACAGCCATGACTTTGGCCATTAGACCATTCACCTGCATACACATCCCCGGTATAAAACCTGTAAACACCATAACCATGCCTAAGACCTTGTCGATACTGGCCGCGGTACCGACTCCCTCTAGCCCAAGTTTCAACTCCATATCCATCATACTTTCCATCAACCCAATCACCCTCATACCTACCACTCATGTAATAGTAGTAAACACCACTACCAGAACACTTCCCCTTATGGAACTCCCCTTCGTAAACATCCCCGTTACTGTAAACCTGAACCCAGCAACCTGAATTTAACTTCTTCTCAGATTTGGGCTTAGACCCAATTGACCAAAACACTGGAAGAGGCGCTTGAGTTGCAGACGATGAGCAGAAGGAGCGATTGAGGAAGAGGCGAATTGAAGGTAGGCGAGGGATTGCGAGACTGAGGGATAGTAAAAGTGCAGCTGAGAAAGCGAAAGCTGAGAGGAAATCAAGAATTAACGAGCGACTAGGATTTGAGACTAGGAAGTAGAAGAAAGGTAGGACGAGAAGGATGAATACCCGATGAAGGTAACGGATGTGGCAGAAGAAGCTGAAAACGGCGGATTTAGCGTTGGAAATCGCTAGAGAAAGAGATTGGAAATCGGAATTTGAAGGAAGTTGGTATTGATGATGGTGATGATGATGAAGAGAAGTGGTGAAAGTAGGGGATTTGACAAGTGAGGGACTAGGGTTCATTAAAGGACGCTTATGGGGAGTTGAGAAGAGAGAAGAGGCGAATTTGGTGATCTTATTGGATTCAAATACATTTGAATTGGGGGTGCTTCTAGGGTTAGGGCTCAATTGGAAGTGGAAATTGAGTTGGTTTTTATCGATTGACGAGGAAGGCAAAGGAATTGGATTAAAATCGGAAGAGATGCAGCTGCTTTCTTTTCCGATCTGAGCTTCAGATATCTTCTGATGCATTTACATATGAACAAAATCCAAAATTCAAATAAAAAAACCCTCTTTCTTGTGATGAAGTCTGATAAGATTGAATTGTAATTTGAAACTTGTTTCTTCTTTCTTTGAATCTTTTGTTAAGGAAAGTTTCTTGTTTTCCCTCCTTTTTGGTTGGAGTGTGAGCGCTTTCTGCGTGCAGTTTATGGTGGATTGGGATTTCAAACCAGAGGCCAAGCAAGTGTCTTGTACTGCTGCTTTTTTATTTTACTTTTTTTTTTAAAAATAATTCTGACTTTCTAATTTTACTGTTTCCTTTTTTGGTATGAAAATGTTAAATTAGTTAAAAAAAAACTCTTTCTTTGGTTCTCTTTCTTGTTGGGAAATTGGAATCTACTGATCCCTGTATCAAGATTCGTCCACCTTTTCAGCATTATTTTCCCCTTAGATTTACTGTAATAATAAGCTTAGGCATAAAGAAATGCATCAATTTTAATTAAAAAAATACCAAAAATTAACATTAATATTTTTTTTATTTTTTTTTTATTATGAGGTAAGTTGGTTAGTATGGTTTGTTGGTTGATCATCCTATGACATATTTTCGGACGAGAACTTCGATTTCTTCTTAAATTTCCCTTAGTAGCATGTCTTGACCTAAGCTTGCGAGTTTGTCTAGGGCTGAGCATCGGTCCAAAACCGCAAAACGCAAACCGAACCGCAACCGAACCGCAAACCGCAAACCTGAAAAACATGGACCGCACGGTTGCGGTTCGAACCGCAAATGAACCGCAATTTGCGGTTTGCTTGCGGTTTTGCGGTTTTTTTTTGCGTTTTTTTTTGCGGTTTGGTTGCGGTTTTGCGGTTTTTTGCGGAGTTTTTTTGCGGTTTGCGGTTTTTTTTGCGGTTTGCGGTTTATTTGCGGTTTTTTATGCGGTTTGTTTTGCGGTTTGCGGTTTTTTTTGCGGTTTGAACCGCAAACCGCAAAATAAAAACTTGCGGACCGCAAACCGAACCGCTTAAGTGCGGTTCGGTTGCGGTTCAGTGAACCGAACCGCATTCTGCTCAGCCCTAAGTTTGTCCACAATGTCGTTAACTTCCTTGATAATGTGATTGACGTTGCTTTGTGAAAAATATGTGAGGATAAGGAAAATATCAAAAAAATAATTTTGATTTCATATCGGTTTCCAAATTGCTTTGATTAAGTTGATAATCGTCAGGCTATCGCCCTTATTTTTAATAATTGGGAGGTTCATAGCACGAGTTCCTAATAGTATGCTTCGTAGTGCATATGCTTCAACATGTATAGTAGATGGGATCCCACATTGTCCATGGTCATATGCAATAGTTGATCCATTGTAGTCCCTCTTAATATATCGAAACACACTTTTATTATTAGAGCATTTGAAGCCATCAAAATTGAGCTTGATATTCCCGGTTCTTCGTTTTTCCCAATGACTATTCCTTGTCTTCCTTCATTGTTCAATGGGTTTCCTAATATTGTTTTTGGATGATGTTAAGTTCCAGTATTGGATTTGCTTGTTCAATATCTGTTTGATATCCTTTAATCATTGGTTATTGAAAATGCATTGGTTTCTCATGTATCATACGTTCCACCATGTGATTGAAAGTTTTCCATCATTTTATTGTCAAAATTGCTTTGTGTGATGGACAAAATTTGTGACATTTGTTCAATGAGGTGTCCATGTTTGTTAGAAGGTCTTGGATTCTTGTGTCTTCAATGTAATGTGTTGTGTAAATGCATTTCGTGAAGAGATTCTTAGCGCTTTCATAGGAGTCTTGAAACAAATTACATTACATAGCACCTATTACCTTTTGTTTTGTTAAGTTTTCTTTTGACGGTAGACCATCTAGTATAACTTTCCCATAAAGTTTTTTTTTGGCATGACATTTAGCTTCCATATCAGACATTGTTATAATGGTTATGTCTTTTTTGACGATGTAGTAGTTGCAAAGCTGATTTTGTTGAGAACCAACCTTTCTCGCATGGCGACGATATAGTCTATCTCGGATGTTATTTGTCAGAATTGAGTAAGAGTAAATTTCCTCCATAATTTCTCGCGGGAGGAGATTACCTCAAGTCATTTTCTATCTTTTGGTGGTTCCATTCTCCATTTACGAGTGAGCTTATTGCTTCATCCTAGTTTATTGTGGACGTATTTTGACCATAACTTTGTAGTGGTTGTTCACATATCCATATGGCTTTTCATAACTTGATTGCTTTTCCGTCTCCTACTCCCCATCTAAGGCCTTATGGAATTCCGGCTGGAGATTCATTAATGTTTTCCCTTGTCAAGATGTGTTTTTTCTCGTTTTGTAGCTCCATAACATACTTCTTTACAAATATTTTTCTTCGATAAATTTCACCCAAATGTTGTCAGTTTCTGACATAATTTTTCATAGGAGTTTCAATTGGAGTGCTTTGTTAATGTCTTCTGCTTTGGTAGTTCTTGTGTTCCCTACTTTTTTTAGTCTACATATTCTTTCCAACTTATTAAGGGATGATACTTAGTTCCTTTGTCCCAAAATAATTGCCTCATAATATGATCTAGTTCCTTGTGTATGAAAGTTGGGAGTAAGAAGCTTTGTATTATAAAGTTCACTTTTGCATTTAGCTTTACTTTAATTAGGAAAACACGCCCTTTCTTTTATATATATATATATATAAATTAAGATAATATCCTCAAATATAGACTTATTTGCTTTTTCCTTAATAATTGGGTATGTTAGGTGTTTTTCTAAGCAGGAGCTAGCCGAGATTCCCATATTTTGTTGTATTGTTCTTTTGGTATTGTTGTCGATGATGGAAGTAGTTTGAAATGATGATTTGCCATAGCTTACCCTTTTTCTAGAGACTTTACAATAGTTGAAAAGAATGTCAAAGTACTTTGTTGCATGAGGGTACATATGCTTTGGCAAAAGTGATTATGTTGTCCGCGAATGCAAGGAAGGGGACAATTGTTCATACTCTTGTGACGGAGAATCCAATAATTTTCCGGTAGCATTGCTTGTCTTGTGGATATTATTGTTAGGACTTCAACTCCTAGATTAAAGAGGAGCGGTGATAGTGAGTCTCCTTGGTGAAGTCCACTGTTAGGGTTAATTGGAGTTGTGGGGTTAGCATTTACGAGGATGGAGTAGGAGACTATAGTGATGCATTCATTGATCCAACCTATAAATTTGTTAGCAAAGCCAAATAAGCCACCATTCTACTCTATCAAATGCCTTCTCCGTATCCAACTTAAGAGCCACATAGCCTTTCTTTCTTTTTTATTTTTTCCTTTTAAATCAATCGAACATTTCATGTGCTATCAGGATGTTATCATGCATATATTTGTCCTTGATGAAGGCTCCTTGGAGGGGATGAATTAGTTTAGATATTATCATTTTCAGTCTACTTGTTAGGATTTTTGCTATAATTTTGTAGATAGTCGAGCATAGACTTATAGGCTTGTGGTGTGTTGTTGCCAAAGGGTTATCAATTTGAGGGATTTGTGTACTACAAACGCCCTAATCAATGTCACTCTTCTCTTCAATCCGCCTATGTTGAATTTTGATCCTTTGACAACCCTTCAGATCTAAAAATGAAAATCTATCAACGTTAATGATAGAGTTTCGGATTTGACAAGGTGGTAGAGATTTGGATTTACTCAACTAGATTAAAACATTCATTTTAAACCATTCGTGAATTATCTCTGATCAAATGTTCGCGTTCCGAACAAGTCTTCTAAGACATTAATGAAAGGAGTACTTGCGCTTCATACAAGTCTTCAAAGGCTTTCCGAAAAAGGAAGAAGAAGAAAGAAAATTATGCTACTTCTTGATGGATGACTTTCATGTTGATGGCGTTGTTCGAGTGTGGTGTGATTGGTTTTTCGGATGAGGTTGCAGTCATGTGTCCCCTATTTGAATATGTTGATCGTGGTTGTTTTTGAGGTCTCCGAAGATCCCTCATCTAGGTGGGGGAAATGTTGTATGATCCACATTTACAAATGGTGTATGTTCCCTAGTTACGGATTTTTGTAAGGTGGGGAAATGTCGTATGATCCACATTTTCCAATGGTGTAATTTTTCCTAGTTGTAGATTTCTGCTATCCTGCTCCCCGACAACGATATGCCATAGTAGTTCATTTACCCCGTGTTCTCTGCATGATCTCTTCATCTTTGAGCTTTCATCACCATCTTCTTTGGTTTGATTGTTTTGCCTTTTTGGATGCTTTTGGCCTTTTTGATCTTTTTTAGTGTTGTTTCATTGTGTCATTATTTTTGCTTTATTCGTTTATTGACGGCTTATCTGGTTGTCGGTTTTTTGCCTCTCAATATACCATATGTATATGGCGTAGTCGAGTTCCTTTTTCTTTATCATACAAGAATAATTTTTTATAAAAATAAAATTTCATAAAATTTACTCCCTATATTTTTTTATATTAAATTTAATTTTTTTAAAATAATCAATCACAATTTTCACTCATTTTAAATTGCCTCAAATATTGATATCACGATGTAGGTGGTTTTATAGACCTTTTCATTTTATTCACAAAAGAAATCAAATAAACTTTTTATTTCATGAGAACGGAAAAAGTAGTTATATGAGACATAAAACATAAATCTCGAGATTCTCAAAAAAAATGATGTGGGGTCAAGTGTTCAAAATGAGTCAAATGGTCAACAACACAATCAATTTCTCTCTAAATATGCTTAACTTGGGCTTCTTGGAAATAACTTAGATAAAAAATAAAATCGAAATATTCAACTTACTCTCCCAAGGCAGCTCCAAGTACATGGATTGTCAAGATAACACATAAATTGTCACATTCGATTTCAATCTTTTTGAATTGGAGATTGGTAACCTCTCTTGTAGGTCCTTTTTAAAGGCGTAAGCTTCAGCACCGATCACATAATTGTGATTGTTTTTATGTGCTCTAAGACACACTACATCTCCATCTATTGATAAAATTTTGTGTTTGATCAATACTACACCCATCATCGTCTGAAATGCGATAATCATATTGGCTTGACGCATTGCAAAAATGAGACCCTAATTTCATTCCTTTCGTTTGCCAATGATCCGATTATCTTTGCAAATCAAATTTAAGGGCATGCTTGGTATTGTGTTCTTAGAGATTCATTTAGATTCTTTTTGACGGGATTCTTCGGGATGGAAAAAAATGGAGTTGTTTTGTATGAGTTGGAGCTTCGGGATTTTATTCTTTTACGAGATTCTTTTGCTTAAAGAATCCCGTAAAAACAATCTTGCTCACCCAAGGTTCTTGGGGATTCTTGGGGTTAGATTCTTTTCATTTCCATACATACCCTTCTTCTCTTCTTTATCGTTCATTCATCTATTTCGTTCCTCTCCCGATACCTCTCGACGCCTCTGGTTCCTTTCCTATACTCAGTGTAGTGCACTTGACGCTTCGGAACTTCTCTCGCGCCATCCTAAATTCGAAGACCGCCATTGACACCCGTCTTTGAAGCTCTCAACACCATCTTTCTATTTCCAAGATGTCCCAACCGATTCACGTTGACCTCATATCGGACGACGATGAAGACGGATATGCCACAGTATTTGCTTCTCCAATCTCCCTCCGTCCAAACACAACTTCCTCTCAAAACCCTACATTGTGATTGTCGACGACGATCCCATTCCTCAAAAGTACAAAGCTTCTACCTCCACGCCCTCATACATCCCAAAAACGCCAGTCTTCCAACTTTTGAAACGGGATGAGGTATCTACACTAAATTGTGTTGCCGGAATCTCCCGTAACCCTATTTCTAGTACTTCAACTTCTTTAGATAACAAATTTGGCTGTGCATGTGAGTGTTTTGTCTACTATTGGTCTTTTTTGTAAGTTCCGTGTATCGTCTTTTGTTTTACAATATGCATTTTAGTTTTTTTTTGTCAAGTTTGGTTTGATTGATTGAGAACAAATTTGTGAATTAGGATTTGGCCGTATGGTTAATATATAATTCTATTTGATGTACCGCTCAATTAGCAATAGTTTAGGATTTTTGTTGGCTACTATTGTTAACTAACCATGGTGACACCTTGAGAGTTGAACTATGATTTGGTTGATTAATGAATACAGTTTGATTTCAATTGGAATCTGATAATGAGATGGAGGAGTTGGAACAGGATGTTTGTGCAAAGAATATAACAACTCATGATTTTGAATTTGGGAACTACTTTGAGCTACGAAGTCCTACTTTGACCATTTCTCTCTTTATAATGGTTTGTAAAAATGCACGCTTGTTGAATTCCTATGAACATGGTTTTTATGATGTGTGAAATGAAGAAGATTAGGGGTATTGTAATCTTTCCGAAAACAATCTCCAACAATCTCAAGAATCTCCATCCTGAAAAATCTAAAATTAAAATAAGAATACTCATACGATGAAACAGGCCCTAAGTCGATTGATTAAACAAACCACTTAATGTTACAAGTTTGTGCCGGGACATATAGTAAACTTCCAAAGTTTTTCAAATTATGAAAAGATACAAATGACAATTAGATAAAAAAAAAATATCAGGTATGAAGCACACGACAGTTTTGAATAAATATCTAGAAATCCAATCATCAATAGAGAATACTTTTAAAGAAATAGCAACAAAAACAAAGCAACAACTTTCAAACGGAAGACTAATTCTCTATCTCAAGAAGGCCACAACACCCTTATCAAACATAATTCAGCCATTAACTCAATCTTTATGATGGAAATTGTCATGCTCCTGATACATATTCACGAGGAACTGAATAAAACTTATAAATAATTCTTCTGGAACAAGAGCGGAGGAAATAGACCGATCATTAACTTGAAAAAATACTTCTACAATAGACTAGAAATATACTCCCTACACAATGCAAAGATTCGTACTCCAAAAACCAATTACCAAATGGAAGAATAACAAGAAATACTTTTACTCATGCTTTCATTTATTGTTAGAATTTACACCTTTTCAAAAAATATCACCTATAATTTTTTAAATCAATTGATTGGTATAGGGATGAGGTTGTCTGGGATATACATCAAGAGCTTCATATATAAGTAGAGATTAGGAATGTGTGGTTTCTTGTCCTCTCCGTTTTACCACTAAAAATAGTTTTGAAATGAAGTGAGCAGCATGCAAATTGCAAGTAAGAAATATGTTGATAGGCTAAGGGCTAACCACACCCACATTAGAATTAGTTACATGTGCCAACGGATTGCTTTATTTGCAAAATTTGCCCACACTAAAACCAATTCCTTTTACCTTCGGTATGAGAATGCTCATTCTCTTGCAACTCCAGTGAAGCGGTTGTCATCTCTGACCAGATTCATTCCTCCATAGGGCAACTGACAATGAAGAAACGGGTTATGATGTCGGGTTTGGGTTTACAGTCGACTGTGTTTCAATCTTTTGTTCAGTTTTTTCTGCATAAAGTTCAACATCATACAAGAGGAAAGAGGAAGATTTTCACTCAACAAAAATAATCAGAAGAGCACCAACGGCATGGGATTGGCATTGCTACCATACCATGACTGCCCAGGGCTTCAAAATTCCAATAAACTACCAACAAAATCATTTTGAACAAGGAACAGAACTAGCTAGGAAGAGATAAAAATTGGTCCTCAACTGGAATGGTAAATAGATAGAAAATACACTTCTACTTCAAGAAAGCTTTTACCCAGCTTACAAAAGTTTCCTGATATTGATCATTCCTAA
Organism: Fagopyrum homotropicum; assembly: GCA_033239125.1. Taxonomy (NCBI): domain Eukaryota; kingdom Viridiplantae; phylum Streptophyta; class Magnoliopsida; order Caryophyllales; family Polygonaceae; genus Fagopyrum; species Fagopyrum homotropicum. Next base: position 39,756,025 of record BSWB01000006.1, on the reverse strand, counting down.
CCTTTTAACTGCTTGCAGTCAATGGTAAATCGACGCATCCTGCAATCCGAAAGCTCCATGCTTCAGGGTCTGTGGAGCTTGAAACCAAATACTCTTGGCACGTAGTTCAGTGTTGGCTTCTGAGGTCTAGCGTTTGCGTATGTCATCAGAAAGAGGTGAGGAAATGTGGTTCCGAAATATGCTCCATCTACACCTTAAGGCGAGTGAAGGAAGTCCTTTGTGCAAGTAAAATACATGTTAAGACAAGTTACAAAATATGGCAAGTACCAATGTACGCATAGAAAAATCTATTACTTCACCGCAAATAAAAGCCTATTTAAGCATCTGTATTTTTCTCCAATTTACTGGGGTTTTGTATTCATATTCTTGAGACATTGCAAGTCAATTACTTTCTAAAGTGCAAGTATTCACCTTTCTCATCAATACTATGCAATTCTAATTAGTAATGCAAGATGCAGAAATATTGATATGCCCCATAGCTAACATAACTACTAGTTGGGAAACAAGGATACTGCCTTGGTATTTCGATATTGGATAGTAAACGTCTTCGCATTTTGGGCAGTAGATCTTTACGTTACTTGATCGTGGAACATCTGATTGCCCGACAGGTAGGCATGGCTGCCCAGAGCAGAAGACCCTAGGACATCGTCCAAATTCGCAGTTTTTATACTTTTCAAGCTGGACAAGGCATGAATAAACAAACTAATTAGTTTAACAAGAACAGAATAGACAGAAGTTGTGCTTCCTCTATAAGAAAAAACAGAGTAGAAGTTGTAGAACACAGCAAAAATTAACAGTTTACCATTGCAGACATTCCCTTGCTAGTCAAGATATAGCGAGAGTGAATCAGACCATACAGCATCTCAGCTGCAGACTCAATCAATTCATTTTGTTCCTCGGTGAACATGTCACCTAATAAAAAATACAGGACAAATGACATGATACAATGAAGGGTCAATAAAATGAAAACAGAGACATAGTGGTTATATATAATAAGCATGGATATGATGTCTGTGTCCTCATATGATTGCTTTGTGCTTGCAGCTGTTTCTTTCTCTCATTTCTTGGAAAGAATTGATTCCTTGAAAAGGGTTGATCATCTTCATGTGACATGAGGGGGTTAATGTATGGAGAAAGTTTTGTTAACCTACGACGCAATTGACTGGTAAGGAATAGAGCAATCTTTAGTTTTTTCTCTTCCTTTGTAGGATAGTGTGTGCAAGTTAGATAAAATTTGGTATGCTCTATACGTCTTCTCTATGGGCAGTATGAGCTCATGACTCATCCATCAGAAGCAAATGTTAGAATGTTTTAGTAATTTAACAGTTAGCAGCCTGAAAGTGGGAAGCAATGCAGTGGCTGTCCTTATTGTTTATCCTCTTTTCTTGTAAATTTTCTGTGCTCTTTAAATAGTAACATTTAAATTAATTCTAAAAAGGGCAATCCAGATAAAAGTTTCAATCTCAAGTGCATAGAAACTTTAAGATGAAGCTTACCATGAGAAGATTCAACATCCAAAATCAGGTCAAGGGCATAATCATAGTATGGAACTTGACTACTTAAGCCACAAAGGTTGAAATCATCTTGAATATATTCATCATCAACTTCACAGAAAAATTCATTGCCCCGCAAATTGCAAAACCATGAGATCCATGACGTGTCTTCACCTTCAGAACCAGACACATCCGAGTCTGCACTATCTGTATCAGAGTCTGGAACAAATGCAGAAATCAGATTTAAAAAACTCTCCTACAAATTTCACCCCTAATCTAAAAGAAGAAAAACATAGCTCACACACAAAATGCAGGCATCACTCATTACGAGTGTCCACACAAAGCAGTAATCTACAATAACCACAATAGATTAACCTTCTATTGTCAAGATCTAGTTCACAAACACAGAATTACAGTCGACCAGTCATATAATACCAAATATCCGTAAACCCAAGGCTTGATTCTGCTAATAATAACCATGGAATCATCAATTATACAAATGCACATATCATATCAGGTAATCAAAACTGGTGTACAAATTTCTTCCCTCAGACAAGAAAATCTTATATTTTCAAGAAAACCTTATATTTTCAAGAAATCTACAATAATCACTACATAAGTACCGCTAAACCTTATATTTTCAAGAAAATCTTCACAGATCGAAAGGTTATAGCTAGCAACTTAGGACAGTAAGTCTTGAACTCCCTCGGCAATACGAGGCTTGATTCTGCTACTAATAACCATGGACTCGATGAATTGTAAATAATGCGTAATTTATTAGACAATGTATAAACTGACACTAACCATCAGAACACTCTTTATTCTTGCCCAGAGCCGATTCAAGGTTATGAGATGGTGCCCTACCAGCACTAGACTGCGCCGACAACCTGGTATCCTTATCCTTGGAGCTGAAACCTCTGGACGTCGACGGCAACGTTCGCTCCAGATGCTTGTCGAGAACATCATTGATCTGTTTCCGATGGAATGTTCCGATCTCCGACCTCGAAGATCCACCCCCCTTATCCTTGTACATATTTCTGCTTTATGTTACGCCCTGATTCAATTGAACTCGATAGAAAACGATTTTGAAAAACGGGGAGAAGACAGCTCAGTGACCTTGAACAAAATCTACGATTTATTCCAAACTCAAGAAGAAGAGACAGCAGTCGATTTTGAAATTGTGATAATCTGGTATGTATTTTGAAGCATCGGGTAGATCAGAATCGAAAAGTAGAGGCGATCGATGGAGAAGAAGAAAAAAATCTTTTTTAGGGTTTTGTGTTGGGGTAAAAAGAGTTTGTTGAACGGACTATGGCACATAGTGACATTACACTTGCCCTTCTCTTTCGTCACCCATCCCCTATTGACACTATGATAATAAATATTGATTTTAAACTTATGAATAATCCCTTTTACCGCAAATATACGGTCAAGTTTCAATTTCTTACGATTACCATATTTCACAAAATTATACGTCAATAAATTTAGTTATGACATTTACGATATACTTTATTATTAATTAATAGCATATCCGTCAAGTTTATTTCTTTGGGTTTGTTTTTAGGAAAATTGTACCACAAATTACTTACAACAACTTCAATCTTTCATTTGACACGATAGTTAATCGTTAGATCATATAGGGAGAATGACAATCATTCATTGTTTTCTTTCAGATTCTACAACATCACTAAACAACAACTTAGAAGAAATTGTGACGAAAATGATGCAATAGTAGTAAAAAAAAAGAAGGTTATATTATAATCGAAATAAGTTAAGAAATCACAATTTTAAAATTTAAATAAGTAAATAATTTATATTCGAAATAGAAAAATTATATAATGCAAAAATAGTTTATATTCAAAAATTAAAGTATTAAATATGATAACTATGATCCGAAAAAGGTAAAAATTGTAACCGAAACACATAAAATAAGATAAGTAATTACAATTTTTATAATCGAAATAAGTTAAAAATTCATATTCGAAATAGAAAACTTATAAAATAGTAATATAAAAAAATATATGAAAATTTAAAACATAAAATATGATATATTATGATGTTTAAAATTTATACAATAAAATTTAAAATAAGATATGTAATTACAATTTTGTAGTCGAAATAAATTAAAAATTATATCCGAAAAAGGTAGCATATACAACGCAAAAATAATTTAAAAAAATATAAAACATTAAATATGATATATTATGATGCTTATAATTTATAAAATAAATAATCAAAATAAAATAAATAATTACAATTTTAAAATTGAAATAAGTTAAAATTTATATTCGAAATAGGTACTTATACAACGTATATAAAATTTATAAAAAAAAACGTAAAACATAAAAAATATGATATATTATGATGATTAAAATTTAGAAAATAAATAATCGAAATAAGATAAGTAATTACAATTTTATAATCGAAATAAGTTACAAATTATATTCCAAATAGGAAACTTATACGATGCAAATAAAATATATAAAAAAACGTAAAACATAAAAAATTTGTTATATTATGATGATAAGTAATTAAATTTTTATAATCGAAATAAGTTATAAATTATATTCCAAATAAGATAAGTAATTACAATTTTATAATCGAAATATGATATATAATCGAAATATATTAGGATGTTGTGGGAAGAATGGTTTCTAGACTGATCTTCCCATTTACTTACCTTTGTATCAACCATTTTTTTTTATAAGAAAATGTAGAAAAGTACATATGATATATTATGATGATTAAAATTTATATAATAAATAATTGAAATAAGATAAGAAATTATATGCCATTTAAAATCGAAATAAGTTAAAATTTATTTTCAATTAGGAAACTTATACAATGCAAATAAAATATATAAAAATGTAAAATATAAAATATGATATATTATGATGATTAAAGTTCATATAATAAATAATCGAAATAAGATAAGAAATTACAATTTTAGAATTGAAATTCGTTAAAAATTTATATTCAAAATAGAAAACTTATATAATGCAAATAAAATATATAAAAAAACACAAAACATAAAATATGATTTATTATGATGATTAAAATTTATAAGACAATATTGAACTAAGATAATTAATTACATTTTTTTAAAACGAAATAAGTTAGTAATTATATTCGAAATTGAAAACTTATATAATGCAAATAAAAAAAATTAAAAAAATGTATAACATTAAATAATTTTTTGTTGATTAACATTCATATAATAGGAAATTTATTCGAATGAAAAATAATGATTTTAGTTTTATTAGTTGTTAAAACATCTATATGAATTACACTACTAAAGTTGTTAAAAATTGATCTGTTTTTAATGAAAAAAGAGATTTGTGAGAATTATTAAAAAGATTTGTGAGAATTATTAAAGAAATTTGTATTTGATTAGTTTTAAAAAATTTATATAGGTAATTTAAGAAAATTTTTGGCAAATTTGGCAAACTAGCCTTTTAAACAAATCAATTGAGAAAGAAGACTCATGTTATTTGGGATTGGTATTTTGACCCCCTATAAAATAGAATAGAGGAAATAGAGTACAAAAGAGGGCAAAGTTTGACAACCCATCGGATGTGACATGTTGTACTATCTCACATGTCACATCAATCAGAAAAAAAGAATTTCCAACATTCTTACTTTATCACTTATTACCCAAAAATCCGCTTACCCAAATAATGTCACAATCATACCCAAAAATAAATTTGTCAAAGTACATAAACATACTCGGAAACAACATACCCAAAAAATCAAATATCAAAATAAAATCATATCCATAAATTGGATAATATTTTATATTTATACTCAATTTAAATATCACTTAATACAAAAACCATACCCAATTTAAATTTGTCATACCCAAAATTTTCAAAACTCGATATTATACACAAACATCAATATCAAATGACATTTGATCATTACCCAAAAATTCGCTTGAATTTGATCATTATAACACAGTTTGGGTAACCATAAAACATACCCACGATATCACTTTAAAAATATACTTAATAATAATAAATATACTACAAAGTCAATACACATATAAAAGCATACAAAAAAACCCGTTTACCCAAATAATGTCATAATCATACCCAAAAATAAATTTGTCAAGAAATATATTGCCTCTATTTTCACAATCATACCCAAAACCATACCCAAGAAATATACTACAAAACCAATCCATGTAAAAAAGATACTTAAATCAAAAGTAAACATCAAATCACCATCATTTCAATTAGAGAAATTATTACCCCTATTTTTTAGTTTCCATACCTATTTTTTCTTCTTTTTGTATAGAGACCTAGTTTGCAAAAGAGAATTTCAAGGGGTTCTATTTTCCTAATTAATTCAAAAATTTTTTTGTTGTTTAAGAGAATCGAGAGAGTCGAAAATCAAAATCAAGAAGCATAAGTATAACATTTACATTATTAATTAAAATAAAGGTTTTTTTTTTTCTTTTGAAACGATGAATATATTTCCACAGAGGAGAGTGTGCAAAGCTTAAATGAGCATATCCACTGATGAAATAACAAGAATGGGACACGAAGAAAACGAGAACACCAATCACATACAAAGTTACCAGTAAGATACGAATATCCTGCAAATGTTAACCCCAACAACCTCAACCTGGGCAACATCAGGCGGGTCCGTATGGCCTGTCCGAATCTTCAGGACCGACTGGACCACTCAGGGCAACCGAGTATGGACAAAGGATGAGCCCCAGTCGGGCCTATCATTATACACAAATGTCCCTAAGAAGGTGCAACGGGTTAACATCATTATACACAGAAAGAACAAATTTTCATGCCACTAGCAGGAATCTAAACCCCACCAGCCCGTCGAGCCATGCCCAACAGCTTGTTGTCATTTCGACGACCGAGCCAGGCCCCGGAGACCACACATTCTTCACTTAATTTCACGTTTAGAAAGGCAAAATAGAAGAGTAGTAAATTACCAAAAAAACAGAAGTTGATGGACCAGGTAGATAATTGAGAGTTCAATGATCACAAACCCACAGAAGAGGAAGATTCAACAGAATAAATTTTCAAAACATGGCTCTAAATTTGGGAGAATAAGATATTTAAATTGATCTTCAATCAGGGAGACAACATGTGAAGGTGTACATTCATCTTTAAAAAATTCTGATACGGCTGAACAAAGCTTTACCCAGCTAGCATAAACGAACCAATGTAGGCCTGGCCTACCCTTACCCGTTTCCCTTGGTATCTTGCTGACTTCTCATGTTTATGCTTGCAGACGAGAGGTGTGTAGCCACATTGATCTTGTTAAAGGATCCAACACTGCGCATGATTAAGACTTGTGGATCTTGAAACCAAATACCCTTGGCACGTAGTTCTGAACAGGTTTTTGGGGCCTGGCGCTCGGATATGTCATCAGAAACAGGTGAGGAAACGTTGTCCCGAAATAAGCTCCATCTATGCCTTTGTCAAGTGAAGGAAAATCTCTAAAAAAAATCTACTATGGAAGAACAAATGTGATGCTTAACATATTCTACTATGCCATTAAAAGGGAGACATGAGCTTCATTCATTTTTTATGCATCATGCATTAGGTTGAGCCAAGTCGTTGACATTGCTTCCCTAAAATAATGCCTTTATAACTTGAATAAATAACAATGGATGTAATAATCCAGGGGTTAATCCTGTATAAGAGAAAAAAATATATTCCTCCAGCTTTAGAAATGGTTATAAATGGTTATAAGCAGGTTACTAGATATTTTCCTCATTAATTGGATTCCATAAACTCTAGAAAAGCTACACTAGTAAAGTTACAAATAAGTTCTTCAAACTTTTTTGATCCATAGAAGTCTTTGTACTTTGAAAAAAGTTACAAAAACAGTGTTTTTGTGTCAATGAGTCTCTCCACCAAAATCATTCAACAAAATTCAAAGACCCATAATCCATTTGTAACGTTTTTCAAAGTTTAGGAGTTTAATGGACCAAAGGGAAGTGTGATGGCTTGTTTGTAACTTTCTCCAAAGTTCAGGGGTTGTAATGAAACAGGAAAAGTCCAGGGACCTACTTAAAACTTTTTCTAAAGTAGAGGAACTATAGATGTCATATACATGAAGCAATTTTTACCACATTACTGAAAACTGGGAGTTTGGGAAATTAAAAAGGATACTGCCTTGGTATTTTGATCTTGGATAATAAACATCTTCACATTTTGGGCAATAGATCTTTACAGTGCTAGATCTTGGAATATCTGATTGACCAAGAGGAAGGCATGCCTGCCCAGAGCAGTAAACCCTAGGGCATCTCCCAAATTCATAGTTTTTGTACTTCTCTAGCTGAAAAAGAGAATAACACAACCTTCCTTGAGTAAATGAAATGTAAAAACAAACACAAAACATGAAATGTCTGAAAGCGATTTTTCCAGGAAACCAGAGAAAACATGTTATGGGAAAGACCCATCTCACCATTGCAGACATTCCCTTGCTAGTCAAGATGTAACGGACGTGAATTAGACCATATAACATCTCGGCAGCAGACTCAATCAATTCATTCTGTTCGTCAGTAAACATGTCACCTAAACCAATAAGAGTGGAAGCAGAATATCAGAATGAGACCCACAACCATGCAATCTAGATTGACAACTTGACATACACCAACAGCACACATTAAGGGTTTGTTTGGCAGTAAAATGCTTATTTAATAATGCAAGTTTTAGGCTTTTAAATGCCTTTCACGAAAAGTTGCGTGTAGAAGCAAAAGAATATATATCGCGCTAACGTACTATCTATATTACATTCTATACCAATACTGCATATTTCCCTTTAAACCCATTTACTGCATAATTTATAAATTTATAATACATGACATCCAAACATATTCTCAACCTTTTACAGTATGATACTGCCAAAATAAGAATTAACACTCTCACCAACTTCATCACACCCGCCCACTCCCTATTTATTTCCCAAAAGTCATTGGTCGTTCTCCATGCATAAGCTGAGAAATACCTGATGACTTAACTGCAGCAGTCACCTTTTTAGCATTTGAAACCCAAAGTGCCTCTTTGTTTGATCTAATTTATCAACACTCAGCAATAATCTATACAATACCGTATTATAAGAACTTCATTTCCTCCACAACATTATGGCATGCTAGAGCGACTAGACCAATATTGTCTCTCATACGAAGTTCCTGAGGCATCAGATCGCTAGTGTGGTCATTGATAACAATTATTAGAAATGACCTCAACCAGATATCAGAAAAGCCATCCCAATTACTTGTACTGCACGCAATTGAATAAATTAATGCAGACATAATTGGGGAATAAGTAGGAAGCAGTGTTCTAAAAGACACTAGGCGCATGGGATCCTAGAGCCTAGGCGTAAGGCAACCTGAGCTTACGCACGCCTGATTGAAGATTTTGAGAAAAAACTAAAATTCTTATTAAACCGAACAAAATAACCTGGTAGTTCGAAAACAACAATAAACAAGGAAGAATAGGAACTAGGAAGTATAATAAGATAGTTCATAATGATAATGCAATCGGTTAGTGAGTTAGTTAGTCGCTATATTCTTATCTTCTACCGGAAATGCAGTTGCAGAGGACTTATACATCAGCAGCAGTAGCTGTCTTAAATTTTTATGGGAGGGGTAGGGGATCAAGGGATGTACGTGTAGGGGCCAAGGGGTGGAACGATTTTTAAAGAATGGGATAGTATAGTTTGAATAGCATTAGAAGAGTTAGGAGATATAATGCAGATTTCAGTAACAAGTAAAGACATTATTTATTTCCTTTAAGTTACTATAATAATTGTTTGAGTTAATTCTATATATATGTATTTCCTTAAGTTAATGGGTCCGTTTGGTCAGTGCATAAATTAATTGAATTAAGATTACGAGAACTAAAAGGGAGAAATAATTCTCGTAATCTCGTTTGGTAAGGGAATTAAGGAGATTAAAGGGTTTAGATTATGGAGATTAAGAGAATTAGATTATAGGAATTTTGTAATCCTATAAAACTTCGATTGTAAGAATTATTGAGGCTAAAATATCATAAATTAACACGTAATTTTACCCACAATCATATTCATTTACCAAACACACATTTCACTTATTTGCATACTCATCCTCTTAACCAATTTCATCTCATTAAGAACAAACTACTTTTGTAAAAAATAATCTTCTACTGATTTTTTTTTTTACCAAAATAAACATCAGGCACCGAAAGGTGCACCTTGGGCACCTTGAGACTTGAGAGCCTAGGTGCGCCTGTGAGTTTCCAGGTGCATGACCCCTAGCGCCTGACAGGGAGAGACTTTTAGAACACTGGTAGGAAGTCCAAGCAGCATGGCTAGCCTGATGAAAGATCGGTGACAGTGTGATGGGCCCAGATATAGGATTGAGTTTCAGGTATAGACTCATCCTTGACAAACCTCCTTCTAGGTTTAGTATGTAATCTCTCATGGTTTAACACAGTGTTCTAAAAGGCGTGCCTAGGGAAGTGCCAGGGGTCCAGCGCCTGAGGAGTCTCAGACTCAGCCCCTTTGATCAGGCGACAGTCAGGCTCTTCAGGCGCACTGGCACATCTAGGCGCGCCTAGCTGGGCCTAATGCTGTTTTATAAAGAAAATATATCAGCACAACATTTTTTTTTACCAAAAGTTGATTATTCTTATTGACAAAAATTAATTATATTATTTTAAGGAAATAAACTATATTAAGAAATAACTTAAATATTAAAAAACTGCCAAATAGGTAGTTTACGCATCAGTTTTGCCCCTTCTGACTTCGCTAAACTTCATCAGTGCATATAAAGTTCTGCACTTTTTCCAACAAGAATCCCTCCCATTCACTCCTACTCTCATAGAGAAGAAACTTTAGGTAACTACTAACTAAAGCTTCAGTCTTTTATAAATTACTGGCCGACCGGGAAATCCCCAGAAGATGGACTTGTTTATGAAGATGAAGAAGGTCTTACATGGGGACAAGTTGCTGAAGCTGCTGGAGTTAATGAAGAAAGATTCAATTTTAGATCTAGATCAACTAGAAATAGTGAAGGACAAGGTAGTTCCCAATCACAACCTTTAAGCCAAGGACTAGAGTACGAAGATGAGGAAGACGATGAAGGCTACGAATCTGCCGAAGGAGATGACATTAATGCTCATAAAAATCTAATCGAACAAGATGAAAAAGACTACAATGAATATTGACTAATTAACTCACTAACCGAAGACTATAGTTTCTAGTTCTTGCTTGTTTGCTGTTTTTGAATTACCAAGTTATTAATAAAATTTAGACATTTTAAAAAAAAAAAAATCCAATCAGGCGCGCCTAGGCACATGCACCTGATGCCTAGGCTCCAAGGGAACCCAGCGCCTAGGTGCGCCTAAAGCCTTTTAGAGCACTGGTTTAACATACAACCTCCTTAATAATTTTCTGACTACTTTCTATTGAATAAGGAAAGACTTTTATAGGCTTCTGATAACAAGCCCTACAATATATCCTAAAAATAAAGAGTGGAATATAATGTAGTGATTAATATTAAACTATAACCTAAATAGCATAGATATAAACAAAATCATAAGTGTGCATCTCTCCTCTGCAATCTCAGCATGAACTAACAACAGTATCAGACAGATTCCTAAGCATTACAAATAGATATGACAGTTCAAGGAGATAATGGGTATAAGTACTTTCTGAATATATCTAACAACAGTATCAGACAGATTCCTAGGCATTACACAGCCATGTTGGAATAACTACATTTAGAATCAGAAACACACGAAACTACTGCTAGTATAGTGATTTTTCCACCTACCCATAAGAACTCAAATCCAAAACTTGTAACTAGCAAAGCAATTAGCAAGAGACAGTTAAGTCAAAGCTAAAATCAGTACCTATCATCACCTATGTGACCATGCAGTGATTTAAATTATTATAGACAATTTATCAAGATATTTGTTTGGGATAACTATGTTCAGAATCAGAAAGTACTTATCTCAAAGGTAATCAAGGTATAGAGTTTCTTATTTCAAAATTATACATTCCAAGAATAACTTCCTATCAGATATTTGTATGGGATAGATATATTCAGAAAGTACTTATATCCATTTCAAGGATTGCTTTCTACTAGGTATAAACTTTTATACGTCAGGATTATACATATCTAGGATAGCGGAGGCTTCAAAAACAAATACTCGGCTTAAGAAACTGAAAACCCAAAGGCATAAGAAACTTAAAAACCAAGGAAGAGTAAGTTACTTGCTAGGCTTCAAAATAATGTAAAGCATGAATTTAAAATGAAAATTGTCAAACATAAGAAACTTCAAACCCAAAGGCAAAGACACGAGAACTGAAATAAGTAATTATAGTCCTTGCACTACAAGTAGCATAGGAAATTACTTACTATTAGAGGATTCAACATCCAAAATTAGGTCAAGCGCATATTCATAATATGGAACTTGACTGCTTAAGCTGCACAGGTTGAAATCATCTTGAATGTAATCTTCATCAACTTCACAGAAGAATTCGTTCCCTCGTAAATTGCAAAACCAAGAGATCCACGACGTATCTTCACCTTCAGAACCAAATACATCTGAGTCTGCACTGTCTGTGTCGGACGCTGCATTGAACACACTCTTTAACAACAAGTGTAAACCCACTCACAATCACAATTCACAGGCAATTTTAATCACTTTATTAAAAAAAAAAACAGAGCATCGACATATGTCAGATTGTAATTTTGACTTCGGGGAGATTCCAAAGGTATATACTTCCATGAGGATCAAAACTGAAAATCTCTAATCAGCATATAAATACACACACGTTCACACTAACCATCGGAGCATTCCTTATTCTTCGTCGAAGCATAAGCCGTCGGACGCGGGTCACGATTATCGGACGGCGGCCTTCCTGCGGAAGTCGGAGGAGCCGTCAATCTGATCCCCTTATCCTTGGAAGCGAAACCCCTAGACGTCGATGGCGAAATCCGGTCATGGTTTTTAAAGGGAGCATCGTTGATCCGCTTGCGATCAATAACTCCGACTTCCGACCTAGAAGAACCTCCTGCCTTATCTTTGTACATGATTTTGATTTAGCCTGTATAAAGCCCTAATTAGGATGAAGTCACTGGCCTGAAATCAAATGGAGAGATCGATACTTCAAATTTGAAGGGAGGGTGACGAAAAGCGAATGATATCGAAGGAATCTGTGAGCAGCGTCGAAATCGAAGTGAAAGCAAGGTAGTGATTTTGAAGATTGAAGAGAGTGGATTTATAATTTTAGGGTTCTTACACCCCCATACTATGCAAAGGTGAGAAAAGCTGGGCTGTCGCCTGTCTGCCTCGCACTCTGCCCTTTTCCCTCGCTTCTCGATCCCTCATCGGCCTTTATTCCATTTTTGTTTTCGTTTACACAATCATTACGATTTACGAATGGCAAATGCAATATATTCTTTTTGTAGGATGAAATAAATAAGATTTTTATATTATAAAATCATGCCTACTTATAAGAATTCAGCCCCACTCTACACAGCCATTAAAATGGCCTTCGGCTCTCAACGGAAGCATAGAACTTTGGATCAAATGAACTTATACATGATGTTGATTGTTATAAAAATCAAACTAAACTGAAATAGGCAAACTCTTAGCTCTGTTTCGTCGTAATTTCGGAAACGAAATGAAAAATAATTTAGTTCATATGTTTATCTTGTTCATTAAATTTTTTGAAATCATTCATTGTTGTTTGATACAAAATGCATTTATTTTTCTCTTTTTATTTTCTGATAGGATATCAAAATATTATCAAGTGCTTCCTCTACGAAGCTTGAAAGAAGTCATTAAATCACAATATGTGGACACAAAGGGGATTTTGGGATCTCCAAACTTGTGCACTATTGAGTTTTCTTCTTTTGTCTACTCGTATGGCAATTCTTTGATTTTACACTTCATGTTCACCCTATGTATTTTTTCATTGTGTTTTTTTACTTGTTTTTTAGACGGTTAGTGGATTGGATCTCGAGATCCCGAGTGTGTATCATTTAAGCCGAAGTTCGTAAACAACTTATGTGTTTGTTGTGTTCTCTCTTGGATTTGTTAGATCTAGAACGAACTTGTATTCTTTAGCTTTGTTCTTTATATGAGTTTTATAAATTGGTGTCAAAGTTTATCTTTTCGATTTTGTAAAGAAAACTTCGTTTCTCTTTTTTTCAATCGAATAACTCATTTGATTCTTTTTTAAGAAAAAAAAACTCTAAAACTCTTTCATATCTGCTTCCGGTGCTACTATCTAAGTTTTCTTTATTTTTATTGTAAAAATCTCACTTTAAACCACAAATCCATATTAAACTTATGTTGATTTTCGTAGTCAATATAGGCTCGTATATGCTTTTGAAACTACGAGAGCTAGGGTTCCTAGCTATGGCTATAGATCTACTCTTCCTCTCCTTTTATCTCCTAATCTATCGTTGCTCTCTCAGATTATCTTGATACCTTTACTTCCTCTCGTTAATATTTGTAACAAAGTGAAGTTCTTCGTATAACTCTTTTAGTTTTGGTAATTTTAGTTTCTCAATAGCCAGATCCACACCAAATCTAGCTTACAAATCACAAAGAACCGATTTCTGACAATTTAGTCTAAAACGTATACTTCTCGTTGATCTTTACACTTCATTGAAGGTCTAATCCCCTTGGAAATACTATCTTTTTCTTCTTCAATTTATAAAACTTTTGTTTCTAGAGAAAGATTACTCTTTTGAACATATTTGTTGTAATTTTTGAAACAAAGAACTAGTCATTTATGAGAAAATCTATTTGAGAACTTTTGGTGATTGTGACAATAAGTATACTTATCTTGACACTTAATTTTTTTTTCTTAATGAATCCACAATATGTACGTACTTCTTGTTTACTTCTTTGTCTCACAATGAGTGATACCACCAAATTTAAGTCATGTAATACCTACTCTAACGTTGTCATGAGACAAGTCAAGATGAAAGCAATTCTAATCAAAGATAAATACTAGAAGGTTGTAACTTACACATACCCATCTATAACTAAGGAAAAGGGAAAGATTGAGTCTGATCAAACTGTTCACTCTAAAATAATGCTTTGTCTCACTGATGGTAGGACGCCAAGTTGGTAATCACTAAAACCCTTTGGGGTGCACTAACATTTTTATACATTGTTAAATCCTGCCTAACAAAATAGGTATCCTTTGTCGTCTTTTTCATTTCAAAGTGGACACAAGCATGACTTTGAATGATAATCTTGATATTTTTCTTCGCATGACTCTTAACTACGCATAGTGTAAGGATAAAATTGATTACATACCAAGTTCTTATCATTATAAATTCCTTGTCTTTTGAGTTTAATACATCCAAATATATTATTCAATATGCTCATGAGTTTGACTAAGAAAAAAAATGATTGATGTTATCATATAGAAAATTGAGGAAATGAAAGTCTTTAAGGTTAAATCTATCCTAAAGATCATAAGAATAAAATCATGTATGAAAAGGTTAAGGATAAATCTAAGAAGAATATTGATAAGAACAACAGCAAGCATGTTAATCATAACTCTAATCAAATTGGTAAATCGAATAATATTCTAATGATAATCATAATGCTGATCATAACTCTAATCAAATTGGTAAATCGAACAATGGTTCTAATGATAATCATAATGCTGATAAAATTGTTACATGCTATTGTTAAAGTAAAAAAGGGACATATTTCTCAAGAATGTAGGGGGAAAAAACGTCATGAATTTGAAAACTTTCTAATACTACATCTAGTACATCTACATTATGTGAATCATTCCTGCTATGATAATGAGATATTGATGTATTCTATAACGCTTAAATGTTCTATTGATTTTGACTTAAATGCTTGGATATTTGACTTTGGTTGCACTATACAACTATACTTCATGAACTCTATTTTGATTATTTACATATGCATGACGAGGGTGATGTTAGACTTGATCACCATAATGCTTTAACTGTTAAAGGAATTGACTATATTCCTTTCAAAATGCATGATGATAAGATCAGAATTACTCAAAATGTTAGACAACTATTTGAAATTAGGAGAAATTTACTTTCTAAAAATTCTTTTGATCATCTTAATTGTGATATACATACCCATGTTGGGGGTTAGGAACATATCTAGAAATGATAGAGTCGTAGTGAAGGCATTAAAAAAAATGGATTTTGTCATGTAGTGGGATCTCCTAAGTTAAACATAATAGATAACTCTATTGTGTCAACTCCTCAACATGCAAACGTTTGACACTCTAGATTAGTACACATAGGTAACAATGGTCTGCACTACGTGCATAAACAAGGTAGAATACCTAGAAACTAGTGACCTTAAGGCGTGTAATATTGGTATATTAGGTAAAGCCATTGGAGTCAGTTTTAATAAATCCCAATTTAAGGCTTTTATACCATTAGAGTATGTCCAAATGATTTACGGGGGCCTACACAAGTAGACACCATAAAAGGAAGAAAATACCTCGTTTCTCTTATAGATTATTTTAGTAGGAAAATCTACATTTATCTTCTTAGACACAAAAGTGATGTTTTTGAATCCCTTAATCATTGAAAGCTGTTCAACTTATAGTAAAGGATAAAAAAAAAAAAAAAAACTCAAGTGTCTTAGGACTAATAATAGATTAGGATTTTGTAACCATGAGTTTAATGTCTTTTATTTAAAAACCCTAGTTTGATTCCATTTTTGAAACCCTAATTTGATTCCATTTTCTCCATCATTTCTATCTACTTCTTCGTCTCCTTCCTTCATTCTTAAAGAGTTCTCTAATATCCAAATTGAGATCGGACGCTTCCTCGACGAAGCTTGGAAGAATCATTGAACCGCAATTTATGGCCCCAAAAGAGATATTGAGATCTCCAGACTCGTGTGATACTAAACTTTCTTCTTCTTATTTCTACCCTAACTATTATTCTTGAATTTTACACTTTTTGTTCTCTCTTTGTATTTTTATTTGTATTTTTACTTGTTTTTTTTAGACGATTAGTGAGAGATCAACGGAAATGTATGATTTAATCCGAACCTCGTAAACAACTTTCGTGTTCGTTGTGTTCACTCTTGGGTTCATTGGATCTAGAACGAATATATATGAATTTCTTTAGATCTCTTCTTTGAGTTTTATAAAACTAATCAAAAGAAAGAAACTATCATATTTGTTCAGTGCAAATACTGCAACCTTAACTTTATTTGTTGTTGTTTTTCGTATTATATAATTATTTAGACTGTAAAACTTATTATGGATAATTTTACTTTTTTTATCATGAAAGTAAAAATATACTACGGAGTGTGTATAACATAAATTTTCGTTCTAAACGGAAATAAAATTCATGCAATTTGCATTGATATTTCATTTAACATTTAAGCAATTTATATTTTGGCTAATTTGGAAACTAGGCCTTTTTGAGTTTATAGTTTAGTAACTAGGCTTTTCTATTTTTTCTTTAAGTAAATGTACCCTATTTTCTTTTTTAACCGTTCATCTCGTCTAACTCTAACTCTTATGTCCTGCGCTGCTAACCTCTCTTTTTCTAACCAGAACTGCTTCTTTTTCTACAGATCTTCCACGATGAAGCTTCTTCGCGTACTTCAGCCTTCGATGGGACTAGTAGATCCGTAGTCTCGGAAGATGATAAGTTGACGGGATACTCATTTGCTCGAATATTCTTGTCCGAAGCTGCCAGCGAGCACGACCATGGCCGGCGTAGCCCTTCCTCTTCCGGCGCAGCTGGTCAGGGGACACGTACGCCCTCAATTGACCAACTCATATGGACACACGTTACCATAAACACACACTCTCTTTTGCTTCAATTTCATCTCAATTTGAGATTCAAATGCATAATTTCAGGTATCGCACTATGTACGTCTCCGATTCCTCTCCTTTCATTTTTATTTCAATTTCATCTCAATCTGATATCCAAATGAAAATTTTCATATATAAGGTGATAAGGTCTAACTTTATCTTCTGATTTACACAGGAGAAGGTTCCTCAGTAAAATCAACCAGGCTACCCATTCATAGCATTCAGATTCAAAATCCAGGCCCTTCCTTGGAGCATTGGTAGGTTGCTTCGATCGAGTTGCCGTTTGTAGTGGTGAATCTCTATACATTATCAACTTGAATCGCTGGTGGTATCTATGGTGTTTGGGACGGGTAGTCGTCTAGTGGATGAATGTGGTTATGAGGCTATAGATGTATGTCTGCATAGAAAACTTGCTGGGAGGGCCATGAGCGTAGCAACAGTATGGTACATAGGCTATAGAGCAACAACTCTTTTGTGTCTGGTATGAAATTTTTGGCATACTAGAAATTTCTAGTATGTAATTTTATGTTATCATAACTTCTGGTATCTAGCTTCTGCCTTCTGGCATCTAGTTTCTGGTATCTAATTTTTGGTATCATAAAAACTGGTATGGTATGATGAAAAATTGTGGTAGTATGAAATTATGGTATGATGAAAAATTATGGTATTATGAAATATTCTGGTATTATGAAAAATTCTTGTATTATGAAAAATTCTGGTATGATAAAATTCTGGTATTATAAAATTCCGGTATGATAAAATTCCGGTATGTAAAATTCTAGTATGTAAAATTCTGGTATATAAAATTCTGGTATGTAAAATTCTGGTATGAAAAATTATGGTATGAAAAATTTCTGGTGTGAAAAATTTCATACCATAAATTTATTCCAAGAAATAAAAAAAATAAAAAAGAAAATAAAATAAAATAAAAAAAACAAAAACAAAAAAAATAAAATAAAATAAATTCAGTAATAGTAATTACAACTTAACACTAACTAATGTCTATTATTTTTTTTATTAAAATAAAGGGGTTAATTATTTTTACCTACCATTAAATGAAAGTGGTAAAAAAATTTGGGTACATTTACTAAATCATATTCTCAAAAAGGTCTAGTATGTCAAATTCTCCCTTTATATTTTACTAACAATTATGCTTTTATTAACTTTTAGCTTATTATTTATTTGTGAACACGATGCTCGTTAAGAGGAAAAAACCACTTTAAAATGTCCTCGATTTTTTTGGTTTCAATTTGAAGTTTTATGGATGGACTAAATCATTTTTAATAAATGAAAAATAGGGATTTTACGGATGATACCTTTTTGGTTTGGGTATTCTGAATTTTGCCAAAAATTTTGTTTGTCCGAATGATGCCCTTATTTTTTGTGGTTTCGAAATATGCCCAAAACCGTCCAAGTAAATAAATGTTGTTAATATTCGTTAATGGTCAAATAAATAAGGGAAAATCTGGATATGGATTGTGCCTATGTACTTTTGACTTTTTTTTTGATATTCACAAAGATTTGTTAGTTTGGGATAGTGCCCTTGAGTTTTTGGACTTTTCCTTATTACACCATTATGTCATTTAAGAATTAACATTTTGAGGGGGGGGATTATTTTTTTGATAGTTATTGTTAATAGTTATTTTAAAGGTATAGATAATTTATATAATGAATAACTTATCTTTCTTATTTCCTTAAAATGTGAACAAATTTTAATATATAAATTGTAGAAGAGTATAATTTAAAAAAGTCCAAAAGTCAAGAGCTTTATCCGGAAACTGAAAAATCTTTAGGCATAATCCATAAAACGATGAAAGCAATCAGATTTGTTTCTTCTTTTCTTCTCCATCGTTAACAACACTCCAAATTTATAGTAGATGCCCTTCATCACATTAAAACTAGACGTGATCTGAATTGACACATCGCTAATAAAGAATTAGTTGCGAACTTTCCTCATAACAACGTGTTGTCATCTTATGCCTAATATACCTATTGAAGCTTTGAAATTGAGACAAAGTAGATTTATGATTTCGTTGATATTTGAAGCAATTTAACTTGGAAAAGCCCTTATTTAGGTCAAAAGTTAATTGAGATATTCACTAAGGGGTGTATTCAATAAAGATTTTTCAAGAACTTTTTAGAATTTAAAAGTCTATGGGTATTCAATATAGATTTTTAAAAGTTCATATAAATCTTTTGGTATTCAATTAAGATTTTAAATTTTCCATAAAATTGGTATGGTATTCAAAAGTTTCTTGATTTTAAAAGAATCTATTATTTCATTGATTTTCTAGGACTTTCTTACTACTTTTATAAATACCTAAATCCTAAAGAAGTCTTCTTCCAACACATAAAATTTTCACGGCAAACTACAACACTAAAGAACCCTAACTGTCAAATCAACGTCTTCGAGCGTTGATGAGTGCTTGGGCTCGGTGCATCGTTGGAGGTTAGTTTTTTCTCGTGTTTTCCGACATGTTGATTGTTTTCTTACTTGTGTGTGTCATGTTGATTGTTTTCCATCATGTGGCATGCCTAGAATTGCTAGTTCTTTAAAATTGCTTTTTATAAATTTACCTTCCAACCCAAAGTTCCCACCATTTTCTCCCTTCAACCTTCGATCTCATCAATCTCGAATATAATCCAAGGTTGTCAAAATATAAAAGAAAGAGATTTTAAATAAACTCAAAATTGATACGCTCAGAAATTGAACGAGCAGAAGTCGAGCCAACAACAACATCTCTCTGTTTTGAGAAACCCGTTTAGCAGTGGCCGTCTTTCCCGTTTCTTCGAGATTTTGGTCATGTATTAATCCGACAAAATATGTATTAACTCTATATAGACTTAAAATATCCTACAAAATCAGCAAATTTTATAGATTATTAAAATCATTCAAAATTTAGATTGAATACACCCCTTAAATATGTAGTGCGCATACATCAAAGGTAGTTTATTCCTTCCATAAAGATTTGTCCCACAAACCCACACCAACCATGGACAAAAATACACAGTACAATGCATTCGATTATAGACGATAGATTTTCGTTTTACCACCGGTTTTTATGTCAAAATTTACCCTAAGTTTGGGCGTCCCTATTCCAAACCAAAATTTGTACGAATTTTGTAAAATAATATCGAAATTAAAACCAATCAATCGAAATTGAGCAAACTTGAATTTACTAGATCTCGATATGCAAATCAAAACATACTTTTAAATGTTATATTACACATAAAAATATATTTTTAAATAAAAAATATTTTTTTTTATAATTTTCCACGTAAATTAATTTCTCCCAAATATTCATCAAGCTTAAGAAAGAAAGTTAGGCGTTCATCTTCATCTACTAATAAGCTTCGTCTTTCGTTCCGAGATAAGGGGTATGTTCTTACAGGGACCCCAAGAAAACCCACAAGTTATAGTGACACGAATCCACCAATTAATTAACCCTTAGAAAGAAAAAAAAAAGTTTGTGTTCAGTGTTGCCATGAATTTTGACAGTTAACATGTGGAGACCAAGCAAAATCGAGAAGTTGAGTAGCATTATTCTCCAATCTCTTGAATCTCTTCCAATCATTCAACACAGAAGCCAAATCTTTGACCTTGGCATCAATGTAACGACAACAGTTAGCGTGAACCGTTACAACCTCACGTGGCTCCGGACTCTCCTGGCAGAAGCCGCTGAAGTGACGAGTGTTCAGGAATGTAAGGGTGAGATTCAACTCCGTCATCACACCGTTACCGATCAGCTTCTGCAGCACGTTCTGTTCTTTCTCGTCTGAGCTGTTGCGCATCGAGTACCACCTCTCGAACAGCGTAACGGTCTTCTTATTCGATCTGACATGGTAGAATCCGGTGTTGATCGGATTCATGTTGGATTCTGAATCTCCATTGAAGAAATCTGTGCTGAATTCCATGTCCTTCGTTTCGTCGATCTTCAGTCTCGTGAAGGGATTTCTCAACCACATTACATCTATATCCTGCAAATATATCAACAGATTACCGATGTTTTTAATATAATATATATATATAGCATGCATGGAATTCATAAATGTACGGCGCATTCGGAAGCCGTAACCGTCACGGTCATAGTTCCAAAACCGTAAATTATTATTATTTTTTTGGGTTAATCATCACGGATCCGGAACCCGTGACCGTCACGGGTTGCAGATCCCGAAAACCTTAAACGTGTCACGGATTTAAAAATCGTAACTGTAACTGATACGAGTTCTGGATATGTTGTTCGTTTACGACTTCCGTGTACATACTATATATATATTATAACACTTTCATAATGATAAATTTGTAAATTTTTGGAAGGAAAACATACCGTGAAAATGAAATTGTAACCCTTGTTAAGAACGGTAAGGAGAAAGAAGGTTCTTCTCCACATCATGTTGATAAAAGCTTTGGACTCGAAGACTTTCTCGCCGGCGGAATCGCCATCGTCCGTTTGATGATCAGTTAACAAGTAACAATGGAGCCCTCTGAAGAGGCACCGCCCGTATGCCGTCGGATCAGTGGCCACGATTACCAGGTGGTTGATCAACGGTCGAGTTTCTTCCCCAAGCCAAAAGCTCTCTATAAACATATCGAGCATGTTGATCGCCGGACCTTGTTCATCGTGGCTGTCCACGTAGGCTTCGTTGACAACGGCTAGTATAACCGTCTTGTTGTTACCCTCCGACGCTTTCTCCAACACCGCCGATAGATCGTCACTTACCCCCTTCTGAGAATTAGGGCATGAGAAGATTAGCTCTTTTGGGGCGTCGAAAGAGAGGAAGATACCAAGGAGGAGGAGAGTAGAAACGACGGCGAGATTTCCGATTGAACAGAAGGAGTTGACCATTGTCGTCTACCTGCAGCTAGCCGAGAATGATGGATCGTTATAATCACTTTGGATTTGGTTTATTCATATATAGTAATAATAAAATTAGACTGGTAATTTTTATTAGCAAGTCAAGGTGGATATGTAGTAATCGCTGTCATGATCAAGAACGTGAATTGGTTCCTGCCACAACTCACACAAGTAGCCCATTGCGATCATGGATGCGAGTATCAAATTAATAAAGACGAAGAAAGTTTAATAATTAAGATGGTCATTAGGGTCCCCAACGAATAAACAATAATGAAAAACAAGTTTGCGATGAAGTCTATTATTAAATTTTGTTTACGTAAAAATGTTTTAATCAACTGCTTCCTAATTGGTTCGTACGGATCTTCGATACGACACTACGAATGCCGTCGGGTTTTTATTTTAGCATAATATAGAGGTGAGGCTCCACCTTATCTTAAAATGGAATCTCATTGTTTAAACCTCTCGTTCTATATATTGTTTTAGGGAATTTTTAAGTAAAAAAAAATTGAAGGGAAAACCAAGCATATTATTAGATTAGATGAAGTTGAGCTAAATCGAAGATGCCTTGGGGAAAGTCATGGTTGTACAAACAAGTAGACGATGGCCACAACCGGAGCATGTAAGTAGAGGATCCATTGCATGAAAACAATTTGTAATTCAGCGTGTTGGACATGCATAGAACTAAGCTGTTGGAGACCAAATCGTAAGGCAATCATCTCCGAAATATCCACCGTAAATTTGCCCCGGACACAACAAGCAACCGCCGCTACAATGAACCCATATGAGTCTTGGACGACCATGCCCAAATTCCAATCGAATCCGGATACATTGTAAAATACCCAGGGGCGGCGAATCCAGTTTTGTCCACATAAGGGGGGAGGCTATGCTTGAGAGTATGCCCTTGTCGAGGAGAGTCTCACTAAACAAAACCTACTATTGTTGGTTGTGAGTGGGAAACATTTTTTTTTTTTTGAAATGTTAATTTGTATTAAGAAGAAGGTATAGGTTACAAGATTACATGCAAAGATCAAGAACAGTGATCAGTACAGGATCAAGTACGCTTGGAGTGTGGGCGAGGGGCCAAAGGCCATGAGGGACAGGGTCAGGGGAGAGGTATGTTCAGGTAGAAGGCCATGTTTCGAGATAGGGGCGACCTGTCCTTCCAATTGTGGGTGAAGTGTGACTTCACACTACGGATGATCATCCCAGCACAGTCAATAGGTGTGGTGAAAGCATGATTGTAGATCAGGTTATTCCTGGCGGCCCAGATGTGATAGAGGTAAGCGACAATCACTGCGATCCTGACGCAATCCATAGGAAGAAGCTTCTTCCTGGACCAAGAGGCCATCCAGGGCCAGATGCTACCAAGGTAGGGCGTAGGGGAGGGAGTCATCGTCCAGCGCGACACAATATCCATTACCATAGAGCTATAACCGCAGTGGTTCCAAAGGTAATCTCCGTCTTCAGGAGCATTATTGCAAAGCCTACAAGAGTCGTCACTGATCATGTTCCAAGCCTGGATCTTGGTAAGAGTAGGGAGGCGGTTGAGGGCTACAAGCCAAGCGATGAATGAAGTTTTGGGGATATTTGAGGGGAGCCAAATGGCTTTGAATGGGGAAGGGTGAGTCGCAGGGAGGGGAGGCCTGAATAAGTCATAAACTTTATTCCTCGAGAAGGAACCATTAGGGCTGACGATGAAGACATCCCTCGAGGAGCCAAGAGGAGGAGTCGGAAGCTCATCCTTGAGTGAGAGAAGGCCCTTCCAGAAGGGGGTATGTGAACTCCTAGCAGTGTAGTTCCAGATGCACTCGCCACGCTTATACAGATGGTGGTTAACCCACGACTTCCAAATGCTAGAGCTACCCCGATCAAGGTCATACAGGAGATTAGAAAGGGCGACTTTGTTCCTAGTCTCGAGGTCAGGAAAGCCAAGCCCGCCTAATGCTTTCGGATTACATATAGACTCCCAAGCCACCAGAGCACGCCTGCTGTTAGCCACTCCCGACCAGAAATAGGATCTCATCAGGCCGTTGATAGTATTGATCACCTTGACAGGGAGAACAAACATGGAGCACCAGTATTGACTAGTCGCAAAGA
The DNA here is from genome assembly GCA_033239125.1 of Fagopyrum homotropicum. Taxonomy (NCBI): domain Eukaryota; kingdom Viridiplantae; phylum Streptophyta; class Magnoliopsida; order Caryophyllales; family Polygonaceae; genus Fagopyrum; species Fagopyrum homotropicum. The sequence goes on along the minus strand of BSWB01000006.1, from coordinate 39,731,757 downwards.
GAATAGTTTTGATGAGTTGAGCACGCCCAGCATAGGAGAGGGACTTTGCGTTCCAGGAATAAATACGCCGGATAATCTTATGGATCAAGGGGAGAAAGTCATGAATCCTCAGGCGTTTGCTACCCAAAGGTACCCCCAAGTACATGAAAGGGAGGGTACCAACTCTCATGCCAGTGATGCGAACAACGTCATCAATCTCAGATTGATTCATGCCACCAGTGTAGATATGTGATTTAGCAGGGTTAATGACGAGTCCAGAGAAGGGAAACATTCTTACTAAAACATATCTCATACTTTGACATATTTATTTTCTGACCGGAAACTTGTTCATAAAAACTGAAAATATTAGTTAAAACCAAGCATTCGTAAGATTAGATTCAGCAAAAACCACACAATCATTAGCAAACATGAGGTGGGATGAACGGGAACCATTTTGACTTACTAATACACCTCGGATATGTCGTTGGGACAACACCCGAATAAGCCTAGAAGATAAAGTTTAAGGCCAATAGCTAAGTCTTTGGAAGTAATCTCGTATAGCACTTAACATAAAGTTATCGGCCGAAAATCCTGTGTGTATTTCACTTCCTTAACCTTTGAAATTAACATGACAATAGTTTGGTTGAGAGGGGTGATATCAACATCTCTGACCCACCATTGATGAATAAACTGCACAATATCACACTGAATAACACCTCAAAATTTCTAGAGCAAGAGAGCATGTATCCCATCAGAAATCGGGGCTTTTTAGTCGGATACATCTGGGTCTCCTCTACATTAGGTAGGGTATCAAGAGATGTGTTCTTTTCTTGGGAATTATACAGTCCTTTAAAGATAACATTTTTGTCTCCTTAAACCAAACCAATTATATACTTAAATTATTATTTGGACTTGTATTCGTTATCATACGCATCTTTCAAATCATTTTTAACAAATACTCGTACAAGACACGGGATATAAACTTCTTTTCCGATTTTTAAGCGGGTTTGTCCTATTCTTAACCGGGTTAAGCCTTACGGTTGACTATCTTAATATCATATAGGTTTTACAAAGATGGGGGATTTATGTCAATCTTGTTAAGGATGAGAAAAATGAAAACAGAGAATATAAGGTTGATAGTTGAACTCTTCTTTTTAAACAACATTTTTCCTTTGAGACATTAATTGGTATATCTATTTTCCTACCGGTATTTGGACTATATTTTATGCAAATATATCTGACTTTTCTATCTTATCTTATCTTATATATATTATAGGAGTAGCATCTAAATCCACGTGTCTCACCAGGAGAATTACAATGTCACATGTCATTTTAGCAATTAATAACAACTCGAAATCTTTTAATTAAGTTTCTTAAAAATTTTAAATCTTAAATCTTATCATAAATCTTAAAATTTTAAATTCAATAATTTCAATAAGGTTGTTAAAATCCAAACAAAATTATTAAAAATTTGACTCATATTCCTCAACCCACAAATTTTTTAAATCTTTCATCATGTATTTAAAATTTTTTGTTAAATTTATAGTGTATAAATTATATTAAATTCTAATAAAATAATTGTATATTTATACATCTATAATAGATATTAAGTCATATCCCGTGCAGGGCACGGGTAATACAATAGTATTCATTAAAGCAGAAGCCTCTATTGTCACGTGTCAACGCCATGTTTCCCGAAGCCTAAAAAATTATTTTAAAAAATGATTTCTAAATGTTAATATAAATTGAAATTGATTTCTAAATTTTTTTTAAAATATTTGATAAAAAAAGTTTCTAAACTTTTACGATTTTTTTTACCAACAAGCATATCTTAAAAAAAATAATTTAAAAATATAATTAATTAGAAGAGATAAATATTTAAAAGAGAATTAAAAATCATAGTAATGATTATAATTTTATTTTTCGGATTTTAAATTTACAAAAATATACATATAAATTTCTGAGTATTAAATATTATTAAAACTGAACCCGCACAAAGTGCGGGTAATACACTAGTTATGCTCTTATGTACCGCAATATCAAGACCCTTCTCCAAATAGTCATTCGACGTTTGATTGTGTCCAAGGTCAAGCTACCTTAGAAAAACGAGAAAAAAAAACACGAGAAATGATTGTCAAAGGAAAAGCCACGTTCGGTCCATGGTAGAACGGAAATAAGAAATGTCACAACAAAACGATATAAGAAATGTCACAACAAATTTCAAATTATGGAAGTGCAACCAAATAGATAGGTTCATATTGGAATACAAATTGCAGTTATAAGGAGAAAGACAAATCCAGAACAAGTACCTTTGAAGAAAGGTAAATCAAAGAATAAATACCTCTAAAGAAGTGTATTACCAATGTGAAGAGTCTTTACACACGACACCATATTTGTAACATTTGCGTTAAGGTACATTTTGACCATTTTTCTAGAATAAACATACTTCAAGTACATTGATTATTCAAACTCCTCTTTTTTTGAGCCCTCAAACGTTAAATTTGACAAAGATTTCAACCCTTAAGATAAATTTAAAGATTGATTTAGAAAATTTGAGAGCTTAAGAGATATATGAGCAAACAAGAAGAATTAGAAATGAAAATTTCAAATCTTATTTTAGATAAATTTAAAGATTGATTTAGAAAATTTGAGAGCTTAAGAGATATATGAGCAAACAAGAAGAATTAGAAATGAAATTTTCAAATCTTATTTTGTAATTACGTTAAGCAACGCGGCTTTTATGTCATTTCTAACCTATCAACCAAACAGCAGTGCTTTAAATCACTTGCCAAATCCCTTTTACATGACAGTCAAAGTAGTATGAGGAGAACTTAAACAAATTATTACAAACAAACACAGAATTCTGTAAATGTGGTGTATTCCATCCACAATACTCAAGCTCCTGTCAGTTCTGCATGAAGAAAGACGCCGAATACTCCGTGTCTAATTGGCTTAGCTCATGAAAAGAGAGACCGCGTTTTGTTGCGCTCTAGCCGAGCTAATCTCTGAACATCGTGGTGAAAGGTACAAGAAGAAAGTTAGAAATGAAGTGCATGATGGAAAATTTCTTAGTGGTTTCTTTATCAGACTTGTTAAGGTATGCAAGAGGATCAAACCCATCTAAATGAATGGATTACGAGATTCCTAGATTCACAACATGGCGTGCATTCATGTCATGTGAAACCAGATAGTTAGAAGGGCAATGCCAGAAGAGCTCAGAATATACAATACCATGAATGTGAAAACAGATTTTAGAAGATGACTTAACCTGATCATCAACAAATAAATACTCCTTATAAACATCAAAGTTATATTTTAATTACCTCTTTCTTCTTGCACTCCTTATAAACATCAAAGTGTTCTTGGCACTTGCTTTTATCTGATCTGTGTTGCTCTAGGCCTGTAAAGGTTGCTTGAATGTCAAAGGTGGGCAAAATTTACAAACACATTACAAGTACAGATGCCGACCATCGTCAATTCATGTGCCTTGTTATGTTGTTTTCTTTATTAATAAGAAGGATAAAAAACCTATGATTTTTTTCATTCTATATGCATGATCATATGCAAATAATGTCAATTGAGTCAATTCAGTAAAACCAACAGTAATTTTTCGAAACTTAAGAACTTGATTATATGCCAAATTGAAGATGACAATCGAGCACTCAAACAAAACCATCACCATAAGACAAGTATCTCCATAACAGGTTCTAACTAAATGATTTTAGACAATTAAGTAGAACTTCATCAGGGATTCGGGCACTCAACTCTTAAAATTCACAGATCAAGAGCCTTTCATATTAAACTTATATCCAGCATCAACTAAAAAATATCAAGAATATATTAAACACAAACTCCAAACACCTCTAAGTTGTTGCCTGACTTTTGACAGTACCACATCAATATTTTCAATTTGTCGTGATCATAGTTAGTCTGCACTAATATACTTTACATGTATGCTCATTAAGGTCATGAAATAATTCATAAGCATTCCACATGATTCCAATCATCATCCAGTAGAACTCTATAAAACCAGCAAATGCTTTTCCTACATCCACCTGACAAAGTCATCAGAGTGCAAGAAATTAAATGATGAATCTTATGCGTGAAAAGGATTCTATAAGTTCCAGCACAAACTCAACCAACGAATCTAATTAACATTATCCCCTGACCCTGTCATGATACCGGAATGGAAGGTCCCATCTCTATCCAAGCTTAAATCATGTTCCACTACTCCATATATCTGAATAATTTGTGAGCCTAGTTCTCCTGAACAAATATCGACCATCGTCAATTATTGTAAGGCAGTTAAATTGTACATGCTAAGAGTGCGGTACTAGACAGGGAGTCGTAAAGTGATCAACTGAACTTACATACATAGCAAAATTCCAATTCAGCATCGAACACATTCAATCGCAACAATCATCACAGTACAACTGAATCCTTATACAAAAAATCAGCTCTGAGACGACTATAAAAGCTAAAATTTTGTAGTACATGAAACCCCTCAATTTGTATACTTATTCCGGGGAATTTTCTCTTTCAAGATAAACCCTAAAATTCTGAAAGGAGAAGAAAAACTTGGAAGAAACAGAAAGAGGTAAGAAGAAAAGCTGTTACATTTGAGAGAAGCGGAGTATTGAGGATAGCAAGCGGAATCAGAAATCCTGGCTGCACTTGGGTAAGGCTGTTGTGAAGAAGGGGCAGACGCCATGGCTACAAAATCTCGAGTTCTAAGTTGTTTTTTGTTGTTTCGGTCTTGCGTATTCGACTGCGTTAGAAGAGGCTGTTTGCAGGGGTTAAAAACGACCGAAACTAAAATTTTATACGAGCAGTTTATATTCAGTTTTAAAAAAAGTAAACTAGCTCGAATTGAACTTTTTACGAGTCGAATAACTCGACTAAAATAATGCTCATATAATATTATTTTAGCTGAACGAGCCGAATATTGGCATGTTAAGCTCGGCTCATTTATAAACGTGTCGAGCCCGATGCGAGCCTAAATTATATACCAGCTTTAAAATGTCTTCATATTCGACTCGTTTAGAAAACGAATAAACTCAAGTCGAACTTTTAACTGGCCGAATGCGAGGCGAACCCGAGTAGCTTGTCTCATATTACAGTCTAAGTGCTTGGACAAAAATTTGTGAACTTTGACCTTTCGGTAAAAGTTCAAATAGCCAAAACTCATATTTACACTAAAAATCAGTATTTCCTGTTCCTACACCTACGGGATTTCATTTTAAAAAAAAAATCCGCCCCGTCAATAATAAATGGGGCGCCGGGCGGTGTACGAGTCTTAACTTCTTCGTCCTGCTAGACCCGTCGCATCTCGTATATACTATAATTTAAACTTAAAATATAAACATTGAATCCTAAGTCCAAAAATTTAGTTATATAATTTTTTTTTTAATCATGCATGAGTAAATTGACGATTAATCAAATGATCTAAATACATTTGAGATTTGTTACGGTTTGAAATTTTACTTTGGATGTTTAAACAGAAGCTAATTATATTTTAAGAAGATTATGTAATACATTATTATGGATCATTGGCATATTTAATGTATTTCGATTTAAGTATGATATACACATATATTTTTGTGTGTAAACCGTAAAGTTTATGCACTATAAATAACTATAGATCAAGTGAGATTGATCTCATCTTATCCCGTCCCAACCAAGACACGACCCGACGGGATTCATCTAAAAATACAAGACCCATTCCGATACCGTCCATTGTATAATAGCCGGACTGGGACAAAACAACAAAAAAAACGGAAATGTAACGATAATGATAACAACAAAAACGGAAATGTAATGATAATGATAGTCGAGGTGGGACAAAACAACAAGAACGATATACGACAAAACAACAAAACGGAAATGTAACGATAATGATAAAATAACAAGAACGACGATTTATTGAAAACTACAAAATAACAAAACAAAAACTTATCGATAACGACAAAATAACAAGATCGTTAAATTATCTTTTTATCATGTAACGATCACTACAAAGCAAGAACGAAAATTTCTATTATTTCGAGTAAAAAGGGTTTGTGGGCTATTATTGTAACATGAAACATAAACCAGACTATTATGTTTTTATGGATACAAACTAGGTTCCTCTAATTTATTCTAAAAGAATCTCTACCACACTAAGATTCTCATTATTTTAAATTGTAAAATTGTAGGGGCTACTTTTTATCTTTGATACAAAAAAGGTTTTTTTACACCAATATTTTATATTATTTTTGACATTGTGCCTTCAAAATTGATTGCACGGTCTTGCATGCAACCTTACTTGTATAAGTGTGTGACATAGGGCCTTTGAAATTGGATAATCGGTCAATCTTTTTCTTTTTTTTTTTGTTGATTTTTTTAAAGGAACTGAAATAAATTATAATAAGTCAATCTCTGCAACCTCAAGTAGAAAAGTAGGGAAATCAAAAGTCCAAATACAAGAGGAATTAGGAATGATAGATAAACGTGCAACTATATGTGCAACTACATTAGCATTACGACGAACAAAGCAAAAAAACATGGTAGTTGGCGGTCTTGCATGAAAAATATCATCACAAACAATATTTGTGTGTGTATGACCCCCTTTGACTTGAAGCTAAACGCGAGAAGAGTGTACTGGAATCAAACTGGACAATGAGCAAAACAATATTCAAACCTTGAATGCACTCCAAACCAAAGAGGTTCACCGCAAACTTAGCCAACATGACATCAATACCCCTAGTGAGCGACGATTTTGTGGAAACCATGCATACCTCTCTTGAAACATCATGAATGACTACATCATAGAGTGCCAACACGCCCGCAAACTAACATCAGTATTGATTTTGAAAGATCATGTAAGGGACTTAATCCACATAAATGTTGTAGAATTGTAAAGAGGCATGGTATACAATATGGAACCCTCTCCAATATAATCCCGATTGTGCCTTCGTAACGAGTCTCTGATTTGCACTGGATTAGGGCATTATTGCTCAAGAACTCCAGTTGCACCGCCAATAGCTTGAATGGAAGTAAGAGCATCAATAACGGATCCAATAGCTAGGGCATGCAAGGAACTCAATAGCAGGGAAATATCCCACATAACCTATGACACCGAGCAAGTAACAAAAGTATGACAGACTGCGATCACACATGGGTGAGTCAACAACGCGTTTTTGATACAAAATATCCTTGACACATAGATAGGAAAAGCAAAGGAACTAACTGAATTGTAGCACTTTTGGTGGAAGTTTTTATCTTCATAAAACAACCCATTCCGGATCCCTACAAGTAATTGTAAACCCAAGTCGGCCTAGCCAATAAGCTGATTTAAAAGAGAATAATCCGTTCTAGCTTGGCGTCCAAATGTGCATGTCGTCTAGAGTTGATAGCCTTGGGCTAAGTGTGTGATAATCTAGAATCGGAAATAATCCTCATTAGGATTGCCTCGTATAATACGTTGATAAATATACTCCAATCATTAATACAAATACCATAAATAACCCTATACATATATTCTATCAACCCCGTAGTCAAAATTGGAGGTTCACGAATAATGAGACTGGTTCTGAAATCGAGGAACAATTGACAAGACACACCTTATGTGAAAATATTTACATACTGGAAGGAGGAAGGAACATGTAAAACACATACATGTCCCATGGTTACTTTGTCCGGGACAAAGTGTATATCTAACTCGATGTGCTTGGTTCTTTGGTGTTGGATTGAATTGTTGATTAGGTAGACGGCATACACGTTGTCGGTGTAAATTAACAAATGTTGCTCTCAGAAGTGGGCAACACAACTCGAGTAAGAGATTGCAAATCCAAGAACATTCAACAAAAACATTCGCAACCTCATAGTATTTTGCTTCCGCACTAGAGTGGGAAATAACCGTTTGTCTCTTGGAGGACCAAGAGACGAGTGTGTCGTTGAAGAACACACAATAACCAAATATTATATGACGGGAACTCAAGCAACTATGCACCCCAATCATCATTTGTTTAAGCAATATGATCCATCTTTTCAGATGGTATGATGGTTATACCTAGAGAACAAGTGCCCTAAACATATATGGTGGATGACGCAACTAATATCAGGACGAGTAAAGGTCATATACTGAAGGGCGCCCACTAAACTATGATACAATGATGGATCGTCAAACAAGTCACCCGATTCTGCACTTAACTTTTTTGATATATTGACATGAGTGGAGACGGGCTTACAATTACTCATTTTATCTCGTTCTACAATCTCGCGAGCATACTGGCATTGCGACATAAATAATCCTAAAGTAGTATTCTCAACCCCAATTCCTAAGAAGTAAGAGAATGTGCCAAGATCTGACATGTCAAACTCTGTACTCAATTGTGCTATCAAATTCCGACGTAGTGTGTTGGACAAGGCAATCAAGATGATGTCGTCAACATATAAGAGCAAGTATATCGTGTCTAGACCACGACGGTAAACAAATAATGATATTTCAGAAGGACTACCAAAAAAATCAAGGCGATACAAAATGGGATGTAAATCGCTGAAACTATGCCCGAGGCTTGCTTGAGGCCATATAAAGATCGCTTGAGTAGGCATACGTGGTTTGGGAGAGGAGAGTCAACAAAACCCGGCGGTTGGAACATGTAAATAGTGTCCTGCAAATGCACATGTATAAATGATTCTTTACATCCAGTTGATGTATTTTTCATCCCTGTGATAGGGATAAACTGAGAACGATCCTTATAGTTTCCGGGTTGACTACCGAGCTAAAAGTATCGTGAGAATCCATCCCAACCTGTTGTGACTTGCCATTGACAACAAGTCTAGCCTTATATCTTTCCAATTTCCTGTTGGACCTAAATTTTTGCCTTAAAATCCACATGCAACCAATAACATTTGCCCCTTGGGGCGAGACGTAAGATTCCATGTATTGTTCCTCTTAAGGGCCTGATCGTCATGACCGTGTTTAGATCTAATACACTCCAGGCTGTCCTGACCACCCGCAAAAACGAGCGGGCAACAAGGTGAAAAGCCCGTCCGAGCCAAAAAGCCCGGCTCAGGCGGATAATCGGGCCTGATCCCATCATAGTGCAAAGCCCAAGCGGTATGTGTGCCCGGCCCATCTAATATGTGTATATATATATATATATATATATATATATATATATATATATATATATATATATATATGTATGTATGTATGTATGTATATTAGTAACCCTAGGAAGCTTTAGTCTTCACTTCACCCGCTCCTCATTCCTCTCACCCAAGCGGCGGCCTCCCTTTGTCCGAGTTTTCTCTCAAATGAAACCACTCTGAATCTCCTCGTTGAGTATCCCTAACTCTCATTTGCGTCTCTCCTCGGTGTCGGCGTCTCTCCTCGGCCCTCAATCTCCCTGCAGAGTAACCCTAACTCTCATCGGCGTCTCTTCTTGGTGTCTCTCATCGGCCTCTGGTTCGAGATTCAGTCGTTGCCCTCAGCGCCTCCTCGGCTATGATTCGAGATTTGTCCTTTTCCCTCCTTGACCTCCGATTCAAGCTTCGGCCGTCGTCCTCAATGTCTCTTCGCCTCTGAATCATGAGTCGGTCCAGTCCTCCAACTCTAGGCTCTCCTCCACAAATCTCTTCAAGTTCTCCTTTACATATCTCTTCTCCTTTGAATTGTGAAGCTTTCTTCTACAAATCTTGTCTTCAGGCTTTTCTTTGAATCGGGATTGGAAGCTTCAAACATCACTTGAACTTGTACTATAATGTTCCTTGTTGCTAGTTTTAGGAATCTTATTGATGCTAATTTGTGTTTTTGCTTCTTTGTAAATCCTCCATTTTGATATATTAATTTACCGAATGTATTTTTAACTTTTGTTAATAATCCGGGAATATCACAAGTCTTGACACTTGAACATTGAATCTGAGTGCCCGGGGGCAGCCCGGCTCGGACATGAGTAGAAGCATGGGATCCGGTTGGCACATCCGGAAATTTTTTTTAGAAAAATCCCGGTCCAGATTAGGCCCGAACCCGGATAGTATCAGCTCTAGTTGTGCTCCAATTCAGGTTTTGGAGGGTGTAGTTATGAGATATGGGAATGGAGGAGATGAGGTGGTGGTTTGGGTCAATTTGTTGGATGCTTCGGTTTTGGTTGTGGTATGCATGTACATGATGGTGTGAGGATGGTATATACGGAGGTGCTACAGATTTGTGGGCAGTTTTTTGGTCGTGATGGTGGTCATGCAGGTGGTTGTTGGCAGTTTTGGTTGTGGTATCAGCTCTAGTTGTGCTCCACTAAAATAAGGATGTTTGAACCATGTTAATGATAGTTCGAATTACTCGTTTGAATTTTCCATTTTGTTGGGAGGTATAGGGGTACGAGAAGCAAAATGTAATGTCATTGGTGCAGAAGAAGTTATGAAATTCGTTGTTGTTAAACTCCCGACCATTGTTGCATTGAAAACACTTAATTAAACATTGGAATTGAGTGCGGACAAAGGCATGAATGTGTACAAAAATTTGATAAACTTTGGATTTGAATTTGATTGGAAATGCCCGTAGGAAATGTGTGTAATCATCTAGAAAAACTTAATAATAACGATGACCGTCATTGTTGGCAATGGGAGATGTCCAGAAATCACTATGAACTATATCAAATGGTGCAAAAGTTTTATTAGATGAACACTTGAAAGGTAATCTAACATGTTTCCCTACTTGACAAGAACGACAAATACAAGAGTGATGCTCTTTATTACACCAAGATTAAACTTCGAGCTAAGGAGCTCTAAAGTAGAGGACGTCGGATGACCAAGACGAGCATGCCAAACGGGAAAGGTGGATGAAGCCGAGAGGGCATGCAGATGAGGTGATGTGGTCTGTGTAGATGGAGTTATTGGGTAGAGTTCACCGGTGAGTTTGCATCGCATTTGGTTAACCGCGTACGAAAATCCTTCACACAAACCAAACGGGTCAAAACACAAACCAACATTTTTATCGGTAGTGAATTTACGAACTGAATAAGGTTCTTGGTAATGTGGGGTGCAATTATGACATTATTTCAGCTCGTAAATTCACTACTGAAAATAATGTTGGTTTGTGTTTTGACCCGTTTGGCTTTTGTGAGAAGGATCTTCATACGGGGTTAACCAAATGCGATGCAAACTTCATTGTATATTTTTGGTGCAAGGTTTTGTAAATCATGTGCTTACATGACTTTTGAATCTTGGATTGAGTATGACTTATGGCGTTCATGCAAATGAAGGTATCATTTTAACATCAAATTCTATGTTAAAAAAAATGTGGGTGTGGATGAAGTTGATGTTCGTCACTTAGCGTGCGTGCAAATAAGCTTTAAATTTATAAAACTAGAATCAAGCAAGCGAACCCGCAATGTACGGATCGGCGTAGATTAGCAAGTATTCCAGAGTATCGAACACAGGGATTTGGGGGGAACAAATTCAGTTGTAAAGTTGTCAAGCAAGTAAAAGGGTAAAACTTTTCAAATATATTGGGAAAACAGCAACCCTAAAGATCCAGGTATCTAATTATGGCAATCGATTCAAGATATACTATATATATAAGGACTGAGTTAAGAGTTGCAAAAGTATGCTAAGGTAAAGTAATGTACGGTGAAGTTCCAAAGCTTTATATGACTTACCTAAAGACACTCTCTATAAAGGTTGTTGAGGCTTCCGTATAGAAAGGATCTAAGGGCAAGAATTAATCTCAAATACCCAAACTTGTAACCCAAGGATCAAGACTAACTAAACCGATTAAGGTTGTGACACTCGAAATCGAAATAGAGGTTGTTGAGGCTTCACTACTACCTAGAAAAGGCAAGCCAAGACTAAGTTAAAGCAAATCTTTAACTTTGGATTAAAGTAAAAGTAAAGTTCGAAAACTTAAATAAATTACGGGCAAATCTTGAGTTTCACGGCCGTGGAAACTCAAAAACAGACCGTGATTCGGTTCGTCGACGAGATCTCTCTAACTCTCAGGGTCCAATCAATTTATGATCGATCTATCATCATCTAAGCCACAATTATTAACCCTTCACCTTAGAATTGCTAAAGGGTTTTAGCCAATAACCATCATTATGATATCAATAATCAAATTAAGAAGAATGAAAGATGAAAAACCTTCGAAACTCAAATATAACTCGAAATCAATCTCAAATCCGAAACACAAATCGGAATAGTTAATAGATTCGGAATAGAAACACAAAGCCTCACAAACCCTAAGGAAAGTATGAAGAACGGGATGTCAAACCGTCTTCAATATCAAAACCCTAGAAAGATGCAACTTCCGCAATCCAAATCGCCGACGCTTCCGCTAGTTCTTTCCCTCAACCGTCTTCCACAAGGCTGAACAACGTCTAAGCGTTAAGCGTCGATCTCCGGCTATAGCGTAATGTGTAGCCCTAAGCAGGTGTATCAAATTCTCCCCTCTCCAGCCTTTTTATAGGGAAGGATAAAATAACCGTCCGGCCCATGTACGTAAATGATGTGACAATAATTAATTTGACAAAAGATCGCCTAAATCACGGTTTCATGGAGTTCCACGGCTGTGGTTTAGAGCTTGGAATGGGTTACGGTCTCACATGATCTCCACGGCCGTACTTTTGACCGTGTAACTCTCTGGAATGCTCCACGCTCATGATGCCAAGATCCACGGCCGTGGTTTAGAGCGTGGATTCTCCTACGGCCATATTTTAGGGCGTGGAGGTGGAAATTGCTTGTGATTTCCTTTGTGTCGTGTCAATCATCACCCTAGCATCTCCTTTGGTTCCTTTGATGTGTTCCTAGACCTTGGATGTGCTCAAATCTTCTCCTTTCTCTTTCAAATGGTTCGAATTTAGCTCTTATTCACCTATAATCAACACAAAGCTAATGTAGACCTCCATATCGACAACATAGATAAACTAGCTAACAAATGCTTCAATGCCTCATCAATGAACACTATAATGAATGAAAAACATCTAGAAAACGTGCCTAGAATATCACAATATTTCATGCTAACAAAATACCCCATACTTGCCACTTGCTTGTCCCCAAGCTAGGTCTTTTGAAAGCTTAGAACATAGGTTATGATGAAATATGCATGCAAACTCAAAAAAACAACTTCTTTTAGATAAATGTGCTTCTAATCCATAGATCATTCTCAAACCTTGCTTCATTCATTCTTAAAACTCTCATATACATAACCAAAGAATGTAGAGGAAAAGAACATCATGAGTTGGTTAGACTTCAATGCAAACATCATAACTTTCAAGCATTATCAAAATCGAGCATAAGAAATTTCAATTTAGATCACCAAGCCAAATAACATTCCATTGATCTTAAGGACTTTCAAAGAAGGTCTAGAGTGCAGAAGGGAGGGAAAACTTATAAGGAGTGTGGTGCATGAATCCGGGAAAGTGGACAACTAACTCTTTTCTTTTTATTTCAAATTACAACACTATCAACTTTGATCGTTGCTCTCTTCTTTTCACATCATTTTTCGACTTTACTTTTGGAGTTATGGACAGAGGTGCACAAAAACCGAAGCCTAGGAGATTGGCGTTTCTCAATTTCGAGATGCCTCAATCCCTTGATGCACATACCATAATCCGCTAGGAATATCGCTCAATCCGGCTTTGGCAAGACACAAACACCCGGCTATGTGAATGGTGCCGAGTTACTCATCGTCATGATTGACTTCCCCAAACCTATTATTTCTATTCTTTGAATGCAAAATTTTTGCTTTCATGGCCCTCCCACATCAAACATGCCAAAACATAACTCCTCCAAATTCCCGGATAGGTAAGGGAGTCAATTATTTCATTGAGGGGCTAGGTGAACAAAGAAAGGAGAAGAAAGGTCGAATTGCCTTAATCATTTCATAAAGAAGTATAAGAACTTATCATGTGATTTCAACTTCAATTTCTCAATCTGATTTAAGTAAAACTCTTCACATTATGAAACTTGCAAGAAAGGATAATCAACACATTCAATTCCTTTTCAATTCATTATTTGTTTAGGCATACAATTGTCATCAAAAACTCAATTCACAAGTAGTGATTATCATAGAAATCATCTCAATTCTTAGAAGCATAAAACCTTTTAGAATTTTCAAAATTTTTCAATTTTTATGGGTTTTTCAAAAGCTTTTTCATGCAATGCAATAATGAAACGTGTGACAATGAAATGAAACATGCAAAGTGTTCTCAATCAAGGCAAGCAAAAGTGAGTAGAGTTATTACAAACGATAGTCACACCCCACCCCATACTTGAGACAAACATTGTCCCTAATGTTCAAAAAGAAATAAAGAAAAGAAAGAAACAAAATATGAACTCACAAGACGGTGGTGGAGCGGCTAGAACAGTCAACTGTGCATGATCATCACTGAGGTGGAGGTGGAAACGGGAAGAAGCTGGAGTCGAAGTTCCGCCTAAACTGCTGGCGGTAGATGTCCCTTATCATCCTATCGTGCTCGTCGGCTCGGACATCTCTAGCATCCTGCCGGACCTCCAAAGCTCCTACTCTCCTGGAGAGGTCGGTGGCCCAATCTGGTAGTTGCTCGTACCATCCTGGTGCCTAGCTATACCAAGCCGGTGCGTCCTGCGGTGCTGGTGCTGGTGGCGGCTGTGCATACCAAGTCGGTGGAGCTCCCATCCACTCCGGCTGTGTCCTATATCAATAGGGAGGGGTCGTCATCCATGTCGGCCTCTCACTCACGCTAGCACGGCGAGAGGAAGAGCCGAAAGGTCTAGTAGGGCGGGGAGACTGTCTAGGGAGGTCGGGAAATGTGTCTGGCTGATCCGGAAAAGTACCAAAGTCGTGCTCCTCACCTCCTCCCTTAAAACCGTCATACCCTCCTCTCTCCTCCTCCTCAGCTGGAGTCGGTACCTCATCAGGGACGTAAGGAGGTGCTACCAATCTATTCGCATGCATAGCAGTGAATGTCTCCTTCTAGTTATGGCGTCCGGCCATAATGGAATACTCAGGAAGCCATACAACACCTCTACCTCCTCTATCCTCCCAAGGCATGGCAACGGTAGGTGGACCTCTATGCCTAGGGAAGATTAAGCCTCTAGTCATGAGGCTCTAAAGTCCTAACGGCCTCGCTGCTATCCTAGTGCAGCCAAAGAAGTCTATCCCTAACTGTCGAGCAATGTGGGTGACCATCCCACCATATCCAATATTGTCAGCCCTCTTGTTCTTTAGCTTACTCACGGTAGAAGCTAAGAGGGTAGCACAGTCAGCAGGCCTACCATGCATCATAACATACAACAAAACCAACTCATCAGTCTTGATCTTCTGAGGAGTCTCAGTCCTAGGGAAGAGACACTCAGAAAGTACTCGGTGGGCTATATTCAAGGCTAAGTGATAGATAAGCTTAGCCTTGGTATCAGCAGGTTGCTAGCGGTCCTCGCTGGCGTAAATCATGGCAATCTGTTCCCAAAAATCCTTAGCGTACACGCTGCTAGGAAAACGACCATTGAAGGTCTCTTAGAACCCAAAGAAGGCTCCAAACTCTAGGATCGAGAATTCATAGTTCCTCTCCATCAGCCGAAAAGAAATTGTCTTATCCATGTGACTGTGCTCAAAAGAGATCACAAACTCTCTAGTGATCTCCTCATATGCATCTTCCCGAATGGCGGAGAAGATGATCAAGCCTGCCCTATCTAACAACCATGTAAGGTCACTCACCACATTCAGTGGCTCTAACTCCTCAAGAAGCAAATAACGTGGTCCTATGACCGGTCTCTTCTCGATCCTTTCTAAGGCATCGAGGTAATCCTCATGAATCTTAGGAATTCTAGGGGGTGGGGGTGATGGTGGCTCACTAGGGGGTGCCTGGGAGAAGGAGGAAGCATCACCTTTCCTTTTCTTATTCCTATTAGACATTCTCCTAACAAAGTCTATTTTCTGTCCAAAATTACGGCCTGTTCTTGAACTTCCACGGCCGTGGAATACCCAGGGACCGTGATTCGGCTCGTAATTTCTCAAAATTCACTCAATCAACACCAAAATCAACAGACAGCAGCCCTAGACTAATTCCAATCCAGTTCCAATCAGTTCTCCTAAAAATTCTTGCGAAAACTGAATCAAATCGACAAAGTTAAGGAAAAAGAAGAAAACCTAGGTTTTGGATTTTTTAAAATCCAAATTCTGTCATCTCCGGTGATTGTCCACTCGAATTGTTGGTTGGATCTTGTAGATGGTTGGATTTGCTTCAATTTGGGTTAAAGAATCGTTTGAAACGATTAACAAACGGATATTTGAGAGAGGGGGGTCGTTTTCGGCGATTTTGGGGTGTGGAATTGGGTATTTTGTTGTTCTTTGTGAAGGAACGTGGTTTATATAGTGGCCGTGAAAATTTTTGAAAATCACGGTCACTCGGGGGTTTCCACGGCCGTGGAAATGTACGGAACCGTGGTTTTGGTGATTTTTCTAAGGCTTTTGCAAATTATGGTCTCAGAGGGTTCCACGACCGTGGTTTTGGGCGTGGAACTCTCTGTAAGGTGCCAAAGTCCAAGTTTCGTCAATTTCCTTCAGCTTTTTCCTTTCCTTAGCTCATTCCATTGCTCCTACATCCAAAAACACAACATACCGGAGGTATCGAAGGCAAAACAAAACAAAAACGTCTAAACTGAACTAATCTATGAATGACAAACAAAAGCAATAATGCAATACCTTGGGTTGCCTCCCAAGAAGCGCTTGTTTAAGGTCCGTAGCTAGACCATTCTTGCACTTATTCGAGTGCGGTAGGCACGAACTCTTCAGCTTGGAGTTCCGGTGAATACTTCTTGAGTCGTTGACCGTTCACCTTGAAGCTTCCGCCCTTTTCACCCCATACTTGTTCGCTCCAAACGGTGTGTGCAAGCTTTAAATTTATAACCCTAGACTTAAGCTTAAAACAAGGATGCGAACCCGCAGTGTACGGGTCAATCGTAGTAAAAAGCAAGAAATTCCAGGGGTCGATCACAGGGACTCGGTGAAACAAAGTCGATAACGGTAAGCTTCGTGAATACTAACCACAAGAGAAATTAACACAATCAAAGATGAATAAGAAGTCAATAAAGCAAACATGCAATTCTAGGGATTAAAGCGTCTAGTTGTGGTTCCAACTCAAGATCTAAAGATAAGCGGACAAAGCTGAGATTTTTGCAAGGGGAAGGTGTTACTAAAGTGGAGTAGATCACCGGGTAAGTCTCACTACTCACTAATCCAAAACCGTAACTCCTATTACCGGGTAAGTCTCAAGGAGTCAAGATAAAGAACTATAACCTCAAACTAACACTCCATCTAAGGGAATAGAATCAACCTTTACCGGGTAAGTCTCAGGCTAAGTCACAAAGATGAGATGGAAGCACACTCAAACCCCAATAAAGGATAAACCTTTATTACCTACACTTACGATCGTTGGTACACAAACTAAGGAATTACCGGGTAAGTCTCATCCTAAGCTTGCTTTGAACCAGGAAAGGTGTAATAAGAATAGGATTTGGCAAACTCTAACACTTAACTCTCAGTTTAGGATCGGATAAGTCACCTCGGTCAGCCAAATTCCACCCCGGCCGAGATGTTCATCGACTGAACGAGATGCTTAGGGTTAAGGTTAAAGACTCGAACTTTCAGGGTCCTACTGGAATATAAGATTATTCTATCATTGTTTTTCCCACAACCTTCAGCCAATCACCCTAGAATCACACAAGGAAATTAGCCACTCATCATTATTATGAAAGTATTAATCAAATATATGGGAAGAAGGTGAGTATTTGAACAAGAAGAACTTAATGAAAAAACTTCAATAATTGAATCAAATATCACAACAAAAGCGTTCCTTGGATAGCAATCCAACAAGACAAGACAACAAGGAAGGGAATCTAAGATAATCTTACAAAACCCTTCAAAAGCTATAAAAGCTATGATCTTCAATCTTCCTTCAACCTTCAACAAGGTTCTTCGAATCTCCCAATTGGAGTATGGCTGCTGCGGTGTAATAGGTGTAAGTGGAATGTATGCGAGATGTTGGATTTGTGGAAATCCAACCCTTTTTATAGGAAAATAACCCTCCAAAGATAAAATATCTTAGAAAGATCTTCTCCCATAAAAATAGGTAAAATATAAGATCTTCTTCCTTCCAGGAGCCAAGCCCAAAAATATAAGATCACTTTCCAAAGATAAAAGATCTCAGCCAAGAATAAAATATTCTCGCCGCGTCCTAGGTATTCGCCTCGGTCGAGTCGGCGTCTCTGGATCACCTCGGTCGAGATGAATCTCTGGTCAACCGAGGTGAGTCATAACTGAATGTGAAATCTCTCAAAACTGGTCCAAAGTGAATCTCTAATTCATGGTTATGCTTCCTGGATGTTTCCTTATGTTCTTGAATGTAGCTTCAATAACTCCATAGCTCCTATTGTTCCTTTTTTATGCAAAACGTGCCATTTTACCTACAATTACAGCAAAATTAGGTGTAGACCTCGATTCCCGCAAAGGTAGATGAAATGGTAATATAATCACATAATATACATACCAACATGCAGATTATGAAAGATAAAACGTCCAAACAAACCCCAAAATATAGACTATAATTCATGCTATCAAAATACCCCATACTTAGCCCTTGCTTGTCCCCAAGCAAGTTCTGCATATAGAAGACAAGATAGAATGGATTAATAGTCATGAAAATCAATGAAAAGTCTTTCAAAAACATTTTTATGGTGTGTTACAATCATAGATCACTCTAAGAGAATACTTCATAGAATTTAAAATCCAAACATGATCAAAACATTTTATAAATATAGGAAAGTTGTTCATCTTTGCATAAAATCATAGAATGCATAATAAGTCATAATTATCAAAATTAATCATGTATAATCCAGTTTAAACCACTAAGTCAATCAACTAGCTCAAGGTCTCAAGGGCTTCCCAAAAGAAAAGGTCAAGAAACGTGTAGGGTAGGGATGTATGTAAGGTAATGTGGTGCTAGAATCCGGGAAAAGGATGAACTTCACTTTCACTTTGACTTGCAACATCTTCCACCAATAAGCTTTGCTTATTTCGCACTTTTTCTTTTTACTTTACTTTTTGGGATGCATGGACAGAGGTGCACAATAACCGAAGCCTAGGAAATCCGCAATCATCAATTTCTTGAGATGCATCAAACCCTTGATGCACATACCATGACCCGTTAGGAATATCGCTCAATCCGACTTTGGCAAGACACAAACACCCGACTATGTGAATGGTGCCGAGTTACTCATCTTCATGATTGACTTCCCCAAACCTAAAATTACTTTCTAGTACTTTCACTTCCAGCCAACTTCTCAACTTTAACTTCACTTGCTTTTACCACTTCGCTTGCTTCCAAATTCCCGGATAGGTAAAGGGAGGCAAAATGTATATGAGGGGCTAAGCATGAATAAGAAGAAGAAGAGAGAAGAATGAATTGCCTTGGTCTTTCCAGGAAGAAAGTGAGAGAACTCATGATGTGGTGTCAACCTTCAAATTCAACATAATTTAGACAAAAACGAAGTATTAAACATGCCAATAGTTTCAAACAAAGCATTTAGCAACTTAAACATATTATAAAACCTTTCAAACACATTAAGATTTCAAAACCAGTCAGTAAGCAAGATCTTCACTGAGATCATATCCAGATAAGTAACACAAAAATAATTTTCGAAAACTCTCAGTTAACCCACCTCGGTCGAGGTGTTCTTGGTCAACCGAGGTGAAACACCTCGTTCGGCCAAAACTGTCCCGGTCGAGGTCAAAATTTTTTTTTTTAAAACCATTTTTTTTTTCCAGTTTTGACGTTTTTCTCAATCAAATAACCTGTAAATATGCATGCAATCTCAGATAAACATATAAATGCAGAAGTGAAGCATAAATATAAAATATCCGATCAAATAATCATCGAAGTCATCGAATAAGTACATCAAATCGTCATCAAATAAGTACAACAAATACCCCATACTTGGGACACACTGTCCCAGTGGGTCAATATAAGTCTAAAGATAAGAGTACTCACCGGATAAATAGCTGAACTGCATAAAATATAATAAAGAAAATCCTACAGCTCCTCAATAGTCGCGATTCGGTGGTGGTGGTGGCACGTATGGATACTGAGTCGGGTCGAATGGATGACCCATGATACGCTCGAACTGAAGTTGGGCCATGATGTGCTGATAATGCTGCCGCTCCTGCATCTTGCGGATATCCAGCGACAAAGCAGCATACGAATCAATAACCTGATCCGTGAGGTCATCGATCCGTTTGTGGGCATCTGGATCCCTCACTCTGCGCCTCCTGCGTCTAGCAGGCCTAACTGGAGAAGTATCAGCTGGTGCAGGCTCAATCTCATCATCATCATCTAGATCTATAATCGGTGGCGCGCTCGTCCCTGCAGTATCTGTCCCTATATCCATCGGGACTCCACCATCTCTCTCATCCATTGTATCCTCGTCGTCGGCCTCCTCCTCCTCAGCTGGGGCAGCAACTGCCTCCCTATGATCCTCCATCAGTGGAGCCCAGGCGGTCTGCCAATAGTGCGGATCGTAAACAGTGAACTGGGCAGACCAACGGATCCCCTGTGGCGCAGTCAGCTCCCACGGCATAGCCACATATGGAGTGGTCAGACCTCGGGGAACGAGAATCCGCCGAGTGATCATCTCCTGCAATCCAAGCGGCTTCCGAGCCGCCACCATCGTACAAGCACTGAGGTCCATGTCATGAAAAGCAGTTATGTGGGTGACAAGCCCTCCGCAGCAGATGTCTCCCTTCGCTTTGGCCTTGATCTTGTGCAGGTCCTCTGCCAAGATCAAGCCAAAGTCCGGGAAACCTCCAGTAACCATACAGTACAGACTGAAAAGCTCGCCCTGTCGGATCTTCTGGGGCGTCTCAGTACGCGCCAGAAGTGTCTCGCTGAATATCCTATGGGCTAACCTAAAGGCTAGGTGGAAGATGACCTTCTCCCTGGAATCTCCAGAGCGCCATCTATCTACGTGCTCAGTAATATGGGAAATCTGCCCCCAAAACTCCCTAGCTACAGATCGGGAAGGGAAGTCAGTGGCTGTGGGCTCAGAAAAGCCGAAGATCTCTCTCCAAATCTCGAGCGGCACTAAGAAGTTCCGGTTCATCAACCGATACTTCACAGACTGCTCTGTGGGAAGGTAGGTGAAGGAGCTAACGAACTCTAGGGTCGGCTCCAAGTAGGTTGTGGCTCGGATCTCAGTAAACTGATCCAGCCCAACTGTGGTAATCATCCTCCTAAGGTCTCCATCTACCCCTAGGCAATCAAAAGCGGACACATCCAGGAAACGTGGTGCAATCACTGGACGGCTAGCTATACGCTCATAATCTACCCGGTGTCTCTCGTGGATCACCGGGCGGTAAGGTCGGGAAGAAGAGGAAGAAGGGGAAGGTGAGGATCTATCTCTGAGGGCAAGGCAACGTTCAGAACTCATTTTCACTTAGCTACTGTCAGATCACCTCGGTCACTGACAACTCTCAGGAATCACCTCGGCCGAGGCGCAGTTCGACTGGACCGAGGCGGAAGCAGTTCGCGATTCAACTCTCAGAAATCCAGTTCTTTTCCCCCAAAAATCACTACAATTGCTTCCTATGGGGTACTTAAGCCTTTTCTCAGCAGATGTAAGGGCAACCAAAGCCCAAATCGAAGCGAATGAACGAGTTAGGGTTTCGACTGTTTTTACCTCGTTTCGGTCGATTCGTTTGATTTCTTCGCAGATCTGTACTTGCAATGGGATCCTCTACCCTTCAATCGTAGTTTGGAAGCGGAAATCTTCGAAAACAAGCAAGATTCGAGGAAGCGAGGTGGAAAGGCGCCGCGGTCGAGTCGAAGTGGGTAAAAAAGTGAAAAAGAAATTTTTTCCCCTTTTATACTGTTCCTGGAACTGCTGTCACCTCGGTCGAGATGGTCTCGATTGGACCGAGGTGGTAAGGACCGAGGTGGTTTTGCAGAAACCCTAGTCGCCTCGGTTGCTCAAGAATCAACTCGGTCGAGGTGGCCTCGACTGGACCGAGGTGTCTCAGTCAAACTTCGTCTTCTCGAATTCTCGAACTTCTGTACTTCTAGTTATGCTCCTTCCTTAGATGTCTCCTGTCATCTGTCTAGGACGCCAAAAACAAACAAAACAAAGCAAAAGCAAACTATCTAAGCTAAACTAGAAAAAGGGAAAAGAAAAACAATACCTTGGGTTGCCTCCCAAGAAGCGCTTGGTTTAAGGTCACTAGCTGGACCATAATGCGTCTCTATATGTGATGGGAGGTGCCCTTACCCCATCCTTCACCTCCATCGTGGGGTAAAGTAAGTAAATCTATCAAACGCTCCAACAAGTGTAAGTGCTCATCGGGGAATGAATCGTCCATGGGCGGGTCGTCCTTCTCACGTGAAGATGCAGGTAGCCGGCTGAGGTGATCCGCAACAGAATTCTCGGATCCCTTCTTATCGCGGATCTCTAGGTCAAACTCTTGAAGCAAGAGAATCCATCGAATAAGGCGTGGCTTGGCATCTTTCTTAGCCAACAAGTAACGAATGGCTGCATGGTCGGTGTAGACAATGACTTTCGCCCCAACTAAGTAGGAACGAAACTTTTCGAAAGCGTATACAACCGCCAATAATTTCTTCTCGGTGGTAGCGTAGTTGCGTTGTGCTACATCTAGCGTCTTGCTAGCATAGTAGATGGCGGTGGTCCGTCCATCCTTCTTTTGCCCAAGCACCGCTCCTACGGCTACATCACTAGCATCGCACATGATCTCAAAGGGCAAGGTCCAATCTGGAGGCTGAATAATAGGAGCGGAGATCAACGCTTCCTTAATCCTGTAAAAAGCATCAAGACACTCTTGTGAAAACTCAAAAACAACATCTTTATTCAAGAGGTTAGTTAAAGGTTTAGAAATCTTAGAGAAGTCCTTGATGAATCTCCTGTAGAAACCTGCATGCCCGAGGAAACTCCTCACACCCTTAACAGAACAAGGGGGAGGGAGTTTCTCAATAGTCTCGATCTTAGCGCGATCGACTTCAATGCCTCGATTAGTAACGAGGTGTCCTAGCACAATGCCTTCACTAACCATAAAATGACACTTCTCCCAATTCAAAACGAGATTAGTGTCTTCACATCTTTTAAGCACTAGCGAAAGGTTAGATAAGCAATCATCAAAAGAGGAACCATATACAGAAAAATCATCCATAAATACCTCCATGATCTCCTCTATGTACTCGGAAAAGATAGCCATCATGCATCGCTGGAAGGTAGCGGGTGCATTGCACAATCCGAATAGCATCCTCCTATAAGCAAATGTCCCCCATGGATAAGTGAAAGTGGTCTTCTCCTGATCATCCGGATGGATAGGAATCTGGAAGAATCCACTATAGCCGTCCAAGTAGCAAAAGTGTGAATGCTGGGCCAACCGTTCGAGCATTTGATCGATGAAGGGAAGCAGAAAATGGTCCTTCTGAGTTGCCATGTTCAGCTTCCTATAATCAATCCAAACCCTCCAGCCCGTGACGGTTCTAGTTGGGATCAACTCGTTATTCTTATTCGTCACAACGATCATCCCTCCTTTCTTCGGAACCACATGCACTGGGCTAACCCACTTGCTGTCCGAGATAGGATATATGATACCTGCATCCAACAACTTAAGAACTTCCTTCTTCACAACCTCTCTCATGATCGGATTTAACCGTCTTTGAGGTTCCCGTGAAGTCTTATGATTATCCTCCATTAGAATTCTATGCATGCAGAAAGAAGGCTTAATGCCAATAAGATCATCCGTGGTATAACCTATAGCCTTTTAATGCTTTCTCAGGACATGCATTAACTTAGACAGTTCAAATTCGAAAAGGGAAGCACTGACAATAACGGGATAAGTAGAATCCGGTCCAAGAAAGACATACCTCAAGTGACTAGGGAGTTGTTTAAGTTCCATGACTGGGGGTGTCTTCTGAGGGGGATCCTTGCTTCCTCCTTCCTATGGAATGATTTCAGAAACTGGACTTTCGGAAGTCTCAGTTGAATCAGTCTCACCATAGACCTCGGTCGAGGTGCAGAGGCGTTGACCGAGATGTTCTTCAGTCGCCTCGCTCAGTCTAGGAAGTGCCTCGGTCGAGGTACTGCAACTGGAACCGAAACTGGAGATCTTCGTCTCCTGGATTAGCTTCTCAGTTTTTGCTCCTGGATCCTCTTCCAATGCCTTTAAGCTCCGTATATCTGCATCACAAGAAGCATCTATACCTTCCTCCATTAAACTGAAGCTAATAACTCTTTCGAGTGGATCATTAATAAGGATAGAGCTCACCAATTCTCTTGATTCTTCTTCATCGTAGATATTGAAGATATCATCGGTTAGCTGCTCCCCTTTCATGGCTGCAAGTAGTGCGAACTCCACCTCATCGCCACCAATGTTGAATTTCAACTTGGCGTTCTTGCAATCCACATTGCAACCCGAAGTTGCTAGAAATGGCCTCCCGAGAATAATAGGAACAGGATAATCTGCGGGAATGTCAAGTACAACAAAATCTATAGGTAGATAGAAGTTACCTAACTTGACCGGAACGTCCTCCAAGATGCCCACGGGATGGGTGATGGAGCGATCCGCCATATAAAGTCGGATCTTGACCGGCTTGGGCTCTCCAAGTCCGATCTTCATACATAGCTCCAGCGGGATGATGCTCACGCTGGCTCCTAGATCACAAAGGGCTTCACAAGTGACATCCCCAACTTGAATGGGAATGCTAAATGAGCCGGGATCTCTTAATTTAGGTGGCATCTTCTCCTTCATATCTTGATAAGCTCCGAGGATTTAGATGTCATCCTAACTTCACCAAAGTCTTCCAATTTCCTTTTCCTTGATAGTATCTCCTTTAAGAACTTCCCATAGGTGGGCATTCCTAGAATAGCATCAAGGAAAGGAATGTTAATATGCAGTTTATTCATCAAGTCAAGGAACTTACCAAAGTGCTTGTCTAGATGTGCTCTGGCTCTTGACTGGGGGAATGGAAGTGGTGGTTTGTATGCAGGAGGTGGAATATAAGTTTCAGTTGTCCCTCCTGCTTTCTGTTGCTCCGCCTCGGGTGGTATCTCGGTCGATGTGTTCTTCGACTGTATCTGGACCGAGGTGGTCTGCATCGAACGAGGTACTGGATCTGCAGTTTTGAGTCCACTCCTCGTCGTTATGGCCATGCACTGGCCCTTAGGGTTGCTTTCCGTCTTTGCTGGAAGCTTCCCTGGATCTCTTGGCGCTTCATTCGCCCTACTTGCAAGTTGTTGTTCGAAGGACTTTTGGGCCCTCGAAAATGAAGTCATAGAAGTCTCTATAGCGCTAAGCTTGATCAAGATAGCCTCCAGAACTGCGTCTTTCTTTTCCGGCTAAGACGAACTTGATCCTTGCCCCTGGCTCTTTAATGGAGTAGAAGAAGAAGAAGGGGAAGAGAGGAAAGGGTTAGAGGAATTATTAGAGTTGGAGTTAGAATAATTGTTACCAGGATTCTAGTTGTTTTGATTGTTCGTCCTCCAATTGTTGCTATTGGACCCTCTATTGTTGTTGTTGTAGTTGTTGTTCCGGGAACCGTTGTTGTTGTTACGGTATCCATTGTTGTTGTTCCTTTGTCCTTGCTCTTCCTTCTTGGTTTGAGCAACCAAGAGTTCCTTCAATTGCTTCACGTCATTCTTCAAAGACGTGAGTTGATTGTTGTTGGATTGAGTCTCTTGAAAGTTGACTCTTTTAACTCCACCTTCAGCTCCTTGGTGGGTGTACTTCTCCATATGCAAGGCTTGCTTCTCAATGAAGTCCCAAGCTTCGTCAATCGCCATGTCCATGAAGGTACCGGCGGAGAGTAGTTGGAGATTGAACTGGGTGCTTCCGTCCAGTCCTTTGAAGTAGATCTCCAACAACTCGATTTTTGGAATCCCATGATGTGGGCAATCCAAAAGGATGTCCTTGAACCGCTCCCATGACTTGGACAAGCTCTTCTTGTCCTTCATAATGAAAGCATTGATTTTCCCTCTCATTTCAGCTGTCTTAGAGGGGGGAAAGAATTTGGTTAAGAACTCCGTCGTCATCTCCTCCCATGTGCTAATTTTACCTGGAGGAAGAGATTGATATCAAGTAAGAGCTCTATCTTTTAAAGAAAAGTAAAAAGGTCTTAGCTTGTAGTTGTTATTTTCAATTCTGGAAGGTCGCAAGGTTTCCATCAAGATCTCGTAGTTTTGAAGATGTTGATGTGGTGACTCCTTCTCCATCCCTCCGAATTGGCATTGGCGAATCATGGATAGAACTTGCGGTCGAAGTTCGTAGTCATGGTCCTCTGGATCTCCTAGGTTGACTCCTGGACGCCTCAGTTGTTGATTAGGGTCCATCCTTTGACCTAGGGTTTGTGGGATTCCTGCAAGAAGAACATCTCGGACTGGCATCCGAGGTGGATGTATCTCGGCCGGGGCGTCTGGTACTGGGACCTGCCTCGATCGAGGGTCAGCAATTGGGACCTGCCTCGGTCCAGCATCGGGAACTGGGTCTTCCCTCGGTCGAAGTAGAATCTGGTCTCGTATGACGGCCATTTCTGCTTTGATTGCTTCAGTTTTGGTGCGAGTTTCTTCCTTCTCTCGCCTTAGTTCTTCCTTGCTGAGGCGTAGCAGCTCTAACGCCTCTTTCAATTCGGCCTCAAGATTGCGGTTGTCTTGTTGGGCCATCTTCGCTTCTCTTAAGTGTCGCTTGTATGTCTTTTCTGGTTCGGGATCGTAAGGAACGATTTCCTTCCCAGTGCGGGTTCTTCACATATACCTAAGAAAGAACCTGCAAAAGTCACTCAAGTAGAGTGGTTAGACGACACGGGGGCAAGTGCCCCAAGAGCAAACCGTACCGGCTCGGTCTAGACCAAGTCCCCGTCAACGGCGCCAAAAACTTGTTCGCTCCAAACGGTGTGTGCAAGCTTTAAATTTATAACCCTAGACTTAAGCTTAAAACAAGGATGCGAACCCGCAGTGTACGGGTCAATCGTAGTAAAAAGCAAGAAATTCCAGGGGTCGATCACAGGGACTCGGTGAAACAAAGTCGATAACAGTAAGCTTCGTGAATACTAACCACAAGAGCAATTAACACAATCAAAGATGAATAAGAAGTCAATAAAGCAAACATGCAATTCTAGGGATTAAAGCGTCTAGTTGTGGTTCCAACTCAAGATCTAAAGATAAGCGGACAAAGCTGAGATTTTTGCAAGGGGAAGGTGTTACTAAAGTGGAGTAGATCACCGGGTAAGTCTCACTACTCACTAATCCAAAACCGTAACTCCTATTACCGGGTAAGTCTCAAGGAATCAAGATAAAGAACTATAACCTCAAACTAACATTCCATCTAAGGGAATAGAATCAACCTTTACCGGGTAAGTCTCAGGCTAAGTCACAAAGATGGGATGGAAGCACACTCAAACCCCAATAAAGGATAAACCTTTATTACCTACACTTACGATCGTTGGTACACAAACTAAGGAATTACCGGGTAAGTCCCATCCTAAGCTTGCTTTGAACCAGGAAAGGTGTAATAAGAATAGGATTTGGCAAACTCTAACACTTAACTCTCAGTTTAGGATCGGATAAGTCACCTCGGTCAGCCAAATTCCACCCCGGCCGAGATGTTCATCGACTGAACGAGATGCTTAGGGTTAATGTTAAAGACTCGAACTTTCAGGGTCCTACTGGAATCTAAGATTATTCTATCATTGTTTTTCCCACAACCTTCAGCCAATCACCCTAGAATCACACAAGGAAATTAGTCACTCATCATTATTATGAAAGTATTAATCAAATGTATGGGAAGAAGGTGAGTATTTGAACAAGAAGAACTTAATGAAAAGACTTCAATAACTGAATCAAATATCACAACAAAAGCGTTCCTTGGATAACAATCCAACAAGACAAGACAACAAGGAAGGGAATCTAAGATAATCTTACAAAACCCTTCAAAAGCTATAAAAGCTATGATCTTCAATCTTCCTTCAACCTTCAACAAGGTTCTTCGAATCTCCCAATTGGAGTATGGCTGTTGCCGTGTAAAGGTGTAAGTGGAATGTATGCGAGATGTTGGATTTGTGGAAATCCAACCCTTTTTATAGGAAAATAACCCTCCAAAGATAAAATATCTTAGAAAGATCTTCTCCCATAAAAATAGGTAAAATATAAGATCTTCTTCCTTCCAGGAGCCAAGCCCAAAAATATAAGATCACTTTCCAAAGATAAAAGATCTCAGCCAAGAATAAAATATTCTCGCCGCATCCTAGTTATTCGCCTCGGTCGAGTCGGCGTCTCTGGATCACCTCGGTCGAGATGAATCTCTGGTCAACCGAGGTGAGTCATAACTGAATGTGAAATCTCTCAAAACTGGTCCAAAGTGAATCTCTAACTCATGGTTATGCTTTCTGGATGTTTCCTTATGTTCTTGAATGTAGCTTCAATGACTCCATAGCTCCTATTGTTCCTTTTTGATGCAAAACGTGCCATTTTACCTACAATTACAGCAAAACTAGGTGCAGACCTCGATTCCCGCAAAGGTAGATGAAATGGTAATATAATCACATAATATACATACAAACATTCAGATTATGAAAGATAAAACGTCCAAACAAACCCCAAAATATAAACTATAATTCATGCTATCAATACTTCAACTGCACCATGGGGGAAAACACGTTTAATTAGATAAGGTCCGGTCCAACGAGATTTAAGCTTACCTGGAAAGAGACGAAGTCTTGAATTAAAGAGGAGAACTTGATCTCCTTCTTTGAGGTCTTTTGGAATGATATGCTTATCATGCCAACGCTTCGCTCTCTCTTTATATATCTTGGCATTCTCGTAGGCATTTAAGCGAAGTTCTTCAAGCTCATTAAGATCCAAGAGGCGCTTCTCGCCCGCTTCCTTTATGCTGAAGTTCAACCACTTTATTGCCCAATACGCCTTGTGTTCCAACTCTACCGGTAAGTGACAAGACTTTTCATACACAAGGTTGTATGGTGTTGTTCCTATAGGAGTCTTATATGCAGTCCGGTATGCCCATAATGCATCATCTAGCTTCAAAGACCAATCCTTTCTTGTCCTTGAAACCGTCTTCTCTAGGATTCCTTTAATCTCCCGGTTCGAGATCTCCACTTGTCCACTCGTTTGTGGATGGTAAGGGGTGGCGATCTTGTGAGTCACCCCATACTTAGCTAGTAGAGCTTCGAATCGTCGGGCAATGAAGTGAGAGCCTCCATCACTAATGATAGTCCGTGGTGTCCCAAATCGTGGGAAAATGGTCTTGTTAAAGAACTTAACCACAACCATGGCATCATTAGTAGGAGAGGCAATTGCTTCAACTCATCTCGAAATATAATCTACAGCTAGAAGTATGTATTGGTTTCCACAAGATGATGGGAAATGTCTCATAAAGTCTACTCCCCAAACGTCAAAGATCTCTACCTCTTGAATGTTGTTAAGAGGCATCTCGTTTCTCCTAGATATGTTCCCTGTTCTTTGACAAGCATCGCAGCAAGAAACAAAGGTTTGCACATCTTTAAATAAAGTAGGCCAAAAGAATCCAGATTGCAATACCTTAGCGCTAGTCTTGTTCGAGCTAGCGTGTCCTCCACAAGGTAGTGGATGACAATGACGGATGACACTTTGCATCTCGTCTTCCGGCACACATCGTCGAATGATGCCGTCAGGACCTCTCTTGAAGAGAAGAGGTTCATTCCAAAAGTATTCTCGGATATCCTTAAAGAACTTCTTTCTTTGTGCATAGGATAATCTGGGTGGTAATTCCTGGCAAACCAAATAATTAACAAAATCAGCAAACCATGGTTCATTACCTTTGCTAATCTTGTCGATGCACTCCTCTATAATGTGTAAATGCTCGTCCGGGAAGGAGTCATCTATGGGTAGGTGGTCATCCTCTAGATGTGGTAGATGACTCAAATGATCCGCAACAGAATTTTCCGAACCCTTCTTGTCACGGATCTCTAGATCGAATTCTTGTAGGAGAAGAATCCATCTAATCAGCCTTGGTTTCGCATCCTTCTTTGCAAGTAGATACCGGATCGCAGTATGATCCGTGTATACAATCACCTTCGCACCTACAAGATAAGAACGAAACTTTTCAAATGCATATACAATTGCTAAAAATTCTTTTTCGGTAGTGGCGTAGTTGATCTGCGCTTCGTCTAGCGTCTTGCTAGCATAGTAGATAGCGGGGGTTCGTCCTTCCGTCTTTTGCCCAAGCACATCCCCTATAGCTACGTCACTCGCATCACACATAACCTCGAATGGGGATTCAAATCCGGAGGTTAAATGATCGGGGCTGAGATTAGAGCTTCCCGAATCTTGTTAAACGCATCTAAACATTCCTGTAAAAAATCAAAAACTGCATCCTTCATCAATAGATTAGTAAGCGGTTTTGATATCTTAGAGAAATCCTTTATAAAGCATCTATAAAATCCAGCATATCCTAGAAAGCTTCTTATCCCTTTCACCGAAGATGGAGGAGGGAGCTTTTCTATAGTCTCTATCTTAACTTTATCTACTTCAATCCCTTTACTAGAGATCAAGTGTCCTAATACAATGCCTTCTTTCACCATAAATTGATACTTCTCCCAGTTTAGAACTAGGTTAGTGTCTTCACACCTTTGTAGCACAAGAGCAAGGTTAGAAAGACAATTATCGAAAGAGGAACCGTAAACAGAAAAGTCATCCATGAAAACCTCCATGATTTCCTCTATATACTCCGAGAATATAGCCATCATGCACCTTTGAAAGGTGGCTGGGGCGTTGCAAAGCCCGAACGGCATTCTCCTATAAGCAAACGTACCCCACGGGCACGTGAATGTGGTCTTTTCTTGATTGTCCGGGTGTATCGGGATCTGAAAGAAACCACTATAACCGTCAAGATAACAGAAATGCGAGTGTTGTGCTAACCTTTCAAGCATTTGGTCGATGAATGGTAGTGGGAAGTGATCCTTCCTCGTTGCGTTGTTTAGCTTGCGGTAGTCTATGCACATCCTCCATCCCGTCACGGTTCTTGTTGGAATGAGCTCATTGTTCTTGTTGGTAATGACTGTCATTCCTCCCTTCTTAGGAACAACTTGTACGGGACTCACCCATTTGCTATCGGAGATAGGATAGATGATACCTGCATCAAGTAGTTTAAGAATTTCCTTCTTGACAACCTCCTTCATGGTCGGATTTAACCGCCTTTGAGGTTGTCGCGAAGTTCTAAAATCTTCTTCTATTAGAATCTTATGCATGCATAGTGAAGGTTTAATTCCTACAAGATCCTCTATAGTATAACCTAAAGCTTTCCTATGTTTCTTAAGAACAACCATAAGCTTACTATGTTCAGCTATACTTAAATCGGAACTAACAATTATCGGAAAGGTAGAATTAGGTCCTAGAAATACGTACCTTAGATGTGCGGGAAGTGGTTTCAATTCCATCACCACCGGACTCTCTAATGACTCTTGAGGAGTGTCTAATGCTTCCTTAGATGTTTCTAAGGGTATAGAAGTTGTTGGAGAAGAATCAAAAGAAGTGGTAGAAAGAACACAATTGTCTTCAGATTCACCCAAAATTACGGCACCTCTGCTTCCTCCATGGCCGTGGTTTTGACCGTGTAACTTACTGGAGTCCTCTGAATAGCTAATTACGGTCATGTTGGTAGAAACCACGACCGTGGAATAGCATGCCTGGCCGTGATTCCTCACGTTTTCTAACCCATCGTAAAGTTTCTCAAACTCTTCTTCATACACTTCCTTTTGCTTCTCCAAAGCTTCAATTTCCTCATTGCATTCCTCCTCTTCCCCTATGTCCATAATGCTCATAGTGATCACCTTTTGCAAGGGATCTTTGAAGAGAATCGAACTTACTTTCTCTCTTGATAGCTCTTCGTCACGGGTGTTGAATATGTCCTCTTCAAGAGCTGGTTCTTTCATCAAAGTGGAAAGAACGAACTCTACCTTCTCCTCTCCTATGTCGAAGGCGAGCCTAGCATTCTTGCAATCAACCATACAACCGGATGTTGCAAGAAACGGTCTTCCGAGTATGATCGGGACCGGACTGTTTGCAGGAATGTCAAGCACAACAAAATCTATAGGAACATAGAACTTACCAAGCTTGACCGGGACGTCTTCAACTATACCGACGGGACGAGTTATGGATCGATCCGTCATGTATAATATCATCTTCACCGGTTTAGGTTCGCCTAAACCGATCTTCCTGCATAAGGCAAGCGGAATGATGCTCACGCTTGCTCCTAAATCACATAATGCATCATATGTGACATCTCCCACTCCTATGGGAACACAAAATGACCCCGGATCCTTCAGCTTTGGGGGCATCTTTTCCTTCATAGTCTTAATGAGATCCGATGGATCCGAACTCATTTTGACTTCTCCAAAATCCTCTAATTTCCTCTTGTTAGAGAGGATCTCCTTCAAGAACTTTCCATAAGCTGGCATACCTACAATTGCATCAATGAAAGGTATATTAATATGCAGTTTGCTCATGAGTTCAATAAACTTACCGAATTACTTGTCTAGGCGCGCTCTTGCTCTAGATTGTGGAAATGGTAGGGGAGGTTTGTAAGCTGGAGGAGGAATGTAGATGTCTTCCTTCTCCTTCCCCTTTTCCTTCTCTTTCTCGATGGGAACTTCCACAAACTTAGGCTGCGGGTTGGTGGTTGTTGCTCCGTTCCTAGTTGTGATAGCCATCACCCTTCGTTTCGGGTTGTCCTCCGTCTTTCCTGGAAGTTTTCCTTGATTCCTAGGAACTTCCTCAGCATTGCTAAAGATTTGGTTTTCTAAAACCTTTTGAGTTTTATCAACCTTAGTAATGTGATTATCAACCTTAGTGATATGACTCTCCAATCCTTGAAGTTTTCCCAAAATTGTTTCCAACATGGGATCGGGCTTCTCTTTCCCCGAAATGCTTCCACTATTAGATGTTTGCCCCTGAATTTTCAAAGGAATGGAAGAAGAAGAAGAAGGTGGAGTTAGTGAATTTCCTGAATTGGGATAAGAATTACCGGAGTTTTGTTGGTTGGAACGCCAATTGTTGTTGTTTGAACCTCTATTGTTGTTCCAATTGTTATTCCGGTTGTTGTTGTTGTTGTTCCAATTGTTCCGGTGTTGCGGTTTGTATTCTCATTCCCATTGTGGTTATTGTTGTTTCCTAAATAACCAACATCTTGCCCCTTATGCTTTGGAAAGTTGGCTTTGATGACTTCCTTCAATTCTTTAATCTCGGTGTTGAGAGAAAAGATTTGCGTTTGAGCAGTTTGTGTTAGCTTTGCTCCTTGTTCCACTTGATTTGCTTCTGCCTTCCGATGAGAGTACTTCTCAATGACCCGGGCTTGCTTCTCAATGAAGTCCCAAGCGTCATCTTCCCTCATGTCCATGAATGTGTCACATGAAAGGGATTGGAGCTTGAATTGTGTTTCCACATCCAGCCCTTATAGTATATCCCTAATAGCTCCAATTTGGAAATGCCATGGTGTGGGCAATCCAATAGTAAATCCTGAAATCTTTCCCAAGATTGAAACAAAGTTTTGTTAGACCTCATAGAAAATGCATTAATCTTACCTCTCAACTCTGTCGTCTTGGATGGCGGAAAGAATTTGGTGAGGAACTCCGAAGAAAGATCCTCCCATGTGTTGAGTCTTTCATTTGGAAGAGCTTGATACCAAGATAAAGCTTTTCCTTTCAAAGAGAAGAAGAATGGCTTGATCTTGTAGTTGTTGGTGGTTGCATTCTTTGGCTTCATCGTCTCCATTAAGATCTCAAAATTTTGTAAATGTTGATGTGGAGATTCAACACTCGTTCCTCCAAACTGATTTTGGCGAACGATGGTAATGACTTGTGGGTTGAAGCTAAACCCCTGCATATCGTCAGCATCAAACACCTAGACGGCGTGGTTGCTGAATCGGATTCATCCTTTGGCCAAGAGTTCTTGGCTCTTCATCTACACGAGCGGCTCTCGCACCCCAGCTGAGACACGATAATTGGCAGCCGGTCTTAGATTATATTGATTTACATTGATCGTCGGATCAATGTCCTCTAGTGATGGCATGGAAGAGTCGCTATCCTCATCGGATGAGTTGGTTCTAACCGATCTCGACGATTTCCTCCTCTTCTTCTTCTTGGAATCGCTCATCTCCAGCCTCATTTGAAGCATCTGGTCCCTGAGTTCATCAATTTGCAATTGATGACGGTCCGCTTCTTCCTTGCGAGTCTTCTCGCTCCATCTAAGTTGAGCTTCGGATTCTTCCAACTCTGCTTGAACATCCCGCTCCTTGTTTTCAGCCATCTTTCTTTCTTCGAGTTTCTTCCTCAAAGTATTCTCAAGTTCTTGATCAAGAGGTAAGAGGTCTTTGTTATTTCTAGACCTGCGCATATACCTAAAGTAACCTGCAAATATCACTCAAAAGAGATATCAAATAACAAGAGCAAAGCTCCCAAGCTTGACAACCGATAACCGAATTCGGCCTAAACCAAATCCCCGACAACGGCGCCAAAAACTTGTTCGCCACTTAGCGTGCGTGCAAATAAGCTTTAAATTTATAAAACTAGAATCAAGCAAGCGAACCCGCAGTGTACGGATCAGCGTAGATTAGCAAGTATTCCAGAGTATCGAACACAGGGATTTGGGGGAACAAATTCAGTTGTAAAGTTGTCAAGCAAGTAAAAGGGTAAAGCTTTGCAAATACATTGGGAAAACAGCAACCCTAAAGATCCAGGTATCTAATTGTGGCAATCGATTCAAGATATACTATATATATAAGGACAGAGTTAAGAGTTGCAAAGGTATGCTAAGGTAAAGTAATGTACGGTGAAGTTCCAGAACTTTATATGACTTACCTAAAGACACTCTCTATAAAGGTTGTTGAGGCTTCATTATAGAAAGGATCTAAGGGCAAGAATTAATCTCAAATACCCAAACTTGTAACCCAAAGATCAAGACTAACTAAACCGATTAAGGTTGTGACACTCGAAATCGAAGTAGAGGTTGTTGAGGCTTCACTACTACCTAGAAAAGGCAAGCCAAGACTAAGTTGAAGCAAATCTTTAACTTTGGATTAAAGTAAAAGTAAGGTTCGAAAACTTATATAAATTACGGGCAGATCTTGAGTTAAACGGCCGTGGAAACTCAAGAACAGACCGTGATTCGGTTCGTCGATGAGATCTCTCTAACTCTCAGGGTCCTATCAATTTACGATCGATCTATCATCATCTAAGCCACAATTATTAACCCTTCACCTTAGAATTGCTAAAGGGTTTTAGCCAATAACCATCATTATGATATCAATAATCAAATTAAGAAGAATGAAAGATGAAAAACCTTCGAAACTCAAATACAACTCAAAATCAATCTCAAATCCGAAACATAAATCGGAATAGTTAATGGATTCGGAATAGAAACACAAAACCTCACAAACCCTAAGGAAAGTATGAAGAACGGGATGTCAAACCGTCATCAATATCAAAACCCTAGAAAGGTGCAACTTCCGCAATCCAAATCGCCGACACTTCCGCTAGTTCTTTCCCTCAACCGTCTTCCACAAGGCTGAACAACGTCTAAGCGTTAAGCGTCGATCTCCGGCTATAGCGTAATGTGTAGCCCTAAGCAGGTGTATCAAATTCTCCCCTCTCCAGCCTTTTTATAGGGAAGGATAAAATAACCGTCCGGCCCATGTGCGTAAATGATGTGGCAATAATTAATTCGACAAAAGATCGCTAAATCACGGTTTCATGGAGTTCCACGGCCGTGGTTTAGAGCGTGGAATGGGTTACGGTCTCACATAATCTCCACGGCCGTACTTTTGACCGTGTAACTCTCTAGAATGCTCCACGCTCATGATGCCAAGATCCACGGTCGTGGTTTAGAGCGTGGATTCCCCTACGGCCGTATTTTAGGGCGTGGAGGTGGAAATTGCTTGTGATTTCCTTTGTCCTGTCAATCCTCACCCTAGCATCTCCTTTGGTTCCTTTGATGTGTTTCTAGACCTTGGATGTGCTCAAATCTTCTCCTTTCTCTCTTAAATGGTTCGGATTTAGCTCTTATTCACCTATAATCAACACAAAGCTAATGTAGACCTCCATATAGACAACATAGATAAACTAGCTAACAAATGCTTCAATGCCTCATCAATGAACACTATAATGAATGAAAAACATCTAGAAAACGTGCCTAGAATATCACAATATTTCATGCTAACAGTTGACAAAGTGAGAAGATCAATGTGAAAATAACAAGATGTTGTATAAGATTAGGATGTCTATTATCATTTGGATCGTAATTCTTTTATGTTTTTACTCGATTGGAGACTTTATGTACCTGTGGTCATAGGGTTTGACTATTTTGTGAACAACTTATATGATATCGGTTTCAAATTCAAACGGTGTTGCACACGACTCAAATGTAGTGATGATAAAGGTCTCAACTTTGTATTGATGCAAAATCTACCTTTAGATATTTAAATCTCAAGATAAATAAAAAATGGATGAGTTGGCTAAGTAGGCAATTTTTGTCTATTGTAGTATAAAGTAGGCCCTTTTTGTATCTTGGAGACAAACTAGGCCCCTCTCATTTATTAATAAAGATTAATTGAAAGGGTTAATTAGTAATTTTAATTTAACTGAGTCCAAGCCCAATTTCAATTGAAGATCAGTAGGCCCAATCCGAGTTACATAAGCCTGTGTCCAATTCGAGTTACATAAGTCGGCCCATTCTAGTTACATAAGCCCATTACAAAATGTAAATGTTTTAGCCAGTGAGTATCGAACTCTGGACGACAGCCCCTCCCTCCCACCCTTATACCAGCTGAACTAATTGAACTTCATGTATCCTCTTGTTCATACACTGTATTAGTACATAATGCTTAATACACGGTATTAGTACATAATGCTTAATACACAATTTTAATACACAATGTTAATACATAATTTTCATTTACACAAGTCCGTCGTTTACACAAGCTTGTCGTTTACACAAGCCCGTCTTTGTTTCAAGCCCATTCGAGTTACACAAGCCCAATTATATATATAAAATATGTAGTCAATATCCCGTATTTATAAAATATGTAGTCAATATCCCGTATATATAAACTATGTAGTCAATTTCGTGTATATATAAAATATGTAGTCAATATCGTGTATTTATAAAATATCCCGTATTTATTAAATAAATTGGGGCAATTTGTGAACTTTCAAAACTCTAGACATTTTATGTAATTAAAAAAATTATACGTAATTATCCAGTTTAGAGCACTTTTGTAAATTCTAAGAATATGGGTCATAAACACAATTAAAAATAAGGAAGCTTTTATATAATTATCCCAAAATTACAACCTAACTATAAGCTTTAGGATTGCATAGTGGAGGCTCTTTTTGAACTCTGAAGGGTCTGTAGCATTTGATTGATACACTTAGAATGAATTAATTCATGTGAAAAGAAAGCAATCTAAATATTCTCCACTGTTAAATGCAAATCATTTAAAATGAGAAACAAATTTGGAGAGCAATCTAAATATTCTCAACTGTTAAATGTAAATCATTTAAAATGAGAAAGAAATTTGGAAAGTGTTAAATACAAATCAACTAAATAAGAAAGAAATATGCAACGTTCAAGCATAAGAAAGAGGTGTAAATGGAAGCGGCAATTGCGGGAAGTTGCGGTTGCTCGAAGCGCATCTATGGCGCGTCTATGGTTTTTGGAGCGTGGCTATGGCGGACTCGAGCAGATCAAAAGCAATTTGCTCGAAGCGGCGTTTCAAGTGGCGTTTCAATCTGCAATGTTGACGGAAAGGGTAGATCCGGCGGTGGGTAGGTTGCTTGGGAGGATCGAAGGCGGAGGCTATGGTTTCCAGCGAGAAACTTGTCCCAACGTCGTGCCCTGAGACTCCAAACAACCCTAATTTTTACAGTTTGGGGTTTTTTTACATACAAGGAAGAATAACGTACCAAAAAGCCTCTGTCATTGCTTGCCGCATCGATGTTGTATGTGATCGGGAAGTAGGATTTGCCTCAGCCAAAAGCAAACCATCGGGACGGAGGAGGTTGAAGAAGAAATTCAGATCTGGACTGCGGAAACCCTAATTGTTTTCAGATGTGGGATTGAGGATGATTTTATAGGATTTATATTTTTACGATTTCCCTTTATGTTCCTTTAATTAATTTATTTTATATTTAAAATTTTAGATCAAAAATAGAGGGGCCTAGTTAGTATACAAGTTACAAAAAGTGCCTTAAATCACCAATTTTCTCAATAAAAATTTATCAAACGAGTAATTTACATAGATTGCTCGCACAACATATTTCTGGTTAAATTTTCTACGTATTATGGCACTTATATATTACATCTTATTGTTATATTGTTTTAATATTATTTTTCAAAAACTTACGATTTGTTTATATTAAATAATTAAAATTGGAAAATCAAATAAAGTAATTAAACGATTGAAATAAGTTGGAGGTTTTGGGCGAATTGAATAAAAAAATTGTGGATGTGTATTGAGTAGTTGCGAGGAGATGTAATAACAATTTAATCAATCAAGATATGACATATCTAAAAAATTTATAAGAGAACAAGGATAAAAGTAACCTTATAATTTATTTAGTGTTGGAAGTAATTTTCTTGTTTCGGTAACATGTACGTTATGTTCTAGTAAAAAATATGTACTTCATTAACGGTGGATATCCCGTTTACCAATTAAATGAATAGTTAAAAAAAAGAGATATTAAGGTGAACTATTATTCATAAAATATTAAGGTGAACTAAGTTGTAAAAATTTGTTTCCACAAATTTTTTAGTTGTGTAATTGAATATTTAGTGTGATATAATTTTGTTAATTGAATATTGAGGTAGGTTTAAACTACCCCTATCTTAATTCTAGATTCATTTATAATGCTTACAATCAAGATCTTATCTCCTTCCTTCATCGCTCTCTCCAATTTCTGTTTCTTGGTTATTTGCGATGAACAAAAATCACACACATCATTCAACACCACTATATGCAAATGGGAAGATCGTCGAGGAAATATTCATTCGTAACGGTGGCGATGTTGTTGATGGCGTTCGGCGGTACTCTCGTCTTCTATTTATGGACTCTGAACGCTGTCACCTCCCTCTATGCCCTCCAAAACCTCCTTCATCTCCGCCATTACAATTACCCAGTACTAACATTGACTAAGTTTCTTCCTTCATCTCTACATTAATTACCCTTTACATGTTTCTATTTTGAATATAAATGCATGTAAAATTCAAAAATTTATAAAGAATCGATCTCTTTAAGGTTTGAATTTTCTATCTTTAATATGCCCTAATAACGTGAGAATATGTAGAGTATTATGAAGGACAGATTAGACATGGCGCTAGAAAACGCATCTTTAGGGAACAAGACGGTGATTATAGCCATGGTGAACGAAGCATATGTGGAGAGAGATGACGCATACACGACAAACATGCTTGATCTCTTCTTGGAGAGCTTCTGGGTAGGGGAGGAAACATATTGGCTAATCAACCACGTCCTTGTTGTTGCAGTGGACGAGGTTGCGTACCGTCGTTGTGTCTTTAGGGGACTCCATTGTTACAAGCTCCATACAAGTGGAATGAATTTGAGAAAAGAGGGAGTTTACATGTCCAGACACTTCATCCAAATGATGTGGTTCAGAACCCTCTTTCTCACACAAGTCCTCAAGAAGGGTTACAATTTCATATTCTCTGTAATTCACCTTCTTTATCACTCTATTTTGGTGTATTAGTATTCATATCTTTCTAACTATAAATGAACTTCTTTAATACAAAGCTTATTTGATAAACCCTAATATGTAGTTGATATTTTATAGGATAAAGTAATTTGAGTATACATATTGATTGATGATAATATATCTAAGTTCGTACTTTATCCTTTGTTTTTACAGGACATTGATGTATTGTGGCTAAGAAATCCTCTCAAGATACTAAAAACAGATTTGCAAGAAGACGATGTAGATGACATTCAGTTTAGTGTAGATTACTACAATGGGGATCCGAAATCTGCCTCTAACCCAATCAACACAGGCTTCTATTTCATTCGTTCAAACAACAAGACTATTTCCTTGTTTGAAACATGGTATTCAATGAAAGACCACCCGGACGCAGTTGGACTCAAAGAGCAAGATATCCTACAAACCCTAATCCGACGTGGTGTAGTCGTACGACAATTAGGGTTAACGGTTTCCTTACTCGACACCCGTCAATTCAGCGGGTTTTGTGAGGTTAGCAAGGACCCACGTGTTGTCGTCACCGTCCATGCCAATTGTTGTCGCTACATTGTTGCCAAGGTAGTCGATCTTACACGCGTTCTTATGGATTGGAGGAGGTTTAGGATGCTTGATAAAATGACGCCGTTTCAATGGTCTCATCATGATGAATGTCTAGGTTCGTGGGATGATAAGGATGAGAACGGTGTGAGTTTGAGACCACCACCATCGGTGGGGCAGGTTGAACACAACGGATTTCAGTCAACGTCAAATGATGCTTCCAAGCTAGATTCGAATACAAACTACATTTGGCTGAAATAACGCAATTTACCTATGACACTAATGTTTCGTGATAAGTTTTATGAAGTTTAGAGTTGTGATTTGTTGTTGGTGTATATCCATGGTGACGTTGTGGGAACTAGATCCCTTTACTCTACTAATCTTATTACATATGTATGTCAAATTATAAGATTAATCTTTAAGATGCTAATCACAAACAATAGATCATATCTATTGACACGCCCCCTTAGTCCAAAGAGGAGGTAAGATGTGGAGACTGAATATGAAATCAAAGGAAATAAGAGAGACGAGAGCCCTTGGTGAAGATGTCCGCATATTGTGACTTTATGCGACATGTTAAACACACAAGTTTTCTAGAGCAACCTTTTCCTTGATGAAATGAATGTACACCTCGACATGCTGGGTGTGTTGGTGTTGCACCATATTGGTTGAGATATGCAACGTTGATGTTGTCGTAATAGATCAATGTATCATTGCGAATAGGAATGTGAAGCTCAGGAAGGAGATTTTTTAGCCAACAGGTTTCAACGATTGTGTTGGCAACACCCCTATATTCGGTCTTGGCATTGGAACGAGATAGTGTGGCATGACGTTTAGGTGACCAAGAAAATCAAATTGTGCCCAAATTGACGCAATGTCTAGAGGTGGGTCGTCAAGTATCTAGCATTCGTCCCAATCCGCATCAAAATAAGCGGTCAAACTCATAAGCGTAGAAGGGGTGGGATGCATGCCCAAAGCTAGAAGACGTACCCTGAATATAGGTGATAATGCGCTTAAGAGCATGCAAATAAGGCTATCTATGATCATGAATAAATAAGAAATTTTTTTGGACAACACGAGTGATGACGGGCGAGTAAAAGTCAAATACTTAAGGACACAATCTAAAATGTGGCTCAGGGTTGGATCGGCGATAGGAGGGCCGACATCTGCGACCAACTTGCAGAGAGTTTCGATCGATACGGTGCTGTTGCTAGCTTGCAAAAACTCATGTTTGCCTTG
This sequence comes from Fagopyrum homotropicum, assembly GCA_033239125.1. NCBI lineage: Eukaryota > Viridiplantae > Streptophyta > Magnoliopsida > Caryophyllales > Polygonaceae > Fagopyrum > Fagopyrum homotropicum. Next base: position 39,690,232 of record BSWB01000006.1, on the reverse strand, counting down.
TCGATAATTTCCTTGGCATATTTGGTTTGACAAAGGAACATACCGAACGAGTGACTCAAATCCCCAAGAAGTAACTTAAAGAGCCAAGATTCTTCATTGCAAATTCAACTCCTGATGATATGATGTAACAAGGTAAGGAATATGTTGTAAGCGCTTTGTCGTCCACGTATAGCAACAAATAAGCCGTGTTAGAGATGAATTTTATAGACAAAACTTAGTTTATATCACGTGTCTTGTACGGGTATTTGTTAATAAAAATTTAAAAGTTTTTGTATATTTATTATATTGATAAAATATAAATTACCAATGTAATAGGTCAATGACCCATATTCGAGCAGGTCACAACAACCCATACGATTAGGTCCACAACGACCCACATACGAGTCGGTCTACAATGAGCCACATACGAGTAGGTTTACAACGGCCCACATGTGGGTCGTAAGTCTACAACGTCCCACATGTCAATAGGTCACAATGATCCACATGCTAGTATGTCACAATGAACCAACTTCACGTACCCAACTTCACATACCTGATCGTGAAAGTTTGGAACCAAATAGTTAACAACAACCTCCCCCGCAAGGATACGGGATCAAATGTAGCATATTCCAGTATCGAATTCACAAGACCACGTCTGATTTGATAGATAATAATAATTTATTATTCTAAGTAAAAGAAAGGAAGAAAACAACAACGATAGCAAGCAAAAGCAATACTGATTTGTAGGAAACAGTGGATTAAGACGATCTAAGGATACATGGATCCCACTATAATGAATTAAAGTATTATTGCATATATGAGACTCATGAACATTGATATGTGCATATTATAGGTAACCATCTTGTTAGCATGAAATATTGTGATATTTTAGGCACGTTTTCTAAACGTATTTGATTCATATTGATAGTCTTTGATTGAACTTTGTGCATATGTGAGCTAGTATTACCTATATTGTCGATATGGATGTCTACACTAGTTCTATGTTGATTATAGGTGATTTGGAGCTTTTTTTTCCGAACGGAATCGAACAAAGGAGAGTTGAGTTGATATATCCATGGATTGAGGACATTCTTTGGAAGCAAATTGGAGTTTTAGCTTGAGGAATGCACGAGTTTAGGGAAGAATCACGTTCTTGCCCTAAACCACGCTCTAAATTACGACCGTATTACGTTCCACGTTCAATTCCACGACCGTGGATTTGGAGTCAGAAATTCATGTTCATTCCAGAGGATTACACGGCCGTGGAACATATGGTGCAGACCGTATTTGTTTCCACGCTCTAAATTACGGTCGTGGAACACTTCCATGACCGTGATCTTGGCAAATCTTTTCGCCACACTTTGAAGCCACGATCTTTTAAAGATTGGGCCGGGCCGACATTCTACCCTGCACTATAAAAAGACGGACGAAGCAAGAATCCGACAGACTCGCTTACCCCCCGCTTACCCTCATTCACTCTCGCTTAGACTGGCTTACCGCGGCTTACCCTCATTCATCATCGCTTAGGACCGTTTAGACACGCTTACACTTCGCTTAGCTTGCTTGGAATCATTGACATCTCTTTGGGAGATCGAAGTTCGTGTTTGGCAATTCCTCAAATCTCGCACTTTTGGTGGAGATTGCTGTTGAGATCTCCGGATTGGCGGAAGATCGAAGTTTTTGGAAGATTTTGCAAGAAGATCTCTCTTCTTGTTTAGGTTTGATTTGGAAAACGGATTGACACCCCGTTTTCTCTTCTTTCCTAAGGTGGTGATTGTTTGTTTTACTTTGAATCTTTTGACATTATTTGTTCTCTTTGTGACTTTGAGATTGAATTGAAGATTATTGAAAGTTCTTGAAAGTTTTCATCTTTTTATCTTTTAATTCTTGAATTGATATCAACATGACTGTTATTGGCTAAAAACCCTTAACAATTCTAAGGTGAAGGGTTGATAGTTGTGGCTTAGATGATGATAGATCGATCGCAAACAGATTAGACCCTGAGAGTTAGAGAGACTCGCCGACAACCCTAAATTACGGTCTGTTCTTGAGTCCACGGCCGTGGAACCTCAAGAACTAACCGTGATTTCCCTTAAGTCTACGAACCTGCTTTTACTTTAATCTAAAGTTAAAGATTTGCTTTAGCTTAGTTTAGACTTGTCTTTTCTAGGTGGTAGTGAAGCCTCAACAACCTCTACCTCGATTGTGAGTGTCACAACCTCAATCGGTTAAGTTAGTCTTGATCCTTGGGTTATAAGTTTGGGTATTTGACACTAATTCTCGTCTCTAGAATCCTTCTATATTGAGCCTCAACAACCTGTATAGAGAGTGCCTTGTAGGTGAGTTATATAAGGTTTTTGGAACTTCACCGTACGATTACCTTACATTAGTATACCTTTGCATATCTCAACTCTGTCTTTACATCATTAAGTATATCTTGAATCGATTGCCACAGCTGGATACCTGGATCTTTAGGATTGTTGTTTTCCCAATAATTCGAAAAGCTCTTACATTTACTTGCTTGATAACCTACAACTGGATTTAACCCCCAAATCCCTGTGTTCGATACTCTGGAATTCTTGCTTAACTATATCGATCCGTACACTGCGGGTTCGCTGCTTGATTCTAGTTTTATAAATTTAAAACTTATTTGCACACACCTCTAGGGGCGAACAAGTTTTTGGCGCCGTTGCCGGGGATTTGGTTTAGGCCGAATCCGGTAGCCGGTTGTCAAGCTTGGGAGCTTGCTCTCGTTATTTGATATCTCTTTGAGTGCATGCGCAGGTCTAGGAACACCGAAGATCTCTTACCTCTTGATCAAGAGCTAGAGAAAACCTTGAGGCAAAAGCGCAAGGAAAAGAAGATGGCTGAAGAACACGAACGTGATCTTCAAACGGAGTTGGCGGAGAAGGAAGCTCAACTCCGATGGAATGAGACTCTCCGCCAGGATGAGATGGATCGTCATCAATCTCAAGTTAACAGTCTACAAGACATGATCTTCCAAATGAGGATAGAGATGAGCGACCTTAAGAATAAGGGAAGCAAGAAATCCTCAAGAAGGAGATCAAGGTCTAGAAGAAAAAGCCACTCATCCGCTGATGATAGTGACTCTTCCATGCCACCGTTAGAAGAGATTGATCCCACGATCAATATGAATCCTTTCCATCCACAAGGAGCTGCTAATCGCCGCATTCCACCTAGGAATGTGAGAGTCGAACATGTGGATAATGAGCCAAGAACTCTTGGCCAACGGATGGATCCAACACAACAACCACGCCGCTTGGGTGTGAAATTTGATGCTGAAGATGTGCAAGGGTTTAGCTTTAACCCTCAAGTTATCACTCTTGTTCGCCAAAGCCAATTTGGCGGTACAAGCGCTGAATCTCCACACCAACACTTGCAAAACTTTGAGTGTATGATGGAGACAATGAGACCGAAGAACGCTACTACCAACAGCTATAAGCTCAAACCTTTCTTTTTCTCTTTGAAAGGGAAAGCGTTGTCTTGGTATCAAGCTCTTCCCAATGGGAAACTAGACACGTGGGAAGACCTTTCCGCGGAGTTTCTCACCAAATTCTTTCCGCCCTCCAAAACGGCGGAACTTAGAGGTAAGATTAACGCTTTTTTAATGAGACCTAACGAAAGCTTGTTTCAATCTTGGGAAAGGTTTCAGGACTTGCTCTTGGATTGCCCTCATCATGGCATATCCAAACTTGCCTTGCTGGAGATCTACTACAAGGGGCTGGATGCGGGAACGCAATTCAACCTCCAATCCCTCTCATGCGGAACGTTCATGGACATGAGAGAAGATGACGCTTGGGACTTCATTGAGAAGCAAGCAAGAGTCATAGAGAAGTATTCCCACCGGAAAGCGGAGGGAAATCGCGTGGAGCAAGGAGCGAAACTCACACATGAAGCTCAAAATCAAATTTTCTCCCTCAACAATGAGATCAAAGAGTTGAAGGAGACTATCAAGACCAACTTCCCAAAGCAACAAGAGAAGGATGTTGGCTATTTGGGCAACAACAATGGCGGTGATAACACCAACCGCAACAACAATAACCGGAACAATAACCGGAATAACAATTGGAATGGAAACAACAACAATTGGAACAACAATAGGGGTTCAAACAACAACAATTGGCGCTCCAATCAACAAAATTCCGGTAACTCCTATCCTTCCAATTCTAATTCTCTAACTCCACCTTCCTCTTCCTCTACTCCTTTGAAAAGCCAGGGGCAATCATCTAATGGAGGAAACAATACGGGAAAGGAGAAGTCCGATCCCATGTTGGAAACAATCTTGGGAAAGCTTCAAGGATTGGAGAACCGCCTCATCAAGGTTGATGATCAAGTCTCTAAGGTTGACAAAGCTCAAAAAGTTTTGGAAAACCAATTGTTCAACCACGCGGAGGAAGTCCCTAGAAATCAAGGGAAACTTCCAGGAAAGACGGAGGACAACCCTAAGGGAAGGGTAATGGCGATTACAACTAGGAGCGGAGTGACTACCGCCGATCCGCAGCCTACGTTCGTTGAAGTCCCCGTAGAGAAGGACAAAGGAAAGGGGAAGGAGAAGGAAGATGTCTATGTTCCCCCTCCAGCTTACAAACCTCCCCTACCGTTCCCTCAATCTAGAGCGCGAGCGCGCCTAGACAAACAATTCGGTAAGTTCATAGAACTCATGAGCAAGCTGCATATTAATATACCCTTCATTGATGCCATTGTAGGTATGCCGGCTTATGGCAAGTTCTTGAAAGAGCTCCTCTCTAACAAAAGGAAGCTAGAAGATTTCGGAGAGGTCAAGATGAGTTCGGATTCCTCGGATCTCATCAAGACTATGAAGGAGAAAATGCCCCCAAAGTTGAAGGATCCGGGATCATTTTGCATTCCCATTGGAGTGGGAGATGTCACATACGACGCTTTATGTGACTTGGGAGCAAGTGTGAGCATCATACCACTTGCATTATGTAGGAAGATCGGGTTAGGCGACCCTAAACCGGTCAAGATGACGTTATACATGGCGGATCGATCCATCACTCGCCCCGTCGGTATTGTAGAAGACGTCCCGGTCAAGCTAGGTAAATTCTTTGTCCCCATTGATTTTGTCGTGCTTGACATTCCTGCAGATAGTCCGGTCTCGATCATACTCGGAAGGCCGTTTCTTGCAACTTCCGGCTGCATGGTCGATTGCAAGAATGGAAGACTCGCTTTTGATATTGGAGAAGAGAAAGTAGAGTTCGTTCTTTCCACTCTAGTAAAGGAGTCAATCTTTGACGAGGATATTTACGATATCCAAGATGAAGAAGGTTTGTCTAGGGAGGAGGTAAGTGTGATTCTCTTTAACGATCCTTTACAAAAGGTTATCACTATGAGTCTAACCAATGTAGGGGAAGAAGAAGAGTGCAAAGAGGAAATTGAAGCCTTAGAAGCACAAGAAGAGATGCATGAAGTGGAGTTTGAGAAACTCCACGATGAGGCTGAGAATGTAAGAATCCACGGTCATACCCTATATTCCACGACCGTGGATTTCACAACCAAAATCGACCTCCATTCCAGGGGATTACACGGCCGTGGAACACATGGAGAGGCCGTAATTCTGACCGTGGAAGAGGGTGATCGGCTTACTTCTTCAACTTCTTTTGATTCTTCTCCAAACCACTCAACAACCTTAGAAACTTCTAAGGAAACGTCGGATGCCCCTCATGGACCATTGGAAGCTCCGAAAGTGATGGAACTCAAACCACTTCCTACTCATCTAAGGTACGCTTTTCTTGGATCTGATTCTACCTTTCCGGTCATTGTTAGCTCCGAACTAAGCATAGATGAACATGAACAGCTCATGATAGTCCTTAGGAAACATAGAAAAGCCATAGGCTACACTATCGAGGACTTAGTAGGAATTAAACCCTCCCTATGCATGCATAAGATACTAATGGAGGAGGATTTTAGAACTTCAAGACAACCTCAAAGGCGGTTGAATCCGACCATGAAAGAGGTTGTCAAGAAGGAAATTCTTAAACTTCTTGATGCAGGTATCATCTATCCTATCTCCGAAGAAGGGAGGAATGACGGTCATCACCAACAAGAACAACGAACTCATTCCTACCCGAACCGTGACTGGATGGCGAATGTGCATAGACTATCGCAAGCTCAACAACGCGACGCGGAAGGATCACTTTCCCTTGCCATTCATCGATCAAATGCTTGAAAGGTTAGCACAACATTCACATTTTTGCTACCTTGACGGTTATAGTGGTTTCTTTCAGATTCCGATACATCCGGACGATCAGGAGAAGACCACATTCACGTGCCCTTGGGGTACGTTCGCCTATAGGAGAATGCCGTTCGGGCTTTGCAACGCCCCAGCCACCTTTCAACGGTGCATGATGGCCATCTTCTCCGAATACGTAGAGGAAATCATGGAAGTCTTCATGGACGACTTCTCCGTATACGGTTCCTCTTTTAACGATTGCCTTTCTAACCTTTCTCTTGTTTTACAACGTTGTGAAGACACTAACCTAGTTCTTAATTGGGAGAAGTGTCAATTCATGGTTAAGGAAGGAATCGTATTAGGTCACTTAGTCTCTAGTAGAGGGATAGAAGTAGACAAGGCTAAGATAGAGACCATAGAGAAACTTCCTCCCCCAATTTCGGTGAAAGGGATAAGAAGTTTCCTAGGACATGCTGGATTTTATAGACGCTTCATTAAGGACTTTTCTAAGATATCAAAACCTCTCACTAATCTATTGATGAAGGATGCGGTTTTTGAGTTTTCGCAGGAATGTTTAGATGCGTTTAACACCATTCGGCAAGCTCTAATTTCAGCACCTATTATCCAACCCCCGGATTGGACTCTCCCCTTCGAGATTATGTGCGATGCTAGTGACGTAGCCATTGGAGCTGTTCTTGGACAACGAAAGGAAGGGCGAACCCATGCCATATACTACGCTAGCAAGACGCTAGACGAAGCTCAGCTCAACTACGCCACTACAGAGAAAGAATTTCTAGCCATTGTCTACGCTATTGACAAGTTTCGCTCTTATCTTGTAGGTGCAAAGGTGATTGTCTACACGGATCATGCCGCGATCCGGTACCTCCTTGCGAAGAAAGACTCGAAGCCAAGGCTAATTAGATGGATTCTTCTCCTACAAGAATTCGATCTTGAGATCCGCGACAAGAAAGGTTCAGAAAATTCTGTTGCGGATCATTTGAGTCGCCTCACACATCTAGAGGACGACCATCTACCCATTGATGACTCCTTTCCGGACGAACACCTACACATCATAGAGGAGTGCATCAACGAGATCTCCAAAGGTAACGAACCATGGTTTGCTGATTTTGTTAACTATTTGGTTTGCCAGGAGATACCGCCCGGACTATCCTATGCACAAAGGAAGAAGTTCTTTAAGGACGTCCGGGAATACTATTGGAACGAGCCTCTCCTCTTTAAGAGAGGTCCGGATGGCATCATCCGGCGATGTGTGCCGGAAGATGAGATGCAAAGTGTCATCCGCCATTGTCATTCACTACCTTGTGGAGGACACGCTAGTTCGAACAAGACTAGCGCAAAGGTATTGCAATCTGGATTCTATTGGCCTACTTTATTTAGAGATGTGCAATCCTTTGTCTCTTGCTGCGATGCTTGTCAAAGAACAGGCAATATTTCTAGAAGGAACGAGATGCCCCTCAACAACATCCAAGAGGTGGAGATTTTCGACATTTGGGGAGTCGATTTCATGGGACCATTCCCAACTTCTTGTGGAAACCAATACATACTATTGGCGGTAGACTACGTTTCTAGATGGGTGGAAGCAATTGCCTCTCCCACAAATGATGCCATGGTGGTGGTTAAGTTCTTCAACAAGACCATCTTTCCGCGATTTGTAACACCAAGGACAATCATTAGTGATGGAGGTTCTCACTTCATAGCCCGTCGCTTTGAAGCTCTTCTAGCTAAGTATGGGGTTACTCACAAGATCGCTACCCCTTACCATCCACAAACGAGTGGACAAGTTGAGATCTCAAATAGGGAGATCAAGGGAATTCTAGAGAAGACGGTTTCAAGGACTAGGAAGGATTGGTCCTTGAAACTAGATGATGCATTATGGGCGTACCGGACTGCGTACAAGACTCCCATAGGAACTACACCATACAACCTTGTGTATGGGAAGTCTTGTCATTTGCCGGTAGAGCTGGAGCACAAAGCGTTTTGGGCTATCAAGTGGCTGAATTTCGGCATGAAGGAAGCGGGAGAGAAGCGTCTCCTAGACATTAACAAGCTGGATGAACTTCGCTTGAACGCCTATGAAAACGCTAAGATCTACAAGGAAAGAGCAAAGCGTTGGCATGAATGCATGATAAGCATATCATTCCAAAGGACTTCAAAGAAGGGGATCAAGTTCTCCTCTTCAATTCAAGACTTCGCCTCTTTCCAGGTAAGCTTAAATCCCGTTGGACCGGACCTTTTCTAATTAAACGTATTTTCCCCCATGGTGCAGTTGAAGTATGGGGTGAAGCTAGCGGAAGTTTTAAGGTGAACGGTCAACGACTCAAGAAGTACACACCGGAACTCCAAGCTGAGGAGTTTGCGCCTACCGCACTCGAATAAGTGCGAGATTGGTCTAGCTACGGACCTTAAACAAAGCGCTTCTTGGGAGGCAACCCAAGGTATTGCATTTTTGTTTTTGTTTTCAATTCATAGTTTAGCTTAGAATAGACGTTTTCGCTTTATTTTGCCTCGATTTCTTCCGGTATGTTCGTGTTTTTGGTTGTAGGAGCGATGGAAAAGGAGAAAGGGAGAATAATGTCGAAGAAGAGCGACGAAATTTGGACTTTGAAGCTTTACAGAAGGTTCCACGGTCTAAATTACGGTCGTCATAGCTACAGTGGCCGTAATTCTCAAAAGCCTTTGAAAAATCACCAAAACCACGGGTCCGTACACTTCCACGGCCGTGGAACACCCCGACAGACCGTGATTTTCAAAATTTTGCCTGCGACTATATAAGCCACATTCTTCACAAAATTACCCAAAAACTTACCCCTTTCCACGCCCTAAACGCCGAAACCCCACGACCTCCTCCAATTCCTCGTTTTCTAATCGTTTTCAACGATTCTTCATCCTAAACTGCAGCAAATTCAATCACGAACAAGATCCAAGCGACAAACCGAATGGAAATCCGTCAACAAACGCGCATTTCGGATTTTTCAATCCGAAAAAGAGGTTTATTCTTTCTTCTTGATTTTCGCGGATTTGGTTCGTTTTTGCTATAGATTTTTAGGAAGAACTGACAAAGACTGGAAGGAATTAGATTAGGACTGCTTGTTGTGGTGATTGTTGGTGAATTTGCTGAGATTCGCAAGATTCTGAGACGAATCACGGTCTCTGGGTAAACCACGGCCGTGGAACCTGAAGAACAGACCGTAATTTTTGGTGAAAAATGGATTTCGTAAGGAGAGTGTCAGGAAGGATAAAGGAGAAGAAGGGAGAGCAGAATAAGAAAAGAAAGGGCAATCCCTCCACCTCTAGGGCACCACCACCCACATCTCCCTCACTACCATCCTCACCTTCACCTCCATCTTCACCTCCTCACCCTAGCATCCCAACCATACATGAGAACCATCTTGACGCACTTGACCGGATCAAGGAGAGGGCAGTGATTGGCCCTAGGTATTTGTTGTTGGAGGATCTACATCCTCTCAACATAGTTGATGACCTTACATGGCTCTTGGATAGAGCCGGATTGCTTGTCTTCACGAACATTCGTGAAGACGCCTATGAGGAGATCACCCGGGAGGTTGTGACGTCCTTCGAGCACAGCCACGTAGATAGGTCCGTCTCATGGAACAAGACTACCATTTGAGTATTGTTGAGTTTGGGACCATTTTCGGGTTCCATGAGACCTATAACGGTCGATTTCCTAGTGGAGTTTACCCCAAGAACTTTTGGGAGGAAGTAGCGATGATATACGCCGACGAGGACCGTTGGCAACCCGCCGATACCAAGGCTAGATTGATGTACCATCTAGCCTTGAAGATAGCACACCGCGTTCTTTCGGAGTGTCTCTTTCCTAGGACGGAGACGCCCCAAAAGATCAAGACGGATGAGCTATTCTTGCTCTATAGCATGCTATACGGTCGCCGTGCAGATTGTGCCACTCTTTTGGCGGCTACGATGAGTAAACTCAAGAATAAGAAGAAGTGGAACATTGAATATGGTGGGATAGTTACCCACATTGCTAGGACATTTGGTGTAGATTTTTCTGCTTGCACCCGTATACCGGCGGTTCCTTTAGGGCTACACGCATTTATGGTTAGGGGACTCATCTTCCCCACACATGGAGGTCCGCCTTATGCGGGCATGCCTTGGGAGACTAGGACGGGTAGGGGGATTGAGTGGTTGCCGGAGTATTCCATTGTGGCGGGACGCCACAATTGGAAGAAGACGTTCGCTGCGATGCATGCGAACAGGCTAGTAGCTCCCCCTTACGTTCCACCACCGGTTGTGGAGGAGGAGGACATGGGAGATCAGTACGAGAGTGGTGGAGGAGCGGAGCACGAGTTTGGCACGTTTCCGGACCAGCCGGAGGCGGCCCCAGATGTACCTCGACGCTCTCCACGTCCGGCTAGAGCCTCAGACTCATCATCTCGCCGCGCTAGCGTGAGTGAGAGGCCCACGTGGATGGCCACACCTCCCACATGGTATTCCACCCCACCTCCTTGGTCCACGGAGCAGCCAGCACCACCACCACCGCCACCAGCACCAGCACCATCCGATGCCCCATCATGGTACAGTCACACCCCGGGATGGTACGAGCATATGCCGGATTGGGCTACCGGACTTTCGGAGAGAGTTGGAGCACTAGAGATCCGGGCGGATGCTAGAGACGGACGCTTAGACGACCTTGACCACATGATAAGGGACGTCTACCGCCAGCAGTTTGGGCGGTTCTATGATCCGAGTTTCTCTCCATTCCCACCTCCACCGCCACCACAGTGATTGGACGCATGATCGTTTGTTTTAGACATTCCCGCCACCATTTTGTGAGTTTCTTTTTCTTTTCTTCTTTTCCTTATTTCTTTTGAACATTAGGGACAATGTTCGTCCTAAGTATGGGGTGGGATGTACTAAAAGTTTGTAATAACTCTACTCTCTATGTTTGCTTTCATTCGAGACTATCGTTGCATATTCATTATGTGTTACACGTTTCCTTATTGCATTGCATGAAAAATAACTTGAAAAACCCATAAAAATTTGAAAAATTTTGAAAATTTTATGTTTCTAATGAATTGAGATGATTTCCATGATAATCACTACTTGTGAATTGAGTTTGATGACAATTGCATGCTTAAAAGGATTGTGAATTGGAAAGAATTTGAATGAATCAATTTCACCTCTTTTGCAAGTTTTATAATGTGAAAATATTACCTGAATCATGATAGGAAATTGAAGTTGAAATCACGTTATAAGTTCATATACTTCTTGTTGAAATGATTCAGGCAATTCAATACCTTCTTTCTTCTTTCTTTGATCATCTAGTTCCTCATTGAAATATTAGCCTCTTTTACCTATCCGGGAATTTGGAGAAGTGAATGAGAAAAAGGCATGTTTGATGTGGGAGGGCCATGAGAGCAATTATTTGCAATCAATTGAATAGAAAGAAATTATAGGTTTGGGGAAGTCAATCATGACGATGAGTAACTCGGCACCATTCACATAGCCGGGTGTTTGTGTCTTGCCAAAGTCGGATTGAGCGATATTCCTAGCGGATTATGGTATGTGCGCTAAGGGTTTGAGGCATCTCTTGAAAAATTTGAGAAACGCCGATCTCCTAGGCTTCGGTTTTTGTGCACCTCTATCCATAACTCCAAAAGTAAAGTCGAAAAATGAAAAGAAGAGAGCGAAGCTCTAAGTTGAAGTGTTGCGGGAACCACATAAGAAGAAGAAGGTAGTTGTCCACTTTCCCGGATTTATGCACCACTTTCCCTTAAAGTTTTCCCTTCCCTTCCATATTCTAGACCTTTTCTTTGAAAGTCCTTAAGATCAAAAGAATGTTATATGACTTGGTGATCTAAATTGAAGTTTCTTGTGATTGATTTTGATAATGTTTGAAGGTTATAATGCTTGTTTAGAAGTTAAGTTGGTTCATGAATTTTCTTTGCCTTTTACTCTTTGATTAAGTGTGTGAAAGTTTGAAAAACGATTGAAGCAAGGTTTGAGAATGATCTATCCTTTAGAAGTCACATTCATCCAAAAGAGGGTACACATATTTTATCCTAACTCTTGTTTAAAACTTTTTAAAAGACCTTGCTTAGGGACAAGCAAGTGTTAAGTATGGGGTTATTTGTTAGCATGAAATATTGTGATATTTTAGGCACGTTTTCTAAACGTATTTGATTCATATTGATAGTCTTTGATTGAACTTTGTGCATATGTGAGCTAGTATTACCTATATTGTCGATATGGATGTCTACACTAGTTCTATGTTGATTATAGGTGATTTGGAGCTTTTTTTCCGAACGGAATCGAACAAAGGAGAGTTGAGTTGATATATCCATGGATTGAGGACATTCTTTGGAAGCAAATTGGAGTTTTAGCTTGAGGAATGCACGAGTTTAGGGAAGAATCACGTTCTTGCCCTAAACCACGCTCTAAATTACGACCGTATTACGTTCCACGTTTAATTCCACGACCGTGGATTTAGAGTCAGAAATTCATGTTCATTCCAGAGGATTACACGGCCGTGGAACATATGGTGCAAACCGTATTTGTTTCCACGCTCTAAATTACGGTCGTGGAACACTTCCACGACGTGATCTTGGCAAATCTTTTCGCCACACTTTGAAGCCACGATCTTTTAAAGATTGGGCCGGGCCGACATTCTACCCTGCACTATAAAAAGACGGACGAAGCAAGAATCCAACAGACTCGCTTACCCCCCGCTTACCCTCATTCACTCTCGCTTAGACTGGCTTACCGCGGCTTACCCTCATTCATCATCGCTTAGGACCGTTTAGACACGCTTACACTTCGCTTAGCTTGCTTGGAATCATTGACATCTCTTTGGGAGATCGAAGTTCGTGTTTGGCAATTCCTCAAATCTCGCACTTTTGGTGGAGATTGCTGTTGAGATCTCCGGATTGGCGGAAGATCGAAGTTTTTGGAAGATTTTGCAAGAAGATCTCTCTTCTTGTTTAGGTTTGATTTGGAAAACGGATTGACACCCCGTTTTCTCTTCTTTCCTAAGGTGGTGATTGTTTGTTTTACTTTGAATCTTTTGACATTACTTGTTCTCTTTGTGACTTTGAGACTGAATTGAAGATTATTGAAAGTTCTTGAAAGTTTTCATCTTTTTATCTTTTAATTCTTGAATTGATATCAACATGACTGTTATTGGCTAAAAACCCTTAACAATTCTAAGGTGAAGGGTTGATAGTTGTGGCTTAGATGATGATAGATCGATCGCTAACAAATTAGACCCTGAGAGTTAGAGAGACTCGCCGACAAACCTAAATTACGGTCTGTTCTTGAGTCCACGGCCGTGAAACCTCAAGAACTAACCGTGATTTCCCTTAAATCTACGAACCTGCTTTTACTTTAATCTAAAGTTAAAGATTTTCTTTAGCTTAGTTTAGACTTGTCTTTTCTAGGTGGTAGTGAAGCCTCAACAACCTCTACCTCGATTGTGAGTGTCACAACCTCAATCGGTTAAGTTAGTCTTGATCCTTGGGTTATAAGTTTGGGTATTTGACACTAATTCTCATCTCTAGAATCCTTCTATATTGAGCCTCAACAACCTGTATAGAGAGTGCCTTGTAGGTGAGTTATATAAGGTTTTTGGAACTTCACCGTACGATTACCTTACATTAGTATACCTTTACATATCTCAACTCTGTCCTTATATCATTAGTATATCTTGAATCGATTGCCACAGTTGGATACTTGGATCTTTAGGATTGTTGTTTTCCCAATAATTTGCAAAGCTCTTATATTCACTCGCTTGATAATCTATAACTGGATTTAACCCCCCAAATCCCTGTGTTCGATACTCTGGAATTCTTGCTTAACTATATCGATCCGTACACTGCGGGTTCGCTGCTTGATTCTAGTTTTATAAATTTAAAACTTATTTGCACACACCTCTAGGGGCGAACACATCTAAAATAATATCTGACATAGACAAACAAATACCGTTTTCCCGACTCGCGTAGCCCTCAATCCGGCGGTTCGGCAAGCATAGGAAAACCCTTTAAAAACTTAGAAATCCGAAAAAGATCAAGAGAAACCTTTGCTTGTGGCCTTTCAGTTAGAAAATGTACAAAGATCAGAACTTTCTATGATAGTTAGAAATTCACGAGGCAATGATAAACTAGTACTCTTAGCCAAGTGTTTTTCCATAAATTTAATAAAACGCCCTTCGCTTTTGGCCCTTTGGTTGTTTTATATAAACCAATTATAAAACCACTTTTTTCGAAGGTAAATAAAGTGTATGAATTAAGTACTTTGAAAATAAGCAATATCACAATCTCAAATCACAAACATTTATGCGACAATAACTCAAACCATTATAGGGATCATCCAATACTGAGATCATGAGGGAGATTAGCCAAACATGATCGGATACAAAGCAAAGACAATATATAAAATCAAAAAGGACAAAAACTCACAAGTGTCTGGTTCCAACATGACGAACCTTATTCTAACAACTACTTGACGGCTATGGAATCAGGGTAAGAGAGACTCCGAGGTTGGTCCAGGATGTCTAACCTTACGGTTGATACATGTTTAATGGGGGAAAATCTCAGAGTCTAGGCTTACATAAAATATATCAATTTCCAAAGATAAAATCAAAAGATTTGATTTTCCTTTTATGCGTAGCTGAGGCGGCATATAGACGAACACCAAACGGTCACAAGACAACATATAATTTGTCTTGACCTCGTCTATCCAAGTTGTCTTGTTGAGTCTGAGTTGGGCTCTGATTTGGGCATCGATAGAGTCTTTTGCAGTGATGATTTGGTCCAGACGGCTTTGAGACAGCATCAAAGCCATCTCGCGTGCCGTTTGGCATACATAGTTGCTCAGATCTTGGATCTTGTCTTCATGATATTTTTAAGGGACTTCGTATTGTAGTTTCTCAATCATGTAAGGTCTTCTTTTCAGCTCTTGATTTCAGGGAAGATGTATTCCGGCACAATTGATGTTGAAAATGACTGAAATGCAAAAAGGCCAAGCGAGATACTGAAATACGAAAAGTTGACGCTTTCTATACAAATAAGGGGCATATATGATGTTACATTTGACACTCATCAATGCCCAATTATCACATACCCAACTTCACGTACCCAACTTCACTCACGTACCCAACTTCACATACCTAACTTCACGTACCCAACTTCACATACCGATCTTCGGTTACCCAACTTTGGATACCCATTTATATTGCCCAATTCCAATCACCAATTCTCATTACCCAATTTCAATTACCTAAATTTCAACTATCCAATTCGATAATCCAATTTCAATTACACGATTCTACTTACATAATTCCAATTACCCGGTTTCAGTTACCCGATTTTACTTACCCGATTTCAATTACCCAATTTTAGTTACTCAATGTTAGTTACCCAATTTTATTTACCAAATTCATTTATTGACTTTTACTTACCCAATGTTAGTTACCCAATTTTCCATATCCGGTTTACTTACCCGATTTTAGTTACTAGTTTTTACATACCTTGTTTTACGTACTCGATTTCACACACTAATGTTACTTACCCGATTTCAATTACACAATATCAATTAACACAAAAGGCCGTAACAAAGAAAACTAAAATACTATAATAACTAATATATTGACCAAATATTATATACAAATGAAATTATAATAATTTGGGTTGTAAAATGAAGTTCAATTGTGAAGAAGAATCTTATTATAATCATCCAATTCCAATTATTCAATTCGATTATCCAATTTCAATTACCTAAATTTCAATTATCCAATTCGATTATCCAATTTTTATTACACGATTTCACTTACATAATTCCAATTACCCGATTTCAGTTATCCAATTTTGGTTACTTGATTTTACCTACCCAATTTTACTTACCCAATGTTAGTTACTAGATTCTACATACCCGGTTTTAGTTACCCGATTTTACATACTCGATTTTACATACTCGATTTTACGTACCCAATGTTACTTATCTGATTTTACTTACCCAATTACACTTACGAAGTTACCTGATTTTATCAATCCAATTTTACTTACCCAATATTAATATTATATATATATATATATATATATATATATATATATATATATATATATATATATATATATATATATATAACTCACAAATAAGTCTACGAGTGTCTTAGGGTGTGTTTGGTAGGGGATGGAGAAAATTTAGGAGATTACTTATAGATTGGGTTTATCAGAGATTAAAATGTTATGACGGGGATATAGGTAATTGTTCAGGTACGGTTCATTTATTAGGGTAGGGGCGTGCGGCTGAATGTAGAGCTGACACGTGTCCCGAATTTTTTTTATTTTATTTATTATTTTTTTTTCTCAAAAACAATTGATTTTTTTTCCAGAATCGAATGAAAATTTTTTTGAACTACCATGTTATAATTTCTGCACTATTCTCTTATAAACTTTGAACTATTCTCATATAATTCATGAACTATTACTTTTTAATATAGGCAAAAATGCTCTAAATAACACAACCTTTGCTACTGTTGCGGAAGGTGACACGAACTTTTAAAATGAATTATAGGAGGGTGTTGCACTTTTTAGTAATAGTAATTAATCCATTAAAAAAATATTGGACATTTTATAATTTGTTATAGTTTGGTAAGATATAAATAATAAATTTAATACAAAAATTTATAATTATTTGCAGTAAATTAATTAAATTACATAAACTATAAATTATAAAATGAAAATAGATTTTTTGTGCTTTGCTTTTTTCTTTCTTTTATATAAAAATATAGGGTGTTATTCAAGTAAGGCCCATTATTCCGGTAAGGCCGTGCGGCCGTCTGTACGGCCGACACGTGTCCCGGGAAAAAAAAATTTATTTTATTTTATTTTTTTTTTAAACGAGTAAAAGTAATAGTTCAAAACTTATTATGGAATAGTTCATAACTTATAAAAGGATAGTTCATGAATTATAATAGAATAGTTCATAGTGTAAAATTTATAAAGGATTGAAAGTAATAGTTCAAAACTTATTAAGTAATAGTTCATAACTTCTAAAAGGATAGTTCATGAATTATAATAGAATAGTTCATAGTGCAAAATTTATAAAGGAGTGAAAGTAATAGTTCAAAACTTATTATGGGATAGTTCATGAATTATAATAGAATAGTTCATGAATTATAATAGAATAGTTTAAAGTGCAAAAATTTATAAAGGAGTGAAAGTAATAGTTCAAAACTTATTATGGGATAGTTCATGAATTATAATAGAATAGTTCATGGATTATATTAAAAAGTAATAGTTCATGGATTATATGGGAATAGTTCAAAGTTTATAGGATAATAGTGCATAAATTATAACATGGTAGTTCAAATAAATTTTCATTAGTTTCCGGAAAAAAAAAAAAAAATTTCGGGACACGTGTCGCCCTGTCGTATGGCCGTACGACCGTACCGCAATAAAGCAACCGTACCTGAACATTTACCAAAAATATAAATATCAAACATAAACAAATTTTATAACCTAAAAAAAGTTGAAAAAATATTTTTTTTCATTTTATAATTTGTACTTATGTAATTTAAGTAATTTGTTGTAGAGAAGTATACATTTTCATTATATGTTTTCCTATTTTAAATTCTTATTCTACCAACTTATAAAATTTATAATATTTTTACTTATTATACTATTGTTTTTTTTTCTTATGTAAAACATAAATATCAAACATAACGCTAAATTTTTTTTTACACATTTTCACAATTTTTTTTAAATTTATATATTTACCAAACTATAACAAATTATAAAATGTCCAACAATTTTTTTTGGATTAATTACTAGTGCTAAAAAGTGCAACATCCCCCTATAGTTCGTGTTTTTTTCCGCAATTTTAAAAGTTCGTATCACCTTCCGCAACAGTAGTAGAGGTTGTGTTATTTAGAGCATTTTTGCCTTTAATATATTATATTAAATTATTTATAAATTAATCGTTTATATGTTATGAACTATTCAATTGTAATTCATGAACTATCATTTTATAAGTTATGCACTATCCTTTATAAATTTTGCACTATGAACTATTCTATTACAATTAATGAACTATCCTTTTATAAGTTATGAACTATCCTTAATAAGTTTTGAACTATTACTTTCACTCCTTTATAAATTTTGCATTATGAACTATTCTATTATAATTCATGAACTATCCTTTTATAAGTTATTAACTATTCCTTAATAAGTTATGAACTATTACTTTCACTCGTTTTTGAAAAAAAATTTATTACTTTTTTGGGACACGTGTCAGCTCTACGTTCAGCCGCACGGCCCTACCCAAATAATGTGTCTTACCTGAACAACACCCGTTATTAGAGATTATTTATTTTAAATAATCTACATTAAGGATGGTGCATTAAATCTAGATTTTACAGGAATTTTTTGTACTTCAAAAGTCTTTGAGTATTCAATATAGAATTTTAAAAGTCCATGTAAATATTTTGGTATTCAATTAAGATTTTAAATTTTTCATAAAATTTCTATAGTATTTAAAAGTTTATTGATTTTAAATGAATCTTTTATTTCATTGATTTTGTAGGACTTTTTTTTATTACTTATATAAATACCTAATTCCTAAAGAAGTCGTCTCCCAACCCCTAAGATTTTCACGCTGAACTACAACACTGAAGAACCCTAACGGCCAAATTAAGGCATTGAGCAGTTTCGAGTGCTTGGGTTCGGTGCATCGTCGGGGGTTAGTTCTTTCTAGTGTTTTCCGTCATGTTGATTGTTTTCTTGCTCGTTTGTGTCATGCTGATTGTTTTCCATCATGTGTCATGTCTAGAATTGCTTGTTTACTGATTTGCCTTCCCTCCCCAAATTTTCCACTTCCCATATTTTTGTCCTTCCAACCTTCGATCTCAATCTCGAATATAATACAACGTTGCCAAACACATAAAAGAAAGAGATTTTATAAATAAATTCAAAATTGATTACAAAAAGGACTGAAAAAATCTTGGCCTCGTCAACACCTATGTTTTGCATTCATAACACCAAAGTAACTTAAACAACAATTGATGTGAAAGTGCCACAATTGAGGGTTTTCAAACAAGAAAATCTTGGCCTCATCTGAACACCTACTTCTACATCCGTAATTACAAGCTTAACTGTTTGGTATAGATACCGAAGAAATCAGGTATGTTAGGTACATTAGACACGAGGTATTGAACTATCGAGATTACTGAGGATATGAAAAATGAGTGAGACCACTATTTTGAATCATCTCGATGTGGATGGTCTGATTTCAAGATGTTAAAATCTTTAAAAAATATCGCACAAAATCTGTATTAACTCTATATAAAATTAAAATATTCCACAAAATTAAAAAATTCTATGGATTTTTAAAATCAGTCAAAATTTCTAAAATTTTAGATCGAATACACCCCCTAAGTTGTTTGATAGGAGGTTTTTTAATGGTCTTAATTAATACGAATTCACAAATCTAACCTTAATTTTACCTTACTTATTTTTTGTAAACTCCCTTCACATAATGACTTGAAAAAAAGAACACAAACAAGCCGCACAACAAAATTAGATTAAAAGTTGATAAATTAATGAATAAAAAAGAAGTAAAAATACCATTGAATCAACACCATGGTAGTAGCTACGAAAGCAAATCTCAAAGAGAGGTTTTTTAAATTAGGGTAACAATCCATAACAAATGAATTTACCAATCACCATCAAGAGCGATTCTAATATGAGGGGCCACCCTTGTTTGGGAGAAGTTGGGTTGTAAAGTCCAATAGGAAAAAAAAGAAAACTTGTTAGGGATAAGTTTGTCGACCTGCCATATTTCTCTTGTGTGTCGTGCTTTGCTTTTTAAACAAGGGTATGAGTGAAATAAGTATTTGATGAAAGGAGATTAATTTCCTTTAACCTTGATAAATAAGGTTAATTTTATTTACCAATTTTTAATCTCCTTGAATTTATTCTATAATCACCATCTTCAATCAAACACCTCACAAAATTAGGCCAAAAAATTTAATCTAAAATAACCTCTGTTAAGACGTAAATCTCCTATCAAACACACCCTAGTAAACAAATTAATTATTTTGTACACTTAACTGCAAGTTTGTATCACAAATTTTCATATGCCCATTTGTTAAAGATGTCGAACACTATTTTCATGTCCATTTGTTAAAACCCGCACCGCATTGATCAAGAAACAGTCAGTTCTCAGAACAATTCCCAAGTTGTTATATTGATAGTCAAACACCAACATGAGAAATTCCGAACGAATTGAAAAAGTATGCTCGTTGATTATATAATAGAATACTAGTGAATCCCATACTTTGCACAAGTACTGTTTTAAATAAAATTTAATGTGAAATATATTTTTATATTTATATTTTCCAACAATTATAATTAAAAGTATAGTTTTTTTTATTTATTAAACGTAATATATTATAACTTTCACAAATAAAATTATCACGGATCCGAGATTCGTAATCGTCACGGTTACGAATTTCGGATCCATGAAAAACCTGCCACATATCCGAAACTCGTAACGGTTACGAGTTCCGGATCCGTGAAAAACCTGTCACATATCATGCATGTTCTCTTAAAAAAGAAAAAGAAAGATAAGAGTTGCTCCTAAAAGGAAAAAAATAAAAGAAAGACTTGACTCACCTGAGGCTTGACCGCCATAAACACATTCATACACGTTAACAGAGTATATAAATATTTTATCTATCCAAACCCAATATCCTCATTAACTAAAAAATTCGTTTTGTTTCCTAGGGTTCCTCTGCTCCCTATTTCCGAGTTTGACGTCCCTATCTTGAATCTTTCTTTAACGTTCTTGGTTTTTCAGTCTCTTTTGATATTTACTTGCTCCATCGAATCTCAAATTCGAAGTTCTGCTCTCGTATAGTGATGCCTCCTAAAACGAAGAAGCCTGCAGAAACACCTGCGAAAAGTACTCCTAGGGCCATGAAATCAGCGGCGACGCCCACAATTCTGCATCAATCGGAAATCCTTGATGGCGACGAAAAATCTAATCTTCCATGGATTGTGTCCGAAGAGAAACCTGTTGATACTTATGCTAATGCTGCAGATCTTAATGTTAAGCCTATGGAGGAGCCGAATAGTGACAAGTCGATTGTTGAGAAAAGTAAGTTATTTCGAGGTCGTGCTTTCTTTTTCTCTTTCTATTCTTGATGGTTTTCTAGGGTTGATTTTTTTTGGAGGGGATCATCGAAACATAATTGATTCTTATTGGAAATCGCACGTAGGATTGGAATAGAAAGAAGGTCGAAATTAAACTTTTGTGGCGAGCTTCTATGATATTAAATCGAAATACAACATCGTTGGACCTATAATTGCAGTATTGCACCATGAGGCATTACTGAGTATTATAAGACTTGCATTCTCCAAAACTTCCTCCCAGAATAGGGCAAGCAGTGGTTGTTGACTATGGTATTGATAGTTAAATTTGTTTCCTCCAGTTGATCCATATTAACTTCCTCCCAGCATAGGGCAGACAGTGGTTGTTGACTATGGTATTGATAGTTAAAATTGTTCCCTCCAGTTGATCCATATTGTAGTTGAGGGCTTGATGCATAACAATTGGCTGGAATTTCCTCTCTAAACTCTATTCTACGGTACCCAAGGGTCAGTGAGCACTTATATTCTATCTCTTTTGAGCATGCCAACCAAAATACATATTGGTGGACAATGAAGTAATAGCTGTCGTATAGATGGTATTTTTGCTATCTCCTCTTGGTATCTTTCAACTTATAAAGACATTAAGTTAAAGTTGTGCTGGAACGTGACGGTTGGTTCATGCCGATTAATATTTCTGATATGATGGTATGAGAGTTGAGTCGTCTATCATCATAGAGAGGACATATTTCATGTTGACCATCCCTCCCTGATTATATCCCAATCACAATGTGTGTTCATCATAAGAACACATTTGACACAGTCTGCACTGGAAAGTTGCCAGTAAAAGCTATAAGTTGAAACAAAAAGCTTGCTGCTGGGGAAAAGACTCGTTTATTGAACTATAAAGATTGAATCCATTGGCTGGTCAATAGTTGCTCCTTCCAAAGTCTCTGTTAACTCCCACGCTGAGGCTTTGTTTTCTTTCATGGAAGCTGACAGTCTTCAGGATATCCTGTATTAGGAAGTATATGTATCTGCTCCTGCCACGATGACAAGCTCACCATATACATGAATGTGCATCTTTTCATGGGAATCTTGTTTGACTCTGGACATCACCTGTCAGAGGGACTTTTTTGGGTTTTCTGCTGGCCCTTATCAAATTTCTAACACGAAAACAATAAGTTGTGAGAGCATGCATCTTTTCTAGGTTGGTTTGTTACAACCTCTGTTTTCTGTGGCAGAAGAAGATGAGGTCAAAGACCCCGTAGATGAATATGAAAGAGGTGAAAGATTGGACCTTGAGGATAATGAGGTTGAATATGAACCTGAAGAATATGTTAGCATTGATTATGATGAGAAGGAAGTTGACCCAGAAGATACTCAGGAAGAGGGAGATGAAGATGTTGAGGAAGTTGAGGATGATATAGTTGAGGAAGAGGAACTTGAGACAGGTGAGGACATGGTCAATGATCAAGAAGACGAGCATGAGGGGGAGGAAGATGATGAGCATGCTGGTGAAGGGCAGCATGCTGAGTTTGTTGATGCCGCAGAAGATGATGAACACCACGAGGTTGTAAAAGAGAGGCGTAAAAGGAAGGAATTTGAAGTATTTGTTGGCGGGTTGGACAAGGATGCTGCTGAGAAGGATCTACGGGAAGTGTTTAGTGTAGTTGGTGACGTTACTGAAGTCAGGCTGATGAAAAATCCACAGACCAGAAAGAACAAAGGGTTTGCCTTTCTGCGCTTTGCTACTATTGAGCAAGCAAAGCGCGCTGTCACTGAACTCAAGAATCCTGTGGTACTTCCTTTTGATGCTGACACTTTTTAAACAACAAGAATCAGATCCTGTATTCTAATTTGATTATATATACAGGTAAACGGGAAAAAATGTGGTGTGTCTCCAAGTCAGGACAGTGACACTCTATTTCTGGGTAACATATGCAAAACATGGACAAGAGAAGCTGTAAGTAGAATTGATTATCTTTCACTTTGTGTTGGATTCTTTATGGATGTTTTCTTGAAGTTTAGTTATTATATCTTATTGGTAAATGCTTACTGTTATAGTTAGAGAAGAAGTTGAAACATTATGGTGTAGAAAACATCGAGGATGTTACATTGGTTGAAGATGGCAACAATTCAGGGATAAATAGGGGCTTTGCCTTTTTGGAGTTCTCCTCCCGCTCTGAAGCTATGGATGCTTTTAAACGTCTTCAGAAAAGGGATGTTGTTTTTGGAGTTGAGAGACCAGCAAAAGTCTCATTTGCAGATTCTTTTATCGATCCTGGAGATGAAATTATGGCACAGGTAAATAAAGTGTATTTTATGCTAGAGCTGATTAAGGTTATATTGGCATCCTTTTTGTTCAGTGTTTCACAATCATAATGCTTCATCCCTGTGCAGTCATTATCCTTCTTTTGCCCATGTTTATTCCTCTTCATTTGCGTTCATTTCACATGTTAAAAATCATCTCAAAGCATTAAAGATACTACTGCTGGATTCTGGGGTTTGCTTTTTAAATTTTGGTGCATAGGTTGCAAAAATTACTGCATGACCACACACGCGAAAACACATGTTTGCAAATAGGCAGACTCCCTTGGTGGCTTGTTCTTTTTCAGTGTCTAAATCTGTGCTGTCAATTGTCTCTGTGGGCTTTTTTGCTTGATAGATCTTCTTGGTGTTTCGTGAGCAATTAATCGGATTATTTTGCAGGTCAAAACTGTATTTGTGGATGGTATTCCTCCATCTTGGGACGAGGATCGTGTCAGAGACTTTCTGAAGAAATATGGCCACATAGAGAAAATAGAACTTGCTCGAAATATGCCATCTGCCAGAAGAAAGGATTTTGGCTTCGTTAGCTTTGACACACATGATGCTGCAGTGATATGTGCTAAAAGCATTAACAATGCAGATTTGGGTGAAGGGGATAACAAGGTTTCAGTTGGACTGAGGAGCCGTTATTTGTTTTAAGTTTGGTATAGATACCTAAGCTGAATACCTTCAATAATATTTTACAGGTGAAGGTGAGAGCAAGGTTATCAAGACCACTTCAGAGAAGTAAAGGCAAACATATGACACGTGGAAGGCATGTGACTGGACGTGCTCCTCGGGCTCCCTGGAACCGTTCATTGCCACGCCCGTTGCCTCCTCGTGGTGGGAGGAAAGTTGGTAGCCGTGTTCCTCCATTATCTCAACGTGTGTTGAAGCGGGCTAGTGGATCAAGGGACAGACGTGCCATAGCTGCACCACCTAGAGCCATAGCTCCGCCTAGAGCTAGGCCCTTGCCACCTCCTGTCCCTTCCCGGTCATATGATAGAAGAGCTCCTGGTGTGTATCCCATCTATCAAGTTTTAAAATCAGGTTGATGTTGTGAATGTCGGTATTAATATTCTTCTATTCTTTGGTAGTTCCCTCATATCCCAAGAGTAATAGTGTAAGGAGGACTTATCCGAGGAGAGAAGAAATTCCTCCAAGGAGTAGAGCTGCTGTAGACTATGGTTCCAGAGTGATTGAGAGGCATACATCCTACCGCGATGACTACTCGACTCGAAGCAGCTACTCTGAGATGGCAAGGAGTGCAGCAGCAGGAGGTCGTGCTGCACCTAGGAGGGTTTATCCAGAGGATGCCTATGGGCCAAGATATGATAGGCCCCCTCCAAGTTATCATGAAGGACGTCCTCGCGACTATGATTCTGTCTCTGGTTCAAAACGGCCTTATAGTTCACTGGTAAGTTTGATGCTAAGATTCCATACTTTCGACATATGGGGTTCTGTTAAATTGATTTTTGCAATGACAACTTCTGCACTGATGTTAAAGGATGTACCTCCGCGCTACTCTGATGCCGGGGTGCGCCCGTCAAGGGCTCGATTGGACTATGACATTGTTGGAGGATCTTCTCAGTACGGAGATGCTTATAGTGATAGGTTTGTTTATTATCCTGATTTTCCAGATTTTCGTAGCAGCATATTGGACAGAATAGACTTTTATAGAATTATGTTCTTCACTTTATGACCTGATAGGCTTGGGAGATCTAGCCTTGGATACGGTGACAGCAGAAGTTCTATGTCAAATCAAGATACCCATGGGCTTTATGGTAGTCGCCAGGGAATGAGCTATGGTATGCTGATGGGAGTAGCCTGCTGCCTTTTACAATTCAAACTTGTGCTGAATGTGTTTTAACCTAAACTGTGATGGCTATGCAGGTTCTTATGGTAACAGCGATGTACGTGGTGCTTATTCATCAAACTTTGATAGAGATTATGGTCCTCGCGGATCTGATGTATGTTTCTATCTAGTTAAGTTATTGGAGAAATGAAAATCGGGTCTTAATGGTTTACAGAAATATTCACACGCTTAAATCGTGGACGCAGGTTGGTGCCAACTCTTATTCCTCAATGTACTCTAGCCGCGACCTTGGTAGCACTGGTTACATGGGAAGCAGCAGTTCAAGGTCATACTACTGAGGTAATTATGTTTGACATATTGTCATTTGCAGGAATGTACGATCTTCAGAGTATTTGTGAATGTTATCATGTTGAAGTCCCCTTATCTTTTGGCTATCTTCTACAAAGCACCAGAAGTCTCACTTTTGAACCTGGGCTTTGCAAGCCTGCAACAAGCTAGAATGAAACATTATGGTTAAATCATCAATTTGTTTATGGCAGAGATAACTGGACAGTGTCAAGGGTGGCTGCTGTAGGGTGTCGATTCTATGGAGATTATTGTTTATGATGATGGCCACAAGTATTGACGGTTCCCCTACAAAGCTGAAGGCTACTCATTGTTGGATGTAGGAAGGCGGCTAGTGTGAATGGATAAGGAATGTAATTTATGGAACAAGTGTTTAGGACTGACAAGTTTTTTTTAGAGAAGCAGTGTTTTGGATGTAAGGAAACTTCAGCTGCAAATCGGTTTTTCTGACTACAAGTCATGTTAATTGGTTATCTATGAATTATGCACCTTCCCTTGACATTCTCTGTTGTGAGCCAGGCTGGATGCATAAGGAGGAAATTTCTGCATCTTGTTTGCTAATTCTATAGTGGTGAATCTTTATCCTGGATCACAGGTGATGGCTTATGCTAATATTGCCTTGCATATCTTGGAACTAGATCAGTTATTTCACGTACATGACATGAAGGAGCTGTAGTCTTATTTTTGGATACTGACTATTGATTTACTACTACATTGGCTTAAGATGTATCAAAGACTGATTTCGTGGCCGAACACATCCTGCTTAGCATTTCACTTATAACCTATCTTGTTTTTTCTCGATAGACAAAGTGAAGCATCTATTGGGAGCCGGTTGAATATAGTTTGTAATGTAGAACTCCCTTGCTACGAATATCAGGCTTCTTTGGGAAGCTGAAGTTCATGAGCTGCAAAATTGCGTCTTTTCTGTTGGAATGTCAAGTTGCCAATATCACTGAGCTCAACCTCATCATGTGTAATCATTAGAGAAGGTACACATTTGCTTTCTAAAGTCGTACAGTTTACCAGTGATTTTGTTTCCTGGGAGGTGAAGGTTCAATCTGTTGGAAAAAGAAACAACTAAATTTCGTAAGTTTTTAAATTCACTAATCTATATGTATGTGGCTTTGTTGATGTGTTTGCATGAGTTGTATTAAATTGACTTAAAAATGTTTGCTTCAGATTCACGTAGTCTATAAGAGCTGTAAGTTTCTTGTATGGAGGTCGGTCCCTCTTAGTGTAATTGGATTAAATTGACTTCTAGATGCCTGCTTCATGATAGCACCCAACATAGAACTTATTCATATCTATGGGATTTTAGATGCCCTATCTTCCGGCGCAGCCACTCAGTCAAGGATAATAAATGTCAGGCCGGGCTAATTCCCGTTGATGCACAACATTCTTAGAACATGTTCGGGATGACAGACACCTTGTAATCTGCTATCAGTTACTTGAGTCCTTATAGGCAACCTTGTCATGTCTTAGCTACAAGGAACTTACCAACATCTCTCTTGCCAAACATGCCTTGGTTGCTGCAAGAAGTGCCATAATGGTGCATTTTAGGTAATCATGACAATTGGCAGTTGTGGTCTTGTTTTTAGTTTGAGTCTTTAAAGCAGAAGGGTCCATTGGAGAAGACTGAATGAGAATACTGCTGAAAAGTTTATTAACCATCCTACATCTACATTAATTAATATTAGAATTGTTACTGGCATGTGAATTATGGTCCTTGGTTTTTTCTTTGAAACAGACAATTACTGCTATACACTTGGTTATTTTGAGTACTCGGAACTAAGCTCCGGTGATTTGTGCAAGTTTGGATTCAAGGACTCCCTATTTGTTGAAGAAATAATTTTGATGATTGTCTATCCAATCTCGTTTACGTTTTTTAATTTTCAAACAATGGTGAGCAGAAAAAAATTCCCCCCGTCTTTGTTTTCCAAGGGAAATAGAAATTCTGCTCTTTATGTCTCACTCTATGGTTTTTTGAGTCTGCATGTATTGACTTCTTTTAAAGTCATCAATGTTATTTTTGATGTTCTGAAATCAATTTTATGTTCAGAGAAGTATTGATTTACATTTCATCTGTTTGTCTATGAATCTATCCACTAGAGATTAACACATACAGTGGTGAATGATCACAGTCTCAGTATGATCACGGTCTCAGTATCTTGTCAATGCCTGCTTTAGTCATAATTTCAGAATCCAGACTGATTGCTAAGGAGGCATATTGTATTTTTTTTTATTGTTGCTCTAATATGCTGCTATTGTAGTTACTTCTATTGTGCTTCATTAGTCTCTTCTGTTATGTTCAAAGTTTTGGCAATGAGAATTATAGGGACGAGGAAGGATAGTGCAGGAACTTAGAAGGAGACAGCTTCTCCTTTCTGTTTTTCTTCATATTTTGGGGTGTCTACCTAAAGTTACTGGTGCCAGGTACACATGTCTTTAATTGGAACATGATTTCGCTTTCAGTTTCTGATAGAAATAGATTTGGCTCAAGGAAGGCCAGCTACTTTGAATATGAGAGCTGTTTGTTTTTACTTGAAACTTGCTGTGAGTACCGAGTACATAATAATAACAATTTCTTGGTAGCTTCTTAGGTGTAAAAGTATTGAATGTTACAAACTATATCTCCATTTATAATTGAACATAATAGGAGCTGGACAAAATGAATCTGCCATTGCACTTGGCATGTTTACTTGTAGTTTATTTGTGTTTCATTTCGTTTAATTTGTGTTTCATTTCATTTATAAACTCAGGGTTTGGTTTTCGTAGGCGTTTACTTGGGATTGATTTCTTTCTCTACGGGTTTGTTTGGGTTTATAAACCTTTCAAAAATAAACGTCTTAGACCAATGCTATTTTTGCTTTGATGAATCTGTTTTTGTTTAAAACCCGATTTTGGCCTTGTGATTTTCCTTTGTGATATTATTTGTTTATCCCCGGGTATTCAACGTTATTTTTCGATCTTTTAGGGTCTGAAGTGTCTTTTGAAGTAAAATGAACTAAAAAAATAAATTTAAGTAAATTTATTGATATAAATACGTTGAAAAATAAACCCGAAAATAAACTATAAATCCATATAAACTCATTTAGTTTATAAACCTGAAAAAAAATAAATTTGCAAGTAAACGTGCCCTTGTTCTCATGTGTCACAACCATTTTGTGACAAACGTGCCCTTGTTCTCATGTGTCACAACCATTAACACATTAGGATAAGAACCTAAGAGAAACATGATTGCACATAATTGTTCATTGCAACTGCAACTATTATGTTTGACAGGTTATTCTCTTGTCTTGTCATGGTTATGGAATTGATTTTCATTTTTTTTTTGTTTTCTATTGCACTTGCTTTTGGGGGAAAAGGTCCATGCTTCACTTGTTGGGTTTCATTTTATTATCCTTCATATATTCTTTCCAAACCGAATTTCTACCTGATTAGTTATGTACTTAACTGGATTCCAGTTGATGTTTTCTGTATTTGGAGTAAGCATTTTGGTTTTATTATTATTATTGGGTTAGGTTTCTTTTTGAGTGATCACACCACCTGAACTAAAACCTGAAGTCCTGAACCATGTAGGGTAACGCAGCTGCCACGAGGATGAGTTGATACCTCTTCACAACCTCAGGTGTGATCTCATAGATTGACGCCCAGTAAGTTGCAAACACAGCTGTTCTTGCACCAAAGTTCTCAAGGAAGAAAGGATAAACTGAACCATCAAGTTGAGGACTAGATGGATGGAAATCAAAAACGCAAACATGTTGCAAATTCGAAAGACAGCTAATGACATTCTTGCATTAGGATCTATGTTTCTGTGTCCCCCATGGAGCTGATAGAAGAATGTGAGGATTGGGTTTCTCTTGGCGGGTTTTGTCATGGGGTGAGGAGTTCATGTTTTAACCTTGTGTTGGTAGAAGCATTGAGCTGATGTTTTATATTGTTTAGTTTTTTGGCAGTGAGTTATTGAATGTTCAACTGTTGCCAAATTCACCATGCGATGTACAATTATGTGGTTGTCCTTTGGCTATTCATTGACGCTGCCCCCTCTTACAATTGACACTGGTGTTTTCCAATGTCTGTGTTGGGGATTGAAATTTTTAAGTCTATCTTATTCTACACTCGTATTGAGTGTTTGAAGGAGTTGTTGGGGTCATTTGGTTTTTCATTTCCTTGCATGATTGATAAGTATTATGGAGTATTCTTTTATAATTTAAATAAGGAAAACTCATGAGTCATGACCCACATTCATCATGCAAACAAGTTGGGCATTTTTAAATTTGCCTTATCCACAATTTATATGAAATATTGTGGTATAATTAGATAATCATTACTATGGGAATATATGAAATATTTGTATATATTCACATCATTTTACAAAAGGATTGTTTTTCCCCATAATCTATCATGAATAAGACTTTTCAAATGCACATACGGAATTTGTAATAATTTTAACCCTCACAAGTTGCTTCCTCCATTTCTCCTTCCCCTCTACAAGTAAACTCGCGGGTAGAGTTGACTACTTCGTCAATCAATCAATCTTCTCTGAAATTAAACCCCAAGATCAGAAACCACGCACATATTCCTCTTTAATTGCCCCAAATAACTCATCAATTTCTGATATCGAGCTTCGTCAGCTGAGCTCCCATGGCAGATGCGCAGCAGAACCATAACCAAATCAAGCAGCAGGACGAGCAGCGTCGTCAATACACCGTGAACTGGCTACTAAGATTCAAGTACCGGAAACAACACGATCCTCACATCGATATGCGAAACGTCCTCTTAATCGTTTCCGCTCTAATCGCCGCCGTCACCTTCCAAGCTGGCGTTAATCCACCTGGCGGCGTATGGCAAGACTCCTCCGACGGTCATGTCCCCGGAAGCGCCATCTACGCTTCTCACGAGAAGCCTTTCTACACTTTCTTAGTGTTCAACACGCTTGCACTATCTTCCTCCATTCTCGTTATTATCAGCTTGACTTTCCTTTTCCCGTTCTCAATCGAGATCTGGATCGCTACTGTTTCCATGATTATTACATACGGTTCGTCTGTTTTTGCGATTACTCCTCGCGATGGAAATTACAAGTTCCGGTATCTGCTCATCACTGCTGCTTTTCCGATTGTTGCTAGGGTTTTTGTTGAAGGGATTAGGTATGTGAAGCGCAAGTACTTTCCTAGTTTCAGCTTGTGGCGATTGATTCGAAAGGATAATTAAGTGATTGATGAATTAGTGTTTGCTGTGTGGTTTTTGTTTGATTTTAGCAGTGAGTTTATGAGGATTTGGCTGTGTCGTGAAACATTTATTGTTCAATGATTGTACCAATTCAAATGTCATGAAATAATCGAAATATGTTTGCAGTTTTTTGTGCTTATTTTTTCTCGTAATGTTTTGGTCAAAGTTTGAGTATCATACATGGCTTGATAATTGGCGAATGCTTGTAGAAAAAAGGAATTTACACCAAAATAACTAAATAAATAATAAAAAAAGTTTGGCATATCCACGACAAATTCCCGACCTCGGGTTTTGATTGGTTAATTAAATGGAATATTTTATCTTACCAAAGTTGTCTTTTGTTGTTGCTTATCTTTACTAATTTGAATAGTTTGTCGATACGTTTGGTTCGTGCTATTCGTACCCACATTTTGATGTTAAATGTACCACAATTACGCGTACGCATTACGTAGGCGTAGTAAGGAGATGAATTCGTTCGCAAAATTTAAAGGGAAGTGACTACGGCTACGCAATTCGTAGCCGTAGTATTACAGGTTGTTACGCGTACGCGTACCAACCTGTTTGCTGAGTGTAAATAACTACGGCTAAGTGTAAATAACTACGGCTACGCAATGCGTAGCCGTAGTTACTTCCACATAGTCGTTGGCCTATTACGCGTACAGAAATGTTAATTAGCCGTTATCCAACGGTCATGTATCCTAAACATTAGTATAAATATTATGTATTCGACCGAACTCGTACATAATCATTCCATAAAAACTCATTTCATACCGTTGTTTCGCAAGAAAATCTCATTCGAAGATGAATTCCGACGATGGAGATGCGGAGTATCATTCCGGCGATGGAGAAGAGGAATTTCGCGCCGACGATGAAGATGACGGTGTTGATATCGCTGGTGGTGAGGAGGGATTTTTCAATTCCGCAATGCTTAGCAACTATGATCCATATTCGGTTGTTGAGGTTAGTATTTTCATTTTGTTTGGTTTAAGGTATTTTAGTGAATATTTAATGTTTTAATAGACAATTAGTCGTTAATCAAATAAATTAGTTAATGTCATCCTATATGCTTTAGTCGTTAATTAATGATTTAGTAGACAATTAGTCGTTAGTTAATTACATTAGTTATTAATTAGTGTTTACTTAGTCAATAATTAATTTAATTTGTCTTTAATTGAAGAAATTACTTGTTAATTGGTTAAAAATAGTAGAAAAATAGTCGTGAATTAGTGGAGAAGTAGTAAACAATTACTCGTTAATTAATGATTTAGTAGACAATTAGTTGTTAATTTATGAAATTAGTTATCAAATAGTCATTAATTAGTGAATAATTATTGTAGGCTGCCGTTATTCCCGATGATTATGACTATACAAGTTTGTTCGTGGACCATCGGATATGGACGGATATGGACTCGTTAGTTGCGTGGGTTCTTGAGAGAGCTGGAAGTAGAAATATGGTTCTCATCAAACTAAAGTCATACAAGTCGGATGATCGTCGTTTTGGAAAGGTGATATTTGTGTGTGAGCATCACGGAGTCCGCAAGAGTGAGGCAAAGGGCTTGAGGGTATGCAATACGAAGAAGTTCGATTGTAATTTTCGCTTACACGTTGATGAGGTGCAAAGGGGTCTTTGGTGTGTGAGGAATGTTCACGGAATTTACAATCATCCTCTTCCGAAGAAGTTGGTAGGTCATGCTTTTGCTGGACGGTTGACGAAGGCACAAATGAAACGAGTCCAAATCTACACCGAAGCGGGAATGCCTCAGAGATAAATTTTTCGTTTGTTAAAGAGTGATTTTGAAGATCCCGATAAGATGGTCACTTCTAGGAAGCAAGTTTCAAACGCTCGGAATAAAATTAGGTTGGAAGCAATGGGAGATCGAACGGTAATTCAAGAAGCGTTGAAATTCTTGAAAGAGAAGGATTACTCTTGGGATATTAGGATGGAAAACATTGAAGGAGGAGAGGTGGTGAGTGACTTATTCCTAACCCATCCCGAGTCGAAGCGTTGGGTTGCCATGTTTCCATACGTTGTCATCATGGATGCTACATACAAGACGAACAAGTTATTATGTAATTTATATTATTTGTTTATATTAACCTCTTTTTAATTACAAAATCTCATACATTATATTTTGAAGATATGACATGCCGTTATTGAAGATCG
The DNA here is from genome assembly GCA_033239125.1 of Fagopyrum homotropicum. Classification (NCBI taxonomy): domain Eukaryota; kingdom Viridiplantae; phylum Streptophyta; class Magnoliopsida; order Caryophyllales; family Polygonaceae; genus Fagopyrum; species Fagopyrum homotropicum. Next base: position 39,657,035 of record BSWB01000006.1, on the reverse strand, counting down.
TCGGATTGACCAGCACACAACAAACTTTTTCCGTTGCGTTTGTGTTAATGAAAAGGGAGACGACGGGTCATTACGAGTGGGCTTTGGAACGCATTGCCTTGTTATTCAATGGAAAGAAGCCGGAAGTGATAGTGACGGACAGAGAATTAGGTCTCATAAAAGCAATGCCTAGAGTCTTCGCAGATGCCAAACATATTTTGTGTGAGTGGCACGCGTATCGAAACATCGAATCAAATAGTTGGTGGAAGTCACATTCGCCATCCATCCAAGCAAAATTCATGAGAGATTGTCATGAGTTGTTTGAATCGACTACTATTGCGGCTTATGAGGCGAGACTCTTGCATATGAGGGATAGTTGGATGAACAAGTATCATTTGATGGAGTACCTCGAGAAGACATGGTTGGACAAGTACAAGGAAGCTATTGTTCGTTGTTGGACCGATCACTACCTCCATCTCGGATCAAGGACGACAGGAAGGTTAGACAAATAATCATTACATCTTTTATTGTTAAGTGTACTAATAATGATCTATGTTTAATTTTAAATTATGTTCTAATCTTAGGGCTGAGGGTGCTCATTCGGTGTTGAGGAGAACTCTTAAGTCTACTCGTTGTGGATTTGATACTCTCATCAAGGCCATCCATAGAATGATAGGAGATCAGATTGATGAGATTCAGGGTACCATAGAAAAGTCACGTACTCACGCTATCGTAGGCATCCAAGAAGACCCTATGTTTACATTTCTTATACGAAAGGTGTCAAACAACTGCATGAAGTACTTGATCGAGAATTGAAAATTAGCGCGCCAAGGGACATTTGATGCTACATGTGACGACTGGTATTGGAGGCAATCATATGGGATCCCGTGCGTGCATGAGTTTGCAGCAGTTCTCCGGGAAAACAAGCCTATGTTTTTGACTGCAATACATCCCTTCTGGAGGCAGGTTGTGTGGCATGAGGTCACCGAAGAAGTGGAAGAACCCGAGGCTAATCCTTTGTCGATGAGGGATATTACTTTGACATCTTTTATGGCCATGCACAGGGAGGGTAGGTTGAGCCAATACATTGTGGACAAGTTTGGGGCTTATGCGGCAACTGTGTTGTATCCGACGGAGTCAGTTGCTCGGGAGCCGAGAATTTCACATCCTTCTGACAAGGGAAACAAGCAACGTCGAGTGCCATCTGGATTTGAGCATGCTCAAGATGATAAGGAGTCACTGATGAGGAAGTCATCCCAAAGTTCGAGAGGAAAAGTTCGAGGACGAGGCCGAGGACGTGGTCGAGGACGAGCTGACACCACAGGCTAGGCTAATACCATCTCGGAGTCTGAGACGAATGTTCCAAATGAGCCATCTGAACTTGTGGTCCGATGATTCAACTGTGATTATCAGAATATCCCAGCCTTTATGTTATCTTACGTTGATCGTGTGATAGATGTTCCGAGCGATGGACATTGCGGATATCGATCACTTGGTGCGTTATTGGGTTACCGTCCAGATGAGTACATTCGTGTCCGGAGAGAGATAGCTTGAGAGTTGAGTAGACACATGCATGTATACTCCGGAATACATGGCGATGGTGAGCTCGAAGAAATGATTGACAACGTTAACTACCTTAACCCCGCACCTTGCACATCACAGTTCTGGATGGAGGTTCCTACTTGTGCTCTCGCATACGCCACTTTGTTTCGGGTGTCCCTTGTCGTTTTTTTAGGTTGGACTCATACACTTGCTTGCCCTTGATTGCCGATTCTGAAGAAGAACAAGAACCTCCAACAGAAGTGCAAGCAATTGCTGTACTTAATGATGATCACTATGTTCCGGTAAGTCGATTTAATTCTAACGTACTTATTAATACGTTTATAACGCAAAAGATGTTTAACTAACTTGCCCTTGGATTATGAAAACAGGTTTGGTTGCATCAAAACGCTCCATTGCCCCCGATATGTCATGATTGGATGCGAGGTCACGATGCTTCAGTTGACAGCTTCGCCCACATATATGACCAGAGAATAGCGAGATACAGAAGACTGCTTCAGAGAGAAGAAGAGGCGGATTCCTAGTTAGAAGTTTATTTGGAATTGAAAGTGTAATTGTCCGTTTTTTCATGTAACGAGACTTGTGTTATGGAATTGAGGTTATGAATTGTGATTTGGAATTGAGGTTATAAATTGTGATTTGGAATTGAGGTTATGAATTGTGATTTGGAATTGATGTGATTTGGAATTGAGGTTATGAATTGTGATTTTGAATTGAGGTTATGAATTGTGATTTGGAATTGAGGTTATGAATTGTGATTTCGAATTGATGTGATTTGAAATTGAGGTTATGAATTGTGATTTAAAATTGAGGTTATGAATTGTGATTTGGAATTGAGGTTATGAATTGTGATTTGAAATTGAGGTTATGAATTGTGATTTGGAATTGAGGTTATGAATTGTGATTTCGAATTGAGGTTATGATGTTTTCAAAACAAATCACACATAATAAGTAATAAAATGAAACAAGCAAAGTAATAAAACATGTCAAAGCAATAATACAAGTCAAAGTAATAACATAAGTGTCTAATCCTGTCGCTGTGATGCCCTAATAGGAGGTCGCGCCTCTGGTACCTCGTCTCCTCCTAGAACATCTACGAGACGGAGAATAAAAGAAGTCTCATACGAAGGACCATGAGCCAAAGCCTCTCGAAGCATACCTACATCTATATGTACGCGCTGTAGAACAAAAAACACTTTAATTACTAAATTAAACCTTAAAGAAGATGAACTTCAAAGTAACAATTAGTAGACACTTACCCGGTCTAAAAGTACAACTGGTGTAACTGGAGGTGCAGGCAGTGGTGGTGCACCATCTAGAGGTGGATGTAGGTATGGTGAGTACGTGGTAAGAACCAATCCAAGAAGTACTCATCCATGTGCCATGGGTCGACAACTGCTGGGACGCTGTGTATGTCGTATAGATGCTGGTCCCGCGTCGCCCACAAATGCCATGCCTCAGGGGAAAACAACAGCTCATATTTCCCTATCCTCGATGGCCTCTTCATCACGAAGGGGCGAATGATATACCCTGGAGGAACGGTATGAAGAAGCGGAGGGACGACCTGTACACGCCCAATCTGGCGTAGCAGAAACTGGGGGTGATATGGCTCCTCCACCCAACAGAAGCGTATCACCCCCAAATAGGCTGATACGCGCACCTGTCCAGTTTGAAAGCTGTCAAGCGAACCCCACGGCATCCATGTGACCTACAACAAACATAAAAAGTCATTTTACAATTCTAATTCAAAAAGTGTTGCCTAATTGAAAGAGAATTACCTCGTCCATCCTGCACCTCGACAACTGCGCCCTAAATCCCAGAAGGGCCGATATCTCCACATGTCTAGTAGGCGCCCTCTCCGACCTCTGTGCATGTCTCCCCTCTCTCTGCCTAAGAGGATCAATATGATCTCTAGGTCGGAAGTGATGAAAATAAGCGTGAATCTAAGACTGCACAAAAGATATCATTTTCATATTAATATATTAATTAAAAGATTGTAAACAAAAAAAATATAATTCATTGCATACCTCTAAAAGAAGGGAACAACCGGCTAATGTATGAACCTTCCTCCTAGAAGACTCGCTGAGCTGTCTGTACAAATATGTCAATGTAGCAGTCCCTCAAGCACAGGACGCCATGGTGGTGGGGTCGCGACAAACGCTCAAAAGATAAGACTTCACCCTGTTCGTGGTCTTGTCAATGAACAGGGTGGAGCCAATGAGAAGAGCAAGAAATCCGGTGGCTATATCCTCCTGCCTAGCCTCTGGGGACTCAGCCATAATCCTCAGCGTAGATATGAGATGAGAAGAAGGCCACCCACCCGCCTTCACGGCGGCCTTCACCTCCAACGGCGGGAAGCCGAACATGGAGGTGAAGAGTGTGTCATCCTTGGCGCCGACAACCTCGTCTCCGTCAATGCGAAGTCCTAAGAGATGATATACGTCGTGGAGGGTGATAGAGATCTGTCCCCATGGGAAGTGAAATCCGGAAGTCTCTGGATACCACCTCTCAACAAAGGTAGATGCAAGCCCATGGTCGACACCGCCCCACTGCATCTCTAGAAGGCCGTTTATTCCACTCCCCCTAACCAGTGTCATCCACTCCGACTCTGGAAATCGATCAACAAGGCTACGTAAGCCACTGACCGTGGCACCTAGCCGATAGACTCGTAAAACACCTCTATCCTGTTATGAAAATATCATTTAAACGTAAGTAACAGGTATGAATTTAATGAAATATAAAAAGCTAATCGAAATTTAAATCCATACCTGACCAACCCATAGGTCGCGAGCGACGTGACTCTCATAACAAACAAGGAGATCTCGTATAGCGGGACCTCCAGGATAGCCAGCAACGTCATCTACAACCTCAGGAGGAGGTGGTGGTGGTGGTGGTCCACCCTCCTGACCGAGTCTCCTACTCCCAGCGGATGAGCTCTCTGAATGAGCGGGTGTAGCTGATCGGCGGTCCAACGACTCATGCAACTCCATAACATAAGCATACACGTCTGCCTCGTGTAACATGTGGCCGCCAGATATGTCGGATGAACCAAATAGCATGTCCATCCGCTCCTCTATATGCTCCTCCTCAACTCTCTCCTCCTCATGAGGATCCTCGGGGACGTCATCAGGGTGCGCTACTCCCATCTCAATCATACGCCGCTTACGGTTCGAAACCGTAGCGGCCCATGGACGAGTACTAGTCCCGGCAACCTACATAATTGCATAATAATTAACCAATTAACAAGTAATTGCATTAACTATTGACTAATTATGGAGTAATTGAACTACTAATCGAGTAATCGGAACCTAATTGCATAGTAATCGAGTAATCGGAACCTAATTGCTCAATAATTAACAAATGAACAAGTAATTGCATTAACTATTGACTAGTTATGGAGTAATTGAACTACTAATCGAGTAATCAGAACCTAATTGCTCATTAATTAACCAATTAACAAGTAATTGCATTAATATTGACTAATTATGGAGTAACTGAACTACTAATCGAGTAATCGGAACCTAATTGCTCAATAATTAACCAATTAACAAGTAATTGCATTAACTATTGACTAATTATGGAGTAATTTAACCACTAATCGAGTAATCGGAACCTAATTGCATAGTAATCGAGTAATCGGAACCTAATTAGTCAATAATTAACAAATTAACAAGTAATTGCATTAACTATTGACTAATTATGGAGTAAATTGAACTACTAATCGAGTAATCGGAACCTAATTGCTCAATAATTAACCAATTAACAAGTAATTGCATTAACTATTGACTAATTACGGAGTAATTGCATAGTAATCGAGTAATCGGAACCTAATTGCATAGTAATCGAGTAATCGGAACCTAATTGCATAGTAATCGAGTAATCGGAACCTAATTGCATAGTAATTAACCAATTAACAACTACTTGTCTACTTACCTATATAACAATTAATTTCAATAATTAACAACTAATTAGCGACTAATGTAGTACTAATCCATTAATTCCTAACTTAATATTAAACTAGTTGCTTACTAATTACCTATTTCACAATTAATTTTAATAATTAACAACTAATTATCGATAATTAAGTATTAGTCGACTAATTGGTAACAAATTGTCCACTAATTAACCAATATACAACTAACTTCATTAATTACTAAACTAATTTTCGACTAATAACCTAATAATCAACTAATCGGTAACTAATTGTGTTCTAATTACCAAATTACAAACTAATTTCATTACTTATTAGACTAATTATCAACTAATTGTCCACTAATAATTACTTTCCAATGAATTTTATTAATTACCGATTAATAGTCCACCAAATCAGTAATTAACGAATAACACATTTATTAATTCGAAATTTAATAACTAATTAACAACTAATATAATAAATAAATTAATAAATACGTACCCCAACCTCGCTAGAAGCGCGAGATGTCGGGCAACCTCGGACTACAACTCGCCCTAAGCGCCCTCCACGTGCGCCCCGTCCTCGCCCAACATCGGTCTCGGAAACGGCACGTCCCGGACCGTCCTCGCCGGAAAAGCTACCGGAGGAGTCACCTCTGCCTCCGCCGTTACCGGAGCGGCTACCTCGGACTACACCTCCGTCTCTTCCCCTAGTTCTGACCATGGCTGGTGGTGATGTGGTGGTTCGTCGAAGGAAAAGAAAGTTGCCGGCGAGAGGAAAAGAAAGGAGAAATTTTGGTGGAAATGGGGAAGAAGAAGGTGCGCGTTCGCATTATGGAACCGAAGAAAACTACGCGTATGCGTAGTTACTTTCCTAAATTCAAACGTAAGAAGGTAACTACGCGTACGCAACGCGTACGTGTAGTTACCTTCTTCCCTTTTTTTTTTTTTCATGCAGAAAATGACCCATTTACTACGCGTACGCGTAGTATGGGTACATTTAGCATGAAAAGGTGGGTACGAATAGCAATCTCGATATGTTTGGGCTTTTAATATACGGAACCACTGGAAATATTTTACATTATTCAATATCTTTACTATACTAAATGTGGGAGTTGGCTGAATGAATAGGGCATTTTCGTATTTACCCTTATTTGATGACTCATCTTTGTAAAATGGTACGTGTCGATTGCTCTGGCTTCTGCTTGGCCTCCTCTCTTCCGCTTTCATGAGACCGACTCCAACAACCCTAATTGAAGGTTTGATGCTTGCCGACAAAGCCTAAACTCGATCAATACGCTTGAGTTGACAACATGCCCTTCGCAAGAATAGGCGATTTCTCGTGTCGCTCGAAGATTGAAAGTGTGTTCCTCGGTAGATCATCCTCTCACTCTTTAATACTCTTAATTATTTCTTCGCTTTCTCTGAATCCTACTCCGATCCAAAGGCTATCTTGCTAAGATCAACCCTGATGCTTGCTAAGATCAACCCTGATGCTCCGCTTGGCGAAACTTGTGTCATCAATTGTGGATTTGCTACTGGTTAGTTCCAAAATCACTTACTCCTTTGGATAATGTGCGGACTACATTATACATCTTGCCTTTGTGTTGATTTTTCTTGGTTTGGTTTGAAGGTTTTGGTGCACCTGTCAATGTTGCAAAACCCAAGAAGGTTTCAACTGTGGCAATATTCGGTTTGGGAGCTGTAGGACTTTGTGTGAGTAATCTGTTTGTATGATTAAGATTTAATTTCTCCCTTTTTGTTTTTTGGCATATCATGGTAGCATATCCTTTTTATTTCATCAGGTAGTGAAAACGGAAAAAGAGAAGCAAATTGATAACAATTACAAATAAATTTTGAGTGTTTTTAGTTTCTGTTTCCTAGCTGCTTATATGTGAAGCCTTTAGCTTCTATAAATTGTTGTTTATCATGAAATGGAAAAACAACTGGATTTTGTAGCTTTATCAAGTCATTCAACCTCTCAGTCAATAAAGCACCTATTTCTGTCATACAAAAGTTTTAGATCATGAGTGTCTCGCAAACATTTATGGAAAAGAAAGAAGGCCTCATTCGTTTTATCGTTTATGAAAATTTGCATTGTGAATTACATTTTTCATGAAGGTAGAGTATGAAGATCTTCAATTATCCTTCTCTCTATATTTTGTTACTGAATCTATTTTTTGGCTTCTGAATTGCTATAAGGAGGTTAGAGTTGGGGAAACTAATGTTGCATGGACAAAGCTGTATGACCTAGATGGGCCACAATCTCAGGATGTCAGCTCTCCAAATGAGTCTAATGGCTTCCCTCCACGCAAGGAAATTGATGATGAGGAATCAAAGGGGAGGACAAAAAAAACTTGAAGAACCGAGATGAAGTCAAGGTTCTTCGTTTTGAGTTTATTGCCTTGGAAGCTTGCCTAGAAGCTGCATTTAGCAGCAGCTTAGACAGTGAGGTATGATGTGATTTTTGGGCATTTGTTCATTAATGGGGATAACTGCTATATTGCTTTATCATTTTATCGTTTATGAAAATTTGCATTGTGAATTACATTTTTCATGAAGGTAGAGTATGAAGATCTTCAATTATCTTTTCTCTCTATACTTTGTTGCTGAATCTGTTTTTTGGCTTCTGAATTGCTATAAGGAGGTTAGAGTTGGTGAAACTAATGTTGCATGGGCAAAGCTGTATGACCTAGATGGGCAACAATCTCAGGATGTCAGCTCTCCAAATGAGTCTAATGGCTTCCCTCCACGCAAGGAAATTGATGATGAGGAATCCAAGGGGAGGACAAACAAAACTTGAAGAACCGAGATGGAGTCAAGGTTCTTCGTTTTGAGTTTATTGCCTTGGAAGCTTGCCTAGAAGCTGCAGTAGCATCAACTTAGACAGTGAGGTATGATGTGATTTTTGGGCATTTGTTCATTAATGGGAATAACTGCTATATTGCTTTACTCTTAGCTGATTTTTTGTACACTTCATTTGTCATGTAGTTGTGTGGATTGTTTTCAATCGTCATGGACAATATTTGAATCAGACAAGAACTTTGGAGCAAGAAGCTCATCCAGCCTTTGATAAGGTAACATAAAAAATGATTACCCTCAGTTTGGAACGTGTTCGACAAATTAAAAGTCGCTTGGTTGCTTTTTATCTAAATAAACTAATCTTGAATTCCACAATACAATAAAAATTATGTTGCTACAAGGGATCAATTGTATGTTTATGTATCCTGACTTCTTTTATATTCTCATGTTGGTCTATCAGGAGTTGGTGCTACCATTGAGGAAGGAGTCTGTATTCTTGTAGGTATTATTGCAAGAGAAGACTCTTCTCTTGTTGTCTCTTTTCCGATTGCGGGTGTAGTTGCTGCTTTGTTTGCTTTTTGGTATGCGGAGCTTGCTTGCCGTTGCTCTTCTGCTGGAAACACTAGGGAAGATAATAATAACACTGTATTTGAACACATTATTAGTATTTACAGAAAAGAATACCCAATTGTACCAATTCGGTTACTAATAAGGGCTTATTTTGGTTTTCTTGGTTCGATATTGTCGGTACATTGCGTCCCATCTTTGTTAATCCTTAATTTCTGTCATCTCATTTTAAGTGCTTATTTTGGACTTTGTAGTGAGCTTAGAAGCCTTTTCTGGCTATGTTCCATAATTTAATCAACAGGGTTAGTTTCTTGCTTCACATGCATATATTTCTAAGAAGCAGTTTCTCTATTGAACTTCTGACACTATTCATATATATTGTTCCTTTCTCTTTGTATCATATACAAGGTTTAGCTGTTAATGAAAACATTCATGTGGAAATTGAGAAGATTCTTCTGCTTGTTGGTAAATTCATGTTCTACATTGTAAGTAGAAATATTTATGAAATTAGACCATCCATTGCATCTTGAAAGTGCTCAACGTTACTTTTTCTTTCTTCTTTCTATTTCACTTCTTCACTTTCTATTGCTTATTAACCTATTACTTTTTAGGTAAAGTCAATATGCCATCATATCTTTGCAATATTGGACTCTTTAAGCATTGAGAGAATGCTTTCATCTGAAGATGCATGCCAAGTAAGGATTAAGATGGAAAAGGAGCTTGTTCTTTTTTTGTTCCTTGATAACTAGACATCGAAAATACTTTGATAGGTAAGCTGTCCAGATTTTTTTCTATCCATTTTAATTTTGTGCTTGATGATGATATTCTGAGCTTTTTTCACTTATAGGTTGATGCCGGAGATTGTAAATTGTGTTTTACGCTTAGTCAAATACAACAAAGACGTTAGTGTAAGTTTTTGATCAGTTGACTACATAGATTGTTTTGTTTACTGTTGAAAATGCCAAAGAGGTTGTACACTGATTTACTGCACTTATCTTTATATTCATATTATGCGTAATCCTACTCTCTATGGCATGTAAGCTGATGCTTTGGCAGCAAAGGTAACACTAGAAGAGGAAGAGCTGATTTGGTAAGTCATTAATGGAGAATAGTACTTTCTTTCTTCCATGAATTTCATTGGTTTCTATATTTTCTTCTTGATTTACTTGTATGTTGTGTTATTCATTTTCTAAAACTCTTCATTGATTTTGGGTAATTTTCTGGTTCGTTTTTGTCTTTGAATCTTCATGTTTAGTGATATTTTCAAATTGATCCACCACTCACCAACCCTTAACAGATCATTCTTCAGAGTTCTCACAATTACTCCCTTTGCCATTTGGTTTTGTTTGAGCAGAAGACATATCAAGAACTACATCCACATGCAAAAGCAGACATTATGTCCCTTCATTTTTGAATTCTTCTCTTTAATCGCAAGGTATCATCTCTCTCCCTTTCTCTTAATTTTTACCTCTTGTTATTTTGGATGATCTGTCTTGGATCCGTTTTAATCTGTTTTGACTCAATTGTTCTGATGGTCATAGCCATTGAAACTAAACTAAGATAAATAAGAAGACAAAGTGTTTTAGTGTGTTGTTTGTTGATTAGTGAGTCTGGAATGATCCAACAGTGGGGCTTGTTTAATCTCGGTTAATTATAATTTCATCGTCTTATTGTCCTAATTTGCTTTTTTCGACCATTTTGTTGATTGTTCAATGGGTTATTTCCAATGCGAAAGACTCATGTGTTTGAATCGATGTTGTTTGAGGTTCTGATCTGTAACTGTGAAATTGTGTGCATTTTCAAATGCAGAGGTTTCAATATGTAGTTATCTTTGTCCGAACGTCATGGTAGGAGTGCATGTGATTTAGAATTTGAGGTCAAAGACTTAAAATGCAGAATCATAACTGAGGTCAAAGTCATTGTTATGAAGAAATAAAGACAGTATATCATTGTGGCCTCCGCAATGTTTATTAGGTTAGGGATGCATGTGATCAAAATTTGAGGTAAAAAAAATGTTGTCATGCCATAAGTAATGGCTTTTAAGTGGTTGTGCAGTATCCGACGAGCAGTGTGATGCAGCAAAGTAGGGGACTGTACATGCAACATCAACAACAGGCTCAGACTATGAGTCCGCAAGCCCTGATGGCGGCTCCATCCTCCATGCTCTACAACAACGAGCAACATTATGCAGCGTTGTAACAACAACAAAGTCTGCCCAACAACAACTTGGGTTGGGTTCTCAGATTTCGGGCAAGCCAGCGTGAGTAAGCAAGAGATGGGTGGGGCTTAAAATTCTGGGACTAAGATATAACAACTTATTATCTGGAACTGACTTAGAAGATGTTATTATAACTAGTATGAACTAGCTTTGCATCATCAATGCATGTCATACAGGTTCTCATTTTGATGTTTTCCATCTCCTTCGTTAATCCAGGTAATAATGGGACCATTGATGGTCGAGGATATGCTTGGCGGGGCTTGAATTCTTCTCAATTCATCTTCATTTTCCTTCATAAGGAAGAACCTAAAGATTACCTATAAAATAAAGATTGCATTCTTTACTTTATTATCACATATAAAATGAGGATTGTATTCTTCTCAATTCATCAGAATACTGTTACGCTAGGAAATAGCACAAAAAGCTTTACATTTATAAACTCGAACTAAATCCTAAACTACCTAGCGAAACCCGCAGTGTACGGGTCGTTTTGTAGAAAGGAAAGTATTCCGAGGTCGAACACAAGGACTGAGGTGAAATCAAGTCATCTAATGATCAAAGATTAGTGTAAATCTAAACTAAGATGAGGTGAGAAATAAAGGAAAAGCAAAACACAATGTTTTTTTGGTTGGTTTTTGGTGGTCAAACAAGGGCCACAAATATTTCAACACAACAAATAAGCAAACACACTCACAAACAAAAGATGAGAGATAAGAAGTAAGAAAGTGGGTTCTAGAGATTAGGAATTCCGATTATGGCATTGGACTCATGTCTCTAAAGGTCAAAGGAAGGTTGTGGTTGTTCGGAGTTGGGTGTTTCTCAAATGGGAGCAATTACCGGGTAAGTCTCATGCTCCACTAGTCCGTTCCTAAGGTCTCATCACCGGGTAAGTCTCAAAGAGCCTAAGGGATGGAATTCTACACAAACCGGTCACTACCTAAGGGTCAAACCCCTCCTTACCGGATAAGTCTCGGAAAAGGCAAGTCTTAGGCAACGATCCTAGCACACTCAATCCAATAGCGGCTTGCGAGGCTCACTACTACCTAGAGTTAATCATCTTAGGTATCTAAGAGGGGAAATCACCGGGTAGGTCTCATTCCTCAACTAGGTTGCTAACAATAGGTCTACCTAAGTTAGATTAAGCTCAACAAACACTAGGGTTTCAACACATCTACATCCAAACATCTAGATTCAATCAATTCAAGAACAACAGAGCAAAATACAGGTGGATCATGCAGACCACGGCCGTGGAAGCATGAAGAACAGGCCGTGGTTTGGCTCCGAGTTGGGATTTCAAACACAAATCGATCCTAAGCTAACATGGAGGTCATACAATAATAATCCAAGACATAATCATCATTCCTTCACCCTAGAATCACATCTATTCAGCCAACAACATAATTTTCAACATCAAACTTCACCAATAAAGCATGCTTGCAAGTCATGGTTAAATAATGAAGAACAATCTCAAGAAAAGACATTAAAGGCTTAGAATAGAGATTACCAAATCTTACAAGGCTCCAAGAGCTAATCCAAGTTGTCAACAATGGACTCCTCTCTCAAAACCACTCTAATCTCACTTTAAAACAAGAATCTACACTAATCTCTTCCAAGAACACCCACAATGGGTGCTTGGAAGAGAGGCAACAATGGAGAAGTGTTTTGGGGAAGAAGATAGGTCAAAGAGGAGGAAGAGAGATCTCCAATTTCAGCCTGCAAGATTCTTTAAATACCCACTAAGAGCAAGAGAAATGGAAGAGATCGTGGCCTAGCTGTCAACGTGGTCCTGGCAGGAACCACGGGCATAGTCCACGGCCGTGGAAAGGCCCCTGACCGTGGTTTGCTCCAGAAGATCTCCTAGGCTCGTTAAGCCATGATTTGGTGCATGGCTTGTGTGGGCAAGGTTCCATGAGCCCTCCTTAGCCCTTAGCTTGCATTCCAATGAGTCCGAAGGCGTGTCATCTCGAGGAACGACCCTTGGATGTATCGATTAAGCTCTTAAATCTCCCAAAATACCTACAAAGCAAGCAAAAGTCCGCGTAGACGTCTATCTCGACAAAATGCATGATTTGAGTGCAAACGTCGTGAACTAATGCTAGATCATGCATGAATGAGTGAGAAATCTATCTAAATGATTACCTAAAACTAAGTCATAAATCGTGTTATCAAAAATACCCCATACTTAAGGTTTGCTCGTCCCCGAGCAAATGCTCAACTATAGACTAAAAGATGACATGATTTATGCATGCAGAAAAAAAATGAAAATATTTTTGGAATTGTGCTTCCAAAGATGGATCACCTTCATAGTGATGTTTCATGGCAATGGACAAGCAATCATGTATTAAATGAATGAAGGCACAGAAAGACAATCATACTTAACTCGAAAGCATGCATGAAAGGTAAAAATGATGAAGTCAAGATGATCATGAGAATGTCCAATCTAGATCACGAAGTCATACACATAAGCAAATAGGTCTTAAGGACTTAGGAAAGAAGAGGTCAAGAAACGTGATAATAAGGTGGGAATTTTCCAAGGTCATGTGGTGCAAATCCGGGAAAGGAACTAAACAACCACAACTTTTACATTTATACTTCATCCACCAAAGTGTATTTTTCTCCTTCTTTTCTTTTCTTTTTCACTTATTTTTGAGACAATGACATTGGTGTACAAAAGCCGAAACCTTGGTGATTAGCCGTCCTCGGGCTTTTTCTATTTTTCGAGGTGCATCCACACCGGGCACACATACCAAAGCTCGTTAGGACTATCGGTTTATTTGACTTTGGCAAGGCACCAACACCCGATTATGTGAAGTGTGCCGAGTTACTTGTCATTTAAACCAATGTCCCCAAACCTATATTTTTGTCTACACTTTTACAACACATTTTCAACAACTTCATTCACAACATTCATAATATCAACTTCACCACCCCATACTTGCTTTTCACAACATCAACACACTAGCATGCTCCTATTCCCGGAAGGGTCAAAAGAGGTCAAATTTTTAATCAAGTGAGGTGCTCAAGCAACATGATCAAGATGAGAAGAAGATAAGATGAATTGCCTTAATCATTCCTAAATGATGTGCAAGAACTGGCATGTAATTTCGACTTTTAATCCTCAATCCAATCAAGGCAAATATCATGATCGCAATTCATACATAGAATTCAAGAGAAGTACATCAAGTCCACATATGCATAAATCCATTACACACACAAGGCCATCCATAGCCAATTCACAAGACAAGATTCATCATTAGGGTCATATCCAAACCTAGAAAGCACAAAAATTTTGAAAATTTTTCGATTTTTTTTGAGATTTTGGAATGTATATGTACAATGCAAGACATGAAAGGAAACGTGTGACAACTAAAACGAAACTATCCTAGATGCTAATCATGCAAAAGATCATGTAAACCCCACCCCATACTTAGAAACACATTGTCCCCAATGTGTAAATGAAGTAAAGAAGAGTGAAAGAAGATTCTCACAATGTAAAAATGTGGCGTTTTCGGTATTTGGGGTAACTCGTGTGGAGTGGTGGTGGATGACCCTATCAACAATGGTAGAGAGCTCTTCATAGTCATTCCGGCGTCGAGACCCGCGCCAAGGTGTATGTGAGATGGGAGCTCTTCCATCCAACAAAGACACCTTAAGCCGTCCAAGTCTCACGTCCGCTCCACCCATGGTTGAAAATGGAATCATCATCATCAACTTGCCTTGCAGGGCTTCCTTATTACCTAAGATCTTCCACACAAACACAAAACACAAAAACACACAAAAGCAAAAAGAAAAGCAAAAACAAAAGAGAAAAGGGAAAGAGTTGTACCAATGGGTTGCCTCCCATTAAGTGCTTCTTTTAGGTCATTAGCTTGACCAAACTCCGTGGATATGTCAATCCACCTCGAATACCATGGTTTGCTTGAGGAGTCCAAGCAACCATCGCTTTCCGGTATCCATGATGACAAGCAAGGGCCACTTAATGCCCAAATAAGCTTTAGGTTCTCTCTTCACCGGTGAGTAGTAGACTCCTTCATCACCGCTTCCTTGATGATAGTATGGAGTTGCAACCATAGATGCCACCCCATACTTAGGCAATTTATACTCCGCGGTCACACCGGTGAAATGCTTGTCATTCTCATCCTCTATGATCCGAAGAAAGCCGATTCTTGGAAAGAATCCCTCATTGAAGTGCTTCATGAACATCATGGATCCATCATGCTTGCTTTCTTCATTCAATAGTGGAGAATCCTTAGGAAAGGGGCTCCAATCTTCGTGTGTACTCCGAGCAAGCAAGAAAGGGCTGAAAGGGGCTGAAATTAGCTTAGGATTGGCTAGGACAGAACCTTCCACGGGCGTGGTTTGTCCTCCACGGCCGTGATTCTCTCTGTTGTCTTCGTTCCAAGTGAGCTTTTCAAGTGTGGTTCCGGGGTTGTTGGCAAGGATATCCGGGGGTGAGAGTACTTCATTGCACTCCTCCAAAGGTGAAGGAGGTGGAGGTAGATCTTGAAGGATGGTAGGATCTCCGAGCATAAGAGCATTCCTAATCTCTTCGATTTCCCTCCTCATTTGTTCTTCTCTCTCGGTATTCAATCTCCTTTCTTCCTTCAGGGCCAAATCCCTTAGCCACAATTGCTCTCGAGCTTCATTCAACTCTTCCTCAAGGCTTCTATTGGTTATGGTTAAATCGGGCAATTCTTGGATCTCCTCATAGTGAACCTCCTCTTGATGACATACTTCCGCTTCAAGCTCCATGTGGGAACTAGAAATGGAAGCAAGGTTGCTTTCTAGATCATCCATCTTCCTCAACATTTCCTCTAGCATTGATTCCAATCGATCTTCATGAAGTTGACGGTGAGGTTCTTCATGAGGTAATGTAATCATGTGAGCTTGATCATGGGACTCATGATAGGCATTGAACTCCTCCCAATACTCAAACTCATCATGGAGAGGTCCTAGATCTTGGCCTTCCATCCACTCCTCATACTCCATGTTGTCAAGGTCGTCTTGGAGGTACAATCCGTCCATGGCAAACATGAAAAGGCAAAGACAAAAACAACACAAGATCAAAAGTAACAAGAAAGATAAACACTAAAAACAATCAAAAGCAAATGACTTAATCTTGACCTAGTCCCCGGCAACGGCGCCAAAAACTTGTTACGCTAGGAAATAGCACAAAAAGCTTTACATTTATAAACTCGAACTAAATCCTAAACTACCTAGCGAAACCCGCAGTGTACGGGTCGTTTTGTAGAAAGGAAAGTATTCCGAGGTCGAACACAAGGACTGAGGTGAAATCAAGTCATCTAATGATCAAAGATTAGTGTAAATCTAAACTAAGATGAGGTGAGAAATAAAGGAAAAGCAAAACACAATGTTTTTTTGGTTGGTTTTTGGTGGTCAAACAAGGGCCACAAATATTTCAACACAACAAATAAGCAAACACACTCACAAACAAAAGATGAGAGATAAGAAGTAAGAAAGTGGGTTCTAGAGATTAGGAATTCCGATTATGGCATTGGACTCATGTCTCTAAAGGTCAAAGGAAGGTTGTGGTTGTTCGGAGTTGGGTGTTTCTCAAATGGGAGCAATTACCGGGTAAGTCTCATGCTCCACTAGTCCGTTCCTAAGGTCTCATCACCGGGTAAGTCTCAAAGAGCCTAAGGGATGGAATTCTACACAAACCGGTCACTACCTAAGGGTCAAACCCCTCCTTACCGGGTAAGTCTCGAAAAAGGCAGGTCTTAGGCAACGATCCTAGCACACTCAATCCAATAGCGGCTTGCGAGGCTCACTACTACCTAGAGTTCATCATCTTAGGTATCTAAGAGGGGAAATCACCGGGTAGGTCTCATTCCTCAACTAGGTTGCTAACAATAGGTCTACCTAAGTTAGATTAAGCTCAAAAAACACTAGGGTTTCAACACATCTACATCCAAACATCTAGATTCAATCAATTCAAGAACAACAGAGCAAAATACGGGTGGATCATGAAGGCCACGGCCGTGGAAGCATGAAGAACAGGCCGTGGTTTGGCTCCGAGTTGGGATTTCGAACACAAATCGATCCTAAGCTAACATGGAGGTCATACAATCATAATCCAAGACATAATCATCATTCCTTCACCCTAAAATCACATCTATTCAGCCAACAACATAATTTTCAAGATCAAACTTCACCAATAAAGCATGCTTGCAAGTCATGGTTAAATAATGAAGAACAATATCAAGAAAAGACATTAAAGGCTTAGAATAGAGATTACCAAATCTTACAAGGCTCCAAGAGCTAATCCAAGTTGTCAACAATGGACTCCTCTCTCAAAACCACTCTAATCTCACTTTAAAACAAGAATCTACACTAATCTCTTCCAAGAACACCCACAATGGGTGCTTGGAAGAGAGGCAACAATGGAGAAGTGTTTTGGGGAAGAAGATAGGTCAAAGAGGAGGAAGAGAGATCTCCAATTTCAGCCTGCAAGATTCTTTAAATACCCACTAAGAGCAAGAGCAATGGAAGAGATCGTGGCCCAGCTGTCAACGTGGTCCTGGCAAGAACCACGGGCATAGTCCACGGCCGTGGAAAGGCCCCTGACCGTGGTTTGCTCCAGAAGATCTCCTAGGCTCGTTAAGCCATGATTTGGTGCATGGCTTGTGTGGGCAAGGTTCCATGAGCCCTCCTTATCCCTTAGCTTGCATTCCAATGAGTCCGAAGGCGTGTCATCTCGAGGAACGACCCTTGGATGTATCGATTAAGCTCTTAAATCTCCCAAAATACCTACAAAGCAAGCAAAAGTCCGCGTAACGTCTATCTCGACAAAATGCATGATTTGAGTGCAAACGTCGTGAACTAATGCTAGATCATGCATGAATGAGTGAGAAATCTATCTAAATGATTACCTAAAACTAAGTCATAAATCGTGTTATCAAATACCACTTATTATATAACAGACCACCTCAACAAATATGTTCCAAATTCATCTATTGAATCTTAATTTCTTCATATCTCCTCCTTATGTCTAATCACCTGAAGAAAATGAATATTACATCATAACCATTACTAGACCACCACAATAACCTGAAGATTATTTGATTTACTTAATCAATATCTTAATTTATGATACCAACGGAATGAATTTACAGTATCATCAATTGTAACAAAAAATATGCACCATCTTCAATCCAACTTATAAAGGAGATTGCATCATAATTTATTGGGAATTCCGGTTGGTACCCCTTGGTATGGGGTATTCCGGAATTTACCTAACAGTTTTTTTAAGTTCGGATTTTGCCCTTAAGTTTTAACAATTTTCGGAATATGCCCACCGTAGTCGTTTTTACTAACCCTGGTTAAATATATTAGGTTAAGGCTAAAAAAAATAAGGAAAAAAAGATAGGTTGCAGCGTAGTCTTCTTCTACTTCGCTCGACACACTTCTCCCTCATCTTGTTGTGAAACCTCACAAGAATCAAATTTGAAAGCTTCGGTTTCAACCTCATTAGTGTCTTCAATAGCCTCAGTTTCGACCTTGTTTGCGCCGTCGATCGAATATTTGAAGCCTACATTCTCCTCTTCCATCCAGGTTTGAACCCTAATCCCTCAATTTCAGAACCCTAATCTCTAATTTCCCTAAAATGTGCTTAATTGAAGTTGGAATTGAACTGGTATTGGATCAGCTTGTTGTGAAGCCTCAATTAAACTAGTATTGAACCAGAATGTGAGCATGTTTAGGGAACATCTTCACTAACTTGGCCCCTAGATGTGAGCATACGGTACATAAGAAAATGAGAGGTCTAGTATCCTTAACATAGACAATCTTGGGGGTTGAATGTGAACACAATAACTCACTAGGTTTGTGCAGATTGAGCATACAATGAGAGGTCTAGCATCCTTAACATAGACAATCTGGGGGGTTGAATGTGAACACAATAATTCACTAGGTTTGTGCAGATTGAGCATACAATGAGAGGTCTAGCATCCTTAACATAGACAGTCTAGGGGGTTGAATGTGAACACAATAATTCACTAGGTTTGTGCAGATTGAGCATACAATGAGAGGTCTAGTATCCTTAACATAGACAATCTGCAAGAGCCAGTTGGCCTTGAGAGTGTACAATCTAAGATAAGATAAGATCTGATTTTCAAATTATATACATCTCTCAACAACAAGTAATATTAATAGTGGGTTCTCCTTAACATAGACAATCTACAAGAGTCAGTCGGCCTTGCCTAGTATCATAAATTACTGACAGTGGGTTCTCAACTTAATAGTGTGATTTTTGTAATAATGTTGACAATATTGGTGGCTACTCATCAAATAGTGCAATTGCTTATTTTCAGTTGTTGATGAATCACAGTGGGCAAATACTGAGTTGTTGATTTTTAGTCGTTGATTACTCACAATGGACAATTACTCACAATGACCAATTGCTGATTTTTTTTCCTGCACTATTACCAAAATATTGGACAAGTGCTCACAATTACACAATACTGAGTTGTTGATTTTTCGGCTCTATTACAAAAATAGTAGGCAAGTACTCACAATTACACACAATCATGAATTACTCAAAGTGGGCAAATATTGAGTTGTTGAATTTTATTTGTTGATATTCTGAATGAATTTGACGAAAAAGAACTCATGTCACAATGGTCAATTACACAATACTGAGTTGTTGATTTTTTTCTTATTTAGGTTTCTCGAGATTTAATGGAGTCAATCACTTCTTCTTCAACATTGAGATCGATGAGCCCATGTTGTAGGTGTCAACCATCAAAAGATCTCATGTTAGAATTTCTTGATCTGACAAAAATCCGCGTAGGCCATATTACAAATGTGATGATTGCAATTTCTTCCAATGGGCGGATGCGACAAAGAAAACTTATGTTCAAGGCGAGCATAAATCGATAAATGATTAAGGATATGATTCACCAACAACATCCGGAAAGGACATTCAAGACTTGAAGAATCTAGTGATGAATTTAAAAGAATATTTTCAACGCGTAGTTAAAGTATCTCTTGTTTTGTACATGATAATATTTGTAGTGATTGTTCTAAAAATGTGAGTATCGCACTAGATATGCACTGTGTAGTAATTTTCCTAAGAAATGATCTAGGATATTTATGCAAGTTATTTCTGTTGTATGCAAACTGATTATGTAAGTTATTTTTGTTTGATCTCATTTGGTGTTATAGTTGCAAGGCTTTTGTTGCTTCCTTTGATTGGGATAGGAGTTGTGTTTTTAGCTGATAAGCTGAACTTCACAGTCCAAGGTGATCAGATGTTCCGGTTCGTTATTTTGCTTCAATATATGTCTGTTTTAGTACCATGATGTTGATTTTAGGAGTTTGCAATATAAATGCTATTTGCTGGCTGCTTGGAATGTCAGCTTGAACTTGACAGTCCAAGCTGAACTTCACAGTATTTGCTGCATACTTGCTGGCTGCTGCTGCTCAAGACCATTTAACCTTATATCTGTTGCAGTTGCATACTTGCTGGCTGTTGCTCGAGACCATTTAGCCTTATATCTGTTGCATACTTGCTGCATACTTGCTGCAAGTATTTGCTGCATACTTGCTTGGACTGTCAGCTTGAACCTGTGTCTAGCCCATTGTTCTTTTTCTCCCGCCTCATGTAACCACTTTACAGCACCAAATCCAGCTTCCTTTTGCATCATCCCTACAATCTTATTGTAGCTGAACTCAGAATACGCTTCACAACATGCCCAAAACAAGTAATGCGTCCGACGTACGGGGTATTGTTTTTTGAAATTGGCACATAAGTGTCTACACTAAAGGCGCCTAGATACACCGGGCCAAATATTATTTAGTGCTGGCTCAATGCCCTACAAATATGATAATCAAATTAATTACAATTATAATTATCAATATGTAATATCGTAACAACATTGATTAATACCTTTTGTCGGTCTGATATAATAGTCAAGTCTTCCCTCACAATGTCCTTCAAACTATCCTTCAGATGCCAAAAGAATTGTGACCAAGTGCTCTTACTTTCATTTTTGTATACACCATATGCCAACGGGAAAATTTGAGCATTTCCATCCACGGCTATTGCACATAAAACAACTCCACCATACTTTCCTTTCAAATGACAACCATCAACCCCAATCAAACTTCTACATCCTCTAAAACCCTCAATCATTGGCTTCAAGGATATGAAAATGTTCTTGAATTGAATTGGCTTTTCTAAAAGTTCATCAACAACTTGCCAAGCACAATGAGCCTTAGAATCGGGATTTGTACTTTTTAAAACCTCACAATAAGTTGGTAACTTTCCATACGAAGTGTCATGGTTTCCTTGGAGCTTCTCTAAACAAAATTTCCTTGTTTTATATATCTTTGTTTTCTTTAACCGAACACCATATCTTAACTTAAGAAGCTCATTTAACGCCTTTCCGGAAATATACGGATTCGCCTTTACATCATCCATTATCTTCTCAGCCGCCCAACGTATGGTAGCCATGGGAGTAAACTCAGACAATCTCATGCAAGTATGCTCTTCTGTTAACTTTTTGATAACCCAAGTATATCCATCTGGGAGTTTAGAAGCATGCAATCTCCATTCACACCTTGGGTCAATACAAACAGTTGTCAATCTTGTAGGATCAGATTTTTGAGTAATTATGGCAACCCCTTGTTGGATACAAAAATCTCTTAAAACACGATACAAATGGTCCTTGTCAAAGAAAATCATCCACAACTTAATCTTGATCAAACCGAACAGATTATCAGTATGGAACTCACCATTCTCATACAACCTGTCAAAGTATGCATCTTTATTTGTCTCCCATTCGTTAGATCTGTCAGAATTATATCCATCATCTACAAAAGCCAAAAGAGGATCATCTTCATCAACTAATCCATCTTCTTGAACAACAACTAGATCATCTTCAGAACTATCAGACGGTTGATACTCTTCATCATCACTATCAACATTGTCAATATCACCGACAATATTATCAATCGTGATCGTCAAAACTCCTCTTGTTCTACTCAAGCTACCAGAAGTCGGTTGAGTATCAGATGCATTTCTCTTTTCAGCAGGACAATAAATCCCTTTTCTTCTTGCACTTGTTTTGGGAATCCTTCTTGTTTGCAAGCTTAAAGGCACATCGTTCAACTGTAGAACATTTTCAATCGGCTGATTTGTTGGTGGGTGTAACACCCCAAGTTCTGGGAACTTGAAGCGCTACGGGCTAGGACCGTACAATGGGTCCCGAACCACAGAGTAGCAACAACAAACGGATCTTACAACAAGGCACAGACGAATGAAAACAAAACTCAATATAAAAGCCAAAGGTTCAAACAGAAGAAAACACAAAAGCTCCACAGCCGGGTCAAAACAAAAGGGAAACAACAAACGAAACAAAAACCCAATCCCGTCCTATAATTTACGGGAACCCCGACTGACCACACTGTCCGGATCACTCAGCAGCTTCCTGAACCTACGGAACATCTACAACGACGGTATAAACCGTTAGCTAACATTCTAGGTATAAGCAAGAGTGTAAAGGCACAAACACACATAAGGTAAAGAAAACACATAGCATGCTCACACATCAACCGGTTATTATCTTTCATTAAGGTTATCCATTACTAATTCAACTTCTTTTATCACACGAGAATCTCCCGAAACTCGTCTCCGCTTCCGTCTACCAATAGGAATAGATCAGTACTATCCGTTACCTATGGGCCTGGGTTGCAAGAGCACATTCTAGTCTCTTGCAGAACTAGACAAGTGGTCACCGTCCGGTTATAATACACTTGGGCCAGTTAAGGGTAACAAAGGGTGAATCCTATTTCCAATTATCCGTTATAAACATGATAGCAACACAAACAAGCCAAAACAATCCAACTAATACGCGGAATGAAGCTAAGTAAGTCCAAGGGACTTACCTCACTCGAAGGTAAACCAAAAGATGAACACAACTCAGGAACAACTCAGTTTCCCTCAAGAAAGGAGCAAGGAAAACCTGTACGAACAAGCAACACGGATCATGAACGAAACGGTTGCTAGAAGTCTATGACTTCTAGTCTCAAAGATCTCTAAGAGATCAACACATGCTAAGGGCTCAATCTTAGTCTTACAACAACTCAGGGGAACAAGGAACAACCATAAGGAACCAAGGAAGGAAGAAAGCAACTCACCAAAGACGGGAGCTACTACAGAGAAACCACAGGGGCGGTTAGACAGATGCGCAGGGGCGGTTGAATAGAGGCGCAGGGGCGTCTTTGTGCAGGCGCAGGGGCGGATCTTCGTCAGAAGCTATTGTCGGGCTTCTGTTCGGCAGATCTCACAGCAGGGGCAACCAAAGCTCGAACCTTTGGTTCCAACACGTCGAGACTCCACTCCAGAGAGCTTGAGAACAACGAAGGGTCAACAACGGAACACTCCACAAGAATCAAGGCTCATGCTTGATCCTTGGAGAAGAAGGGAAGAAAAGAACGAAAGGAAGAAGCCAAAACAGAAGGGAGGCATGCATCGCTAAAGGAACGTGAGGAAGAACCAGACAAGATGTACTTACACGTTCAACCTTCAACGGAATCGCAGGAAGCAAGGACGGCTGCAGCTATCTAGGGTTTGAAAACAATAGCAAGGAACGAGAAAAAGGAGAGAAGGAAGAGAATATATAGGGAGGGCTAGAACTCTAGACGGAAAGGGCGTCTAAGGTTAGAAAGTAAACAAGGAAACCGGCCCATAAGATAGGATATCGGGTTTCTATCTATGGAAGAAGATAAAACGATGAAAACAGATCGGCGCGATCTGTCGCACGATCCGCAAGGGCGGCTGGCCGCGGGGGCGGCCCTCTTCACCGCAGGGGCGGTGAAGGCAAAAATCTAGGATCTTACATCAGATCCCCCTAAAAAGAAGTTTCATCCCGAAACTTGCAAAAGCCAAACGATCACAACAACACACAGAAACAGAACTGAGCTCATATATTCCCACTCGGGGCACGTAACACGAAACGTCACACAAAAGCGTTCACAACGCAACAAAGGAAGAACCAAACAACATACTAAGCTAACGTTGCAACAAGCTCAGCGTAAAACTCCGGATAGTTCCTCTGGAGACTATCCTGTGTCTCCCAAGTCGCCTCATCAGCTCCTCGCATCGACCACTGTATCTTCACCATCGGGATGTCCTTCGAACGCAAGCGTCTCGTACTACGCTCTAAGACAGCCACCGGGTGCTCTACGAACGTGTGGTTTGGCTCGATCACTAGATCTTCATGACTAACGATGTGTCTCGGGTCAGGTATGTACTCCCGTAGCTGAGACACATGGAAAACTAGGTGAACACCCTCGAGTCTCGGTGGCAACGCAAGTCTGTATGCTGCCTCTCCAACTCGCTCCAGAATCTTGAACGATCCAACATATTTGGGACTCTGCTTCCCCTTGACACCAAAACGTCTGACGCCTCGTGTCGGGGATACTCTCAACCAAACATGAGCTCCAACTCTGAACTCTAGAGGTTTGCGCCTCTTATCAGCAGAAGACTTCTGTCGACTCTGTGTTGCTAATATCCACTCTCGGATTACTGCTACTCGAGTCATGTCATCCTGAATCTGCTCAGGTGCTACTCCGTTGGCACTACTAGGCTCGTCACAACACAATGGTGTACGACATCTCCGTCCATATAAGGCCTCATAAGGAGCCATCCTGAACGATGCGTGCCAACTATTGTTGTATGAAAACTCCACCAAGGGAAGGTGATCTGGCCACACCTGTCCCCAATCTAACACATAGGCTCGCAACATGTCCTCCAAAGTCTGGATGATTCACTCAGACTGACTATCGGTCTGAGGATGATAAGCAGTCGTGAATTGTAGACTCGTACCTAGGGCAGCACGAACTTGCTGCCAGAATCTCGAAGTGAACCGTCCGTCTTTGTCCGAGACTATAGTCCTAGGTACTCCATGAAGTCTCACTATCTGTCTCGTGAACTCCTTTTCTAATCGACTCACCGGCCACGTTTCCTTGATCAGAATGAAACGTGCGGTCTTCCTTAGTCGATCTACTATGACCCAGATAGCATCAAAACCATGACTCGGTCTCAAACCGGTCACAAAATCCATAGAGATGTCTTCCCACTTCCACTGAGGGACGGGAAGTGGGTGTAGCTCTCCTCCTGGACTATGATGCTCGATCTTGACCTGCTGACATGTCGCACACTGAGCTACATATCTCGTCACATCTGGCTTCAGACCTCCCCACCAGAAAGAGCGTCTGACATCCTGATACATCTTACTCGCACCAGGGTGTACTGAGTAAGGTGAAGAGTGAGCCTCCTGAAGGATCCTCTGTCTCAACTCTCGATCTGACGGCACACAAACACGCTCCTGGCGTCTCAAAACTCCGCCAGCACCAACTGTAAACTGTGGTGCCTCTCCTCGAGACATCCGGTCTCGGATCTGTGTCAAAGCTGGGCAACTCTCCTGCTTCTGTCAGATTTTGGCCAATAGATCAGGTACTATCTCCAAGGTGGACAACTGGCTGTCGGAATCTGGGAAATAGATATCCATCTATAGCCATGCCAAATCTCGCTGTAACTGTGGCTGAGCTGTCAGCCTAGCGATCACCATCTCCCGGGAAGTCTTCCTACTGAGGGCATCTGCTACCACATTAGCCTTTCCCGGGTGGTATAAGATCTCAAGATCAAAGTCCTTGATCAACTCCAACCATCTGCGCTGGCGGTTATTCAACTCCCGCTGAGTGAATATGTACTTCACACTCTTATGGTTTGTGAAAATCTGACACGTGGCTCCGTACAGATAATGTCTCCAAATCTTCAAGGCATGAACAACAGCAGCTAACTCAAGATCGTGGGTAGGGTAATTCTCCGCGTACGTCTTCAACTGTCGAGACGCATAGGCAATCACCTTTCCCCTCTACATCAAAACACATCTCAAGTCCAGCTTGGATGCTTCGCTGTAAACCACAAAATCCTCAATGCCCTCTGGCTGAGCTAGGATAGGAGCAGAGATCAATCTCTTCTTCAGCTCCTCGAAGCTCTGCAGGCACGACTCAGACCATACGAACCTCGTAGACTTCCGCAGCAAGGAAGTGAGCGGTCGGGCGATAACTGAAAAGCCCTCAACAAAATGCCTGTAGTAGCCTGCCAATCCTAAGAAGCTGCGAACCTCCTTGACGTTCTTAGGTGGCGGCCAGGAAGCTACTGACTCAATCTTCGCCGGATCTACCTTGATCCCTTCCGCTGAAACGATGTGACCAAGGAATGCTACCTCGTACATCCAAAACTCGCACTTAGAGAGCTTAGCGTAGAACTCTCTATCCTGTAAGACCTGAAGAACGATCCTCAAGTGTCCAACATGCTCCTCTCTACTGCGGGAGTAAACCAGAATGTCGTCGATGAAGACAACTACAAACTGGTCTAGAAAGTCGATGAAGATGCTGTTCATCAACTCCAAGAAGACTGCGGGCGCATTCGTGAGCCCAAATGGCATCACTACAAACTCGTAGTGTCCATATCTAGTCCGAAATGCTGTCTTGGTTACGTCCTGCTCTCTCACCCTCAATTGGTGATATCCTGATCTCAAATCTATCCTCGAAAACACTGAAGCTCCACGCAGCTGATCCAAAAGATCATCGATACGGGGCAATGGGTACTTGTTCTTGATCGTCACCTTTATCAGCTCTCGGTATTCGATACATAACCTCATTGATTCATCTTTCTTTCTGACGAAGAAAACTGGTGCACCCCAAGGAGATACACTAGGGCGGATGAAGCCCTTCTCTGCTAACTCCTCAAGATGCTTCTTCAACTAAAGCATCTCGATAGGTGCCATGCGGTAAGGAGCCTTAGAGATCGGTCTCGTACCGGGCTCTAGATCAATGCCAAAATCTACACTCCTTTGTGAAGGTAAACCTGATGGCTCTCCAAAGACGTCAGCAAACTCGCAAGCTACTAGAATCTCCTCCAAAGCTGGACTAGTACTATTCTTCATGGCATAGCACGAAAAAGCCACGCACCCCTGACTGATAAGTCTCGCAACTCGTACTACACTGATGACTGTACCAGTCTTTCCGAGATCCCAACCTCGGAAGATCTCAACATGGCCTGCATCTGTAGTTACTATCACTGTCCTCTTGCCAATGTCCAAAACTGCTCGATGTCGATCCATCCAATCCATGCCCAGAATAACTTCATCATTTACTAAGTACACGACGAAGAAGTTAGCTGGCCAATCGCGACCTTCCAATCTAATAGGGCAATCGCGAACCTCTCGTGTACCTCGTATCTTACCCCCATCAGGTAATCCTATAAAGAAGGGTCTACCCTCTACAGTAACTAAGGCCAATCTATCTACACATGCATCAGATATAAAAGAATGCGTAGCACCAGTATCGAAAAGAGCTCTGACAGGAAAACCATTAATGTGAATGGTACCTGTAGCTGCTGGCACTGTAGGCTCTACAACACTCTTGTTCGCCCCTAAAGGTGTGTGCAAATAAGCTTTAAATTTATAAAACTAGAATCAAGCAAGCGAACCCGCAGTGTACGGATCGGCGTAGATTAGCAAGTATTCCAAAGTATCGAACACAGGGATTTGGGTGGGAACAAATTCAATTGCAGATTATCAAGCAAGTAAATATGAGAGTTTTTGCAAATATTGGGAAAACAACAATCCTAAAGATCCAAGTATCCAGCTGTGACAATCGATTCAAGATATATTAATGATATAAAGACAGAGTTGAGATATGCAAAGGTATACTAATGTAAGGTAATCGTACGGTGAAGTTCCAAAAACCTTATATGACCCACCTACAAGACACTCTCTATACAGGTTGTTGAAGCTTCAATATAGAAAGGTTCTAAAGGCAAGAATTAATGTCGAATACCCAAACTTGTAATCCAAGGATCAAGACTAACTTAACCGATTACGGTTGTGACACTCACAATCGAGGTAGAGGTTGTTGAGGCTTCACTACCACCTAGAAAAGGCAAGCCTAAACTAAGTTAAAGCAAATCTTTAACTTTGGATTAAAGTAAAAGCAGGTTCGTAAACTTAAGGGAAATTACGGGTAGATCTTGAGACTCCACGGCCGTGGAACTCAAGATCAAACCGTGATTTAGGGTTCGTCGACGATTTTCTCAAACTCTCAGGGTCTAATCTGTTTACGATCGATCTATCATCATCTAAGCCACAACTATCAACCCTTCACCTTAGAATTGTTAAGGGTTTTTAGCCAATAACAGTCATGTTGATATCAAATTCAAAGATTAAAAGATTGAAAGATGAAAACTTCCGAAAACTTTCAATAAACTTCAAACCAATCTCAAAGTCACAATCAATAACAAATATTGTCAATAGATTCAGAATAAACCAAACAAACACAATCTTAGGAAAGAAGGAAGAACGGGATGTCAATCCGTCTTCTAAATCAAACCTAAACAAGAAGAGGAATCTTCTTGCAACAATCTTTCAAAAGCTTCGATCTTCCGTCAATCCGGAAATCTCAACAGCAATCTCCACCAAGAGTGCGAGATTAGGGCAAAATCCCAATACGAACTTCGATCTCCAATGAGATGCAAATGCTTCCAAACGAGGGTTGTGCCGCTAAGCAAAGGCGTAAGCCAAAGTCTAAAGCGAGGTCGCAAAAGTGCGTCTAAGCGGGCGTAAGCGCGGATGATGGAATCTTGCTTCGTCCGTCTTTTTATAGGGCAAGATAAGATATCGGCCCGGCCCAATCTTCAAAAGATCGTGGCTTCAAAATGTGGCGAAAAAGATCGCCAAGATCACGGTCGTGGAAGGTTCCACGACCGTAATTTAGAGCGTGGAAAGTGTCACGGTTTGAACCATGGATTCCACGACCGTAATAGTTACTGGAATGCATCACGCCTCTCTTTGCAGGGTTCCACGGCCGTGGAACTAAACGTGGTTTGTAGTACGGCCGTATTTTAGAGCGTGGTTTAGGGCAAGAACATGATTCTTCCCTAGCCTCGTGCATTCCTCAAGTTGAACTCCAATTTGCTCCTAAGAATGCCCTTAATCCATGGACATACTCAATCAACTCTTCTTTGCTCGATTCCGTTCGGAAATGACTCTCAATCACCTATAATCAACATAAAGCTAGTGTAGACATCCATATCGACAATTTAGGCAAACTAGCTCACAAATGCAACAATGCTAAATCAAAGACTATCAATATGAATCAAATACACTTAGAAAACGTGCCTAAAATATCATAATATTTCATGCTAACAAATAACCCCATACTTAACACTTGCTTGTCCCTAAGCAAGGTCTTTCAAAAAGCTTTAAACAAAAGTTAGGATGAAATATGTGTACCTTCTCAAAGCAATACTTCTTTTGGAGGAATGTGCCTTCTAAAGAATTGATCATTCTCAAACTTTGCTTCAATTGTTTATAAGACTTTCATACACTTATCCAAAGAGTAAAAAGCAAAGAAAACTCATGAATCAATTAAACTTCTAAACAAGCATCATAACCTTCAAACATTATCAAAATCAATCATAAGAAACTTCAATTTAGATCACCAAGTCATATAACATTCTTTTGATCTTAAGGACTTTCAAAGAAAAGGTCTAGAATGTGGAAAGGGAAGGAAACTTTAAGGAATGTGGTGCATGAATCCGGGAAAGTGGACAACTACCCTTCTTCTTCTTTTGCGGTTTCCGCAACACTTCAACTTAGAGCTTCGCTCTTCTTCCTTTCATTTTTCGACTTTACTTTTGGAGTTATGGATAGAGGTGCACAAAAACCGAAGCCTAGGAGATTGGTGTTTCTCAATTTTTATGAGATGCCTTAAACCCTTAGCGCACATACCATAATCCGCTAGGAATATCGCTCAATCCGACTTTGGCAAGACACAAACACCCGGCTATGTGAATGGTGCCGAGTTACTCATCATCATGATTGACTTCCCCAAACCTAGAATTCCTTTCTATTCTTTTGATTGCAAATAATTGCTCTCATGGTCCTCCCACATCAAACATGCCTTTTTCATTCACTTCTCCAAATTCCCGGATAGGTAAAGGAGGTCAATATTTCAATGAGGAGCTAAAATGATCAAAGAAAGAAGAAAGAAAAATCGAATTGCCTTAATCATCTCAACAAGAAGTATAAGAACTTATAGTGTGATTTCAACTTCAATTTCTCAACATGATTTCGACAATATTCATCACATTATAAAACTTGCAAAAGAGGTAAAATTCATTCATTCAAATTCTTTTCAATTCACTATTCTTTTAAGCATGCAATTGTCATCAAACTCAATTCACAAGTAGTGATTATCATAGAAATCATCTCAATTCATTAGAAGCACAAAATTTTCAAAATTTGTCAATTTTTATGGGTTTTTCAAGTTCTTTTTCATGCAATGCAATAATGAAACGTGCAACAATATAATGAACATGCAAATAGTCTCGAATAGAAGCAAGCATAGTGAGTAAGAGTTATTACAAACTTTTAGTACATCCCACCCCATACTTAGGACGAACATTGTCCCTAATGTTCAAAAGAAAGAAAGAAAAGAAGAAAAGAAAAAGAAACTCACAAAGTGGTGGTGGAATGTCTAAAGCGAACGGTCAATCATCAAATCTCATCACTGCGGCGCTGGTGGAGGCGGGAATGGAGAGAAGCTAGGATCATAGAACCGCCCAAACTGCTGGCGGTAGACATCCCTCATCATGTGGTCGAGGTCGTCTAGGCGTCCGTCTCTAGCATCGGCTCGGATCTCCAATGCTCCTACTCTCTCTGAAAGTCCGGTAGCCCAATCCGGCATCTGCTCGTACCATCCCGGGGCCTGACTATACCATGTTGGAGCGTCGGATGGTGCTGGTGGTGGTGCTGGTGCTGCTGTCTGCTCTGTAGACCAAGGAGGGGGAACGCCATACCATGTAGGAGGTGTGGTCATCCACGTAGGCCTCTCACTCACGCTAGCGCGGCGAGAAGACGAGCCTGAAGCTCTAGCTGGACGTGGAGAACGTCTAGGTGCATCGGGGGCCGCCTCCGGCTGATCCGGAAACGTGCCAAACTCCTCCTCAGCTCCTCCTCCGCCCTCAAACTGATCTCCCATCTCCTCCTCAACAACTGGCGGTGGGACATATGGGGGAGCTGCTATCCTGTTCGCATGCATGGCAGCGAACGTCTCCTTCCAATTATGGCGTCCCGCCATAATGGAGTACTCCGGTAGCCACTCTATACCCCTACCCGTCCTGCTCTCCCATGGCATGCCCGCATAAGGTGGACCTCTATGTGTGGGGAAAATGAGACCCCTAGTCATGAAAGCATGTAGCCCTAAAGGTACGGCCGGTATACGGGTGCAAGCAGAAAAATCAACACCAAAGCTCCTAGCAATGTGGGTAACTATCCCACCATATTCTATGTTGTCCTTCTTCTTATTCTTGAGCTTGCTCATAGTAGCAGCCAAGAGAGTAGCACAATCAGCACGGCGTCCATATAACATGGAGTAGAGCAAGAAGAGCTCATCCGTCTTGATCTTTTGGGGTGTCTCCGTCCTAGGAAAGAGACACTCCGAAAGAACACGATGAGCAATCTTCAAGGCTAGGTGGTACATCAACCTAGCCTTGGTGTCAGCGAGCTGCCAGCGGTCCTCGCTAGCGTAAATCATCGCCACCTCCTCCCAAAAATCCTTGGCGTAAACGCCACTAGGAAATCGACCGTTAAAGGTCTCCTGAAACCCGAAAATGGTCCCAAACTCACGGATGCTCAAATGGTAGTCTCTCTCCATGAGACGGAAAGAGACGGTCCTATCTACATGGCTGTGCTCAAAGGATGTCACAACCTCCCGTGTAATCTCCTCATAGGCGTCTTCTCGGATAGCCGAGAAGACAATAAGTCCAGCTCTATCCAAGAGCCAAGTAAGATCATCAACAATGTTGAGAGGAGCTAGATCCTCCAACAACAAGTATCTAGGGCCAATCACTGGCCT
Source organism: Fagopyrum homotropicum (assembly GCA_033239125.1). Lineage (NCBI taxonomy): Eukaryota > Viridiplantae > Streptophyta > Magnoliopsida > Caryophyllales > Polygonaceae > Fagopyrum > Fagopyrum homotropicum. The sequence continues at coordinate 39,625,045 of BSWB01000006.1, read as the reverse complement.
CTCCTTCATCCTCTCGAGTGCATCGAGATGATCGTCGTGTATGGTCGGGATTCTAGGGTGAGGAGGTGAGGATGGAGGTGAAGGTGAGGATGGAGGTGAAGGGGAAGAGGGTGGTGGTGCCCTAGAGGATGAGGAGGAGGAGGGATTACCCTTCCTCTTCTTATTCTGATCATTCTTCTTCTCTTTTATCCTCCCCGAAACTCTTCTCACAAAATCCATTCTGCTCAAAATTACGGTCTGTTCTATAGGAAACCACGGCCGTAATTCCCCCAGAGACCGTGATTCGTCTAAAAAAATCACAAATCTCAGCAAATCAGCAATCAATCTCCACAACAGGCAGTCCTAATCTAATTTCTTCCAATCTCAATCAGTTCTTCCTAAAAATCTCTAACAAAAACGAACCAAATCGGCAAGAATCAAGAAGAGAGAAAAAAACCTATTTTTCGGATTGAAAAATCTGAATTGCGCGTTCGTTGGTGAATTTCCGCTTGATTCGTTGCTTGGATCTTGTTTGTGGTTGAATTTGCTTCAGTTTAGGAGGAAGAATCGTTAAAAACGATTAGGAAACGAGTGATTGAGAGAGGGTCGTGGATTTCGGCAATTAGGGCATGGAAGAGGGGTTTTTGGAATGATTTTTGTGAGGAATGTGGCTTATATAGTCACAGGCAAAATTTTTGAAAATCACGGTCTGTCGGGGTGTTCCACGGCCGTGGAAGTGTACGGAACCGTGGTTTTGGTGATTTTTCAAAGGCTTTTGGAAATTACGGGTACTGTAGCTGTCACGACCGTGGTTTAGGCCGTGGAACCCTCTGTAAAGCTCCAATGTCCAATTTTCGTCACTTTTCTTCGACATTATCCTTCCCTTTCCCTTTTCCATCGTTCCTACATCCAAAAACACGAACATAACGGAAGGAATCGAGACAAAAACAAAGCAAAAACGTCTATACTAAGCTAATCTATGAATCGAAAACAAAAACAAAAATGCAATACCTTGGGTTGCCTCCCAAGAAGCGCTTTGTTTAAGGTCCGTAGCTAGACCAAACTCGCACCTATTCGAGTGCGGTAGGCGCGAACTCATCAGCTTGGAGTTCCGGCGTATACTTCTTGAGTCGTTGGCCGTTCACCTTAAAAGTTCCGCTCGCTTCACCCCATACTTCAACTGCACCATGGGGGAAAATACGCTTAATTAGAAAAGGTCCGGTCCAACGAGATTTAAGCTTACCTGGAAAGAGACGAAGCCTTGAATTGAAGAGGAGAACTTGTTCTCCTTCTTTGAAGTCCTTTGGAATGATATGCTTATCATACCAACGCTTTGCTCTCTCCTTATAGATCTTAGCGTTTTCATAAGCGTTCAAGCGGAGTTCATCCAGCTCATTGATGTCTAGGAGACGCTTCTCTCCCGCTTCCTTCATGCTGAAGTTCAACCACTTGATAGCCCAAAACGCTTTGTGCTCCAACTCTACCGGCAAGTGACAAGACTTCCCATACACAAGGTTGTATGGTGTGGTTCCTATGGGAGTCTTGTATGCAGTCCGGTATGCCCATAATGCATCGTCAAGCTTCAAGGACCAATCCTTCCTAGTCCTTGAAACCGTCTTCTCTAGAATTCCTTTGATCTCCCTATTTGAGATCTCAACTTGTCCACTTGTTTGTGGATGGTAAGGGGTAGCGATCTTGTGAGTAACCCCATACTTAGCTAGAAGAGCTTCAAAGCGCCGGGCAATGAAGTGAACCTCGATCACTAATGATCGTCCTTGGCGTCCCAAATCGCGGGAAAATGGTCTTGTTGAAGAACTTAACCACCACCATGGCATCATTGGTGGGAGAGGCAATTGCTTCCACCCATCTAGAAACATAATCCACCGCCAATAGTATGTATTGGTTTCCACAAGAGGATGGGAATGGTCCCATGAAATTGACTCCCCAAACGTCGAAAATCTCCACCTCTTGGATGTTGTTGAGGGGCATCTCATTCCTCCTAGAGATATTGTCTGTTCTTTGACAAGCATCGCAGCAAGAAACAAAGGATTGCACATCTCTAAATAAAGTAGGCCAAAAGAATCCAGATTGCAATACCTTTGCGCTAGTCTTGTTCGAACTAGTGTGTCCTCCACAAGGTAGTGAATGACAATGACGGATGACACTTTGCATCTCATCTTCCGGCACACATCGCCGAATGATGCCATCCGGACCTCTCTTGAAGAGGAGAGGCTCGTTCCAATAGTATTCCCGGACGTCCTTAAAGAACTTCTTCCTTTGTACGTAGGATAGTCCGGGTGGTATCTCCTGACAAACCAAATGGTTAACAAAATCAGCAAATTTGCTGATTTTGTTAACCATTTGGTTTGTCAGGAGATACCACCCGGACTATCCTACGTACAAAGGAAGGAGTCGTCGATGGGTAAATGGTCATCCTCTAGATATGTTAGGCGACTCAAATGATCCGCAACAGAATTTTCTGAACCTTTCTTGTCGCGGATCTCAAGATCGAATTCTTGTAGAAGAAGAATCCATCTAATTAGCCTTGGCTTCGCATCTTTCTTCTCAAGGAGGTACCGGATCGCAACATGATCCGTGTAGACAATCACCTTTGCACCTACAAGATAAGAGCGAAACTTGTCAATAGCATAGACAATGGCTAAAAACTCTTTTTCGGTAGTGGCGTAGTTGAGTTGCGCTTCATCTAGCGTCTTGCTAGCATAGTATATGGCATGGGTTGCCCCTTCCTTTCGTTGTCCGAGAACAGCTCCAATAGCTACGCCACTAGCATCGCACATAATATCAAAGGGAAGAGTCCAATCCGGGGGTTGGATAATAGGTGCTGAAATTAGAGCTTGCCGAATGGTGTTAAACGCATCCAAACATTCCTGCGAAAACTCAAAAACCGCATCCTTCATCAATAGATTAGTGAGAGGTTTTGATATCTTAGAAAAGTCCTTAATGAAATGTCTATAAAATCCAGCATGTCCTAGGAAACTTCTTATCCCTTTCACCGAAATTGGGGGAGGAAGTTTCTCTATGGTCTCTATCTTAGCCTTGTCTACTTCTATCCCTCTACTAGAGACTAAGTGGCCTAATACAATTCCTTCCTTAACCATAAATTGACACTTCTCCCAATTAAGAACTAGGTTAGTGTCTTCACACCTTTGCAAAACAAGAGAAAGGTTAGAAAGGCAATCGTTAAAAGAGGAACCGTATACGGAGAAGTCGTCCATGAAGACTTCCATGATTTCCTCTACGTATTCGGAGAAGATGGCCATCATGCACCGTTGGAAGGTGGCTGGGGCGTTGCAAAGCCCGAACGGTATTCTCCTATAAGCAAACGTACCCCATGGGCACGTGAATGTGGTATTCTCTTGATCATCCGGGTGTATCGGAATCTGAAAGAAACCACTATAACCGTCAAGGTAGCAAAAATGTGAATGTTGTGCTAACCTTTCAAGCATTTGATCAATGAATGGCAATGGAAAATGATCCTTCCGCGTTGCATTGTTGAGCTTGCGGTAGTCTATGCACATCCGCCATCCAGTCACGGTTCGGGTAGGAATGAGTTCGTTGTTTTTGTTGGTGATGACCGTCATTCCTCCCTTCTTCGGAACTACTTGAACCGGACTCACCCACTTACAATCGGAGATAGGGTAGATGATACCTGCATCAAGAAGTTTAAGAATTTCCTTCTTGACAACCTCCTTCATGGTCGGATTCAACCGCCTTTGAGGTTGTCTTGAAGTTCTAAAATCTTCCTCCATTAGTATCTTATGCATGCATAGGGAGGGTTTAATTACTACTAAGTCCTCAATAGTATAGCCTATAGCTTTCCTATGTTTCCTAAGGACAATCATGAGCTGATTATGTTCATCTATGCTTAGATTGGAACTAACAATAACCGGAAAGGTAGAATTAGATCCTAGAAAAGCGTACCTTAGATGAGTAGGAAGTGGTTTGAGTTCCATTGCTTTCGGAGCTTCCAATGATCCTTGAGAAGCGTCCGATGTCTCCTTAGAAGTTTCTAAGGGTGATGAGTGTGTGGGAGAAGAATCAGAAGAAGTTGAAGAAGTGTCTCGATCACTCCTTTCCACGCCCAAAATTACGGGTTCCTCATGGCCTCCACGGCCGTGGTTTAGGGCGTGGAAGGGAAATACGGTTGTCACATCTTCTCCACGACCGTATAACTCCCTAGAGTGAGGCACGATTTTGGTTGTGAAATCCACGGCCGTGGAATACAGAGTATAACCGTGGATTCTCACGTTTTCTGCCTCATCGTGAAGTTTCTCAAACTCCACTTCACCTATCTCTTCTTGTGCTTCTAAGGCTTCAATTGCCTCATTGCACTCTTCTTCTTCCCCTACATTGGTTAGACTCATAGTGATAACCTTTTGTAAAGGATCGTTAAAGAGAATCGCACTTACCTTCTCCCTAGATAAACCTTCTTCATCTTGGATATCGAAAATATCCTCATCAAAGATTGGCTCCTTCACTAGAGTAGAAAGAGCGAACTCTACTTTCTCTTCTCCTATATCAAAAGCGAGTCTACCATTCTTGCAATCGACTATGCAGCCGGAAGTTGCAAGAAACGGTCTTCCGAGTATGATCGGGACCGGACTATCTGCAGGAATGTCAAGCACGACAAAATCAATGGGAACAAAGAATTTACCTAGCTTGACCGGGACGTCTTCTACAATACCGACGGGGCGAGTGATGGATCGATCCGCCATGTACAACGTCATCTTCACCGGTTTAGGGTCGCCTAAACCGATCTTCCTACACAATGCAAGTGGTATGATGCTCACACTTGCTCCTAAGTCACATAACGCATCGTATGTGACATCTCCCACTCCTATGGGAATGCAAAATGACCCCGGATCCTTTAGCTTTGGGGGCATTTTCTCCTTCATGGTTTTGATGAGATCCGAAGAATCCGAACTCATCTTAACCTCTCCGAAGTCTTCTAGCTTCCTCTTGTTAGAGAGGAGCTCCTTCAAGAATTTGCCATAAGCCGGCATACCTACAATAGCATCAATAAATGGTATATTAATATGCAGCTTGCTCATGAGTTCTATGAACTTACCAAATTGTTTATCTAGGCGCGCTCTCGCTCTAGATTGAGGGAATGGTAGGGGAGGTTTATAAGCTGAAGGAGGAACGTAGACATCTTCCTTCTCCTTCCCCTTCTCTTTCTCCTTATCCTTCTCTATGGAGACTTCAACGAACTTAGGCTGCGGATCGGTGGTAGTCACTCCGCTCCTAGTTGTGATTGCCATAACCCTTCCCTTAGGGTTGTCCTCCGTCTTTCCTGGAAGTTTCCCTTGATTCCTAGGAACTTCCTCCGCATGGTTGAACATTTGGTTTTCCAAGACCTTTTGAGATTTGTCAACCTTAGAAATTTGATCATCAACCTTGATGAAGCGGTTCTCCAACCCTTGAAGCTTTCCCAAAATCGTTTCCAACATGGGATCGGGCTTCTCCTTTCCCGAATTGTTTCCTCCATTAGATGATTGCCCCTGGCTTTTCAAAGGAGTAGAGGAAGAGGAAGGTGGAGTTAGTGAATTAGAGTTGGAAGAATAAGAGTTACCGGAATTTTGTTGATTGGAGCGCCAATTGCTGTTGTTTGAACCCCTATTGTTGTTCCAATTGTTGTTCCGGTTGTTGTTGTTTCCATTCCAATTATTATTCCGGTTGTTGTTCCGGTTATTGTTATCGCCGCCATTGTTGTTGCCCAAATAACCAACATCCTTCCCTTGTTGCTTTGGGAAGTTGGTCTTGATAGCCTCCTTCAACTCTTTGATCTCATTGTTGAGGGAGAAAATCTGATTTTGAGCTTCATGTGTGAGCTTTGCTCCTTGCTCCACACGATTTCCCTCCACTTTCCGGTGGGAATACTTCTCTATGACCCTTGCTTGCTTCTCAATGAAGTCCCAAGCGTCATCTTCTCTCATTTCCATGAATGTTCCACATGAGAGGGATTGGAGGTTGAATTGCGTTCCCGCATCTAATCCCTTGTAGTAAATCTCCAGCAAGGCAAGTTTGGATATGCCATGATGAGGGCAATCCAAGAGCAAATCCTGAAACCTTTCTCAAGATTGAAACAAGCTTTCGTTAGATCTCATGGAAAAAGCATTAATCTTACCTCTAAGTTCCGCCGTTTTGGATGGCGGAAAGAATTTGGTGAGAAACTCCGCGGAAAGGTCTTCCCACGTGTCTAGTTTCCCACTAGGAAGAGCTTGATACCAAGACAACGCTTTCCCCTTCAAGGAGAAGAAGAAAGGCTTGAGCTTATAGTTGTTGGTAGTAGCGCTCTTTGGCCTCATTTTCTCCATCATACACTCAAAGTTCTGCAAGTGTTGGTGTGGAGATTCAGCGCTTGTTCCGCCAAATTGGTTTTGGCGAACAAGAGTAATGACTTGAGGGTTGAAGCTAAACCCTTGCACATCATCAGCATCAAAGTTCACGCCCAAACGGCGTGGTTGTTGTGTTGGATCCATCCGCTGGCCAAGAGTTCTTGGCTCTTCATCTACACGTTCGATCCTCGCATTCCTAGGTGGAACACGACGATTGGCAGCTCCCCGTGGATGGAAAGGATTCACATTGATCGTGGGATCAATCTCCTCTAACGGTGGCATGGAAGAATCACTATCATCAGCGGATGAGTGACCTTTCCTTCTAGACTTTGATGCTTTCCTTGAGGATTTCTTGCTTCCCTTATTCTTAAGGTCGCTTAGCTCTACCCTCATCTGGAAGATCATGTCTTGTAGATTGTTGACTTGAGATTGATGACGATCCATTTCATCCTGGCGGAGGGTCTCATTCCATTGGAGTTGGGCTTCCTTCTCCGCCAACTCCGCTTGAAGATCACGTTCGTGTCCTTCAACCATCTTCTTTTCCTTGCGCTTTTGCCTTAAAGTTTTCTCTAGCTCTTGATCAAGAGGTAAGAGATCTTCGGTGTTCCTAGACATGCGCATGCACTCAAAGTAATATCAAATAACGAGAGCAAGCTCCCAAGCTTGACAACCGGCTACCGAATTCGACCGAAACCAAATCCCCGGCAACGGCGCCAAAAACTTGTTCGCCCCTAAAGGTGTGTGCAAATAAGCTTTAAATTTATAAAACTAGAATCAAGCAAGCGAACCCGCAGTGTACGGATCGGCGTAGATTAGCAAGTATTCCAGAGTATCGAACACAGGGATTTGGGTGGGAACAAATTCAATTGCAGATTATCAAGCAAGTAAATATGAGAGTTTTTGCAAATATTGGGAAAACAACAATCCTAAAGATCCAAGTATCCAGCTGTGGCAATCGATTCAAGATATATTAATGATATAAAGACAGAGTTGAGATATGCAAAGGTATACTAATGTAAGGTAATCGTACGGTGAAGTTCCAAAAACCTTATATGACCCACCTACAAGACACTCTCTATACAGGTTGTTGAGGCTTCAATATAGAAAGGTTCTAAAGGCAAGAATTAATGTCGAATACCCAAACTTGTAATCCAAGGATCAAGACTAACTTAACCGATTACGGTTGTGACACTCACAATCGAGGTAGAGGTTGTTGAGGCTTCACTACCACCTAGAAAAGGCAAGCCTAAACTAAGTTAAAGCAAATCTTTAACTTTGGATTAAAGTAAAAGCAGGTTCGTAAACTTAAGGGAAATTACGGGTAGATCTTGAGAATCCACGGCCGTGGAACTCAAGATCAAACCGTGATTTAGGGTTCGTCGACGATTCTCTCAAACTCTCAGGGTCTAATCTGTTTACGATCGATCTATCATCATCTAAGCCACAACTATCAACCCTTCACCTTAGAATTGTTAAGGGTTTTTAGCCAATAACAGTCATGTTGATATCAAATTCAAAGATTAAAAGATTGAAAGATGAAAACTTCCGAAAACTTTCAATAAACTTCAAACCAATCTCAAAGTCACAATCAATAACAAATATTGTCAATAGATTCAGAATAAACCAAACAAACACAATCTTAGGAAAGAAGGAAGAACGGGATGTCAATCCGTCTTCTAAATCAAACTTAAACAAGAAGAGGAATCTTCTTGCAACAATCTTCCAAAAGCTTCGATCTTCCGTCAATCCGGAAATCTCAACAGCAATCTCCACCAAGAGTGCGAGATTAGATCAAAATCCCAATACGAACTTCGATCTCCAATGAGATGCAAATGCTTCCAAACGAGGGTTGTGCCGCTAAGCAAAGGCGTAAGCCAAAGTCTAAAGCGAGGTCGCAAAAGTGCGTCTAAGCGGGCGTAAGCGCGGATGATGGAATCTTGCTTCGTCCGTATTTTTATAGGGCAAGATAAGATATCGGCCCGGCCCAATCTTCAAAAGATCGTGGCTTCAAAATGTGGCGAAAAAGATCGCCAAGATCACGGTCGTGGAAGGTTCCACGACCGTAATTTAGAGCGTGGAAAGTGTCACGGTTTGAACCATGGATTCCACGACCGTAATAGTTACTGGAATGCATCACGCCTCTCTTTGCAGGGTTCCACGGCCGTGGAACTAAACGTGGTTTGTAGTACGGCCGTATTTTAGAGCGTGGTTTAGGGCAAGAACATGATTCTTCCCTAGCCTCGTGCATTCCTCAAGTTGAACTCCAATTTGCTCCTAAGAATGCCCTTAATCCATGGACATACTCAATCAACTCTTCTTTGCTCGATTCCGTTCGGAAATGACTCTCAATCACCTATAATCAACATAAAGCTAGTGTAGACATCCATATCGACAATATAGGCAAACTAGCTCACAAATGCAACAATGCTAAATCAAAGACTATCAATATGAATCAAATACACTTAGAAAACGTGCCTAAAATATCACAATATTTCATGCTAACAACTCCTCAACTCATAAACTCGGGCTGGTGCATCTCGGGTGTCTGCAGATCCACCAACACGTCCTCTACCTCTCCCATGTCCCGGAGTGGAACCCTAAGGAGCGGCAGAACCTGAAACTCTCTGTTGTTGTTGGTACTGAGATCTCTGTCCTCCTCTAGCAACACTGGTAGGTGAAGAACCCCGCTGAGATAGCGCCTTGTCCTAACGGCAAAACGCAACTTTGTGTCCGGGCTTGACACAAGAAAAGCAAGTTACTGCTGGCTTCTTGCAGTCAGCTCGGATGTGTCCAGCTACTCCGCAGTTATGACACTGCCGTCCTCTATTAGAACTCTGCTGGAAACTAGAACGTCCAAGCGTTTGATTACGCCCAAAACTAGCTGCTCCAGCTCCAACACTGGCGGATCCAGTCTTTTGTCTCTTCTCAGGACCTCTTGTCCGAGAAGCTCTCCTCTGACCCGGTCGGTCTCTCACATAGGCAGAAGCTCTATCTTGATAGTCTGTCAAAGACTCACAACGGAAACCAGTAAGATAAGAGCGTGTCAATTCTCTCAATATCCGAGAGAAAAGGTAAACATGTTGATCCTCCGGTGGTGCGGACGGACCTAGCAACGCCAACTCGTCCTGAAACTTGAGGATGATCTCAACAATAGGCAAATCCTCAAATCCAGCCTCAAGGAAATCCTGAAGAAGGTCTCTCCTCATGGCTGCAGGGAAATAGCGATCCCTGATCACTGTCTTCATCTGCTCATAACTGGTGACCTTACTACGAATGGTTCTCCACCAAGAATGAGCCTGATCCTTTAGCAATGTCTGTGCTATGTTGACTCGACGTCCCTCAGGGCAACCAATAGCCTCCATAGCAGAATCCACCTGCCCTAGCCACCGCTCCACCTCCAAGCCAGTTCTTCCCACTCTTCCCACGAAGACGGGAACCTTCAGCAGGTCGAAAGCCTTCAACCAACTGTCAGGCTTTGACTCTTTTCCCTCAGCCGCCGTTCTAATAACCTCAGCAACTCCAACAGGCAGGGCAACAACTTGTGTAACTCTTTGCGAAACCTCAGCTGATCTTGCAGGAACTGGCGGCACTGGTGCTGGTCCTCCAGTCCTGATAGTTTCCTCAACCCTCTGCACATAGTCGTGAAATACAGAAGCTCCGATAGACACTCGTGCGGACTCTGTTGATGGCGCTCTCCGTGCTCCAAACCTAGCAGCGGTCCCATTTCCATCCTCAGGAACAATGCTCTCAGCAACCTCTACAAAAAACGCCTCAACGATAGGCGGATCAGCGACTGGGGCTTGGCCCCGACCTCTAGCTAGTGGAGGTCTTCCTGCACGTCCTCGTCCACGGACGGCAGGTGGAAGTGGTGGTCTACCCCTTCCTCGCTCCATAGTAGATGTAACTCTAGTACGCGTCATCTGCTATAAGGATAGATATATAAGACTATATATATATATAAGGCCACACTACAGCTAAAGCAAAACTCCAGAAAAAGCACACATAAAGGCCAACACAAAAGAAACTACACTGCTGAGATCCGCAGAGGTAGTGGTGGTCGCCCGTACATCTATCCCAGACCGAAAGGTTAAAAACAAAACCCCGTTTTGAAAACGTTAGACCCCTTGCGGGTTTTATTTATTTATCCATCCGATCTGTAGAAGATTTCGAGTGTCATTGTTGCCAACCTAGACCTCTGATACCATATTGTAACACCCCAAGTTCTGGGAACTTGAAGCGCTACGGGCTAGGACCGCACAATGGCTCCCGACCCTCAGAGTAGCAACATCAAACAGATCTTACAACAAGGCACAGACGAATGAAAACAAAACTCAATATAAAAGCCAAAGGTTCAAACAGAAGAAAACACAAAAGCTCCACAACCGGGTCAAAACAAAAGGGAAACAACAAACGAAACAAAAATCCAATCCCGTCCTATAATGTACGGGAACCCCGGCTGACCACAACGTCCGGATCACTCAGCAGCTTCCTGAACCTGCGGAACATCTACAACGACGGTATAAACCGTTAGCTAACATTCTAGGTATAAGCAAGAGTGTAAAGGCACAAACACACATAAGGTAAAGAAAACACATAGCATGCTCACACATCAACCGGTTATTATCTTTCATTAAGGTTATCCATTACTAATTCAACTTCTTTTGTCACACGAGAATCTCCCGAAACTCGTCTCCGCTTCCGTCTACCAATAGGAATAGATCAGTACTATCCGTTACCTACGGGTCTGGGTTGCAAGAGCACATTCTAGTCTCCTGTAGAACTAGACAAGTGGTCACCGTCCGGTTATAATACACTTGGGCCAGTTAAGGGTAACAAAGGGTGAATCCTATTTCTAATTATCCGTTATAAACATGATAGCAACACAAACAAACCAAAACAATCCAACTAATACGCGGAATGAAGCTAAGTAAGTCCAAGGGACTTACCTCACTCGAAGGTAAACCAAAAGATCAACACAACTCAGGAACAACCCAGTTTCCCTCAGGAAAGGAGCAAGGAAAGCCTGTACGAACAAGCAACACGGATCAGGAACGAAACGGTTGCTAGAAGTCTATGACTTCTAGTCTCAAAGATCTCTAAGAGATCAACACATGCTAAGGGCTCAACCTTAGTCTTACAACAACTCAGGGAAACAAGGAACAACCATAAGGAACCAAGGAAGGAACGAGGAAAGGAAGGAAGGAAGCAACTCACCAAAGACGGGAGCTACAATAGAGAAACCGCAGGGGCGGTTAGACAGATGCACAGGGGCGTCTCTGTGCAGGCGCAGGGGCGGATCTTCGTCAGAAGCTACTGTCGGGCTTCTCTTCGACAGATCTCGCAGCAGGGGCAACCAAAGCTCGAACCTTTGGTTCCAACACGTCGAGACTCCACTCCAGAGAGCCTGAGAACAACGAAGGGTTAACAACGGAACACTCCACAAGAATCAAGGCTCATGCTTGATCCTTGGAGAAGAAGGGAAGAAAAGAACGAAAGGAAGAAGCCAAAAAAGAAGGGAGGCATGCAGTGCTAAAGGAACGTGAGGAAGAACTAGACAAGATGTACTTAAACGTTCAACCTTCAACGGAATCGCAGGAAGCAAGAACAGCTGCAGCTATCTAGGGTTTGAAGACGATAGCAAGGAACGAGAAAAAGGAGAGAAGGAAGAGAATATATAGGGAGGGCTGGAACGCTAGACGGAAAGGGCGTCTAGGGTTAGAAAGTAAACAAGGAAACCGACCCATAAGATAGGATATCAGGTATTCTATCTATGGAAAGAAAAATAAAATGACGAAAACAGATCGGCGTGATCTGGCGCACGATCCGCAGAGGCGGATCTCACAACCGCAGGGGCGGCTGGCCGCGGGGGCGGTGAAGGCAAAAACCTAGGATCTTACAGTGGGATGGAAGTATGATGAGTTTCGTCCATATAACCCGTGGATGGGATCGTATGTTGGAATGATGGACAAACGGTATCACATGATGACATTCTTGTCTCAAGCAAACTCATCGCCAACTGCAAATTCTCGCATGGGGTGTCAGCAGATCCAATTGAAATTTTGATCAATGATTTATCATGAAATAACCTAAATAGCTCCAATAAATCATTGTGACTCTCTAGCTTACGGCTTCTAGAGTTGTACACATACCACAAACTTGGATTTTTCGGCAAATTTAATCCCTTTTTCAAAGATCCTTCTATCAATTGAATATAGATATCCAACACATTACACAAATCGGTGTCATCTACCTCTATTTGGATCACGTCATCCAAATTACAACGTAAACCCTAACACTTTTTATCTCCCATCCTGAAAATGAAAACATAATATCCAACCAAAAATCAACAACTTTTATGAATATAAAGATCATCATAAGATAACAAAAAAAAATCAACAACTCCTGGAAAAAAACAACAACAAAAGCTTTAAAAAAATCAGCAACTCTAGGAAAAAAAACAGCAACCAAAGCTTTAAAAAATCAGCAACTCCAGGAAAAAACACCAAGCTTTAAAAAATCAACAACCCCAGAAAAGCAACTCCAGGAAAAAAACAGCAACCAAGTTAGTGAAGATGTTCCCTAAACGTGCTCACATTCTGGTCCAATACCAGTTCAATTCCAGCTTCAATTAAGCACATTTTAGGTACATTAGAGATTAGGGTTTTGAAATTGAGGGATTAGGGTTCAAACCTGGATGGAAGAGGAGAATGTAGGCTTCAAATCTTCGATCGACGGCGCAAACGAGGTCGAAACTGAGGCTTTTGAAGATGCTAATGAGGTTGAAACCGAAGCTTTCGAATTTGATTCATGTGAGGCTTCACAGCAAGGTGAGGGAGAAGTGTGTCGAGCAAAGTAGAAGAAGACTACGCTGCAACCTATCTTTTTTTTCCCTAATTTTTTTAGCCTTAACCTAATATATTTAACGAGGGTTAGTAAAAAAGACTACAGTGGGCATATTCCGGAAATTTTTAAAACTTAAGGGCAAAATCCGAACTTGAAAAAACTGTTGGGTAAATTTCGGAATAACCCATACCACAGGGGTACCAACCGGAATTTCCCTAATTTATATTATTCACCGAATAATATTTTATTACTAATATACCAAGTTATTATTTCTGAGTTCTAATATAACGAGTTATTATTTCCGAGTTATATTACTTATTCACGAACGAATCGTTTCCCATTAATAAAGCGCAACTACAAACTTGATACAAATTACGCGCGTGCATTAGTAAAACAAAATCCCGGACCAAGAACTTTAGAATTAGTTAATTATGTAATAAAAATTTGATGTTAGAGAAGGTGGCAGGCCCAAAAACAGTAGATGGGCTAATTGTATTTCAAAGTGGGCTCTCACCACAGCCATCGTAAGTCCACATGTTTATATTTGAATAACTCCGGGTGTGTCCATATCTAAGGCTTGATGCATACGGTTTGGGGCTTGTTTGGCCTGCTGAAATTTATTGAAATTGAAACCGAAAAAATGTGAATCAAACTTTTTATTTTTATGTTTGTTTAAAATGATAATGAATGAGAAGAATTAGTAAAACCAATTATTTAATCGTCGTGCTTTGAATTCTCAAACAAATGTAAAACAGAGGGGAAGTGCGATTCCCCATCACACTCTACTCCTCTTTCGCCCAGCGCTCATTCGGGTCAGCCCGGATCATGACCCAACGAAAGCCACCCAACGCTTGTCTGGAGGGAGGCGATGAAGAAGAGATCCATGGTGGCTTTGGATGAGAAAGTGAAGGGGAGCTTTACTGTGGTGAAGAGATCCAATGACCCATATTACGACTTCAGGGGTTCCATGACGGAAATGATAATGGAGAAGTATATAGTATAGAGCTTGAGTAGTTGTTGCATTGTTTTCTTTCTCTCAATTCTCCTCATCATCACAAGGTCATGGTTCAAATATTTGCTGAGATTTGTGATGCTCTATTTTTCAATACATTAGGGTCGTAGATACTAAACATGATTTGTGGTGTTCTGTTTCTCAATTTGTAAGCTTGTGTAACCAAGGCGCTTGCGAAGATGGTGATAGGTTTGTTTCGTCTGTTACCTGCAAATTGAAGTGAAGAAGAAGAAGACGAAGCAGTAGAAGGTGATAGGTTCCTTGGAGGGACAGGAGTGGAGAAGGATACAAATGCCATCCAAAATTCATTCAGTCCATTCAACCTCCCTGCCCCAGCTTAATCATTCATTCGATTCAGTTTTGAAATTAAGTCGAATGAATTTCTGCTCCGCTTTGCTACCGAACATGCTGAACCCTGATTGAATGAAGTTTACCGAACGCGCCAATGTCAATTAGATGCAAATTAATTTATATATGTATAATTAAACTCCACAAACCCAAAACCGAAGATCTCTACACTCAATAAAGAAAGTATAAAACAAGGTACACACTGCATCAATGATGATGATCAGACAGCCAACTGTCGGTGTTGGCGAGAAGACGAAGAAGTTTCATCTTGGTGGTGATGAATCGAAGTTGCAGAGGAGGAACAATGGTGATCGGGATTGAGATTGTAATTAGGAAGAAATGGGGTTATAAGTTGTACAGTACTTAATGTGGGTTGAATCATCATCATTTGGTCATGGAGATAGCAAGTGTAGCCATGAAACGTTGTAGGTGTGACGTTCAAGTGAAACCCTAATCCGAACAAGAACTCAACTTCCAAGAAATTCATCTCTTTTGTGCTTATCCCTCCTATTTTTGCATAGTATGCGTTGTTGTAGCATCTGCAAATTTTAACAAAATAATCAATCCAAGCCGCGACAAGGAAGAAATGAACGTAAGAGACAGGTGTAGCTGAGCTGGAAGATCAAGGGCCCACCACTTCGTCTTTTATACCATGTAAAATATACCAACTTTTCTTTTACTTTATGTGTATAACCAAACATTGTTAAAAATTTTTTTAACAGAAATCGGTTATAATTGCGGGTTATAAGTGCGGATGAAAACACGAAGTTTAAAATTATCAGAAAAGTGTATTGGAATTCAAAACTTTTAAATGAATTAATCCATCAAGAGGTTGTGTAAAAGAAAATATGAGTCCACCACACTACTCAACGACATGCAAATAGTCTCATCCACCGTTGACAATGACACAAGATAGATCTCCTAATTAATCATTCGCTTCATTAATTTAACACCCTCTTAATTAAAAATAGTAAATTACCAATCAACTAGATTTTAATTTTAGTACAATTTGCAATTTTAGGGACGATTATGTGCAAATCCACCTATTTTAGAACTAGTTTTGTGAATTTACCGTAATTAACAGTAAGCTCAAATCTAACAACAAATTTAAAGGAGGCGATAGTTAATTACTCACAGGTCATCGATGAATTTAGCGGCTACCAAGACACTAGTGATGAGGAGGCGGTGAACATTGAAGGAATCAACGGCTCCGATCATCGGCTGAAGCTGAGCGAGCCGATCGAGGTACACGTAAGCCACCAGGAAGCAGCTCTGGCTACAATTGGCATATTTGAAAATCCTCTCCAGGTAGCTTCGAATCGAAATCGCTGGCCTCGTAACGCCGTTAAACGCCGTCGAATTTGCTGGTTCCGGAACTAGATCCCGGCGCCGGTCATTTGATTCTGCTTGCCGATCAAGTAGCGCCGACAGGAAGCCGATCAGCCTCAGTGTCGAATTATGGCTCTCTGGCTCGTCGATCGCCTGAATCTCCGCCATTCAAAAGATTTAAAGTGCGATTGCTAAGTTGAGTTTGATTAATTGATAGGTGATTTATATTTGGAAAGCTTGTAGCTGAACTCCAGTGTGATGTGATGCCGTAAGGATACTCTTCAAATGACAATTTGTGATGGCCCCTTGTATATATGTCCACTTTTTTCATTAAACGTTTTTTTAAAATTCAAATTAAAGGGCAACCTAATTAAGCAATTGCGTTTATCTATCGATTTGTTTTTACCGGTTCAAACCAAACCGCCGAACCGGCGGTTTGTGAACCGGCTCAAACCGCCGGTTTGACCAAACCGGCGGTTTAGGTTTGCCGGTTTGGTTGAACCGGCGGTTCGCGGTTTAGGTTTAGATTTGGTTCAACCTCAAACCTAAACCGACGGTTCGAACCGGTGGTTAACCGCCGGTTTGACCCTTTTTTTATTTTTTTTGGCCAAACCGCCGGTTAACCGCTGGTTAACCGCCGGTTTAACCGGCGGTTTAGCCAAAAAAAAGAGACGTTGGCTTTTTGCCAACGTCTCTTTGCAATTTTTGAACGTTGGCAAAAGCCAACGTTCACTCCAACGGCTATAATAGCCGTTGGAGGTTAATATTATTATTATTTTTTTTTTTTTAAATACTAGTTTAACTAAAAAAAAAAAAAAATTAATACCCACTATTCCTATAAATACCATACAATTATTTCATTTAAATCACACCAACATTCTCATCCATCTACTACTACTCTCAATCTCCAATTCTCCATCTCGTATTCTCTTTCTCGTATTTTCGATCTTTCGAAATGGCAAACCCGAATTTCCCAAGCGACTACGACTTCACTCCCGCTTTCTTTCCTAGCACACAAGAAAGCGAGACTCAACCGCCGGAATCGGAAATGCCACAAGCTCCACAAGTTCCACAAGGTGAAGGGCCATTCCGACAAGCCCCTCCACCGAAAATGCTCACCTCCGACATATTCACCAAACATTACAACAAGGGTCCGGTGATGGACGATTATTGCCAAGTTTCGTGCAATTATTGTACGAAGGTGTACAAGTGGAAGTCGAAGGGCGGATACGGAACTTTGCAAACCCATATGCAAAAGACTCATCCGGAGAAGCTCGGAATATCACGGGGACAAACTCAATTGTCCCACGGGTTTGCATCCTCTTCCTCTCAATCTTCTTTATTTACTTATAATCATGTTGATGAATCTTTAGCATTAGCCAACTTAATTGCATCCGAAGCATTTCCATTTTCTTTTGCGGAATCTATTAATGTAAGAGAATATTGTTCTAATTATCTTCAACCGGCTTATAAACCAACTTCTCGTCAACAAGTTTCGAAATTAGTTTCTCATTCTTATGAACAAAAAAAACAAAAAATTCTTACGGTTTTACAATCTTTTTCGCATCAAGTTTCAATTTGTAGTGATGTTTGGAGTACTTTATCACAAAAACATTTTTACATGGGCATCACTTTACATTTTATCGATAATGATATGTACTTGCATAAATTTGTTATTGCATATCGACATTTTAATGAAAGACATAGTGCCGCCAACATTGCTAATTTAATAAAAACGGTTTTACAAGAATTTAATTTACAAAACCGTGTTTTTTCATACTCATTTGATAATGCTTCCGCTAACACCCGCGCCGTTAACCATTTAGTAGGAAATGCGGGTCAACTTATAAAAACTTCTTTTACTCACCAAAGATGTGCATGTCATATTTTAAATTTAAGTGTTCAAGATGGCCTAAAAGTTTTACATGAAATGTTAGAACCTATAACCGATGTAATTGAACATATTTGGCATTCAACCGAATTAAGAAGAAAATGGAGATCAACTTGTATTGAAAAAAATTTTCCTCCAATTTCTTTTTCGAAAGATATTGGAACTCGGTGGAACTCAACCTATAAACTACTAACTCAAGCTATTCGTTATAAAAATGTTTTACAAGAATTTTCTTCACAATTTATTTCTTGGTCTATTTTAGATGATGAAAGTATTTGGCAAACTTGTTTTGATATTTGTAGTGTTTTAAAAGTTTTTAGTGATGCTACTAATACATTAAGTTATGTTTACATTCCTACTTCTTGTTGTTTTTTAGAAATAGCCGTAAATGTTGCCGAGGCTTTACAAACCGGTTTAGCTTTAGAATCACTTAAATATGCGGCAACCGAAATGAAAACAAAATGGCTAAAATATTATAATGAGGTTCCCGTAGTTTATCTTATTGCCGCCGTTTTCGATCCTAGACTTAAAATAGATGGTGTTACGGAATTTTTAAATGCTTATTATGAATGTTTAGGATTATCTACTATTATGAATGTTAATAATATTATTAGTAATGTTCGTGTTGAAATTGCTAAATTACTTAATTTATTTGAAACTAGTGCTAGTGCTAGTGCTTCTACACAAACAACTCCTCCACCCACTTCTTCTTCTCCTTCTCCTTCTATTCTTTCTAAAGCTAGACAAATTTTATCTAAAAGAACTAAAACACCTAGACATTCATCCGCAAGTGCGGAATTTGAAGATTTTCTAACTACTCCTTTTAGTTTTGATGGTGATATTGATAGTTTTGAAGTTTTACAATATTGGAAGAAGATGGCCCCAAAGTATCCAACATTAGCCAAGATTGTGCAACAAATTATGGCCGTTCCCGCATCAACGGTGGCCGTGGAGCAAGCTTTTAGTCAAGGAGGAAACATGCTAAGCTACAAGAGGAGTCAATTGAAGCCCGATAAATTGGAGGCTCAAGTTTGTGTTCAAGATTGGATAAGGGCGGAGAGGAGGCTACAACGGAATGCACCCACTTATGATAGATCATCGGATTCCAACTCCGATGATCCGGCCACTACTTCCGAGTCCGAGTCGCAAAGGTAATGGGGTTACGAAAACAACTCGGAAGTCCGAAAAAAGGTAAGTAAAGGTAAGAGAACTACGTGGGCTTTGATTCCTCTTAAACCCCAAGAGGATACGTAGGCAACCGGGAAACCGGTTCAAGCCCTTTCTTTTTTTTTTTTTTTTTTTCATTTAGTTATATTCAAAATTTCAAATACTAATGTAAAGATGTAATAAAAAAAATTGAATGTATAAAAAATTTAGCTTGCTTTATTTTGTTGTAGAATTGTAGTTAGTACTTAGTAATTTTGTTTAATATGTAATTATTATACATTGAATTTCAATGTATAAAAAAATTTTAGTTGCTTTGTTGTATAACTTGTATGTTAGTTAGTCATTTTATTTTAGTTGCTTCTTTCTTTTATTATTGTTAGTAATTGTTTTTACTATGTAATTATTTTATTCAAAAGCTAATGTAATGAAAAAAAATTCAATGTATAAAAAATTTGAGTTTGCTTTCTTTTATTATTGTTAGTAATGTTATATAACTTATATTAGTTGCTTTCTTTTATTTACTTAGTAATTCTATCTAAATGCTATTGTAAAAAAAAAATTCTATGTATAAAATATAAAGTTATAAAATAATTTTAATTAATATATATTATACATTTATACATATATATATTATATTACTTATATATATATATATATATATATATATATATTTAAAAGTCATGTGCCAAACCGCCGGTTTAGGTTAAACCTAAACCGGCGGTTCCTCATTGGCCGGTTTAGGTTTAGGTTTGGCTTTTGCCAAACCTAAACCGCCGGTTCCTAAACCTAAACCGGCGGTTTAGGAACCGGCAACATGTCTAATCACATGCAGCCGGCAGCAGGATTTTGAGGGGGTTTTTTTCAAAATTTTATTTTAGATAAAAATATTTATAAAAATAAAATAGCGATAAAAATAAAGTCAATATTTCATCTACTTATAATATACAAAAATAAAAAAGAAAATTAAAAAAACATTACACTTATAACCGCCCCTCTTTAGTTTTTTTTTTCAAAAACGTTAAACTATAGTCGCGGTCTAGGACCGCACCTCTATTTGTGTTTTTATTATCTTTATTTCAGATATTAAAACGTTGTCATCGACAACGCTTTTTACAAATAAGAGTGTGGTCTAAGACCGCGCTTCTAATCCAAACAATAAATCTCGTGCATTTTGGTGAATTATTTCACTCTGAGTCTAAAACGGGAAATTCTTTTGAAGTTTCGTTCACTTCGGCGAAAGATCCAAAAAAACATTTAAATATAACACAAGAAAAGTGATATTTAAAAAAAAATCGTAGAAAACAATTTTATAAACGAGAGAAGCCACAACCCATTTTAAAACAATATTTTAGGGGGGCTGCCCCACCCTCTGCCCTAGGGCCGCCCCTGATCACATGGGATAGAGCGGTTCAATATCGGGGTGAATTTAACTCTTTGGTTTGTGGACCCTAGGATATTTGATGGCAGACGTTGGACTATAGGTCCCATCCAATTGGGCTAGTCACTCTTGAGGTAGGTCAGTAAGCATCTATGGTTGCACTTGAGAAGGTGTGATGTAGATTAAATGTTTTCACATCAATAATAAATGTTAAATTGTCTATTATATAAGATTGATTAACTACTTATCATATTGTCAATTGATTTTATAATAAAATATCTCTCGACTTATGTGTTGGGCTCGGACCAAGCACACATGTGCAACATGAAAAATATGTAGGATTGATACAAAATATACGGATTGATACAAATAAGTATATGAAGTTGATATGACTCGATATTGACCCCAAACATTTAGATGAACTAAATCAAATAACGATGATGCTTGTGAGTTATTTAGAGGAAACGATGAACAAGGTTGTTTAGCCCAAAACTTAAATATGCGTAGATCTTTTCGGTTTTAAAAACAAGGTATATCGGCCTTTTCCCATGAAGGTGTTATCACTTCTAAATTTACACACATACTCTACTCAATCTCACACATCAAAATTCAAACAATCATAAAAACAATCTAGGATGGAGGCATGCAAACATCCATAATAATCACATAACACAGATCCGAGAACTAACCCGTCGGTCCTACGGTTGTAGCTAACTCTGCGTAGAACTCAAGATAGTTTCTCTTGATACTATCCTCCATCTCCCACGTAGCCTCGTCGGCTCCTTGTCTACACCATTAGATCCGCATCATCGGTATGTCCTTAGACTATAGATGCCTAATACTCCTTTCCAAGACAACTACCGAATGCTCCATAGAGGTATGATCAGGCTCAACTACTAGATCCTCGTAATTGATGACGTGTCTCAGGTCTGGTATATACTCTCGCAGTTGAGACACGTGGAAGATTGGGTGAACATTCTCCAGTCTCAGTGGTACCGCTAGATGGTATGCAACCTCTCCGACTCTCTCTAGATCTCAAAATGTCCGACATATCGGGGAATCAACTTCTCCTTAATGTTAAAACGTCAAACGCCTGGCATCGGTGTACTCTCAACCAGACTTGAGTGCCTAATCTAAACTCTAGAGGTCGGCGCCTCTTGTCGGTATAGGACTTTTGACGAATCTGCGCTCCCAACATACACTCACGTATCAAAGCTACTCGGGCAATGTAGCCTGTATCTTCTCAGGAGCTACTACTCCTGTATTGCTCGGATCATCCAAACATAGAGGTGTATGGCACCTCCACCCATACAACACCTCATAATGAGCCATCCCAATCGATGCATGTCAACTGTTAATATATGAAAACTCAACCAAGGGGAGGTGATCTGGCCATACTTGTCCCCAATCCAACACACAAGCTCTCAACATATCCTCTAGGATCTGGATGGTCTTCTCACGCTGACCATCTATCTAAGGGTGATACGTTGTCGTAAAGTGTAGACTCGTCCCCAAAGTTTTATGGTGTTGCTAGAATCTCGAGGTAAACCGTCCATCTTTGTCGGAGACTATGGTCCTCGGTACTTCATGAAGTCTCACAATCTGCCTAGTGAACTCCTCATCTAGCTAACTCACCGGCCACGTCTCCTTAATAGGGATGAAAGGTGCGATCTTTGTCAGTCAGTCTACTACCACTCAAATAGCATCAAAACTTCGGCTCGTTCTCAAACTTATGACAAAATCCATGGAGATGTCCTCCCACTTCCACTGTGGAACGGGCAGTGGGTGGAGCTCTCCTCCGAACCTGCGATGCTCAATCTTGACCTGTTGGCAGGTCGCACATGAGTTACATACCTAGCCACGTTGGGCTTCAAACCACCCCACCGAAAGGAACATCTCACGTCCTTATACATCTTAATAGCATCAGGGTGTGTTGAGTATGGTGTAGCGTGAGCCTCTCCCAAAACCCTCTATCTCAACTCGTTGTCGGATGGCACGCATATACGCTCTTGGCGTCTCATCACCCCATCGGCTCCTATAGTGAACTGTGGTGCCTCACCTCGAGACATCCTGTCTCGGATCCTGGTCAAATTTGGACAACTCTCCTGCTTCTGTCGGATCTCTCTCAACAGATCGGCTAACAACTCTAAGGTGGACAAATGATTGTCCGTTTCTAGAAACTGAATATCAGACTCTAGCCAAGCTAGATCTCTCTACAACTGAGGTTGTGCCGTCAAACAAGCTATTGCCTTATCTCGAGGCGTCTTCCTACTAAGGGCATCGATGACCACATTCCCCTTCCCCGGGTAGTACAAAATCTCTAGATCAAAGACCTTGATCAGCTCCATCCATCTCCTTTGGTGGTTATTCAACTTTTGTTGAGTGAATATATACCTCGGACTCTTATGGTCAGTGAGGATTTGACACGTCGCCCCATAGAGATAGTTGATAGCATGAATTATTGTCTATATTTCACAACGTAGGGTCCCGTCCATCTAGACTTCAACTTACCTGGAAAGAGGCGGGAGTTGAAGAGTAGAACAAAATCTTCTTTAAGCTCCTTAGGGACGATATGCTTGTCATGCCATCTATTTGTTCTTTCTTTGTAGATTTTGGCATTTTCATAAGCGTTTAAGTACAGCTCTTCCAGCTCATTGATGTCCAAAAATCTTTTCTCTCCAGCTTCCTTGATGTCGAAATTTAGCCATTTGATTGCCCAATATGCCCTGTGCTCTATCTCAACGGGAAGATGATAAGATTTCCCACATACCAAAGTGTAAGGGGTGGTGCCAATGAGAGTCTTGAATGCGGTCCAATAAGCCCAAAGAGCATCGTCCAACTTCATGGACCAATCCTTCCTTTTTCTTGAAACGGTCTTCTCCAAAATTGCTTTAATTTCTCTACTCGAGAACTCCACTTGCCCACTAGTTTGAGGGTGATAAGGGGTTGCTACCTTGTGGGTCACCCCATACTTCGATAGAAGTGCCTTTAACTTTTGGTTGATGAAATGTGTCCCTCCATCACTGATGATGATGTGCGGTGTCCCAAAACGTGGAAAGATAGTTCTATTGAAGAACTTCACAACCACCATGGCGTCATTAGTGGGAAGCAATGACTTCCACCCATCTAGAGACGTAGTCAACAGCTAAGAGAATGTAGAGGTTCCCTGCAGATGATGGGAAAGGTCCCATGAAATCAACTCCCCATACATCAAAGATCTCAACTTCTTGAATATTGTTTAGTGGAATCTCATTCCGCCTAGATAAATTTCCTGTTCTTTGACATGCATCACAAGAGACAACAAACGCTTGCACATCCTTAGATAATGTAAACCAAAATAAACCGGAACGCAATACCTTAGCGCATGTTTTGTGAGTGCTAGCATGTCCTCCACAAGGAAGTGAGTGACAATGCCGTATGACACTAACAGTTTGATCCTTCGGAACGCATCGTCGAAGCATCCCATCGGGACCTCGCTTGAAGAGTAGAGGTTCATTCCAATAGTAGTAACGTACGTCTTTGAAGAATTTCTTCCTTTGGGCATATGTCAATCCGGGACGTACTTCTTGACACACAAGATAGTTAACAATATCAGCATACCAAGGCTCTTTACCATCAGAAACTTTGTGTAGCCAATGCTCCACCAAATGTGAATGTTCATCAGAGAATGAATCATCAATGGACAGATTGTTCTTCTCGAGGCATCTAGGGTTAGACCGAGGCGGTGAACCGAGGTGGTCTTCAGTTGACTCCATCTCGCTTTCTTTGGAAGCTGTATCAATCGTGGAATGAGGTGATGGACCGAGGTACTTTCCAGAGAAGGTCACCTCGCTTGCTCCAGAAACCATTTCGGTCGAGGTACTGGGACTGTGACCGAAACCTAATGTGCTTTTCGTCTCCTGAATGAGTTTGTCAAATCCAGCTCATGGATCCGCTTCCAATGCTTCCAAACTGCGTACATTTGCATCACACAAAACATCTACACCTTCCTCCATCATACTAAAACTCAAAACTTTCTCAAGAGGATCTTTAGCAAGGATAGAGCTCACCAATTCTCGAGAATCTTCTTCATCATAGATGTTGAATATATCATCTTCCAAGAGCTCTCCTTTCATTGTAGCTAAGAGTGCAAAATTCACATGATCTCCACCAATGTTGAATGACAACTTGGCGTTCTTACAATCAATGTTGCAACCCGATGTTGCAAGAAATGGTATTCCGAGAATGATGGGAATGGGATAATTTGTGGGAATGTCCAGCACAACAAAGTCTATAGGTGTATAGAAATTACCTAGCTTGACGGGAACATCCTCTAAGATTCCAACGGGACGGGTGATGGAACGATCCGCCATGTATAGCGTCATCTTCACGGGCTTGGGATCTCCAAGGCCGATCTTCTCACAAAGTGCTTGAGGAATGATGTTCACACTAGCTCCTAGATCACAAAGTGCATAATAAGTCACATCCCCAACTTGGATGAGAATGCAAAATGAACCGCGATCTCTCAACTTAGGTGACATGTTCTCTTTAATGATTTGAACGAGCTCCGAAGATCTAGAGGTCATCCGCACTTCTCCAAAATCTTTTAGCTTTCTCTTCCTTGACAAGGTCTCTTTCAGAAACTTCCCATAGGCGGGCATCCTTAGGATAACATTAATGAAAGGGATGTTAATATGTATCTTATTCATAAGGTCAAGAAACTTATCAAAGTGCTTGTCTAGATGTGCCCGTGCCCTAGACTGAGGGAACGGGAGTGGAGGCTTGTAAGCAGGTAGTGGAACATAAACATCAGACTTCTCTTTCGCTTTCTAGGGCTCCATCTCGGTTGGTACCTCGACCGAGGTGTTCCTCGTCTGGTCGTGGTCGGACCGAGGTACTGGATCAACTGTCTTCAATCCACTTCGTGTGGTGATTTCCATGACTTGCCCTTTTGGGTTGTTCTCTGTCCTTCTTGGAATTTTACCAGGATCTCTTGGTGCTTCATTAGCCTTGTTGAAAACTTGATGTTCTAAGGCTTTTTGTGCCTTCGAAAATATGTTCATAGAATTCTCCAAAGCGTTGAGCTTTGTCATAATAGCTTCCAACACAACGTTCGTTTTCTCCTTGGACTGCTGGAATGAGCTTGCTGACGGCTCTTGACTCTTCAATGGAGTAGAAGAAGAAGATGGAGAATTTAGAGCATTTTCAGCATGAGGATAAGGATTACCGGGATTATGTTGATTTGATCTCCAATTGTTGTTGAAATTTCTGTTGTTGTTGTTGTTGTTGTTGTTGTTGTTGTTCGTCCCTTGATAGTTTTCTCTCCCCAAGTATCCAGCATCTTGCTCCTTTGACGCTTTAGTTTGAGCTGACAAAAACTCCTTCAAAGCCTTGACTTCATTGTTGAGCGTAGTGAGTTGAGCGGTGCTTGAATTTGTAAGACTCATATCCGGAAAGCTAACTCGCTTTGCTCCATCTTCAACTCTTCGATGATAGTATTTCTCCATGTGAGAAGCTTGATTCTCAATAAACTCTCAAGCTTCATCAACCGGTGTATCCATAAAAGCTCCAACAAAAAGTGATTGGAGGTTGAATTGAGTTTTCTCATTCAACCCCTTGAAATAGATCTCTAGCAACTCAATCTTTGGAATCCCATGGTGAGGGCAATCCAATAAAAGGTCCTTGTACCTTTCCCATGACTTGAACAAACTTTCTTTATCCTTCATCACGAATGCATTAATCTTACCCCTCAATTCAGCAGTTTTTGATAGTGGAAATAACTTAGTAAGAAACTCCGTAGTCATCTCTTCCCATGTGTTAACTCTTCCAGCTGGAAGAGATTGATACCAAGCTAGCGCCTTGTCCTTCAAAGAGAAATAGAAAGGCCTTATCTTGTAGTTTTTGTTCTCCACTCTTGATGGTCTCAACGTCTCCAAAAGAATCTCATAGTTTTATATGTGTTGATGTGGATCTCCTAGATTAACTCCTGGACGCCGCACTTGTTGATTCGGGTCCATCCGCGAACCTAGGGTGTGCGGTGCTCTAGAGAAAATGTTACCTCGGTCAACCATAGCCAGAAACCAAGGTGGTGGATGTATCTTGTCCGGCGCAACTAGGGTAGGATCTTGTCTCGGTCCAACAACTAGGTTCGGTCGAGGTAAGATCTGGGCTCATAGTGTGGCCATATCAGCTTGGATCTCTTCTATTCTTGCACGAGTCTCCTCTTTTTCTCTCTGTAACTCTTCTTTACTCATCTGAAGTTGTTCTAATGCATCCTTCATTTCGGCTTCAAGATCTCAATTATCTTGGTCAACCATAGCTTCTTTCAATCTCTTTTTGTATGTCTTTTCTGGTTCGGGATCGTAGAGAACGATTTCTTTCCCAGCACGAGTTCTTCGCATAAACCTAAAGAAAAATCCTGCGAAATCACTCAAGTAAAGTAATCAATAGCAATAAGGGCAGCAACCCTAAAAGACAACCAAAAGCCGAACTTGGTCTTGACCAAGTCCCCGGCAACGGCGCCAAAAACTTGTTCGCTCTCAAACGTGTGTGTATTGTGAACGATATAGCTTTAAATTTATAACCTAAAATATAAGCCTGAAACAATATGCAAACCCGTACTGTACGGATCAATTGTAATAGCAACAAATACTCTAGGGTCGAACACAGGGACTATGGTAAAACAAAGCACGGCAATTCAGGTTGTCAATCAAAAGCAAGCAACAAAGCAAAGATAACAAAGATGATGTAATAATCAGATAATCTAGAGATCAAAGCATCCAGTTGTGGCTCCGACTCAAGATCTCAAGGGCAACGTGGACAAAGTTGAGGTTTGCAAAGGAAGGTGTTTCTAAGGTGGGAATAGATCACCGGGTAAGTCTCACTACTAACTATCCCAAACCAAAGATCCTCTCACCGGGTAAGTCTCAAGGAACTAACTATAATCTCAAACCAACACACCACCTAAGTGGATATAACTAACCTTTACCGGGTAAGTCTCAGGCTAACTCACAAAGGTAGGATGAAGGCACACTCAAACCCTAATAAAGGATAGACCTTTATTACCTAACACTCATTATCGTAGGTATACAAGCAAAGGAATCACCGGGTAAGTCTCATCCTAGGCTTTCGTATGGACTAGGAAAGGTGCAACAAGGATAGGATTTGGCAAACTAAAACCTAAACTCATGTATGGATTAGATAAGGTCACGCCTTGCTCTGTTCATGTCCGATCTCGGTTGAGATGTTCTATGAACGGACCGAGGTGAGGTTCGGTTAAGGCTAGGCTCGAGCTTTCAAGGTTCACTAAGGTAAAGGCTCATTCTTTCATCGTCTTTTCCACAACCTTCAGCCAATCACCCTAAAATCGCACAAGAATTTAGCCAATAATCATCATGATAACAACAATCAAGTATATGAATAAAGCAGCAATATCTAAACAATAAAACCTTCACACAAAGGTCTCAATATTCACTCAATCAAACAATCAAACAATCCAAACAACCAGCAAACTGTGTTCTTCAATCTCAAAACAAAAGACAACAATCAAACAATCTAAGAAAACCTTACAACTTCCTTCAAAATCCTTCAACTTCAACTTCAAAGCCAACTTCCTTCAACTTCCTTCCTTCCTTGGAATATCTTCAATCTTCCAAACTAACCATCCCACCAGACATCCTTCCATCTAGAAAATATCTTCCAATATATAGGAGAATCACTTGCCAAAAATAAAAGATCTCATGGGCCATGGGTCGTCCGTCTCGATCTAGCCCAATGAAATCATCTCGGTCGAGGTGGTACTGTAGCCAACCGAGGTGATCCTCAGCTACGTGCAAATCTCTCAAAACTGGTCCAAAATAAAACTTCTGTCCAAGCCTTAAGTCGAGATTCCCGTTTAGTGGTTGGCGAAAGGCAAAAGAGGGGAATCAATCGTAGCTGGAGTGAATGGTTCTAACTTGAAATCAGTAAATACGAGATTCTTGGTGGACCGGAAGATAACAATATGTCTCTTTTGCGTGCTGTATCTCTTTTCCAAGGAATGGGGTATTGTTGGGCTATGAGTGGTCGGGTATCGTGTGATACCAATAGGTCCAACGAGGCCGAAAACATCTTCTTGAGTGAAAGCATCCAACTCGGCTTCTGCGATAGAAGAATCTTTTTTTCCACCCTCCGAGGAAGTGGCAGAGCCTATTGATAGATAGAATCTGCTCTCAGCACCCTTGACGTGTTCACTATTATCCTGAAGTTCCTACCTAACTAAGCTGATGTATTTGCAGAGTCCTAAACTCCAGCTGGTCAACTCCCAGGGAACTCCTTATACATAACCTGGCAAAAATGCCCATTTTTTGCTCATCTTCAATCTTCCAAACTAACCATCCAACTAGACATCCTTCCATCCAGAAAATATCTTCCAATATATAGGAGAATCGAGGTGGTACTGTAGCCAACCGAGGTGATCCTCATCTACGTGCAAATCTCTCAAAACTGGTCCAAAATCAAACTTCTGTCCAACTTCCATGGTTCCTAAACCTTTCTTGTAGCTCCTCAATGTTCCATAATGTAGCTTCAATGACTCCTTAGATCTCTCAGCTCCATATTGCTCCAAAACGTGCTATTTTCCTACAATTACAATAAAACTAGGTGTAGACCTCAATTCTTGCAAAGGTAAACAAAACAACATAATGATCAAGGATATACATCCATGCATGCAGATTTATGAAGATAAAACATTCAAACCAATCCCTTAGCTCCATATTGCTCCAAAACGTGTTATTTTCCTTCAATTACTATAAAACTAGGTGTAGACCTCGATTCTTGCAAAGGTAAACAAAATAATATAATGATCAAGAATATACATCCATGCATGCAGATTTATGAAGATAAAACGTCCAAACCAATCCCAAAACATAGACTATAATACATGCTACCAAGAACCTTCGTAGAGCTAAGTGCAAATATTGTGGGACAACCTATGCTTGTGACTCAAACCTCAATGGCACCAAGAATGTTAGTCATCATTTCTATCGGTATCAAAAGAATCCAACAAATAAGGGTAAAGGTAAACAAACTCAACTCATTCTTAAAAGTGTGGATGTTAGTGGCGTGAGAATGAAAAACTGGGCATTTGATGCAAAACATGTTAGGGAAAAAGTGGTGGGAATGGTTATTAAAGATGAAATGTCTATTAAATCTGTAGAGAAGGATGGGTTTAAAGGAGCTTTCTTTGTTGCTTGTCCTTCATTTCCTATGCCTTCACGCACTACTATTTATCGTGATTGTTTTGAGTTGTATGTGAAAGAAAGAGAGAAGTTAAAAGGGATTTTCAGACATTCTTGTCAGAGTGTGTGCTTGACCACTAATACATGGATGCCTATTGAAAAATATAATTATATGTGTGTCACTGTTCATTTTGTTGATGAAAAATGGAACTTGCAAAAGAGAATTATTAATTTCTTTCTGATTTCTAGGCATAGAGGAGAGGACATTGGTCGGACACTTGAGGATTGTTTGAGTTTTTGGGGATTTTCGAGTAAGCTTCGAACGGTGACTGTTGATAATGCATCTTCTAATGATGTTGCGTGTGCTTGTCTTAAACGGGTTAGTTGATATAATGGTTATATTCTTAAAGGCAAGTATTTGCACATGAGGTGTGTAGCACACATTATTAATTTGAATGTACAAGATGTCATCAAGTTGTGTAAAACTTATGTTAAAAAGGCTCGAGTTGCTGTTAAGTTCATTAGGGGTTCTTCTACTAGATTAACATCATTTCAACAACTAGTTGAGAAATTGAAAATTGATTGAATGAGTTCTCTAGTGCAAGATGTATCAACTAGGTGGAATTCCACTTATTTGATGTTGAGTAGTGCTTTGAAGTATAAGGCTGTAATTTTTCGGACAAATATTCCAGATGTTGATGGAGTTAGCTATACTCTTGATGATGAAGAGTGAAGTAAGATAAAGTCACTTGTTGTGTTCTTAAAAGAGTTTTATGATTTGTCAACCCGAGTTTCTGGCTCCTTGTATGTCACAAGTAACTATATGATCTTTCATGTTTCCACCACTTATAAAGTGCTAGATAGTATGCTCTCTAACCCGGACTTTGCTTTAAAAGACATGACAAGAGCAATTAAAGATAAGTGTGAGAAGTATTAGGATTCACTTGAGACCATGAATATGCTGATGTTTATGTCTGCAGTACTTGATCCTTTCTACAAGTTTCATGGAGTGAAGCTTGTACTTAAAAGCGTTTATGGGAGAGAAACTTGTGTGGAAGACTTCGTTAAGAAAGTTAAAGAAGTGTGTTATGAGTTGTTTGAGGAGTATTGATAGCATGAATTATAGTCTATATTTTGGGACCTGTTTAGACGTTTTATCTTCAATAATCTGCATGTTTGGGTGTATATTATATGATTATATTGTCGTTTCATCTACCTTTGCGAGAATCGAGGTCTACACCTAGTTTCGTTGTAATCGTAGGTAAAATGGCACGTTTTGGACTAAAATGGAGCTAAAAGAGCTAAGGAGTCATTGGAGCTACATTCAAGAACTTAAGGAAGAATCCAGGAATCATGGAAATGGATTAAAGATTTACTTTGCACCAGATTTGAGAGATTTCACATTCAGTTTAGAGCCACCTCGGTCAGCTACAGTACCATCTCGACCGAGGTGATCCAGAGGAGCCGACTCGACTGAGGCGAACACCTTGGACGCGGCGAGAGACATTTTATTCTTGGCTGAGATCTTTTATTTTTGGAAGGAAGATCTCATATTTTTGGGGCTGGATTCCTGGAAGGAAGAAGATAATATAGTTCATATATTTTACCTATTTTATGGGAAAATATCTTTCTAAAATTTCTTATCTTTGGGAGGGTAATTTCCTATAAAAAGGGTCGGATTTTCCACAAATTCGACACCCGCTATCATCGTGTTTACACACCGGAACAGCCGCATTCCCCATAGCTGGGATTTGAAGAACCTTTTTGAAGGTTGAAGGAAGATTTAAGGAAGGAAGTTCATAGCTTTTATAGCTTTTGTGAAGGGTTTTTGTAAGATTCCCTTAGATTCCCTTCCTTGTTGTTTGTCTTGTTGGATTGCGATCCAAGGAACGCTTATATTTGTGATAATTGATTCAGTTATTGAAGTCTTTTCATTAAGTTCTTCTTGTTCAGTTATTCACTTTCTTCCCATATACTTGATTATTGCTTTCATGATGATGAGTGGCTAATTTCCTTGTGTGATTCTAGGGTGATTGGCTGAAAGTTGTGGGAAAAACAATGATAGAACAATCTTAAATCACAGTAGGACCCTGAAAGTTCGAGTCTTTATCCTTAACCCTAAAGCATCTCGCTCAGTCGATGAACATCTCGGCCGGGGTGGAATTCGTTTGACCGAGGTGACTTTTCTGATCCGAAACTGAGAGTTAAGTATTAGAGTTTGCCAAATCCTATTCTTATTACACCTTTCCTGGTTCAATGCAAGCTTAGGATGAGACTTACCCGGTAATTCCTTTGTTTGTTTACCAAAGATCATAAGTGTAGGTAATAAAGGTTTATCCTTTATTGGGGTTTGAGTGTGCTTTCATCCCATCTTTGCGAGTTAGCCTGAGACTTACCCGGTAAAGGTTGATTCTATTCCCTTGGGTGGTGTGTTAGTTTGAGGTTATAGTTCTTTTCCTTGATTCCTTGAGACTTACCCGGTAATAGGAGTTACGGTTTGAGATTAGTGAGTAGTGAGACTTACCCGGTGATCTATTCCACTTTAGTAACACCTTCCCTATGCAAAAATCTCAGCTTTGTCCGCTTATCTCTAGATCTTGAGTTGGAACCACAACTAGATGCTTTAATCCCTAGAATTGCATATTTCCTTAATTGACTTTTTATCATCTTTGATTGCTTTAATCGCTTTTGTGGTTAGTATTTACATAGCTTACCGTTACTTGCTTAGTTTCACTAAGTCCCTGAGATCGACACCCCGGAATTTCTTGCTTTTTACTACGATTGACCCGTACACTTTCGCATCCTTGTTTTGAAGCATACATCTAGGGTTATAAATTTAAAGCTTGCACACACCATTTGGAGCAAACAAGTATAGAATTCGTTATTCTCAAGTAGAAGATCAAGCTTTTGGGTCACATTCAAGTGCAACATGTGTTGATGGTGATAGTTCAAGGTGTTTAAAATATATAAATGAGAAAGTGACAAGAGGGACACTAGATTCTAAGTGAACTTTCAAGATCCGAGTTTGATCAGTATTGCATGAAAGGGGGGAAGCGAAAAAGGTTGATGTTTTGGTGTGGTGGAAACTTAATGACCATAGATACCCTATTGTTGCATGCATGACTCGTGATGTCTTAGTCATTCCTATTTCTACTGTTCCATTAGAATCTGCATGTAGTGTTGGAGGTCGTCATATTTCTGAATACCGAAGTAGGTTGTCTCCTCAGGTACTTGTTTGTTAATTTAAATCTTCAATACTTACTTTACTATTTACTAAGCATTGGTTTATTTGTATTTTTCTTTGTTCAAAAATGCTACAAGCATTAATATGTACTCAAGATTGATTGCGTTTAAGGAGTAAGAACAAAAAAGATGATAAGGAGGATGTCTTAGAAGAAGATGAAATCTCGAGTTTGACAGAAGGTATATATAAATATATAATTATGTACTTGAGCAAGTTGAGGATGTGGAAGACATTGCTTGAATGAGAAATTTTCCTTGTTGAAAGATGATTTATTTGAATTTTTTTTTGTTGAACAGATTTGAGAAAACATTGCTCGATTGATGTCAATGAAGGCGCATTCTACGTTTGTTCTTGAAGATGTGGAAGATTTGATGATGGGCTTGCGAATTTCGTTTTGAAACATTACCACTATTTTGTTTAGATTGATTTGACAATCTCATGTAAAGACTAGATTTGGTCAATTGTAAGTTTTTGATTCTACAATTTTTGAATTGTTTAGATTGTATTTTGTCATTGGTGAAAATTTTATTTTTCAGGTTAAAAGCAACATTTTAGGTCCGGTCCGGTTCCGGTCCGGTCCGGACCGGTCTGAAATATGAAAACTGAGTAATTTAGGTACATACGGTACGGTCCCGATCCGATCTACGATCCGGAGTTTTACAAGTTTACGGTCCGCCGGTCCGGACCGTTTGCACAACCCTACATTGAACTATCAGATTTAAAGCTGAACGTTTTTAAACAAGTCAATTTTACACTACATTCCATTGGTCAAAGCTACTTATAAAAAAGACCTTTTTAATACAATTATCATTTTTTTGATATCATTTTTATTTATGAATTAGTTTGTTGTTACTAAAAACTATATTTAGTTACAATTATATTTTGATTTTTTTGATGTCTCAAAAATATGTTATTACAATTGTCATTCTTAAAATTATAATTATTTTACTAACTTTTTTCAAATGAATATTTCTTACGAATAAGAAAAAAACTAACACTTATTTGATAAAATTTATAATGAGAAAAAACATAATATATATTATTATTATTTAGCTCCCCAAAAACCTACTTATTATAGGTAAGATACTTTTTATTAAAATTTTGTATATAAATAGTTAAATAGCAATAAACAACTTTGTTTGTTAAATTTATAAGTTTTGTTATATAATTTTTTAACTTAAATTTTGTTTTATAATGTGGTTACCCTATATTTTTGAAGGATTTTTTTGGAAAAACACATTATATCATATAGTTTTTTTTTAAGAAATCACCTTATAAGATCTTTTATAAACTAAAACACTTTATAATTTTTTTCATTAACCTGAACCACCTGTATTATTTTCAAATAAATTTTCGTCAATACTTTATATCATATCGATCAAAGTACTCTTATTATTTGATAAAATGTTAACATATTTGATAAAATGGCTGTTTGTGTGAGTTGTAGCGTGCAAGTAAATAGGAAATAGACATCGAGAAAGAAGACATGAACTCACATGCACTCTTGCTTTATATATATCTATGGTTAACCAAAGTTGTAATGAAACCCGATCATGCACGTCAATGAGGATACAGATCGTCAAATATATATATAGATGCGAATCGCGATATACGTGGAAAGTAAGGCTGTCATGCCTTTAAGATTTGTACTGCGATGATCGACTATGTACACTGTGGGGTGACTGACAGCTAACGTTGTCAGTAACGTTCGTACGTTAAAGACAGTACGGCAACAGTTAAAAATTCTTTCAAAATTGAAATCACTCCATTTACATTCATATTTACGTGAGAGTTAAAAAAATTGTGATTCAATTTAGTTTACATGATTTTTTTTCTAGTTTTTTTGTGTTTAGTAAATATACCCATCAAGAGAAGAGTGGGTAGAGTTGGAAAATAAATATAAAAAGTTGGATATATTTACTTAATTGACACATTAAAAAGTCTAGTTACTACTATAGTTTTTCAAAAAGACCTAGTTATCAAAACTGCCCAAAAGTTGTTGAGGTCATATATATAATGTACTTATTCGGACCCACACAAATATGATATCGACACCCATAAATTTTTAAGCCTCTTGCACCTTATGTGTAAGAGGAAAAAAAAGTTCAAAAAAGTAAAATAAAATATATTAAAAATAGTCTAGTCAATCATTTCAGCGATAAAAAAAGCATAAACTCTCACACATAGGGTGTGAGAGACAAATTACTAGCTTAAATAAAAATTTTAAAAAGAAGTGCGAGAGGTCAAATTGTTTAAAAATATTAAAATTAAACCTCTCACACAAAGGATGCGTGTGTGAGAGGCAAAATGATAATAAAAAAAATATGGGTGTTGTTATCAATGTAAAAAAGTGTCTTTATCATCTCTTCTTATATATGATCACTGCAAAGTGTTGTCAAATTCACGTATTATAACCGTTCCATCTTTCATGGATAACTTTTTTGTTTCAAAATGATACATTATCTCATGATAATTAAATTACAGCGGTAAAATGTGTTAGGTAAGGTACATAGGTTAAGTTGCAAGGCCATTTTAACTTATAAATAAACATCAAAATACAAATTAAGGTTTAGGCTCACTGAAAAACAAAAAGAAGTAACATGTTGATGTAGAGGACATGTGAGTTGCCCATGTGATGTGAGTTCACATAAATCCATACATTTCAATACCCTTCTTCCTTCCAATGCCCATCACTAAAGATTATTACAAGTTTTGATTATTAGTCACTATTTTTTAAATCAAATTATAGTTACAATCTATGGTGTTGGTCTATATACTCTTCGCCTCGAGTGGAAATGGATTTGTTTTATTAGTTTAAATTATTTGTACAAATAGTCCATATTTTTATAAAATTTGTAGTTGTTACTTTCTTAGTTTTAAATTTTTGTCAATTCATTCAAAATTTATACACCATCTGTTCTTATATTTTTTAATATTGGCTCATTTAAGTAATCAACATGCGGGGTATAGCATAACCCTTAACATCATTGAGCAAAAAAGTTTTCAAACCCTCGAGAGTGTCACAAGATATAGTTAAACCAAATAGAAAACTAAAAGCATGAGAAGCAAGAAAATTCGCACAACAACTCGCCGCGTGGTAGGCATGACGGAGATGGATAGACCACTACCTTTTTAGGAAGTACCGGCATCTAAGAGCTAGACTTAGCAGGTGACAACGTGGCATGCCACGTGACAAGAAAGTTAGTTACCAACTCGGAATAAGTTTCCAATTTCACAATACAATAACCACACTCCTAAACAATTATTAAACCATATTAAACTCCCTAAATCTCAGCCTGGGAACCGTACAATGACCAATGTTGACCTCCAACCCCGTTGTCACTCTCCCTCGCTATTTCTAAGAAACCCCGCCGTAGTTGCATGTCCATCATTCGTGATAGCTCTTTTCGTGTTGATATTTATCGTACTCGCTTGAGGTCTTGTCCTGGTCACAAGAAGGTTAGTCATTCTTCTCCGTGGTGTGTTATCCAAACGTTTCCTCAAGGCATTCTCATACGCAAGACTCATCCCTTGCACAACGTCACTCTTATCCCCATATAAGTTGTATTGTTGAAAATCACATCGTTTCGCTTTATGGAAATCCACCATACGGAGACTGCAAAAAACATTACGTAGTAGAAGATAGTTATCAAAAAAAATTCTCTAGAATAGACGCTACCTTGAAATCTAGTTGCAAAAGGAATATTGAAGAATTGCATCCTTGAGCAGTTTCCGTGTAGTTGGTACCAAAAACGTGAAACTAGTGAAAAATCTCAAAAGTGGTGGGAGAGGGATTCAGTTTGGATCTTGCAGATAGGACATTCATAATGTTCGATAAAGTAATGCCTTTTTTCTTACTACATTCGTTAAACTCCCTCTTTTAAGAATTTCTAGATAAAAACCTTCACTCTTTCCGGTGTATGTGTAACACCCCAAGTTCTGGGAACTCGAAGCGCTACGGGCTAGGACCGCACAATGGATCCCGACCCTCAGAGTAGCAACAACACAACGGATCTTACAACAAGGCACAAACGAATAAAAACCAAAACTCAATATAAAACCAAAGGTTTAAACAAAGAAAAGCGTAAAAGACTCACAGCCGAGTTCAAAACAAAAGGGAAAGCAACAACATAAACATAAACCCGATCCCGTCCTATAATGTACGGGAACCCTAGCTGACCACACCATCCGGATCACTCAACAGCATCCTGAACCTGCGGAACATCTACAATGACAGTATAAACCGTTAGCTAACATTCTAGATACTAGCAAGAGCGTAAAGGCACAAACACGCATAAGGTAAAGAAAACACATAGCATGCTTGCACACAACCAGTTATTATCTTTCTTAAGGTTATCCATTACTAATTCAACTTCTTTTGTCACACGAAAATCTCCCGAAACTCGTCTCCTGTTCGCTCCAAACGGTGTGTGCAAGCTTTAAATTTATAACCCTAGACGTAAGCTTAAAACAAGGATGCAAACCCGTAGTGTACGGGTCAATCGTAGTAAAAAGCAAGGAATTCCAGGGGTCGATCACAGGGACTTAGTGAAACAAAGTCCAATTACGGTAAGCTTTAGTAATTACTAACCACAAAAGGTGATCAAAACAATCAAAAATGATATAGAAGTCAATAAAGGAAATATGCAATTCTAGGGATTAAAGCATCTAGTTGTGGTTCCAACTCAAGATCTAAAGATAAGCGGACAAAGCTGAGGTTTTTGCATGGGGAATGTGTTACTTAAGTGGAATAGATCACCAGGTAAGTCTCACTACTCACTAATCCTAAACCGTAACTCCTATTACCGGGTAAGTCTCAAGGAATTAAGATAAAAAACTATAACCTCAAACTAACACACCATCTAAGGGAATATAATCAACCTT
Organism: Fagopyrum homotropicum; assembly: GCA_033239125.1. Lineage (NCBI taxonomy): Eukaryota > Viridiplantae > Streptophyta > Magnoliopsida > Caryophyllales > Polygonaceae > Fagopyrum > Fagopyrum homotropicum. The sequence goes on along the minus strand of BSWB01000006.1, from coordinate 39,587,414 downwards.
TACCGGGTAAGTCTCAGGCTAACTCACAAAGATGGGATGAAAGCACACTCAAACCCCAATAAAGGATAAACCTTTATTACCTACACTTATGATCTTAGGTATACAAACTAAGGAATTACCGGGTAAGTCTTATCCTAAGCTTGCATTGAACCAGGAAAGGTGTAATAAGAATAGGATTTGGCAAACTCTAACACTTAACTCTCAGTTTCGGATCAGATAAGTCACCTCGGTCAGAAGAATTTCACCCCGGCCGAGATGTTCATCGACTGAGCGAGATGCTTAGGGTTAAGGTTAAAGACTCGAACTTTCAGGGTCCTACTGTGATTAAGATCATTCTATCATTGTTTTTCCCACAACCTTCAGCCAATCACCCTAGAATCACACAAGGAAATTAGCCACTCATCATCATGAAAGCAATAATCAAATATATGGGAAGAAGGTGAATATTTGAACAAGAAGAATTTAATGAAAAGACTTCGATAACTGAATCAAATATCACAACAAAGCGTTCCTTGGATAGAAATCCAACAAGACAAGACAACAAAGAAGGGAATCTAAGATGATCTTACAAAAACCCTTCAAAAGCTATAAAAGCTACAATCTTCCTTCTTGAACCTTCAAAAAAGGTTCTTCAAATCTCCCAACTGGAGTATGGCTGCAGCGGTGTATAAACCCTGATCGGTGGTATAGCATGTGATAGCGGATGTATGCAGGATGTCGGATTTGTGGGAAATCCGACCCTTTTTATAGGAAAATTACTATCCAAAGATAAGATATCTTAGAAAGATCTCTTCCCATAAAAATAGGTAAAATATATGATCTAGTATATCTTCTTCCTTCCAGGAGCCAAGCCCAAAAATATAAGATCTCTTTCCAAAGATAAAAGATCTCAGCCAAGAATAAAATATTCTCGTCGCGTCCCAGGTGTCCGCCTCGGTCGAGTCAACTTCTCTGGATCACCTCGGTCGAGGTGACTCTGTAGTCAACCGAGGTGAGTCACAACTGAATGTGAAAATCTCTCAAATCTGGTCCAAAGTGAATCTCTAATCCATGGCTATACTTCCTGGATGATTCCTTATGTTCCTGAATGTGGCTCCAATGACTCCATAGCTCATTTTGCTCCTTTTTGATGCAAAACGTGCCATTTTACCTATGATTACAACAAAACTAGGTGTAAACCTCGATTCTCGCAAAGGTAGATGAAATGGTAATATAATCACATATTATACATACAAACATGCAGGATATTGAAGATAAAACGTCCAAACAAACCCCAAAATATAGACTATAATTCATGCTATCAAAATACCCCATACTTAGCCCTTGCTTGTCCCCAAGCAAGTTCCGCATATATAAGGCAAGATAGAATGGATTATAAGTCAAGAAAATCGATGAAAAGTCTTTCAAAACATTTTTCATGGTGTGCTACAATCATAGATCACTCTAAGAGAATACTTCATGGAATTTAAAATCAAAATATGATCAAAACATTATAAATATAAGAAAGTTGTTCATCTTTGCATAAAATCATAGAATGCATAATAAGTCATAATTATCGAAATTAATCATGCATAATCCAGTTTAAACCACTAAGTCAATCAACAAGCTCGAGGTCTCAAGGGCTTCCCAAAAGAAAGGTCAAGAAACGTGTAGGGTAGGGATGTATGTAAGGTAATGTGGTGCTAGAATCCGAGAAAAGGATATACTTCACTTTCACTTTGACTTTCAACATCTTCCACCAATAAGCTTTGCTTATTTCACACTTTTTCTTTACTTTACTTTTTGGGATGCATGGACAGAGGTGCACAATAACCGAAGCCTAGGAAATCAGCAATCATCAATTTCTTGAGATGCATTAAACCCTTGATGCACATACCATGACCCGTTAGGAATATCGCTCAATCCGACTTTGGCAAGACACAAACACCCGGCTATGTGAATGGTGCTGAGTTACTCATATTCATGATTGACTTCCCCAAACCTATTATTACTTTCTAACACTTTCACTTCCAGCCAACTTCTCAACTTTAACTTCACTTGCTTTCACCACTTTGCTTGCTTCTAAATTTCCGGATAGGTAAAGGGAGGCAAAATGTATATGAGGGGCTAAGCATGATTAAGAAGAAGAAGAGAGAAGAATGAATTGCCTTGGTCTTTCCAGGAAGAAAGTGAGAGAACTTATCTTGCGGTGTCAACCTTCAAATTCAACATAATTTGGATAAAAACAAAGTATTAAACATGCCAATAATTTCAAACAAAGCACTTAGCAACTTAAACATATTATAAAACCTTTCAAACACATAAAGATCTCAAAACCAGTCAGTAAGCAAGATCTTCACTGAGATCACATCCAGGTAAGAAGCACAAAAATCGTTTTGAAAACTCTCAGTTAACACACCTCGGTCCAGGTGTTCTTAGGTCAACCGAGGTGAAACACCTCGTTCGGCCAGAACTGCCCCGGTCGAGGTCAAAATTTTTTTTTTTTTAAAACCAGTTTTTTTTTTCAGTTTCAACGTTTTTCTCAATCAAATAACCTGTATGTATGCATGCAGTCTCAGATAAACACATAGATGCAAACTGAAGCATAAATATAAATATCCGATCAAGTAGAGTCATACATCGCATAAGTATCAAATAATACACAAATACCCCATACTTGGGACACACTATCCCAGTGGGTCAAAATAAGTCTAAGGAATAAAATACTCACCGGATAATAAGCTGAACTGCATAAAAATAAGAAAGAAAATCCTGCAGCTCTCAGTAGTCACGATCCGGTGGTGGCGGTGGTGGCACATATAGATACTAAGACGGTCAAATGGATAGCCCATGATGTGCTCAAACTGAATCTGGGCCATCATGTGCTGGTAGTGCTGTCGCTCCTGCATCTCGCGGATATCCAGTGATAAGGCGGCATATGAATCAATCATCTGATCCGTCAGATCATCGATCCGACGGTGGGCCTCTGGATCTATGTGTCGGCGTGCTCTACGCCTAGCAGGTCTCACTGGAGATGTGGCTGGTGCAGGCTCAGTATCATCATCATCAAGATCAATAACCGGCGCACTCGTCCCTGCAGTATCCGTCCCTGTATCCATCGGGACTCCATCATCCCTGTCATCAGCAGTCTCCTCATCATCTACCTCCTCCTCAGCTGGTGCAGCTGCTACAGCTGCAACATCTCTAGCATCCTCCAACAAGGGAACCTAGGCGGTCTGCTAGTAGTGAGGATCATAGATTGTGAACTGGGCAGACCACCTAATCCCCTGCGGTGCAGTCAGCTCCCATGGCATAGCCACGTATGGTGTAGTCAGTCCTCGGGGAACCAGAATCCGTCGAGTGATCATCTCCTGTAGCCCAAGCGGCTTGGCAGCCGCCACCATAGTGCAAGCGCTGAGATCCATGTCCTGGTAGCTGGCGATGTGGGTCACAAGTCCTCCGCAGCAGATGTCCCCCTTGGCCTTGGCCTTGATCTTGTGTAGGTCCTTTGCTAACATAAAGCCAAAGTCGGGGATGCCTCCAGTCACCATGCAATATAAGCTAAACAGCCCCCCCTGTCGGACCTTCTGGGGCGTCTCAGTACGCGCCAGAAGCGTCTCGCTGAAAATACGGTGGGCTAACCTAAAAGCTAGGTGAAAGATGACCTTCTCCCTGGAATCTCCAGGGCGCCACCTGTCTGCGTGCTCAGCAATATGGGCAATCTGTCCCCAAAACTCCCTAGCTACAGATCGGGAAGGGAAATCCACAGCGGTCGGGGCAGGAAAACCAAAAATGTCCCTCCAATACTCTAATGGCACTAAGAAGTTCCGGTTCATCAACCGGTACTTCACAGAACGCTCTGTGGGGAGGTAGGTAAAGGAGCTAACAAACTCTAGGGTGGGCTCCAAATAGGCAGGTGCACGGATCTCAGTAAACTGATCCAATCCTACCGTCGATATCATGCGTCTAAGGTCTCCATCCACATGGAGATAGTCAAAGGCTGACACGTCCAGGAAGCGAGGTGCTATCACTGGACGGGCTACTATACGGTCGTAATCGACCCGGTGTCGCTCGTGGATCACCGGTCGATAGGGTCGGGAAGAAGAAGAGGAAGGGGAAGGGGAGGATCTATCCCTAATGGCAAGACGTCTATTAGAACTCATTTTCAAATTCTCACTGTCATGTCACCTCGGTTGGTCTGACAAACTGAAGAACACCTCGGCCGAGGCACAACACGTCTGGACCGAGGCGAAAAACTGCGTACTAATTTCTTCAAAAATTCCAGTTCTTTTCCCCCAAAATCACTACAACTGGTTCCTATGGGGTACTTAATCCGTTTCTCAGCAAATGCAGGGCAATCCAAGCCCAAATCGAAGCAAAAACAGCGAGGTTAGGGTTTTGTACTCTTTGTACCTCGTTCGGCCGTTTCGGTTCGATTTCTTCGCAGATCGGCGTTGCACTAGAATCTTCTATGCTTTAATTGCAGTTTGGAAGCGAATATCTTCGAAAACGAGCAAGAATCGAAGGGCGAGGTGAAAGAGAGCGCCGCGGTCGAGGAAGGGTGAAAGAGAATAAAAGAAATATTTTTTCCTTTTTATACACTTTCTGGAACTGCTGTCACCTCGGTCGAGGTGGCCTCGACTGGACCGAGGTGGTACGGACCGAGGTGGATCTTCAGAAACCCTAGTCGCCTCGGTTGCTCAAGAATCATCTCGGTCGAGGTGCTCTGACAGCAACCGAGATGTGCCTCAGTCAAACTTCGTCTTCTCAAATTCTCGATCTTCTGTCCTTCCAGTTATGCTCCTGGTTTGTACACCTTCCTTAGATGTCACCTGTTGTCTATCTAGAACGCCAAAAAACAAAACAAAGCAAAGCAAAAGCAAAACTATCTAAGCTAGACTAGAAAACGGGAAAAGAAAGCAATACCTTGGGTTGCCTCCCAAGAAGCGCTTGGTTTAAGGTCGCTAGCTGGACCATAGTGCGTCTCTCAAACGTGATGGGAGGTATCCTCACCCCATACTTCACCTCCATCGTGGGATGAAGTAAGTAAGTCTATCAAATGCTCCAACAAGTGTAAGTGCTCATCGGGGAATGAATCGTCTATGGGCGGGTCGTCCTTCTCGCGTGAAGATGCAGGTAGCCGGCTGAGGTGATCCGCAACAGAGTTTTCGGATCCCTTCTTATCGCGGATCTCTAAGTCAAACTCTTGAAGCAAGAGAATCCATCGAATAAGGCGTGGCTTGGCATCTTTCTTAGCCAACAAGTAACGGATGGCTGCATGGTCGGTGTAGACAATGACTTTCGCCCCTACTAAATAGGAACGGAACTTCTCGAAAGCATATACAACCGCCAATAACTCCTTCTCGGTGGTAGCGTAGTTGCGTTGTGCTACATCTAGCGTCTTGCTAGCATAGTAAATGGCGGTGGTCCGTCCATCTTTCTTCTGTCCAAGCACCGCTCCTACGGCTACATCACTAGCATCATACATGATCTCAAAGGGCAAGGTCCAATCCGGAGGTTGGATAATGGGAGCGGAGATCAACGCTTCCTTAATCCTGTAAAAAGCATCAAGACACTCATGCGAAAACTCAAAAACAACATCTTTATTCAAGAGGTTAGTTAGAGGTTTAGATATCTTGGAGAAGTCCTTGATGAATCTCCTGTAGAAACCTGCATGCCCGAGAAAACTCCTCACACCTTTAACAGAACAAGGGGGAGGGAGTTTCTCAATAGTCTCGATCTTAGCGCGATCGACCTCAATGCCTCGATTAGAAACGAGGTGTCCTAGCACAATGCCTTCATTAACCATAAAATGACACTTCTCCCAATTCAAAACGAGATTAGTGTCTTCACATCTTTTAAGCACTAGAGAAAGGTTAGATAGGCAATCATCAAAAGAGGAACCATATACTGAAAAATCATCCATAAATACCTCCATGATCTCCTCTATGTACTCGGAAAAGATGGCCATCATGCATCGCTGGAAGGTAGCGGGTGCATTGCACAATCCAAATGGCATCCTCCTATAAGCAAATGTCCCCCATGGACAAGTGAAAGTGGTCTTCTCCTGATCATCCGGATGGATAGGAATCTGGAAGAATCCACTATAACCGTCTAAGTAGCAAAAGTGTGAATGTTGGGCCAACCGTTCGAGCATTTGATCAATGAAGGGAAGTGGAAAATGGTCCTTCCGTGTGGCCGTGTTCAGCTTCCTATAATCAATGCAAACCCTCCAACCCGTAACGGTCCTGGTTGGGATCAACTCGTTGTTCTTATTCGTAACAACGGTCATCCCTCCTTTCTTCGGAACTACATGTACCGGGCTAACCCACTTGCTGTCCCAGATAGGATATATGATACCTGCATCCAACAACTTAAGAATTTCTTTCTTCACAACCTCTTTTATGATCGGATTTAACCGTCTTTGAGGTTCCCGTGAAGTCTTATGATCATCCTCCATTAGAATTCTATGCATGCAGAAAGAGAGCTTAATGCCAATAAGATCATCTATAGTATAACCAAAAGTCTTTTGATGCTTTCTCAGGACATGCATTAGTTTAGACAATTCAGTTTTGGAGAGGGAAGCACTAACAATAATAGGATAAGTGGAATCCAGTCCAAGAAAGACATACCTCAAGTGATTTGGGAGTTGTTTAAGCTCCACAACTGGGGGTACCTTCTGAGGGGAATCCTTGCTTCCTTCTTCCAGTGGAGTAGATCTAGAAACTGGACTTTCGGAAGTCTCAGTTGAAGTCGTCTCGCCATCGACCTCGGTCGAGGCGCAAAGGCGTTGACCGAGATTTTCTTCAGTCGCCTCGCTCGGTCCGGAAAGTGTCTCGGTCGAGGTACTGCAACTGGAACCGAAACTAGAGATCTTCGTCTCCTGGATTAGCTTCTCAGTTTTAGCTCCTGGATCTTCTTCAGTGCTTTTAAGCTCCGTATATCTGCATCACAAGAAGCATCTATACCTTCCTCCATTAAACCGAAACTAATAACTCTTTCGAGTGGATCGTTAATAAGGATGGAGCTCACCAATTCTCTTGATTCTTCTTCATCGTAGATGTTGAAGATATCATCGCTTAGTGTACCTTCTTTTGGATGAATGTGACTTCTAAAGAATAGATCATTCTCAAACCTTGCTTCAATCGTTTTTCAAACTTTCACACACTTAATTAGAGAGTAAAAGGGCAAAGAAAACTCATGAACAAATTTAACTTTCAAACAAGCATTATAACCTTCAAATATTATCAAAATCAATTATAAGAACTTCAATTTAGATCACCAAGTCATATAACATTCTTTTGATCTTAAGGACTTTCAAAGAAAAGGTCTAGAGTATGGAAAGGAAGGGAAAACTTTAAGGGAGAGTGGTGCATAAATCCGGGAAAGTGGACAACTACCTTCTTCTTCTTTTGCGGTTTCCGCAACACTTCACTTAGAGCTTCGCTCTCTTCTTTTCATTTTTCGACTTTACTTTTGGAGTTATGGATAGAGGTGCACAAAAACCGAAGCCTAGGAGATTGGCGTTTCTCAAAATTGCAAGAGATGCCTCAAACCCTTAGCGCACATACCATAATCCGCTAGGAATATCGCTCAATCCGACTTTGGCAAGACACAAACACCCGGCTATGTGAATGGTGCCGAGTTACTCATCGTCATGATTGACTTCCCCAAACCTATAATTTCTTTCTATTCAATTGATTGCAAATAATTGCTCTCATGGCCTTCCCACATCAAACATGCCTTTTTCTCTTTCACTTTTCCAAGTTCCCGGACGGGTAAAGGAGGCTAATATTTCAATGAGGAGCTAGATGATCAAAGAAAGAAGGAAGAAAGTATCGAATTGCCTTAATCATTTCAACAAGAAGTATAGGAACTTATAATGTGATTTCAACTTCAATCCCTCAACATGATTTAAGCAATATTTTCACATTATAGAACTTGCAAAAGAGGTAAAATTCATTCATTCAAATTCTTTTCAATTTACAATCCTTTTAAGCATGCAATTGTCATCAAACTCAATTCACAAGTAGTGATTATCATGGAAATCATCTCAATTCATTAGAAGCTCAAAATTTTCAAAATTTTTCAATTTTTATGGGTTTTTAAAGTTCTTTTTCATGCAATGCAAATAAGGAAACGTGCAACACATAATGAACATGCAATGATAGTCTTGAATGAAGCAAACATAGAGAGTAGAGTTATTACAAACATTTAGTACATCCCACCCCATACTTAGGGCGAACATTGTCCCTAATGTTCACAAGAAAGAACAAAAGAAAGCAAAAGAAAAAGAAACTCACAAGAGGTGGCGGGAATGTCTAAAACAAACTGTCATGCATCGATCACTGCGGCGGCGGTGGTGGTGAGAATGGAGAGAAACTCGGATCATAGAGCCGCCCAAACTGCTGGCGGTAGACGTCCCTCATCATGTGGTCAAGGTCGTCTAGGCGTCCGTCTCTAGCATCCGCCCGGATCTCTAGTGCTCTGACTCTCTCTGAAAGTCCGGTAGCCCAATCCGGCATCTGCTCGTACCATCCTGGGGGGTGACCATACCATGCGGGGGCATCGGCTGGTGCTGGTGCTGGTGGTGGTGGTGTTGCTGGCTGCGTCGTGGACCAAGGAGGGGGTGTATCGTACCAAGTGGGAGGTGTAGTCATCCACGTGGGCCTCTCACTCACGCTGGCGCGGCGAGATGACGAGCCTGAAGCTCTAGCTGGGCGTGGAGAGCGCCTAGGTACATCCGGGGCCGCTTCCGGCTGATCCGGAAACGAGCCGAACTCCTGCTCCGCTCCTCCACCACTCTCGTACTGCTCTCCCATCTCCTCCTCATCCACAACTGGCGGTGGAACGTAAAGGGGAGCTCCTAGCCTGTTCGCATGCATCGCAGCGAACGTCTCCTTCCAATTGTGGCGTCCCGCCACAATGGAATACTCCGGCAACCACTCAATCCCTCTGCCTGTCCTACTCTCCCAAGGCATGCCCGCATAAGGCGGCCCTCTATGTGTGGGGAAGATGAGTCCCCTAACCATGAACGCATGTAATCCTAGAGGTACGGCGGGTATGCGGGTGCAACCAGAAAAATCCACTCCGAATGTCCTAGCTATGTGGGTCACTATCCCTCCATAACCAATGTTCCCCTTCCTCTTGTTCTTCAATTTACTCATTGTAGCCGCCAAAAGAGTAGCACAATCTGCGCGGCGACCGTAGAGCATACAGTATAGCAGGAATAGCTCATCCGTCTTGATCTTTTGGGGCGTCTCCGTCCTAGGAAAGAGACACTCCGAAAGAACACGGTGAGCTATCTTCAAGGCTAGATGGTACATCAATCTAGCCTTGGTATCAGCGGGTTGCCAACAGTCCTCGTCGGCGTAGATCATGGCTACCTCCTCCCAGAAATCCTTAGGGTAGATACCGCTAGGGAATCGACCATTGTAGGTCTCATGGAACCCGAAAATGGCCCCAAACTCAACTATACTCAACTGGTAGTCTCGATTCATGAGACGGAAGGAGACAGTCCTATCAACATGGCTGTGCTCGAAAGACGTCACAACCTCTCGGGTGATCTCCTCATAGGCGTCTTCACGAATGTTCGTGAAGACGGTCAATCCGGCTCTATCCAAGAGCCATGTAAGATCGTCAACTATGTTGAGAGGATGTAGATCCTCCAACAACAAATACCTAGGGCCAATCATTGCCCTCTTCTCTATCCTCTCAAATACAACTAGGTGGTCATCATGTATGGTTGGGATGCTAGGGTGAGGTGGTGAAGATGGATGTGAAGGTGAGGATGGTGGTGAGGGAGATGAGGGTGGTGGTGCCCTAGATGTGGAGGGGTTGCCCTTTCTTTTCTTATTTTGGTCCCCTTTCTTCTCCTTTATCCTTCCCGAAACTCTCCTTACGAAATCCATTTTTCTCCAAAAATCACGGTCTGTTCTATAGAAACCACGGCCGTGGAACCTCCAGAGACCGTGATTCGTTACAGAATTTCGTGAATCTCAGCAAATTCACCAAATATCACCACAATAAGCAGTCCTAATCTAATTCCTTCCAATCCTTGTCAGTTCTTTCTAAAAATCTATGGCAAAAACGAACCAAATCCGCGAGAATAGAAGAGAAAGAATTAACCTCTTTTTCGGATTGAAAAATCCAAAATGTGCGTTTGTTGATCGATTTCCACTCGATTTGTTGCTTGGATCTTGTTCGTGGTTGGATTTGCTGCAGTTTAGGACGAAGAATCGTTGAAAACGATTAGAAAATGAAGAATTTGGAGAGGGTTCGTGTTTTCGGTATCTAGGTCGTGGAATTGGGGAAGGATTGTGGTGTTTTTGTGATGAAGTGTGGCTTTTATACTCGCAGGCAAAATTTCAAAAATCACGGTCTGTCGGGGCATTCCACGGCCGTGGTAATGTACGGACCCGTGGTTTTGGTGATTTTTCACAGGCTTTTGAGAATTACGGCCACTGTAGCTATGACGACCGTGATTTAGACCGTGGAACCCTCTGTAAAGCTTCAAAGTCCAAATTTCGTCACTTTTCTTTGACATTATCCCTCCTTTCTCCTTTTCCATCGTTCCTACAACCAAAAACACGAACATACCGGAAGAAATCGAGGCAAAATAAAGCGAAAACGTCTATTCTAAACTAATCTATGAATCGAAAACAAAAACGAGAATGCAATACCTTGGGTTGCCTCCCAAGAAGCGCTTTGTTTAAGGTCCGTAGCTAGACCAATCTCGCACTTATTCGAGTGCGGTAGGTGCAAACTCCTCAGATTGGAGTTCCGGCGAGTACTTCTTGAGTCGTTGGCCGTTCACCTTAAAGCTTCCACTAGCTTCACCCCATACTTCAACTGCACCATGGGGGAAAATACGTTTAATTAGAAACGGTCCAGTCCAACGAGATTTTAACTTACCTGGAAAGAGGCGAAGTCTCGAATTGAAGAGAAGGACTTGATCTCCTTCTTTGAAGTCCTTTGGAATGATATGCTTATCATGCCAACGCTTTGCTCTTTCCTTGTAGATCTTAGCGTTTTCGTAGGCGTTCAAACGGAGCTCATCCAGCTTGTTGATGTCTAGGAGACGCTTCTCTCCCGCTTCCTTCATGCTGAAATTCAGCCATTTGATAGCCCAAAACGCTTTGTGCTCTAGCTCTACCGGTAAATGACAAGATTTCCCATACACAAGGTTGTATGGTGTGGTTCCTATGGGAGTCTTGTATGCAGTCCGGTATGCCCATAATGCGTCATCTAGTTTCAAGGACCAATCTTTCCTAGTTCTTGAAACCGTCTTCTCTAGAATTCCCTTGATCTCTCTATTTGAGATCTCAACTTGTCCACTCGTTTGTGGATGGTAAGGGGTAGCGATCTTGTGAGTAACCCCATACTTGGCTAGAAGAGCTTCAAAGCGACGGGCTATGAAGTGAGAACCTCCATCACTAATGATCGTCCTTGGTGTCCCGAATCGCGGAAAGATGGTCTTGTTGAAGAACTTAACCACCACCACGGCATCATTTGTGGGAGAGGCAATTGCTTCCACCCATCTAGAAACGTAGTCTACCGCCAATAATATGTATTGGTTTCTACAAGAAGAAGGGAATGGTCCCATGAAATCGACTCCCCAAACGTCGAAAATCTCCACCTCTTGGATGTTGTTGAGGGGCATCTCGTTCCTTCTAGAGATATTGCCTGTCCTTTGACAAGCATCGCAACAAGAAACAAAGGATTGCACATCTTTAAATAAAGTAGGCCAATAGAATCCAGATTGCAATACCTTTGCGCTAGTTTTATTAGAACTAGCGTGTCCTCCACAGGGTAGTGAATGACAATGGCGGATGACACTTTGCATCTCATCTTCCGGCACACATCGCCGGATGATGCCATCCGGACCTCTCTTAAAGAGGAGAGGCTAATTCCAATGGTATTCCCGGACGTCCTTGAAGAACTTCTTCCTTTGTGCGTATGACAATCCGGGTGGTATCTCCTGGTAAACCAAATAGTTAACGAAATCAGCAAACCATGGTTCGTTACCCTTGGAGATTACCTTGATGCACTCCTCTATGATATGTAGGTGTTCGTCCGGAAAGGAGTCATCAATGGGCAAATGGTCGTCCTCTAGATGTGTTAGACGACTCAAATGATCCGCAACAGAATTTTCCGAGCCTTTCTTGTCGCGGATCTCAAGATCGAATTCTTGTAGGAGAAGAATCCATCTAATCAGCCTTGGCTTCGCATCTTTCTTCGCAAGGAGGTACCGGATCGCAGCATGATCCGTGTAGACAATCACCTTTGCACCTACAAGATAAGAGCGAAACTTGTCAATAGCGTAGACAATGGCTAAAAATTCCTTCTCTGTGGTGGCGTAGTTGAGCTGAGCTTCGTCTAGCGTCTTGCTAGCGTAGTAGATGGCGTGGGTTCGTCCTTCCTTTCGTTGCCCAAGAACAGCTCCAATGGCTACGTCACTAGCATCACACATAATCTCGAAGGGAAGAGTCCAATCTGGAGGTTGGATAATAGGTGCTGAAATTAGAGCTTGCCGAATGGTGTTAAACGCATCTAAACATTCATGCGAAAACTCAAAAACCGCATCCTTCATCAATAGATTAGTGAGAGGTTTTGATATCTTAGAAAAGTCTTGAATAAAACGTCTATAGAATCCAGCATGTCCTAGGAAACTTCTTATCCCTTTCACCGAAATTGGGGGAGGAAGTTTCTCTATGGTCTCTATCTTAGCCTTGTCTACCTCTATCCCTCTACTAGAGACTAAGTGACCTAACACGATTCCTTCCTTAACCATGAATTGACACTTCTCCCAATTAAGAACTAGGTTAGTGTCTTCACATCTTTGCAAAACAAGAGAAAGGTTAGAAAGACAATCGTTAAAAGAGGAACCGTAAACGGAGAAGTCATCCATGAAGACTTCCATGATTTCCTCTACATATTCGGAGAAGATGGCCATCATGCACCGTTGAAAGGTGGCTGGGGCGTTGCAAAGCCCGAACGGCATTCTCCTATAGGCAAACGTACCCCAAGGGCACGTGAATGTGGTCTTCTCTTGATCATCCGGATGTATCGGAATCTGAAAGAAGCCACTATAACCGTCAAGGTAGCAAAAGTATGAATGTTGTGCTAACCTTTCAAGCATCTGATCGATGAATGGCAATGGAAAGTGATCCTTCCGCGTTGCGTTGTTGAGCTTGCGGTAGTCTATACACATTCACCATCCGGTTACGGTTCGGGTAGGAATGAGTTCGTTGTTCTTATTGGTGATGACCGTCATTCCTCCCTTCTTCGGGACTACTTGAACCGGGCTCACCCACTTGCTATCGGAGATAGGATAGATGATACCTGCATCAAGAATTTTTAAGAATTTCCTTCTTGACAACCTCCTTCATGGTCGGATTCAACCGCCTTTGAGGTTGTCTCGAAGTTCTAAAGTCTTCCTCCATTAGTATCTTATGCATGCATAGGGAGGGTTTAATTCCTACCAGGTCCTCAATAGTATAGCCTATGGCTTTTCTATGTTTCCTAAGGACAATCATGAGCTGCTCATGTTCATCTATGCTTAATTCGGAACTAACGATAACCGGGAAGGTGGAATTAGATCCAAGAAAAGCGTACCTTAGATGAGTAGGAAGTGGTTTGAGTTCCATTGCTTTCGGAGCTTCCAATGATCCTTGAGGAGCTTCCGATGTTTCCTTAGAAGTTTCTAAGGATGTTGAGTGGGTTGGAGAAGAATTGGAAGAAGTTGAAGAAGTATGCCGATCACCGTCTTCCACGGCCAAAATTACGGTCTCCTCTTCTATTCCACGGCCGTGGAATGCTCTGGAATGGTGGTCGATTTTGGTCGTGGAATCCACGGTCGTGGAATACAGGGTGTGACCGTGGATTCTAATATTCTCAGCCTCATCGTGGAGTTTCTCAAACTCCACTTCATGCATCTCTTCTTGTGCTTCCAAGGCTTCAATTTCCTCTTTGCACTCTTCTTCTCCTCCTACATTGGTTAGACTCATAGTAATAACCTTTTGTAAAGGATCGTTAAAGAGAATCGCACTCACCTCCTCCCTAGACAAACCTTCTTCGTCTTGGATATCGTAAATATCCTCATCAAAGATTGGCTCCTTCACTAGAGTGGAAAGAACGAACTCTACTTTCTCTTCCCCAATGTCAAAAGCGAGTCTTCCATTCTTGCAATCGACCATGCATCCGGAAGTTGCAAGAAACGGTCTTCCGAGTATGATCGGGACCGGACTATCTGCAGGAATATCAAGCACGACAAAATCAATGGGAACAAAGAACTTGCCTAGCTTGACCGGGACGTCTTCTACAATACCGACGGGACGAGTAATGGATCGATCCGCCATGTATAACGTCATCTTCACCGGTTTAGGGTCGCCTAAACCGATCTTCCTGCACAATGCAAGTGGTATGATGCTCACACTTGCTCCCAAGTCACATAAAGCGTCATATGTGACCTCTCCCACTCCAATGGGAATGCAAAATGACCCCGGATCTTTCAGCTTTGGGGGCATTTTCTCCTTCATAGTCTTGATGAGATCCGAAGAATCTGAACTCATCTTGACTTCACCAAAATCTTCTAGCTTCCTCTTGTTAGAGAGGAGCTCTTTCAAGAACTTGCCATAAGCCGGCATACCTACAATAGCATCAATGAAAGGTATATTAATATGCAGTTTGCTCATGAGTTCTATGAACTTACCGAATTGCTTGTCTAGGCGCGCTCGCGCTCTAGATTGAGGGAACGGTAGGGGAGGTTTGAAAGCTGGAGGAGGAACATAGATGTCTTCCTTCTCCTTCCCCTTTTCTTTGTCCTTCTCTACGGGGACTTCAACGAACGTAGGCTGCGGATCGGTGGTAGTCACTCCGCTCCTAGTTGTAATCGCCATTACCCTTCCCTTAGGGTTGTCCTCCGTCTTTCCTGGAAGTTTCCCTTGATTTCTAGGAACTTCCTCCGCATGATCGAACATTTGGTTTTCTAAAACCTTTTGAGCTTTGTCAATCTTAGAAACTCGATCATCAACCTTAATGAGGCGGTTCTCCATCCCTTGAAGCTTTCCCAAGATCGTTTCCAACATGGGATCCGGCTTCTCCTTTCCCGTATTGTTTTCTCCATTAGATGATTGCCCCTGGCTTTTCAAAGGAGTAGAGAAAGAGGAGGGTGGAGTTAGCGGATTGGAATTGGAAGGATAGGAGTTACCGGAATTTTGTTGATTGGAGCGCCAATTGTTGTTGTTTGAACCCCGATTGTTGTTCCAATTGTTGTTGTTCCGGTTGTTGTTGTTTCCATTCCAATTGCTATTCCGGTTATTGTTCCGGTTATTGTGGTTGCGGTTGGTGTTGTCACTGCCGTTGTTGCTGCCCAAATAGCCAACATCCTTCTCTTGTTGCTTTGGGAAGTTGGTCTTGATAGTCTCCTTCAACTCTTTGATCTCATTGTTAGCATGAAATATTGTGATATTTTAGGCACGTTTTCTAAACGTATTTGAGTCTTATTGATAGTCTTTGATTGAACTTTGTGCATATGTGAACTAGTATTGCCTATATTGTCGATATGGATGTCTACATGAGTTCTATGTTGATTATAGGTGATTTGGAGCTAATTCCGAACGGAATCAAGCATAGGAGAGCTGAGTCGATATGTCCATAGATCGAGGACACTTTTTGAAGCAATTTGGAGTCTTAGATTGAAGAATGCACGAGTTAGGGAAGAATCACGTTCTTGCCCTAAGTTACGCCCTAAAACACGGCCGTACCACAAACCACGTTCAGAATTACGGCCGTGGATTCAGAGTCAAAATTCGATGTTCATTCCAGGGGATTCTACGGCCGTGGAACTAACCGTAATTGTTTCCACGCCCTAAATTACGGTCGTGGAATCTTCCACGACCGTGATCTTGGCGAATCTTTTCGCCATGTTTCGAAGCCATGATCTTTTGAAGATTGGGCCGGGCCGACACTTTGCCCTGCATTATAAAAAGACGGATGAAGCAAGATTCCGTCACCTCGCTTACGACCTTTCAACCCTTGCTTAGCGGCAAACCCTCATCTTGGAGGTAATTTGGAGATCTCATTGAAGATCAAAGTTCGTATTGGAGAGTTGCTGTTTGTGATCTTCGTGTTTGTGGAAGATCGAAGTTTCTTGGAGGGTTTTTGCAAGAAGATTTCTCTTCTTGCTTAGGTTTGATTTAGGATCGGATTGACATCCCGTTTCTTTTCTTTCCTAAGATTGTGATTGTTTACTCCGTTTTGAATCCCTTGATAAACGCTTGTTCTTGACTGTGATTCTGAGATTTATTTGAAGATTATTGACCGTTCTTGAAAATTCCCATCTTTTGTCTTTTAATTCTTGAATTGATATCGATATGACTGTTATTGGCTAAAAACCCTTAACAATTCTAAGGTGAAGGGTTGATAGTTGTGGCTTAGATGATGATAGATCGATCGTAAATAGATTAGACCCTAAGAGTTAGAGAATTATCGTCGACAACCCTAAATTACGGGCTGTTCTTGAGTTCCACGACCGTGGAATCTCAAGAACTAACCGTGATTTACCTTAAGTCTACGAACCTGCTTTTACTTTAATCTAAAGTTAAAGATTGGCTTTAGCTTAGTTTAGACTTGTCTTTTATAGGTGGTAGTGAAGCCTCAACAACCTCTACCTCGATTGTGAGCCTCAACAACCTCAATCGGATGAGTTAGTCTTGATCTTTAGATTATAAGTTTGGGTATTTGATGCTAATCCTCGTCTTTAGAATCTTTCTATATTGAGCCTCAACAACCTGTATAGGGAGTGTCTTTTAGGTGAGTTACATAAGGTTTTTGGAACCTCAACCGTACGATTATCTTACATTAGTATACCTTTGCATATCTCAACTCTGTCTTTATATCATTAAGTATATCTTGAATCGATTGCCACAGCTGGATACCTGGATCTTTAGGATTGTTGTTTTCCCAATAATTTGCAAAACTCCTATATTTACTTGCTTGATAACCTGCAACCGAGTTCGTTCCACCCAAATCCCTGTGTTCGATACTCTAGAATTCTTGCTTAACTACGTCGATCCGTACACTGCGGGTTCGCTTGCTTGATTCTAGTTTTATAAATTTAAAGCTTATTTGCACACACCTCTAGGGGCGAACAAGTTTTTGGCGCCGTTGCCGGGGATTTGGCTTCGTCCGAATCCGGTAGCCGGTTGTCAAGCTTGGGAGCTTGCTCTCGTTATTTGATTTTTCCTTGAGTGCATGCGCAGGTTTAGGAACACCGAAGATCTCTTACCTCTTGATCAAGAGCTAGAGAAAACCTTGAGACAAAGACGCAAGGAAAATAGGATGGCTGAAGAAAACGAACGCGATCTTCAAACGGAGTTGGCGGAGAGGGAAGCTCAACTCCGATGGAATGAGACTCTCCGCCAGGATGAGATGGATCGTCATCAATCTCAAGTTAACAGTCTACAAGACATGATCGTCCAAATGAAGATAAAGATGAGCGACCTTGAAGATAAGGTGGGCAAGAAGTCCCCGAGAAGGAGATCAAGGTCTAAAAGAAGAAACCACTCATCCGCCGATGATAGTGATTCTTCCATGCCACCGTTAGAAGAGATTGATCCCACGATCAATATAAATCCTTTCAATTCACAAGGAGCTGCTAATCGTCGCATTCCACCTAGGAATGCGAGGGTCGAACGTGTGGATAATGAGCCGAGAACTCTTGGCCAGCGAATGGATCCAACACAACAACCACGCCGCTTGGGTGTGAATTTTGATGCTGAAGATGTACAAGGGTTTAGCTTCAACCCTCAAGTTATTACTCTTGTTCGCCAAAGCCAATTTGGCGGTACAAGTGCTGAATCTCCACACCAACACTTGCAAAATTTTGAGTGTATGATGGAGACGATGAGACCGAAGAGCGCTACTACCAACAGCTACAAGCTTAAACCGTTCTTTTTCTCCTTGAAGGGGAAAGCATTGTCTTGGTACCAAGCTCTTCCTAATGGGAAACTAGACACGTGGGAAGACCTCTCCGCGGAGTTTCTCACCAAATTCTTTCCGTCATCCAAAACGGCGGAACTTAGAGGTAAGATTAATGCTTTTTCTATGAGACCTAACGAAAGTTTGTTCCAATCTTGGGAAAGGTTTCAGGATTTGCTCTTGGATTGCCCTCATCATGGCATATCCAAGCTTGCCTTGCTGGAAATTTACTACAAGGGGCTGGATGCGGGAACGCAATTCAACCTCCAATCCCTCTCATGTGGAACGTTCATGGATATGAGAGAAGATGACGCTTGGGACTTCATTGAGAAGCAAGCAAGAGTCATAGAGAAGTATTCCCACCGGAAAGTGGAGGGAAATCGTGTGGAGCAAGGAGCAAAGCTCACACATGAAGCTCAAAATCAGATTTTCTCCCTCAACAATGAGATCAAAGAGTTGAAGGAGACTATCAAGACCAACTTCCCAAAGCAACAAGAGAAGGATGTTGGCTATTTGGGCAGCAACAACGGCAGTGACAACACCAACCGCAACAACAATAACCGGAACAATAACCGGAATAGCAATTGGAATGGAAACAACAACAACCGGAACAACAACAATTGGAACAACAATCGGGGTTCAAACAACAACAATTGGCGCTCCAATCAACAAAATTCCGGTAACTCCTATCCTTCCAATTCCAATCCGCTAACTCCACCCTCCTCTTTCTCTACTCCTTTGAAAAGCCAGGGGCAATCATCTAATGGAGAAAACAATACGGGAAAGGAGAAGCTGGATCCCATGTTGGAAACGATCTTGGGAAAGCTTCAAGGGATGGAGAACCGCCTCATTAAGGTTGATGATCGAGTTTCTAAGATTGACAAAGCTCAAAAGGTTTTAGAAAACCAAATGTTCGATCATGCGGAGGAAGTTCCTAGAAATCAAGGGAAACTTCCAGGAAAGACGGAGGACAACCCTAAGGGAAGGGTAATGGCGATTACAACTAGGAGCGGAGTGACTACCACCGATCCGCAGCCTACGTTCGTTGAAGTCCCCGTAGATAAGGACAAAGAAAAGGGGAAGGAGAAGGAAGACATCTATGTTCCTCCTCCAGCTTTCAAACCTCCCCTACCGTTCCCTCAATCTAGAGCGCGAGCGCGCCTAGACAAGCAATTCGGTAAGTTCATAGAACTCATGAGCAAACTGCATATTAATATACCTTTCATTGATGCTATTATAGGTATGCCGGCTTATGGCAAGTTCTTGAAAGAGCTCCTCTCTAACAAGAGGAAGCTAGAAGATTTTGGTGAAGTCAAGATGAGTTCAGATTCTTCGGATCTCATCAAGACTATGAAGGAGAAAATGCCCCCAAAGCTGAAAGATCCGGGGTCATTTTGCATTCCCATTGGAGTGGGAGAGGTCACATATGACGCTTTATGTGACTTGGGAGCAAGTGTGAGCATCATACCACTTGCATTGTGCAGGAAGATCGGTTTAGGCGACCCTAAACCGGTGAAGATGACGTTATACATGGCGGATCGATCCATTACTCGTCCCGTCGGTATTGTAGAAGACGTCCCGGTCAAGCTAGGCAAGTTCTTTGTTCCCATTGATTTTATCGTGCTTGATATTCCTGCAGATAGTCCGGTCCCGATCATACTCGGAAGACCGTTTCTTGCAACTTCCGGATGCATGGTCGATTGCAAGAATGGAAGACTCGCTTTTGACATTGGGGAAGAGAAAGTAGAGTTCGTTCTTTCCACTCTAGTGAAGGAGCCAATCTTTGATGAGGATATTTACGATATCCAAGACGAAGAAGGTTTGTCTAGGGAGGAGGTGAGTGCGATTCTCTTTAACGATCCTTTACAAAAGGTTATTACTATGAGTCTAACCAATGTAGGAGGAGAAGAAGAGTGCAAAGAGGAAATTGAAGCCTTGGAAGCACAAGAAGAGATGCATGAAGTGGAGTTTGAGAAACTCCACGATGAGGCTGAGAATATTAGAATCCACGATCACACCCTGTATTCCACGACCGTGGATTCCACGACCAAAATCGACCACCATTCCAGAGCATTCCACGGCCGTGGAATAGAAGAGGAGACCGTAATTTTGGCCGTGGAAGACGGTGATCGGCATACTTCTTCAACTTCTTCCAATTCTTCTCCAACCCACTCAACATCCTTAGAAACTTCTAAGGAAACATCGGAAGCTCCTCAAGGATCATTGGAAGCTCCGAAAGCAATGGAACTCAAACCACTTCCTACTCATCTAAGGTACGCTTTTCTTGGATCTAATTCCACCTTCCCGGTTATCGTTAGTTCCGAATTAAGCATAGATGAACATGAGCAGCTCATGATTGTCCTTAGGAAACATAGAAAAGCCATAGGCTATACTATTGAGGACCTGGTAGGAATTAAACCCTCCCTATGCATGCATAAGATACTAATGGAGGAAGACTTTAGAACTTCGAGACAACCTCAAAGGCGGTTGAATCCGACCATGAAGGAGGTTGTCAAGAAGGAAATTCTTAAACTTCTTGATGCAGGTATCATCTATCCTATCTCCGATAGCAAGTGGGTGAGCCCGGTTCAAGTAGTCCCGAAGAAGGGAGGAATGACGGTCATCACCAATAAGAACAACGAACTCATTCCTACCCGAACCGTAACCGGATGGCGAATGTGTATAGACTACCGCAAGCTCAACAACGCAACGCGGAAGGATCACTTTCCATTGCCATTCATCGATCAGATGCTTGAAAGGTTAGCACAACATTCATACTTTTGCTACCTTGACGGTTATAGTGGCTTCTTTCAGATTCCGATACATCCGGATGATCAAGAGAAGACCACATTCACGTGCCCTTGGGGTACGTTTGCCTATAGGAGAATGCCGCTCGGGCTTTGCAACGCCCCAGCCACCTTTCAACGGTGCATGATGGCCATCTTCTCCGAATATGTAGAGGAAATCATGGAAGTCTTCATGGATGACTTCTCCGTTTACGGTTCCTCTTTCAACGATTGTCTTTCTAACCTTTCTCTTGTTTTGCAAAGATGTGAAGACACTAACCTAGTTCTTAATTGGGAGAAGTGTCAATTCATGGTTAAGGAAGGAATCGTGTTAGGTCACTTAGTCTCTAGTAGAGGGATAGAGGTAGACAAGGCTAAGATAGAGACCATAGAGAAACTTCCTCCCCCAATTTCGGTGAAAGGGATAAGAAGTTTCCTAGGACATGCTGGATTCTATAGACGTTTTATTCAAGACTTTTCTAAGATATCAAAACCTCTCACTAATCTATTGATGAAGGATGCGGTTTTTGAGT
The DNA here is from genome assembly GCA_033239125.1 of Fagopyrum homotropicum. NCBI lineage: Eukaryota > Viridiplantae > Streptophyta > Magnoliopsida > Caryophyllales > Polygonaceae > Fagopyrum > Fagopyrum homotropicum. The sequence continues at coordinate 39,566,134 of BSWB01000006.1, read as the reverse complement.
TTTCGCATGAATGTTTAGATGCGTTTAACACCATTCGGCAAGCTCTAATTTCAGCACCTATTATCCAACCTCCAGATTGGACTCTTCCCTTCGAGATTATGTGTGATGCTAGTGACGTAGCCATTGGAGCTGTTCTTGGGCAACGAAAGGAAGGACGAACCCACGCCATCTACTACGCTAGCAAGACGCTAGACGAAGCTCAGCTCAACTACGCCACCACAGAGAAGGAATTTTTAGCCATTGTCTACGCTATTGACAAGTTTCGCTCTTATCTTGTAGGTGCAAAGGTGATTGTCTACACGGATCATGCTGCGATCCGGTACCTCCTTGCGAAGAAAGATGCGAAGCCAAGGCTGATTAGATGGATTCTTCTCCTACAAGAATTCGATCTTGAGATCCGCGACAAGAAAGGCTCGGAAAATTCTGTTGCGGATCATTTGAGTCGTCTAACACATCTAGAGGACGACCATTTGCCCATTGATGACTCCTTTCCGGACGAACACCAACATATCATAGAGGAGTGCATCAAGGTAATCTCCAAGGGTAACGAACCATGGTTTGCTGATTTCGTTAACTATTTGGTTTGCCAGGAGATACCACCCGGATTGTCATACGCACAAAGGAAGAAGTTCTTCAAGGACGTCCGGGAATACCATTGGAACGAGCCTCTCCTCTTTAAGAGAGGTCCGGATGGCATCATCCGGCGATGTGTGCCGGAAGATGAGATGCAAAGTGTCATCCGCCATTGTCATTCACTACCCTGTGGAGGACACGCTAGTTCTAATAAAACTAGCGCAAAGGTATTGCAATCTGGATTCTATTGGCCTACTTTATTTAAAGATGTGCAATCCTTTGTTTCTTGTTGCGATGCTTGTCAAAGGACAGGCAATATCTCTAGAAGGAACGAGATGCCCCTCAACAACATCCAAGAGGTGGAGATTTTCGACGTTTGGGGAGTCGATTTCATGGGACCATTCCCTTCTTCTTGTGGAAACCAATACATATTATTGGCGGTAGACTACGTTTCTAGATGGGTGGAAGCAATTGCCTCTCCCACAAATGATGCCGTGGTGGTGGTTAAGTTCTTCAACAAGACCATCTTTCCGCGATTCGGGACACCAAGGACGATCATTAGTGATGGAGGTTCTCACTTCATAGCCCGTCGCTTTGAAGCTCTTCTAGCCAAGTATGGGGTTACTCACAAGATCGCTACCCCTTACCATCCACAAACGAGTGGACAAGTTGAGATCTCAAATAGAGAGATCAAGGGAATTCTAGAGAAGACGGTTTCAAGAACTAGGAAAGATTGGTCCTTGAAACTAGATGACGCATTATGGGCATACCGGACTGCATACAAGACTCCCATAGGAACCACACCATACAACCTTGTGTATGGGAAATCTTGTCATTTACCGGTAGAGCTAGAGCACAAAGCGTTTTGGGCTATCAAATGGCTGAATTTCAGCATGAAGGAAGCGGGAGAGAAGCGTCTCCTAGACATCAACAAGCTGGATGAGCTCCGTTTGAACGCCTACGAAAACGCTAAGATCTACAAGGAAAGAGCAAAGCGTTGGCATGATAAGCATATCATTCCAAAGGACTTCAAAGAAGGAGATCAAGTCCTTCTCTTCAATTCGAGACTTCGCCTCTTTCCAGGTAAGTTAAAATCTCGTTGGACTGGACCGTTTCTAATTAAACGTATTTTCCCCCATGGTGCAGTTGAAGTATGGGGTGAAGCTAGTGGAAGCTTTAAGGTGAACGGCCAACGACTCAAGAAGTACTCGCCGGAACTCCAATCTGAGGAGTTTGCACCTACCGCACTCGAATAAGTGCGAGATTGGTCTAGCTACGGACCTTAAACAAAGCGCTTCTTGGGAGGCAACCCAAGGTATTGCATTCTCGTTTTTGTTTTCGATTCATAGATTAGTTTAGAATAGACGTTTTCGCTTTATTTTGCCTCGATTTCTTCCGGTATGTTCGTGTTTTTGGTTGTAGGAACGATGGAAAAGGAGAAAGGAGGGATAATGTCAAAGAAAAGTGACGAATGTTGGACTTTGAAGCTTTACAGAGGGTTCCACGGTCTAAATCACGGTCGTCATAGCTATAGTGGCCGTAATTCTCAAAAGCCTGTGAAAAATCACCAAAACCACGGGTCCGTACATTTCCACGGCCGTGGAATGCCCCGACAGACCGTGATTTTTGAAATTTTGCCTGCGAGTATAAAAGCCACACTTCATCACAAAAACACCACAATCCTTCCCCAATTCCACGACCTAGATACCGAAAACACGAACCCTCTCCAAATTCTTCATTTTCTAATCGTTTTCAACGATTCTTCGTCCTAAACTGCAGCAAATCCAACCACGAACAAGATCCAAGCAACAAATCGAGTGGAAATCGATCAACAAACGCACATTTTGGATTTTTCAATCCGAAAAAGAGGTTAATTCTTTCTCTTCGATTCTCGCGGATTTGGTTCGTTTTTGCCATAGATTTTTAGAAAGAACTGACAAGGATTGGAAGGAATTAGATTAGGACTGCTTATTGTGGTGATATTTGGTGAATTTGCTGAGATTCACGAAATTCTGTAACGAATCACGGTCTCTGGAGGTTCCACGGCCGTGGTTTCTATAGAACAGACCGTGATTTTTGGAGAAAAATGGATTTCGTAAGGAGAGTTTCGGGAAGGATAAAGGAGAAGAAAGGGGACCAAAATAAGAAAAGAAAGGGCAACCCCTCCACATCTAGGGCACCACCACCCTCATCTCCCTCACCACCATCCTCACCTTCACCTCCATCTTCACCACCTCACCCTAGCATCCCAACCATACATGATGACCACCTAGCTGCATTTGAGAGGATAGAGAAGAGGGCAGTGATTGGCCCTAGGTATTTGTTGTTGGAGGATCTACATCCTCTCAACATAGTTGACGATCTTACATGGCTCTTGGATAGAGCCGGATTGACCGTCTTCACGAACATTCGTGAAGACGCCTATGAGGAGATCACCCGAGAGGTTGTGACGTCTTTCGAGCACAGCCATGTTGATAGGACTGTCTCCTTCCGTCTCATGAATCGAGACTACCAGTTGAGTATAGTTGAGTTTGGGGCCATTTTCGGGTTCCATGAGACCTACAATGGTCGATTCCCTAGCGGTATCTACCCTAAGGATTTCTGGGAGGAGGTAGCCATGATCTACGCCGACGAGGACCGTTGGCAACCCGCTGATACCAAGGCTAGATTGATGTACCATCTAGCCTTGAAGATAGCTCACCGTGTTCTTTCGGAGTGTCTCTTTCCTAGGACGGAGACGCCCCAAAAGATCAAGACGGATGAGCTATTCCTGCTATACTGTATGCTCTACGGTCGCCGCGCAGATTGTGCTACTCTTTTGGCGGCTACAATGAGTAAATTGAAGAACAAGAGGAAGGGGAACATTGGTTATGGAGGGATAGTGACCCACATAGCTAGGACATTCGGAGTGGATTTTTCTGGTTGCACCCGCATACCCGCCGTACCTCTAGGATTACATGCGTTCATGGTTAGGGGACTCATCTTCCCCACACATAGAGGGCCGCCTTATGCGGGCATGCCTTGGGAGAGTAGGACAGGCAGAGGGATTGAGTGGCTGCCGGAGTATTCCATTGTGGCGGGACGCCACAATTGGAAGGAGACGTTCGCTGCGATGCATGCGAACAGGCTAGGAGCTCCCCTTTACGTTCCACCGCCAGTTGTGGATGAGGAGGAGATGGGAGAGCAGTACGAGAGTGGTGGAGGAGCGGAGCAGGAGTTCGGCTCGTTTCCGGATCAGCCGGAAGCGGCCCCGGATGTACCTAGGCGCTCTCCACGCCCAGCTAGAGCTTCAGGCTCGTCATCTCGCCGCGCCAGCGTGAGTGAGAGGCCCACGTGGATGACTACACCTCCCACTTGGTACGATACACCCCCTCCTTGGTCCACGACGCAGCCAGCAGCACCACCACCACCAGCACCAGCACCAGCCGATGCCCCCGCATGGTATGGTCACCCCCCAGGATGGTACGAGCAGATGCCGGATTGGGCTACCGGACTTTCAAAGAGAGTCGGAGCACTAGAGATCCGGGCGGATGCTAGAGACGGACGCCTAGACGACCTTGACCACATGATGAGGGACGTCTACCGCCAGCAGTTTGGGCGGTTCTATGATCCGAGTTTCTCTCCATTCCCACCACCACCGCCGCCGCAGTGATCGATGCATGACAGTTTGTTTTAGACATTCCCGCCACCTCTTGTGAGTTTCTTTTTCTTTTGCTTTCTTTTGTTCTTTCTTGTGAACATTAGGGACAATGTTCGCCCTAAGTATGGGGTGGGATGTACTAAATGTTTGTAATAACTCTACTCTCTATGTTTGCTTCATTCAAGACTATCATTGCATGTTCATTATGTGTTGCACGTTTCCTTATTTGCATTGCATGAAAAAGAACTTTAAAAACCCATAAAAATTGAAAAATTTTGAAAATTTTGAGCTTCTAATGAATTGAGATGATTTCCATGATAATCACTACTTGTGAATTGAGTTTGATGACAATTGCATGCTTAAAAGGATTGTAAATTGAAAAGAATTTGAATGAATGAATTTTACCTCTTTTGCAAGTTCTATAATGTGAAAATATTGCTTAAATCATGTTGAGGGATTGAAGTTGAAATCACATTATAAGTTCCTATACTTCTTGTTGAAATGATTAAGGCAATTCGATACTTTCTTCCTTCTTTCTTTGATCATCTAGCTCCTCATTGAAATATTAGCCTCCTTTACCCGTCCGGGAACTTGGAAAAGTGAAAGAGAAAAAGGCATGTTTGATGTGGGAAGGCCATGAGAGCAATTATTTGCAATCAATTGAATAGAAAGAAATTATAGGTTTGGGGAAGTCAATCATGACGATGAGTAACTCGGCACCATTCACATAGCCGGGTGTTTGTGTCTTGCCAAAGTCGGATTGAGCGATATTCCTAGCGGATTATGGTATGTGCGCTAAGGGTTTGAGGCATCTCTTGCAATTTTGAGAAACGCCAATCTCCTAGGCTTCGGTTTTTGTGCACCTCTATCCATAACTCCAAAAGTAAAGTCGAAAAATGAAAAGAAGAGAGCGAAGCTCTAAGTGAAGTGTTGCGGAAACCGCAAAAGAAGAAGAAGGTAGTTGTCCACTTTCCCGGATTTATGCACCACTCTCCCTTAAAGTTTTCCCTTCCTTTCCATACTCTAGACCTTTTCTTTGAAAGTCCTTAAGATCAAAAGAATGTTATATGACTTGGTGATCTAAATTGAAGTTCTTATAATTGATTTTGATAATATTTGAAGGTTATAATGCTTGTTTGAAAGTTAAATTTGTTCATGAGTTTTCTTTGCCCTTTTACTCTCTAATTAAGTGTGTGAAAGTTTGAAAAACGATTGAAGCAAGGTTTGAGAATGATCTATTCTTTAGAAGTCACATTCATCCAAAAGAAGGTACACATATTTCATCCTAACTCTTGTTTAAAGCTTTTTGAAAGACCTTGCTTAGGGACAAGCAAGTGTTAAGTATAGGGTTATTTGTTAGCATGAAATATTGTGATATTTTAGGCATGTTTTCTAAACGTATTTGAGTCTTATTGATAGTCTTTGATTGAACTTTGTGCATATGTGAACTAGTATTGCCTATATTGTCGATATGGATGTCTACATGAGTTCTATGTTGATTATAGGTGATTTGGAGCTAATTCCGAACGGAATCAAGCATAGGAGAGCTGAGTCGATATGTCCATAGATCGAGGACACTTTTTGAAGCAATTTGGAGTCTTAGATTGAAGAATGCACGAGTTAGGGAAGAATCACGTTCTTGCCCTAAGTTACGCCCTAAAACACGGCCGTACCACAAACCACGTTCAGAATTACGGCCGTGGATTCAGAGTCAAAATTCGATGTTCATTCCAGGGGATTCTACGGCCGTGGAACTAACCGTAATTGTTTCCACGCCCTAAATTACGGTCGTGGAATCTTCCACGACCGTGATCTTGGCGAATCTTTTCGCCATGTTTCGAAGCCATGATCTTTTGAAGATTGGGCCGGGCCGACACTTTGCCCTGCATTATAAAAAGACGGATGAAGCAAGATTCCGTCACCTCGCTTACGACCTTTCAACCCTCGCTTAGCGGCAAACCCTCATCTTGGAGGTAATTTGGAGATCTCATTGAAGATCAAAGTTCGTATTGGAGAGTTGCTGTTTGTGATCTTCGTGTTTGTGGAAGATCGAAGTTTCTTGGAGGGTTTTTGCAAGAAGATTTCTCTTCTTGCTTAGGTTTGATTTAGGATCGGATTGACATCCCGTTTCTTTTCTTTCCTAAGATTGTGATTGTTTACTCCGTTTTGAATCCCTTGATAAACGCTTGTTCTTGACTGTGATTCTGAGATTTATTTGAAGATTATTGACCGTTCTTGAAAATTCCCATCTTTTGTCTTTTAATTCTTGAATTGATATCGATATGACTGTTATTGGCTAAAAACCCTTAACAATTCTAAGGTGAAGGGTTGATAGTTGTGGCTTAGATGATGATAGATCGATAGTAAATAGATTAGACCCTGAGAGTTAGAGAATTATCGTCGACAACCCTAAATTACGGGCTGTTCTTGAGTTCCACGACCGTGGAATCTCAAGAACTAACCGTGATTTACCTTAAGTCTACGAACCTGCTTTTACTTTAATCTAAAGTTAAAGATTGGTTTTAGCTTAGTTTAGACTTGTCTTTTATAGTTGGTAGTGAAGCCTCAACAACCTCTACCTCGATTGTGAGCCTCAACAACCTCAATCGGATGAGTTAGTCTTGATCTTTAGATTATAAGTTTGGGTATTTGATGCTAATCCTCGTCTTTAGAATCTTTCTATATTGAGCCTCAACAACCTGTATAGGGAGTGTCTTTTAGGTGAGTTACATAAGCTTTAAATTTATAAAACTAGAATTGCCTAGAGGTGTTGATGCTTCTCTCATATCCCCGGCAACGGCGCCAAAAACTTGTTCGCCCCTAAAGGTGTGTGCAAATAAGCTTTAAATTTATAAAACTAGAATCAAGCAAGCGAACCCGCAGTGTACGGATCGACGTAGTTAAGCAAGAATTCCAGAGTATCGAACACAGGGATTTGGGTGGAACGAACTCGGTTGCAGGTTATCAAGCAAGTAAATATAGGAGTTTTGCAAATTATTGGGAAAACAACAATCCTAAAGATCCAGGTATCCAGCTGTGGCAATCGATTCAAGATATACTTAATGATATAAAGACAGAGTTGAGATATGCAAAGGTATACTAATGTAAGATAATCGTACGGTTGAGGTTCCAAAAACCTTATGTAACTCACCTAAAAGACACTCCCTATACAGGTTGTTGAGGCTCAATATAGAAAGATTCTAAAGACGAGGATTAGCATCAAATACCCAAACTTATAATCTAAAGATCAAGACTAACTAATCCGATTGAGGTTGTTGAGGCTCACAATCGAGGTAGAGGTTGTTGAGGCTTCACTACCACCTATAAAAGACAAGTCTAAACTAAGCTAAAGCCAATCTTTAACTTTAGATTAAAGTAAAAGCAGGTTCGTAGACTTAAGGTAAATCACGGTTAGTTCTTGAGATTCCACGGTCGTGGAACTCAAGAACAGCCCGTAATTTAGGGTTGTCGACGATAATTCTCTAACTCTCAGGGTCTAATCTATTTACGATCGATCTATCATCATCTAAGCCACAACTATCAACCCTTCACCTTAGAATTGTTAAGGGTTTTTAGCCAATAACAGTCATATCGATATCAATTCAAGAATTAAAAGACAAAAGATGGGAATTTTCAAGAACGGTCAATAATCTTCAAATAAATCTCAGAATCACAGTCAAGAACAAGCGTTTATCAAGGGATTCAAAACGGAGTAAACAATCACAATCTTAGGAAAGAAAAGAAACGGGATGTCAATCCGATCCTAAATCAAACCTAAGCAAGAAGAGAAATCTTCTTGCAAAAACCCTCCAAGAAACTTCGATCTTCCACAAACACGAAGATCACAAACAGCAACTCTCCAATACGAACTTTGATCTTCAATGAGATCTCCAAATTACCTCCAAGATGAGGGTTTGCCGCTAAGCGAGGGTTGAAAGGTCGTAAGCGAGGTGACGGAATCTTGCTTCATCCGTCTTTTTATAATGCAGGGCAAAGTGTCGGCCCGGCCCAATCTTCAAAAGATCATGGCTTCGAAACATGGCGAAAAGATTCGCCAAGATCACGGTCGTGGAAGATTCCACGACCGTAAATTAGGGCGTGGAAACAATTACGGTTAGTTCCACGGCCGTAGAATCCCCTGGAATGAACATCGAATTTTGACTCTGAATCCACGGCCGTAATTCTGAACGTGGTTTGTGGTACGGCCGTGTTTTAGGGCGTAATTTAGGGCAAGAACGTGATTCTTCCCTAACTCGTGCATTCTTCAATCTAAGACTCCAAATTGCTTCAAAAAGTGTCCTCGATCTATGGACATATCGACTCAACTCTCCTATGCTTGATTCCGTTCGGAATTAGCTCCAAATCACCTATAATCAACATAGAACTCATGTAGACATCCATATCGACAATATAGGCAATACTAGTTCACATATGCACAAAGTTCAATCAAAGACTATCAATAAGACTCAAATACGTTTAGAAAACGTGCCTAAAATATCACAATATTTCATGCTAACACTTAGCTGCTCCCCTTTCATGGCTGCAAGTAATGCGAACTCCACCTCATCCCCACCAATGTTGAATTTCAACTTGGCGTTCTTGCAATCCACGTTGCAACCCGAAGTTGCTAGAAATGGCCTCCCGAGAATAATAGGAAGAGGATAATCTGCGGGAATGTCAAGTACAACAAAATCTATTGGTAAATAGAAGTTACCTAACTTGACCGGAACATCCTCCAAAATTCCCACGGGATGGGTGATGGAGCGATCCGCCATGTATAGTCGAATCTTGACTGGCTTGGGCTCTCCAAGTCCGATCTTCACACATAGCTCCAGCGGAATGATGCTCACGTTGGCTCCTAGATCACATAGGGCTTCACAAGTGACATCCCCAACTTGAATGGGAATGCAAAATGAGCCGGGATCTCTCAATTTAGGTGGCATCTTCTCCTTCATGATTTGAATAAGCTCCGAGGATTTAGATGTCATCCTAACTTCACCAAAGTTTTCCAGTTTCCTCTTCCTTGATAGGATCTCCTTCAAGAACTTCCCATAGGCGGGCATCCCTAGAATAACATCAAGGAAAGGAATGTTAATGTGCAGTTTATTCATCAAGTCAAGGAACTTACCAAAGTGCTTGTCTAGATGTGCTCTGGCCCTTGACTGGGGGAATGGAAGTGGTGGTTTGTATGCAGGAGGTGGAACATAAACTTCAGTTTTCCCCTCCGCTTTCCGTGGCTCCACCTCGGTTGGCATCTCGGTCGAAGTGTTCTTCGACTGCACCTGGACCGAGGTGGTCTTCGTCGGTACTGGCACCGACCGAGGCACTAGATCTGCAGTTTTCAGTCCACTCCTCGTAGTTATGGCCATGATCTGTCCCTTAGGGTTGCTCTCCGTTCTTGCTGAAAGCTTCCCTGGATCTCTTGGCGCTTCATTCGCCCTACTTGCAAGTTGTTATTCAAAGGCCTTTTGGGCCTTCGAAAATGAAGTCATAGAAGTCTCCATAGCACTAAGCTTGATCAAGATAGCCTCCAGCACTGCGTCTTTATTTTCCGGGTGAGACGAACTTGATCCTTGCCCCTGGCTCTTTAATGGAGTAGAAGAAGAAGAAGGGGAAGAGAGGAAAGGATTAGAGAAATCGTTAGAGTTGGAGTTTGAATGATTGTTACCAGAATTTTGGTTGTTCGCCCTCCAATTGTTGTTATTGGATCCTCTATTGTTGTTGTTGTAATTGTTGTTTCGGGAACCGTTGTTGTTGTTACGGTATCCATTGTTGTTGTTCCTTTGTCCTTGATCTTCCTTCTTGGTTTGAGCAACCAAGAGTTCCTTCAATTGCTTCACGTCATTCTTCAAAGACGTGAGTTGATTGTTGTTGGGCTGAGTTTCCTGGAAGTTAACTCTTTTAACTCCACCTCTAGCTCCTTTATGGGTGTACTTCTCCATATGCAAAGTTTGCTTCTTGATAAAGTCCCAAGCTTCGTCAATCGCCATGTCCATAAAAGTACCGGCGGAGAGTAGTTGGAGGTTGAACTGGGTGCTTCTGTCCAGTCCCTTGAAGTATATCTCCAATAACTCTATCTTTGGAATCCCATGATGTGGGCAATCCAAAAGAATGTCCTTGAACCTCTCCCATGACTTGGACAAGCTCTCCTTGTCCTTCATGATGAAAGTATTAATCTTCCCTCTCATTTCAGCGGTCTTTGAGGGGGGAAAGAATTTGGTCAAGAATTCCGTAGTCATCTCCTCCCATGTGCTAATTTTTCCTGGAGGAAGAGATTGATACCAAGTAAGAGCTCTATCTTTTAAAAAAAAGTAAAAAGGTCTTAGCTTGTAGTTGTTATTTTCAACCCTTGAGGGTCTCAAGGTCTCCATCAAGATCTCATAGTTTTGAAGATGTTGATGCGGTGATTCCTTCTCTAGCCCTCCGAATTGGCATTGGCGAATCATGGATAGAACTTGCGGTCGAAGTTCGTAGTCATGGTCCGCTGGATCTCCTAGGTTAACTTCTGGACGCCTCAGTTGTTGATTGGGGTCCATCCTTTGACCTAGGGTTTGTGGGATTCCTGCAAGAAGAACGCCTCGGACTAGCATCCGCGGTGGGAGCACCTCGGCCGGGGCGTCAGGTACTGGAACCTGCCTCGGTCGAGGGTCAGCGACTGGGACCTGCATCGGTCCAGCATTAGGAACTAGGTCTTCCCTCGGTCGAAGTTGATATTGGTCTCGTAACACCCCAAGTTCTGGGAACTCGAAGCGCTACGGGCTAGGACCGCACAATGGGTCCCGACCCTCAAAGTAGCAACAACACAACGGATCTTACAACAAGGCACAGACGAATAAAAACCAAAACTCAATATAAAACCAAAGGTTTAAACAAAGAAAAGCGTAAAAGACTCACAGCCGAGTTCAAAACAAAAGGGAAAGCAACAACATAAACATAAAACCGACCCCGTCCTATAATGTACGGGAACCCTAGCTGACCACACCATCCGGATCACTCAGCAGCATCCTGAACCTGCGGAACATCTACAATGACGGTATATATCGTTAGCTAACATTCTAGATACTAGCAAGAGCGTAAAGGCACAAACACGCATAAGGTAAAGAAAACACATAGCATGCTTGCACACAACCAGTTATTATCTTTCTTAAGGTTATCCATTACTAATTCAACTTCTTTTGTCACACGAGAATCTCCCGAAACTCGTCTCCTGTTCGCTCCAAATGGTTTGTACAAGCTTTAAATTTATAACCCTAGACGTAAGCTTAAAATAAGGATGCGAACCCGCAGTGTACGGGTCAATCGTAGTAAAAAGCAAGGAATCACTACTAGATTTTTAGGCAACGGCAACGTGCTTGACCGTGGGTTTTATCAACAGAATCAAGAGATACTACGGACACCTCCGTTGGACACCAAGTCGTTGTTAAAACTTGTGTCGGCATATTTTCAACGGAAGATGACGTTGTCATATACCAACGGATTAACTAGTTTGACAAATGGCAACGGATAATGGCGTTGTTCAAATGCCAACGGATAAAGACATTGATCAATATATGACGGATGGGATACCAACGGATAGTCAAATATCTAACGGATGATCAACACTAGTGTATCTTCGATGATCATCAAACCATGAATGTTTTTTGCAATGATGTAACCGAAATGATTTGGTATCTTTCATACAATATGGGCAAGCCATGGGTCCTGCTGTACTCCAACCCGACATCATTCCGTAAGCTGGAAAATCATTAATAGTCCATAATAAGGCAGCTCGCATCATAAATGTTTCATTTCGAGATATATCAAATATCGGGACTCCGAGACTCCATAACAACTTCAGTTCATCAATTAGAGGTTGTAAGTAAACATCTATAAGCTTCTTCGGGTTATGTGGACTGGGTATAATCAACGTCAAGAACATGTATGGAGTTTTTAGACACATCCATGGTGGAAGATTGTACGGTGCCACAATTACTGGCCAACAAGAATAAGGTTTTCCAGATTGGTTAAATGGGTTGAAGCCATCTGTACACAGTGCCAACCGAACATTACGAGGTTCCGATGCAAAGTCAGGATATGTCGTATCTAAATGCTTCCATGCTTCACTATCAGAAGGGTGACACATTATTCCATCTTCAGTTTGATGGTTGGCATGCCATCTCATGGGCTCCGCTGTCGACTCTGATGCATACAACCTTTGCAATCTTGGAATTAGTGGTAAATAACGCAATTGCTTATAAGGAACATCTCTTCCCATGCTAGTGCGCTTATATCTGTCCTTCTTGCAAAATTTACAACTTCGCAACTCAATGTCCCCCTTCCAGAATAACATGCAACCTTCAGGACAAACATCAATTTTTTCCATTGGCATTCCTAGATCTCGTACAAGCTTCTTTGATTGGTAATAGTTGTCAGGAAATGTATGATCTCGAGGCAAGCACTTTCCTATCTATTGAGAAATCCTATTGTAATAATTTTCAGACAAGTTAAACTCAGACTTAATGCTTAGCAGTTCCGCGACAGAAGACAACAAAGTTTCGTCTTCACACCCATCCCACAATGGCTTATCCGCAGCTTGTAGAGCTTCCCAACATCGTTTCGATGAGTTGATGTGTTCATCCATATTAATGTTCACTCCAGGTTCGATAGTGGGAGATGTTGTATTTAGATTGTTCGGTAAGGGAATATCCGGACCATCATGTTGACCCGAGGTACCAAGATTATTGGTGTCCCCCCAAATAGGATCTGAAGTTGGAGTAGGTGCATCAAACATCATATTTTGTTGTCGATTAAGACGATCATATTCCCGTCTCGTTGACGAATTTTGGCGGGATTGAGTGCAACTAGGAATTGACATGCTTATTCGGGGTTCTCCGTGACAAGTCCAACGAGTGTAGTTCTGCATAAATCCTTTTCTTAACAAGTGTGTCCGAACATCTTTTGGCGTGTGATATTCTCCATTTTCGCACTTACTACAAGGACATCGAATTTCAAGCGGATCACTACTGTGTGACACTGCAACTTCGATACATTCATCGAGACCTTTATAAAATTCTTCTCTTATCCCCGGACGTCCAGGCTCTAACTTATTGTACATCCAACCCCGATCATTCATTGTTTTGTCCAAACAGATATAACCTATATACCATTGTACACGTAAATTTTGATGGTTGAATAAATAGATATTACTCTATTTTTTATTAAAAATAAATTAATAAAATTAAACTATGCATAGTTAATTATATTGTATTTACATACCTTCTCTACTTTTACTTTTAAATTAATGATATATTTTCATACAGTTTTTAGTTTCAAACATAATAAAAGATAAGACTTTATAATACGTCTAATACAATATTTGCGGTATACGAAAATAATGCACAAATCAATTAAAAATAAATAAAATCTTGCACAAAAATTCATTACAAAATATAAAATGTGTATGTTAAGTATAAAAGTGTTAATTTTATAAAATTTTAGAAGTCTTATCTTGATTATTTTTTTAAAAGTAAATAAAATTAAAAAACTCTATCATCGATCTACAATTTAAATTTATACATTCGATCGAAATATTAGAAAAATATTCAATGTTTATATATTTAATTAATATCACAAAAATCCCTTGCATGACACAAATTTATAACTTAAAATGATATATTATTGTTAGAAGCATAAAAATTGACTTTTACTACAAATAATTTAACATTTCATATATAAATAACTTATGACTACAAATGGAAAAATTGACTTTTTTTTCTATTAACCAAATCAGTAATTTCTAAATTTATTATGATAAAAAATTTCACCTCAAAATATATGTATATAATTTATTATTTTATTATATATTAATGTCTTAAATTTTTATTTTAAATTATTTTATAACTAGCAAATAAAGTCACACTATCTCTAAATTAAAGTAACCAAAATATATAATAAATAAAAAAAGAAAAGAAGAAAAGAAAAATAAATGGCTGGGTTTTAAAGTTGCAGTAAAAATGGCGAGGCCCATTAAATTGTAAAAATATAAGTTGCAGTAAAAATGGGTCAATGACCCCATTAAATTGTAAAGTTGCAGTAAATTGCAGTAAAAAATGGCTGGGTTTTAAAGTTGCAGTAAAAATGGAGGTCAGAATAGATATGGGCCAATGACCCCACTAAATTGTAAAGTTGCAGTAAAAATGGTTGGGTTTGTTGAAAAAGAAAAAAAAAGGCGAGGCCCATTAAATTGTAAAAAATATAAGAATAATTATTGACGATGCGATTCGAAAAAGCTTGCAAAAACGAAAATTTGTAGATCTCGGTCAACCACTAAGCTATATATATATATATATCTTCATTCGTCATCAAATAAACCCTAAATTTTAAACTATAATATATTTGTATGCGATTTGATTAATTTTAACGGGATTCTATAAGTTTTTGTTCATAACTAATAGTTCACAGTATTTTTTATAATTTTTTAATAATATGGGAAATAGTTTCTAAATTATGTCCAAATATCCTAAGCTTTAAATATCATCATGAATAAAAATATTGCTATAAATATCACGTGAGAGGTTAACATACCTTTATTGAATTGTAGACGGAAAAAATATGAAAGAGGACAACGAATATATGCACCAACGTGGCGTCGAGTCCACCAAATATATCAAACTCAAATAGCAATATGAAGATCGAGTTTCACGAATATATGCACAATGCACCAACACAACTGCAACAAATCAAACCCACATATTTGCAATTAGTTTAGCCTTGATATACTTGTTGAATAATTTACTAGCAAATGAACAAATCAAAATTAAATTATCACGTAAGAAATCAACGTACCTTTTTGACCAATGATAAAAAAAGGAATGATCGAGTCTACTAGACCTCTACACCAACATTGATCATTTGAACCACCATTGAGAGTTCACTCAAAATAACAACAAAAAGCCAATCAATTATAATAATAGTGATTTGTAGATAGTCACCATCAACATTGAACTTTACCTATATTTATACCAAAAAAATTATTAATTAAAATTAAAAAAATCTCTTGAAAATTTGGTTACAACGTTCACAATACCAAGCATAGTGGAGTTTAGGTTGCTAACGTTAGAATTTTTTAAAATTTGTACCATAACCAACAGTTTTGATTGTTGGTTGCACATCCGTTGAAAATTTAGCCACAACTTGATCCGTTGGTAATTAGGACCGTTGGTAATTTGATATATTTGACAATTTCCCATAGTTATGCCCATCGGTAAATACTTTCGTTGGTAATTTAGCAACGGATGAGGGAACCCACAATAATATACGTTGATATACTAATCAATAGATTATTCTGATGGAAAACATCTGTTGCTATTGAAACAATTTCTAGTAGTGAATTCCAGGGGTCGATCACAGGGACTTAGTGAAACAAAGTCCAATTACGGTAACCTTTAGTAATTACTAACCACAAAAGGTGATCAAAACAATCAAAGATGATATAGAAGTCCATAAAGGAAATATACAATTCTAGGGATTAAAGCATCTAGTTGTGGTTCCAACTCAAGATCTAAAGATAAGCGGACAAAGCTGAGGTTTTTGCATGGGGAATGTGTTACTTAAGTGGAATAGATCACCAGGTAAGTCTCACTACTCACTAATCCTAAACCGTAACTCCTATTACCGGGTAAGTCTCAAGGAATTAAGATAATGAACTATAACCTCAAACTAACACACCATCTAAGGGAATAGAATCAACCTTTACCGGGTAAGTCTTAGGCTAACTCAGAAAGATGGGATGAAAGCACACTCAAACCCCAATAAAGGATAAACCTTTATTACCTACACTTATGATCTTAGGTATACAAACTAAGGAATTACCGGGTAAGTCTTATCCTAAGCTTGCATTGAACCAGGAAAGGTGTAATAAGAATAGGATTTGACAAACTCTAACACTTAACTCTCAGTTTCGGATCAGATAAGTCACCTCGGTCAGAAGAATTCCACCCCGGCCGAGATGTTCATCGACTGAGCGAGATGCTTAGGGTTAAGGTTAAAGACTCGAACTTTCAGGGTCCTACTGTGATTAAGATCATTCTATCATTGTTTTTCTCACAACCTTCAGCCAATCACCCTAGAATCACACAAGAAAATTAGCCACTCATCATCATGAAAGCAATAATCAAATATATGGGAAGAAGGTGAATATTTGAACAAGAAAAATTTAATGAAAAAACTTCAATAACTGAATCAAATATCACAACAAAGCGTTCCTTGGATAGAAATCCAACAAGACAAGACAACAAAGAAGGGAATCTAAGATGATCTTACAAAAACCCTTCAAAAGCTATAAAAGCTACAATCTTCCTTCTTGAACCTTCAAAAAAGGTTCTTCAAATCTCCCAACTGGAGTATGGCTACAGCGGTGTATAAACCCTGATCGGTGGTATAGCATGTGATAGCGGATGTATGCAGGATGTCGGATTTGTGGGAAATCCGACCCTTTTTATAGGAAAATTACTATCCAAAGATAAGATATCTTAGAAAGATCTCTTCCCATAAAAATAGGTAAAATATATGATCTAGTATATCTTCTTCCTTCCAGGAGCCAAGCCCAAAAATATAAGATCTCTTTCCAAAGATAATCACATATTATACATACAAACATGCAGGATATTGAAGATAAAACGTCCAAACAAACCCCAAAATATAGACTATAATTCATGCTATCATCTCCACTTCCGTCTACCAATAGGTTTATATCAGTACTATCCGTTACTTACGGGTCTGGGTTTCAAGAGCACATTCTAGTCTCCTATAGAACTAGACAATGGGCACCGCCGGGTTATAATACACTTGGGCCAATTAAGGTTATGAAGGATTAATCATATTCCGGTTATTTGTTATAATATGATAATCAACACAAACAAGCCAAAACACTCAAATAAATATACGGAATGAAGTTAAGTAAGTCCAAGGGACTTACCTCACTCGAAGGTAAGCAAAACTCAGCAACAACTCAGGAACAACTCAGGAGCAACTCCGTTTCCCTCAGGAAAGGAGCAAGGAAAGCCTGTTCACACAAGCATCACGAATCAAGAACGAAACAGTTGCTAGAAGTCTATAACTTCGAGTCTCAATGATCTCTAAAGAGATCTCCACAAGCTAAGGGCTCAACCTTAGTCTTACAGCATACTCAAGGGGCAAGGAAGAACCCTAAGAACCAGAAAAGGAACGAGGAAAGCAAGAAAGGAAGTAACTCACAAGAACGAGAGTTACTATAGAGGAAACCGCAGGGGCAGCTAGATAGGCGCAGGGGCGGACTGCCGTGGGGGCGGCACTGTAGGGGCGCGGGGGCGGTTTCTGCAACAAAAACGCCGACTTCTTCTTTGACAGCAAGGAACTTCACCAAAGGCCAAGACTTGCCTTTCTAAACACACAACCACGTCACAACTCAACCAAGGGAGTCTCTGAACATCAAAGAATCAACAACGGCACGCTCCATAAGAATCAAGGATCAAACTCGATTCTTGGAGAAGAAGAAAAAAGGAAAACGAAGAGGGAAACGAAACAGAAGAGAAGCAAGGTGCAACAGCACATGAACGTGATGAAGAACAAGGGAGAAAGAACTTACACGCTCAGCAAGAACACAGGGGCAAGGCTACAACACTCTAGAGTTGAAGAAGACGTAAGCAAGAAACGGGGAAAAGAAGAAAAGACGGGAATATATAGGAGAGGTTGGAACGATAAAAAGGAAGGACGTCTAGGGTTAAGAAAAAGATAAGGAAACCGACCAATAAGATAGAAGATCGAATCTTCTATCTATGGAAAGAAGATAAAATGAACGAAAGAAAGATTGGGCGCAATATGTAGTCAGCCGCAGGGGCGGCTGACCCTGCCGCGGGTGCGGCCTGCCGCAAGGGCGGCACACTTCACCGCGGGGGCGGTGAAGGCGAAAGACTGGGGTCTTACAATATGTATGGATCAAACGGTATTGAATATATTTCCTTCCCCGTAAATATGAGTGCCATTGGCAGTGAGGGTAGTGTAAGATGACCGTGAAGAGAAACAGCCATTGGTGTGGTGCCAACTTAAATCATCTTCGATCATATGTTGTGCATCCAGACTGGAGTTGGAGACACAATGTGACATTGGTTGTACTACATGCTTCGATCATGTGTTGACGGTACATGAAGTACGCGGATGTGGGCCATGGTGAATTTATTACGAACAAAAATAGATGTCTAGTTCTACATGCTTCGTCCGTTGATATTGGATAGGGTTGGAAAATAGGTAAACGGCTGATGCATTATCATAGTAAACCAGTGTAGCCATTTTAAGGGAAATTCCGAGCTCAAGAAGCATCTTACAAATCCAACAGGTTTTAGCCACGACATTAGCAACCTCACAGTGTTCGGCATCAACACTAGACTGTCATATGGTGGCTTGGTGTTTGGAAGACCAAGAGATGATGTTGTCTCCTAAATAAAAACAGTAGCCAGAGGTGGAGCGTCTTGTGTCTGGTCAACCGTCCCAATCAACATCTGAATAAGCTATCAAGGATGTAAGAGGAGACTTACTAATAGTGTGGCCAAGGTTGATGGTTC
This sequence comes from Fagopyrum homotropicum, assembly GCA_033239125.1. Lineage (NCBI taxonomy): Eukaryota > Viridiplantae > Streptophyta > Magnoliopsida > Caryophyllales > Polygonaceae > Fagopyrum > Fagopyrum homotropicum. Next base: position 39,547,345 of record BSWB01000006.1, on the reverse strand, counting down.
CCTTTATATAGCGTAGAATGCATTTTAAAGCGTGTAGATGATTTTTCCCGGGGATCATGCATAAAGAGGCATGCTTGTTGTATTTTACAAGCAATATTTATGCGAGTGAATGTTAGATATTGCAAGGCGCCTACAAGGCTCCTGTAAGAAGTGGGATCCATAACCAAGGAGGCAGTTGTGGCACCTACTTTTGATTTGGTGCCAACATGGGTTGTTGCGGGTTTGTAGGTTGTCAGGCCGGCCTTTGTTAATATTTTTATGGCGTATTTTTGTTGATGAATAAACAGGCTGGAAAAATTCCGGATTGCAGATATTTCTAAGAAATAATGGAGATCCCCTAAGTTTTTAATGGAGAATTCAGACTGCACGGAGGCCATTATAGAGCATAACAAGGTCGGAAACGAAGCTTTTATCACAATGTCATCGATATACAAGAGCAGATGAGCCGTACTTGAGACTGGAGTAGATAAATAATGATTGGTCAGACTTGCATCCCCAGAAGTGCATGGTGTGCAAATAAGTGGCAAACCACTAGTACCATACTCTAGGCATCTGCTTGAGGTCATAGAGAGATCGATGAAGTAGACAAACATCATCAGGACGAGTTGAGTCTTTGAAGCCAGGGGGTGATGCATATTCTGTTTTCTTGAGTGTACCATGGAGGAAATGTGACCCACCTATTTCATTTCTAGTTTATTACCAGTTAATTAACCCTATTTAAAGCAATAAGCGGAAAAGCGGAAAACGTAAATTTTTAAAACTTTATCTTACAACCATATTCACAACATATATACATACTAACATACGTCATAAACTCCGTTTAACCAAACACAACTGTTTTAAAACCATGCAAAACATCCTAGGCGGTAGCATCCCATAACAGCCCACCTGATATGATCTCAAATCCAGGTGTTGGGTCCAACGTCCTTGCCTTGATCAGGCCGAGTCTGAGTAGCTGAAAAATATGTGGATATAACAACAATGAGCCACACGCTCAGTAAGGGTATACAAATCGCACTCTCCCAATATATATAAGTATCTAATATCCCGTCCCCAAAGGACACTCTATACCCTTCCTCACATTTCAAAGCACACATACATATCCACATTCACATGTAATTCCACAACCATTCATATCACATTTCACATAAACATTCAAGCATGTTATCACACATCACATATAAACATATCATCTCATCACATATAAATAATTATAACATAACACATAACATGCTAGACTCGATTGCATCGATGCATAGGTGATAATTAACTAACTAGCTCCAACTGATCGTACGATATATTTTCTCATTGCTTTCGTATTTCTTTTCTTTCTTTCTTTTTTTTTCTTTCGGTTGGCCAACCCGATAGCGTCCTCGGCCCTCTGTAGATCAGGTAGCGACCTCGGACATCTTGTCCTAAGACCCCCTGTAGATCAGGTTGCGATCTTGGACTATTTTTCTTATCTTGAGGCCCCCTGTAGATCAGGTAGCGACCTTTGGCTGTTTTTCTTATCTTGAGGCCCCCTGTAGATCAGGTAGCGACCTCTGAGGCCCCCTGTAGATCAAGTAGCGACCTCGTCCCCCGGAAATCCGTGCGGGACCCAGTTGGGCTAATTAATCAATTACCATCCTATATTATCACTTTCATATCATAACTCAAATTCATGCTTTCATCATATTCTTTCATCACATTCTTTCCATTATCATCTCATGTACCTCATGCATGCTTTCATAAAGAATATCAATTCATCATCGTCGTCTCACTCATATACATATAAGCATGCATACAATCATAACAAACATATATATACACTCAAGCATGCATAAAATCATAGCATATTAAATACATAACATATATTAAGCAAGTGTAATTCATATACACTTACCTCGCAGGTAAGAACAACAAAACCTCGCAAACCAACTATTGGCCGTTTCCCACTCACACTATCCTCTTTTTTCGTGCTTGGATATGCTCACAAAGAACTAAGCTATAGTTAACCAAAACCTTCAACAACACCTGTTGAGAATATCATATTCTTCGTATTAAACTTCTCGCTTCAAACACCAGTTAAATTCATTCCTTTGAATTTAATTAGCTTATAGCATTTTCTAGAATTCCCAAAATTTAATTAATTAACCTTTAATTAATTAATTAAATTTCGCCAGAACAACGTTTTGCCCGCAGGCAATTTCTGAACCCGCCTGTCATCAAATCTTATCAAACAAACAGCCCATAATCACCAGAATAATGTAACGAGCATAATGGAATTTCCATTTATCCATTTTGACAAGCCTAAGGTCAATTTAGGCAAAATCGCAATACGAAAAACGAATAAATTCATAACTTATTCGTTACTAACCCGATTGATGATCCGAAAGAAGATTCGGAATCACAACGACGCAGGCTACGCTCGGACACCATCAAATTCACCGGAATCTGAGCGACGGAACCTCCCTAGTATCATATATGCTCGACCAGATCTTCCCTTGCTCGGAAATGCAGAAACTCGGTACCAAAATGAAGAGAATGAAGAGAGGAATCCAAAAACTCAAACGGATTTGAAATCGGATTAGAAACGAAGAGTAGATCTGAGTTTGAAGGTTGAGAGAAATCAGAGCTTTTACGAGGAAACGTGAAAGGAAATGAATTAATAAACGTTATTTCCGCTATTTATAGCGAAGACGATAATTATCCTTTAGTGGAGTCGATAATTATCCTTTCACCGATCCGAAAGCGGTTTAAGCCCCTTTCTCCAAACTTCTCGAAATTGGAATAATAAATCTGAAATATTGTATGGATAAGTATTCCGCAATTGTCTCGAAAAATGTGTATTCCTAAGCCATCTTTTTTAGCCGTTAAGAAACGAAATAGCGACTCTTTTGGCCGTTTTGCCTTTCCATGTTTTTTCATATCTAGGACATGTCCGATGTCCTGATCATTTCTCTCAACTGCATTTTTATTAATTGAAGCTTCCAAATGCTCCAAATAACACCGGGTTTATCATCTAGGTATCGATCTCTTGTTAAGACGGTTTTAATTCCGTTAAACCCGTTTAACTTCCTAAAATTCCCGATTAGGCCATATTTGATTTTTGACTGTTACAAATATCTCCCACTTTAAGAAATTTCGTCCCGAAATTTAAGAAAGGACGTAGAACCAAACTCGTAGATATATAAAAAGGATGTACAACCGGATCACAATTTCTCGAGGTTCTTACTCAAAAAGATAGGGGTATTTCGCTCTCATATCCCGCTCGGTCTCCCATGTAGCCTCTCGAGCTGAATGATGTCCCCATCTGACCTTCACCATCGGAATCTCCTTGTTTCTCAATCTTCGAACCTGCCTGCCTAAAACCTCAATTGGTTCTTCTGGGTAGGACAAGTTCTTAGATACTTCTATCTCAGGTTCGGGAATGATATGACTCGGATCTGACCTATACCTTCGTAACACCGATACGTGGAAGACGTCATGCAATCTTGATAACTCAGGTGGTAACGCCAATCTATACGCAAGTGGTCCGATCTTCTCTAAGATCTCATATGGACCAATGTATCTCGGTGCTACCTTCCCATGCCTACCAAATCTCATAACTCCCCTCCAAGGAGATACCTTCAAAAACACTCTATCGCCTATCTCATATGTCATCTCTCGTCTATGGCGATCAAAGTAGCTCTTTTGACGATCTTGTGCTGCCTTCAAGCACTGCTTTACTACTTGTACTTTCTCTATTGTCTGTTGTACAAGTTCAGGATCCTCTATCTGTCGCATGCCCTCAAAATCCCAACATACAGGTGTGCGACACTTCCTTCCATACAAGGCCTCGTAAGGGGCCATACCAATACTTGAATGGAAACTGTTATTATACGCAAATTCGAGCAATGGTAGGTTAGAATCCCAGTTACCTTTAAGCTCCAAAACACAAGATCTCAACATCTCCTCCAAGGTCTGAATCGTTCTCTCTGATTGTCCGTCTGTCTGAGGATGAAATGCCGTACTGAAATGCAATCTTGTACCTAGGGTATTTTGCAGACTTCCCCAGAAATGCGAGGTAAACCTCGGATCTCTATCGGATACAATCGATACAGGGACTCCGTGCAGTCGAACAATCTCTCTCACATACAACTCTGCCAGCTCATCTAAGGAGTTATCTTGTCTCATCGGTAGAAAGTGAGCAGATTTCGTCAATCTGTCTATAATCACCCATACCGTGTCATTCTTTTTGAAAGTCCTAGGAAGTCCAACCATAAAATCCATTGTAATCCTCTCCCACTTCCACTCAGGAACTGATAAAGATTGTAACTTTCTTGCTGGTGCTTGGTGTTCAGCCTTCACTTGCTGACACACTAGACATCGAGCCACAAAATCAGCTACCTCTCGTCTCATCCTGGGCCACCAATAGATCTTCCTCAGCTCATTAAACATCTTCGTACTCCCAGGATGCATGGAATACCTCGAGGAATGTGCCTCTTCAAGTAGCTTCTTTAACTCCTCAGTGTTTGGCACGCATATCCGTGCACCTTTGTATAACACTCCCTAATCAGACAACTGGAAGTGTGTAGTGGTAGCATCTCCCACTTTAGCTTTCAACTTCTTCAGTGTAGCATCCTCATCTTTTCTAGTTGAAATCTCAAGAATCAATGGTCTAACCTGAACGTTCGCTATCAACTCAGATCCTCTTACATCCATCTCTACTCCCATAACTCTGAGAGCTAATAGATGCTCAAGTTTGTAGTTGACCTTACCGCCTTGGTCACTGCTCTTTCTACTGAGAGCGTCAGCTACCGCATTCGCCTTTCCTGGATGGTACTCTATAGTGTAATCATAATCCTTGAGTAACTCCATCCATCTTCTCAGCCTCAGATTCAGATCCCTCTGAGTGGGAATATACTTCAGGCTTTTATGGTCGGTAAACACCGGAAATGTATCACCATAAAGATAGTGCCTCCAGGTCGTAAGAGCATGAACTATAGCAGCAAGCTCTAGGTCGTGTGTAGGATAGTTCTGCTCATGAGGTCTCAATTGTCTAGATGTATATGTTATTACCTTCCCTTCCTGCATTAGAAATCGTCCTAAGCCACTCCCAGATGTGTCGGTGTAAACCACAAAGTTACCCTTATCTGAGGGTACATCCAGAATAGGGAACGTAGTCAATCTTTTCTTAAGTTCTTCAAAGCTCTCTTGACATCTGTTGTCCCATACAAACTGCTGATTCTTCTTTAGCAAGTTAGTCAATGGGCGCGCGATAATCGAGAAGTTCTTTACAAACCACCTGTAATAACCCGCAAGTCCTAAGAAGCTGCGAATCTCCGTAATGCTTTTCAGAATTTCCCATTCTGTAATAGCCTTGATCTTGGATGGATCAGGTTGTATACCATCTCGTGATATCACATGCCCTAGAAAGACAATCTGATCCGTCCAAAACTCGCACTTGCTGAACTTCGCGTACAACTGTCTCTCCCTCAGAATCCCTAAGATACGTCTCAAATGTTCTCTATGAGTATCTGCATCTCGGGAATATATTAAGATATCATCAATGAAGACCACGACGAACTGATCTAGATAAGGTTGAAAGATCGAGTTCATCAGCGTCATGAATGCTGCAGGTGCATTCGTCAACCCAAAAGGCATAACTGTAAACTCATAGTGTCCATACCGAGTACAAAAAGCTGTCTTCAGTATAGAATTCTCTGTTATCCTCAACTACCAGTATCCCGATCGAAGGTCAATCTTTGAAAACACTATAGCACCCTTTAAATGATCAAGCAAGTCCTCTATCCTCGGTAAGAGATACTTGTTCTTGATTGTGATTTTGTTCAGTTGACGGTAGTCTATGCACAATCGTAAACTACCATCTTTCTTCTTCACAAAAAGCACTGGTGCACCCCAAGGAGAAATACTCGGGCGTATAAAACCCTTCTTGAGCAACTCTTCTAGCTGTTTCTTCAACTCCTTTAGCTCTAGCGGAGCCATCCTGTAAGGAGCAATTGATCTCGGTACTGCACCTGGTAATGTCTCAATCTCAAATTCTACCTCTCTACTCGGAGGTAACTAGGTAAATCATCAAGGAAAACTTCCGGAAATTATCTAACAACATCCACCTCAGATACTCCGGGGCTAACAATAGCAGAATCTGACACACTAGCCAGATAAGCTTGACATCCTTCCCGAAGTAATCTAAAATCTTTTACTGCAGATATGAGGCAAGTAGGAATAACATTCCTCTCACTAGTGAAAATCACCTCTCTTAACCCATCTATCTCCGTGGTGACTTCCTTTGTATAACAATTAATCAAAGTTATATGAGTGGATGACCAACCCATTACTAACATCACATCAAACTCTCTCAAGAAATCATCCAATGTCAGCACAAGTGGTATACTACGGCCATTAGGGACCGTGTCCCGTCAATTTCTAGTTGGTTCCTCAAGCAAGGATATAACAAATTGTACACGTCTCTCATTAGCGTAGAAAACTCCATCAAGAATGGCACAGTGTTCCTCAATCACTCATCCATTACTAATGGATCAGTAGTCCCCTCCAACGACTTTGCCCCTTGGCGGTGAATCTTCTCGAAATTCTTGTCCATGTTTACTAGAATAATACCCGCTTGAGACACTATTGTGTCTATGGTGGTATAGCTTCTCTCAAATATATCACTAAATCACATATACCAGCCATATCCGATGGTGGTAGTGATATTGGCTAAACTGGCACCTTAGGGTGCTCTTGATCATTTCTACCTTGAGCATGTACACACTCAGTCGACCCTTTGGCTGTGCTCCGCCATCTAAAAGAAAACGAAACTTTCAAAAGATTTTCATAAAACTTCCCACAACCCCAAGCCAAGGAATCATATCCCTGCTCTGATACCAACCAAATGTGACCCACCTATTTCATTTCTAGTTTATTACCAGTTAATTAACCCTGTTTAAAGCAATAAGCGGAAAAGCGGAAAACGTAAATTTTTAAAACTTTATCTTACAACCATATTCACAACATATATACATACTAACATACGTCATAAACTCCGTTTAACCAAACACAACTGTTTTAAAACCATGCAAAACATCCTAGGCGGTAGCATCCCATAACAGCCCACCTGATATGATCTCAAATCCAGGTGTTGGGTCCAACGTCCTTGCCTTGATCAGGCCGAGTCTGAGTAGCTGAAAAATATGTGGATATAACAACAATGAGCCACACGCTCAGTAAGGGTATACAAATCGCACTCTCCCAATATATATAAGTATATAATATCCCGTCCCCAAAGGACACTCTATACCCTTCCTCACATTTCAAAGCACACATACATATCCACATTCACATGTAATTCCACAACCATTCATATCACAATTCACATAAACATTCAAGCATGTTATCACACATCACATATAAACATATCATCTCATCACATATAAATAATTATAACATAACACATAACATGCTAGACTCGATTGCATCGATGCATAGGTGATAATTAACTAACTAGCTCCAACTGATCGTACGATATATTTTCTCATTGCTTTCGTATTTCTTTTCTTTCTTTCTTTTTTTTTCTTTCGGTTGGCCAACCCGATAGCGTCCTCGGCCCCCTGTAGATCAGGTAGCGACCTCGTCCATCTTGTCCTAAGACCCCCTGTAGATCAGGTTGCGATCTTGGACTATTTTTCTTATCTTGAGGCCCCCTGTAGATCAGGTAGCGACCCCTGGCTGTTTTTCTTATCTTGAGGCCCCCTGTAGATCAGGTAGCGACCTCTGAGGCCCCCTGTAGATCAGGTAGCGACCTCGTCCCCCGGAAACCCGTGCGGGACCCAGTTGGACTAATTAATCAATTACCATCCTATATTATCACTTTCATATCATAACTCAAATTCATGCTTTCATCATATTCTTTCATCACATTCTTTCCATTATCATCTCATGTACCTCATGCATGCTTTCATAAAGAATATCAATTCATCATCGTCGTCTCACTCATATACATATAAGCATGCATACAATCATAACAAACATATATATACACTCAAGCATGCATAAAATCATAGCATATTAAATACATAACATATATTAAGCAAGTGTAATTCATATACACTTACCTCGCAGGTAAGAACAACAAAACCTCGCAAACCAACTATTGGTCGTTTCCCACTCGGACTATCCTCTTTTTTCGTGCTTGGATATGCTCACAAAGAACTAAGCTATAGTTAACCAAAACCTTCAACAACACCTGTTGAGAATATCATATTCTTCGTATTAAACTTCTCGCTTCAAACACCAGTTAAATTCATTCCTTTGAATTTAATTAGCTTATAGCATTTTCTAAAATTCCCAATTTAATTAATTAACCTTTAATTAATTAATTAAATTTCGCCAGAACAACGTTTTGCCCGCAGGCAATTTCTGAACCCGCCTGTCATCAAATCTTATCAAACAAACAGCCCATAATCACCAGAATAATGTAACGAGCATAATGGAATTTCCATTTATCCATTTTGACAAGCCTAAGGTCAATTTAGGCAAAATCGCAATACGAAAAACGAATAAATTCATAACTTATTCGTTACTAACCCGATTGACGATCCGAAAGAAGATTCGGAATCACAACGACGCAGGCTACGCTCGGACACCATCAAATTCACCGGAATCTGAGCGACGGAACCTCCCTAGTATCATATATGCTCGACCAGACCTTCCCTTGCTCGGAAATGCAGAAACTCGGTACCAAAATGAAGAGAATGAAGAGAGGAATCCAAAAACTCAAACGGATTTGAAATCGGATTAGAAACGAAGAGTAGATCTGAGTTTGAAGGTTGAGAGAAATCAGAGCTTTTACGAGGAAACGTGAAAGGAAATGAATTAATAAACGTTATTTCCGCTATTTATAGCGAAGACGATAATTATCCTTTAGCGGAGTCGATAATTATCCTTTCACCGATCCGAAAGCGGTTTAAGCCCCTTTCTCCAAACTTCTCGAAATTGGAATAATAAATCTGAAATATTGTATGGATAATTATTCCGCAATTGTCTCGAAAAACGTGTATTCCTAAGCCATCTTTCTTAGCCGTTAAGAAACGAAATAGCGACTCTTTTGGCCGTTTTGCCTTTCCATGTTTTTTCATATCTAGGACATGTCCAATGTCCTGATCATTTCTCTCAACTGCATTTTTATTAATTGAAGCTTCCAAATGCTCCAAATAACACCGGGTTTATCATCTAGGTATCGATCTCTTGTTAAGACGGTTTTAATTCCGTTAAACCCGTTTAACTTCCTAAAATTCCCGATTAGGCCATATTTGATTTTTGACTGTTACAGGAAAGCATTTTTTTCAGTTGATGAATATCCCAACATTTTGATATAACAATGATCTGAACAATACGGATGGTAGAGGGTTTAACCACATTATGACTGAAGGTTCTATCACATTCGATTCCCACTTGTTGACTTTTGTTGTTGATTACCAAACGTGCTTTATGACGTTCTAGGAATCCATCAGACCTGTATTTATGGTTAAACAATCATATGCATCGTATGATATTAGAATCACAAGGCCACGGGCAAGTTCCCATGTTCCATTTCTAATAAGCGCCCTAAATTCATCTATCATTGTAGAATGAAAATTCGGATCCTACATGGCTTGGTGGGTGATTTGGGATGAGTTGAGATGACATCGGTGTTAAGGGCGTATGTTGATTCGGATTGACAATGCTAGACTACAAACGATTATGCATCTTGGGAATGGATGAAGCGAATTGTGTATTAGGAGATGTCACAGGTGCGGGTATCACCATGGGCACGGGTGTCACCACGGGCGCGAGTATCACCGTGGGTGCGGGGGTTGGATGGCCACTAGTACAAATACCCCCTAGACTCCGGCTATTTTGTACATGGGAACCCGATTAAGGAAGCGAGGTCCGACAGTTCGCACCCAGATAAATGTCACTGAGTTAATTTTTTCGGACCCCGGTTATTTTAAATAACCGGGGTAAAAGTCGGACCCCGGTTATTTTAAAAAAACATTTTTCTGTCACCATATATCAATTTAATGTATTTATCTTAGTTTAAGCCTTACAACTGTCAAGAGAAATATTTTTCTGTCAATTAAGCTAGTTTTAGGTGTCTAGAAAGAGTAAATATCAGCCATAGGCATAAACCCTATTTAATATGAGAGTAACCACGGTTAAACTCTACACAATGACTGCCTTTGCCTCATCTTCGGAGTATTTTCATCCCCTGAATAAAACAAATATCAATAGTAGTTATGGCAATCGCAAACAAAACCCGAGTTCATTAAAGAATGAAGAATAGTGTTTGGTTGGTACCTTTGTAGTATACTATCTAGTAACTTACCACCCTTGTAGAGCCTGTAGAGACATACACCAAATCAAAACTAACAAGTTACAATCGAATTTCTATATAGAAATATAGGAACCTAATGCTTATAAACTATAATGTCATAACATATAAGACAAGGTATGAACAATAAAATGATTGCTTTGATTAGTTTGCCACAAATGATTACTTGTTTAATATGTTGTCTGCATCTAGAATTGTCACATTCATAACAAAAAAAAAAGTATGATTTCATTTGTTGCCTATCATTTGACAATATTTAAATAGATTAAAAAAAATTGTAGTTTAGCTTGTATATACTTGCTTTCCAGTTAAAAAAATGCTACATTTTGCTGCCTAAGAGCCCATTACTTTTCCAAAATGATAACTCTACTTTTCCAAGTCATTTGAAATTCAACAAATTCAACAACACAATTACACAGGTTAAAAACAATCGTTAAAATAGGAGACAAAAATTTTGATCGATTAACGTCACATTCAAACTGGAATTTCAAACTTGAATTTCAACAAATTCAGGAACACGATCGATTAATCACTCAACGTTCAGCAGATAGAGAGTTTAGACATAAATGTCGAAGTTGTAGATCTTATGTTGTTGGAAGAATGAAAACTGAAGAAGAGAAGAAGAACCAGTGGCGGAGCCGCGGAGGAGACTAAATGAGAGCAGACTAGGCCGGACGGACGGCCGACGGGGAGCCTCTTGGAGACTCGCGGGGAGCAGCGGGACTGAGGAGCACCTGGAGACTGGAGCGTGGTTGAGGTCCTGAGGAGCACTTGGAGCGGGGTTGTGGTCGAGACTCGCGAGGCAAGTGAGCAGATAAAGCAGCTGTTTTTTTTAATAATGTATCACGGTTATTCAAATAACCGGGGTCCGAGATGTTGTATCAGCACGGTTTTTCTTCATAACCGTGGTATTTTATAAAATATTAATATTATACCCCGGTTAGTTTATATAACCGGGGTCCGAAATTTTTTTAACCACGGATATGCATATAACCGTGGTCCGAAAATACTCTTTATCCCGATTCCTCCACACCGCTCCAACATAAGCGAGGTCTAGGGGATCTTTGTACTAGTGCCGGCATGGGTTCTACGTTTGTTGGCGGATGTAGTGGACATATAATGGATGTGGAAGAACATGGTAGGTTATTATTTCTGGTGTGGGATGGTGGAGGGGGTTGTTGAACCGTGGGGGATAGGTCATCTGAAATAGGTAGAGGTGATTGTTGTTCAATGGGTAATGAAATGGAAATTTTTGTTCATAAAAAATAACATGGCGGGATAAGATGACCTTGTGGGAGTCCAAAAAAAGACATATATAACCCCGATGATTGGTGAGTAACCAAGGAACGCACATGGGTAGACATGTTCATATCCTGTCGAGTCGGGTTTGGGTTTGGGTTCGGGTTTGGGTTTGGGTTCGGGTCGGGGTTAGGTTGGGTTGGGCCGAGTTCGGGTTTGGGTCGGGGTTATGTCGGGGTCAGGCCGGGCTTTATAAAAAATTAAACCCGTTTAACCGAGCCCGACTACCGGACCTGAGATGGGTGTCGTACCCGGCCGGGACTTGTTTTTCATTTTTTTACAAAAAAAATATTACAAAATGTTTTTAAAATGGTTTTTTTATTATTAATTATATTTTTCAGATATTTTATGTAAAATATATTAAATTTATTATAATTATAAAAAAATATCATAAATAAAACTTAATATATATATATATATATTTGTTATTTTTTTACCCGGGCCGGACTTTTCGGCCAGGTCAGGCTTCCTCCTCTGTTCATAACCGTCCGTTTTCTGGACGGGTTGCTCGGATCTGAACAAGTATACACATGGTGTAGAACGAGGTGAAAGTTTCTTATGTGAGGTAGCACTAATGTTGGGGAAGTAAAGACAACCAAAGACATGAAGATGATCATATGAGGGGTGGAGGCCAAAAAAATGCCGAGGTTGTTGTTTTATTTTCTTTAAAAAAATGCAGAGGTTGTTGTTTTATTTTCTTTTGCAAATGATGTTGTGAAGGTAACAAGCAACATTTAGAGCCTCCACCCAATAAGAAGTGGGCATAGATGCATGATTTAGAAATAGTTCTCAGTTTGCCATTTAGAGTGCGTATAATTCGTTCAGCTTTGTCGTTTTGAGGATACGAAAACCATATGATAAGACCTTGTGTTTGGAAAAAAAGTGAACAACATTATTATCGAATTCAACCCGTATTATATTGAAACTTTTTATCCTTTTGTGGAATTGAGCGTAAACATAGGAATGAAACTGTAATCTTTGCATAAGTGTCGGATTTGTGTTTAAGAGGAAAAACCCAAACAAAATTTGTAAAATCATTCAATGACACCAAGTAATACTTGAACCCACTAACACTGAAAACGGTAGTGTTTGCCTAATCGACAAGAGAAACACACGTGTTTAGACTTAGTAGACGACACAAAACTTCTCAAAGAAGGATTGAGGAGTTGAAGTGCATGATCTCCCAAATGACCGAGGTGAGCATGCCAACATGTAGAGTTGACTACGACGTCAATGGATGGATATAGCGCTCCAAAACTCTCACAACGTTGAACTGGTCTCCCCGCGTGTAGGTCCTTCACAAAAAACCGAAAGGATCAAATTGTATTGCCACATTATTATCAATGGTGAATTGTCGGATGAAAATAAGATTCTTGTAAGTATGGGGCATGTAGGACATGACGCAAGTGTAGGCTGGGGGACTTGGGAAGGTGAGTATTTCCCGTACCAATGACAAACATGAAACTATCATTACCAACTTTATAGACGATAAAGAGTGAGAATTAAAATAGGAAGATAGGATACCTGCCGAGTTGGTCATGTGAGATGTCGCTCTAGTGTCCATGTACCAGTTCTCTGGTGGTAAGTGCATCTGCAAATACATATAAAATTCATAGGACTCCTATTTTCAATAAATTAATAAATTGTATATTTATGTATCATTCTATTTGAACCTTATGTTATAATTTACGTGTTATGTTGAAGTTAATATATCACTTTAAGTTTTTTTTATTAAATTGAAATTTAATTTGCAAGTTAATGTCTCATTTTATATTTAAGATCTATTTCAATTGTGTTTTTTTTATTATAAATAAATAAATATGCAAATACATATAAAATAAATATCTTATCAGATAGATAAAATTAAGTTTTTATGCAAAAAATAAATTTTAAAACGCTAAATGTTCTTTACATAAAACCCTATATACGTTATAAGAAGTCAAAAAAAGTTTAATCAATACATATGTAAAGAGGGTGTCATTAGATAGAGAAAGTTATATCCTATTCAAATATAAAATTTATTTATTAATTAATATGTATACGAAAAAAGGGAATTCTTAATTAAAACCCTACCACATGAGGCGCTCTCACTAACCAAAATTCAATCGGTTAGAGCGCGTCACGTGGCGCTACTCCCATCCATAAATCTCGGCCAAAATGACGTCGTTTTTGGCCCAACCGAACAAAACGACGTCGATTCGCACTAAAAATATTAGAGAAAAAATAGGAATCAATGTCAATATTAACATCGACTTCCGGAATTCCTATATCCCCTCTTTCTCGTGTAATCAATTTGATGACATAGAAGGAAAATAGGAGTTCCCCGACCCCGTTGCAAAGGGTATGACTTATGAGAGTTTCCTTTCGTCAATTTGTTCAAACAAGATTGTTAGAATGTTAGTTACAAAAGGTGGGTCATGATACTACTCATTACATAACAAGAGATGAGGTTGGGACTAGATGGGCCAACTACAGGCGGCCCACAACAAGATCAATACATATCTAATACAATAATGTTAGGCTCGACTTTTTAAGATTAAAATTTTAAATTTCACCCCTTTTATGTATTCAGGTTTGCAAAGAACCACCCCTTCTCTTATATTCCCAAAATCTAACTCGACAATTTGAGATCTTACGCGTGTACCCCGTTGACCCCTACGACTTATCGGTTTTTATTCGCCTCAATTTCACCCCAATTTCAACTTTCATTTCTTTTTTTTTTTTTTGACATCTCTACACAATATTTGTGATTTTGAAGTAACAATGTAGAGTTTAAGAGAGGGATCAAAAATATCTATATGGGATTACTGGTATTAAAATTTTTAGAAAAAGTACGAGAAATGTGGTTATTTGCAAACTTGAATACATAAAGTGTGATTTGTTAGAAACTTTTTGTAAGTGTGGTTCATTACAAACCAAGAGGGATAATTGGTGGTTTCGTCAACTTTACTCATTTTTTCAATAACCAATTTGAATTATGAAATTCAGAATTTAACCTATATAACTTTTATTTTTTTTGGTTTTTAACTATTCTTTTTGTCAATATACAATCGAGATTACTTATTTGTACCATATAAAACATACTATTTGCAGCATACATCCGACTACGTATTGCGGAGCTTTAGCAACAAACAAATTTCATTCGAAAAATAAAGAAAAATGGTTACGACTATGTTTGACGGATACGTAGTATGATAATTTTTTATTGACATTTTTTAATAACATTGCGTAGTGAAAATTTTCTTATAAATATATAGGTGTTCTATTGATATTTTTTATAACATTGCATAGTGAAAATTATCTATTAATATTTCCTTCCAAATTTTTTTATTAAATAACGCAGTATTTTCCTCAAATCGGTTATTAAGCTAGCTTTAAACATTCACATTTTCTACCATTTTTGTTAATTTTTCATACATCTATTTCGTGACCAAACGACGTGGAGGGCACACTTCTAGTGAGGAGTGACCACACATCATTACATGGGGTTTATCCTAAAATCAATTGACAATAGGAGAAATAACTCGTAGACTTATATATTAGGCTAACATACTTTTGTATAATTGTTGGGAAATAATCCACACATCTCAACACTCCCCCTAACACATTTTTTTTTTCCGGTTGAGCATCTAAATCTTTTTATAGCTCGCCCATAATTTTTTCGATGAATTTTACATCTCATCCTCTTTTACTAATAGCCGAAGTCATGAAAACAAACCTGAATCGGACTTGCTCTGATACCATGCTCGTATATCTGTTTGAAATAATTGTGGTCATTTAATTTAACATGCAATGACTAAACTTGGAGTAGGACAATTTATAGAGATATACAATCCGGTATTCCGGTTATTTTAAGAGTCGTATTGCTTTCCTAGAAGTCAACTACGATAATGGGATTAAATAGTTAAACTCATGACTATTATAAAGGAGTCTTATACGGTCACACATTAGAATTGACGGACTAGATCAAAAGAAAGATGGTCACCCATCTTGAAATTGCTCCCGCACGAGCACACTTAACTCTAGAGTTCTTTGTTCTCACTCGACCACTGGAAACTAAAAAATCTTGTTCACATATGTAGCAACTCATCCATATAAGTTAACCATAAATTCTCATTTAAATAATGTGGGATAATAATTTTACGGGGTGTTACAATCTCCCCCATTTAAACTCCTAACATCCAGGTCAAGCACAAGGACCGTCCACCGAGACGTAGCTCTGAGGTCACCCATTTTGAAATTGCTCCCGCACGAGCATATTTAACTCTAGAGTTCTTTGTCCTCCCGCGATCAATGGAAAAGAAGAATTCTTGTTGACATGGTAACAACTCATTAATCATAAATCCCATTCAAATAATGCGGAAAAATAATTTTACGGGGTGTGACGTAATTGCTTTATGTTACTAATGGACAACGATCTCTAATGATTCTTCTCTCTGATTTTCTAAGAAAAACTCTCATTTTTCTCGAAAATGTGAATAACCAAAATTTGGTATTGAAAGAATCAAATACAATCATTATCCGAAGAATTTTGATTGTTCCTCTCTCGAACTTTGTTCTAGCAGCCGAAGGCAAATGAGATCTTGACGTCGGGCTCATGTGGACCAAGTAAAGAAGACACACTTATGATATTCATGCATCAACATGTATTTCATATGAACGATATTAATTATATTAATGATATATAGATCCTAAGATTAGATGTTTATATTAAATATGTTATTGCCCAATATACATATAGTTTTTTTTTACCGTCATGGGTCTAAACGAGGTGAAAGGTGCACATCTAGTGAGCCGTATACACCCATAAATATGTGAGTCTATTTTAAACCAATTGGTAATAAATAAACGGAACTCGTATTCGCACGGTTCAGGATTTACGAAATGCACGACTCATTCGCAAAGCGTGAACGTAAGACCACGTTCACGCTTTGCGAATGAGTGAAAGGGTCACGCATTCGCAATGCGTGACCGTGACGGTCACGCATTGCGAATGCGTGACCCTTTCACGCCCTAAAAGCGCTTACGGAATGAGAATCCGTAAGCGCTAACATTCAAAACAAAAATTCGGCAACAGCGACGGCGACGACGAAGAGGGCAAAGCCGAATCAAGCACCATTCGACACAAAATCAGCAATGGACAAAGACGGTAACGAAGGAAGGCCATTTCAGAAGCGGAAACACGACCCGAGAGAGGTATCGTTTGATTTTTGTTCGGTTTTTGCTCGGTTTTCGTTTTTCACTTTTCGGTTCGTAATTGAGCATGAAATGGACATGAATAGGTTAGATTGTTGTTGAATTAGTTAGATTTAGGTTGATTGGAAAGAGATTGGTGAAATGGTGGCCGTATGACCTTCGACAGTCCGCCTTCAATGGCGGACTGTCGAAGAAGATGAACAGTACTCCCACGGTCACGCATTGCGAAACCGTGGGAGTACTGTTCATCTTTTAATGCATTGGAATTATAATTCCAATGCATTAAATTAAATAAAAATATATTAAATATATAATTAATTTTAAAAAACTTAATTTAATTAAAGAATAATAAATACAAATTAAATTAAATAAAAATATTTTTATTTAATTTAATTGTAACATATTAAATATATTAAATTAGTTTATCCAATTTAATTTAAAATAAAATGGATTAAAAATATTATATTAAATATATTAACATTATATAATCTTAATTAATGTATATTAATTCAAAATAAACGGAAAAAATATATCTAATTAATTTAATTGTAATATATTAAATATATTAAATTAGTTTATCCAATTTAATTTAAAATAAAATGGATTAAAAATATTATATTAAATATATTAACATTATATAATCTTAATTAATGTATATTAATTCAAAATAAACGGAAAAAAATATATCTAATTAATTTAATTGTAATATATTAAATATATTAAATTAGTTTATCCAATTTAATTTAAAATAAGATGGATTAAAAATATTATATTAAATATATTAACATTTTATAATCTTAATTAATGTATATTAATTCAAAATAAACGGAAAAAAATATATCTAATTAATTTAATTGTAATATATTAAATATATTAAATTAGTTTATCCATTATACTTTAAAATAAGATGGATTAGAAATATATAAAATAAAATAGATTAAAAATATATATAATTAAAATCTCTACCTTTACTTTTTCCCCCTAATTTTATTTATGTAATTATAATTTATTTAATTTATTTTAGTTTCTTTTAAATTCAATTTAAATGAAAGTAAAGGAAACTAAATAAAAGAAAATTAATTAAATTGGCCTGTAATATCAAATATAGATATTACAGGCCATGCAGAGACATAGACGGAGGCGTCCCACGGCCTCGGCTCGTAGAGATGGTCTCGCCACCGCGAGGGCTACGATGGGGAGGAGGTCCCACGTAGCTGGTTCGGCTGCCGACACACCACCACCACAGCAGCCACAGAGACCATGCATCTCAGATGCATCTCCGGCTCTCCCTCGGGAGGTTCTTCCACCACCGACGTATGGATCTGACTCGGACCAGGATGTGGCCCGTCCTTCTGTACAGGCAGGGGAGATAGATCCCACAGCTGGCGAGCGCGTTGATACTACTGCTGACGAGCAGGTTGAGCCACCTACTGATATTACTGCTGACGAGCACATGGAGACAGCTGCAGATATTCCTGCTGAGGAGCAGGTAGAGCCACCTGTTGGCGATCATACCGAGCAGCGAGATTTTGACTTCGATGCTCCAGCTGCAGATCCTGTAGTACCGCCGCAGCAGGAGCCATTTGTACCGGCTGATCGAGGCCGTGTAGTTGCTGATACAAGGGCACCATTGATCAGCGATGTGCTCACTTGCTATGCCGGACACCGTGCTCGAGGTGTCTGGATGGGAGAGGTAGATAACTAAACACAATTACAACACATTATCTTACAAAAAGTAAATTAATAAAACGTTTAATTGAATATTCGTTGTGTTATGAAGGAGGATTACAGGAGGCCGATGACAGCTTTACGGCGGATAGAGCACATTCAGACACTCAGTAGATGGATTTCCGACGCTGATAGAGCGGACCCCACTTCCTGGTTTGCTTTAGCATCTCAGAGTGGCTTGATGGGTTTGCTAGATGTCTCTTTTGTTGGAGTTGACCACGCCCTCATACATGCATTTGTGGAGCGCTGGCATCCAGAGACTAGCAGTTTCCATCTACCTTGGGGTGAGATGACCATCACCCTGCACGATGTAGCCGTCATCCTAGGCATTAGGATTGATGGAGAGGCCATGGTCACACCTATGCTGGCACGAGATAGGGTTAGGTGGCTGAGTGATACATTTCACATATTAGAGGTGGAGGCTAGGAGTCACCAGACAGCTCTACCAGTGGACCTGTTGAGGACTGCGTATGATGCCATTCGGCGCGACCCAACTACCCCAGCTGAGGAGGTGGCATCTGTGTTTCTTCTTTTCTTTTTAGGGTCATCCTTGTTCGTCGATAAATCGACGAACAAGATTCGACCTTTTTTGATCGACTTCGTGCGAGACCATGGGCGGACTGGAGACTATGCTTGGGGCACCGGCGTCCTAGCGTACTTGTACTCGTACGTATAACTATCACTCTACTTCAATACCTAATAAATTCTTATTGTTACTGTTATGATAAAATGACAAATCTGGACTTTACCTACAGTATGTTGGGCGATGCCTCACGACTGAAGGTGAAGACGATAGGAGGATGTACATCCCTTCTACAGGTAAGAACTTTCATTGTAATTAGTCACTTTAGATAAGAACTTTCATTTGTTAATCTTACTAATAACATCTTTCATTTACTTTAATATTTACAGTTCTGGATCTATGCCCACTTCCCGTCCTTGGGTTGTTCAGCGGCAGAGGATCCAGGACGTCATGGATCTGCCATATGGGCTTCTAGACTGTCTGTTCCGAGGACACCAGCACCCACTCTTGAGAGGTTGAGATCCTTGCGCTCACAGTTAGATCAGATGAGAGCGGAGGACATCAAGTTCATGCCATATAGCGATAGAGTGTTAGATTTTGAGGGCGAGTTTGCTGTGTCGAGGTACCGAGGGACGATCCAGATAGGAGATATCATCGAGGCATATATGCCGGATCGAGTCCTCCGACAGTTTGGGTACATTCAGACGATCCCACTTCAGAGGATTGTCCCTTATTTGGAGCAGCGCCCCGCTTCTGGCAGTAGAGGGTATAGGGTGAGATTCCATGGCGCAGATGATCGCTGGGCTGCTAGACACGAGGAGGCGAGCAGATTTGCGCTTCAGGGTCAGACCAGGGCCCCTTTACCATGGACAGTATCTGAGGACTACATGTCTTGGTTTAGCGAGCGGTGCCATCCATTTCTCCTTCCTGGCTCAGCTATGCAGTCTCCACCGGTAGATCGTCCTCCTCCGGTCCCTGTTTCAGATACTCGGGTACGGGATATTATTTAAAGTTTTATAGTATTATGCTTTACCTTTAACTGACAACTTTATTTTCCAATGCAGAGGCTACACATTATTCAGGCCCGCCTACGGGATATTATTAGTCGTGGCTCAGTGACTATGGAGGACATACATACGATGTACGACGAGTCAGTTGGCCAGGACGTTCATATTGCACCATCTCAGGTCAGGGCGACACAGCCGAGACGAGATTGATGTACTTTACATTTTGTAGTATGGTGGACATACATGTCATGTATTTTAACTTTTGGTGTATACAAGTTTATTGAAGTTATGAAGTTTATTGAAAGTTTAATGAATCTTATTGAAAGTTTATTGAATCTTACAAGTTTATGAAGCTTATGAAGTTTAATGAAAGTTTATTGAATCTTATTTTGTAGTATGGAGATTAATATCCATTGAATCTTATTGAAAGTTTATTGAATCTTACAAGTTTATTAAAGCTTATGAAGCTTATGAAGTTTAATGAATTCATTCCTTAATATTCATCAAGTGGAGCATTGTAGTCATAACTAGTAGCAACGAATCATCCATTAGTATTTCCGATGTAGAACAGAGGATCGACGAAGAAGAAAAGACTAAGAGATTGACTATCACTTCATAAGCTTGCCTTACAATACAAACATCCATCAACCAAATGAAACCCTGAAACACATATAACATATCACTCTGAATCTGAAATGTCTGAATAAGATACGAGATTGATCCACACTTCTCAGGGACACTCTTTGCGCCGGAGGTCGTCGAACATCTTGAATCTATCACTGAAGTGTGCATCCCATCCATCAACGCTAGAATCATGTCCACGCCTCCATGGAAGGGTCAAAGGTGGTAATGGAGAGTCTGGTTTAAGCCAAACCTAACGAAACATGATTGCCAAATGAAAAATTGATTACCTTTTTTTGTCATCCTTGAATAAAAGTAACAGAATATATGAGATATAAGTGGTGTAGAAAGAAAGAAAACTTACGGCTACAAAGTGATTGCCATTGACCCACGCTATTGCACGAATCTCTGTTGGGGGTTCTTGGTTCTCAACCGTTGTAACAATTGGTAAACATGTCTCGGGGGTAGAGCCAAGTATAACAACTGCACACCGGTAATATGTCGCTGCTACTGTTGCAATAAGTGGACACTTCATCCAATTCTCCGGCCCACAAGGTATAGGATCAGTCCACCAAGTGGCCTCGATAACTTGATCGACCGTCCATTTTACCGCCGACTATTGACAAAAAAAAACAAATATTAGTGAAATTTATCATTTTATCAACAAAATATAGTAAATCAAAGAAAAGGATGAAGGGGTTATCAACAAAAAATACTCACACGTGCGTACAAGTCCTTTCTCATCAACAACTCCGTAGCCAATTCCCTTCTAACAATCAAGTAATCTTCTTCCGAGTATCCCGAAACCACGGCAAGAGATCTAAATCCACAATGCCCATCTCCTTTAACATCATAGGCTGAAAGGATGAAGGGTTTCATGAACTTCTGCATCTGATCACCCTTGAACCGATAGTTCTTAGAACGTCTGGTGGTGCCTTTCTTACCACGTGGCTCAGCCTCCTCAACTTTAACTTCAACTTTGGCCTCTTCAGGCTCGGGCTCCTCCACTTTAACTTCCACATGTTGTCTTGCTTTAGGTGGACGACCTCGAGGACGTGGACGTGCCGATCCAGAACCATGTTCAAACCGACTTGGTTCTCTCCTTGTTGAAAGAATGCCGTACTTTGGTGGTCTTCCTTTAGTTCTGACTTTCTGCTCTGGTACTCTCAGCGTTGATTTTCCCGGACTTGTAATATCTTCATATGATGAAGCCATCCGCTCAAGCACATCTCTCGGAAGCAAATTCTTGTCCAATCGCTCCCTAAAGTCATTGAGTGACTCCATGTATGGATCAATATGGACAACCTCATCTTCATGCATCGGATTCAATTTTTCCCATCGTACTTGCTTCCAATAAGGGTGAATCTGATCCAAACGTATTGGCTCCCGATGCCTAATAGCAATATAGAACTCGTGCGTACAAGGCAATCCATGAGCTTCCCTCCAATATGAATCCTTACATGTTGTCAAGCTTCTAATTTGCTTTGCCTTCTCGTAGATCTCCAACAACTCCAAAAAGCACTCGTTGCTTACTTTGTTTCGGAGCAAATCAAATATAGGCACACGCACAGCCAACAACATCCTCTCACGTGACATCTCTATTGACGCTTGAATCTTATCAATCTGATCATTTACCATCAAGTCAATGTTCTCCATCACCAACTGAAATCCTTGAACGGTAGAACGCAATGTACCCTTCAACAATGAGTGTGCTGACTCACACCTAACAAACAATATCAATTCAATAAATTAATCTACAAGACAAACATTAGAAAACAATTGCAAACAATATAGAAATAAGTTCTTACGCATTCGTTGTCCTCGTGCCAAAGTGTAGATGCAAGTCGCACCAATATCGAACAATTGCTTCCTTGTAGGGGATTAGCCATGTAGTTTCCAAATACTCCATCAACCTCGGATAAGCTTGCCAATGCACTTTCATTTCACCCAAACGACGCTCGTAACTCTCAGGAGATCTAGATTCAATAAGAGCATGGTAGTGTGCTGCAAAAACAGCTTGTAATTCCTTTGACCGAGTCACCGCCCAAGATCTATGTTGGATGTTGCACTTTATATGAAAGGTGCAAATCATGTGCTTCACATCCGGAAAAACAACACCGAGGGCACTTATGAGTCCTAGCTCTCTGTCCGTCACAATCACCCCCGGTGTAACATTTCCGCACACATGTCGGAGTCTCCGTAATGCCCACTGGTAATGATTGGCGTTTTCCTTGGCCATGAAAACAAATGCTATTGCAAACGTCAACCTCGTGCTAGTGATACCGACAATCTCTAACAACGGCATCTTGTACCTATATAGGATATATTATGAGTTTACATTTATATTAAACTAAAATCATAATAACATGTATATTAAAACTTACTCGTTCGTCTTGTACGTCGTGTCCATTATGATGACATAGGGAAATAGGTTGAGGAGATGTCTTGAATCCGGATGCATGATGAAAAAATCTGAAATTTCTTCCGATTCCGAGCATCTTCTCACATTTACATAATAACGACGCTCCTCTAAAATATGTAGGGCTTGTTGGAGAGGACTCCGTCCTTCGGCTTGTAGCTTCCTAATCTTCATTCCAGCATTGTATATTTGTTCGATTGTGCTGACGTTGTATGGATCATCTAACTTTATTGACTTCAATATATTTCTCGGCTTGAAACCCGACTCAAGCTCACGTCCCACCTTCCGAAATTGTTTCTCCGTCAATCTCCCAGCATATGTGTGTCCCTTCAACTGCTCGGGAAGTGTATGATTGTGCACTCCATTTATAACATGCAACGTCCACTTCTCAGCCTCGCTTTGTACGCCCTCAAGCTCAAAACAATATCCGTCCTTCTTCGATTTCTGTGCTCGACTAGAAGATGACTCGGTATCAGGATCCACATCTTTCTTCTTACGAGGGGCTCCAAAACGTTCGCATGTCAAACGAAACGTAACGAACCCCCAAGAATTCTTCCACGACCTACTAGTAACCAACACCATGTTCATGGTTCCACCCATGAATCGAGCCCAATCCACCATCGTC
Organism: Fagopyrum homotropicum; assembly: GCA_033239125.1. Taxonomy (NCBI): domain Eukaryota; kingdom Viridiplantae; phylum Streptophyta; class Magnoliopsida; order Caryophyllales; family Polygonaceae; genus Fagopyrum; species Fagopyrum homotropicum. Next base: position 39,523,573 of record BSWB01000006.1, on the reverse strand, counting down.
TCGCGATCATGGAAAAAACCGCGAATTTCAAACATTCGCGAATAATCACTCCCTTCGTCACGAGAATAATTCGGAAGATCCTAGTTCACATAGAAAAAAAAACTATAAAATTTCTAGTTTTCGGTTTTCTAATCTCCAAATAATAAAAACACGAATTATAATAAATGTTTCCTAATTAATTGCAACTATATCTAACTTAAAAATACATTATATACAACAATTCTAGTTTTTCTATATTTTCGGTTATAAAGTACTTACCTCGAAATGCCGAAGAAACTCGTCTGGATCACTAAATTTTGTATCGTCGAACGGAATCATCACTTCATCATCCTCGTGTGTTGACATTCTCGCAGCTGTTCTCCAGAAAACGTTGTGTTGTTTTTTCGAAGATGTTGTGAGCATTTTTCACCTCTTCTATTACTATCTTTATATAACCAAATGAAATCAATAACGTTCAAATTACAACGGTCACTTTTACAACGTTCGAATTACAACGGTCACTTTTCAACGTTCGAATCTCAACGGTCATAAATCTACGTAGACGTGATGCGTAACCTTCACGGTCACGCATCGCGTAACCGTGAACCTTTCACGGTTACGCGATGCGTGACCGTGAAGGTTACGCATCACGTCTACGTGGTGCGTATACGAAATCGACCGCCGTGCCCTTAATATCCCCCTAAATAAAAAATAATTATAAACTCATGTATTAGTATCGGATACTTTGTACTTACTGTCGCATTTCTCAAACATATCTAAAAAAAATTGATTTCCAACAGACACAGTCGGTAGGCAAGAATTCAAAAAAGAAAGAAAGAAAGGACACGGAATGATATTTTTTGGTAAAGACATTTTGAATGATATTTATCCTAAGACTAGGTTGAGTGTTGACTAAATATGCATATTCCACCAATACTCAGTTGGTCTAGTGGGATGTGGTGCTAGACTCCTTAAGTGGTTAGCCTGGAGATTCGAGCCCCGACAGCATGTATGGAAAAACTGATATTGGGAGAGTATCCCCCAGCAATGGACCACGATTTAGTGTCCGATCCAGACGTAGATCGGCAAAGCCGATCGAACCGGATGTTCTAATTAACTCTTCAAAAAAAAAAAAAAAAATATGCATATTCCAAACTAGAAGCACAAGACGGCAGGACCTGTCGGTCACAAATTCGTCAAATTGTAAATACATTCCTTTCTTCTCCAAATTTAGGTGATGTATATATAGATTAATACCCTTGTCTTCAAATTTGTAAAATTTAAACTGATTTTTTTGTTACAGTAAATACTGTCTTAATATCAATATAAAAGAATAGTTTTAAATAATTTGTAATATAAAATAAAAAATAATACATCTGAAAATCTAGAATTTACAATTAAATAGTAGCAAGAGTGTATATATAACAAAACTAACGATGATGAAAATTGCATCGTCTACAATCTATATAAATAGCTGTAAATAAATTATTAATTATTATAACTAAAGAATGTGAAATATAAAATAAATATATATAATTTTGAAATATTATACCTATAATTAAGGAATATGAATATCTTATAAATACATATGAAATTTAGATACAATCACTTATTTTTTTATCGTAGGATAAAATAAAGATTTGATTGAATATAAAAATATTTCACGTAGTTAAAGAAATATGTAAGTCAAAATTAAAAACAATCTTAGAGAATTAAAACATACGGCTAATTTGGTAAGTATGCCTTTTTTTAGTTTTTAGTATACTAAATAGGTCTATAGTCATTTTTCATTAATTAAATGTACCCATCAATTTTTAACCATCTAAACACAAATCCTAATTTTACCCTGAACGGCCGCCTCTTCCTTAACGCTCTTCTCTTTGCATTTATCTTCCGCTAGAGGAGCCTGAATGACGGCCTCTTCCTTAGTGCCGCCGGATTAGCCTTGGGCGTCGCCATCACATCAGAGGACATTCCTCCCGATATGTCGCCATTGCGCAATATCTAGATCTACAATACATCCTTTTGCGCCTTTCTGGAAGTCTTCGAGAAAGTCAATGGGTATTTGCCTTCTCTATTCATCTTCGATATGTCGCCATTGAAGCTCCTATTGGTTTGCCTTTTCAGCTTCAACGGCATGTTCATTTCTATAATTTGGATTCGAAATGGAAGTAGAGAGGGTTAGACAGTCTTCATTCTCTAATCAAATGAATAAATTGCAGCACTCCACTGTCACGTCCTCTCCCCGGGCTGATGACGCAGTTTACTAATCTTAGCTCCACCATATTGTCACATGAAAATGGCTTCCTCCGCCATTTCTCTACTGATAAGCGGTTGTAAACGTTCGTATAGCGGTAATTCATGTCCACTTGAAACTGCAAGCGCTTCAACTTTCTCCAACTATGCCCAAGATTTATAAGTCATCCTCTACAAATTTTTTTTATCAAAAGCTCCTCGAGATTTCCCAGTCTGCCAAGGCAGCCTATCCACTCATTACTAGTAATAATTAGGCATCGGATAAGATGTAACTGATTTAGGTATTTACAGCCTCCAACTAGAGAAAATACTCCGCAACCTGTGGCTTTAAAATTCGTCTACCTAGTTATTGGAGTCGCACTTGCAGCTTGTCTCTACAAGCAGTATTATCCAAACTTCTGGTAAGACCAGGGTTTTATAATTCTGGTATTTAGTTCTTACTGATGTATGAATATTCTTTCAACATTCTTGACCTCTTACAGATAGCATACTTTTGTTGTAAAGGAATTAGTGCATTTGATTTAAATCGTGTTAAATTTGATTTGAACTTCTGATATGAAACTTCTGGTATGACAAACTTCCGGTATGCGAAATTTCCGGTATGAGAAATTTATTCCAGAAAATTTAAAAAAAAATAAAGAAAATAAAAAAAGTAAAAAATATAAAATAAAAACAAATTCAGTAATTAAAATTAAAATTTACATAACAAACATCAATTATTCTTTTTTTTAATTAAAATAGAGGAGTTAATTACTTTTAAGTGGTAAAAAATTATGGGGTGTATTTACTAAATACAAAACTAAAAAAAGGCCTAGTAAGCCAAAATCTTTGAATATACAAAGATGCGATTTAATGTAAGAGTGACATGTGACAAAATTATATGTGTCATAATATAGTGTTGTCAAGCGGAAAAATTCGAGGTGGCTTAGCGTGAGGATAACATGTGGTCTTAAACACTTTTGTTTTAGTTTTATACTAGTTTAACATGTGTCGTGTCCTGCACAACTTTTTCTTAGAATTTTTTTTTTGATACATAGGTAAATAAACTTAGGAGGATCAGTTTCTAGAAACCAATCGGCTTAAAGCATCATTTTGGATGAGGTCTTGAATGTCTTCTGGGATTGCATCTACATCCAACTCTTCATTGTGCCCATGCAAAAGCAATCTTGTCCGCAACAGTGTTAATCTCCCTAAAAACATGTCGTGCGGTCGAGTTTTGGAAACCAGAAATAATAAATTGAAATGTCGTTTGATAATCATATCGAGTTTCCACGGCTGTTTCCAAATTTGATTAATCGAATTGATAAGTGTTAGGTTATCCCCTTTAATCTTGATAGATTTAGTTCCAATCTCATTAGCCTTTTGAAGGTCAAACCGCAAAGCAAGAGCTTCTGCTTTCAACACTGATTCAACATTACAGCTGCCGCTTCCTATAGCAATAGGAATCGCATGTTGGTTTCGGATAATAAAACCATAAGAAAACTTATTTGTTAGATTTTGTGAAGCATCAAAATTTAGTTTACAAAATCCTTCCTCGGATAGTTTCCAATTAAAATTTTTTTTTCCTTCTTTGACTTTTTGTTGTTAATGTGTTGTTTTGATTCGAATTTACTTGGTCCCAGCAGTTTGATTAATTGTTGTACCTTTTATGTTTATACATAATAAATTCTTTTACGATAATATTTTTATTTAAATAACTAAATTTAGTATAAATATCATATTAAAAAACATATAGAAGAAATTTATTAATAGAATCACTCTTGTGAATTAGAAATTAATTAATTAAATAATCGATCTATATTTCATTTTAGAAGAAGATTTGTAAAATTAATAATTGTGGAAATTATTGATTTTTTTAATTAAAAAACTGTTTTTAAAATGACATTTGGTCGAAGTCCAAAATTTTAACTTATTATACTTCATAATTCAAATTAAAACAAAGGAATAACATAAACAACGATTATTTTTTCACTAAAAAACTCAATTCTGTAGTGACCCAAAATCTAACCCGAACCAGAACTCCAGATTCATTAGACCGAGGACCAACCCTAACCCTAATGCACTATAATCAATCTAGAGCTTGTTAACTTCTAGGTGTCCCCTACGAATACTTCCTCATATGTGAGTTTGATGTTTTCATCATAATGATACAAATCTGCACATTGCATATATTGACCACAAGCATATCACAGAAGGATACAATACAGTGCAGAAAACGTATGAAACAATACAGTGCAGAAAACGAGTGGCACATTTCATATTCTTTCAGCACTTACAGAGACAAACTCCATCCTCGAGCTGTACTAATGGCGCAGTCAAGATACTTCATTGCCAAAGGGAGGATAGAAGAAAGATGATGACATTTCCAGACTTAGATAGCTGAAAGAAGTATTTCAGAGTCTCTGTTGCCACTCCAACCAATTTCAACATCCGAGTCACCCTCCCTTGGCTGGTAACTGACATTACCGCCATCAACTGCAACATCTTCCCTTAACAATCCCGTCATCTCTTCCTTACTGACTTCATCGCTTTCTTGTTCACAGAGTGTTAGAAAGGCTGATACTTTCGCGGCTCTTGGCTTCCAGTAGCCTGTTTCCTTAGCTTGCCTGAATGAGGCTAGTGCATCATAGATTCTCCTTTGTTTGATATGATATTCTGCTACAATCTCCCATGTACTTGCTATCACTTTTCCACCGGCTTTTTCAATGTGAGTAAGGAAACTCTCAACTTTCTCAAAATGTTCTTCTTTAACATACCAACTCAACAAGATATTGCTGATTCTTGCATCATAGGTCGACTTCACAGAGAACCACTCGTTATAAAAATTCTCAGCTCCTTCTATATCACCTACCTGGACAAGAGAATGAATCACCGAATGGTATCCCCAGTTAGTCATTCTCTCAAACTGTGATTTATAAATGCTCCATACACGGTAAACCTCCTCCTTCTCGCCCAAACGCCCATACAGGTTTAGTAAATAGTGATACGGTGATCGGTTCTCCCCATCAAATGTCTTCTCAAGGCTGTTCATGCAATCTTTGGCTTTTTCCGGTTGCCCTAGCGTAAGGTACAGTGTAGCCATAGAGCTGAATGTACTCCAGTTAGGGGCAACAACCGGGTCCTGTTTCAATTCTTCAAAAACCTCTTCAAGAGCGGTAACAGAACCCTGAGAGCCTCGAGCATATAGCCAAATGTTATATGAGTACAAGTCTAATCTTATGTTACACCTCTTCATCTCAGAGATTAAAAGCTCAATTTTGCAGAAGTCCTTGAGTTTCATATACATAGTCATCATTCGATTGAATGGAAGAGGAAATGAAGCATAACCTTCACTCCTCATCTTTTCCAATAAAGGCTCTGCTCTGTCTTTCTCGTTCACCTCCACATAGGCGTTTAGAAGAGCTCCATAGAGTCGCCTGTCCTTTTGATGACCAGGAATCCTTGTGAAGAAATCTTCGGCACATCGAATGCCATATACTTTTGCAATTAAGTCCAGTTTAATTGCCAAGTCACTAGTGTTGAATGATTCGAATCTTTCAGGCCTGTTACTCATCCACTCAAATACCTACACGAAATTATCACAAGTAGAAATACCACATAGGTAAAACAAGATCACAGAAGAAGTAAGGAATTATAAAAGAAACGATGCTTGGATAGTTCGGTAAATTTGCTCTGATCTTCACCATTCTATCAGGAAACACGTTCATGAAATCAAACGTATAGAGCATTCTTGATTCATGAAATTGTTCTAATCTAATTTCATTTCAAACTAAGCTCATTTTTGCTAGAGAGAACATCTGATGTTTCTATCTTTAATCAAACTGTATACATCTTTGATCCTCCTCACACTCTACAGTGCTGACCTAAATCCATATTCCACAAATGCTATGAGGCAATTCTGTCATTCTCCTTTTAAAAACACACTCTAGCTTCAAAACTAGGGCAGGTGAAAAGAAGCAACAGATAGTGCGATAAACACGAAATCATTGCTGTCTAATGTATCGATTTGCATACCTCAAGGGCAAGCTTATACCTACAGAACCTCCTGAGATTTTTCACAAACATGAAAAGCTCTGATTTCTGAAAGGTCTTGCCATCAATTTCACACTGGTTCAACACACCGGAAACTCCCGAATTTTGATTCTCCAGTGCCCAAACTCGATTATATATCTCCTTCCATCTGATCACCGGCCTTGTTTGGTAATCGTTGGCTGTCCCAATCTTTCCGAACGATGTACATGACAATATAAAAGGAGATCTTCTTGTGGTAGTACGTAGAAGGGACGAGAAATGCGGGAGAAAAGATGAAGAAGTATGCGTGAGATTGGTTTGAAGAGGCAATTGAGGTTTAGGGTTTTGGGGGAATGAAAAAGAAGTTTGAAGCATTGTTGTGTTGGTGGCCATGGCTTGACCCCTTGGCCTTGGGGTTTATCAAGATTCCCTCCCTCGTTTATTATCGGTTAATGATTATCGCCTTCTGATATTTGAGAAAGGATTTTTTTTGGATCGAAGAGATAAAAAGCTTCGAAATATTTTCTTGCAACAAAAGTGTTAGATATTTTAGCAATTGGCGTGAAATGAAATGGGCCTAGTTCATTTTGGGCTTACAACATCATTTATTTATAGGTTCATAATTATATAAGGTGAGACTATTTCTTACAACAATAACAATGTTTGGCGTATTTCCTGCAATATGCACAAAATATGAATACAGTCAAACAGGCGGTTTGCGCAAGCGAATAATCCGATAGGCTTCTAAGCACTTCTATTTTGTCTTCTTTTGCTGTATATATAGAATCACTTTCATTTCTGTTCAATCTCATCGCCTCCTTCAGAAATCGTAAAATACCCTAAAACTAGAAAAAATGGAGCAGACGTTCATCATGATCAAGCCCGATGGTGTCCAAAGAGGACTTGTGAGTGCTCTTTTGGATTTTAATTTCGATGTTTTGATTAGGGGAACAATATCCAAATTATGAGTTATTTATTGTAAATCAAAATTTCAGGTTGGTGAGATCATTGCCAGGTTTGAGAAGAAGGGCTTCTATTTGAAAGGTATCTCTCTTTTCAAAATTGAAGATCCCATTTATATAGAAATGATAAATCCGACCCGGTTCACATGTTTTTTTCCCGGGACCGGACCCGGACTAGATCCGGTCTACACGGGGACCAAAAGGATGGTTTCTATTTGAGAGTTTATTGTGTATTTGTTGTTGTGACAAACGTAGCGATGAAATTAGTACATGTGGAGCGAGGTTTCGCGGAGAAGCACTATGCTGATCTCTCAACTAAGCCCTTCTTCAACAAACTCTGTGATTACATAATCTCTGGACCAGTTGTTGCTATGGTGTGGGAGGGTAAGAATGTTGTCACCGTTGGTAGGAAGTTCATTGGAGCTACAAACCCTTGCGACTCACCTCCTGGAACCATCCGTGGTGATTTTGCTATTGAAATGGGCAGGTAAGCTATTTCCATTGGAACCATACACTGTGTTTTGATCAAACTGGAAGAGTTGATCTAATTGCATCCTCTGTTTCATTTTGGTAGAAACATAATTCATGGAAGTGATGCTGTGGAGAGTGCTAGGAAGGAGATTTCTCTGTGGTTCCCTGATGGAACAGTCAACTGGGCCAGCAGCGTCCACCCATGGATCTACGAGTAAACACCTGCGCCTCGTTCACCCCATTCCAGCCAGCTATTCATCTTTTCAGTTGTTTTATGGCTCATTTACCAAAGTTTGTTGCAAACTGTTTTTTTTTTTTTTTTTTTTTTTTTTTTTCCCTTATGAGGTTTCTCATAATTCTAGTTGTTATGCTAATGTGTGTGTGATTTTGAGGTTGGAATTTGCAAAACAAAAATGCTAGCCATTGAGTATGTTTTATCATATCCGAGTTAACATTATAGTTTTTCCCACTTTGATTGGTCAAAGACCAAGTCTTAAGACATATAAAGGTAGTACTAGCATACGATTCAAATTAATGCAATTATTGATGGATCTTATCCAAGTTAACATTATAATCAATCCAACAAACAGTATCGAAAAAAAAAAAGAAAAGGGATATATCAGTGGTGTCCGCGTTCCTGTAGTTTAGTTTTTCCGGACGAGTTTTCTCAAATTCTGAATGTTATCCTGAGGTTTATAGTTTTTCAATATGTACCCTTCAACCATTCATCTTGTTAACAAAAATTAACTATATTGAAGAAGAAAAAAAGTGTACACAAATTGTTGCTCTTAACATTTGTTTACCATCCTTTTACTTTTGAGTTACGTTAACTTTTTCGGTATAAGTTAACATTTATTACCAAGATCGATGGTTGAAGAGTATATACCGAATAAGCAACCTGTTTCCATGTTAGAACAATAGGCAAATTGAAGTAGGCGTTAAATTCTTTTAGCTGGCAAAGTAAATGTTAGTGGAAAGTGAAACTCACCCCAGAGCTACAAATGTAGTGGAAATCTACGAAAGCCAATCCACAAGGAACAATAAAAACTTGGTTGTGACCTTAAAAGAACTAGGAAGAAAACCAACTCGCTCTGCCAAATCAAATGTGGCAACAACACTCAAGAAACCCAACTGACCAGAGACTTATAAAACACACTATTTGCTCAAACTCCTGTGGGGGCAAGTGCTGCCCTAAAACGCTAGAACAAAGAGGCCTACCTCTTCTTATGATAATTGCAACCAACTTGCATTTGCAAGTTTCTGTTGTCTCTCAAACTATCGACTAAGAAGGCTGTAAGATGGCAAGTCCTCAACCCGCATTATGTCTTCAAGTAGAAGCTCTCTTTCAAGTTGTCGACGTGTGGATTTCATCACCGTCTATCACACAAAAACAGAATTAACAAAATTAATAGAAAGCAACAATTTCTACTTGCTAACTACAAGAAAATTGAGTTTCATTGCGGTATTTTAATATTGTTTCAGCTCACCAGACAAATAGATTGGTATGTTGAGGAACTCTACTCAATATGGCGTAAAATTAAGGTTTAAAACTTGAATCCCACCGTAACGAAAATATAGACAATTAAACAACCAAAAATGTTCATCTGTGGATTATGATTCATATCACACTAATAGCTGCGCATCACAAGATAGCAATAATTGCTAAGGCGATCGCGACAACTTGTACCTACATTATGTCCCACCTAGACAAAAGTGAACTGTGTAGTAATATCATGTGCAATCGACAAACAGTAGTTGAAAATAAGGTCATCAAGGACAACCATGTTGAAAGTGGATTATAACTGCATAAATGATGAAACTGGAAGTAGCTACAAACTTCAAAACCTACACTAGAGAGAATGATTCTGGTGAAGAAAACTCACATTGAAGTCCATATATGAAGCATGCATCTCAAGCCATTGGTGGTCTAAAAGCTTGAAAGCAATGCAGTAAAGAAGATCAAGTGCCGACTCATTTTCTGCAAGTGAAACAAAGTGTCTATGTAAAGCATATTACAATATGATACCTGAACTATCATCTCCAAACATCTTAAAACTAAGTGCAACATAAGAAAATGGTGCAAGTACCTGAAAGAAATTTCAGGAAAGTGGCTCCAACTAATGTGCGCGGTTTCACTGAAAAAAATTCAACTCAAGCAGGTGACACACCATTACAAAAATCGGTGATACATTTAGTTATTAAAAAGATCACTATAATGAAACTAAACAGAAGACAAAACATGAGGCTTGGGAAATAAATAATTTAGTCCAACTACGTCCTACTAGTAAGCTGGATATTGTCACTTTCTGCTGTGTCAGTATATTTATTATTCCAATGGGCAGGAATCCACGGTATGAATCAATCTGCAAGGATAGATCCAAAGGGATGACTTCTAATTACAGGAATGACCCTAGTGTAATATTGGTAGTTCATTATCATGGCCAACTCCTTCTATTTGCAAGGGTATCAATAATATGGTGGCTTCTGAATCACCTACACTATAGAGTGGCAAACTGGCAGAGATGATTCAATAATGCCTGTTCAGTGGCCTTTGCAGTTTTATTTACCTATGTTAGTGCTTAACACATCATTACTGATTTAATGCAATTGTTCTACGGTTCTACCAATATCTTAGCGACAATTCATGATCTTGACAACAAGTAACAGCAATCTTACTCGCGATTTTTTTGTTGCCTACTGGGTTCAGTTCACATAGCAGGTGCGATATGTTCTCTTATAAAGCCGCTGATGGCATAAGAAAAAATAAAATAACTGAAAGTGGTTATCTCACCTGCTTCAAGGTCAAGCATTTGGATCAGCATAAATGTGATGTTCACACCAGCTACTGCAAATGGATACTCCCACAATGCTCTGTCACCTTCCTGTTTACCCAGAAGATCTTGAAATGTTTTCTGCATGGCATTTGATGCAAATCATAAAAGAAAATCGTTAAAGGTTCAAAGGTGGAGATTGAGAAGAACACACACACTGACATATGTGTGTTTTCTATCGACAGCTAAAATATATATTCTTCCATTAAATTTCTCGTCATCTCCCCCAAGTCACTTGACAGGAATACATTCAATGGAGTGATGTAAAGGGAGTATAAGCTCTAGTCTTGAGGCTGTTGAAAAAGCAATGGTAGAGATAACTAAATTAGATGTCTCTTTAGTATCCTACTATTCTTTCATGTTCAACTAAGATATTTAGTTTTATTTACCATCATTTGGTTTTTATATCCTGCATTTGTACTGAATTATTTGTCTCCCAAGTACCTAAACATGTCTCTCCTGGGAGCAGTGACATTATTAAAGCCCGTGTTTCATGAATGCATGGAGCAAAAGCTCATAAGCACGTTCATTTCATTCCAAGGTATGACTATACATATCATATAAGACGGATAAACTAACTATTCGTAAGCATTTTGAATTGAAAAATGGCTAAAAAGATTTTTGCACAGACCGGGAAATTCCTAGCAAGGAACAGCAAATTCTCCAATGATATAAAGCCACCACCCCTGTTAGGAATTGTAAATATGAGATATGATAACAAAGCTGAATAGAAATAAAAATAAGAAAACAGGTGACAGGTAATGAACTCTGAATATACCTGAAGTCTGTAGAAGGATCTTTCCCTTGCCACCCCATTGCTTTCCACTGTTCAGATATCAAGTCATGAAGTTCTTCACCTGGAAAGGCAGCATTCCACAAAGTCCTCAAAGCTTCCTACAGCATAGCAAAAAGTAATATAAGAGTTAGAAGAAGATAGTGTTCAAAGTTGCCTATAAATGTATAGTTGTATGTATTATACAGACGGCAGGCAGTAGCTTCAACCTACTCAAACACCTCGAACCCTGCTGCAAAAAATCATCACCTCCAGTTTCAGAAAGAAAAAGGCATGTGCACATACCTGATGGTCAGGGTTTGTACTATCATAGCAAACATCAATACGACTCTGAAGCCTCTGCAAGCATTCCTCCTGATGAAATAAACACCAAAGACAAATATAGGTAAATCCATGATGCCATTTTAAAAATCTTTTTTAAACAAATATTACACATGGAACTTCTTAGCATACTACACACTAATCCTATGAATTGGCATAGGATGGAGTGTGGAGCTAAATTTCTGCTCATATCATTTTACTGACTGAAATTGAATTCTTTGTAGAAATGGTAGGACATGCTATTACTTTGGGTTACCACCACTATGCTGGTGAAACCATTTCATATTCTCGTGGCACAAAGGAATTACATGTACAGTTTTAGCTAAATCCCTCATAGAGCAAGAGGGCAACATAGAAAGGCATAATGTCAATCGTGGACACCAAAAAACTAGCATCTAAAATTTTCAACCTGTTCTGCAGTCAGATCAAACGATGGGCGAGCATCACTCTCTCTTCCCTGAACACAAACACATGAAAGGCCTCTGCCAAGCCATGCAGCTGATCCTGCAACAACCTCAGCTGCAGAAAATAAAACATAGTTAGGAACTTTTGATGGTATAAATAACAGTACACAAACAATTTAGTGAATTTATACAGGTAACAAGTTCAGCTTCTGATGAATCATTACGATCAGATTCATATAATGATTATGCAATCTGTACATTGGAATATAATTCCTATTCAACACAAATTCTCAAGTCTAATGGACCAATAAAGAGTTTTATCAGCACAATATTATTGTCAAAACACATCCCTGTGCAATAACGGAGTATGATGTGCACCAGATAAAGATATATCAAGCAATCAGAACTAAACTTTAAACGATGCAAATTGAGCTTTCAAGGCAAATAGACAATCATTCATGAAAGACATCACTGGACCAATAAAACAATACACAACAAACTACTACAGATAGGTAAAACTTTCATAATCACCATTTCTGTAAAGCAACAAAGGCTTGGTGTGCATTAATATCTTCCTAGAAGTTCCCAATTGAACGCTTGAAACACTACAGGTATCCATTCGCTCAAATGAATAAAAATCAGAGCCAGATGCTAATCGAATAAGCAATAAATCTGCTCGCCTAACAACAAATAACTCCCAGAATGAGAATCTGAAATAATATTTTTTTAATCATAACGTGAGAACCAAACACACTCAGCACAGTCGCTGAACTTTCGACAAGTTTCCAGCTACCGGACAGCTATATCTCCAACAAAATAATGAAAAAAAATCACTAAGAAAGCGATAGAACAGAAAATTCCATCAATCACAGCCTTAAACCAACTATATTACACTCAAGCCATGAAATTAGCCAGTAAAAACTGTTCAAAATTTAAAAATTCAAAACGAGACAGAGGAAGTAAATTCAACCTGAGGTTGAATGACAAGTGTTGCCACGGTCCAAGCCTTGAGAAATCCTTCGCACAGCGACAAACGATCCACCACGGTCATCCATTTCTAACGCCAGAAGGTTTCAATACTTCAATTTCAACAATTCAAAAAGGTAATCTCTCACCTCATTCCATAGCAGATTCAAACAGTATTCAAGAACTAAGCACCAACACGTCGTTTTAATCCTCTCTCCTCGTAACCAAAAATAACAACGCGCAGGATACTTTCCAAATCCGACGCAGCTGAAAAAGGAATGCGATCGCGGAATATTAGTCTCAGGAAAATTTCCTCCAGAACCGCAGAAATTCGGAAGCAAAGGCCGGTGAAGAAGAAGAAGCTTGAATAAAAAGAAAAGTAGAAGCTCTCGTCGATCTCGAATACTCTCCCTCTCGCTCTCCGAAAACAAGAAAGATTCTCTTGATCGAAACTAGCGAGAGAAGAGAGAGGGAGAGAAGACAGAAAGAGCAAATCTAGGGTTTCGAGATCTGCAAGATCGCCATTGCCAGCCCTTTCGAACCAAAATCTCTCCCTTCTCACAGATTGCGCTCTGCGTTTCTCTTAAGCGTTTGTTAAGGAGACAGAATGCGGTAGGACGTTTCTTGACGAACGACGAATACATACGGGAATCATTTTGTTTTCTTTCCATTTATGCTCGTAAGTTGTAGCTAAATAATATTCGAAAAAGATAAATAATACATTATGAGGATTTTCTTGCTTCTTACAAAAGCTAACGGAATTATTAATATATCTTTGGGGCTTCTTACAAAAGCTAACGGAAATATTAGTGTCCCCACACTTACTTTTTTCATTTAAGAAAGTGGAAAAGCTTTTTTAATTATTTGATTTCATCTCATATGATTTCAGATTTAGAATATACAAAAATTTTATAATTCCTTTAAAAAAATTACAAAAGAATTATAGCATAACAATTGTAAAGTACAAACTTAATGTATACTTAGGGCCGATTTGGTATACATATTTAGATATCATATATGAGTATATAAGAAAAACTAATACCTAATGTTTGGTAGATAAGCACATGGATTTCAATTTAATATAATGGTATATTTTTATTACACTTTTTCTTTATTTTTTTGGTACACTTTAAAAACTATTGGTATCAATTATCTTATATTTTTTTAATCTATTATTAATTTATAGAACTCTTTCTCTAATAGATATCAATCTCACACCCATATTTTAATATGGATAGCCATATATGATATATTGATATCTAAATATGGATACTAAATATGTCCATATAATGTTACAAGATTTTCTCATTCAAAACATTCTAAAAAATAAATTGTAAAATATACATAACAGAATGTGATTGGTGAGAAAAACTCCGTGAAATTTTTTCCAATTTAAATAATTTGTTGCATCTTTTAGACATACATTGAGTATTTACTTCCGTCAACAAGATTTTTTTTGTACTCAGTGCTTGAATGGAAGTAGACGTGCCCCCGGTGACCACTAAGAGCATTGAAAACCCTTAAGATATTTGCGAACTCGCCCATGATGGCCCCGACATCGGAGAGTTCACGCACAACGTTGCGGGTTAGTGTTTCATCACCGCAAATGACAACCTTTTTGGCGGAACAAATTTTTAATGCTACTCCCATGAGTTTGGAAGAGGGCACTCTTCATTTCACTATGGGTACTACTTCGACATTGAATTCTCCTGAACCTAACTTGACATAAGGTTTGAATAAGAATGTGGATTCTATAGCAGGTTAGTCTTAATGCTCATGGAGTTATGTGACGAGGGGAAAGTGTAATATCCTTAGCCTTTTAGGGATCCCGTCCCTGCGTCATGGCTTGACCGCAGGTGCGGAGCCGCCCCGCGGCTCTGTTGACCCGTCCCCGCGATTTGCAGGGTGGCCGCCGCTTCCTTGACTTTCTTCTTTTCCGTTTCTTATTCTAAAAGTCTCGACTTCTCTCTCGGTCATGGGAGAGGGTTTGCTCCAAACTTTATCTTTTTTATCCTCTCCCACGTTCATCTTCTTTCCTCTTTCTTTTCTTGAGTTGTCTCTTTGATGTTTCTTGCTTGAATCCAAGAGTGAAGCTTTGGTGGTGTATGGTTGTTATGATGATGTTGAGATTGTGTTGTGATTTGGGACTATAGAGGATAGCGTGAGACGTTGTTTCCTAGCCTGTTCACAAGTGGCAAGCTTCCTTTCTCTCTTCTCATTCCTTTCTTCCTTCTTCCTTCCTTCTTCTTCTTCTTCTTCTTCATTAGTGATGAATTCCCACAAGTTGATCTTGTGCACAACCTCCTGAACGTTGATGATGTTTATATGTGTATGTATACATTGTTGGTTGCCTTTAGCACCAGAAGAAGTGAAGAGATCGAACGAAGGATCGAAGAGAAGTCAAAGATCGCCATCTGCAGTGTTGGCCGCCCCCGCGCCTTGTCAGCGCCACCCCCGTTGCTGAAGTGTGTCGCCGCCCCTGCGGTTGAGAGTCACCGCCCCTGTGGCGTGTCACCGTTCCTACGCCTTCCCGTTTACGCAGGTGCGTCTTTGTCCAGGACATACCATGTATGGTATGTGTCCTTCCTTTCCCTTATATTAGGGTTAGCTTGTGAGCTTGTTAGTGTTGTATATGTGGAGTTTGTTGATGTGTATGTTGAGGTAATGCCTTAGGCATTTGTGAGTTATGACGAGTTATCGAGGTTTAATTATGGGTTGGGATCTAGTATGATCTTGGGGTGTAGGAGGTAGAATCTCCTAGTCTTGATAATGTTTGATGTTGTGTGTCTTGCTGATGCAAGCACTTATCGTTTCCTCGAGGGGAAATTGTGACCACGATTGTTGAGGATTACTTGTGACAAGTAAGTCCTTCGGGCTTACTTAGCGAGCGTTTATGAGTTTGAGTTATTGTGATAGTGGTGTTTGTGCATATGAATGTTGCATTGATAACCTAACCGGACTAGAACGAACATATATGTATATTAATTGGCCCTAGTGCATTATAACCAGGTCGTGACAACTTGCCTGAAGCTCGTCGAGAGTGTGGGGTTCTCTGCGACTAGTCTACCAGGAGGGGAGGCTTGATCCCCTATTCTAAACTTGTGTGGTTAAAGGGGACAAAGGCAAGGTTCTGAGTGATCCTCGTGTCACAAAAGAAGTTGAATTAGTAATGATATAACGTAACGAAGATAATAAACGGATATGTGTGAGCATTGCATACGATGATGCGATTGTGTGATTGTATGTGCTATTGCTATTGTTATTATTCATGAATTATTAGCAAACGATTTTATACCATGTTGTAAATATTCTGTAGGATAGGAAGACTGCAGAGTGATCCAGATGGGTGATCAGCCGAGGGCTTCCGTACATTAGGATGTGTGGGTTTTGGGATGTTTTGTACACAAATGTATATGTTGTTGCCGTTTTGTACTCGGCTGTGATTCTATATATGTTTTGATATATGATCATACCGTTTTATGTATTTTGTTTAATATTTATTTATGCCTTGTTGTAAGATCCAATGAACTTGTTGTAAAGCTAGAGTCAAAATCCATTGTGAGATTCTAGCATGTAGCGCCCCGAGTCTCACGGATTTGGGGTGTTACAAAGTTGGTATCAGAGCCTTAGGTTGACAACATCGTCATTTGCAATCTGCGATAAAGGCCGAATAGATAAATAAACAAAACCCGAAAGGGTTTTGACCTTTTCAAAAAGAAATTAGTTTTGAAGTGTGTACAACTAATTTGGGATAGATACGTGCATATCGCAGATGGCTTGGACTAGAGCGACATTTGCAATAGGACGAGGTAGGGGTAGTCCCCCTCTTCCTCCAGTAGCGATAGGTCAGGGACAGGTTCCCATTTTTGATCCGCCTACAGCGGGAGATGTACATGAGGAGGTTGATGAGAGCGTCGTTTCTGAGACTAGAAATGGTATAGCAGCGAGACAGAGATCTCAGCGAGTCCAGTCAGATGACTCGGATCATGTCTTGATGAGGGGACCAGAGTTCCGCGCTTACATCCGCAGAGTAGAGGAGGCTTCCAGGGCAGGTAGACGTGCCCCGAATCTGCCATCACATGTGGGATCGTCTGAGATGTCCTAGGGAGCTACTCAGGTGCTAGTCATACTGGCATGCGTTGTTGAGGTTGTTAAAGCTCTAGAGGAGTCGAGGGGGCCACAACCAAACTCTTGGTTGAAGGCGTTTTACCAGATGGGAGTACCCCCATTCGTTGGAAAGGTGGCTTTAGAGGTCGAGCTGTGGATCGGACATGTAGACTCAACCCTTGAGTCTATTAGGTGTCTAGAGGACAGACGGATAGAGTTAGTACAAACTCTATTATGTGATTTAGCTCAGCACTGGTGGAGGACCCTATGGAGTCGAGTCACCAGCTATGACCAGATGAGGAGCATGAATAGAGAGCGTTTATGCCCTGCCTCACTGAGGAGGGAGAAACTGCAGGACTTCGTTGAGGCCGGTTTTGAGGATGTGCCGATAGCAAAGGCGATCAAGAGATTCCAAGAGGAGCTGGTACTACTAGGCACAACTGCACCTCTAGAGGATCAGCATGTATATCTATTATCCCGCCGACTGAGGGAGAGTACCCGTTCCTACATGGCGGGTTTCCACTGTGATTCTGTAACACCCCCAATCCGCGGGACTTGGGAAGCTACGGGTTGGGACCTCACAATGGGTCCCGACCCTTAGCCTGACAACAATTTCACCGGATCTTGCAACAAGGCACAAATAAAGGCCAAAACCGAAATACACTTTTATGCAATGAAAAGAAAACCCGAAAGAATACAACAAAAGACTTCAGCCGAAATACAACCGAAGAGCAAATGCCATACACGCGGCATACAATATATAATGAATACAAAACTCAAACACGACTCCAACCAAAACCCAATCCTAAAATGTACGGAACCCCGGCTGCCCACTCTTCCGGATCTCTCGGCCGCATTCCTAACCTGCAAGGCAATCTACAACAATCGGTATAAAATCGTTAGCTCATATTCGAAGCATTAGAATCATGGTGAAAGGCACAAACACAAGTCAATCATCATAAATTACCCAATACACTCCAAAGCACACAAGTCCGGTTTATTATCTTATAATTATTAAGTCATATCTCGTTCTAATTCAACTTAGGTTGTGACACGAGAGTCACCGAAACTCGCCTCGGTCCCTACTTACCGGCATGGAATGGTACTGATACATCTGACCGTCTACCAGCACGGGATAGTCGCCGAGAACCTCCTAGCTCTCGCGGGAGCCAGGCAAGTTGTCACCGCCCGTTATCATACACTTGGGCCAAAATAATATAAAGGTCGGTAATCCTAATTCCGGTTTAGTTGTTATAAACAATAAAAAATAAACACACACCACCAACACACATCAATGATAATATAAAGGTCGCTTCCTTAGGAAAGAAGCCCATAACCTGCTCACAAGAAGATAACTATATCAACAACTCGCTCAACTCAAGAAGTCTAAGACTTCTACACAAATGATCTACGCGAGATCATTTGACTCACATTCTAGGACCGCAACCTAGAATCTCTCATGCTCACATCACACTCAACACAAGCTAGAAGTCCTAAGATTTCTAAACCCTCGGATCTCGCAAGATCATAACTCACAACGCAACTAGGATAAGCCAAACCTAAACTCCAAAATTCCACAAGATCATACAACTCCATCTCGAGCCTAAAAAAATGCTCACAAGATCAACCATATAACTTAAAGCCTTATAACAACCTCACAAGATAACCAACACCTCAAACTTAGAATCAACATCAATCCATCAAACACTATCAAATCCTCAACACTCACCTAAGGTTCAAGGCCACTACTTGGCATTCTCACTAGGTTATGCTAGATCCAACCTAGCATGATACTAATCCTAAAAAAACAAGATCGAGGAAGGAGGTACTCACACGACGTCAAAAGACGAATGTCGAACTTGGACTCGTTAGGTCTTTATCGGGGCGCTTCCGGACCTAAAACCAAAGCTAAGCAAATTTAGCTAAACGCTAAATTTGAACGGAATATATAACTTATATAAAATCTAAGGTAAAACCCGTTTCCAAAACCAAGATTAAAAACCGCTTAAATACTTTCCGGGACAAATTATGCAATTATATACACATGGGTCATAATATATAACAAATATAAATTATAAGAATAAAATCCGTTATAAAACTTTGGTTGAAAGTCCGTAAAAACATTTTCCGGGCAACTCATGAAGTTCCATAAACTTGGGATATGTTCCGTAAATAAAATAATGGGTTATTTTCTGTAAATTAATACCAACCGGGCATATATGCAACTTCTAGAAATTAGGGCCAAAACTGTAAATACAAAATATAGGGAAAAATCTGTAATTATACCAAAATTGGAGGAGCCCGATTTGAATAAACCCTAATTACAACATATCCCCAAATTGGCTGGGGAAGAAGAAGCAGTGCATGGCGGCCGGCTTGGCAAAGGAGGCGTGACTCCGGTAGTGAGGCGAGGCGGAGGCAACTGGTACTCCGGCATGGGCTTCAATCTGGCGGCAGTGGCGGTGGTCCTGGTGGCGGCAGAGGAAAGAAGAGGAAAGGCCAGCTCCACGCTTCTCTATTCGGACTAGAGATGCAGGGGAAGCGGCGGGCTGCGCAGGCTAGGGCGGCCACACAAGGTGAGTCTTCCAGCGTCTGTTGCTCCGACCTGGTGGTTGCAAAGAAGAGACGAAAGGACGGAGGAGCAAGGCGACGGCGTCTCAGATGGTCCCTCTGGTGGCTGCAGACGGGTGCGAGGGCAACACAGGAGCGGCGACAACGAGACTCTCCATTGGTCGAGGTTCAACAGAGGCGGCGATAGGCTCTTCCCGGCGGCTCAAATGAGAGTGAGGAGGTGGTTGCGTGATGGAGTAAAGGTTGTAGGTTGTGCTTGAAGAAGATGAGTTGCAAAGTTCTTCTTAGAAGGCTGAAAGAGGTGGAGATGTGTTGGGAGATGTTGCTCGCTGCAAGAGTGAAGAAGGGAGGAAGATGGTGGAGGTTGCTCCTATTTTGGTTGGGTAAAACAAAGAAGGGAGGTGTGGTATGCAAAGCAGAGGGAATATAGGACAAGGCTGAGGCGAGAGAGGGATCGAGGGGTCGGGTAGAGGCATATCACAGGGGGCTAGGAGGTGTAGGCTGCCAAAAGCTAGATCGTTAGCTTGGGCGGCATCAAGAGGGAGAAGAAAACAAAGAGGATAAAAAGAATAGGAAAAAATAAATAACGTAAAATGAACTCGATTAAAACACTCGATCGGGATTTCCGAATTGAAAATTTTTCCGATCTTTCCGATAATAATATGGAAATATGTGCACAAATCCAATATAAAAATATACTCGGAAAATATATTTTACGTTGTAAAATACTTTTAATAAAATATTTAATCTTATAAAATATCGATAGAAGCCGCAAAAATAAATATCGCAAACACGACAAAAAAAAAATTTCGGGCGTTACATCAAGTCCCCCTAAAACCAAGTTTCGTCCCGAAACTTGCTATGCGTCGAACTTCTCGGTCTCTAAGGCCGAGGTATGAACTCTCAAACTAAGAAGACTTAAACCTTCTAAGCTATACACACAGCTACTCGAACTACCACCGCAAGATATATCGGGTCATAAAGCACATTCCCACATAGACACAAACTACAAATAATATCACACAAGCACATAACACAACTAAGGGAAGAATTAGGTCTAACCCATCGATTCTATCGAATCTTCTAACTCGGCGTAACTCAACAAAAGATATAATCGTCCGTCTTCCAGTTAGCCTCATCGGTTCCTTGTTTGTTACTAAACCACCATGACTGACAACACGTCTCGAGTCATGTATGTACTATCTCGATTGATACAGATGAAAAGTACGGCTGACCACCACTACTACCGCGGATCTCAGTATGTTTAGTAGAGACTTTAGGTTTTACTTTAGTTGGACTTATAAGCTTGATTATAAATATATGCGATATAGAGAAGTATATGCAGAAGATTAGTAGAAATTTATAGTTATACTATGCCCTTAATGGACATAACAGAATGAGATCCTCATTCAGTTGACACACCTAAGTATGCTAAGCTTATGAGCATTAAGTTAGGCGAACATCCAATCAATCCATTGAACTCGTTGAGGAACATGGAGACGGAAGAATGAAGACTACAAGATAATACCCACGAAAATGGCAAGCGGAACCTGAGTCAACTCAACGGGATCAAATGAAGGATATACAAGAGAGTAGTTTCGGAGAAGCAAGGGATGATCGCCAACTAGTGAATTTGAGAACGACAACTTAGAGGCTCTTCCAAGTTGTGTAAAGTGACTTCACAAACAAAGAGGATGACGTCGAAAATTGCCATAGACATGAAAGTCAAAAGGGAGATATAGTAGCGATCAAAAAAAGAGACAAAAAAAATTTAAGCTTACTGACAGGCTAGAAACTGAAAGTTGATGCCAAAAGTAAGGCGGAATATGATCACTCTCAACAATCTACTTGAGACCACAATCCAGATTGATAACCGAGACAATCAAAAGTATGGAAGTCAACACGAGATACATTATCCATCCAAATAGGAAGAATTAAAGAGCTGCAACTTGGAAGCTTACGCGTTGCCAGAAAGGGAAAGGTAGATCTCACCAACATGGAAGTGGAGTGATCTCGTAAAACACACGAGAATTTTGACCTAGATCGTGATATAACAATAATCAGCTTCTGTAAAGGCAGCATTACAAGTAAAACCCAAGGAGGAAGAGTGTAGGAGAACGGTCTTGGTGAACACGAGGGTCTCTAATAACTTCTCATTCACGAAGAGATTTAAGTTAATAACACTAGCGGGTCATAAAAGAGAACCGCAAGTGGACGATAACTCGGGTAAAAAAAAATCATGGAGAAATACCTACAATTTGTCGTGGAAGAATCGATAAGTCCGTTGACAGAAGATGAAGATACATCTAGACTCGTAAGAGTATAGTACTCTTATAGGAGTGTAGTTTTTAGAAAGAGCTAACGGAGTATAATTGGAAGAGATATATTTTCACCTTGTATATCACACCTCAAAAGAGACAGATGATTGTGAACATGTTCTATGTCTTAACATCCCACACAAATAAGACTGATGGTGCTCCTCCGAGAAAAAGTGGGGTCAAACTGTCGAGAATGACAGGGGACACCTTTGTGATCTAAAGAAGTGATACAAAATAATTGGAATTACAGAAGAGGCACAAACATAGAGAGTATGATTTAAGCCTTGGTGAAATGTGTGGTCGAGTTGTGAGGTGATTGCAGATGGAATCTACATACTGGCTAGAACAGACATATGAAGGAGTAAAGTTGAATGACTAAAGGCTGTATATGGATCCGGTATTACCCCAATAAGATGATTACTGAAAAGTGTTTATATAAAAGCTTAATGAGAAATGGAGGTACTTCAATGAAAATTCAGGCTGGACCGATGACATAAGAGTTGATGAAAGTAATAAGACCAACCAACGTGGTCCGTAAAGCGTGTACGAGAAAACTCAAAGGGATTTAACTATCGTACGGGGTGTGAAGATCTAAAGAAGGTAAAGCGACATGAGTATAAGGAGGACATAATAAATGCGATGCGAGAAATTTGATTGGTGGGAAAATCATATGCACCTAATGTGTTGTATACAAATGGTACCATTAGATGTTTAATAAAAATCATACTAACGGACTGATGACACTATGATGGATTTAGTGTAAACCAAGCGTATAACTTATCCAGTGAGAAGGAAAGTCATGTATCAAAATTGCGGGTCGTGATGAATTTGAAATAAAGTCTTGAGTTGAGGATGTCCTTAGGAAATCTATGCAAGAATACAAAGTAACTGAAGTTCCAACACATAATGGGTAGTAATGATCAACAAACAGTTAGAGACCGTTGCGGAGAAGAAAAATGTATAAGATGAGTCACCTAGTAGAAGAATTCTCAAGACAAGCTTGAGACACCAAGGGAGATAAAATGTCGACCCGGATATGAGGGTCTAAGGTACATGGAATGGATACCTACAATGGAGTGTAGAAGCAGAATGTAGACTTTACAAGTGTGAAGAGGTTTTGACCTCCTCAAAGATATGAGAATTTGAAAGAAATCGCAATGCCGGTATCAAAGAGTTGAAACCCTGTAGCGGAAACAACGGAATTTCATGAAGGCAATATTGCCGGTAACACCAACGAAAGAATGTATATATGAGAACGGCCTTAGTGGACTTGAAATTCCAAGGTAACCCCAATTACCACGGGACCTAAGTCATCAATACCGACGGTCCATGCAAGAGACTGCCAGGGGATGACAATGTAAGTCACCAGAACTACAAAGAAACTTACCAACCATCGATGAAGACTTGGAATGACTATTTATGTCAAGATGAATGATCCAGTTGGGCTCGAGAAGTAGAGTTAGCCTAAGGAAACAGAAATGTGGAAGATAAAATGAATTAGCGAAGCATGAAAGGATTAATCGAGCAAATGATGCTCACCAAGAATTTAACGCCAGTATAGGTATGAGAAGAGCAGGTCCGGAATATTGAGATAAGTCAATTATAGAGTGACCGACATCAACTGAGGACGTATAAGTGTTGATTGGTATTGACGAGCAGGTACCGATAAGAAGAGATATTAGTGACTGCGAATTTAAGAGATAACTTTACCGATGACTTGGAGGAATCCCCAAGTAGGCAACGACAACTTTCTGGGGTGATCTAAGGATATGGAGAGAATCGGGTTAGAAGTTGCTTGTTGGTTGGTTAAAAACAGACTACGGTTGAATAAGAAAATAAGGGTCTGTTTGAAGAGGATCTTGCTAGTATTAGAAGAGAAGTATAGGCGGGAGTTGAGTAAATCATGTTGACCCCTTAGAAAGATGCCATTGTGACTAATGGGTGTTACACCAGAAGCGTGGTAGGCCCATAACTCACAGATGAAGAAAATCAATGTTGGGATAACTATGATTTCAAGTTAAGGAATTAGAGAACTATATGAAAAGGTCCACTTGGGAGTGTGATTTGTTTTGAGTTATATAAATTAGAAAGCTTGACAAGAAGTTGGTGAAAACCATTAATTAAGGAACGATCCGATAAGGTCACATTGAGGAAACCCGGCCAAGCGGTTTGTATTACAAAGAGCATTATGTACTTAGTAAAGTGCCGACAAAAGTTTAAGATCATTATTTCATAATCGATAGTCGGGAACTTTCAAAAGGAAAAAGCAAGTGGGCTAGTGGTTATGGTTTGGTAGAGTCATCAAAAGAACTGGGAGTAAGTTTAGAAAACCAAACCGTTGAGAGAGTACCTCCCGAATCCGAGGCACCTCATCAGCTATGAAAATAAGAAAATTTAGCCGGTTCATGCTTTTGTAGAGTACCCAGTAGCTGTCTTGGAACGCAACGCTAGACGCCTACGGTCCAAGGAGATACCTATGTTGCGGGTCCAGTGGTCTAGGAGAGGAGCTGATGAGACCACTTGGGAGACTGAGGAGAGTATTAGACGTAACTATCCCGAGTTCTTTGCGGGGTTAGAGGTTACTCCTGTTTTGACGAGTTAGTACTCGGATGTTGTGTTGTTTGACCTTTCAGGTTTTTATATTGTTTTGAGTGATTACGTTTTATGTGACCCATGTCTACTTTTGATGATTGAGCAGTTGCTTGTAGCCAACGAAAATGTCGAGAAAATTTAAAATATACTAAGGGAAATGCGCGATTAAGAGAATTATTCTAAGTTTCGGGACGAAACTTCTTTTAAGAGGGCACTGATGTAATAACCGCAATTTTAAAACTCCGTTAAACCTGAATTTAACCGATTTCCGAAACGTCAAGCTTAAATAAATAAATACATAAATTAAAATAAAATAAAACGAGTGTTATTTCTATCATTTTATGTGACATTAATTCACATAAAATGACGAAACCTTATAATCGGAAATAAAGTACGCACCTAAAATAAAATAATAATAATTTAGATAATACGGAATTTAATTCCGTATTATATAACTTCCCGTACCTAACCAGAATCCGAGCGAGCAACGAGTTCCTATTTTCCGTCTAATAGGAGAGCAGGCCAAATGGCCCATTAGCAAGCCCATCATTAACCTTTAATAAAAACCTAATTAAACTAACCTAATTTAACCTTAATCATAACCTAATTATTCTAAACGTATCTCACCCCTGCCGTCTCTTGCTTCTCCCCTCTTGCGGCACGAAGTAACAACACAGCAGCCACCAGCCACCGGATCGAGTCGCCACCGAGCCCTGCGCCGCCTTCCGTCGACCGCCGCCGTAGGTCCGAAGGCAACGCCGCCGCTGCTTCTGTCCGCTGCAACCGGACCACCACTACTCCCCGCCCGCATCGATCAGGTGAGAAACGATCTCCCTCCCTTCCGTTCTGATCTGAGTTGAGCGTGACCGACGCGAGCCCTGCAGCAACACCAGTAGCCACCGGGATCTCTTCAGCCGTCTCTGTCGACACCAGGTGAGCCAGCCATCCATTTCTGCCTCTCCTTCCCTCTCTGTCTTTGTGCAATACCAGCCGGATGCCTGACCCTCGGTTTCACATAGCAACAGTACGAGACGCCAGTGAGATCTGCGGTGGTGCCGATCGACACAGCAACTCTTCGGCGCCGGAATCGAACCGCCTACACCAACGCTGCATCCCATACACCTCCAACCTCGCGATCACCAGTCATCACTGTGCCTTCGTCTCCGTCGGAAACCGTAACCAATTCAACTTCCTGGGCACATGACGTACGGTAAGATCCTTGAGTCTCGTCTGTCACTCGTACGTTGTAGTTTAGAGGGTAACCCGTATTACATTGCTGCAGTGGCGTAGCATAGAACCCCTTTCCACTTTGACCCTTCTTCGACAACAACCGGAAGAACCGAACCGAGCCGCTGTTGTTCCTCTTCGAGAGCATGACGAGTGGACTGGATGGTGAGCTAATCCATACTTAGTACCGTATGTTTAAGCGTGTATATTGTATGTGTAGGATATAGATTATAGGGATGTAGTGTAGATCGATATGTACATATGGATGAACAAATTGGAGAAATGAGTATATATATATATATGAATGTGGGCAGGGTACGCATATATATTATATAGATGTGTGAGTTGGAGGAGATAGGTATAAAAATATATATGAATAAGTGCAGTATAAATATATAAGTATATATACGTATAGAGGTAATGAATGTATATAAGTGTGTTTATGTAGGAGTGTAGTGTATATATGTATGTATATATAGATGTAGGAGTTGAAAGATATAAATAAATATACATGTAGCAGTGCCGTGTACATATACACGTATATATAGGTATAATATGGGAGGTATAAGTGTACATATATATATATATATATATATATATATATATATATATATATATATATATATATATATATATATATATATATATATATATATGAGTAAGGTAGAGTATATATACATAAGTATATATATAGATGGGTAGGGGTAACGTATATATATACGTATACATATATGTATAAGAGTAGAGTAATAACCGGGAAGGAGGAGGAGTGTTGTACGCTTTGACGAGTTGACTCGAGTTTTGACCTTATAACCTATAAGTAGCTATCCGAGAGACACAATTTATGGCAAACAATTTATAAAAGAAATTAGTAGACTTCAAGAATAAACTTTGAGAATTTCGGCACTAATGGTAAAATGGTCTTTTACCGTAAGAGAGTTTTTTCCCGTAATCCCTTCGCATGAGGTTGGATGTGTTTTTGATCCACATGCCTTATTTGACAGGCGTTTGAGTTACCACGAGTACGGACTGTTTTGAGACGTGTTAGAGAGTGTTTTGACTCAGGTAAGTCCTTGCGACTTACTTAGCTGGTTTCTGGATATTAGTTGAGTGATATTAGTGGTGTGTGTACCATGTGTGTTATAATAACAACTTGTTAGGACGACCGTTGTTGTTATGTGTTAAGGCCCAAGTGTATGTATAACGGGCCGTGACATCACTACCCAGCTCTGCCAGGAGACTGGGAGGTTCTCTATACCCAGACCATCTAGGTACACGGTGAGATGCATCAGATCCACTCCTGATGGGTACACGAGGGTGGAGGCGAGGTTTGGGAATCCCTCGTGTCACAAAATAAGTATCATTAGAGTGAATGACTTAAATGAAGATAATAAATGGATTGTTTGAAAGCATGATGAGTGTTTATTATTTTATGTGTGTGTGTTCTATTATTATTCTCCTAATGTTAAGATAACTAGCTAATGGTTATTTTGTTGTGTTTTAGATTTACCGCAGGTTAGAACAACAGCTGAGTGATCCGGAAGTAGTGGTCAGCCGGGTCTCCGTACTCCTTAGAGTGGGAGTTGGGTTGTTGTTTTGTCGTTCTTTCCTTTTGTTAAGACAATTAGTCTTTTCCTTTCTTTAAGTTTTATAGGCTGTTAGACCTTGTTGCATTCATCCGTTATAAACACATCTTTATGAATTTCGGTTTTATTATTTGTGTCTTGTTGCAAGATCCTAGTAATATTGTTGTCAAACTGAGGTCGGGACCCATTGTGAGGTCCTAACCAGTAATATCCCGGGTTCCGAGAATCCGGGGTGTTACAACACAAGGTGAGTCTTCCAGCGTCTGTTGCTCCGACCTGGTGGTTGCAAAGAAGAGACGAAAGGACGGAGGAGCAAGGCGACGACGTCTTAGATGGTCCCTCCGGTGGCTGCAGACGGGTGCGAGGGCAACACAGGAGCGGCGACAACGAGACTCTCCATTGGTCGAGGTTCAACAGAGGCGGCGATAGGCTCTTCCCGGCGGCTCAAATGAGAGTGAGGAGGTGGTTGCGTGATGGAGTAAAGGTTGTAGGTTGTGCTTAAAGAAGATGAGTTGTAGAGTTCTTCTCAGAAGGCTGAAAGAGGTGGAGATGTGTTGGGAGATGTTGCTCACTGCAAGAGTGAAGAAGGGAGGAAGATGGTGGAGGTTGCTCCTAGTTTGGTTGGGTAAAACAAAGAAGGGAGGTGTGGTATGCAAAGCAGAGGGAACATAGGACAAGGCTGAGGCGAGAGAGGGATCGAGGGGTCGGGTAGAGGCATATCACAGGGGGCTAGGAGGTGTAGGCTGCCAAAAGCTAGATCGTTAGCTTGGGCGGCATCACAAGGGAGAAGAAAACAAAGAGGATAAAAAGAATAGGAAAAAATAAATAACGTAAAATGAACTCGATTAAAACACTCGATCGGGATTTCCGAATCGAAAATTTTTCCGATCTTTCCGATAATAATATGGATATATGTGCACAAATCCAAAATAAAAATATACTCGGAAAATATATTTTACGTTGTAAAATACTTTTAATAAAATATTTAATCTTATAAAATATCGATAGAAGCCGCAAAAATAAATATCGCAAACACGACAAATTTTTTTTTTCGGGCGTTACAGATTCCCTCATAGACTACTAGGATAGAGCCTCGACTTACGTGCGTGAACAGGCTAGTCAGAGGAGGACTTCTCAGACATGAAGGTCTTAGAAGAGACAGCGTACAAGACAAACTAGTATAGGAGCACCAGGGTACGGGCGAGGCCAAACTCAGGGCCACTCGAGTTACCCAATGTCTGCACAGACTTATGAGAGAGGACGGTAGTGCTTCAACTATGGAGAGCATGGGCATATGCGAGCTGATTGCCCAAGAGCACCTATGACATGCTTCTCTTGTGGGAAGCTAGGACATCGAGCTAGTTATTGCCGTCAGGGCAAGGTGTTGTCACAGTTTGGTTCTTCTCCTGTTAGTGCTGCAGGAGGTGGGAAGAAGCCGCCTCAGCATCGAATACAGGGACAGTGGAGAGTCCTAGACCATCTTGCTACTCAGGGTTCCGCTCCAAGACCGAGTAGAGGCAAAGATCGAGATGGAGGTACCACTGATACCCGAGGAGCTCGAGGTCGAGTTTTTGAGTTGAGGAGCGTTGAGGAGCCGTCAACGCCAACTGTTATAGGTACCTTCTGATTAATGGTTTACCTTTTAAAGTGATGTTTGATACGGGTGCTACACACTCCTTTATTTCTGATGTATGTGTTGATGGAATCACCTTAGATATGGTAGAGGGGAGACCCTTCGTTATAGGGTTACCCGATGAGGGTCAGGTGAGAGGTACCCGAGAGGTACACGGTTGTCCTATACATTTAGAAAACCGTGATTTGTTAATGGACTTCTTTGTCATGCCGCTGGTGCATGAGGAAGTCATTTTGGGTATGGATAGGATGGATGGACATCGTGTTGTGTTAGAAGTAGGTAGGAGGACCGCAACGGTCTCTACCGAGTTTGGTCAGATCGAGATTTTCCGAGGTTGGGATCTTGGAAAGACGGGTACGGTTATCAGCACAACCCGAGCAACGAGGCTGATTGGGCAAGGTTGCAAGGCCTTCTAGTGTTATGCCATGAAGGAGGGTGAAAGTCTTGTGTTAGAGGATATCCCCATGGTTCGCGAGTTTATAGATGTGTTTGACAAGCTATCTAGTTTGCCGCCTCAAAGGAGCGTGGAATTCGGCATAGAGTTGGAGCCGGGGATGAGACCGATTTCGAAGGCCCCATATCGCATGTCGCCTATCGAGTTGTTAGAGCTGAAGAAGCAACTCGATGAGTTAGCTGAGAAGGGCTTCATACGCCATAGGGTATCCCCCGGGTGCACTTGTCCTCTTCGTGTGGAAGAAGGACGAATCGTTACGACTGTGTATCGACTTCAAAGAGATGAACAAGGTGACCACCAAGAACAAGTATCCTTTGCCTCTCATTGATGACTTGTTGGATCAGCTTCAAGGAGTGACTGTGTTATCCAGGATCGACTTGCGCTCAGGATATCACCAGTTGAGGGTGAGAGAGCAAAATGTACATAAGACGGCATTTCAAACTCGTTCTAGCCACTACGAGTTTGTAGTGATGTCATTTGGGCTCACGAATGCGTCCGTCATCTTTATGGAGTTTATGAATGGCATATTCATCAACTTCTTGAATCAGTTCGTGGTGGTCTTCATAGACGATATCTTGGTGTACTCTTGTAGTAGAGAGGAGCATGCAGGACATCTGAAGACTATTTTGCTAGTTTTGCAGGATAAAGAACTGTATGCCAAGTTCTCTAAGTACGAGTTTTGGATGCCAGAGGTAGCATTTTCTCGGTCAAATTGTTTCCGCCGAGGGGATTAAGGTTGATTTGAAAAAGATCGAGTCTGTAGCAGCATGGACGACACCGACGAACGTCAAGGAAGTACGCAACTTCCTTGGCTTATCTGGTTATTACCGTCGGTTTGTGGAGGGATTCTCGGTGATTGCCCGACTACTTACCAGTCTGTTGAGAAAGACTACCCGATTTGTATTGTCCGAGCCGTGTACTCGGAGTTTTGAGAAATTGAAGAGATGTTTGACTTCCGCTCCCATTTTAGCGCAGCCGGAGGGCACATAAGACTTTGTAGTCTATAGTGATGCATCCAAGCTAGGCTTGAGATGTGTTTTGATGCAACGAGACAGAGTGATTGCCTATGCGTCTAGACAGCTGAAGACGTATGAGGAGAACTGCCCGACTCATGACTTAGAGTTGGTTG
Organism: Fagopyrum homotropicum; assembly: GCA_033239125.1. Lineage (NCBI taxonomy): Eukaryota > Viridiplantae > Streptophyta > Magnoliopsida > Caryophyllales > Polygonaceae > Fagopyrum > Fagopyrum homotropicum. Next base: position 39,492,962 of record BSWB01000006.1, on the reverse strand, counting down.
CAGTAGTTCATGCGTTGAAGATCTGGAGACATTACTTGTATGGCCCTACATGTCAGATCTTCACAGACCATAAGAGTCTAAAGTATATTTTCACGTAGCGGGAATTGAATAACTGCCAGCGGAGATGGCTTGAGCTGATCAAGGTTTTTGACCTTGAGATTTTGTACTATCCGGGGAAGGCGAATGTTGTCGTCAATGCCCTTATTAGGAAGACGCCTCGAGAGAAGGCGATTGCACGAGACAATTCAGCCTCAGTTGCAAAGAGATCTAGCGTGGCTAGAGATGGACATCTAGTTCCCTAATGAGGATACCCAATTGTTTGCTTTAGAGGTTCAACCTGATCTATTGGGTAAGATCCAACAGATGTAGAAGACTTGCCCGACGTTGATGCGGATTCGAGATAGGATATCTCGTGGTGAGGCCCCAAAGTTCACCATAAGAGCAGATGGAGTGATGAGGCGCCGCGAGCTCGTCTGTTTACCCGCTGATGCGAAGTTGAGATAGAGGATTTTGCAGGAGGCTCACTTTACACCTTACTCAGTACACCCAGGTGCGAGTAAGATTTATCAGGATATGAGATGTTCATTCGGGTGGGAGGGCTGAAGACCGATGTAGCCAGATTGTGACACAGTTTGCGAGCTATCATTAGGTCAAGATAGAGCATTGCAGACCTGGAGGAGAGCTCCATCCACTGTCCGTGCCGTAGTGAATGTGGGATGATTTCTCCATGGACTTTGTGACAAAGACTGCACGTTTTATCCCTATTCGGGAAATGTGGCCAGTGAGCCGGTTGACTAAGGAGTTCACTCGGCAGATAATGAGACTCCATAGTGTACCGAGGGCGATCACCTCAGATCGATATGGGCGATTTACCTCAAGGTTTTGGCAGCAGATACAGACTGCCCTGGACACGAGTTTGCATTTTATGACTATGTTTCATCCTCAGACAGATGGTTTGTGAAAGAGGACTATTCAGACCTTGGAGGATATGTTGAGAGCTTGTGTACTAGACTGGGGGCAGGTGTGGTCTGATCACATCCCATTGGTTGAGTTTCCGTACAACAACAGTTGACATGCATCAATTAGGATGGCCCCATATGAGGCACTATATGGGCGGAGGTTTCGTACGCCGTTATGCTAGGATGAGTCTAGCAGTGTTAGTGGTTTAGCGCCTGAGCATATTCAGGATAATATTGCCCGAGTAGCGCTGATCAGAGAGCAGATGCTAGGTGTGCAGAGTCCCCAGAAGCCGTATGCAAACAAGTGGGGTCGACCTCTAGAGTTCAGGGTTGGAGTTCATGTCTGGTGTAGAGTATCCCCGACGCGTGGCGTCCAACATTTCGGCATAAAGGGGAAGTTGAGTCCCCGATATGTCGGACATTTTGAGATTTTGGATCGAGTTGGGAGGGCAGCGTACACGCTTGATTTACCACCAAGGTTAGAGGGTGTTCACCCAGTGTTTCATGTGCCTAAGTTGAGGGAGTACTTACCAGATCCGAGACCCATCGTTAGCTATGATGATTTGGTGGTCGATCCGGACCACACGTTTATTGAGCATCTAATAGCAGTCCTAGAACGGGGTGTGAGATGCCTGCGTTCGAAAGATATTCCTATGTTGAGGATATGGTGGTCGAGACGAGGACCTGATGAGGCCACATGGAAGACATAGGATAATATCCAAAGGAACTATCAGAGTTTTATGTTGAGATAGATGCACCTGTAGGATCGACGAGTAGATCTTAGTGTTATATTGGTGAGTTATGTGCTTATGTGTTTTGTTGCGTTTCGTGCTAGCTGTGATATGTGCTATATGATCTTGATAGATCTTGTTTTGCTAGCGCGAGTTGTGATTATAGTTGAAGATGGTTCTTCCTCCATGCTATCGAGATAGGGTAATAGTTTAGTTGGAGATGGTTATTCCTCAATACTATTGTGTTGAGAATATAGTTTGGCTGGAGACGGTTTTCCTCCATGACCTTGCATTATGAGTGTGGTTTGGCTGGAGATGGTTTTCCTCCATGCCTTTGTGATGTGGTTATGGGTTGGCTAGAGATGGTTTTCCTCTATTCCATTGGGTAGCGTTCGTGATTATGATCTGGAGTGGATGATTCCTCCATGCTTATGTTTTGAGGTTATAGAATATTATAGGTTGATACCTTATGAGCGGAGATGTGATACCTCCGATAGAAAGAGTGTTTATACCTCGACATATGGGTCCGAGAGAATTTGAGAAATATTCAAGTTTCGGGATGAAACTTGTTTATAGGGGAATCTGATGTAATATCCTTATCCTTTTTGGGATCCCGCCCCTGCGCCGTGGCTTGGCCGCAGGTGCGGTGCCGCCCCGCGGCTCTGGTGGCCCGCCCCCGCGGTTTGCAGGGTGGGCGCCACCTTCCTTGACTTTCTTCTTTTCCGTTTCTTCTCCTATAAGTCTAGACTTCTCTTTCTCTCTCTCTATCTCTCTCTCTCTCTCATGTGAGAGAGTTTGCTCCAAACTTCATCTTCTTTATCCTCTCCCACGTTCTTCTTCTTTCCTCTTCCTTTTCTTGAGTTTTCTCCTTGAATGCTTCTTGCTTGAATCCAAGAGTGAAGCTTTGGTGGTGTATGGTTGTTTTGACGATGTTGAAGTTGTGCTATGATTTGGGACAATAGAGGAGAGTGTGATACGTTGCTTTATGGCCTTTTCAACAATGGTAAGCTTCATTTCTCTCTTCTCCTTCCTTTCTTCCTTCTTCCTTCCTTCTTCTTCCTTAGTGATGAATTCCCACAAGTTGATCTTGTGCATGACCTCCTGGACGGTGATGATATTTATACGTGTATGCATATGTTGTTGTTTGCCTTTGGCGCAAGAAGAAGTGAAGAGATCGAACGAAGGATCAAAGAGAAGTAAGAGATCGCCTTCTGCAGCGTTGGCCGCACCGTGCCTTGTCAGCGCCACCCCGCGGCTGAAGTGTGTCGCCTCCCCTGCGGCGTAACACCGCTGCTTGTATGGTATATGTCCTTCCTTTCCCTTGTGTTAGGTTAGCTTGTGAGCTTGTTAGTGTTGTATATGTGGAGTTTGTTGATGTGTATGTTGAGGTAATGCCTTATGCATTTGTAAGTTATAACGAGTTATCGAGGTTTAGTTATTGGTTGGGATCTAGTATGATCTTGGGGTGTATGAGGTGGAATCTCCTAGCCTTGATAGTGTTTGATGTTGTGTGTCTTGTTGATGCAAACACTGATCGTTTCCTCGAGGGGAAAATGTGACCACAATTGTTGAGGATTACGTGTGACAGGTAAGTCTTTCAGACACTGATCGTTTTTGTATATAAAACTATTAGACTATCTACATCCCTAAGTTAAATTGTTAAATTTTACACTTTTATCCAAAATAATCTCCACATCCCTTGTATTCTTCCTGTGAAAAGAGTTAAACTAAAATTCACTCTGTTTAAATTTGGATCTATTTGTGACAGAGTGCAAAAGGAATCAGGCTCACCTCTTTTACAATTTAACCAATCAAATCTTTCTCTCTCTCTTTTCTTAATTTTTCTTTTTAAAAAATTGAAAACATAGTGGAGTAAAATGAGTACAATTATATTATAGACGGAACATGAGATGTAAGAAAAAATATATTGACGGAGGGTATACATGATTTAGTATATAAATAGAGTGCATAAATAGGATTATAAATGGAGTGGGATGTGGATAGTCTTAGAGATCTGTTTTGTCAAATTCTTTATTTTTGATAAAAACTTATCTGTTGTAAGTTTTTGATGGCATAAAACAATAATTTGGTCAAGCCATTTGAGGGATCAACAGACTTTGCAACGTGACAAGTCAAAATGAAATTTGTGTTGATCAAAGAAAAGTGTTGGAAGGTTGTGAATGGATAGTTCTCAGAAACACTTAAGAAGGATGAAAAAAGGGATTTAGATGAACATGCACATTTGATTCGGCTTTCTAACGAGGTAGCTCGTCAGGTTGTAAGTATTACTAACTCTAAATTGTTATGGAAATGTTTAGAACAATTATATCTTACAAAATCCATGTCTAGTTGATTTATTTGCTATCTCATTTGTTTACCTTAAATGAATGTTTCCTTGCCATTACATGCTAATCTTGATACATTTTTCAAAATGACTCAAGACCTTGAAAGATTTGGTGATAAGATTGTTGATTCTCATCAAGCTGTGATTATTTTGAATTCTTTACATATTGAATTTGATGGTTATTGAAAAGTTTCTTCAATTTGGTAGAGATGAATTGTCTAAGACAAAAGTCATGAATTTTTTGATTGAGAAGAATGATATCCTTAAAGTATTTAAGCATGCTAAATCTAATAATTATGTTGACAATAAAACTTATTCGATTATGCATGTGCACTGTGGAAAGAGACTCTAAAACTGAGAAAAATGATAAAAAGAAAAGGCAATATGATAGAAATAATAAGAAGTGCTTTTATTATGATAAGATTGACCATTTCATAAGAGATTGTAAGAAAAATAAAGTTGATGATATACATAAAAATGAGCATGAAGTTTCTACTATTTTGGAATTTGGAATGAATTACCCTGTTGGGTTGCTTATGCTTGATGCTACACCTCATAAATTATTGTTTGAGTCTTTACATGAATTTGATGGTAGTAGTGTCATGCTAGATGATCATACATGTTTGGATGTTAGAGGTATTGGAAATGTACCTTTTAAAATGCATGATGCTAGGGTAAGGTTTCGTCCAGTGGCGGCCTTTGGGTGGGGCAGGGTGGGGCAGCTGCCCCACCCTCTGGTACGAAATAATACAAATAATATGAAAAAGTATTACAGATTACATGGTGGCATAGTGGTGTTAGGATAGAGCATGAAATGGAATTTTCACATGGTCTTGAGTTCAAATCCTATCACTAACCCTTTAGCTTTATTTTTTTTTTTCACCTTTTCCTTCTTTTTTTTAGTTTTTTTTTGTTTTTCTTTCAAAGACCTTATTGTTTCGGATTTAAATTACATATTTCATAATATATTTTGTTTTTATTTGTCCAAACTCTAAATATAAAATTTATTCACTTTTTTTTCCTTCTTTTTATGGATTATACTTAAAAGAAATTTATTGAATAATTCAAATACAAAATTAATACTCTATCAAAAAGATGCTATAATTTATGAAAAAAATAACATTATTTTAGTTAAGATTTTTTAAAAACTAATTTCATCCTTTATATAACTCCCTAATATATGTAATGATATATATATTTTATATGAATTTATTTTGATATCTAAATAAGATATTATTCTATAAGAAATTTTAATCAATATATATACTCTTTTTTCTTCTTCTTATGGATCACACCCTTTGTTGTCAGATTGACATTTTATTTGTAGCATTGACTAGTTATTTTTGGTAGACTTGTAGTCAAAATTGCGCAAATAGATGACATTATTGATTTATTTTTATCGTTATTGTATTTCATAGATATTTTTATCGATAATTTATTTTCGCCCCACCCTTTAGAAATCCTGCGGCCGCCACTGGGTTCGTCAAAAGGTTAGGTAGGTGTCTAATCTTAGAAGAAATCTCATTTCCGAATCTGTTTTGGATGAGAAAAATTATAAAATTAGGTCACACCTTGGTATAAGAGATGTCATTAAAAATGACAAAACTCTTATAAATAGCATTAAAAAGGTGGCTTGTACCAAGTACTAGCTTCACCTTTGCTTGATGCTTCAAGGTTGGTGGTGACTAATAACCATACAAAATACTCTAAATCCGATATAAATGGTAAACTAACTATTTTAGTTGAGATTCCAAGACATGATAGCACAAAACAATAGCAAAATAACCTAGAAAATGTTGTTGTAACGCTCAAAAGCTGTGCAAAAATGGTGAAAAATAGCTCAACTGAAGGTAAAGGGGTGGAAAGATTGTGTGACAACAGTCACAAACCATGTCAACAGAAATTAGAGTCACAAAAAGGCTCACCAAACCACTCAATGATGACTAAAAATGAAGAAAGAATTTTGTAACATTGGAATGACATATAAACATCAAAATTGAGCTACATAATTACCAATTAAAGGAGGAAGTAACTTCTCTTAACTCTAAGTCAAGTGATATGCTTATATGTGATAACATGACACATGGTAGTGATGGTTTATATTCAGCTGAAATATGTGCAAAGTTGAATGATACCAATGAGATGTGTAGTGATATTAGTTCTCATATATGTGATATGAATATGAAATCTATCATTGTAAAATGCATGACTTGGATGAAAAAGTTATGTGTGGTAATTGGGTTGCGTATGTTGAGACGAAAAGAAAGAAGAGAATATCTTTATGCGATTTGCTAAAGAGTTTAGCATCAAAAAGGCACTTTAAGAAGTGTATTAAAACTTACGATAAGTCTAAATTGGTAAATGTTTGTGATATGCGGCATATGCCTACTGAGTTTGTGAATGATACTAATCATGTCTTGAGTTGCAAGTATACTATCTGTTGTGGGATTTTGGATGGTCTTCCAAAGCACTAGAAGAGTGCTTTGGGGAGAGGGGTCGATGACGGATTGCACGTGTGTGCATTTATGTGGTCTTTTTCGTTTATTTTGTGTCGGTTTACAAACTAGAGTTAAGAGGGTAATTGTTGAGGTCTTTTATTCTAGTTTGTGTCTTCTTTGTAAAGTTTGGACTCTTTTTGTAAGCTTTTGTAAAAGTTGAGTGACTTTTTGTAATGAGTATGGTTTTTTGTATGCATTTGATTGCATGTATACATTTGTGGTTGGAAGAGTAATTTTTTGGAGCTGGATGATTTAAAGAAGTGAGCTAAATGGAGTTTCAAGGCTTATCAAACAAATGGGCCAAGTAGGTTAAAATTTATCAAGTGGCAGCTCATGTTTTAGATCTCCAAAGAAACTCTACGATAAACAAAAGAAGTAGGCGGCACAATGGTTTTTTATCCAACATAAGAGTATTGTTCATTACACAACTGAAGACATAAATCGAGAAAGAAAGAAAGAAGGGAGTTGCGAGGACTTCGAGTTTGGCGGTGAAGACGCTTTCACCGGGATCTTAGGGAGCCTTCTTTACTTTCTGTTTTTGTGTAATCTTGTTCATTTTTCTTCGATTTATATAGTCGGCGCACACCAAGTCTCTCTTAAGGCCAGTAAAGTGTTAGTTTGGTTCGGAACGGGATTGATCTAGATCCTTTCTTTGTTATTTCTGAAATCGGATAAAGTAGCATAAACTTGACCTAACTCGCATATGCTTAAAAGACATTACAACAAGCATAATTGATAGGAAACAATAGATTGCTCATAAGAAATACCCGTTAATGCGTGAACCGGATCTATTCGCAGAGAAACAAAAGAGAACGAAACCCCAAGTGTGGCTCTCTACTTGGCCCACATGAGCCATATGTATAGATATTCTTTGCCTTCGACTGCCAGTATGAAGAACGAAAAGGAAGCAATCAAATTGTTTCGGATGATGTTTGTAACTGAATCTCACAGTACCAACAATTGGTTTTTCTCTTTTGAGATAAAATGAGCTTTTTCTTAGAAAATTAGAGAGAGAATAAGACAACTTTTAGTTAATCATCTTTTAGTAATATATAACTATTAAATATTAAATAATTTGTAAACTTCTTTCACAAAGTAACTCCACATGAGTAACTCTCTAATTAACCTCACCAATAAACTCTTTTATTATTTATTTCACAAATTAAAGTTATCTTATTGTTATTAACATATATCTAATATATAGTAATAAAAAACCATATTTCTTTCGATCTAGTCCGTCAAATCTGAGTGTGTGACCGCATAAAACCCATTTGTACCAGTCATGATCGAGTTTAACTAATTAATCTCATTTAATCATAGTTGACTTCAAACAAAGCACCACGGCTCCTAAAATAACCGGATTGCATATCTCTATCAATTATCCTATTCTAAGTTAGCCATTGCACATTAAGTTAAATGACACAATTCCTTCAGGGGGAGGGCAAACTTTTTGACGCTATCGTGAAAATTACAGTTCATGAACATATCCGAGTTTTCCTATGGAGGTTGGTAAAGGTGGGGCTATGACTAATGAAGACCGGAGACGATGCCATCTTGGTTCAAATGGTGATTGCCCTTGTTGTCTACAAGCGACCGAGACACTACTTCATCTTTTCGGAGACTAATTTGTTGTCCATTCTATGTGAGGGGAGAGTTAAGTTGGTCGGTATTCGCTCCTAGATGAGTGTTGTAATGAGAATCGATAAGTCTTAACATTATACATGTAATAAAATCCTGAACAACTAAGCGAAACCACAATGTATGTATCGTTATGTAGAAAAGCAAATATTCCAAGGTCGAACACAAGCATTGAGGTGAAATCTAAATATGTGAATTGATTAAAAATAGAATAAACCAATGCTGAAAATAAAGAATGAGTCAAGAAAAAATCATTAAATATGAGTAATATGATAATCAGGCGATGCAGATTCAAGAGATCAAGGTATCCAGTTGCGGTTTTCGATTCAAGACTTCCAAAAACTAGGACAAGGTTGGTATTACTAAGGAAATATGTTTCTATGGTTGGAAAGATCACGGGGGAGGTCTCTCAATCCACTATCCCAAACCGAATTACCTATTACCGGGTATGTCTCAAGGTTCTAAGGAAAGGACATATACTCAAACCAACCATTCAACCTAAGGGAATAGAACTAACCTTCACCGAGTAAGTCTCAAGTTAAGCTCACTCAAGCAAGAAGTCTGGCACACTCAAACCAATAAAGGGTTTTGAATCCTTTATTACCTAGAATCATAAGAAAGGTACTTAAGAAAGGGAATCACTAGGTAAGTCTCTTCCCAAGCTTAGATGTAAGTCTTAGAGGGATCTAAGAGTATAAAACACTCAACAAAGACTAGGATTTCAGCAATCCAACACCCAAGCATAAAGATATATCTTCCACGGATCTACAGAAGAAACTTCGGGTAGTTCTAAGATAAACTGCGGCCGCGGTTCCTGAAGAAGATGCTGAGGTTTTAAAGAACGAGGGTAAACTAACTCTAAACGTCAAAATCTCACATAAAGGGGCTCAGTCTATCATCATCTAAACCACAACCATCAACCAATTATCCTAAAACCGCAGGGGTTTAGCCAATAACACACATATTCAAATCAAGAAAGATAAAAGAAGAATTCAAATAAACCATAAGCAATAGAATAAAAAGAAAAGTAAGAAATACTTAGCAAGGTATCTTCAATATCCAAAAGCAATAGCAATCCAACAATGAAGATAAAATCTTTAATCCAAAAGCAATGAAATCAAGAACCTAAGTCTTTCTCTCCAAGAATTCTTTCACAAGTCTTTGTCATTCTAAAATCACAAGTGTTGAAGTGTCTAAATAGCAAGAGAGTGTTCGAGTATGTCCAGGGATGTCTCTCGATGTTGCCGGCTATGAGTGATTTAAAGGAAAGAGTATAGGGTTGGAACATCATGGGCCGGTAACACCCCAAATCCGTGGGACTCAGGATGCTACGGGCGGAGACCTCACAATGGGTCCCGACTCTTAGCCTGACAACAATTTCACTGGATCTTTCCAACAAGGCACAAATAAAAAGGCAAAACCAAATAGTTGAATGCAATGTGACATGAACCAGAATACGATACAAGGTGGAAACTCTTCCGAGTCCTCAAAACAACATACCAACAACGAATAAGGTACAAATGACAACGGAACGTAATATAAAACCCTAATCCCCATCCTATAATGTACGGAACCCCGGCTTCCAACTCCTCCGAGTCATTCGGCGGCGTCCCTAACCTGCAAGACATCTACAACAATCGGTATATAACCGTTAGCTAACATTCTAAGCATTAGAAAGATGGTAACTTCACATAGATATATCAACACGGAAACACACAACATGATATCACGCAAACCGGTTATTATCTTTTCATTACGTCATTCCATTACTAATTCAACTTAGGTTTGTGACACGACAATCCCCGAAACTCACCTCTGTCCCTACTTACTAGCAAGAAATGGTATTGATGCATCCAACCGTCTACCTACCTGGGCTAGTTGCAGAGAACCTCTTAGCTCTCTCAAGAGCTAGGCAGTGATGTCACTACCCGTTATCATACACTTGGGACAAATTATAAAATATAAGGGTCGTCCTAGTTCCGGTTTTGTTGTTATAAACATAACTAAACACACACACAACCATCACTTATCGATACTAATACAAGGAAGCTAGCTAAGTATGTCCGGACGCACCCACGGCACAGGCCAGCCGCCCTTGCGGCACTAGTTTAATGGGCGTACCCGCGGCGCTGTCCACCCGCGGGTGCGGTCGAACTCCAGAAGGGCGATCCGTCGGGATTCTCTTCGATGTGTAGGGTGTCTCCTAGCTTGCTTGCTCCACCATGGATGTCCATCACTCGATCATCATCATCATCAATCATTTTTCCGACTCAATCCACACACATGCAAGCACAAGGGAGGGAATAACTTAAGAATTCATGGCTTCCACAACCTTAGGGCTCAAAGATGGAAGAAGGAAGAAGGAAGAAGATGAAGAGAAGGAGAAGAGGAAGAACTCACCCTACAATCTGGATCTGCAGTCAACCACTTACCATAGAGATGCACAACTTACACATGGGAAAGGAATCATCAAGAGATCTCCCAAGGAGAAGATGAAGGAAGAGAGAAATGAAGGAAGAGAGTTATGAGAGTTACGTGAAATGGAAAGGGAGGATAAAGAGGGATGCTTATTAAGGGGAAAACAAAAGGTCAAGGCAGCCAAGGGTCACTAGAGAACGAGGGGTCGGATTCCACAAACGAAGGGTCAACTATCACTAATGAAGGGTCGGAAGGAAGAGGGAATACAAATCTCGTTCACTCAGATCACCTCGCTTGCGGCACGACTGAGCCGCAGGGGCGGTGGCTACCAGTAAAGACTATCAAACCGCTCTCCTACCGGAACTAAAATTCCAGGCGTTACATCTGTTCCCCCTAAAAACAAGTTTCATCTTGAAACTTTCTAAGTGCCAAACTCACAGACATAACCCCCTCAGTAACAACCCAAAAGTCGTAAACATGTCAACTCTCTACTCGATAACCAAAGCCTACTCATCACCATAACAAGACCGCACAAGGAACATGACATATACTCGCAGGAACACATATAACATACCACATCAAGATCTAAGAGATCATACAACACATTTCCGCACGGGGCACACACTACATATAACGTCACACATGCAGATAAGATCTAACCCACCGCTCTTATTGATGCTACTAGCTCGGCATAAACTTAATCATGGGTACCATCCACCGTTTTCCAGTTAGCCTCATTGGCTCCTCCTCTATGCCGCTAGATCGTCATGATTGACAACGTACCTCGAGTCATATATGTACTCCCTCGATTGATACGTATGAAACACTTGATGAACATCCTCTATTCTCGATGGTCACGCCAACTAGTAAACCACTTCCCAACTCACGCTAAGATCTCAAAAATGTCTGATATATTGGAAACTCAACTTCCTTTTTTAATGTCTAAAACGTATGACGCCTCGCGTCCGTGATACTCTTAACTAGGCTTGTCCTATATCCGAACCCAAGAGGTCCGTGCCTCTTATCTGTATACACCTTCTGGCGGCTCAGCCTGGCTAGCATCCCTTGTTGGACCACCACTACTCGAGCGAGGTCGTCCCTTATATGCTCAGGGCTATCCCCACATGTACTACTCTAATCCCAACACAACGGTGTACTACACTTCCGTCCATGTAATGTCCCACAAGGGCCATCCAAACGACACATGACGACTATACCTATACAAGAACTCAATTACAGGGAAGTTTTCAGACAACACTTGTCCCCAACCTAGCCCACAGGCTCTCGACACATTCTCGTAGGTCTGAAAGGTTCACTTTAACAGCCCATCTGTCTGAGAACAAAAAGCTGTCATAAAATGGAACTAGTACCCAAGCAACATGATCTTGTTGCCAAATTCCGAGGTGAATCGCCCACCTCGATCCGAGACGATTGTACTCGGTATCTCAAGGAATACCACCATCAACCTAGTAACTTCCTCGACTAGCCGACTCATCGGTCCTATTTCCCCATAGGGTATAAAGCGCGTTGTCTTTGTCGGTCGGTCTACTATGACCCACTCACGTCACAACTGTTACTTGGTCTAAAACCGGTAATAACCATTATGGAGGCATCCTCTCACTCCCACTGCACAACTGGCAGTGGATGAAGTCCTCATCCCGTCTTATGGTGCTCAAGCTTGACTGATGACAAGTCGTATATTGGCTATGCACTTAGCCACATCGGCCTTAAGCCCGCCTCACTAACACGAACATATGATGTCCTGGTACATCTTTCTTATTGTCTAACTGTACACCAACACACTCTTAGCTTCTCAACCACCCGTAAACACACAAGGTAGCCTCCCCTTGGGACATCCTATCCCGGATTCTCATCACAAACGGACATCTTTCTTGTTTATGTCGGATCTCTCCCGACGTATCAGGTAGCCTCCCCCAAATCAGATAAGGGTCTGTCCCTATCCGGAAACCGGATATCCATCTCCATCCTTACTAAATCCCTCTGCAACTGAAGCTGGACCATCAGCCTAGCTATTGCCTCCTCTCGAGACATTCGCATACTAAGGGTGTCGGTGACCTCATTCACCTTCCCCGGATGATACAAAACCATATGAACAAAGTCCTTAAACAACTCTAGTCATCACCTCTAGCAGGTATACAACTCTTGCTGAGTGAATATATATATCAATCCCTTATCACTTGTTCAAGACTGACTTGTAGCTCCATAAAAATACCGACACCATCTTAAGCACGTGCATTAAAGCGGCTAACTCTTGAGCCTTCTTCGATAATTCTTCTCATATGCCCACAATTGTCTAACACATACGCGAAATCTCTCTTGTTACTTCAACTGCATCCCAAGCCCCGCTTGGATGCATCACTATTTGTCACCAAGACCACCAGACTCTTCGTTTGTGCAAAAGAAATCGGAGTAGAGGTCACTCACCTCTACGGCTTTTCAAAGCTCCACAGACACGGCTTGGACCATACCATTATCGTATAATTCCTCAAAAAGGAAGGGGATCGAAACCATTATGCAACTCGGCAGTTATAGCCCGCCAACCTAAAAGCCGCTTACCTCCCCCACATTCCTTGGAGGTAGCACCAAAAATACCACCCTGGTCTTTGTTGGATCAACTTGATCTCTCTAGTTGTCCCTACGTGTCATAGGAAGTCACTTTAGACGTCCTAACTCCCACTTAGATAACTCTGCTCATAAATCTTATCCCGCATAACCTGTATTACTGTTGTCCCGTGTCAAGCTTGTTCCTCTCAACTCCAAGAGTACCACAAGACGTTGTCTGAATAAGAACATAAGAATCACCTGTGCATCTCCCACATCACTAGCTGTCATTACTAACATTAGCTTATGGTCCATATTGGAACCACCTGCAAAACCACAATTTGTGCGACACCACTACAACTCGACTCAGAAACCGATGAATATAGATTTACATAACCTCTAAATTCCTCGTGCGTACTCATGCCCAAATGGCTTCACTACAAATTGTAGTGACCATACCGGTCCGAAATGTCGTCTTACGTAGGTTCTTACTTTTCTCGTCTAAACTAATGACATCCCGACTTCAAGTCGGTCATATAGGACCTTGTAACCACATGCAACTGGTCTAGCGAGTTGTCCTCTATGGGGCAAGGATACTCATTCTTATTGGTAGCCCTATGCATTTTTCGAAAATTCAAGTAAACTTTACCGTCCCTAACCAAAATAACTGAAAGATCCAACTCGTTACTTTACCGAGCACTAGCATCAAAATCTCTAAGCTTGCAACGTTTCCCTAATTCGGGTTCTCCATTACCCGAGATAGTCATCATGGCTTCTTCTGGTGAGTCTAGAACTTTTGACTCATCTCTTGCTCACGACAACATATCATCCATTTCATACCATGCACCCTTTATATATATTCTCATTTGCGTAAAGCAACAATGGAAGCCTCACCTTCCTCTTAATCCACTAGTCCCCTTTACCATGATCAAACCTTAAAAGTTCAAATCCGTTTCGTTCTCCCATATGCCAATCCCATGACCTAAGAAGGTCACGTAGGGTCGTTACAATCTCCTCCTAGGAGGTCTTGTTATAAGTACTTGCTTCGAACTCATGTAATGTTACTTGATTGTGACATATATGCTTCCGTTGATATGCTTCCTTGCCACTGACATTGTTCTACCGCGAATACTCCAAGCTCTTGTTACTGATCCTTTATGATACCACAGTCTAGGTTACTCTTCCCAGCTACACTCATCCACAATCAACCCGCACCAATGCATTCTCAAATGTCACCGATGAATTTGTAGCCGACTCTCTCAGGTCAACGACTTAACATTCTTCCATACTTCCAAGTTACCTTCTTCTAAAGGCTACCCTCTTGGGGTATTTTACCGTAAAAACCGCTAGCACGTTATACACTCGACACTTCGTTCTCTTATGAAATAAATATGTCCTCACGGCCTTGCTATGTCATACGACCCTCTTCAGGCTTAACTGCTCCTCATGATATCTTGTAAGTGTGTCTTTCTCACATCTCTATCGTTACTTAGTAACCACTCACGTTTCTCTTGGTTGGTATCTTACGTCTTTCGATAAAAGCTCCTTATTGTGTCGTTCAACTTCTTGAAGCCATCATCTACATATACTTCATTCTTCTTGGCGTTGCTTAGTCTTACCACCATAACGGAAACCGGTTTACTCCACTAAAGAAATTCTGCTATGCAAACTTCTACCGTGTGATTCTTCTTGTAATCTCTAATATGTCCGACAAAGTCACTCGCTTAGGATCTCTTAAAAATCGGCACTTCACCTTCTAGTTCCTTTGTAAGCTTATTTACGTATCTTTGTAATAGTTCGTCCACATCGCTCATCTCGACTCCCATGCTTAGGAGCGCCTAAGAAATTGTATGTCTTGATGAAATACCACTTTTACCCTTGCTAGAATATACTCCTTTCCTCCTCGATTCACGTCTGTAGTTTTCGAAGCGTTCTCTTGAAGAATCCTTAAGTTCATTATCTCTAGTGGGTTTCATTTTTGTTCAATCGTTGTTTCTTTGGAATCACTCTCATACCTTCATGTCGCTTCCTTACTTGTATGTCTTCCATCTCGAATTTTTTTTCTTAAATTGACTTGGGGTTCTCTTCTATATGCTTATCCTTCGGTTACGTTATCTCTAGTCTTCTGCTTTGACATCCTCTAAACGAGTCCATAAAACCACCGGGTGCTCGCTAAAATGTGACGCTCAACTCGATATTTTGAGCATACTCACCTTCGTATGTACACTATCCTAAGCCATACGACATTTGTCCAAGGGGCGATGATAGCTTCCTATCATCTAACTACGAAGTCTACAACTCTAATATGATACTAATGTACCATACGTATATATAAATATATATAATTATATAAAGGCCATGCTACTATTATAAACATAACAAGTCCAAAAACTACTTAAAATCCAACATACAATTATAGTCTAAACACTAAGTCGCCGAGGTCCACGGAAGGAGTGAGGGTCCCGTACATTCTCTTTCCAACCCGACTATACTCGTGATTTGAAAATGAAATTCATTTTAAAAGCTCAGAACCCTTACGGATTCTGTTTGGTTGTCTATTCGGCCTTTAGAAGATTGCGAGTGTCATTGTTGTCAACCTAGGGCTATGATACCATATTGTAACACCCCGAATCCGCGGGACTCGGGGCGTTACGGGCAAAGACCTCACATTGGGTCCCGACCCTTAGCCTGTCAACAATTTCACTGGATCTTTCCAACAAGGCACAAATAAAAAGGCAAAACCAAATAGTTAAATGCAATGTGACATGAACAAAAATACGATACAAGGTGGAAATTCAGCCGAGTCCTCAAAACAACTTACCAACAACGACTAAGGTACAAATGACAATGGAACGTAATATAAAACCCTCATCCCCATCCTATAATGTACGGAACCCCGGCTTCCCACTCCTCCGAGTCACTCGGCGGCATCCCTAACCTGCAAGGCATCTGCAACAATCGGTATAAAACCGTTAGCTAACATTCTAAACATTAGAAAGATGGTAACAACACATACACATATCAACACGGAAACACACAGCATGATATCACGCAAACCAGTTATTATCTTTTCATTTACGTCATTTCATTACTAATTCAACTTAGGTTTGTGACACGAAAATCCCCGAAACTCGCCTCTGTCCTTACTTACCAGCAAGAAATGGTATTGATGCATCCAACCATCTACCTGCTTGGGCTAGTCGCAGCGAACCTCCTAGCTCTTGCAAGAGCTAGGCAGTGATGTCACCACCCGTTATCATACACTTAGGCCATATTATAAAATATAAGGGTCGTCCTAGTTCCGGTTTTGTTGTTATAAACATAACTCAACACACATACAACCATCACACATCGATACTAATATAAGGAAGCTAGCTAAGTAAGTCAGGGACTTACCTTGTCTCAAAGCTAAACCGACAAATACTGCTCTCAACTTCCCGTAGGAAGGCACTCAATGCCTGATCAAACCAAGACACATAATCAACATCGCTCTCATAAGCTAGAAGTCCTTAGACTTCTATACCCGATGATCTTGCAAGATCATAAACCATAACAACATAAGCTAGGATAAAACATGCCTAGTGTCGATGATCTCGACGATAGAGACGTTATGCTAGGATACTCACATCCTAGTCCATAACCTCAACATACAACCAAAAGCCATAAACAACCTTGCAAGATCAACCATACGCTCACAACCTTATAACCATCTCAAGATCGAACACACATCAAGCCTTAGAACATTCCGAATCCGCAAACACTCACCTAAGGTTCAAATCCACTACTTGGTATTCCACAAGGTTATGCTAAATCCAACCTAGCATGATACTAACATATAACCTCCCTAGGATAAGAGACTAATGCAAGATTGAGGAAGGGTACTCACCGGGGCAAGGACACAGTCGCGAAACAAGGAAGCGCGACCGCGGAGAAGAGCAGAAGGCCGCACCGGCATCCCGGGTTGTGCCAGAGCCGCACCTGCGGCCCAGATGGCCACCCCCGCGGCACAGGTCAGCCGCCCCTACGGCACTGCTGCAGTAGGCGCACCCTCAGAGAGTAACACATGGTTGAGAAAGAAAAAGGGAAGGTCAGATTTAGAGTTAGAAGATAGAAGGAAAGCCGACCCAAAAGATAGAAGATCGGATCTTTTAAGAAAGAAAATAATAAAAGACGAAAAAAAATCAAGCAATGAGGGCAGTTGCAAGGCGGGCTGACCCGGCCGCGACCGCGGTTGACCGCAGGGGCGACCCCCTCCACCGCGGGGGCGGTTAAGCCAAAAAAACTCGGATGTTACATCCCGGTTTAGTATTTATAAAATATTAAAATTAAAGAATAAAAAAGAAAAGGAGATTTTAAATACCAAATTTGCTGGAATCAACCAAATTTAGGAGCCCACACATGAAATGATGAGTGGGAAAGGACAGGAAGGTCAGTACTCAGTAGGTCACTTACTCACATGGTTGACCAAGTCTTTTCTACCATGTCTTTTGCCTTCTTTTCGATTGTATATTGTTGTTTATATTCGCAATATAAAGTATAAACTATAGTTACATTTTAAATTAATTCTGTACTAAAATATAAAAATATATCTTCATATAATAAAACATAAATTTACTTTACTGATATATTATTTTCTGTGTATAGAGTTAGAATTACATAATTTACTTAAGTAGTTTTTTCTACTAATCTATAAGAACATATGAGTAATAGGATACTAGTAATTTGGATCGTTAATTGAGTTATCTAATAATTTAAATCTTTTTATCAATTAAATAATATAAAAAATAGGTACGGTGCTACTTTTATAAATTTTAAAAGGTGTAATGACAATTTTATAATTTTAGAAAGGTTTGTGACATTTTTTACGGATATTTTTTTTCAAAATTTTTGTACAATTCGCTCAAAATTTTTATTCTATTATTTCAAATTACGTTGTTCATATGTTTTTACGAGAAAAGATTGTAAGAATTATTTTGTTATTTTAAAATTTGAGTACTATCAATTCAAATACTTTTATCTTGAGTTCATGGATTTTTTTATTTATCAGTTGTGTTTTTCTTCAATTTTTTTAATTGTACATTTTTTAACTAATAAAACACAATATTTAAATTAACGGGTAACATGAACTAAACTAATGATACCCAAACTTATATTATTAGTTTATCGAATGAAACACATATTTTATTAGTCGAACTTACTGTTTGCGCGGACACAAAAGCCACCAATGCGGAATCCGCATGCGCACTAGACCACGCACATGCGATGCCATGCGTGACTTGTAAACGTGTAACAAAACAAAATTTTTTTAAAAAATGTCATCAGGAAAAAAAATATTGTGGATTGAAATAATAAATGGTTGGAGAAAAAATATTTTATTAATAAAGTCAATTCATATATCAACAGGCAAACAAACCCTTATTTACAATATCTTAAAAATTCCCAAAA
The DNA here is from genome assembly GCA_033239125.1 of Fagopyrum homotropicum. Classification (NCBI taxonomy): domain Eukaryota; kingdom Viridiplantae; phylum Streptophyta; class Magnoliopsida; order Caryophyllales; family Polygonaceae; genus Fagopyrum; species Fagopyrum homotropicum. The sequence goes on along the minus strand of BSWB01000006.1, from coordinate 39,474,367 downwards.
ACATTTTTTTCTAATTTTTTTAAACTAGTTTTATTCGATATTATATATTTTTCAAATATCTTTATTTGAATTAAACTTATATATACTAAGTAAACAAATACAAAATTTTGTAAAATGTGTTATATCCATACATCTTAACTAAAGTAGCGACATTGAAGTCGACATGACACTTTTTTTTTCGAAATTTATTTTTTTTACTAAATAACTAATTAAGTCAAAAAATTATTTTTACTAATGTTAATTATTAAAAAAATACATTTGACATGTTAAATTTTAACAAATTTGCTTTTGTTTCAATCAAATTTGGGCAATTTTGGTAACTAGGACTTTTTGAAAAACTAGAGTAGTAACTAGGCTTTTTAATGTTTCAATTAAGTAAATGTACCCCAACGTTTTTGTATTTATTTTCAAACTATACACACTCTTCTCTCAAGGGGTATATTTACTAAACACAGAACTAGAAAAAGCCTAGTAAACCAAATTGTTTCATCACAAAAAATTTGACAAAAAAAAAAGTCGATAAAATAAAATAAATGATTTAGATATATATAAAAAATATTTTTGTCCGGTTAAAACCTAATGTAATCTTATACGTAAACTCAAATTTTATGTAAATAACTAATTAAGCCACAAAAATCTCGTATGTAACTAAATCTTATTATTAAAAAATATATTTGGCGAATTAACTTCTAGCGAAATTGTTTTTGTTTCAGCCAAAAGTTTTAAAAAAAAACATATGTATCTTAATTAAAGTAGGGAACAAAAAAGCTGATGTGACGCGTTCACAATTTTTCTCGCAATTTATTTTCACTAAATTCATAATTAAGCCATAAAAATCCCTTTTACTAAAACTATTTTTTTTATAAAACAATTCGATTCGTTTAACTTCTAACATAATATTCCGCAATTCAAAATTTTCACATATTTAATTTTCTTTAAAATAAAGCTAATGATAACTTTTTTTGGATACACGAATAAGACTATAAGTAGAAGATTTGATATGTTCGTAATATTTTGAAAATGTAACAAAAGCTAAAACTCGTGGGGGAAGCTCAATATAAATCGGTCGCACTTCCAAAGCAACATTCCATAGATAAAAAAACATTAGTTAGAAAGACAACGTATCTGGTCCTAATAACACTTTTAATTCATAACTAAATATTCTCCTAAAATCTTCACTTACAAAACATTTAAATATATTATAAATAAATCAAATAAATATATTTGATTCCGTCAATATCCGAGCCACGTTCATCTGGATCCATTTGAATAAATCTTTCCAAGTAAGGTACATAGTTACGGTTTACTCTCCACTATATATGGAACCCTTAATTGCAACTCAATCATAATCAATTGTTCAGGACATACAAATCAAATATTCGATCTTTCAATCCGTTAATTGCTATCAAATTTTGTAAATTTACTATCTATTTATTTTTATTGCGATATGCAATAACATGTGCCTTTTACTGTCACTCGTTCTTTGGAATCAATCTTCCATCAAAAAAATTTACTATTAAACACATAAATTAATCTGAATTAACCGATTTTTAGTTCTTTAAAAATCATACCGAACGAGCTCCTAAATGCGAGAAAAGAGCATGGGAGAGAGTCTATAGCCTAAAGAAAGGAGAAATAGGACCATCCTACTTACAATTTGGTTTCAAACTTAAATTATAGCCATTTCTTCTTCTTAAAAAATTCATTTCAAAATCTTGAGTAAAAATAGTTAAGGAAAAATAGGACCATCCTAGTTAAAAGGCCTATGTGACATGATGGTAGCTATATAAAGGAACACGTACCCCAGCCACCTATATTACAAAGGCATTACAACTATAATCGCTCATCATGCACTCAATACTTTTCAATCTAATTCTGTGCTTTCTTTTTCTTATTTCAACTTTTAATGAATATGAAAAGTACATATCTAATACAAAATAAATTAAAAAGGTTGCATCCAAATAAATTTACGTAATATCATGATATCCACAAGTACTAGTCATGATATCTACTTATTCTTTTTAGCTTTATAGTTTAAGGTTACTTTAATTATATAACGTTTAAATAAAAAATAACCTTGGATTTTCATTTTAAGTGTTTATTTTTTTATATGTTTTCTTAATAACAAAAATATGATAGGGTAGATCGATTTCTAGATAAGTTTTAACTCTTTTGATTTCAGGACCGGTACGTAAGGGGTGAGAACCTCCAAAGACGTTTGATCTAAATAAATCAAGGCTTACGACTTTGTCACATGTTATGCGTATTATTTTTAGCCGTATATGGATCATACACCTTTTTTTTTTTGCATCATCGTGCAATAATAATCAACACGGTTGATGCGGGGTTGAAGCCGTTGTTCCCGTTCTAGATTAGAAGTCCACGAAACCAATAACAGAAGCAAAATCTCGGTCAGAATCTCGGGCGAGATTCTTATTACGGGGCCGAGATTACAAAACTCGAACACAAAAGAATGTGAGTTGATGGAATGATAATGGATAGATAAGAAGATGATAATACGGATTGAAATTGATGAAAATATAGAAAGTTACGAACCAAGATATTCTTGCAAAGAAACTTGACCAATTGGATCAAAACCCCTTAAGAAAGAGCTTACTTTAACCCTCCCTTCTTCAACCTTGCACAAGCCTTCTAAATAAGACAAGCACAAGGAGGGACTAAAATCGACTAGGAGCGCAAACCATTAAGAAGATTAACACACACAAACACAACCTAGCAAGGACTCACAACGATTCAATCAAATGCTCTCTCTTTTGATTGAATAAGAATGAATAAAACACAAATATCGTAAGCGAAACAACGAGTATCTCACAATATTGTGTAAATAATAATCAAATTAAATCTACCTACGAATCTCGACTTATATGGCTATTTATAGACGAGATTCTTCTAAAAAATGGAATAAAAGATAATCCTAAAACATAGGATCAAAACCAAAAAGATACCTTCAGAATGTTTAGAGCTTTAAAGGTATTAAAATAACTAAAAGATAACTATGACTACTAAGATCCCGACTGAATCTTATAAATCTTGATAGACGTAAATCTCAGACTGAATCTCGGGCGAGATTATTTTCTCCGGGTCGAGATTTCTTCACTAGTTCTCTTAAGTTTCGTTCTAGCCACTTTCTTTGCTTCCTTGATCATCTTTACACTTGTAAGGTCCTTCCACACTAGACAACAATGTCACTAAAGAAGACTTAGACATAAGTGGAGTCTCTTTAGGTGTACATGTTGTCAATAAGCTAGCAACCTCTTCTTGGATGACCTTTGAAGGTGGCAGCTCCTCCTTCAATACCTTTGCTCTAGTTCTAGTTATAGGTCCTTTAAGAAGTGTTGAGGATGGTCCCACATCATACTCCCTTTCTTGAAAAGGATTCGTCCTCGAATCATCACCATGCTCATCACTAGAACCAAAAGAACTCAAATCTTCTACATGATGGTAAGGCTTACTTCATATTCCTCCTGAAGCTCGAAGACATAAGTATTGTTGCCAACCTTGCGAAACACTTTAAATGGTCCATCTCCTCGTGGAGACAACTTAGGATTCATCTTCTCTGGAAATCGCTCTTTCCTTAGATGCAACCAAATGAGATCTTCCGGTTTAAATAGCATTTTCTTGCGATTCTGATTTGCCTTGGTTGACACGGTGTTCGCTCCAAACGGTGTGTGCAAGCTTTAAATTTATAACGCTAGATGTAAGCTTAAAACAAGGATGCGAACCCGCAGTGTACGGGTCAATCGTAGTAAAAAGCAAGGAATTCCAAGGGTCGATCACAGGGACTTAGTGAAACAAAGTCCAATTACGGTAAGCTTTAGCAATCACTAACCACAAAGCAATTAAAACAATCAAAGATGATAAAAGTCAATAAAGGAAATATGCAATTCTAGGGATTAAAGAATATAGTTGTGGTTCCAACTCAAGATCTAAAGATAAGCGGACAAAGCTGAGGTTTTTGCATAAGGAAGGTGTTACTAAAGTGGAATAGATCACCGGATAAGTCTTACTACTCACTAATCCTAAACCGTAACTCCTATTACCGGGTAAGTCTCAAGGAATTAAGATAAAGAACTATAATCCTCAAACTAACACGCCAACTAAGGGAATAGAATCAACCTTTACCGGGTAAGTCTCAGGCTAACTCACAAAGATGGGATGAAAGCAAACTCAAACCCCAATAAAGGATAAACCTTTATTACCTACACTTATGATCTTAGGTAAACAAACAAAGGAATTACCGGGTAAGTCTCATCCTAGGCTTGCATTGAACCAGGAAAGGTGTAATAAGAATAGGATTTGGCAAACTCTAACACTTAACTCTCAGTTTCGGATCAGATAAGTCACCTCGGTCAGACGAATTCCACCCCGGCCGAGATGTTCATCGACTGAGCGAGATGCTTAGGGTTAAGGTAAAGACTTGAACTTTCAGGGTCCTACTGTGATTTAAGATTATTCTATCATTGTTTTTCCCACAACCTTCAGCCAATCACCCTAGAATCACACAAAGAGATTAGCCACTCATCATCATAAAAGTATAAATCAAGTATATGGGAAGAAAGAGAATAATTGAACAAGAAAACCTTAAGAGAAAGGTTTCAATAACCGAATCAATTATCAAACACAAAAGCGTTCCTTGGATAGAAATCCAACAAGACAAGCAACAAGGAAGGGAATCTAAGATAATCTTACAAAAACCCTTCAAAAGCTATAAAAGCTATAATCTTCCTTCTTCAACCTTCAAAAAGGTTCTTCAAATCTCCCAACTGGAGTATGGCTGCTGCGGTGTATTAGGTGTAAGCGAGGTGATAACGGATGTATGCAGGATGTCGGATTTGTGGAAAATCCAACCCTTTTTATAGGAAAATTACTCTCCAAAGATAAGATATCTTAGAAAGATCTCTTCCCATAAAAATAGGTAAAATATATGATCTAGCATATCTTCTTCCTTCCAGGAGCCAAGCCCAAAAATATAAGATCTCTTTCCAAAGATAAAAGATCTCAGCCAAGAATAAAATATTCTCGCCGCGTCCCAGGTGTTCGCCTCGGCCGAGTCGACTTCTCTGGATCACCTCGGTCGAGGTGACTCTGTAGTCAACCGAGGTGAATCACAACTGAATGTGAAATCTCTCAAATCTGGTCCAAAGTGAATCTTTAATCCATGGCTATGCTTCCTGGATGTTTCCTGGATGTTTCCTGAATGTAGCTCCAATGACTCCTTAGCTCATTTTGCTCCTTTTTGATGCAAAAAGTGCCATTTTACCTACGATTACAACAAAACTAGATGTAGACCTCGATTCTCGCAAAGGTAGATGAAATGGTAATATAATCACATATTATACATACAAACATGCAGATTATTGAAGATAAAACGTCCAAACAAACCCCAAAATATAGACTATAATTCATGCTATCACACGGCTTTCCCTTTCACCTCCAGCCTTATGCGTTTCCACTCATGCAAGTTCTTGATGAATTTTACCTGTTTTCCGGCATTAAAATCTAGTTGCTCCTCTATAGACAACACTATAAGATCAAAAGGGGTAAAAGGGTTCAACCCATTGACACACTCAAAAGACGTTAGGTTAGTAGATGAATGAAAGGTTCGATTATATGCGAACTCAACATGTGGTAACATATCTTCCCAAGCACTCAAATTATCTTTCAAAACATCCTGCAAATTGTTATCTAAGGTCCTATTAGTAACCTCCGTTTGACCATCTGTTCGAGGATGACTTGAGGTTGAAAATAACAGCCTAGTTTCTAGCTTTCCCCAAAAAGTCTTCAAAAAGAAACTAAGGTACTGAACATCTCTATCACTCACAATAGCTAGGTACTCCATGTAATCTAACAACTTTCCTAAAGAACAAGTTAGCAACATTATAAGCATCAACGGTCTTATGACAAGCAATATAATGAGTCACTTTAGAAAAGCGATCAACAACCACACAAATAGAACCTCTCCCCATCTTAGTCCTAGGTAATCCTGCAACAAAATCCATACTAATATCAAGCCATATGGAGGTAGGCATAGGTAAATGAGTGTACAAACAATGTGGTTTCAATCTAGTATTATCTTTCAAACACACAAGACATCTCTTAATCACATTCTCAACATCTTTAAGCATACGAGGTCAATAAAAGTGTGAATGCAGCATATGAAATGTCTTATATCCACCAAAATGTCCCATTAACCACTCATATGAGCTTACTCAACAAGTAAAAGTGTAAGAGAACATCTAGGAATACACACTTTATCCTTATGAAATAGGAAACCTTCGAACAAGAAGAGCTTGTCTTGAGAATTTCGTCCCATACATGCCTTATAGATGTCACCAAAATCAATATAATCCACATACAGATCCTTGATGAAACTAAAACCTTAATATCCATAGTAGTGATAAAAAATATCTCCTAGAAAGGGCATCATGTTCACTCCAAACAGTATGTGCAAGCTTTAAATTTATAACCCAAAGAAGTATGCTTGAACAAATATGCGAACCCACAGTGTACGGGTCAATTGTAATAAAAGCAAGAATTCCAGGGATCGATCACAAGGACTTAGGTGAAACAAAGCACAAAATCGGGTTGTCAAGTATTGCAATTATCCAAAAGCAATTAAAGCAATCAAAGATGATAATAAGTCAAGTAAGGGGAAATGCGGATTCTAGGGATTAAAGCATCTAGTTGTGGTTCCGACTCAAGATCTCAAAGGATAATGCGGACAAAGCTGAGGTTTGCAAAGGGAAGGTGTTTCTAAGGTGGAAATAGATCACCGGATAAGTCTCACTACTCACTATCCCAAACCAAAACTCCTATTACCGGGTAAGTCTCAAGGTACTAAGGAAAGGAACTATAATCTCAAACCAACATACCACCCAAGGGAATAGAATCAACCTTTACCGGGTAAGTCTCAGGCTAACTCACAAAGATGGGATGAAGGCACACTCAAACCCCAATAAAGGATAAACCTTTATTACCTACACTCATGATCTTAGGTAAACAATTAAGCAAAGGAAACACCGGGTAAGTCTCATCCTAGGCTTGCATTGAACCAGAAAAGGTGTAATAAGGATAGGATTTGGCAAACTTAAACACTTAACTTCAGAAAAGGTTCAGGAAAGGTCACCTCGTTCAGTCAGATCCCACCCCGGCCGAGATGTTCTTCGACTGAGCGAGGTGTTCTAGGGTTAAGGTTAAAGACTCGAGCTTTGAGGGTCCTGCTGGGATTAAGATCATTCTATCATCATCTTTCCCACAACTTTCAGCCAATCACCCTAGAATCGCATATGAAACTTAGCCAACAATCATCATGATAACAATAATCAAATATATGGAAAGGGAATCAATATTCGAACAAGAAAACCTTAAGAAAAAGGTTTTAATAACTGAATCAAACAATCAACAAACAAGCGTTCCTTAATCACAAATCAGCAAAGACAACAAACCAAAAGTGCTCTAAGAAGATCTTACAGAACTCTTTCAAAAGCTAACTTCAACTATGATTCCTTCCTTCCTTGAACTTCAATCTTCCAATCCTTCCTTCAAAGCTTCCAGAAAATCCCTTAATTGTTGGATGTTCCCAGCCTGTAAGCATGGTTGAACTTGTAGAAAATCCAACCCTTTATATAGGAGAATTATCTTCCAAAGATAATAATATCTTAAAAAGATAATTTCCTAGAAAATATATCCATATCTCTAAAATAGATCTCCCAAAAATAATATCTTCCTTCCAGAAATCCAGCCCAAAAATATAAGATATCTTCTTTCCAAAAATAAAAGATCCCAACCAAAAATATGGATCTCGCCGGCGGCAGGGTGTTCGCCTCGGTCGGGACGCTCCTCAAGATCACCTCGGTCGAGGTGACACTGTAGCTGACCGAGGTGAATCTCAACTGAATGTGAAATCTCTCAAATCTGGTCCAAATCAATCCTCTTCATCATTTCCATGCTTCCTGAGTTCTTCCTTAAGCTCCAGAATGTAGCTCCTATGACTCTTTAGCTCCTAAGCTCCATTTTAATCCAAAACGTGCCATTTTACCTACAATTACAACGAAACTAGGTGTAGACCTCGATTCCCATAAAGGTAGATGAAACAACAATATAATCACATAATATACATCCATACATGCAGATTATTGAAGATAAAACGTCTAAACCAGCCTTAAAATATAGACTATAATACATGCTATCACATCAACAACATTATCTTTTCCTTTCTTATACTTAATGATACATGGAAAAGTTTCAATAAACTCTATCCAACTACCATGCCTCCTATCCAACTTATCTTGACTCCTAAAATGCTTTAAAGACTCATGATCGGTTTTAAAGATTAATTCATTAGGCCAAAGGTAATATTGCCATGTCTTGAAAACTCGAAATAATGCATACAATTCCTTATCATATGCCGAGTAGTTCAAGCATGCTCCTTTCAATTTCTCACTAAAGAATCCAAGTGACTTACTTTCTTTCACGAGCACTCCTCCAATGCCAAATATCGATGAGTCACACTCAACCTCAAATGGTTTAGTGAAATCCGGAAGTGTTAGAAGTAGGGCATGTGATAGTTGCCGCTTCAACTCCTTAAATGCTTTCTCTTGTGCATCTCCCCACTTGAACTGTACTTGCTTCTTCGTGAGAGACGTGAGGAGGCTACAATGGTACTAAAATCCCGTACAAAACGTCTATGAAAGGTATCTAATTGATGTAATGATCGAAATTGGCTAATTGTTGTGAGTTTAGGCCATTCTTGGATTGCTTTGATCCTTTCTTCATCCACTTCTAGACCTCTTGTACTCACTATAAATCTAAGAAAAATAACTTGATCAGTACTAAACTCACATTTCTTAATATTAGCATTAAAGATTCATTTATAAGGGTTCATAGTACTTCCCTCAAGTGATCTTCATGTTCCTCAAGTGATTTGCTGTAAATGAGAATGTCATCAAAGTAGACAACCAAAAACTTTCCAATAAAATGACGTAAGACATGATTAATCAATCTCATAAAAGTGCTAGGAGCATTAATCAAAACAAAAGGCATAACCAACCACTCATAAAGACCAAACTTAGTCTTGAATGTTGTCTTCTATTCGTCTCCTTCTCTCATTCGAATCTGACGGTATCCACTGTAAAGATCAATCTTTGAAAACAAAGTAGATCCACTAAGCTCATCTAACATATCATCCTAACGGGGAATCTGATGTCGATACTTGATAGAAATATTGTTAATTGCTCAACAATCATCACACATCCTCCAAGTTTGATCCTTTTTGGGAACCAAAAGGACGGAAACTACACATGGACTTAAAAATTTTCTCGTACATAGCCTTTATTCAAAAGCTCTTAAACTTGATCTTGAATCTCCTGACTCTCTTGAGGGATCATCCTATAAGCGAGTCGATTAGGAAGTGAAGCTCCCGGAATTAAATAAATTTGATGTTCAATGCCTTGAGAAGATGGAAGACCTGCAAGAATCTCATCATGAAATACATCACAAGACTCATCTAAAAGGGTTAGAATAGTTTTGGGTAAGATAGCTTTGATTTCATCACTCAAAGTCACTAAGATTTTACAAAGATTCATAAGAACGGTATCCAAAGGAATATAATCATCAATAAACTCCCTTTTGGATGCTAAAAGAACTCGATTAGTCTCGTCAGAAAGAATCTCGGTGGTGATCTCGGGCGAGGTTTTATCACTGGGCCGAGATTCTAATGAACTAGGATGAGGTCTGATACTGGAGTGAGAATCTCTTGCACCGGGGGTGAGATTTTGTGTTTCTTGGGCGAGCTTTCACATCTTTGGCCAAGATTTCTTCTCTAGAGTGGTTTTTTGTTCTCGTTCCTTTCATTATTCCTTCTTTTTTCATAATGTTTTGCAATCTATAAAAGAGGCCATAGGCTTAAGGGTGATAGTGTGTCCATTGAACTCAAATGAATGCTTATTAGTAAATCCATCATGTTTGACTTTTCAATCAATTTGTCATGGACGTCCTAATAGAATAAGACATGCTTGCATGAGCAAAACATCTTACACAATAGTATCTTCATACTTATCCAAAGTAAAGGTAATTCTAGCTTGCCTATTCACCTTTAATTTACCACAATCATTCATCCAATGCAGCTTATATGATCTAGGATGGTAAAATGTTGTGATATGTAGTTTATTGATGAATTCATCACTAAAAATATTGCAACAACTACCTCTATCAATAATCATATTGCACAAATTCCCTTGAACAAGACACCTAATATGAAAATGGTTTTCTCTTTGATTATCCTCATCTTAGCATGCAAAGTCCTCCTAGCAATTAACGATTCTCCATGCTCATATTTGCAACCTTCATCACTACCGCTATCACTATTATGTTCGTGCAATGTATTAAGACGGGTATGATCATTATCATGCTCTTCTTCACTTTTAAATTGTCCTTGTTGATTTAGAAATAATACTCTTTTATTAGGACAATCCCTCATATAATGACCTCTACCTTGACATTTAAAGCACACAATATCTCTAGAACGTAAATTAGAGTTAGAAGTGCTCCTTTTATTATCCTTTGAAGGCTCATTCAAAGGGCGAGATGGTATTAACTAAGATGAGGTTTTATGGCCTATTGGAACGGGATTTCGGCTTTTGTTCTCGTATTTCTGGAGATCTCGGCTAAAATCTCGGGCGAAATTGTCTCTACGGGACCGAGATTTGCTCTTTGGTTTCCACGAACTCGTTCCTTGGCTCCTTCCTTTGAACTTTTTTTCTACCTCAATAGCCAAATGCAAAAAATTGTTCATATTAGCATAGGGATAAAAATAAATTTCATTAGCTAAGAGTGAATGCAAAATTCTTAAAAATCGAGCCATAATAGACTCCTCATTCTCTTGAACATTGGCTTTGACCATCTCCATTTGCATGGTGGTGTAGACTTCTTTCACACTCATGGAACCTTGCTTGAGGTTCTCCAACCAATGCCTTACTTCCTTAGCATAATGTTGAGGCACAAATCTTGCTCTCATCATGGCTTTCATTCGGTCCCAGGTGTTGATGTCTGAATCTAGCGTTCTTGTCCGTTCTTTGATAAGATGATCCCACCACTCTAAGGCATATCCTTAGAATGCCAATACAACAAGTTGGATCTTCCTTTACTCACTAAATTTATATATGGCAAGACCAAAGTTGTTCAATTTTAGTCTCCCATTCCATGTACACATCCGGATTGCATTTGCCCTCAAAGCTTGAAATTTGGACATTCACTTTGCTAATTCCGTCATGCTCTTGGGGAGGTCTATAAAGTTCCAAGTCGCGACCTCTCCTAGGACGATGGTTACGTCTAGGATAGTCTCTCCACATGCCTTTGTCATCCTCTTCCTCGAATTCCTAAAATTCATTAACAAAATTCAGAATATTAGGTGTATGGAAATTAGGATTCGGATGTCTCATGCCTGGTCCGGGAGGGGGTCTTGGTAGGGGATCAGGGGATAGTGGCATAGGTGGATTGCATGAGCTTTCGCCCACCTTAGTAGCAAATCTCACCTAAAATCTCGGCTGGATTGGGACGAGATTTTAGGCCGAGATTTCTTCTCTGGAGCGTGTTTCTAGTGTCTCCATCCGTTCAACCAATATTGAGATTGTAATCATTAGGTGTTTCAACATGTCTATGACCTCTAGACCTGAGAATTCACTTTTATGTGACCCTCGAAGGCTACCATGTTTAGACATCTACACAAACACGCAAAGTAACAACAAACTTACGATGCTAGTAAAAACGAAGGTTCCTTACTTGTTTTCTCTCACACTCACACTCGGTTGTGATATCAAAAGATAATTTGATGTAATTGTCTTGGATGAATTAACGCTTTTCTAAGTTCGGTTAACTAGTCTCAACTAGAAACTCCTTGGTTGAATCAAGTAGTCAACTTGGTTTGGAAGAAGGTTCTTGTGTTGGAAGATAGTTAAGGAACTTGATGGAAGTCTCTTCACACAATTGATATAAAGTGGAAAGAATCTTGCAAGTTGACACAACTAGTATGATAGAAAGTATATATACTAACTAACATACCCAAAGAAATTGACTCAATATGTTTAGAGTAGAAAGAGACACAAAATTAAGCACACAAGAGATTCAAAATAGAGTTGTTACGTACCTTGAACTTATACAGTTGGAGAGATAGATAACCGGGTTGGGTTTAGTCTCAACACAAACGAATCTTGGTCTGAATACTCAAACCTCGGGCGAGATTTCTGTCACGCTAGGAAATAGCACAAAAAGCTTTACATTTATAAACTCGAACTAAAATCCTAAACTACCTAGCGAAACCCGCAGTGTACGGGTCGTTTTGTAGAAAGGAAAGTATTCCGAGGTCGAACTCAAGGACTGAGGTGAAACTAAGTCATTCAATGATCAAAGATAGTGTGAATCTAGACTAAGATAAGATGAGGAATAAAGAAAATGGAAAACACAATGTTTTTGGAGGGTTTTGGGTGATCAAACAAAGATCACAAATATGTGAGCACAATCAAGCAACACAAACACACACTAACACAAAAGATAGGAGAATGGAAATAACAAAGCGGATTCTAGATAGACTCAAGCTATCTATTCATTCCTCGGATTAACTATGATATGTTGGGATTAAGCGTTTCTAGATTGGGATCAATTACCGGGTAAGTCTCATGATCCACTAGTCCATTCCTAAGGTCTCATCACCGGGTAAGTCTCTAAGAACCTAAGGATAGGAATTCTACACAAACTGGATTGTTACATAGGGGTCTAACCTATCCTTACCGGGTAAGTCTCGGAAAGGGAAGTCCTAAACAACTATCCTAGCACACTTAGTCCAATGGCGGCTTGTGAGGCTCACCACTACCTAGGATTTGTCATCTTTTGAATCTAAGAGTAAGAATCACCGGGTAAGTCTCTTCTAAACACTTAGTTGCTAACACTAGGTCTCCCTAGGATAGAATTAGCTCAACAAACACTAGGATTTCAAGAACAAGAGTCATCCAAGGGTAAAAATCTAAGTTCATCCTATCATGGTCCTAGCCATAACCCTTCTTTCCTTACCCTAGAATCGCAATCTATCTAGCCAACAACATTCATTTCAAGATCAATCTCCACAAATAAAGCATGCTTGCAAGTCATGATCAATTGATGAAGATCAATCCAAAGAAAAGACATTAAAAGCATAGAATAGAAATTACCAAATCCTTACAAGGCTCCAAGAGCTAATCCAAGTTGTCAACAATGAACTTCTCTCTCAAATCCACTCTAATCTCACTCTAAAACGAGAATCTACACTAATCTCTTCCAAGAACACCCCTAATGGGTGCTTGGAAGAGAGGCAACAATGGAGAAGTGTTTTGGGGAAGAAGATAGGTCAAAAGAGAGGAGAATGATCAATGGGAATGAGCCAGCAACAGCTTTGAAGGACCACTTATATTCTCCACCAAGAGCAAGGCCGGACAAGAGATCGTGGGACACGTGACTTAAGCTGTCAAAGGCCCAAAAATAGACCCAGAGGAAAAAATCGGCCGATTTTCCTGGGTGTAGGTCGATTTTCTTCAACAGAAGCATGCTATGATCGTCTAGCCATGAGTTGCTCCATTGCTTGCACCAATAGTGGTCTTTGTGTCCTTTGTTGCTCCAATTATGCTCCTCCAAGGCTTTGGATGTGTACCATCATGAGGCTTGGCCCTCAAATGTATCGATTAACGTCCAATAGATCCCCGAATTACCTACAAAACTGATAAAAGGTAGTGTAGACGTCTTTTCTAGAAATGTGCATGAATTGAGCGAAGACGTCATGAACCAATGCCAAAACGTGCATGAATGAGTGAGAAATCTATCTAAATGATTACCTAATCCTAAGTCATAAATCTTGTTATCAAAAATACCCCATACTTAAGGTTTGCTCGTCCCCGAGCAAATTCTCAACTATAGACTAAGAGATGACATGATTTATGTATGCAGAAAAAATGCCAAAATCTTTTTGGAGTTGTGCTTCTAATATTGGATCACCTTCATAGTCATGTTTCATGGCAATGGACAAGCAATCATGTATCAAATAAATGAAGGCATGGAAAGACAATTATACTTAACTAGAAAGCATGCATGAGAGGTGAAAATGAAGAAGTCAAGATGATCATGAGTATGTCCAATCTAGATCACTAAGTCTTACACACATGCATTTAGGTCACAAGGACTTAGAAAAGACGAAGCTAAGAAACGTTGTGATTAGGTGGGAATTTTTAGGTCATGTGATGCTAATCCGGGAAAGGAACTAACTCCACAATTTCGTTTTTGCTCAACTTCCCAACAAGTGTATAATTTTCATTTTCTTTTCTTTCTTTTCTCTTATTTTTGAGACAATGGCATTGGTGTACAAAAGCCGAAACCTTGGTGATTAGCCATTCTCGGGCTTTTTCTATTTTTCGAGATGCATCCACACCGGGCACACATACCAAAACTCGTTAGGACTATCGGTTTATTTGACTTTGGCAAGACACCAACACCCGATTATGTGAAGTGTACCGAGTTACTTGTCATTTTAACCAACGTCCCCAAACCTATATTTTTGTCTACACTTTCACAACAATTTCAGCATTTCATTCACATCATTCTTTCTTCAACAACTTCACCCCACACTTGCTTTTCACACACATCAACACACTAGCATGCTCCTATTCCCGGATGGGTCAAAAGAGGTCAATTTATATCAATTGAGGTGCTCAAGCAACATGATCAAGATGAGAAGTAGAGAAAGATGAATTGCCTTATTCATTCCTAAATGATGTGCAAGAACTAGCATGCAATTTCGACTTTCAATACTCAATTCAATCAAGGTAAACATTCATGATCACAAATCATTCATGGTTTCAAGAGAAGTACTTCAAGTCCACATATGCTATCATCAATTTAACACATAAGGTCATCCATAGCCAATCCACAAGACAAGGTTCATCATTAGGGTCATATCCAAGCCTAGAAAGCACAAGAATTTTTAAATTTTCTGATTTTTTGGAATTTTCGAAATATATATGTACAATGCAAGACATGATGAAACATGTGACTAAAAGAAACTATCCTAGATGCTAAACATGTGAGTGATCATGAAAACCCCACCCCATACTTAGAAACACATTGTCCCTAATGTGTACACTAAATAAAGAAGTGAAAGAGAGTCCTCACAATGTAAAATTGGTGATGCTTTGGTATTTCGGTTCACATCGAATGATGATGGTGGATGATCGATCAAGGATGGTAGAGAGCTCTTGATGTTCATTATGGTGTCGGAACCCGCGCTTGGCGCCGCAAGCCGTCCAAGTTCCACGTCCGCTCCACCCATGCTTGATTGGAGATCATCACTTTCCTTTACAGAGGAAAAATCGGACCAGCTACCCAGGAAAATCGGCCGATTTGTCTGAAGAACGGGCCGATTTTTCTGGGTGCTTTTCTCCTCGTCCATGTGCTTGGATCTTGTACCTTCAACTAGTCCATGAGGCTTTCACATGACCTCCAACATCCCATAACTCATGACAATCAACAAGATCTAGCACCCAAAAACACAAAAGAAAAACAAAGCACACCAAAAGCAAAATCAAACAAAAACAAGAAAAATAAAAGGGAAAGACATGTACCAATGGGTTGCCTCCCATTAAGCGCTTCTTTAAGGTCATTAGCTTGACCAAACTCAGAGGATGTGTCAATCCACCTCGAATACCATGGTTTGCTTGAGGAGTCCAAGCAACCATCGCTTTCCGGCATCCATGATGACAAGCAAGGGCCACTTGATGCCCAAATAAGCTTTAAGTTCTCTCTTCACCGGTGAGTAGTAGACTCCTTCATCACCGCCCCTTTGATGATAGTATGGAGTTGCAACCATAGGTGCCACCCCATACTTAGACAATTGGTACTCCGCGGTCATACCGGTGAGATGCTTGTCATCCTCATCCTCTATGATCCAAAGAAGGCCGGTTCTTGGAAAGAATTCTTCATTGAGGCGCTCCATAACCATCATGGATCCATCATGCTTGCCTCCATCATTCAACATGGGAAACTCCTTAGGAAAGGGGCTCCAATCTTCGTGTGTACTCCGGGCAAGCAAGGAGGGATTGGAAGGAGTTGAGGTTAGCTTAGGGCTCTCCCTCGTGAGCTCTTCAAGTGTGGTTCCGGGGTTGATGGCAAGGATGACCGGGGGTGAGAATACTTCATTGCGCTCCTCCAAAGGTGAAGGAGGTGGAGGTAAGCCTTGAAGGATGGTAGGATCTCCTAGCATAAGAGCATTCCTAATCTCCTCAATCTCCCTCCTCATTTGTTCTTCTCTCTCGGTATTCAATCTCCTTTCTTCCTTCAGGGCCAAATCCCTTAGCAACAATTTCTCCCGAGCTTCATTCAACTCTTTCTCAAGGTCTCTATTGGCTATGGTTGAACCGGGTAATTCTTGGATATCCTCATGGTGAACCTCCTCTTGTTGAAATACTTCCTCTTCAAGCACCATGTGGGAACTCGAAATGGAAGCAAGATTGCTCTCTAGATCATCCATCTTCCTCAACATTTCTTCTAGCATTGATTCCACTCGGTCATTGTGAGGTTGATGGTGAGGTTCCACATAAGGCAATGTAGTCATGTGAGCTTGATCATGGGACTCATGATAGGCATTAAACTCCTCCCAATACTCAAACTCATCATGGAGAGGTCCTAGATCTTGGCCATCCATCCACCCCTCATACTCCATGTCGTCAAGGTCGTCTTGGAGGTACAATCCGTCCATGGCAAACATGAAAAGGCAAAGACAAAAACAACACAAGATCAAAAGTAACAAGAAAGATAAACACTAAAAACGATCAAAAGCAAATGACCCAATCTAGACCTAGTCCCCGGCAACGGCGCCAAAAACTTGTCACGCTAGGAAATAGCACAAAAAGCTTTACATTTATAAACTCGAACTAAAATCCTAAACTACCTAGCGAAACCCGCAGTGTACGGGTCGTTTTGTAGAAAGGAAAGTATTCCGAGGTCGAACTCAAGGACTGAGGTGAAACTAAGTCATTCAATGATCAAAGATAGTGTGAATCTAGACTAAGATAAGATGAGGAATAAAGAAAATGGAAAACACAATGTTTTTGGAGGGTTTTGGGTGATCAAACAAAGATCACAAATATGTGAGCATAATCAAGCAACACAAACACACACTAACACAAAAGATAGGAGAATGGAAGTAACAAAGCGGATTCTAGAGATTGGAAGTCCGGTTATGGCATAGACTCAAGCTATCTATTCATTCCTCGGATTAACTATGATATGTTGGGATTAAGCGTTTCTAGATTGGGATCAATTACCGGGTAAGTCTCATGATCCACTAGTCCATTCCTAAGGTCTCATCACCGGGTAAGTCTCTAAGAACCTAAGGATAGGAATTCTACACAAACCGGATTGTTACATAGGGGTCTAACCTATCCTTACCGGGTAAGTCTCGGAAAGGGAAGTCCTAAACAACTATCCTAGCACACTTAGTCCAATGGCGGCTTGTGAGGCTCACCACTACCTAGGATTTGTCATCTTTTGAATCTAAGAGTAAGAATCACCGGGTAAGTCTCTTCTAAACACTTAGTTGCTAACACTAGGTCTCCCTAGGATAGAATTAGCTCAACAAACACTAGGATTTCAAGAACAAGAGTCATCCAAGGGTAAAAATCTAAGTTCATCCTATCATGGTCCTAGCCATAACCCTTCTTTCCTTACCCTAGAATCGCAATCTATCTAGCCAACAACATTCATTTCAAGATCAATCTCCACAGATAAAGCATGCTTGCAAGTCATGATCAATTGATGAAGATCAATCCAAAGAAAAGACATTAAAAGCATAGAATAGAAATTACCAAATCCTTACAAGGCTCCAAGAGCTAATCCAAGTTGTCAACAATGAACTTCTCTCTCAAATCCACTCTAATCTCACTTTAAAACGAGAATCTATACTAATCTCTTCCAAGAACACCCCTAATGGGTGCTTGGAAGAGAGGCAACAATGGAGAAGTGTTTTGGGGAAGAAGATAGGTCAAAAGAGAGGAGAATGATCAATGGGAATGAGCCAGCAACAGCTTTGAAGGACCACTTATATTCTCCACCAAGAGCAAAGCCGGACAAGAGATCGTGGGACACGTGGCTTAAGCTGTCAAAGGCCCAAAAATCGACCCAGAGGAAAAAATCGGCCGATTTTCCTGGGTGTAGGTCGATTTTCTTCAACAGAAGCATGCTATGATCGTCTAGCCATGAGTTGCTCCATTGCTTGCACCAATAGTGGTCTTTGTGTCCTTTGTTGCTCCAATTATGCTCCTCCAAGGCTTTGGATGTGTACCATCATGAGGCTTGGCCCTCAAATGTATCGATTAACGTCCAATAGATCCCCGAATTACCTACAAAACCGATAAAAGGTAGTGTAGACGTCTTTTCTAGAAATGTGCATGAATTGAGCGAAGACGTCATGAACCAATGCCAAAACGTGCATGAATGAGTGAGAAATCTATCTAAATGATTACCTAATCCTAAGTCATAAATCTTGTTATCAATTTCTATCTTAGGGTCGAAATTGCTTATAGGATAGGGTTTCTGGATATGAACTAGATCAAGGATGGTATGAAACTTCTCTTATGGATGTCCTCTTGCACAAGGTACACTTGAATTTCTCAGATTAAGCCTCCGAATTTCTTCGAAAAATTCGCAACGGTAGCGATTCTCGTGTGAAATCTTGGCCGAGATTTTTAGTAACGGGGCCGAGATTGTCGAATGTCGATGAATGAACGACAATCAATGAATATGATTTGGGATATACTCCCCCTTTTGCCTTGATGATTCCTTCTCAGTTAGATAGCAACAACTCGTGCTTGATAGAAATTCCCATTACGATATAATTGTTGATAGGGCGTCGGGAATTTAGAGTTTTGTATTTGGCTTTTTGTGGAGTTATGGAATAAAAAGAGGGGAGGTGTCGAATATATGACTGTTAGAATGGTTACAGGAGAAGATTTGGAATAGATATTTGGTTAAGATTGAAAAAATATGATAATATCTCAACAATAAATATATTGTAAATCTTTCTCTCCTCAAAAATATTGCAGGTGGGAATAAATGGATTTGACTCAAATCTATATATTTATGATCTTTTACTGGATAGAGAAAATGTACGAAACTTGTGGAACAAGAAAAAAGAAGATATCAACTTTATGCGCTAAATCTCCTGCGAGATTTTGGTATAGGGATGGCGAGGTTTTATCGAGGTTATGGGCGGTCTTGTGTTTGGCTATGATCTCTTCTCCAATAGACACATGTCAACGCACATTAAACTCAAATAATCTCGCAAAATATTAGCAAGAAGAAAACACTCAATTTTTATATGACTCAAAGAAGACTCAAATAAAAATGTACTCGAACCTTAGGTATGTTTGAGTTTGACTTTAATCGACGTGCTCTAATACCACTTTAATGCGGGGTTGAAGCCATTGTTCTTGATCTAGATTAGAAGTCCACGAAACCAATAATAGAAGCAAATCTCGGTCAGAATCTCGGGTAAGATTCTTATTACGGGGCCAAGATTTACAAAACTCAAACACAAAAGAACGTGAGTTGATGGAATGATAATGGATAGATAAGAAGATGATAATATGGATTGAAATTGATGGAAATATAGGAAGTTACAAAACAAGGTATTCTTGCAAGAACCTTGACCAATTGGAATAAAACCCCTTAACAAAGAGCTTACCTTAACCCTCCCTTTTTCAACCCTACAAAAGCCTTCTAAATAAGACAAGCACAAGGAAGGACTAGAATTGATTAGGAGTACCAACCTTTATGAAGATTAACACATACAAGCACAACCTAGCAAAGACTCACATCGATTCAATCAAAGGCTTTCTCTTTTGATTAAATAAGAATGAATAATACACAAACTTTGTAAGTGAAGCAATGCGTATCTCACAATATTATGAAAATAATAATAAGATCAAATCTACCTATGAATCTCGACTTCTATGACTATTTATAGATGAGATTCCTCTAGAAGTTAGAATAAAAGATAATCCCGAATGATAGGATCAAAACCAAAAAGATACATTCAAAGTGTTTAGAGCTTTAAAGGTATTAAAATAACCAAAAGATAACTATGATTACAAAGATCCCGATTGGATCTTATAGATCTCGACAGATGCAAATCTCGGACTGAATCACGGGCGAGATTATTTTCTCTAGGCCGAGATTTCTTCACTGGTTTTTTAAGTCTCATTCTAGCCACTTTCCTTGCTTCCTTGATCATCTTTACTCTTGTAAGGTTCTTTGCAATAGACAACAATGTCACTAAAGAAGACTTAGACATAAGTGAAGTCTCTTTAGGTGTACATGTTGCCGATAAGGTAGCAACCTCTTCTTGGATGACCTTTGAAGATGACAACTCCTTTTCATTCAATGCATTTGCTCTAGCTTTAGTGATATGTCCTTTAAAAGGCGTTGGGGATGGTCCCACAACAATAGTCGTGCATTTTTTTTCATATTCATCACGGTCCTTTACCATGGTTGTCTTAAATATATGAAGTTTCAAATCCTAGTTGAGTTGTCCCCTACTCCCACCTTATTTCTAGTTACAAAATATGAGTCTCTTTTTTCACTAGGGTAGAAAAAAAATACAATTCTCCAGGAGGGTTTGATATGTTGTCCATCACTTGTTTACGTTGTATTTTTTGATTGCTAATCTAAATGATTGAATAAAAAAGTGATACAAATGAACAATTAAGGATGCATAATCATAGTGCACGCTCGTGCATCATGATCATGTACGTTGTATTTCTAACACGGTGCACGAACAAGAGGTGCACATCATGAAACCATTTACTTATTTATTTTTAAATTTAATATAAGAAAAGTTGTTCGATGTACAAGACGACACATTGTCTAACATATCAAAAACCTAAAAGAATTGGCAAACGGACAAACCGGCATGAAGAAACATAACACAAAAAAATCAAATAATTGCACTAAAGTACATCAAGTAGACGTGAACATATAAATTCCTCAAGGGAAAGGAGAGCGAACCAATCACTCGGAAGCGGAGAGAACCTCGTCTGAGAAGAAAGTGCACAAGAAGGAAGTCTAGGGAACAATTGTGGACACCTCATATTTGGGCTCGAAAAAGAACGTTCAGGAGTCCATCACAAATGCACGACCCCTCCAAGACAAACAACTCGAGCCAGCACTAATAAACTTGGTCAAAACTTGAAAGACTCCACTACAAAACACGAAACACTTGACAAACACAAGTGAATAACATTGAAGAAGAGGTCGACAGAAGCACCAAGAAACCCTTTAGATTCAAACACACGTGCTATTTTTTTTGAATTTAATTATTGATGAAAATAAACTAATAAATAAATAAACTCCATCTTACGATGCACGTAAACTATCAATTAAAAAAAAACTTCCTTTCCTTTTTTTTTTTTGGTCTTTTACAAAATTTTGTTCATTCTCATAGATTAAGAAAGTAAAAGGGAGATTTAATCTTTTTGCTCTTCCAACTGTCCACAATTGCTATGACATTAATTTATTTTTGTTGTCTTTTCATGGAAAGAGATAAATAAAAAAATGGACATGAGAGTTTGAAGGTGGTGTAACTTTAAAAAGAATAACATAAAGTTAAATGTTACTCACCATTCTAGAATTTATCTATCTTTTTCTTAATATGATTGCAAGAGATTTGATTGGGAATTTGGTGGAGCAAAAAAAAGGGTTTTAATTTAGGTAAGTGACAAGACGGATTTTCAGTCATTAATTCTTATCAAGATAATATCCAAACTCAATACACTAAAATTAGTATAGTAATCAAGTAAGAGTCGAACCCAAGAAAGAGATGAGAAATAAGAAACAATATGCAATTAAAACTATCAAATATATATAACCGAGGGAGGGTTTTTGTTGATGTTAAAGTGAAAAATAAACAAAAAATGGAAGTTGGTTTCAACGATTCTAAGAAAATGTTACACTTGACAATTATCCGCTTCAACATAAGATATGGTCGATCATTGTTTTCATTAAATTTATTCTGAAGTTTGTTCTCATCTTAATCATATTTAAATACCGGTTCAACCAGCCTTGTTACTAAAACCATGTGGTTATGTTCTACTCACGAATTACACTTGCAACCCGCTTATGTAAACGTGTTTGCTACTAGAAAGGTGACCCGAGCCCGGAACCACAATTCCTAACACTTTGGATAAGACCCAAGTAGCTAGATGGCCAAACTAGATAGAAGGGTGAGATACAATCAAGAAGTTAAGCACAAGAACATAACACAAAACATTATGGAATAAAAACTTCAATTATAAAACTTATAACCAAATCTATGTCGAGAGCTTACAATGTCAAGCACAACAGAATGCGCTTAGCACTCCGTAGAGAACAAAAAAACAAAGAAAGAAAGAGAGGTTTTTCGATGTGAATATGAGACGACGAGGTGATTATAACACATGCCTAGAACCTCTATTTAAACTAATCTAGGTAGTAAATATCAGCCAATGGACAACCTAAATCGTCACCTTAAATGTCATAAAGTGAAGGTTGTAAACCGTCGAGTTTATTGCAGATGTTGAATACCCACGACCGCTGGATTTCGGAGCCGCGGCTGCGAGATGGTTTTTTTTGGATAATCGTTTCATCTTCAAAGGGGCCGAGGCCGCGAGTTGGATGGCTGCAGCGGCGGGTTCTTCTTTAGCTCTTGAAATGATTGCGGCTCTTCACTTTCTGTTTTGAAGCGCGGGCGTGGCTACTAAGGTCCACGGGTGCGGGATAGTGAAGAGTTGTCCTCTTAAAAAATGAGGCCGTGGGGGTGTGGATCTTAAACGTCACCAAGGCAAAGCTCTGAGAGCGTGGGGTGGGTGTCGGCGGTCGCAATGACAAGGAGCACATGGCCGCTAGCGCGGTCACTGGCTAGGGAACGGGGGCGCTACTCACCGTGGTGGCGGTTCTTCAGGCCCACGGGGGCGGTTCTTCGATAGAGGCTTCATCTTGGTCTTCTCTTCGTTTCTTCTTTTCCTCAATCTTTGCTAAATTCTTAAATTTCTACAATGTTTGCTCTTTCAGTTGGATTCGCAAAGTTAGCACCATACACAAACAAAAGACTCTAAAAACATTCTTAGACTACATCTCTAAGATAGTAATTCCATCACCTATCAAATTTTCCCATGCTTAGACTCTTACTCGTTCCGAGTTAACTGATATCTATCAATTGTTCATCAATAGTCTCAAGAAGTATGCTGAAAAAGAAAAGTAGTCAAAAGCATGAAAAGAGAAAAAATTCTACCAAGTGATGTGAATAGTCAAGAAATCCATCTACCTCCTTATCTCTCCAATAGTGGCCTACCCGAATTCCTCCATATAGCTCCTTTTCACATGCCGCCAACGCCAAAAGAATGAACCCATCACTCGGATTTGTCACTCATTTCGCCAAGACGCCCTTTTGGGATTTCACCTTGCAACTCTTCTTTTTTTCTAAGGTAGTCTAACACATTCTCACATCACTCAAGTCCATTTTTGCACCAACCTAATGATGGTCGGACTTCCTGCTTTTTACATAAGCCACCCTTTTGGGTTTTCGACTTATCTTAGGATTTTGCTCCCCTTTTTTTTTTTTTACAATTTTTTGTTTGAATTTCAACTAAACAAACATGATCAAATACAAATGTAACCTAAAATTTAATATAAGATCCCTCCCCCATGCTTGAAGTACGCTTTGCCCTTAAAGTGTGAAAATGAAGGCAAAAACAAAAGTAAGTAGGGAGAAGGAGAAAGTCACTCACTATTGAGATGGTCCAGGTGGACCATCTGGGTAATGTGATGGATATGAGAAATGATAAAAGAAGTGCTCCTGCCGCTGATGCAACTTAGTAATCTATCGTCCATGCTCATCCATGCGAGCGAAAATTTGCCGGCATTGCTCATCAATGTGAGAGCGCATCCTCGCCTCATAACAGGTCTACCATGCCTGTTGCTGCTCATCCATATGAGAGCGTATCCTCTCCTCATAACCTGATTGTCAAGTCTCTACTGGTGAGCTAACTAAGAGAACACTCTCTACTCAAAACCTATATGTCAAGTGTCCAGATGTACTGTCAATGCCCTCATGAGGGATATCATTTGCCGCTGAAACGGATCTAAGTAAGTAGTAGTATCCTCCTTCTCCAAAGCAGGCTCTGAATTTTGAGTGGGAGCTCTACTCGAGCTCGCATCATACCGCTCAACCACAACAGCGCGCCTCGACCTCGAATGACCGGCTCGGCATATATATAAAAATTAGCCCAGTCAAGTCCATAGGGGAGTGGGATAAGACAAGTAGGTGACATGACTCTGATCGTGGAAAGACGCCTAGAAATGGTGTTCTCCCTTAGTCTTCAACATCTTGCAACGCTGAAGGAGGGAAACTATGAAAAGAGGAACTAAGAGGGGTCCTCTAGGATTGAAATGTCCATAACATGTGCAGGAATAAGAGTAATGAAACCCCTTCCCACAATGTCTCTAGCCTCTCACCTCCTGATCCGCTTCAAAGCGGCCAGGAATAGTTGTATCTAGTTCGGAACGACATCACAATCCGGAAAGTAGGCGTATAGGTAACCAATATCCTTGAGGGCAACTTTATTGTCCTCTTTGTGCCCACAAAATATGCTCATGATCACCTTGTAGATGAGTCTTGGACGGGGGTGGTTGAGTTTTTTGTTGCACTTACTTCTTGCACAATAACCAGACATGGTCGAAACTGAAAAAGCAAACAAGTTACCGGTTATGGAATCGGATTTCCATCCATCAGTTGGGTCTTTAGTTACCCCAAATGAATCCCTCAACTGCTCAAGATCCACACTATATTACCTGTTCTCTAATTTGAAGTAAAAGCAGTTAGATCATGATCTTCTTACTCACCTTGAAATATAGCAATAAATTGTCTAACCAGCTCAGGGTAGACAAGGACTTCCTTGCCCAGAAAGTTCTCAAGCCCTGCATGCTCAAGACAATGTTGCATACAACGATATTTAGCTTCTTTAGTGTGTACATGCAAAAATTTAGTTGCAATGTCATACCTTTACACATCTTTAGTGGACGTTCTGCTTTTCCTTCCTCTATATATTTCTATAGTTCAAAGTTTTGAGTTGAAAGAGCGAAGAACAAAAACTTACAAGAAACGTAAGTTTTTGTCGAAAAACTGCGGGCGGAGGAGAGATTGGCTGCGGGTGAGGGGCCTGGTTTGAGTATCCGCGGTCGCGGGGTCTATCAAACCGCGGGTGCACAAGATCTATGAGGCTGCATGCGCAGTTAGTTCTTGACGCGGTCGCAGGAGAAGTCTTCGAGGCGATTTTTGAAGAGGAGCGACAACTACAGGTTGGAAGAGGAGCTTTGAGGCTTTACGAGGGCTTTTGAGTGGTGGTGTGGTGTTGATGGATGGAGTCGGAGGTGGTGGCGCTGGTGGTAAGAGCGGAGATGGTGGTGACGAGTGGTGGCGAGTGGTAATGAGATTGGTGAAAGAGAATGGAAGAGGAAAGTGGTGGTGATACCTTAAGGGATTCTTACAAAATAACTACAAGTTGTGTGATATCTTAAGGGTTTCTTACAAAAGAACTACAAGGGATCCATATCTACGAACAATTCTAAATCATAGACAAGGTCAGTTTAAGTTATAAGCGTCCATAGTGGCTCTGACAAGCACAAGAAGCCGTTGACCGTGAGTAGTGTCTGGTAGGCCCTAAGAGGTGGTTAGAGGGCGGTTTTTACAAAAATCAGCAAGAGATTAGACCGTGAGATGTGATTGGTAGGCTGATAGTGGTGATGACGATTACTGACTCTTGTTGTTGTTGTTTTGGTATTCAATGGAGGATATGGTTTGTTTTTGGGTTTTCAGTCTAACTCTCGAAATAGAGCTTTCTTTTTCATGCACCCCTATACAAAGCAAAGCCCACGATCGTGCATGAAGGGTCAATGATCGTGCACCTAAGAATCACCCGTGGACAAGTGGCATATCAAGACCGTTGTTATTTTAGATGGAACGTCTCTTAGATGTTCTCACTCTTACCATAAGTGATGTTTGAACACGATCTTATTCCTATGTATACATACACTAAGTTAATAACAAAACACATGATTTGTTGTGGCCAATTAATGGTAAATAAGTAGTGTATTTAAGGGAGGTATGGTCGAGTCATAAGTGTATGTTATGTATTTTATGGGAGGTATCGTCTAGTCTTAAGTTTGACTCGTATATAATACATGATTAGCCGTGTGGGAAGATCCGATCTTTTGACACCAATGGACTCGATTGAATGGACATGTGGGAGGTATGGAACGAAGATGATCCGATGGAGAATATGGATCGACAGTTGCATAAATCAAGGTCGAACCCTAATAACAACTAGGAGCACGATAAGTTATGTATAGCCTTATGACAAAACCGATGAACGATTCCTTGCCGCTACAATCTTACACAAAAGGGGGCGATGGTCTCTAGAGCACAAGAAGTAGGCTTGTGAAAAGCAAGAAAAGTACTACTTGATGCATGTAAGCAGAATAACACGACAAGTCCAAGATATAGGTCGAACAAGAGACCACTCGCTGTCTACTTCCAACGCAAAAGAAGGGGAAAAATGGATTACACTAGCAAATACCGAAAAATATGTGTTTGATTCAAAGTTTGATTGATTACACAAAGGCTCGAGGGGTTCCTATATATAGGGTCATGGGCTCGAGTGGGATCCAAGTAAAGGATCCAAAAGAATCCTATCTTCTCTAGAATAAGATTGGATGCTTGATCTAGAAAATATTGAAAATAAGATCCATTTTCTAATAAGATATGATCTTCTAAGATTGATCAAATAATATCTCTAGAAGATATGATTATCTCAATCTATCCTTAAACTTCCCTATTAGAAGACTTAAAATATTTGCAAAATAAATAAATTCACATGGGCTGAAAAATTACATTTAAAATTCCGCAATTAACCCATATTTAAAAGATGTCTTTATGGTCTAAGAATAAAATGCATGTACGATTTTAATCACATTCGTGGCCCATAGATGCACATCTTTCACGTGTGCATGCTCATCCCGTCTCCCATGCATGGTCGTCCTCACGTGTGCATGCTTGTCTTGCCTTCCATGCATGATCGTCTTGGTTCGGACGTGGAACCTTTAATGTACGTTTCTTCTAAGGCCTTCGTGTATGGTTGGCTTGCTCCGGAATGGATGTGGGACCGGGATCTTCTATCGTTGAGGATTATAGTTTCTTCTAGTATGATGGACTCTATAATGGGTCATATTTCTCTTCATCAAGATTGCATATACATTCTTCCTTCTCCTACTTGGATCCCATGTCATCATGTCTTACCCTTTCTCTTGGCTTCTTCCTCTTGTTCACAAGATGTTTAGGCCCGAGCTTTGGAAATGCTCCTGCATCAACCCCTCAATTAAAAGGACTCAACCTCAAATCCAAGCTGTCTTGATTGGTTTCACTAGGGGGTGGTTGCTCTTGGGGTATTGTACCTAAATGAAACACAAGCATACATATTCTATTGGAGAACTCTTCCTTTAGTTGGTGCCTTGAAATTCTTGCATTGGGTTAGAAGTTTAATTTCACTAAGTAACGTAGAGCTACAAGGATATCCTTCATAATTAGTACGTGTGCATGGGGTGTAATAGTGGACGGCTATATGAGACCATGAAACATCCCAATAGATGTCATAGAGTAGGCAAAGATTACCAATAAATACCTCTAATATCACTAAGTTATGTATGAATGCCGGAAATTCTTTAACACAAATTCAAAAATAGGGCAGTTTGCTACATCATAGATTGGACTCTCGGTTGGTAGTATGGTCTCGAGATCTGACAAGACTCTAATCTAGAGGTCGTTTTATCTTATCAAAATATAATCCTGACTTAACACTAAAATGAGTATAGTGTTTAAGTAAGGGTTGATCCAAGAGAGTTTGGTATTTCTATTAAATACAATTATTGATTATTAAAACAAGTAACAGGGGGGGGGGTTGATTGAATTGATGCACACAAAACTTATGGAACAAATAACGCAACAAGTAAGACAATGATGGGTGAATCTACATATTATGCTCAGGATGTGATACGCAATTGGTTTTAAATTTATAAACTCGATATATTTCTCCTAACTCCTAGCGAACCCGCAGTGTACGGGGCGTTTGTAGTAGAGATAGTATTCCGAGGTCGAACACAAAGACTAAGGTGAGATTGATTCGATTTATGATTAAGTTTAGTGAAGATCTAGGTTGTAGAGAAGAGAAAGAAATAAAGAAATGAAAACCTCAATGTTTTTGGTTGGTTTTTAGGTGATCAATCAAGGATCACAAATGATGCAAAGTACACAATCAACTAAGCTAACGAATCAACACAAACAAACAAGCTAAACACGAGATATGAATCAAGAGAGAAAAGCGGATTCTAGGGGTTGGAAGTTCCGGTTATGGCATAGGACTCAAGCTATCTAATCATCCTTGGATTAACTATGATATGTTGGGAGTGAGTGTTTCTAGATTGGGATCAATCGCCGGGTAGGTCTCATGATCCACTAGTCCGTCCCTAAGGTCTCATCACCGGGTAAGTCTCTAAGAACCTAAGGGATGAAATTCTACACAAACCGGATTGTTACCTAGGGGTCTAACCTATCCTTACCAGGTAAGTCTCGAAAGGGTTATTCCTAAACAACTATCCTAGCACACTTAGTCCAATGGCGGCTTATGAGGCTCACCACTACGTAAGGTTTGTCATCTTTGGAATCTAAGAGTAAGGATCACCGGGTAAGTCTCTTCTAACACTTAGTTGCTAACACTAGGTCACCCTAGGGTAGATTTAACTCAACAAACACTAGGATTTCAACATTCTAACTATCTAAAACTAGATCCATCGAACCAGGAAGAACCACGGTTTGTTCTATCAAGTCCACGGCCGTGGTTTGTCAAGAACAATCCGTGGACTTCAACAGAGGATACGTCCAAGCAAGTGAGTCATCCAAGGGCTAATCTAAGTCCATCCTATCATAGTCCTAGCCATAACCATTCTTTCCTTACCCTAGAATCACATCTATTTAGCCTACAACATTCATCATAGCAATCAAAATCATCAAACATAAAATCATGGCTTCCATTTGCAAGATAATGAAGAGGAAGAGATGAACAAGTGAAGTAAACAAAACCAAGCTGAAAATAGAATTAGAATGACTCACAACCCTTTTTAAAGAAGGTTTAAATGGTTCATACAACTCTAGAAATCGATTCCGAAATTCTTCACTACAAAGCTATCAAAGTCTATCAATGGTGTATTCTTCTTCTTCTCCAATGAAGCTCTTCTCCAATGGTAGCTTTCTTCTACCTTCTCCTCCAAGGAATCTTCTTGCTGAGAGTATTGTTGTGTGTGTAGAGTGATCGAAGAATCCCCAATTGAAAAGATGCTAGATGGAAGATGCCTTCTCAGCCAATGCAGGACCACTTTTATACTACAACTTTGCAAGAGCTGGCCAAGAGGTCGTGGCACAGCTGTCACGAAAACCTGGCAAAATCTACGGATGGTTCCACGGCCGTGGACTTCCAGTGAACCGTGGTTTGGACCTTCAGCTTTGCCTTTGATCATTAAGCTTTGATTTGGTGCATGGCTTGTGTTGGCAAGGTTCCATGAGTCCTCATTAGCCTCTAGCTTGCATCCTAATGAGTCCGAGAGTGTGTCATCTTGAAGAACGATCCTCAAACGTATCGATTTAGCTCCTAAATCTCCCAAAATACCTACAAAGCAATGCACAAGTCCGTGTAGACGTCTATCTCGACAAAATACGTGAATTGAGTGCAAACGTTGTGAACTAGTGCTAAACCATGCATGAATGAGTGACAAATCTATCTAAATGGTTACCTAAACCTAAGTCATAAATCGTGTTATCAAAAATACCCCATACTTAAGGTTTGCTAGTCCCCGAGCAAATTCTCAACTATAGACTACGAGATAACATGATTTATGTATGCAGAAAAATGGCAAAATCTTTTTGGGTTTGTGCTTCTACTATTGGATCACCTTCATAGTCATGTTTTATGGCAACGGACAAGCAATTATGTATCAAATAAATGAAGGCATGGAAAGACAATTGTACTTAACTCAAAAGGATGCATGAAATGTAAAGATGACGAAGTCAAGATGATCAAGAGCATATCCAATCTAGATTACTAAGTCTTACAAACATGCAAATAGGTCATAAGGTCTTGTGAAATAAAAGGCCAAGAAACGTTGTGATTAGGTGGGGATTTTTCTTGGCTATGTGATGCTAATCCGGGAATGGAACTAACTCCACAATCTTGTCCTCGATCAACTTCCCTCAAGTGTATATTTTCTCTATCTTTTCTTTCTTTTCTTTTTCTTTGACTTATTTTTGAGACAATGGCATTGGTGTACAAAAGCCGAAACCTTGGTGATTAGCCATCCTCGGGCTTTTTCTATTTTTCGAGGTGCATCCACACCGAGCACACATACCAAAGCTCGTTAGGACTATTGGTTTATTTGACTTTGGCAAGGCACCAATACCCGATTATGTGAAGTGTACCGAGTTACTTGTCATTTAAACCAACGTTCCCAAACCTATGTTTTTGTCTACACTTTCACAACAAATTCAGCATTTTATTCATGACATTCTTTCATCAACATCTTCACCCCACACTTGCTTTTCACACACATCAACACACTAACATTCTCCTATTCCCGGATGGGTCAAAAGAGGTCAAATTTATATCAATTGAGGTGCTCAAACAATCATGATCAAGATGAGAATTAGAGGAAGATGAATTGCCTCATTCATTCCTAGATGGTGTGCAAGAACTAGCATGTAATTTCGACCTTCAATGCTCAATCCATTCTAGGCAAACATCATGATCACAAATCATTCATGGGATTCAAGAGAAGTACTTCAAGTCCACATATGCATTCATCAATTTAACACATAAGGCCAGCATAGCCAATCCACAAGACAAGATTCATCATTAGGGTCATATCCAAGCCTAGAAAGCACCAAAATTTTTTAAATTTTCTGATTTTTATGGGATTTTCGAATTGAATATATACAATACAAGACATGTGCAAATATTAAACTACCCTAGATGCTTATCATGCAAAGGATCATGCAAACCCCACCCCATACTTAGAAACACATTGTCCCCAATGTGTAAATGAAGTAAAGAAGAGTGAAAGAAGGTTCTCACAATGTAAAAATGGTTTGCTATGGTATTTGGGATTCTCAAGTGGAATTGATGGTGGATGATCCTATCAACCATGGTAGAGAGCTCTAAGTATTCATCAAGGCGTCGGGACCCGCGCTAGGCACCGCTAGCCGTCCAAGTTCCGCGTCCGCTCCACCCATAATTGATGAGGGGTTCATCATCATCATTCACTTGCCAAGCAAGGCTTCCAATGCTACCAAGATTCTAACACACACAAAGCACACACAAAAATAGAAAAATCTAAAACAAAAATAAAACGAGAAAAGGAAAACGTTACCAATGGGTTGCCTCCCACCAAGCGCTTCTTTAAGGTCATTAGCTTGACCAAACTCGGGGGCGTCTACTCAAGATGAAGTGGGGCAATCATATCAACCGGAGTTCCCGGGATGTACTTCTTCAACCGGTGCCCATTCACCTTAAAGTTTCCACAATGCTCCCCTCCTATCTCAATAGCTCCATGGGGAAAGATCTTCTTCACCACATATGGCCCGGTCCATCTTGATTTTAGCTTTGCGGGAAAGAGCCGCAGCCTTGAGTTAAAAAGAAGGACAAGGTCGCCTTCACTCAACTCCTTCGGGATGAGGCGCTTGTCATGCCACCGTTTGGTTCTCTCCTTGTAGATCCGGGCATTCTCATAAGCATCCAACCAGATCTCTTCAAGGGCGTTCATATCAAGTAACCTCTTCTCTCCCGCCTCCTTGAGGTCAAAATTTAGCCACTTAATGGCCCAATAAGCTCTATGTTCCATCTCTACCAGAAGATGGCAAGACTTGCCATAGACCAACTTGTAAGGAGTGGTGCCAATTGGTGTCTTGAAAGCGGTTCTATATGCCCACAAAGCATCATCGAGCTTCATAGCCCAATCCTTTCTTGTCCTAGAGACCGTCTTCTCAAGAATTCCCTTTATCTCCCGGTTGGAGATCTCCACTTGGCCACTAGTTTGGGGATGGTAAGGTGTTGCCACCTTATGAGTCACCCCATACTTAGCCAAAAGTGCCCCAAAGTTCCTATTGGTGAAGTGCTTCCCTCCATCACTTATGATCACCCTTGGTGTTCCAAACCTAGGGAAGATCACTTGGTTGAAGAACCGCACCACAACCTTGGCGTCATTTGTAGGAGAGGCGATTGCCTCCACCCATCTCGAAACATAGTCAGCCGCCAATAGGATGTAGAGGTTGCCACATGAAGAAGGGAATGATCCCATGAAGTCCACACCTCACACATCAAAAATTTCCACTTCTTGTATGTTGTTCAAGGGCATCTCATTCCTCCTTGAGATGTTGCCCGTCCTTTGGCAAGCATCACAAGCTACCACAAAGCTTTGCACATCCTTGAACAAACTTGGCCAAAAGATGCCCGATTGCAACACTTTCGCACATGTCTTGTGTGAGCTAGCATGCCCTCCACATGGCAAGGAGTGACAATGGCGGATCACACTCTCCACCTCATCCTCCGGTATGCATCTTCTAAACATTCCATCCGGCCCTCTCTTGAACAAAAGTGGTTCACTCCAATAGTAGTGCTTCACATCCTTGAAGAACTTCTTTCTTTGGGCATATGTCAATCCGGGAGGCACTTCCTCATACACAAGATAGTTCACAATGTCGGTATACCATGGCTCACTTCCTCTAGACACTTGGAACAAGCATTCCTCCACCATTTGCAATTGCTCATCCCGGAATGAGTCATCAATCGGGATGTCATCTCTTTCAAGCTCCAATGGTGGGAGTCTACTAAGGTGGTCCGCTACGGAGTTCTCGGATCCCTTCTTGTCCCGGATTTCCAAATCAAACTCTTGAAGAAGAAGGATCCACCGAATCAACCTAGGCTTGGCATCCTTCTTGGTAAATAGATAACGGATCGCAGCATGATCCGTGTAAACAATGACCTTCGCTCCAACAAGATATGAGCGGAACTTCTCAAATGCATACACAACCGCTAGCAACTCCTTCTCGGTGGTAGCATAATTGAGTTGGGCATCATCTAGCGTCTTGCTAGCATAATAAATGGCATGTGTGCGCCCATCTTTCCTTTGCCCCAAAACAGCCCCAACGGCTACATCGCTCGCATCACGCATGATCTCAAATGGTAGGCTCCAATCCGGAGGTTGCATGATAGGTGCGGAGATCAAGGCGTTCTTCAACCTACAAAAAGCCTCAAGGCAATCTTTGGAGAAAACAAATTCAACATCCTTCATTAGTAGGTTAGTGAGAGGCTTAGAAATTTTAGAGAAGTCTTGAATAAACCTCCGGTAAAAACCGGCATGCCCTAAGAAACTCCTTACCCCTTTGACCGAGGTAGGTGGTAGCAACTTCTCTATCGTTTCAATCTTGGCCCTATCAACCTCAATGCCACGGTTGGACACCAAATGTCCCAACACAATACCTTCACTTACCATGAAGTGGCATTTTTCCCAATTCAAGACAAGGTTTGTCTCCTCACATCTCTTAAGTACTAATGATAAGTTAGCTAAGCAATTATCAAAGGAAGAACCATAAACAGAGAAGTCATCCATAAACACTTCCATGATATTTTCAATGTATTCCGAAAAGATAGCCATCATACACCTTTGGAAGGTGGCGGGTGCATTACACAACCCAAATGGCATTCTCCTATATGCAAAAGTTCCCCATGGACATGTAAAGGTGGTTTTCTCTTGGTCATCGGGGTGGATAGGGATTTGGAAGAATCCGCTATAGCCATCTAGGTAGCAAAAGTGAGAATGTTGAGCTAACCTCTCTAGCATTTGGTCAATGAAGGGAAGAGGGAAGTGGTCTTTCCTAGAGGCCATGTTCAATTTCCTATAGTCAATACACATCCTCCATCCCGTAACCGTCCTAGTTGGGATTAGTTCATTGTTCTCATTAGTCACTACGGTCATCCCACCCTTCTTAGGAACTACATGAACGGGACTAACCCACTTACTATCCGAGATAGGGTAGATAATCCCCGCATCTAGCAACTTAATGATCTCCTTTTTGACTACCTCTTTCATTATAGGATTCAATCTCCTTTGATGTTCAATAGAGGGTTTATGATTATCTTCCATCAATATCTTATTCATGCACAAAGAAGGTTTAATGCCAACCAAATCATCAATAGTATAGCCAATGGCTTTCCTATGCAATCTTAGTTCATGCAACAACTTAGCAAGTTCATCATCATTCAAGCATGCATTAACAATCACCGGATATGTTGAATTATCACCAAGAAAAGCATACTTTAAATGAGAGGGAAGGGGTTTAAGTTCAAGTTTAGGAGGACCTTTATCGGTTGGAGGCGATCCAAATAACGTTGGATGAGATGAATCCAAAGCAAATGAAGATCCTTCAAGGCTCCTTGAGGCTTGATCATCAATGAGGTCTGATTCTGGGGGAACCACGGTTGGAACCACGGTTGGCTCCACTTCCACGGCCGTGGACCTTGCCTGGCTTGTTTGTTGAGGCTTTACAGAGAGTTCTACGGCCGTGGAACCACTTCCACGCCCGTGGAACTTGCAGCTGTTCAGCATGTCTTCGTGAACCTTAAATCCAACTCTTGACTCCTGTTCTAGTGCTTCCAAGGCCTTGATTTCTTCATTGCAAGCCTCCTCAACACCTTTCTCCATCATACTTAGGGTAAGAACCTTATCCAAGGGGTCCTTGATCAAGATCGAGCTCACAACTTCTCTAGATTCCTCTTGCTCGACTATGTTGAAGACATCCTCATCAAGGGTTGGCTCTTTCATCATTGTGGACAACTTAAACTTGATATTCTCTTCTCCAATGTTGAAGGAGAGGACTCCATTCTTGCAATCCACTAGGCATCCGGAAGTGGCTAGGAAAGGTCTTCCTAAGATGATGGGAACGGGATAGTCCGCCGGGATGTCCAAGACAACAAAATTAATAGGCACATAGAACTTCCCTAGTTGCACCGGAATGTCTTCTAAGATCCCAACCGGGTGAGTGATAGAACGGTCCGCCATATAGAGGGTCATCTTGACCGGCTTTGGCTGTCCTAACCCAACCTTGTTGCAAAGTGCAAGCGGTATGATGCTTACACTTGCCCCAAGATCACAAAGGGCCTAATACTTCACTTCTCCCACTCCAATTGGGACACAAAAGGAACTTGGATCTCTTAGCTTGGGAGGCATCTCCTCCTTCATTGTTTGGATCAATTCCGAGGACCTCTTCGTCATTCTTATCTCCCCATACTCCTCCAACTTCCTTTTGTTGGAGAGTATCTCCTTCAAGAACTTGCCATATGCCGGCATTCCTAAAATGGCATCCATGAACGGAATGTTAATATGCAATTTAGACATAAGTTCAAGGAATTTACCAAAGTGGTTGTCCAAGCGAGCTCTTGCTCGTGATTGTGGGAACGGTAGTGGTGGCTTGTATGGAGGCGGCGCCACATATGTTGGCTCAACATCCTTGCTCTTGCCTCCATCTCCTTGCAAAGTCTCTTCCTCTATCACCACTTGTTTCCCTTTAGCATTCTCCTTGGGCAAAGGGTCCTTCACACTCAACCCA
Source organism: Fagopyrum homotropicum (assembly GCA_033239125.1). Taxonomy (NCBI): domain Eukaryota; kingdom Viridiplantae; phylum Streptophyta; class Magnoliopsida; order Caryophyllales; family Polygonaceae; genus Fagopyrum; species Fagopyrum homotropicum. The sequence continues at coordinate 39,438,543 of BSWB01000006.1, read as the reverse complement.
CTCCTTGTTGTGATGGCCAACACTTGGCCTCTTGGGTTGTCTTCGGTCCTTCCGGGAAGCTTTCCCGGATCTCTATGGGCTTCACCCGCCTTTTGGAAAACTTGTGCTTCCAACACCTTTTGAGCTTTAGAAATGGAAGTCACGGTGCTCTCAAGACCACTCAACCTTCCAAGCAATTGATCAAACATCATTTCGGTTCTGTCCTTTGGAGGTTGAGTAAATCCGGGTGGAGGTTCTTGTGAAGCTTTTGGTGGTGGAGTTGTGCTTGTGGAAGCGGGAGGGTTCAAGGCTCCATCCGGGTTAGAGTAAGAAAACCCGGGATGGTTGTGGTTGGGCCGGTAATTGTTGAATTGCCGGTTGTTGTTGAAGTTCCTTGGGCCTTGATAGTTGTTGTTGTAGTTGCCCCTCCCCATGTAATTCACATCTTCCTCCTTGGAAGACAAATTAGCTTGGACTTGAGGAGTTGCTTGGTTCTTCAAAGTTGTAGCACACAACTCTCTCAAAGATTTTAGCTCGTTATTGATGGCGTCAAGCTTGAAATTGCTCATGGTGACTTCACTCACCTCATATGCTCCCGCCTTTCTCCCTTCACTCTTCCTATGGGAGTATTTCTCAATCACTAGAGCTTGTTTCTCCACAAATTCCCAAGCATCATCCACATGCTTTTCCATGAAACTCCCACCGGAAAGAGATTGAAGCTTGTATTGGCTATCTTCATCAAGTTTTTTAAAGTAGATCTCCAATAGCTCAATTTTCGGTATGCCATGGTGTGGACAATCTAGGAGAAGATCTTTGAACCTCTCCCAAGACTTGAATAAACTCTCTCTATCCTTCATCACGAAGGCATTGATCTTCCCTCTTAACTCGGTAGTCTTGGAAGGTGGGAAGAACTTAGTCAAAAACTCGGTTGTCATCTCCTCCCAAGTACCAACTCGCCGTTGTGGAATAGATTGATACCAAGCCAAAGCTTTATCCTTAAGAGAGAAGGAGAAAGCCCTAAGCTTATGGTTGTTGCTCTCCAATCTAGACGGTCTAAGAGTCTCCATCAAGATCTCATAGTTCATCAAGTGTTGATGAGGAGACTCTCCTTCCATCCCTCCAAATTGACTATGCCGGATCATTTGTAGAACTTGTGGGCGGAGTTCGTAATCATGGGCTGCGGGATCTCCTAAGTTCACACCCGGACGGTGTGCTCTTTGTGCCGGATCCATACGTTGCCCCAACGTTTGTGGCTCTTCCATAGCAATGGGCACAACCCTAATATTCACCGCCGCCGGCTGCGGTTGTGGTGGAAGTGAGGAGGTTGTTGACGGTTAAGCTCTCTTTGCACAAGAGCTTGCCTAATCTCCTCAATCTCCCTCCTAGTTGCCTCTTGCCTCTCATTGGCAAGTCTCCTTTCATTCTCCAAAGCTTCATCCCTTATCCTAATTTGCTCTAAAGCCTCATCCAACTCAGCTTGGAGATCTCATCCGGCCATCTCTTTTCCCTTTTTAATGCTCTTGGATCTAGATCTAAGGGTTTTCTCCGGTTCGGGATCGAATGGGGCTAAATCCTTGCCACGAGATCTTCGCATACACCCAAAGAGTGAGATGTCCTGAAAAGCAAAGACACAAACCAAAAAGAGATCAAAAGTAACAAGAAAGATCTACACTACGATCAATCACAAAAAGACTCAATCTAGACCTAGTCCCCGACAACGGCGCCAAAAACTTGTTACGCTCAGGATGTGATACGCAATTGGTTTTAAATTTATAAACTCGATATATTTCTCCTAACTCCTAGCGAACCCGCAGTGTACGGGACGTTTGTAGTAGGGATAGTATTTTGAGGTCGAACACAAAGACTAAGGTGAGATTGATTCGATTTATGATTAAGTTTAGTGAAGATCTAGGTTGTAGAGAAGAGAAAGAAATAAAGAAATGAAAACCTCAATGTTTTTGGTTGGTTTTTAGGTGATCAATCAAGGATCACAAATGATGCAAAGTAAACAATCAACTAAGCTAACGAATCAACACAAACAAACAAGCTAAACACGAGATATGAATCAAGAGAGAAAAGTGGATTCTAGGGGTTGGAAGTTCCGGTTATGGCATAGGACTCAAGCTATCTAATCATCCTTGGATTAACTATGATATGTTGGGAGTGAGTGTTTCTAGATTGGGATCAATCACCGGGTAGGTCTCATGATCCACTAGTCCGTCCCTAAGGTCTCATCACCGGGTAAGTTTCTAAGAACCTAAGGGATGAAATTCTACACAAACCGGATTGTTACCTAGGGGTCTAACCTATCCTTGCCGGGTAAGTCTCGAAAGGGTTAGTCCTAAACAACTATCCTAACACACTTAGTCCAATGGCGGCTTATGAGGCTCACCACTACCTAAGGTTTGTCATCTTTGGAATCTAAGAGTAAGGATCACCGGGTAAGTCTCTCCTAACACTTAGTTGCTAACACTAGGTCACCCTAGGGTAGATTTAACTCAACAAACACTAGGATTTCAACATTCTAACTATCTAAAACTAGATCCATCGAACCAGGAAGAACCACGGTTTGTTCTATCAAGTCCACGGCCGTGGTTTGTCAAGAACAATCCGTGGACTTCAACAGAGGATACGTCCAAGCAAGTGAGTCATCCAAGGGCTAATCTAAGTCCATCCTATCATAGTCCTAGCCATAACCATTCTTTCCTTACCCTAGAATCACATCTATTTAGCCTACAACATTCATCATAGCAATCAAAATCATCAAACATAAAATCATGGCTTCCATTTGCAAGATAATGAAGAGGAAGAGATGAACAAGTGAAGTAAACAAAACCAAGCTGAAAATAGAATTAGAATGACTCACAACCCTTTTTAAAGAAGGTTTAAATGGTTCATACAACTCTAGAAATCGATTCCGAAATTCTTCACTACAAAGCTATCAAAGTCTATCAATGGTGTGTTCTTCTTCTTCTCCAATGAAGCTCTTCTCCACTGGTAGCTTTCTTTTACCTTCTCCTCCAAGGAATCTTCTTGTTGAGAGTATTGTTGTGTGTGTAGAGTGATCGAAGAATCCCCAATTGAAAAGATGCTAGATGGAAGATGCCTTCTCAGCCAATGCAGGACCACTTTTATACTACAACTTTGCAAGAGCTGGCCAAGAGGTTGTGGCACAGCTGTCACGAAAACCTGGCAAAATCCACGGATGGTTCCACGGCCGTGGACTTCCAGTGAACCGTGGTTTGGACCTTCAGCTTTGCCTTTGATCATTAAGCTTTGATTTGGTGCATGGCTTGTGTTGGCAAGGTTCCATGAGTCCTCATTAGCCTCTAGCTTGCATCCTAATGAGTCCGAGAGTGTGTCATCTTGATGAACGATCCTCAAACGTATCGATTTAGCTCCTAAATCTCCCAAAATACCTACAAAGCAATGCATAAGTCCGTGTAGACGTCTATCTCGACAAAATACGTGAATTGAGTGCAAACGTTGTGAACTAGTGCTAAACCATGCATGAATGAGTGACAAATCTATCTAAATGGTTACCTAAACCTAAGTCATAAATCGTGTTATCACTACACTAGGTTGATTCTAAGCATGCGATTGCTACTTTGGCGAGTTCCTTTTACACGTTTTCAAGTAATCTCCCGTCTCGATCATATATATGTGTTGAGGCAACCGGCATCAACAGAACTTAACAGGTTAGTGTTCCGTAAACCTACAAGAACAAATAACAAGTTAGCTTTCAAACAAAGACTAAGGGATATAAAAAAAAATTAAAACCGTTAAACTTATCTTTATATTTGTGTTCCTTTTATTTAAGCAATTACAACCCGTTATTACTTAAAGTTTACTACTAGATTAAAGACCCGAACCCGGAATCTATTAATCCTAGTTCTTTGCCATAAAGGTGGTGTAAACAGCCGGAGTTTACTACTCATTACAAAGATAGCAAGAAAGTTTTAATGGAAAAGTAAATTCTAAAGTTCGATGATAAGTGTGTCCAAACCTAAGTCTATTTATACTACAAAAGACACTAAATAGGAGTAAATGGCCGGCCATAAATAGCCACCTTTAATGCCATAAAGGTGGTGTAAACAGCCGGAGTAAAACTTCTATCGTTGAACCGTAGGGGCGGCCTTCAGATCCGCTGGGGCGGTGAAGGCAAAAACGCTTGATCTTCTTCATGGCCGCAGGGGCGGCTAGGCAATTCCACAGGGGCGGATCTTTAATGCTCTTCAAACGTTTGACTCTTCAATTTCCTGTCGATCTGATGCCAAGCCGCCGGGGCGTCCCGGTGTTAACGCATGGGCGGTGACACTGACTCTTTATCTTCCAGCTCCTAGGTTGAGGCGCAGGCAGAGGCGCAGGGGAAGGCGCAGAGGCGCTGGTCTTCGCTTCTTCAGGGTAAGTCACCGCAGGGGCGCTAGGGGTTGACGCAGGTGCGGTGATGATCTTCGTGGCTGGCGCTGGCGAAGGCGCAGGGAGCGCTCCGGAGTGCGGTGTCACCCGCAGGGGTGGTGACAAGGCTCCGCGGGGGCGGTGAAGCAACAAAAGCTTTGCTTCGTGAACGATCTTCACTCCTAAGTGCTTATAACTCGTTCTTTATCTTCTTTTAGCCTTCTTCTTCTGGACCAAGGAGTTAGTAGCATAAACCAACACTAATGCAAAAAAAAAGACTCTAAAAACTATCCTAATTGATAGTGATTCCATCACCTATCAAACTCCCCCATACTTAGACCTTTTACTCGTCCCAAGTAAAACATATGACAGCAAACTAGACTCAAAAGCCTCGGGAAGCATGGGCAAGCCGAAAAGATAATGAAAAGAAAAGAAAAGCCAAGAAAGAAAGAAGGAAGAGAGAAAATGTGAGAAAAGGGTTAGAAACTATCATCCTTATTGCTCCAAGAGTGACCTACCCGGACATTCTCCTTATGACTCCCCTTCTTATGTCGCCAAACACCGGAAGGGAAACCTACACTCGGTGTCGCTCATTTTGCCAAGGTGCCCTTTCGGGTTTTCACCTTGCCACTCTTCTTCTTTTGATGATCTCACTTTGAACTCACATCCCTCAAGTCCAATTTTGCACCAACCTAAGGTTGGTCGGACTACCTTATTTTTGCCTAAACTACCCTTTCGTGTTTTTGGTTTATCCAAGGATTTTTCAGCCCTTTTTCATTTTCTTTGGCTTTTTTTTTTTTTTTTTTTTTCTGAATTTCAAACTGAATTCCAAACTACAAAAGACTCAATGCAAAATCACTCAAAACAAATCAAAACAACTATACATGCAATGATATGTCCCTCCCCCATACTTGAAGTACACTTTTCCCTCAAAGTGGAAATGAAGCAAAGATAATTGTGGGAAAGGGAAAAAGAATGAAAAAGTGGCTGAAAAAGTGCCGCTGCCGGCGGTAGATGTCATCGATGCGGGTCTGCTGCGCCTCCATCCGACAGCCAAAAGAGGTCTCAAAGCTAGCCTGCCAAGCCAACTACTAAGCCTCCATCTGTTGCTGGGCCGTCTGCCAAGCCTCCTGCCTCTGGTCGAAGTGGGAGGTCATGGTGGTGGCAAAAATCGTCTTCCAGCTCAGTTGCTGCTCAAGCATGGTCTGCTGGTACTCGGTCTGCCATGCCTGATGTTGGGTGGTCAGGGCCGCCATCTGAGCCTGCAGGCTCACAAGAGCCGGATCCTCCTCCGGTAGCGCAGTGGGCATTTCCTCGTCGTCGGGGATGGGCATGTGCTCCTCATGGTGAGCCCGGCTGGAGCTCGCATCATGCCTCTCCACAATGGCCACTAGCGGCCTCCTCGGTACGTAGGGATCTGCTGGGATGTAGAGCTCGGAGAGCTCATCCCCAAATGGTAAAGGCCGAGGGAGGTAAGTGAGGTGGCTCCCATCAGCAAGGGAGATCCAAAACAGGTTCTCCCCGTCCCGTCGGAGGAGCTTGCACCTCCTAAGCATCCCCTCCGTGTAAAGGGGAGCCTTCAGCCCATCCTCTAAGCCGGAAAGATCCATAACATGTGAGGCGATGAAGGAGATCACCTCACCTCCGACAATGTCCCTCGGCTCGTTCTTCCTAATCCGCTTCAAAGCGGAAAGGAAGAGGGACGGCCAATCCATCACCTTCTAGCTCATCGGAAGGCAAGAGAATAGTAGTGGAAGGTCCTTGAGGGCGACCTTGTTCTCCTCTTTGTGTCCACAGAAGACACTCATGAGGATCTTGGAGAGGAGCCTCAAGCAAGGGTGAGTGAGTTTGTTAGAGTACTGACCCCCTGCATGGAATTCTGACCCGGTAGCTGCCTGCCAAAACTCACACTGGTCCGGGGTCGGGACTGGATCCGACCAGTTCTGTTAGCATGAAATATTGTGATATTTTAGGTACGTTTGCTAGACGTATTTGATTCATATTGATAGTCTTTGATTGAACTTTGTGCATATGAGAGCTAGTATTACCTATATTTTCGATATGGATGTCTACACTAGTTCTATGTTGATTATAGGTGATTTGGAGCTATTTCCGAACGGAATCGAGCAAAGGAGAGTTGAGTTGATATGTCCATAGATTGAGGACACTTTTTGGAAGCAATTTGGAGTCTTAGTTTGAGGAATGCACGAGTTTAGGGAAGAATCACGTTCTTGCCCTAAATTACACCCTAAAATACGGCCGTATCACAAACCACGGCCAGAATTACGGCCGTGGATTCAGAGTCAGAATTCGATGTTCATTCCAGGGGATTCTACGGCCGTGGAACTAACCGTAATTGTTTCCACGCCCTAAATTACGGTCGTGGAACACTTCCACGACCGTGATCTTGGCGAATCTTTTCGCCACACTTTGAAGCCACGATCTTTTAAAGATTGGGCCGGGCCGACATTTTGCCCTACACTATAAAAAGACGGACGAAGCAAGATTTCCGTCACCTTGCTTACGACCTTCGATACCTGTTTGCCCTCATTCTTCGCCGCTTAGACACGAAGACGTTTTGCTTAGTTTGCTTGGAAGCAATTGACATCTCTTTGAAGAGATCGAAGCTCGTTGTTGGAATTCCTCTAATCTCGCACTTTTGGTGGAGATTGCTGTTGAGATCTCTTGATTGGCGGAAGATCGTAGTTCTTGGAAGTTTTTGCAAGAAGATCTCTCTTCTTGACTAGGTTCGATTTGGAAAACGGATTGACATCCCGTTTTCTTTTCTTTCCTAGAGTTACGATTATTTGTTCTATTGTGAATCTTTTGACATTGCTTATTCTCTTTGTGACTTTGAGATTGAATTGAAGATTATTGAAAGTTCTTGAAAGTTTTCATCTTTTTATCTTTTAATTCTTGAATTGATATCAATATGACTGTTATTGGCTAAAAACCCTTAACAATTCTAAGGTGAAGGGTTGATAGTTGTGGCATAGGTGATGATAGATCAATCGCAAACAGATTAGACCCTGAGAGTTAGAGAATTGTCGCCGACAGCCCTAAATTACGGTATGTTCTTGAGTCCACGGCCGTGGAACCTCAAGAACTAACCGTGATTTCCCTTAAGTCTACGAATCTGCTTTTACTTTAATCTAAAGTTAAAGATTTGCTTTAGCTTAGTTTAGACTTGTCTTTTCTAGGTGGTAGTGAAGCCTCAACAACCTCTACCTCGATTGTGAGCCTCAACAACCTCAATCGATTAAGTTAGTCTTGATCTTTAGATTATAAGTTTGGGTATTTGACACTAATTCTCATCTCTAGAATCTTTCTATATTGAGCCTCAACAACCTGTATAGAGAGTGCTTTGTAGGTGAGTTACATAAGGTTTTTGGAACCTCAACCGTACGATTACCTTACATTAGTATACCTTTGCATATCTCCACTCTGTCTTTACATCATTAGTATATCTTGAATCTATTGCCGCAACTGGATACCTGAAACTTTAGGATTGTTGTTTTCCCAATATCTGCAAAACTCCCATATTTATTTGCTTGATAACCTGCAATCGAGTTCGCTCCACCCAAATCCCTGTGTTCGATACTCTGGAATTCTTGCTTAACTACGTCGATCTGTACACTGCGGGTTCGCTGCTTGATTCTAGTTTTATAAATTTAAAACTTATTTGCACACACCTCTAGGGGCGAACAAGTTTTTGGCGCCGTTGCTGGGGATTTGGATTCGTCCGAATCCGGTAGCCGGTTGTCAAGCTTGGGAGCTTGCTCTCGTTATTTGATTTTTCTTTGAGTGCATGCGCAGGTCTAGGAACACCGAAGATCTCTTACCTCTTGATCAAGAGCTAGAGAAAACCTTGAGACAAGAGCGCAAGGAAAAGAAAATGGCTGAAGAGAACGAACGCGATCTTCAAACGGAGTTGGCAGAGAAGGAAGCTCAACTCCGATGGAATGAGACTCTCCGCCAGGATGAGATGGATCGTCATCAATCTCAAGTTAACGGTCTACAAGACATGCTCTTCCAAATGAGGATAAAGATGAGCGACCTTGAAGATAAGGTAGGCAAGAAGTCCTCGAGAAGGAGATCAAGGTGTAGAAGAAAAAGCCACTCATCCGCTGATGATAGTGATTCTTCCATGCCACCGTTGGAAGAGATTGATCCCACGATCAATATAAATCCCTTCAATCCACAAGGAGCTGCTAATCGCCGCATCCCACCAAGGAATGCGAGAGTCGAACGTGTGGATAATGAGCCAAGAACTCTTGGCCAACGGATGGATCCAACACAACAACCACGCCGCTTGGGTGTGAATTTTGATGCTGAAGATGTACAAGGGTTTAGTTTTAACCCTCAAGTTATCACTCTTGTTCGCCAAAGCCAATTTGGCGGTACAAGCGCTGAATCTCCACACCAACACTTGCAAAACTTTGAGTGTATGATGGAGACGATGAGACCGAAGAACGCTACTACCAACAACTATAAGCTCAAACCTTTCTTTTTCTCCTTGAAAGGGAAAGCGTTATCTTGGTACCAAGCTCTTCCTAATGGGAAACTAGACACGTGGGAAGACCTTTCCGCAGAGTTTCTCACCAAATTCTTTCCGCCTTCCAAAACGGCGGAACTTAGAGGTAAGATTAATGCTTTTTCTATGAGACCTAACGAAAGTTTGTTTCAATCTTGGGAAAGGTTTCAGGATTTGCTATTGGATTGCCCCCATCATGGCATATCCAAGCTTGCCTTGCTGGAGATTTACTACAAGGGGCTGGATACGGGAACGCAATTCAACCTCCAATCCCTCTCATGTGGAACGTTCATGGACATGATAGAAGATGACGCTTGGGACTTCATTGAGAAGCAAGCAAGAGTCATAGAGAAGTATTCCCACCGGAAGGTGGAGGGAAATCGTGTGGAGCAAGGAGCAAAGCTCACACATGAAGCTCAAAATCAGATTTTCTCCCTCAACAATGAGATCAAAGAGTTGAAGGAGGCTATCAAGACCAACTTCCCAAAGCAACAAGAGAAGGATGTTGGCTATTTGGGCAACAACAACGGCGGTGATAACACCAACCGCAACAACAATAACCGGAACAATAACCGGAATAACAATTGGAATGGAAACAACAACAACCGGAACAACAACAATTGGAACAACAATCGGGGTTCAAACAACAACAATTGGCGCTCCAATCAACAAAATTCCGGTAACTCCTATCCTTCCAATTCCAATTTACTAACTCCACCCTCCTCTTCCTCTACTCCTTTGAAAAGCCAGGGGCAATCATCTAATGGAGGAAACAATACGGAAAAAGAGAAGTCCGATCCCATGTTGGAAACTATCTTGGGAAAGCTTCAAGGGTTGGAGAACCGCATCATCAAGGTTGATGATCAAATTTCTAAGGTTGACAAAGCTCAAAAAGTTTTGGAAAACCAATTGTTCAACCACGCGGAGGAAGTCCCTAGAAATCAAGGGAAACTTCCAGGAAAGACGGAGGACAACCCTAAGGGAAGGGTAATGGCGATTACAACTAGGAGCGGAGTGACTACCACCGATCCGCAGCCTACGTTCGTTGAAGTCCCCGTAGAGAAGGACAAAGAAAAGGGGAAGGAGAAGGAAGATGTCTATGTTCCTCCTCCAGCTTTCAAACCTCCCCTACCGTTCCCTCAATCTAGAGCGCGAGCGCGCCTAGACAAGCAATTCGGTAAGTTTATAGAACTCATGAGCAAGCTGCATATTAATATACCTTTCATTGATGCTATTGTAGGTATGCCGGCTTATGGCAAGTTCTTGAAGGAGCTCCTCTCAAACAAGAGGAAGCTAGAAGATTTTGGAGAGGTCAAGATGAGTTCGGATTCTTCGGATCTCATCAAGACGATGAAGGAGAAAATGCCCCCAAAGCTGAAAGATCCGGGGTCATTTTGCATTCCCATTGGAGTGGGAGAGGTCACATATGACGCTTTATGTGACTTAGGAGCAAGTGTGAGCATCATACCACTTGCATTGTGCAGGAAGATCGGTTTAGGCGACCCTAAACCGGTGAAGATGACGTTATACATGGCGGATCGATCCATTACTCGTCCCGTCGGCATTGTAGAAGACGTCCCGGTCAAGCTAGGCAAGTTCTTTGTTCCCATTGATTTTGTCGTGCTTGACATTCCTGCAGATAGTCCGGTCCCGATTATACTCGGAAGACCGTTTCTTGCAACTTCCGGCTGCATGGTCGATTGCAAGAATGGGAGACTCGCTTTTGACATTGGGGAAGAGAAAGTAGAGTTCGTTCTTTCCACTCTAGTGAAGGAGCCAATCTTTGATGAGGATATTTACAACATCCAAGACGAAGAAGGTTTGTCTAGGGAGGAGGTAAGTGCGATTCTCTTTAACGATCCGTTACAAAAGGTTATTACTATGAGTCTAACCAATGTAGGAGAAGAAGAAGAGTGCAAAGAGGAAATTGAAGCCTTGGAAGCACAAGAAGAGATGCATGAAGTGGAGCTTGAGAAACTCCACGATGAGGCTGAGGATACTAGAATCCACGGTCATACCCTGTATTCCACGACCGTGGATTCCACGACCAAAATCGACTTCCATTCCAGAGGATATTACGGCCGTGGAACACAAGAGGAGACCGTAATTTCGACCGTGGAAGAGGGTGACCGGCATACTTCTTCAACTTCTTCTAATTCTTCTCCAACCCATTCAACATCCTTAGAAACTTCTAAGGAAACATCGGAAGCTCCTCAAGGATCATTGGAAACTCCGAAAGCAATGGAACTCAAACCCCTTCCTACTCATCTAAGGTACGCTTTTCTTGGATCTAATTCTACCTTCCCGGTTATCGTTAGTTCCGAATTAAGCATAGATGAACATGAACAGCTCATGATTGTCCTTAGGAAACATAGAAAAGCCATAGGCTATACTATTGAGGACTTAGTAGGAATTAAACCCTCCCTATGCATGCATAAGATACTAATGGAGGAGGACTTTAGAACTTCAAGACAACCTCAAAGGCGGTTGAATCCGACCATGAAGGAGGTTGTCAAGAAGGAAATTCTTAAACTTCTTGATGCAGGTATCATCTATCCTATCTCCGATAGCAAGTGGGTGAGCCCAGTTCAAGTAGTTCCGAAGAAGGGAGGAATGACAGTCATCACCAATAAGAACAACGAACTCATTCCTACCCGAACCGTAACTGGATGGCGAATGTGTATAGACTACCGCAAGCTCAACAACGCAACGCAGAAGGATCACTTTCCATTGCCATTCATCGATCAGATGCTTGAAAGGTTAGCACAACATTCATACTTTTGCTACCTTGACGGTTATAGTGGCTTCTTTCAGATTCCGATACATCCGGATGATCAAGAGAAGACCACATTCACATGCCCTTGGGGTACGTTCGCCTATAGGAGAATGCCGTTCGGGCTTTGCAACGCCCCAGCCACCTTTCAACGGTGCATGATGGCCATCTTCTCCGAATACGTAGAGGAAATCATGGAAGTCTTCATGGACGACTTCTCCGTTTACGGTTCCTCTTTTAACGATTGTCTTTCTAACCTTTCTCTTGTTTTGCAAAGATGTGAAGACACTAACCTAGTTCTTAATTGGGAAAAGTGTCAATTCATGGTTAAGGAAGGAATCGTATTAGGTCACTTAGTCTCTAGTAGAGGGATAGAGGTAGACAAAGCTAAGATAGAGACCATAGAGAAACTTCCTCCCCCAATTTCGGTGAAAGGAATAAGAAGTTTCCTAGGACATGCTGGATTCTATAGACGTTTCATTAAGGACTTTTCTAAGATATCAAAACCTCTCACTAATCTATTGATGAAGGATGCGGTTTTTGAGTTTTCGCAGGAATGTTTGGATGCGTTTAACACCATTCGGCAAGCTCTAATATCAGCACCTATTATCCAACCTCCGGATTGGACTCTCCCCTTCGAAATTATGTGCGACGCTAGTGACATAGCCATTGGAGCTGTTCTTGGACAACGAAAAGAAGGACGAACCCACGCCATATACTACGCTAGCAAGACGCTAGACGAAGCTCAGCTCAACTACGCCACTACGGAAAAGGAGTTTCTAGCCATTGTCTAGGCTATTGACAAGTTTCGCTCTTATCTTGTAGGTGCAAAGGTGATTGTCTACACGGATCATGCTGCGATCCGGTACCTCCTTGCGAAGAAAGATGCGAAGCCAAGGCTGATTAGATGGATTCTTCTCCTACAAGAATTCGATCTTGAGATCCGCGACAAGAAAGGCTCGGAAAATTCTGTTGCGGATCATTTGAGTCGTCTAACACATCTAGAGGACGACCATTTACCCATTGATGACTCATTTCCGGACGAACACCTACATATCATAGAGGAGTGCATCAAGGTAGTCTCCAAAGGTAACGAACCATGGTTTGCTGATTTCGTTAACTATTTGGTTTGCTAGGAGATACCACCCGGACTATCATACGCACAAAGGAAGAAGTTCTTCAAGGACGTCCGGGAATACTATTGGAACGAGCCTCTCCTCTTTAAGAGAGGTCCGGATGGTATCATCCGACGATGTGTGCCGGAAGATGAGATGCAAAGTGTCATCCGCCATTGTCATTCACTACCTTGTGGAGGACACGCTAGTTCGAACAAAACTAGCGCAAAGGTATTGCAATCTGGATTCTATTGGCCTACTTTATTTAAAGATGTGCAATCCTTTGTTTCTTGTTGCGATGCTTGTCAAAGAACAGGCAATATCTCTAGAAGGAACGAGATGCCCCTCAACAACATCCAAGAGGTGGAGATTTTCGACGTTTGGGAAGTCGATTTCATGGGACCATTCCCATCTTCTTGTGGAAACCAATACATATTATTGGCGGTAGACTACGTTTCTAGATGGGTGGAAGCAATTGCCTCTCCCACAAAGGATGCCATGGTGGTGGTTAAGTTCTTCAACAAGACCATCTTTCCGCGATTCGGGACACCAAGGACGATCATTAGTGATGGAGGTTCTCACTTCATAGCCCGTCGCTTTGAAGCTCTTCTAGCTAAGTATGGGGTTACTCACCAGATCGCCACCCCTTACCATCCACAAACGAGTGGACAAGTTGAGATCTCAAATAGGGAGATCAAGGGAATTCTAGAGAAGACGGTTTCAAGGACTAGGAAGGATTGGTCCTTGAAACTAGATGACGCATTATGGGCGTACCGGACTGCATACAAGACTCCCATAGGAACCACACCATACAACCTTGTGTATGGGAAGTCTTGTCATTTGCCGGTAGAGCTAGAGCACAAAGCGTTTTGGGCCATCAAGTGGCTAAATTTCAGCATGAAGGAAGCGGGAGAGAAGCGTCTCCTAGACATCAACAAGCTGGATGAGCTTCGCTTGAACGCCTATGAAAACGCCAAAATCTACAAGGAAAGAGCAAAGCGTTGGCATGATAAGCATATCATTCCAAAGGACTTCAAAGAAGGAGATCAAGTTCTCCTCTTCAACTCAAGGCTTCGCCTCTTTCCAGGTAAGCTTAAATCCCGTTGGACTGGACCTTTTCTAATTAAGCGCATTTTCCCCCATGGTGCAGTTGAAGTATGGGGTAAAGCTAGCGGAAGTTTTAAGGTGAACGGCCAACGACTCAAGAAGTACTCGCCGGAACTCCAAGCTGAGGAGTTTGCACCTACCGCACTCGAATAAGTTCAAGATTGGTCTAGCTACGGACCTTAAACAAAGCGCTTCTTGGGAGGCAACCCAAGGTCTTGCATTCTTGTTTTTGTTTTCGATTCATAGACTAGTTTAGAATAGACATTTTCGCTTTATTTCGCCTCAATTTCTTCCGGTATGTTCGTGTTTTTGGTTGTAGGATCGATGGAAAAGGAGAAAGGAGGGATAATGTCGAAGAAAAGTGACGAAATTTGGACTTTGAAGCTTTATAGAAGGTTCCACGGTCTAAATTACGGTCGTCATAGCTACAGTGGCCGTAATTCTCAAAAGCCTGTGAAAAATCATCAAAACCACGGTTCCGTACACTTCCACGGCCGTGGAATGCCCCGATAGACCGTGATTTTTGAAAATTTTGCCTGCGAGTATAAAAGCCACACTTCTTCACAAAACCACCACAATTCCTCCCCAATTCCACGACCTAGATACCGAAAACCCGCAGCCACTCCCAATTCTTCATTTCCTAATCGTTTTCAACGATTCTTCATCCTAAACTACAGCAAATCCAACCACGAACAGGATCCAAACAACAAATCGAGTGGAAATCGATCAACAAACACGCATTTTGGATTTTTCAATCCGAAAAAGAGGTTATTTCTTTCTTCTCGATTCTCGCGGATTTGGTTCGTTTTTGCTATAGATTTTTAGGAAGAACTGACAAAGACTGGAAGGAATTAGATTAGGACTGCTTGTTGTGGTGATTGTTGGTGAATTTGCTGAGATTCACGAATTTCTGAGACGAATCACGGTCTCTGGGTAAACCACGGCCGTGGAACCTGAAGAACAGACCGTGATTTTTGGAGAAAAATGGATTTCGTAAGGAGAGTTTCAAGAAGGATAAAGGAGAAGAAAGGGGACCAAAATAAGAAAAGAAAGGGCAACCCCTCCATCTCTAGGGCACCACCACCCTCATCCCCCTCACTACCATCCTCACCTTCACCTCCATCTTCACCACCTCACCCTAGCGTCCCAACCATACATGAGAACCACCTAGCTGCATTTGAGAGGATAGAGAAGAGGGCAGTGATTGGCCCTAGGTATTTGTTGTTGGAGGATCTACATCCTCTCAACATAGTTGACGATCTTACATGGCTCTTGAATAGAGCCGGATTGCTTGTCTTCACGAACATTCGTGAAGACGCCTATGAGGAGATCACCCGAGAGGTTGTGACGTCTTTCGAGCACAACCATGTTGATAGGACCGTCTCCTTCCGTCTCATGAATCGAGACTATCAGTTGAGTATTGTTGAGTTCGGGACCATTTTCGGGTTCCATGAGACCTACAATGGTCGACTTCCTAGAGGCATTTCCGCCAAGGATTTTTGGGAGGAAGTGGCTATGATTTACGCCGACGAGGACCGTTGGCAACCCGCCGATACCAAGGCTAGATTGATGTACCATCTAGCCTTGAAGATAGCTCACCGTGTTCTTTCAGAGTGTCTCTTTCCTAGGACGGAGACGCCCCAAAAGATCATGACGGATGAGCTATTCCTGCTTTACAGTATGCTTTATGGATGCCGCACAGATTGTGCTACTCTTTTGGCGGCGACGATGAGTAAACTCAAGAATAAATCGAGGGGGAACATTGGATATGGTGGGATAGTGACCCACATGGCTAGGACATTTGGTGTGGATTTTTCAGCTTGCACCCGCATACCCGCCGTACCTCTAGGATTACATGCATTCATGGTTAGGGGACTCATCTTCCCCACACATAGAGGTCCGCCTTATGCGGGCATGCCTTGGGAGAGTAGGACAGGCAGGGGTATTGAGTGGCTGCCAGAGTATTCCATTGTGGCGGGACGCCACAATTGGAAGGAGACGTTCGTTGCGATGCATGCGAACAGGCTTGTAGCTCCCCCTTACGTTCCACCACCGGTTGTGGATGAGGAGGAGATGGGAGAGCAGTACGAGAGTGGTGGAGGAGCGGAGCAGGAGTTCGGTACGTTTCCGGATCAGCCGGAGGCGGCCCCGGATGTACCTAGGCGCTCTCCACGCCCAGCTAGAGCTTCAGGCTCGTCATCTCGCCGCGCCAGCGTGAGTGAGAGGCCCACGTGGATGACTACACCTCCCACTTGGTACAGCACACCCCCTCCTTGGTCCACGACGCAGCCAGCAGCACCACCACCACCGCCACCACCAGCACCAGCACCAGCAGATGCCCCCGCATGGTATGATCACGCCCCGGGATGGTATGAGAGGATGCCGGATTGGGCTACCGGACTTTCGGAGAGAGTCAGAGCGCTAGAGATCCGGGCGGATGCTAGAGACGGACGCCTAGACGACCTTGACCACATGATGAGGGACGTCTACCGCCAGCAGTTTGGGCGGTTCTATGATCCGAGTTTCTCTCCATTCCCACCTCCACCGGCACCGCAGTGATCGATGCATGACCGTTCGTTTTAGACATTCCCGCCACCACTTGTGAGTTTCTTTTTCTTTTCTTTCTTTTGTTCTTTCTTGTGAACATTAGGGACAATGTTCGTCCTAAGTATGGGGTGGGATGTACTAAAAAGTTTGTAATAACTCTACTCTCTATGTTGCTTTCATTTCAAGACTATCATTGCATGTTCATTATGTGTTACACGTTTCCTTATTGCATTGCATGAAAAAGAACTTTAAAAACCCATAAAAATTGAAAAATTTTGAAAATTTTGTGCTTCTAATGAATTGATATGATTTCCATGATAATCACTACTTGCGAATTGAGTTTGATGACAATTGCATGCTTAAAAGGATTGTAAATCGAAAAGAAATTGAGTGAATGAATTCTACCTCTTTTGCAAGTTTTATAATGTGAAAACGTTACCTAAATCATGTTGAGAAATTGAAGTTGAAATCACATTATAAGTTCCTATACTTCTTGTTGAAATGATTAAGGCAATTCGATACTTTCTTTCCTCTTTCTTTGATCATCTAACTCCTCATTGAAATATTAGCCTCCTTTACCTATCCGGGAACTTGGAAAAGTGAATGAGAAAAATGCATATTTGATGTGGGAGGGCCATGAGAGCAATTATTTGCAATCAATTGAATAGAAAGAAATTATAGGTTTGGGGAAGTCAATCATGACGATGAGTAACTCGGCACCATTCACA
This sequence comes from Fagopyrum homotropicum, assembly GCA_033239125.1. Taxonomy (NCBI): domain Eukaryota; kingdom Viridiplantae; phylum Streptophyta; class Magnoliopsida; order Caryophyllales; family Polygonaceae; genus Fagopyrum; species Fagopyrum homotropicum. The sequence continues at coordinate 39,421,362 of BSWB01000006.1, read as the reverse complement.
TAGCCGGGTGTTTGTGTCTTGCCAAAGTCGGATTGAGCGATATTCCTAGCGGACTATGGTATGTGCGCTAAGGGTTTGAGGCATCTCTTGCAATTTTGAGAAACGCCAATCTGCTAGGCTTCGGTTTTTGTGCACCTCTATCCATAACTCCAAAAGTAAAGTCGAAAAATGAAAAGAAGAGAGCGAAGCTCTAAGTTGAAGTGTTGCGGGAACCGCATAAGAAGAAGAAGGTAGTTGTCCACTTTCCCGGATTTATGCACCACTTTCCCTTAAAGTTTTCCCTTCCCTTCCATACTCTAGACCTTTTCTTTGAAAGTCCTTAAGATCAAAAGAATGTTATATGACTTGGTGATCTAAATTGAAGCTTCTTATGATTGATTTTGATAATGTTTGAAGGTTATAATGCTTGTTTTGAAGTTAAATTGATTCATGAATTTTCCTTGCCTTTTACTCTTTGATTAAGTGTGTGAAAGTTTGAAAAACGATTGAAGCAAGGTTTGAGAATGATCTATTCTTTAGAAGTCACATTCATCCAAAAGAAGGTACACATATTTCATCCTAACTCTTGTTTTAAAGCTTTTTGAAAGATCTTGCTTAGGGACAAGCAAGTGCTAAGTATGGGGTTATTTGTTAGCATGAAATATTGTGATATTTTAGGCACGTTTTCTAGACGTATTTGATTCATATTGATAGTCTTTGATTGAACTTTGTGCATATGAGAGCTAGTATTACCTATATTTTCGATATGGATGTCTACACTAGTTCTATGTTGATTATAGGTGATTTGGAGCTATTTCCGAACGGAATCGAGCAAAGGAGAGTTGAGTTGATATGTCCATAGATTGAGGACACTTTTTGGAAGCAATTTGGAGTCTTAGTTTGAGGAATGCACGAGTTTAGGGAAGAATCACGTTCTTGCCCTAAATTACGCCCTAAAATACGGCCGTATCACAAACCACGGCCAGAATTACGGCCGTGGATTCAGAGTCAGAATTCGATGTTCATTCCAGAGGATTCTACGGCCGTGGAACTAACCGTAATTGTTTCCACGCCCTAAATTACGGTCGTGGAACACTTCCACGACCGTGATCTTGGCTAATCTTTTCGCCACACTTTGAAGCCACGATCTTTTAAAGATTGGGCCGGGCCGACATTTTGCCCTACACTATAAAAAGACGGACGAAGCAAGATTTCCGTCACCTCGCTTACGACCTTCGATACCCGTTTGCCCTCATTCTTCGCCGCTTAGACACGAAGACGTTTTGCTTAGTTTGCTTGGAAGCAATTGACATCTCTTTGAAGAGATCGAAGCTCGTTGTTGGAATTCCTCTAATCTCGCACTTTTGGTGGAGATTGCTGTTGAGATCTCCTGATTGGCGGAAGATCGTAGTTCTTGGAAGTTTTTGCAAGAAGATCTCTCTTCTTGACTAGGTTCGATTTGGAAAACGGATTGACATCCCGTTTTCTTTTCTTTCCTAGAGTTACGATTATTTGTTCTATTGTGAATCTTTTGACATTGCTTATTCTCTTTGTGACTTTGAGATTGAATTGAAGATTATTGAAAGTTCTTGAAAGTTTTCATCTTTTTATCTTTTAATTCTTGAATTGATATCAATATGACTGTTATTGGCTAAAAACCCTTAAAAATTCTAAGGTGAAGGGTTGATAGTTGTGGCATAGGTGATGATAGATCAATCGCAAACAGATTAGACCCTGAGAGTTAGAGAATTGTCGCCGACAGCCCTAAATTACGGTCTGTTCTTGAGTCCACGGCCGTGGAACCTCAAGAACTAACCGTGATTTCCCTTAAGTCTACGAATCTGCTTTTACTTTAATCTAAAGTTAAAGATTTGCTTTAGCTTAGTTTAGACTTGTCTTTTCTAGGTGGTAGTGAAGCCTCAACAACCTCTACCTCGATTGTGAGCCTCAACAACCTTAATCGGTTAAGTTAGTCTTGATCTTTAGATTATAAGTTTGGGTTTTGACACTAATTCTCATCTCTAGAATCTTTCTATATTGAGCCTCAACAACCTGTATAGAGAGTGCTTTGTAGGTGAGTTACATAAGGTTTTTGGAACCTCAACCGTACGATTACCTTACATTAGTATACCTTTGCATATCTCCACTCTGTCTTTACATCATTAGTATATCTTGAATCTATTGCCGCAACTGGATACCTGAAACTTTAGGATTGTTGTTTTCCCAATATCTGCAAAACTCCCATATTTATTTGCTTGATAACCTGCAATCGAGTTCGCTCCACCCAAATCCCTGTGTTCGATACTCTGGAATTCTTGCTTAACTACGTCGATCTGTACACTGCGGGTTCGCTGCTTGATTCTAGTTTTATAAATTTAAAACTTATTTGCACACACCTCTAGGGGCGAACAAGTTCGCGGAGGGGTTGAGAGTCACCCCGAAGGCCTCCTATAGCTGGTTGTAATCAAGTGTGTATTTCGTCTTGTTGAACTTAAAAGTGAGTCCAATACACACGTGATCCTCCTTCTCCATGGTGAAGGTGGCTATGAACTGCCTACTGAGCTCGGGATACGTTGGAGCACTCTTCTGTAGGAAGTCTTTGAGCCCAGCATTGGCTAGAAAGGACTACATGCTCTCCAGCATGCCTAACTTCTCCAATGTAGGAACGTGCAAAAACCGAGTTGCGTACACAACCCGATCTTGTACGATCCTATACCTCTCCTTCTCAGCTTCTGACATCTTGTACTTTCTTTGTGGTTCCATTCTTTCAGTTGATTAGACAAAAGAATTAGTCAAAAATAGGGAAGAAAGACGAACCCTCTGTTGTTTTTTCTGCAAGGGCGGCTGAAGAGGCGCAGGAGCGGTGAGGCGCAACTGCGGCAGCTTGCAGGCATAGGGGCAGGAGAAGTGTAGAGGGCGATTCTGGAAGACTGCGAGGGTGGTGGTGCTAGGGCTTCTCCGGCGCTGCTTTGGGTGGTGGAGGCGTCGTCATAGATGTTACGTAGTGGAGTTTTGTTGGGGGTAGTGGTGAAGGGTGTAGTAGGGTGAGGGAGTTGCAGAAGGAGCAAGGTGGTGGTAGGGGCTAGAGAGGATGGCGCAGGGGCATCGCAGGGGTGTTTGCCGGTCGTTGGAGGTGGCGTAGGGGCGGTTGCAGATGGTGGCTTGTGAGGGTTTGTTGAGGGCGCAGGGGGCGTTTCAGCTTGAGAGAGGGAAGGTGCGAGGGAGATGGTTATGGTTGGTGAGGAGAGAGAGTGTGGGTTGGTGGGGTAGGTGTAGGGAAATGTTTTGCGATTTCTATTTTTTTTCTTTTATTGGTAAACCCGCAGGGGCGGGGGCTTGTCGCCGCGGGGGCGGTGACAAGGGAGAGGGGCCACGCAGGCTCAGTGCCGGGGGCAGCGCTGAGGATGTGTGTCAAGGACGGCCGCCGTAGGGGCGTAGGGGAGTCACCGCGGGGGAGGTGACCAGTATGTTGCAGATGTTGTCCCAGTGCCGGGGGCGGCGCTGGGTACGGGTGTCACCGCGGGGGCGGGGACATTGAGCCGCAGGGGCAGTTTTCTTGACAAAGGCTCCTCTTTTTATTCCTTCGGGTGGCATCCCGAGCAACGCCTTTGTTTTACGTCGTTGGCTCGACGTAAGGCCTCTACTTCTTTGACCATGCCTCCTCCAACACCATCTCATCAATCGGATCGTTCTTGACTCCTTCAAGGTAGGGTTTTAGTCTTTGTCCGTTTACCTTGAACACCTTGTGTGTTTGGGGATCATAAAGATCCACAGCTCCGTGAGGGTATACTTCGGCTACCACGAACGGCCCCTCCATCTTGAACGCAGCTTACGTGCGAAGAGTTTCAAACATGATTGAAAGAGAAGTACCTTATTACCTACCTTGAAGTCTTTCCAGAGAATGTTTCGGTCATGCCATGCTTTAGTCTTTTCTTTGTATGCGGTGGCATGGTCATATGCATCTAACCTCAATTCCTCCAACTCTTGCAATTGGAGCTTCCGGAATTCTCCCACTTCGTCTACGTTCATGTTGCACTTCTTTACCGCCCACCAAGCTTTGTGCTCTTGCTCCACCGGTAGGTGGCAAGCTTTCCCAAACACGAGCCTGAAAGGAGACATCCCGATAGGAGTTTTGTAGGCTGTCCGATATGCCCATAGGGCGTCATTTAGCCTTACACTCCAATCCTTCTGTCCGGGAGAGACCGTCTTTTCAAGGATGGTCTTTATTTTCCTGTTAGATACCTCAGCTTGGCCATTTGTTTGTGGATGATAAGCTGTTGACACTCGTTGGTGGACGTGATACTTCTTAAAGAGAGTTGTGATCGTTTTGTTGCATAAATGGGTACCCCTATCGCTGATTAAGGCTTTCAGAATTCCAAATCGTGCGAAAATGTTTTCCTTAAGAAAAGCTGCAACCACTTTTGAATCATCAGTTTTGGTGTCCTTTGCTTGCACCTACTTGGAAACATAGTCCACCGCAAGCAAAATATATGTGTGCCCGAATGAGGTAGGAAACGGCCCGATGAAATCAATCCCCCAAACGTCAAATATTTCGCAAAATATAAGAGAGGATTGGGGCATTTCATGTCTCCTTGAAAGATTTCCTACCCTTTGGCATCTATCACACACTTTGCAAAACGCAAAAGCGTCTCGAAAAATGTGTGGCCAAAAGAAACTGGCATCCAAAACTTTTCTTGCAGTTTTGTTTGCCCCAAAGTGCCCCCACATGCTTTAGAATGACAGAAAGTTAGTACGGATTGTACCTCATTATCCGGAATGCAATGTCGGATCACTTGGTCGCTACAATGCTTCCAAAGGTAAGGATCGTCCCAAACGTAGTGTCGAGCTTCAGCCTTTACCTTCTCTCGTTGTGCCTTGGTGAAGTCTGGAGGATACTCCTTTCTGACAATAAAGTTCACAATGTCAGCAAACCAAGGCTTAAAAGACTGGAGCTTAAGACAAACCTATGTCGACAATTCCGCAGGGGCGCCTAGACTGAGCCGCAGGGGCGGCTGGCCGCAGGGGCGGCTGGTGTGAGGCGCGGGGGCGGTTACACAACAAAGAGTTGTGTAAAACGTATTGTCTGGAAAACTTCCAGCTATCTCTCTTCCTTTTTCTGGATCCTCCTCTTCTTTTACTAGTCTGCTCAAATGATCGGCCACCAGGTTCTCAGTCCCCTTCTTGTCCCGTATCTTTAGGTTAAACTCACTTAGAAGGAGCACCCATTGAATCAATTGTGGCTTTGCTTCCTTCTTCGCCATGAGGTACCTAAGAGCTGCATGGTTAGTGAAGATAATTACCTTTACCCCAAGTAGGTACTACCTGAATTTCTCAAGGGCAAAAACCACCGCTAACATTTCCTTCTCGGTGGTAGAGTAATTCCTTTGCGCTCCATTGACTCTCATAGACGCATAATGGATCACATGGGAAGCCCGTCCGTCTTTCTTCCCTAAGACAACTCCAACGGCATAATCGCTGGCGTCACACATGATTTTGAAAGGTTTCTCCCAATCCGGAGATCGGATGATTGGTGCGCTGGTGAGACATGCCTTCAAAGTGTCAAAAGCTTTTTTGCAATTCTCATCCACTATGAAGGTGACGTCTTTCTTGAGCAATTCACATAGGGGTGCCGAGATCTTCGAAAAATCTTTGATGAAACGTCGGTAGAAACCTGCATGACCAAGAAAAGATCGGATTTCCCGAACATTAGTAGGATAAGGTAAACTTTGAATTACATCAACCTTTGCCCTATCCACCTCTATCCCTTTGTAGGATATTACATGTCCTAGCACAATTCCTTGTTCGACCATGAAATGACATTTTTTCGAATTAAGAACTAAATTGGTTTCAACACATTTTTCAAGCACAAGTTTTAAATGTCCTAAACATGCATCAAAACTATCTCCATGGACGGTAAAATCGTCCATGAAGACTTCAATGAAATTTTCTATGTATTCAGAGAAAATACTTATCGTGCACCGTTGGAAGGTGCCGGGTGCGTTGCAAAGTCCAAATGACATTCTACGGTACGCAAAAGTGCCAAATGGGCAAGTGAACGTCGTCTTTTCTTGATCTTCCGGTGCAATGGCTATTTGGAAATAGCCTGAATATCCATCAAGGAAGCAGTAGTACGGATGACCTGTCAGGCGTTCCAATGGGAAATGGTCTTTACGTGTTACCTTGTTGAGCTTGCGGTAGTCAATGCAAACTCTCCATACGGTTTGTGTTTTGCTCGGGACCATCTCTCCATGTTGATTTTCCACCATGGTGATGCCTCCTTTCTTTGAAACCACTTGGGTTGGACTAACCCAAGTGCTATCCGAGATAGGGAAGATCATATCCGCTTGGAGGAGCTTCAACACCTCCTTCTTGACCACATCCATCATTGGCAGATTCAACCTCCGTTGAGGTTGCCTAGAGGGTTTGGCTTCATCCTCAAGTAAGATCCTATGCATGCAAGTTGAAGGGCTTATCCCTTTGATGTCCGCAATGGTCCATCTAAGGGCCGTCTTGTGCTCTTTTAGCACTTTCACTAATTTATCTTCTTGACCGGTAGTCAACTTGTTGGAGATGATTACCGGCAAGGTGTTGTGTTCTCCAAGGAAAACGTACTTGAGGTGTGACGGAAGGTCCTTCAATTCTATTTCTGGTGCCTGCACTATAGATGGAACAAGCTTCTTGCTTGGGGTTAGTAAAGTGGGCCCAATGGCCAAATTGGAGATAGGTAGCCTTTTATGTCCATCTAATTGGGTTAGGACCTCTTTCATGTTGGATGTTAATACATAATCTAATTTGAAACCATCAATGTCATGCTCAATTACATTTTTCAATTCATTAAAATCAGAATTATCAAAAACATCTTGCACCAAAGGTTCAACAATGTCAATAGCACATAAAAAATGATCATCACTAGGAAATCTCATTGCATCGTAGATGTCAAATTCCACTACTTCACCATCAAACTCCATGGTTAGTTTGCCACTAACATAATCGATTTTATTCCTAGCAGTTTTCAAAAATGACCTACCTAACAATATCGGTGCAGCATGCGAATCATTTTCCATATCCATTACAAAAAAATCAGCAGGAAATATTAGGTTGTCTACCATTACTAATACATCTTCAGTTATCCCTTTCGGGTACACATTAGATCTACCAGCAAGTTGCACTACAATCCTAGTTTCAATTAATGGCCCAAGGCCAAGTGATTTGTAAATCGAATATGGTAAAACATTTATAGAAGCACCAAGATCAAGCATTGCTTTGTCAAAACGGGTTTCTCCTATAACACAAGAAATGCTTACCATGCCCGGATCGCTGCATTTCTTGGGCATTCTCCGTTGGAAAACAACCGACATATGTTCACTTACTTGCACTTTTTGTTTCCCCTTCAGCTTCTGATTCCTCTTGATAGTGCAAAGTTTCTTCAAGAAACGAGCATATTTAGGAATACTCTTCACTAACTTAAGCAGGGGAATGTTTACCTCGCATTTGGAGAAAGTCTCAAAGATGTCTTTGTCCTCAATGATTCTTCTCTCCTTTAGAACCTCAGCAAAAGGGGCTGGTGGTTTCTCAGAGTATAGTGGCGGAAAGTTAGGCCGGATGTAAGAATCCTTCTCAACAGAACCTTCTGTTGTGTTTTCTACAGGCGCGTCAGCTATCAGGCGCAGGGGAGGCTCAAGGGTTGTCACCGCAGGGGTGGGGACATCCAGCCGTAGGGGCGGTGTCTGCTTGGTGCTGGGCGCAGTTGCAGCCGCGGGGGCGGCTGTGGGTACGGTAAACTCGACAGAGGGTTTGCTTTGTGATTCTTTTGCTGGTTTTTGTTGGATTTGCTTCCCACTCCTTAATGTTAGGGCACTAACATTTTCTGTGAGGCTTATAATCATCTAGGAAGGCAATCCTTCGGAAAATCTAGCTTCGGTCCTTGTAATGGCTTCCGCCATTTGCCCAACCTGTTTTTCAAGGTTCTTGATGCTGGATTCTGTTGTTTGGACATGAGTAGCAAAGTGTTTAGTCAAAACCTGCAACATATCTTCAGTTGTTTGAAACTTACCTTATCGGGGCTATTGTTGTTGGTTTTGTTGATCCCTCAAACGAAAGTTTTGATGATCACGCCAGTTTGGCATGAAATTCTATGCATAGGGATCGTTCCTAGGCCTTTGCTGCTGTGGCTGTCCATAGCCCATTGCATTCACCTCAGCATCATCATCATGGACTTGGGGACACATGTCCGTTGGATGTTATGGGTCAGCACACACTCCACATGCCTTCAGCTGCTGTGGAGTTCCCATAAGTGTTAATCTCTTCACCATTTCCTTCAGCTCCGCAAGCTCAGTAGAGATCTCACTCTTCCCGGAATTCACAGCATGAAAACCTCTCTTTGAAGGAGTCCTTCCAAAGTTCCGGGTCCCTTCAGCTAGTTCCTGTATTTTTTCAAAAGCAAGGTCAGGGGTAGAGTTAAGAATGTTACCTCCACAAGCCGCATCGACGATCCTCCTTTCATTGTCTAGTAAGCCATTGTACAAGTACAAGACTAGATCTTCAGTTGAATATCTGTGGAAAGGACAGCTGGATCGGAGGCGTGCGAATATTTCGAAGTACTTATAGAGAGTTTCGTCCGCCTCTTGCTCGATGTTGCTTATAGCTTTCTTCAAGCTATTTGGCTTCTTGGCTGGGAAGTATTTCTCCAAAAATGCCTTGTGGAGGTTCTCCCAAGCGTCGATACTCCCGGATAGAAGGTGGTAATACCAATTATCCGCTGAATCTTTGAGTGTGAAGCTGAATGCCCTCATCTTGATTTGCTCTTCGGTAATATTGGCCGGCTTCATGCTCATACACACGGTATGGAACTTCCCAAGGTGTTTGATAAGATCTTTACCACTTAGCCCATGGAAAGATGGGAGCAAGTGGATGAGACCCGGCTTGAGCTCAAAGTTGATTCCTTCCCCTAATGCCGTTTGGTAACCGCAAGAGGGTTTTCAGCCAAAGTGGGCTGAGTAAGTTGACGAAGAGTACGATCAACCATTTCTTGTTGGAGTTGTTATTGTATTCGTTGCCGGATGTGCGTCCTCTCAATTTCTAGATCAAATGAAGCAAAGCCGAAGTTAGTAGCACGGGTTTGAACCATAAAAATGGTTCAAACCAATAATCAATAATAACAATAAGATAAAAACACTAAACTCCCTGGCAACGACGCCAAAATTTGACAAGACTCTAATCTAGAGGTCGTTTTATCTTATCAAAATATAATCCCGACTTAGCACTAAAATGAGTATAGTGGTTAAGTAAGGGTCGAACCCAAGAGAGTTTGGTATTTCTATTAAATGCAATTATTGATTATAGAAACAAGTAACAAGGGGGGGGGGGTTTGATTGAATTGATGCACACAAAACTTATGGAATAAATAACAAGTAAGACAATGATGGGTGAATCTACACTAGGTTGATTCTAAGCATGCGATTGCTACTTTGGTGAGTTCCTTTAACAAGTTTTCAAGTAATTTCCCGTCTCGAACATATATATGTGTTGAGTCAACCGGCATCAACACAACTTAACAGGTTAGTGTTACGTAAACCTACAAGAACAAATAACAAATTAGCTTTCTAACAAAGACTAAGGGATATAAAGAAAAGATTAAAACCGTTAAACTTATCTTTATATTTATGTTCCTTTTCTTTAAGCAATTACAACCCGTTATTACTTAAAGTTTACTACTAGATTAAAGACCCAAACCCGGAATCTATTAACCTAGTTCTTTGCATGCACTTTAGGACCTAAGGTGATCAATCTCAAGTAATAGTAAAGCATGCAATTAGACAATGGAGATCAAGGAAACACAAAGAATTACTGAATGAAAATTTATATTAGAAAGAACTTACAACCAAGGTAACAATGCAGCTTCAAACCAACCCAATGTAGCAAGGGAGTTAGCAACTCATTACAAAGGTAACAAGATAGTTTTAATGGAAAAGTGAATTCTAAAGTTCGATGATAAGTGTGTCCAAACCTAAGTCTATTTATACTACAAAAGACACTAAATAGGAGTAAATGGCCGGCCCAAAACAACCACCTTTAATGCCATAAAGGTGGTGTAAACAGCTGGAGTAAAACTTCTGTCGTTGAACCGCAGGGGCGGCCTTCAGATCCGCAGGGGCGGTGAAGGCAAAAACGCTTGATCTACTTCATGGCCGCAAGGGCGGCTAGGCAATTCCGTAGGGGCGGATCTCTAATGCTCTTCAAACGTCTGACTCTTCAACTTCTTGTCGTTTCTGATACCAAGCCGCCGTGGCGTCCTAGTGTTAACGCAGGGGCGGTAACACTGACTCTTTATAATCTGCATGTTTGTATGTATAATATGTGATTATATTACCATTTCATCTACCTTTGTGGGAATCGAGGTCTACACCTAGTTTTGTTGTAATCGTAGGTAAAATGGCACGTTTTGCATCAAAAAGGAGCAAAAGGAACTATGGAGTCATTGGAGCTACATTTAGGAACATAAGGAAACATCCAAGAAGCATAGCCATGGATTAAAGATTCACTTTGGACCAGTGTTCGCTCCAAACGGTGTGTGCAAGCTTTAAATTTATAACCCTAGACTTAAGCTTAAAACAAGGATGCGAACCCGCAGTGTACGGGTCAATCGTAGTAAAAGCAAGAAAGTTCCAGGGGTCGATCACAGGGACTCGGTGAAACAAAGTCAATACGGTGTGCTTATGTCAATACTAACCACAAGAGCGATTAAGACAATCAAAGATGAATAAGAAGTCAATAAAGCAAACATGCAATTCTAGGGATTAAAGCATCTAGTTGTGGTTCCAACTCAAGATCTATAGATAAGCGGACAAAGCTGAGATTTTTGCGTGGGGAAGGTGTTTCTAAAGTGGAGTAGATCACCGGGTAAGTCTCACTACACACTAATCCTAAACCGTAACTCCTATTACCGGGTAAGTCTCAAGGAATCAAGATAAAGAACTATAACCTCAAACTAACACACCATCTAAGGGAATAGAATCAACCTTTACCGGGTAAGTTTCAGGTTAACTCACGAAGATGGGATGGAAGCACACTCAAACCCCAATAAAGGATAAACCTTTATTACCTACACTTATGATCGTTGGTACACAAACTAAGGAATTACCGGGTAAGTCTCATCCTAAGCTTGCTTTGAACCAGGAAAGGTGTAATAAGAATAGGATTTGGCAAACTCTAACACTTAACTCTCAGTTATGGATCAGATAAGTCACCTCGGTCAGCCAGTTTCCACCCCGGCCGAGGTGTTCATCGACTGAACGAGATGCTTAGGGTTAAGGTTAAAGACTCGAACTTTCAGGATCCTACTGGAATCTAAAACTATTCTATCATTGTTTTTCCCACAACCTTCAGCCAATCACCCTAGAATCACACAAGGAAATTAGCCACTCATCATCATAATGAAAGTATTAAAATATATGGAAAGAAGGTGAATATTTGAACAAAGAAGAATTTAATGAAAAGACTTCAATAACTGAATCAAATATCACAACAAAGCGTTCCTTGGATAACAATTCAAAAAGACAAGACAACAATTGAGGGAATTGAAGACAATCTTACAAAACCCTTCAATAAAGCTATAAAAGCTATGGACTTCAATCTTCCTTCAACCTTCAAAAAGGTTCTTCAAAACTCCCAACTAGAGTATGGTTGCTGCTGCTGCGTGCTTTTCGGTGTAAGCGGCGATCCGAAGATGTAAGCGGATGGTATGCGGCCTCCTGGAATTGTGGAAATCCAACCCTTTTTATAGGAAAATAACCCTCCAAAGATAATAAATCTTAGAAAGATATTTTCCCATAAATATAGGTAAAATATATGATTCTGCATATCTCCTTCCTTCCAGGAGCCAAGCCCAAAAATATAAGATCACTTTCCAAATTTAAAAGATCTCAGCCAAGAATAAAATATTCTCGCCGCGTCCTAGGTGTTCGCCTCGGTCGAGTCGGCGTCTCTGGATCACCTCGGTCGAGATGAATCTCTGGTCAACCGAGGTGATTCACAACTGAATGTGAAATCTCTCAAAACTGGTCCAAAGTAAATCTTTAATCCATGGCTATGCTCCCTGGATGTAGCTCCAAATGACTCATGACTCCTTTTGCTCCTTTTTGATGCAAAACGTACCAAATTACCTGCAATTACAACGAAACTAGGTGTAGACCTCGATTCTCGCAAAGGTAGATGAAATGGTAGTAAAATCACATTATGTACATACAAACATGCAGATTATGAAAGATAAAACGTCCAAACAAACCCCAAAATATAGACTATAATTCATGCTATCAAAATACCCCATACTTAGCCCTTGCTTGTCCCCAAGCAAGTTCCGCATATAGAAGACAAGATAGAATGGATTATAAGTCAATAAAATCAATGAAAAAGTCTTTCAAAAACATTTTATGGTGTGCAATTATCATAGATCACTCTAAGAGAGTACTTCCTGGAAATTAAAAACTCAATATGCTCAAAACATTTTATAAATATAGAAAAGTTGTTCATCTTTGCATAAAATCATAGAATGCATAATAAATCATAATTATCAAAATTAATCATGTATAATCCAGTTTAAACCACTAAGTCAATCAACAAGCTCAAGGTCTCAAGGGCTTCCCAAAAGAAAAGGTCAAGAAACGTGTAGGGTAGGGATGTATGTAAGGTAATGTGGTGATAGAATCCGGGAAAAGGATGAACTTCACTTCCACTTTGACTTGCAACATCTTCCACCAATAAGCTTTGCTTATTCCACTTTTTTTTTTCTTTTTACTTTACTTTTTGGGATGCATGGACAGAGGTGCACAATAACCGAAGCCTAGGAAATCTGCAATCATCAATTTCTCGAGATGCATCAAACCCTTGATGCACATACCATGACCCGTTAGGAATATCGCTCAATCTGACTTTGGCAAGACACAAACACCCGGCTATGTGAATGGTGCCGAGTTACTCATCTTCATGATTGACTTCCCCAAACCTATTATTACTTTCCAGCACTTTCACTTCCAGCCAACTTCTCAACTTGCTTCACTTGCTTTCACCACTTCGCTTGCTTCCAAATTCCCGGATAGGTAAAGGGAGGCAAAATGTATATGAGGGGCTAAGCATGATCAAGAAGAAGAAGAAGAAGAGAATGAATTGCCTTGGTTTTTCCAGGAAGAAAGTGAGAGAACTTATCTTGGGGTGTCAACCTTCAAATTCAACATAATTTGGATAAAAACAAAGTATTAAACATGCCAATAATTTCAAACAAAGCATTTAGCAACTTAAACATATTATAAAACCTTTCAAACACATAAAGATTTCAAAACCAGTCAGTAAGCAAGATCTTCACTGAGGTCATATCTAGATAAGTAACAAAAATTCGTTTTCGAAAACTCTCAGTTAACACACCTCGGTCGAGGTGTTCTTGGTTCAACCGAGGTGAGACGCCTCGTTTGGCCAAGACTGACTCGGTCGAGGTCGAAAAATTTTTTTTTTTAAAAACCAAATTTTTTTTCAGTTTCGACGTTTTTCTCAATCAAACAACCTGTAGGTATGCATGTAATATCAGATAATCATATAAAGGCAATGAAGCATAAATACGAAAATATCCGATAAATAAAATACATCAAAGGTGTCAAATACATCACGTAGTCACGTAGTCAAATAACAAACACCCCATACTTGAGACACACTGTCCCAGTGGGTATAATAAAAGGTCTAATCATGAGAGTACTCACCGGATAAAAGCCGAACTGCATAAAAGAAAATAAAGAAAATCCAGCAGCTCCTCAATAGTCTCGATCCGGTGGTGGTGGTGGTATGTAGGGATACAGAGTCGGATCGTAAGGATGGCCCATGATGCGCTCGAACTGCAGTTGAGCCATGATGTGCTGATGATGCTGCCGCTCCTGCATCTCGCGGATATCCAGCGATAATGCAGCATATGAGTCGATAACTTGATCCGTCAGGTCATCAATCCGTCGGTGAGCAGCTCTATCCCTCACTCCATGTCTCCTGCGTCTAGCAGGTCTGACTGGAGAAGTCTCAACTGGTGCCGGCTCTGTATCCTCCTCGTCGTCCAGATCTATAATAGGTGGCGCGCTCGTCCCAGCTGTATCTGTCCCTGTGTCCATCGGGACGCCACCTCCTCTCTCATCTACTGTGTCCTCATCGTCGTCCTCATCCTCAGCCTCCTCCTCTGCAGCAGGGGCAGCTGTTGCCTCTCCTGTAATCCTCCATCAGTGGAGCCCATGCTGTGTGCCAGTAGTGTGGATCAAAAACTGAGAACTGTGCAGACCACCTGATACCCTGAGGTGCAGTCAGCTCCCATGGCATAGCGACGTAAGGTGTAGTCAAACCACGGGGAACTAGAATCCTCCGTGTGATCATCTCCTGAAGTCCGAGCGGCTTGGCAGCCGCCACCATAGTACACCTACTCAGATCCATATCTTGATAAGTAGCGATATGGGTCACTATCCCTCCACAGCATATATCTCCCTTCCCTTTGGCCTTGATCCTGTGCAGATCCTCTGCCAGCATCAATCCAAAGTCAGGGTATCCACCTGTGACCATGCAGTACAAAGCAAAGAGCTCCCCCTGTCGGACCTTCTGGGGCGTCTCAGTACGCGCCAGAAGCGTCTCGCTGAAGATCCTGTGAGCTAAACGAAAAGCAAGATAGAAGATAAGCTTCTCCCTGGAATCACCAGGGCGCCACCTATCTGCATGCTCTGTAATGTGGACGATCTGACCCCAGAACTCTCTAGCTACAGCTCGGGTCGGGAAGTCTACAGCAGTGGGGGCAGGGAAGCCAAAAATATCTCTCCAGTGGTCTAGAGGTACTAAATAGTTCCGGTTCATCAACCGGTACTTCACCGCCCTCTCTGTGGGGAGGTAAGTGAAGGAGCTGACAAACTCAAGGGTCGGCTCTAAGTAGGCTGGGGCTCGGATCTCAGTAAACTGATCCAGCCCTACGGTGGTGATCATCCTCCTAAGCTCTCCATCTACGTGGAGACAATCAAAAGCAGAAATGTCCAGAAATCTAGGTGCGATTACTAGACGGCTAGCAATGCGCTCATAATCTACCCGGTGTCTCTCATGGATCACCGGGATAGAAGGTCGGGATGAGGAAGAGGAAGGGGAAGGAGAGGATCTATCTCTAAGGGCTAACAACCTGTCAGAACTCATCTTCAATCAATACTGTCAGACTACCTCGGTCGACTGACAAGCTCCAAGAATCACCTCGACTGAGGTGTAGATCGACTGGACCGAGGCGAAAACAGTCGCGATTTCAACTCTTTGAATTTCAGTTCTTTTCCCCCAAAAATCACTACCGATGCTTCCTAAGGGGTACTTAAGTCTTTCCTCAACAGATTCAAGGGCAACCAAAGCCCAAATTGCAGTAAACGAACGAGTTTAGGGTTTCGATCGTTTTTACCTCGTTCCGGCCGAGTTGCTCGAATTTCTTGCAGATCTGTAGTTGCAATCGATTCCTCTATCCTTCAATCTCGGTTTGGAAGCAGAAAACGTCGAAAACGAGCAAGAATCGAGAGTGAGCGAAATGGATCTGTCGCCGCGGTCGAGGTAGGTAAAAAGTGTGAAAAAGTAATTTTTCCCCCTTTTATACTGTTACTGGATCTGCTGTCACCTCGGTCGAGATGGTCTCGACTGGACCGAGGTGGTACGGACCGAGGCGGTTCTGCAGAAACCCTAGTCGCTTCGGTTGCTCAAGAATCAACTCGGTCGAGGTGCTCTGACAGTAACCGAGGTGCTTCTGTCTTCTTCTGTCCTTCCAGTTGTGCTCCTCCTTAGATATTCCCTGTTGTCTGTCCAGAACGCCAAAAACAAAGCAAAGCAAAGCAAAAACAAGAACTATCTAATCTAGACTAGAAAACGGGAAAAGAAAGCAATACCTTGGGTTGCCTCCCAAGAAGCGCTTGATTTAAGGTCGCTAGCTGGACCATGATGCGTCTTAAAGGAGGTAGGAGGTTCCCTCACCCCATACTTCACCTCCATCGTGGGGTGAAGTAAGTAGGTCCATTAAACGCTCCAAGACGTGTAAGTGCTCATCGGGGAATGAATCGTCTATGGGTGGGTTATCCGCCTCGCGGGAGGATTCTGGTAACCGGCTGAGGTGATCCGCAACGGAGTTTTCGGATCCCTTCTTATCGCGGATCTCTAGATCAAACTCTTGAAGTAAGAGAATCCATCGAATAAGGCGCGGCTTTGCATCTTTCTTAGCCAACAAGTAACGAATGGCTGCATGGTCGGTGTAGACAATGACTTTCGCCCCTACTAGATAGGAACGAAACTTCTCGAAAGCATATACAACCGCCAATAACTCTTTCTCGGTGGTAGCGTAGTTGCGTTGTGCTTCATCTAGCGTCTTGCTAGCAAAATAAATGGCGGTGGTCCATCCATCTTTCTTCTGTCCAAGGACTGCTCCTACGGCTACATCACTAGCGTCACACATGACCTCAAAGGGCAAGGTCCAATCAGGAGGTTGGATAATGGGAGCGGAGATCAACGCTTCCTTAATCCTGTAAAAAGCATCAAGACACTCCTGCGAAAACTCAAAAACAACATCTTTATTCAAGAGGTTAGTTAGAGGTTTAGAAATCTTGGAGAAGTCCTTGATGAATCTCCTGTAGAAACCTGCATGCCCGAGAAAACTCCTCACACCTTTAACAGAACAAGGAGGAAGGAGTTTCTCAATAGTCTCGATCTTAGCTCGATCAACCTCAATACCTCGATTAGAAACGAGGTGTCCTAGCACAATGCCTTCATTAACCATAAAATGACACTTCTCCCAATTTAAAACAAGGTTAGTGTCTTCACATCTTTTAAGTACTAGAGAAAGGTTAGATAGGCAATCATCAAAAGAGGAACCATATACAGAAAAATCATCCATAAATACCTCCATGATCTCCTCTATGTACTCGGAAAAGATAGCCATCATGCATCGCTGGAAGGTAGCGGGTGCATTGCACAATCCAAATGGCATCCTCCGATAGGCAAACGTCCCCCAAGGACAAGTGAAAGTGGTCTTCTCCTGATCATCCGGATGGATAGGAATCTGGAAGAATCCACTATAGCCGTCCAAGTAGCAAAAGTGTGAATGCTGGGCCAACCGTTCGAGCATTTGATCGATGAAAGGAAGCGGAAAATGATCCTTCCGAGTCGCCGTGTTCAGCTTCCTATAATCGATGCAAACTCTCCAACCCGTAACGGTCCTTGTTGGGATCAACTCGTTGTTCTTATTCGTCACAACGGTCATCCCTCCTTTCTTCGGAACGACATGCACCGGGCTAACCCACTTGCTGTCCGAGATAGGATAAATAATACCTGCATCCAACAACTTAAGAACTTCCTTCTTCACAACCTCTTTCATGATCGGATTTAACCGTCTTTGAGGTTCCCGTGAAGTCTTATGATTATCTTCCATTAGAAATCTATGCATGCAGAAAGAAGGTTTAATGTCAATAAGATCATCCGTGGTGTAACCTATGGCTTTTCGATGCTTTCTCAGGACATGCATTAACTTAGATAATTCAGAATCGGAGAGGGAAGCACTAGCAATAACGGGATAAGTAGAATCCGGTCCAAGAAAGATATACCTCAAGTGACTAGGGAGTTGTTTAAGCTCCACTACTGGGGGTGCTTTCTGGGGGGAATCCGTGCTTCCTCTTTCCAGTGGAGTGGTATCAGAAACTGGACGTGATGAAGTCTCAGTTTGAATCATCTCGCCATCGACCTCGGTCGAGGCGCATAGGCGTTGACCGAGATGTTCTTCGGTCGCCTCGCTCTGTCCAGAAAGTGCCTCGGTCGAGGTACTGCTACTGGATCCGAGACTGGAGATCTTCGTCTCCTGGATTAGCTTCTCAGTTTTAGCTCCTGGATCTTCTTCCAGTGCTTTTAAGCTCCGTATATCTGCATCACAAGAAGCATCTATACCTTCCTCCATTAAACTGAAGCTAATAACTCTTTCGAGTGGATCGTTAATAAGGATAGAGCTCACCAATTCTCTTGATTCTTCTTCATCGTAGATGTTGAAGATATCATCAGTTAGTTGCTCCCCTTTCATGGCTGCAAGTAGCGCGAACTCCACCTCATCGCCACCAACGTTGAATTTCAACTTGGCGTTCTTGCAATCCACGTTGCAACCCGAAGTTGCTAGAAATGGCCTCCCGAGAATAATAGGAACAGGATAATCTGCGGGAATGTCAAGTACGACAAAATCTATGGGTAGAGAGAAGTTACCTAACTTGACCGGAACGTCCTCCAAGATGCCCACGGGATGGGTAATGGAGCGATCCGCCATATAGAGTCGAATCTTGACCGGTTTGGGCTCTCCAAGACCGATCTTCGTGCACAACTCCAGCGGGATGATGCTCACACTGGCTCCTAGATCACAAAGGGCTTGACAAGTTACATCCCCAACTTGAATAGGAATGCAAAATGAGCCGGGATCTCTCAACTTAGGTGGCATCTTTTCCTTCATGATCTTGATAAGTTCTGAAGATTTAGATGTCATCCTAACTTCACCAACATCCTCCAGCTTCCTCTTCCTTGATAAGATCTCTTTTAAGAACTTCCCATAGGCGGGCATACCTAAAATAGCATCAAGGAAAGGAATATTAATATGTAGCTTATTCATCAAGTCAAGAAACTTACCAAAGTGCTTGTCGAGATGTGTTCTGGCTCTGGACTGAGGGAATGGAAGTGGTGGCTTATATGCAAGGGTGGAACATAAGTTTCTGTCGTTCCTCCTGCTTTCTGTTGCTCCGCCTCGGTTGGCATCTCGGTCGAGGTGTTCTTCGACTGGATCTGGACCGAGGTGGTCTGCGTCGAGCGAGGTACTGGATCTACAGTTTTGAGTCCACTCCTCGTCGTTATGGCCATGCACTGGCCCTTAGGGTTAGCTTCCGTCTTTGCTGGAAGCTTCCCTGGATCTCTTGGCGCTTCATTCGCCCTATTAGCAAGTTGTTGTTCGAAGGACTTTTGGGCCCTTGAAAATGAAGTCATAGAATTCTCCATAGCGCTAAGCTTGATCAAGATTGCCTCCAGAACTGCGTCTTTCTTTTCTGGCTGAGACGAACTTGATCCTTGCCCTTGGCTTTTCAATGGAGTAGAAGAAGAAGAAGAAGAAGGGGGAGAGAGGAAAGGGTTAGAGGAATCATTAGAATTGGAGTTTGAATGATTGTTACCGTGATTTTGGTTATTCGCCCTCCAGTTGTTGCTATTGGATCCTCTATTGTTGTTGTTGTAGTTGTTGTTTCGGGAACCGTTGTTGTTGTTGTTACGGTACCCGTTATTGTTGTTGTTCCTTTGCCCTTGCTCTTCCTTCTTAGTTTGAGCCATCAAGAGCTCCTTTAATTGCTTCACGTCGTTCTTCAATGACGTGAGTTGATTGTTGTTGGATTGAGTCTCTTGAAAGTTGACTCTTTTAATTCCACCTTCAGCTCCTTGGTGGGTATATTTCTCCATGTGCAAGGCTTGCTTCTCAATGAAGTCCCAAGCCTCGTCAATCGCCATGTCCATGAAGGTACCGGCGGAGAGTAGTTGGAGATTGAACTGGGTGCTTCCGTCCAGCCCTTTGAAGTAGATCTCCAGCAACTCGATCTTTGGAATCCCATGATGTGGGCAATCCAAAAGGATATCCTTGAACCGCTCCCAAGACTTGGACAAGCTCTCCTTGTCCTTCATGATGAAAGCATTGATCTTCCCTCTCATTTCGGCGGTCTTTGAGGGGGGGAAGAATTTGGTTAAGAATTCCGTGGTCATCTCCTCCCATGTGCTGATTTTTCCTGGAGGAAGAGATTGATACCAAGTAAGAGCTCTATCTTTTAAAGAAAAGTAAAAAGGTCTTAGCTTGTAGTTGTTGTTCTCAATTCTGGGAGGTCGCAAGGTTTCCATCAAGATCTCGTAATTTTGAAGATGTTGATGCGGCGACTCTTTCTCTAGCCCTCCGAATTGGCATTGGCGGATCATGGCTAAAACTTGCGGTCGAAGTTTGTAGTCATGATCTGCTGGATCTCCTAGGTTCACTCCTGGACGCCTCAGTTGTTGATTAGGGTCCATCCTTTGACCTAGGGTTTGTGGAATTCCTGCAAGAAGAACATCTCGGACTGGCATCCGAGGTGGAAGTACATCGGCCGGGGCATCTGGTACTGGAATCTGCCTCGGTCGAGGGTCAACAGGAGGATCTTCCCTCGGTCGAAGTAGAATCTGGTTCCGAATGACAGCAATCTCAGCTTCGATTGCTGCAGTCCTGGTGCGATTCTCCTCTTTCTCTTGCATGAGTTCTTCCTTGCTGAGGCGCAACAGCTCTTGCGTCTGTCTCAATTGGGCCGCAAGATCGCGATCGTCTTGTTGGGCCATCTTTGCTTCTCTTAAGTGTCGCTTGTATGTCTTTTCTGGTTCGGGATCGTAAGGAACGATTTCCTTCCCAGTGCGGGTTCTTCGCATGTACCTAAGAAAGAACCTGCAAAAGTCACTCAAGTAGAGTGGTTAGACAAAACGGGGCAAATGCCCCAAGAGTAAACCGTACCGGCTCGGTCTAGACCAAGTCCCCGGCAACGGCGCCAAAAACTTGTTCGCTCCAAACGGTGTGTGCAAGCTTTAAATTTATAACCCTAGACTTAAGCTTAAAACAAGGATGCGAACCCGCAGTGTACGGGTCAATCGTAGTAAAAGCAAGAAAATTCCAGGGGTCGATCACAGGGACTCGGTGAAACAAAGTCAATACGGTGTGCTTATGTCAATACTAACCACAAGAGCGATTAACACAATCAAAGATGAATAAGAAGTCAATAAAGCAAACATGCAATTCTAGGGATTAAAGCATCTAGTTGTGGTTCCAACTCAAGATCTATAGATAAGCGGACAAAGCTGAGATTTTTGCGTGGGGAAGGTGTTTCTAAAGTGGAGTAGATCACCGGGTAAGTCTCAATACACACTAATCCTAAACCGTAACTCCTATTACCGGGTAAGTCTCAAGGAATCAAGATAAAGAACTATAACCTCAAACTAACACACCATCTAAGGGAATAGAATCAACCTTTACCGGGTAAGTCTCAGGTTAACTCACGAAGATGGGATGGAAGCACACTCAAACCCCAATAAAGGATAAACCTTTATTACCTACACTTATGATCGTTGGTACACAAACTAAGGAATTACCGGGTAAGTCTCATCCTAAGCTTGCTTTGAACCAGGAAAGGTGTAATAAGAATAGGATTTGGCAAACTCTAACACTTAACTCTCAGTTATGGATCAGATAAGTCACCTCGGTCAGCCAGTTTCCACCCCGGCCGAGGTGTTCATCGACTGAACGAGATGCTTAGGGTTAAGGTTAAAGACTCGAACTTTCAGGATCCTACTGGAATCTAAAACTATTCTATCATTGTTTTTCCCACAACCTTCAGCCAATCACCCTAGAATCACACAAGGAAATTAGCCACTCATCATCATAATGAAAGTATTAAAATATATGGAAAGAAGGTGAATATTTGAACAAAGAAGAATTTAATGAAAAGACTTCAATAACTGAATCAAATATCACAACAAAGCGTTCCTTGGATAACAATCCAAAAAGACAAGACAACAATTGAGGGAATTGAAGACAATCTTACAAAACCCTTCAGTAAAGCTATAAAAGCTATGGACTTCAATCTTCCTTCAACCTTCAAAAAGGTTCTTCAAAACTCCCAACTGGAGTATGGTTGCTGCTGCTGCGTGCTTTTCGGTGTAAGCGGCGATCCGAAGATGTAAGCGGATGGTATGCGGCCTCCTGAAATTGTGGAAATCCAACCCTTTTTATAGGAAAATAACCCTCCAAAGATAATAAATCTTAGAAAGATATTTTCCCATAAATATAGGTAAAATATATGATTCTGCATATCTCCTTCCTTCCAGGAGCCAAGCCCAAAAATATAAGATCACTTTCCAAATTTAAAAGATCTCAGCCAAGAATAAAATATTCTCGCCGCGTCCTAGGTGTTCGCCTCGGTCGAGTCGGCGTCTCTGGATCACCTCGGTCGAGATGAATCTCTGGTCAACCGAGGTGATTCACAACTGAATGTGAAATCTCTCAAAACTGGTCCAAAGTAAATCTTTAATCCATGGCTATGCTCCCTGGATGTAGCTCCAAATGACTCATGACTCCTTTTGCTCCTTTTTGATGCAAAACGTACCAAATTACCTGCAATTACAACGAAACTAGGTGTAGACCTCGATTCTCGCAAAGGTAGATGAAATGGTAGTAAAATCACATAATGTACATACAAACATGCAGATTATGAAAGATAAAACGTCCAAACAAACCCCAAAATATAGACTATAATTCATGCTATCAACCAGATTTGAGAGATTTCGCATTCAGTTGTGATTCACCTCGGTTGACTACAGTCACCTCGACCGAGGTGATCCAGAGAAGTCCACTCGACCGAGGCGAACACTTGGGACGCGGCGAGAATATTTTATTCTTGGTTGAGATCTTTTATCTTTGGAAAAAGATCTTATATTTTTGGGCTTGGCTCCTGGAAGGAAGAAGATATGCTAGATCATATATTTTACATATTTTTATGGGAAGAGATCTTTCTAAGATATCTTATCCTTGGAGAGTAATTTTCCTATAAAAAGGGTCGGATTTCCCACAAATCCGACATCCGCTATCACCTCGCTTACACCTAATACACCGCAACAGCCATACTCCAGTTGGGAAATTTGAAGAACCTTTTTGAAGGTTGAAGAAGGAAGATTATAGCTTATATAGCTTTTGAAGGGTTTTTGTAAGATTATCTTAGATTCCCTTCCTTGTTGCTTGTCTTGTTGGCTTTCTATCCAAGAAACGCTTTTGTGTTTGATAATTAATTTAGTTATTGAAGCCTTTCTCTTAAGGTTTTCTTGTTCAATTATTCTCTTTCTTCCCATATATTTGATTAATACTTTCATGATGATGAGTGGCTAATCTCTTTGTGTGATTCTAGGGTGATTGGCTGAAGGTTGTGGGAAAAACAATGATAGAATAATCTTAATCACAGTAGGACCCTGAAAGTTCGAGTCTTTACCTTAACTCTAAGCATCTCGCTCAGTCGATGAACATCTCGGCCGGGGTGAAATTTAGCTGACCGAGGTAACTTATCTGATCCGAAACTGAGAGTTAAGTGTTTTTGCCAAATCCTATCCTTATTACACCTTTCCTGGTTCAATGCAAGCCTAGGATGAGACTTACCCGGTAATTCCTTAGTTTGTTTACCTAAGATCATAAGTGTAGGTAATAAAGGTTTATCCTTTATTGGGGTTTGAGTGTGCTTTCATTCCATCTTTGTGAGTTAGCGTGAGACTTACCCGGTAAAGGTTGATTCTATTCCCTTAGGTGGTGTGTTTGTTTGAGGTTATAGTTCTTTATCTTAATTCCTTGAGACTTACCCGGTGATAGGAGTTACGGTTTAGGATTAGTGAGTAGTGAGACTTACTTGGTGATCTATTCTACTTTAGTAACACCTTCCTTATGCAAAAACCTCAGCTTTGTCCGCTTATCTTTAGATATTGAGTTGGAACCACAACTAGAGGCTTTAATCCCTAAAATTGCATATTTCCTTTATTGACTTTTATCATCTTTTATTGTTTTAATTGCTTTGTGGTTAGTGATTGCTAAAGCTTACCGTAATTGGACTTTGTTTCACTAAGTCCCTGTGATCGACCCTTGGAATTCCTTGCTTTTTACTACGATTGACCCGTACACTGCGGGTTCGCATCCTTGTTTTAATCTTACATCTAGGGTTATAAATTTAAAGCTTGCACACACCGTTTGGAGTGAACAAGTTTTTGGCGCCGTTGTCGGGGACTTGGTCTAGACCGAGCCGGTTACGGTTTGCTCTTGGGGGACTTGCCCCCGTGTCTACTAACCACTCTACTTGAGTGACTTTTGCAGGTTCTTTCTTATGTTTATGCGAAGAACCCGCACTGGGAAGGAAATCGTTCCTTACGATCCCGAACCAGAAAAGACATACAAATGATGCTTACGAGAAGCGAAGATGGCCAACCAAGACAATTGCGATCTTGAGGCCGAGTTGAAAGAGGCGCTAGAGCAGCTACGCCTCAACATGTAAGAGCTAAGGCAACAGAAAGAAGAAACTCGCACCAGGACTGAGGCGATCGAAGCAGATATGACAGCCTTACGAGACCAATATTAACTTCGACCGAGAGAAGATCCAGTTCCCGATGCTGGACCGATGCAGGTCCCAGTCGCTGACCCTCGACCAAGGCAGGTCCCAGTACCTGACGCCCCGGCCGAGGTACTTCCACCTCGGATGCCAGTCCGAGGCGCTCTTTTTGCAGGAATCCCGCAAACCCTAGGTCAAAGGATGGACCGTAACCAACAACTGAGGCGTCCAGGAGTTAACCTAGGAGATCCAGCGGACCATGACTACGAACTTCGACCGCAAGTTCTATCCATGATTCGCCAATGCCAGTTCGGAGGGCTAGAGAATGAATCACCGTATCAACATCTTCAAAACTATGAGATCTTGATGGAGACCTTGAGACCCTCAAGGATTGAAAATAACAACTACAAGCTAAGACCTTTTTACTTTTCTTTGAAAGATAATGCTCTTACTTGGTATCAATCTCTTCCTCTAGGAAAAATCAGCACATGGGAGGAGATGACTACGGAATTCTTGACCAAATTCTTTCCCCCTCAAAGACCGCTGAAATGAGATGGAAGATCAATGCTTTCATTATGAAGGACAAGGAGAGCTTGTCCAAGTCATGGGAGAGGTTCAAGGACATTCTTTTGGATTGCCCACATCATGGGATTCCAAAGATAGAGTTATTGGAGATATACTTCAAGGGACTGGACGGAAGCACCCAGTTCAACCTCCAACTACTCTCTGCCGGTAACTTTATGGACATGGCGATTGACGAAGCTTGGGACTTCATCGAGAAGCAAGCTTTGCATATGGAGAAGTACACCCATCAAGGAGCTGAAGGTGGAGTTAAAAGAGTTAACTTCCAAGAAACTCAGCCCAACAACAATCAACTCACGTCTTTGAAGAATGACGTGAAGCAATTGAAGGAACTCTTGGTTGCTCAAACCAAGAAGGAAGATCAAGGACAAAGGAATAACAACAATGGATACCGTAACAACAACAACGGTTCCCGGAACAACAACTACAACAACAACAATAGAGGATCCAATAACAACAATTGGAGGGCGAACAACCAAAACTCTGGTAACAATCGTTCTAACTCCAATTCTAACGATTCCTCTAATCCTTTCCTCTCTTCCCCTTCTTCTTCTTCTACTCCATTAAAGAGCCAGGGGCAAGGATCAAGTTTGTCTCAGCCGGAAAAGAAAGACGCAGTGCTGGAGGTTATCTTCATCAAGCTTAGCGCTATGGAGACTTCTATGACTTCATTTTCAAAGGCCCAAAAGGCCTTTGAACAACAACTTGCAAGTAGGGCGAATGAAGCGCCAAGAGATCCAGGGAAGCTTCCAGCAAGGACGGAAAGCAACCCTAAGGGCCAGATCATGGCCATAACTCCGAGGAGTGGACTGAAAACTGCAGATCCAGTGCCTAGGTCGGTGCCAGTACCGACGAAGACCACCTCGGTCCAGGTGCAGTCGAAGAACACTTCGGCCGAGATGCCAACCGAGGTGGAGCCACAAAAAGCGGATGGGAAAACTGAAGTTTATGTTCCACCTCCTGCATACAAACCACCACTTCCATTCCCCCAGTCAAGGGCCAAAGCACATCTAGACAAACACTTTGGTAAGTTCCTTGACTTAATGAATAAACTGCACATTAACATTCCTTTCCTTGATGCTATTCTAGGAATGCCCGCCTATGGGAAGTTCTTGAAGGAGATCCTATCAAGGAAGAGGAAACTAGAAGAGTTTGGTGAAGTAAGGATGACATCTAAATCCTCGGAGCTTATTCAAATTATGAAGGAGAAGATGCCACCTAAATTGAGAGATCCCGGCTCATTTTACATTCCCATTCAAGTTGGGGATGTCACTTGTGAAGCCCTTTGTGATCTAGGAGCCAGCGTGGCATCATTCCGCTGGAGCTATGTGTGAAGATCGGACTTGGAGAGCCCAAGCCGGTCAAGATTCGATTATACATGGCGGATCGCTTCATCACCCATCCCGTGGGAATTTTAGAAGACGTTCCGGTCAAGTTAGGTAACTTCTATTTGCCAATAGACTTTGTTGTACTTGACATTCCCGCAGATTATCTTGTTCCTATTATTCTCGGGAGGCCATTTCTAGCAACTTCGGGTTGCAACGTGGATTATAAGAACGCCAAGTTGAAATTCAACATTGGTGGCGATGAGGTGGAGTTCGCATTACTTGCAGCCATGAAAGGAGAGCAGCTAAGCGATGATATCTTCAATATCTATGATGAAGAAGAATCAAGGGAATTGGTGAGCTCTATCCTTATTAACGATCCACTCGAAAGAGTTATTAGTTTCAGTTTAATGGAGGAAGGTATAGATGCTTCTTGTGATGCAGATATACGGAGCTTAAAAGCACTGGAAGAAGACCCAGGAGCTAAAACTGAGAAGCTAATCCAGGAGACGAAGATCTCCAGTTTCAGTTCCAGTTGTAGTACCTCGACCGAGGCACCTCCTGGACTGAGCGAGGCGACCGAAGAACATCTCGGTCAACGCCTTTGCGCCTCGACCGAGGTCGATGGCGAGACGATTTCAACTGAGACTTACGAAAGTCCAGTTTCTGGATCTACTCCACTGGAAGAAGGAAGCAAGGATCCCCCTCAGAAAGCACCCCAGTTGTGGAGCTTAAACAACTCCCAAATCACTTGAGGTATGTCTTTCTTGGACCGGATTCCACTTATCCCGTTATTGTTAGCGCTTCCCTCTCTGAATCTGAATTGTCTAAACTAATGCATGTCCTGAGAAAGCATCAAAATGCTTTGGGTTATACTATAGATGATCTTATTGGCATTAAGCCCTCTTTCTGCATGCATAGAATTCTAATGGAGGATGATCATAAGACTTCACGGGAACCTCTGAGATGGTTAAATCCGATCATGAAAGAGGTTGTGAAGAAGGAAATTCTTAAGTTGTTGGATGTAGGTATCATATATCCTATCTCGGACAGCAAATGGGTTAGCCCGGTGCATGTAGTTCCGAAGAAAGGAGGGATGACCGTTGTGACGAATAAGAACAACGAGTTGATCCCAACCAGGACCGTTACGGGCTGGAGGGTTTGCATTGATTATAGGAAGCTGAACACGGCCACTCGGAAGGACCATTTTCCACTTCCCTTCATTGATCAAATGCTCGAACGGTTGGCCCAACATTCACACTTTTGCTACTTAGATAGCTACAGTGGATTCTTCCAGATTGCTATTCATCCGGATGATCAGGAGAAGACCACCTTCACTTGTCCATGGGGGACATTTGCTTATAGAAGGATGCCATTTGGATTATGCAATGCACCCGGTACCTTCCAACGATGCATGATGGCTATCTTTTCCGAGTATATAGAGGAGATCATGGAGGTATTTATGGATGATTTCTCAGTCTATGGTTCCTCTTTTGACGATTGCCTATCTAACCTTTCTCTAGTGCTGAAAAGATGTGAAGACACTAATCTTGTTCTGAACTGGGAGAAGTGTCATTTTATGGTTAATGAAGGCATTGTTCTAGGACACCTCATTTCTAATCGAGGCATTAAAGTCGATCGCACTAAGATCGAGACTATTGAGAAACTCCCTCCCCCTTGTTATGTTAAAGGTGTGAGGAGTTTTCTTGGACATGCAGGTTTCTACAAGAGATTCATCAAGGACTTCTCCAAGATTTCTAAACCTCTAACTAACCTCTTGAATAAAGATGTTGTTTTTGAGTTTTCACAGGAGTGTCTTGATGCTTTTTACAGGATTAAGGAAGCGTTGATCTCCACTCCCATTTCGCAACCTCCGGATTGGACCTTGCCCTTTGAGATCATGTGTGACGCTAGTGATGTAGCCGTAGGAGCGGTGCTTGGACAGAAGAAAGATGGCCGGACCACCGCCATTTACTATGCTAGCAAGACGCTAGATGTAGCACAACGCTACTACGCTACCACCGAGAAGGAGTTATTGGCGGTTGTATATGCTTTCGAGAAGTTTCGTTCCTACTTAGGAGGGGCGAAAGTCATTGTCTACACCGACCATGCAGCCATCCGTTACTTGCTGGCTAAGAAAGATGCCAAGCCACGCCTTATTCGATGGATTCTCTTACTTCAAGAGTTTGACTTAGAGATCCGCGATAAGAAGGGATCCAAGAATTCTGTTGCGGATCACCTTAGCCGGCTACCTGCATCTTCACGCGAGAAGGACGACCCACCCATATACGATTCATTCCCCGATGAGCACTTACACTTGTTGGAGTGTTTGATAGACTTACTTACTTCACCCCACGATGAAGGTGAAGTATGGGGTGAGGACACCTCCCATCACGTTTGAGACGCATTATGGTCCAGCTAGCGACCTTAAACCAAGCGCTTCTTGGGAGGCAACCCAAGGTATTGCTTTCTTTTTCCTTTTTCTAGTCTAGCTTAGATAGTTTTGCTTTTGCTTTGCTTTGTTTTGTTTTTGGCGTTCTAGATAGACAACAGGTGACATCTAAGGAAGGAGTACAAACCAGGAGCATAACTGAAAGGACAGAAGTTCAAGAATTTGAGAAGACGAAGTTTGACTGAGGCACATCTCGGTTGCTGTCAGAGCACCTCTACCGAGATGATTCTTGAGCAACCGAGGCGACTAGGGTTTCTAAAGAACCACCTCGGTCTGTACCACCTCGGTCCAGTCGAAACCACCTCGACCGAGGTGACAACAGTTTCAGAAAAAGGTATAAAAGGGGGATCGAATTCTCTCTCATCCCTCTCTCACCTTCTCGACCACGGCACAGTTTCGCCTCGTTTTCCCATTCTTTGATCGATTTCGACGATTCTTGCTTCCAAACTGCAAAGAAAGAGTAGAGGATCGGACTTCAAGAACTTCAACTTTGTCCGGTGAGTGCTCTATTTTCAGACTTATTTGACCCATTGGGATAATGTGTCCCAAGTATGGGGTATGCGGATATGTTATTTGACTATGGATGATTGTATGCTACTTTGATGGATATTTATGATCTTGTTATGCTCTATTTGCTTATCTGAGATTGCATGCATGCACACAGGTTATTTGATTGAGAAAAACGTCAAAAACTGGTTTAGAAAAAAAAAAATTTTGACCTCGACCGGGATGATTCTGGCCAAACGAGGTACTTCACCTCGGTTGACTTAGAACATCTCGACCGAGGCGTTTTTACTGAAAGTTTTCGAAAACGATTTTGTGCTTTTTATCTGGATATGATCTCAGTGAAGATCTTGTTTGCTGACTGGTTTTGAAATCTTTATATGTTTGAAAGGTTTTATGATATGTTTAAGTTGCTAAATGCTTTGTTTGAAATTTTGGCATGTTTAATACTTTGTTTTATCCAAATTATGTTGAATTTGAAGGTTGACACCACATCATGAGTTCTCTCACTTTGTTCCTGGAAAGACCAAGGCAATTCATTCTTCTCTCTTCTTCTTCTTGATCATGCTTAGCCCCTCATATACATTTTTGCCTCCCTTTACCTATCCGGGAATTTGGAAGCAAGCGAAGTGGTGAAAGCAAGTGAAGTTAAAGTTGAGAAGTTGGCTGGAAGTGAAAGTTGAGAAGTTTAAGTTGCTAAATGCTTTGTTTGAAATTTTGGCATGTTTAATACTTTGTTTTATCCAAATTATGTTGAATTTGAAGGTTGACACCACATCATGAGTTCTCTCACTTTCTTCCTGGAAAGACCAAGGCAATTCATTCTTCTCTCTTCTTCTTCTTGATCATGCTTAGCCCCTCATATACATTTTTGCCTCCCTTTACCTATCCGGGAATTTGGAAGCAAGCGAAGTGGTGAAAGCAAGTAAAGTTAAAGTTGAGAAGTTGGCTGGAAGTGAAAGTGTTAGAAAGAAATAAATAGGTTTGGGGAAGTCAATCATGATGATGAGTAACTCGGCACCATTCACATAGCCGGGTGTTTGTGTCTTGCCAAAGTCGGATTGAGCGATATTCCTAACGGGTCATGGTATGTGCATCAAGGGTTTGATGCATCTCAAGAAATTGATGATTGCTGATTTCCTAGGCTTCGGTTATTGTGCACCTCTGTCCATGCATCCCAAAAAGTAAAGTAAAAAGAAAAAGTGTGAAATAAGCAAAGCTTATTGGTGGAAGATGTTGCAAGTCAAAGTGAAAGTGAAGTATATCCTTTTCCCGGATTCTAGCACCACATTACCTTACATACATCCCTACCCTACACGTTTCTTGACCTTTCTTTTGGGAAGCCCTTAAGACCTCGAGCTTGTTGATTGACTTAGTGGTTTAAACTGGATTATGCATGATTAATTTCGATAACTATGACTTATTATGCATTCTATGATTTTATGCAAAGATGAGCAACTTTCTTATATTTATAAAATGTTTTAAACATGTTTTGATTTTAAATTCCATGAAGTATTCTCTTAGAGTGATCTATGATTGTTGCACACCATAAAAATGTTTTTGAAAGACTTTTTCATTGATTTTCTTGACTTATAATCCATTCTATCTTACCTTTTATATGCGGAACTTGCTTGGGGACAAACAAGGGCTAAGTATGAGGTATTTTGATAGCATGAATTATTGTCTATATTTTGGGGTTTGTTTGGACGTTTTATCTTCAATAATCTGCATGTTTGTATGTATAATATGTGATAATATTACCATTTCATCTACCTTTACGGGAATCGAGGTCTACACCTAGTTTTGTTGTAATCGTAAGTAAAATGGCACGTTTTGCATCAAAAAGGAGCAAAAGGAACTATGGAGTCATTGGAGCTACATTCAGGAACATAAGGAAACATCCAGGAAGCATAGCCATGGATTAAAGATTCACTTTGGACCAGATTTGAGAGATTTCGCATTCAGTTATGATTCACCTCGGTTGACTACAAAGTCACCTCGACCGAGGTGATCCAGAGAAGTCGACTCGACCGAGGCGAACACC
This sequence comes from Fagopyrum homotropicum, assembly GCA_033239125.1. Lineage (NCBI taxonomy): Eukaryota > Viridiplantae > Streptophyta > Magnoliopsida > Caryophyllales > Polygonaceae > Fagopyrum > Fagopyrum homotropicum. The sequence continues at coordinate 39,390,303 of BSWB01000006.1, read as the reverse complement.
TGGGACGCGGCGAGAATATTTTATTCTTGGCTGAGATCTTTTATCTCTGGAAAGAGATCTTATATTTTTGGGCTTGGCTCCTGGAAGGAAGAAGATATGCTAGATCATATATTTTACATATTTTTATGGGAAGAGATCTTTCTAAGATATCTTATCCTTGGAGAGTAAGTTTCCTATAAAAAGGGTCGGATTTCCCACAAATCCGACATCCGCTATCACCTCGCTTACACCTAATACACCGCAGCAGCCATACTCCAGTTGGGAAATTTGAAGAACCTTTTTGAAGGTTGAAGAAGGAAGATTATAGCTTATATAGCTTTAGAAGGGTTTTTTAAGATTATCTTAGATTCCCTTCCTTGTTGCTTGTCTTGTTGGATTTCTATCCAAGAAACGCTTTTGTGTTTGATAATTGATTTAGTTATTGAAGCCTTTCTCTTAAGGTTTTCTTGTTCAATTATTCTCTTTCTTCCCATATATTTGATTAATACTTTCATGATGATGAGTGGCTAATCTCTTTGTGTGATTCTAGGGTGATTGGCTGAAGGTTGTGGGAAAAACAATGATAGAATAATCTTAATCACAGTAGGACCCTGAAAGTTCGAGTCTTTACCTTAACCCTAAGCATCTCGCTCAGTCGATGAACATCTCGGCCGAGGTGGAATTTGGCTGACCGAGGTGACTTATCTGATCCGAAACTGAGAGTTAAGTGTTAGAGTTTGCCAAATCCTATCCTTATTACACCTTTCATGGTTCAATGCAAGCCTAGGATGAGACTTACCCGGTAATTCCTTAGTTTGTTTACCTAAGATCATAAGTGTAGGTAATAAAGGTTTATCCTTTATTGGGGTTTGAGTGTGCTTTCATTCCATCTTTGTGAGTTAGCCTGAGACTTACCCGGCAAAGGTTGATTTTATTCCCTTAGGTGGTGTGTTTGTTTGAGGTTATAGTTCTTTATCTTAATTCCTTGAGACTTACCCGGTGATAGGAGTTACGGTTTAGGATTAGTGAGTAGTGAGACTTACCCGGTGAACTATTCTACTTTAGTAACACCTTCCTTATGCAAAAACCTCAGCTTTGTCCGCTTATCTTTAGATCTTGAGTTGGAACCACAACTAGATGCTTTAATCCCTAGAATTGCATATTTCCTTTATTGACTTTTATCATCTTTGATTGTTTTAATTGCTTTGTGGTTAGTGATTGCTAAAGCTTACCGTAATTGGACTTTGTTTCACAAAGTCCTTGTGATCGACCCTTGGAATTCCTTTCTTTTTACTACGATTGACCCGTACACTGCGGGTTTGCATCCTTGTTTTAAGCTTACATCTAGGGTTATAAATTTAAAGCTTGCACACACCGTTTGGAGCGAACACAGGCAGAGGCGCAGGGGAAGGCGCAGGGGCGCTGGTCTTCGCTTCTTCAGGGTAAGTCACCGCAGGGGCGCGAGGGGTTGACGCAGGTGCGGTGACGTCCTTCGTGGCTGGCGCTGGCGAAGGCGCAGGGAGCGCTCCGGAGTGTGGTGTCACCCGCAGGGGCGGTGAAGCAATAGAAGCTTTGCTTCGTGAACGATCTTCACTCGTAAGTGCTTATAACTCCTTCTTTATCTTCTTTTAGCCTTCTTCTTCTGGACCAAGGAGTTAGTAGCATAAATCGACACTAATGCAACAAAAAGACTCTAAAAACTATCCTAATTGATAGTGATTCCATCACCTATCAAGATCCATGATGAAGTTCGGAAGTCTTATGATCCTCCTTGAAGTAGCCATAAGTCCGAGCTTCATAGGTTCTTCCTTGGCATCCTTGTTGTTTTTCTTCTTCTTCTCATAGTAGTCTGCTACTTTGCCAGGTGTCATGGGTTTTAGCACAAATGTTTTTCATGTGAATGTTAAAAATACATGTTGGTCCGCCTTGTGCTCTACTTCTCCATCGAATTGTCATGACCGGCCTAAAAGAATATGAAAAGCCTACATAAGATCAATATCACATAGAATAGTGTCTTCATATATAATTAATCTCCAATTTTTAAAGAGTTGTTTGCTTCCGTCTTTATCTCCAGTTCTCCGCAGTCATTCATCTAACCAAGTTTGTAAGGTCGGGGATGATTGATAGTAGCAAGTTGTAATTTTTGTATAAAATCAAAGCTTACCAAGTTGCTATAGCTACCAATACCAATGATATGTTGTAGACCTTTCCTTTGACTAAGCACCTCGTATGAAAATTTTTTTCCCTTTAATTATCATCATTCTTAGAGGTGATGATACTCAAAGTCCTTCTATTCACAAGAAATCTACATCTAGGGAGGGTGAACGAAGAATCTCAACAATAGTCAAGGAATAGAGGTGGAAGTCATGGAAGTGAACTCTCTTCTTATAGTTCTTGAAAAATCAACAAGCTCCTTTTCACAAGGTTGAGTCTCTAAGTGCTCAAATAATTCACCATTCTCAACAATACACTCAATAAAATCAGTATGTAATTTAGGAGATATACCAATTTCCTCATGAGATGCAATATGTGAAATAAATTCAGTAATAGCAAGATCATTCATATGGATATGATCATCAATCATAAGTGTGATAATTTTAGCACTAGGATCACGAGTTCCTGGTGAAACTTCGTATTCTTTTCCCTCCAATTTATCCGAGTTCTTCGGTTGTTTTGCCTGAAAATGCTAAATAGAGCCTCTAGGACATTAAAGGGTTTATCATGAAGGGGTTTACTATCAATAGAGTTTATATTAGTACGAGAGTCGTCCACAATTTTAGTTGTGAGTAGGAATGGTCCACTTTCAAATTCAACGTTATCTTCACTACCTTTTTTTGATCAAAAGTGTGGATCTATCGGACTCTTCTTGTTGCTCGGAAATATATTCCTATTGCCCTTGGTAATTGCTTGTCAATGTCTGTTTGGGGCAATCTCTGATCATGTGTCCTTTCATTTGACATTTAAAACAAGTAATATCTCTAGCCTTAGAAGGGTTAGAAGAATTACTTTCTTCGAGCATCGTAACCGGGTTTTGGGTGTTGCAGTCGTAGCCGAGGGTGGGTAGGCTCGACTTCCTTGTGAGGGTCCGGACTAACGGTTGGATGATGGCGGGTCCTTGTTGGGATTTTCCCTCCATGCTGATGTGGCTCATCGGTCTTGATTTCTTGTCTTTAGTTTTCCTTCAACCCGAATTGCTAGATGTAGCAAATCAGTCACGTTAGTGTAGGCGTATAAATCAACCTCAGTTGGCAGCAAGAGGTGTAGAATCCTTAGGTATCTAGCCATGGTGGATCCATTTTCCTCGTATGTAAGACCTCAGTTTTTGCCTTCACTGCCCCAGCGGCAAGCCTTGGCTGTCACCGTCCCCGCGGTGATAGTGAGCCGCCCCTGCGGCAGGACAATCCGCCCCCGCGGATTCGCCAAAAATCGTGCCCGATCGGTTTTCGTTTGTTTTATCTTCCATCCATAGATAGAAGATCCGATCTTATATCTTATGGGCCGGCTTTCCTATCTTATTCCTAACCCTAGAACGTCCTTCCTTCTATCTTTCCACCACTTTCCTATAAAATCCCGTCTTCTCTTCTTTTTCTAGTTTCTTGCATACATCATTCTTCAACTCTGAAGCTGCAACTTTGCTTCCCTCCATCACTTGTTGAACGGGTAAGTCTCCTTCTTTGAGTTCTTCATGACGTTCATGATCTGCTATAGGCCTTTCTCCTCTATTTTGTTTTCTTCTTCGTTCTTTTCTTTTTTCTTCTCCGAGGATCAAGTTTGTGTCTTGATTCTTGTGGATTGTTCCGTTGTTGTTCCCAAGCTATTTTGGTTGCGTCTTGACGTTTGTGGATCAAAGGATCAAGCTTTGGTTTCCCTATTGTAGTTCTGCTGTCGAGGGAAGCCCGACAATTTCTTGATGTCACGCTGCCGCCCCCGCGGGAAGTGCCAGTTCCGCCCTGCGCCTTTGTCCAGCCGCCCTTGCGGTTTTCCTACAATAGCTCCCGTCTTTGGTGAGCTGCTTCCTTGCCTTATTCGTTCCTTCCTTTGGCTTATGATGTTGTTGTTGGACCTTAGTGATCTGTATGACTAAGGTTGAGACCTTAGCTTGTGGAGATCTCTTAGAGATCATTGAGACTAGAAGTTATAGACTTCTAGCAATTATTTCGGTTCCCGATTAGTGATGCCTTGTTGAGCAGACTTCCCTTCCTTCTTCCCTGTGGGAAACTGTGTTGTTGCTGAGTTATCTGAGTAAGGCAAGTCCCTTGGATTTACTTAGTTGCGTTATGTATATTAGTTTGATTGTTTTGGCTTGTTTGTGTTGTTGTTTATCGTTATAAATGAAAACCGGAATATGTTTGACCTTGTGATATCTTAACTGGCCCAAGTGTATTATAACTGGGCGGTTACCGCTAGTCCAGTTCAGAATGGGGAAACTAGGAGCTTCTCTTGCGACGAGTCCAATAGGTGATCATAATATGCATCTGTTTAATTCTTGTGGGTGAAAGGGGATAGGGCGAGATTGTAGCGATTCTCGTGTAACAACCATAAGTTGAATTAGTAAAGAGATTAACCTTAGTAAAAGATAATAACCAGATGAGTGCGAGCAAGTTATGTGTTTATCTTACCTTATGTGTGTTTGAGTCTTTGATATCTTTCTGATATCTAGAATGTTAGCTAACGGTTTATACCGACATTGTAGATGCCTTGTAGTATATAGGACCTGCTGAGTGATCCGGACGGTGTGGTCAGTCGGGGTTCCCTACATTATAGGACGGGATTGGGTTTATATTTTAGTTGTTATTTCCCTTTTGTTAGATCCGTTCTGTCGTTGCTACTCTGAGAGTCGGGACCTGTTCGCTCGAAAAGGGTGTGCGTCAAAGTCTTAAATTTATATCTAGAACTCAAAAGCAAAGCGAACCCGCAGTGTACGGATCAGCTGTAGAAAGGTAAGAATTCCAGAGTCGAACTCAGGGATTTGGTGAGAATAATTCCGATTTCAATTATCTAGCAAAAAGTGCGAAAAGCTTTTGTGATCAAATAAGAGTGAAATGATTCCAAGGATTCAAGTATCCGATTTAGGCTTTCGATTCAAGACACTTCTATAGGTATAGGACAAAATTTATATTGCCAAGATTAAATGTTCAAAGGTAGGATTCGTACGATGAAGTTCCGAAACCTATATGACCAATCTATAAGTTCTCTCTATAAGGGTTGTTGAGGCTACAATATAGAAAGATCTAAAGATAAGAATTATATTCAAACTAACTATCTAAAACTCCAGGATATGACTCTCCAAAGTAAAGATTAGAAAGCACATTTAATTTCTTAATAAAGGATGTTGAGTCTCTTTATTACCCAAATCTTGAAATCTTAATCTAATAAACGTAGAATCAGGTTTGAAGTGTCTTCATACATTCAATTAGAAGGTAAAAAGGTTAATCAAGATTAGGATTTAGGCAAGGATTAGTTTTGGTTAAAGATTGGTTCAATCAAAGTTCGTCAGAAGAATAAATCGCCCTGTTCATAAGAAAAATCGGCCGATTTTCCTCAAGAACAGTCCGATTTTCCTGTTTGTCGCAAAACTAAAATCTAAATTCTCAGGGTCCTAATGTTTGAATGAGTTCAGTCTATCATCATCTAAGCCTTAATCATCAACTATTCTCCCCAGAATCACAAGGGTTTTAGCCAACCATTTTCAAAATCGAATCAAATTAATTATTGAAGAAGATATCGCAAAGAAAACAAATCTTGAACGGAAAATTCAATAACTTTCAAATCTGTAAAACAATCGTCAAATCTGTTCAATGTATCTCTCAATTAACTCAATTTCGTGTTCACAAACCACAAACAATGCAATGGAATAAAGAAATCTCACAATCAAAGATCAAGAATGACTTTCCGGTAAAAGCTCTTCAATCTCTCTCCAAGAATCGTTGATTTCTCCAAAACGTGTAAAGATTTTCCAGCGCGGCCTCCTCGTCTTCGTTCCTAGGGTTCTCCTCTATACTTTCTTGCAGATGGGCCGTTTGGCAAAACTCTCCTCTAGCCCAAAATAATTGGGCTTTGTGTCGTCTATCCATTTGGCCGAATCGTGAAGAAAATCGACCCAGTCGATTTAGGTGCAAAACCGTTCGATTTCAGGGTATGAAAATTGTCCGATTTTTATATATATTGGCACGATTTTCTTCAACAGAAAGTGCTCTTCCTTCGGTTCGTCTTCTATGCTTCTCCTTTGCAATTCCTTAGCTCTTTGTGATCCTTCTAAGACTCCTTTAGCTTCCTTTACATCCTTAGATGCTCCTTGCTCCATTTTTGCTTCCAATTCCGCTCCATTTACCTACAATTCATAAAAATCTCGTGTAGACCTCTATTTCCGACAATTGATTGAATAGAACATAGAAAGCACACAAAATCTCTCTAAATGCAAGGTAAACTGAGACAATCTTCTACAATATGCATGAATATGATGGTACATAATTCATGTCATCAAAATACCCCATACTTGCCCCTTGCTTGTCCCTAAGCAAGACTCAAATTTAGAATATAAGATGTCATGGATTATGTATGTATGAAAACTCAAAAACTTTTCTTTTGGTAGTGCTTCTTCTTATTGGATCACCCTCAAAGTGATGTTTCAAGACATAAAAAGGCAAAGCATGTATCAATGATGACTATAAGATGAACAAACTCCCTTTTCTTCCTTGAAAGCATAAATAAAGAACATGATAAAGGTGTAGAGGCAATCAAAATCAAACAAATCTAAGCCATTAAGTCTTAAACACATGCATAAAAGTCTCAAGGTCTTCAAATCAAAGGAAAGGTTCAAGAAACGTATTAAGGGAAGGAGTTCTTTTTGGCAATTGTGGTGCTAATCCGGGAAAGAGGAACACATAACACCTTCAAGAATTTTCTTCACCGCACATGCTTCGCATGTAGAAAGCTTTGCTTTCATTATACTTTTCTTTTTTGAGAGTATGGACAGCGGTGCACAAAAACCGAAGCCTAGGAGATCGGCGTTTCTCAATTTCGAGATGCCTCAAACCCTTGATGCACATACCATATCCCGTTAGGACTTGTCGTTCAATCGGACTTTGGCAAGACACAAACACCCGGCTATGTGAATGGTGCCAAGTTACTCATCCTCATGTTCAACGTCCCCAAACTTATGAAATTTTGCACTTTTTCAATACATTTTTCTTGGCCCTCCCACATCAAACATGCCTTTTTCAATCACCTATCCTAATTCCCGGATGGTAAAAGGAGGGTTACATATTTCATTGAGGAGCTAGCATGATCAAGATATGAGAAAAGAAAAGAAGTGAATTGCCTTAGTCATCCTTAAATGATGTAAAAGAACTTGCAATATAGCTTCGACTATTATTTCATTCTCTTATCAAAACAACTAAATCATATAACTTATTCATGTGTTCAAGTAACAAAAGCAAATTCATTCATGCTATAATCAAAATCTCAACACAACTAAGCATCTTTTTGCCTATCCATATACACAATTCTCATCATAGAGGTCATTTCCATATAAGAAGCACTTAAAAATTTTTGAAAATTCATAGGTTTTGAAAAAGATCATGCAAATGCAAGTGTCATAATAGAAAGCAAGTAGTGCAAGAGTTATTACAAGCCAAATTGTCAAGAGTAGTGGAAAGTACATAAAGTGCTAAAGTGAAACATAAGGTATTGTAAGTACCCCCACCCCATACTTGACATCCACATTGTCCCCAATGTGAAAATCAAGCATAAGAAGGAGAAAAATACTTACAATGTAAAAGAAGTGGAAGCTCAATCCTCTGTCGGTGGTGGAGGTGGTGGATAGGGATACATCGGTGCGCTAGGATCGTAGAAGTGGCCGAACTGGTGGTAGTACATGTCTCTCATCTGGCCATCATAGGATGAATGCCTAGCGTCCGTCTCCTCCCTGTAGTTCCTGAACTGAGTGTTCAGGGTGTCATAACTGGTGCGGAGGGTACGGTAGTCGGTGCTGAGGCTCTGGAAGCTAGTGACTAGCTCCCTGAAGTGGCGTGGAGCTCGGCGTCCTCGTCTAGGGCCTGGAGCATGTGCATAAGAATGTCGAGGTGGCTGTATGTCATCCTCCGTCTCCTCATCCTGCCTACTAGTCCTGCTCGGTCCTGCACCATGAGTATCAGTGTCCATGACGTCCGTAGCATGCCCGCTATGAGTATCACTCTCAAACTCGAGCATGGTCTCCTGTCCTCCATCCTCATCCTCCTCATCCGAATCACCTGCATCATCATCATAATAAGTAGGAGGTGAGAACTCCTCAAGCATCGCCTCAAAGGTCTCCTTCCAGTTCCTCTTGTTCCGAATAGTGTATTCGGATTTCCATATGATCTCGGATGGCTTCTTCTTCGGATCCCTGTGCCATGGCATCGGTACATGAAGAGTTCCTCTCCCTCGAGGAATCAAGACCTGTCGAACCACCAACCTCTGTGAGCCTAAGGGGAGGGCACTCTCAGCTAGAGTGCATCCGGAGTAGTCGAATCCCATGGTCTTAGCCACATGAGTGACGAGACCTCCTGCACAAATATCGCCCTTAGCTTTGTTGGCTATCTTTCCTAGATAGTCAGCAAGCATGGTGGCGATGTCGGGAATGGTGGTAGATGTCATGCAGTAGAGAATGAAGAGCTCATCAGCCTTGAGCTTCTGTGGAGTCTTTGTCCGGGCGAATAAACTCTCACTAAGTATCCTATGCACTACCTTAAAGGAAAGGTTGTACATACTTGTCTCCTTGGAGTTTCCGGGTCTCCACTTATCCCCTCCGTACTCACCTACGGAAATAGCCTCCCAAAAATCACTAGCACTGAGACCTCTAGCAAATGTGCCTGCGTCTGAATAAGAGAAACCAAACAAGTCGCCAAAAGTATCAATGGACATAGTGTGGTCTTGGCTCATGAGGCGGAAAGTGACCATCCTTTCCCTAGGGTCGTGCTCAAACGTGCTAAGAAATTCTAGGGTGATCTCTCTATAGGCATCCTCCCTAATCGTAGCAAACTGTCTCAACCCAGCTCTGTCTAGCATCATATCAACATCCTCTTGAACATATAACGAATCTAAGTCGTCAAGCACTATGTAGCGAGGAGGGGTGAATGGGCGATCTACAATGCGTTCATAGCGTTTCTTGTGCTTGGATAGGGGAGGAGGAAGCTTAGGGATGTTGGTAGGTGGTGGTGGAGGTGGGGCAGGGGCTTTGGAAGAAGATCCCTTCTTCTTCCCCGTGTTTCTAGTTATCCTCTTTACAAGATCCATTCTAAGTCCCAAAAATCGACCTGTTCTTCACAAAAATCGGTCGATTTATCTGGGCTGGGTCGATTTTTATCTTGATTTCAACGATTCTCACAATTCTGTAAAGTTCTATTCAATCTATCACCACACACAGTTCCCTACAATGGTTTCTAAGCAGATTCCTCTATCAATTCCAACAAACAAACACTTCCTAAGCAAACTTCAAATTCGAATGAGAAACTTAGGTTTTGCAAAGAAAAACCTGAATTCCTTATGTAGGAGTCGATTGCCGTGCGTGCTGTTGTTGGATCCTTGTTCCTTGTTGAAAATGCTTCAGTTTGGAGCCAAGAATCTCTCAAAATGGTTAAGGAATGAAGATTGTAGGGTGTGGCGATTTTTCGGCTTTCTTGAGAGAGAGAAATCGAGAATTGGGGGTTTTGGAATGAAGAAGATCGAGTGTGAAGTCCTTATATAGGGTCGATGATTTCTGAAGAAAATCGGCCGATTTATCAGGTCGATTTATTTGTCGGGGCGATTTTTGTTTCTGTCGAAAAAAATCGGCCGATTTATTTTGGCCGGTCGATCTCCAGGTCGATTTATGTTTCTGTTGAGAAAAATCGACTTGCTCTGTTACTGAATCGGACGATCTTCTTATGGTAGCTCGATTTCCTTCCTTGTTTTTCTTGAATCTCGAAGATATAACTCAATTATGCTCCATTCTCCGTGAATCTCTCACATTTGAACCTAATTTACTTCGAATAATGACACGACAAACCAAGAGTGCATCGAGGAACATATAAGAAAGAAAAACGAAGAAACAAGGCAATTAATCTATTCTAACTAAGTGAGGGAAAGAAGGGAAAACTATATTATCATTGGGTTGCCTCCCAAGAAGCGCTTTATTTATCGTCTTTAGCTGGACGGTGTATGATGTTGTGTTCAATGGAGGAGGATAGGAGCTATCTCCTCGACCGGAGCTTCCGGTGTATATTTCTTCAACCGTTGGCCATTAACCTTAAAACTTCCGCTTTGTTCACCCCATACTTCAACTGCACCATGGGGGAAAATTCTTTTAATTACAAAAGGTCCTGTCCAACGGGATTTGAGCTTACCTAGAAATAGACGCAGCCTTGAGTTGAATAGGAGGACTTGGTCTCCCTCCTTCAAGTCTTTTGGAATGATGTGCTTATCATGCCAGCGCTTTGTCCGTTCCTTGTAAATCCTTGCGTTCTCGTACGCATTTAGCCGGATCTCATCTAGCTCATTGATGTCTAAGAGCCGTTTCTCTCCGGCTTCTTTCATGTCGAAGTTGAGCCACTTGATAGCCCAATAAGCTTTGTGTTCTAGCTCTACAGGAAGATGACATGATTTACCATAAACAAGATTATAGGGAGTCGTACCTATTTGTGTCTTGAAGGCTGTCCTGTATAACCCTTAGTGCATCGTCAAGCTTCATTGACCAATCTTTCCTCGTTTTAGAGACGGTTTTCTCTAAAATCCCTTTAATCTCTCTATTGGATATCTCGACTTGTCCGCTGGTTTGCGGGTGGTAAGGTGTAGCTATCTTATGGGTCACCCCATACTTAGCCAATAGAGTCTCAAATCGACGGGCTGTGAAATGCGTTCCTCCGTCACTAATGATGGTTCGGGGAGTTCCGAACCTTGGGAAGATCGTTTTGTTGAGGAACTTCACCACTACCATTGCATCATTAGTAGGAGAAGCGATTGCCTCCACCCATCTTGAGACATAGTCTACGGCAAGAAGTATATACTGGTTGCCGCATGAAGATGGGAAAGGTCCCATAAAATCGATGCCCCATACATCAAAGATCTCTACTTCTTGTATGTTGTTGAGAGGCATCTCATTCCTCCTGGATATATTACCTGTCCTTTGACAAGCATCACAAGAAACAACAAACTTTTGCACATCTTTGAAAAGTGTAGGCCAATAAAAGCCGGAGCGAAGTACCTTAGCACAAGTCTTGTAGGAACTAGCATGTCCGCCACATGGTAGAGAATGGCAGTGTCGGATGACACTATCTATCTCATCTTCGGGAATACATCTCCTGTAGATGCCATCTGCACCTCTTTTAAATAGAAGAGGTTCGTTCCAATAGAATTGCCGGACGTCTCTCAAGAACTTCTTCTTTTGAGCATATGAAAGTCCGGGTGGAATCTCCTGACAAACAAGGTAATTTACAATGTCAGCAAACCATGGATCATTACCTTGTGATATGTGTTGAAGACACTCTTCAATCTCGTGCAGCTGCTCGTCAGGGAAGGAATCGTCTATCGGAAGCTCATCCGACTCGCCGGTGAGTTGCGGAAGACGACTAAGGTGATCGGCAACGGAGTTCTCCGATCCTTTCTTATCACGGATCTATAAATCGAACTCTTGCAAGAGTAAGATCCATCTTAGAAGCCTTGGCTTCGCATCCTTCTTCGTGAATAAGTATCGAATTGCAGAATGGTCCGTGTAGACTATCACCTTCGCACCTACAAGATAGGAACGAAATTTCTCAAAAGCGTATACTACGGCTAAAAGTTCCTTTTCCGTAGTTGCATAATTGTATTGAGCCTCATCTAGCATTTTGCTAGCGTAGTAGATGGCATGAGTGCGACCATCTTTCTTCTGTCCAAGAACGGCTCCTATAGCGACGTCGCTTGCGTCGCACATGACCTCGAAAGGAAGAGTCCAATCGGGTGGTTGAATGATTGGTGCCGAAATCAAAGCTTCTTTGATCCTGCAAAAAGCATCTAAGCAATCTTTCGAGAATTCGAAAGTCGCATCTTTCATCAAAAGATTAGTCAAAGGTTTTGAAATCTTAGAAAAATCCTTTATGAATCTCCTATAGAAGCCCGCATGTCCTAAGAAGCTTCTAATTCCTTTTACTGATGAAGGGGGAGGTAACTTCTCAATGGTTTCTATCTTTGATCGATCTACCTCTATTCCCCTTTGTGACACTAAGTGACCTAACACAATTCCTTCGGTGACCATGAAATGACACTTTTCCCAGTTTAAGACTAAGTTAGTGTCCTCACATCTCTTAAGAACTAGTGAAAGGTTATAGAGACAGTTATCAAAGGAAGAACCATATACCGAAAAGTCGTCCATGAAGACTTCCATGATATTCTCTACATATTCAGAGAAGATTGCCATCATACACCTTTGGAAGGTGGCTGGAGCGTTGCATAAGCCGAATGGCATTCTTCTATAAGCGAACGTACCCCATGGGCACGTAAAGGTTGTCTTCTCTTGATCATCCGGATGAATTGGTATCTGAAAGAAACCGCTATATCCATCTAAATAACAAAAGTAAGCATGTTGGGCTAACCTTTCCAGCATTTGATCGATAAAAGGAAGGGGGAAGTGGTCCTTCCTAGTGGCCACGTTCAGTTTGCGGTAGTCGATGCACATTCGCCACCCTCTAACTGTCCATGTAGGGATGAGTTCGTTGTTCTTGTTGGCAACAACGGTAATGCCTCCTTTCTTGGGTACTACTTGTACCGGACTCACCCATTTGCTATCAGAAATAGGGAAGATGATACCTGCATCAAGTAGCTTAAGGATTTCTTTCTTCACGACCTCTTTCATTGCCGTGTTTAACCGTCTTTGAGGTTGGCGTGAAGGTTTGTAATCCTCTTCCATTAATATTTTGTGCATACATAGAGAAGGCTTTATTCCTACTAAATCATCAATGGTGTAACCTAGTGCTCTCCTATGTTGCTTCAAAACATGCATGAGTTTCTCTAATTCATCATCGTTCAAATTTGCATTGACTATGACCGGGTATGTGGAATTAGTGCCAAGGAATGCGTACCTTAAATGCGTGGGAAGTTGCTTCAATTCTAATGATGGAGGTACCTTGGTTGGTGATGAATCGTGGCCTTCGGGTGTTGTGGAAGAGGTCTCTATAGGTGTGGGTACTTCATTATTAGATTCGGAAGCGGCTGCGGTGAAGTTTGGAGAATCCAGAGAATTACTCATTGAATCGACCTCCCCTGTAATTAATCGGTCGATCTGCTGTACGATTTTTCTTTCTATCGGAAAAAATCGGGTTACCTCTTCATGAATCGGACGATTTAAAGTTGTCAGGTCGATTTTTGTTTCTGTCGAGAAAAATCGGATTGCATCTTCAGAAATCGGACGATTTATTTCTGGCAGGTCGATTTTCTTCACAGTTTCCGGAGTCCACTCTAGTTCTTCAATTTTTGCTCCTAGTTCTTCCTCTACATCATTTAATGCTTTCACATCCTCATTGCAGTCATGTTCCACCCCTTCCTCCATGATGCTCATGCTAAGAACCTTTTGAAGAGGGTCTTTCATCAAGATCGAACTTACTACCTTTCTAGACTCTTCTTCCTCAACAATTTCAAAAACGTCGTCTTTCAAGGCTGGCTCCTTGATTAAGGAAGATAGTATGAATTATATCTTTTCTTCACCAATATGGAAGGATAGCTGGCTGTTCTTGCAATCTACCATGCATCCAGATGTGGCAAGGAATGGTCTCCCAAGGATGATGGGAACCGGGTAATCTGCAGATATGTCAAGAACGACAAAATCTATAGGGATGTAAAACTTACCTAGCTTTACCGGAATATCTTCTAATATTCCCACCGGCTTAGTGGTAGAACGATCAGCCATGTAAAGTGTGATCTTCACCGGTCTAGGCTCTCCTAGACCAACTGCCTTGCATAGAGCGAGAGGTATGATACTCACACTTGCTCCAAGGTCACAAAGAGCATCATAGGTAGCTTCTCCCAAAGTGATGGGTATGCAAAAGGATCCTGGATCGCGGAGCTTGGGTGGCATATTCTCCGTCATAGTCTTGATGAGTTCGGATGACTCCATACTCATCTTGACTTCTCCTATATCTTCCAACTTCCTATTGTTAGAGAGGATCTCCTTGAGGAATTTCCCGTAAGCCGGCATACCTAAAATCGCATCCATAAAAGGTATGTTAATATGGAGCTTACTCATAAGTTCAACAAACTTACCGAAATGTTTATCTAGGCGTGCACGCGCTCTAGATTGAGGAAAAGGTAGAGGTGGTTTGTAAGCGGGAGGAGGAAGATAGACTTCTTCCTTCTCTTTTGCCTCTCCTTCTTTTGTGGAGGTATCAACTACTTTAGGTTGAGGGTCGGCGGTCGTCTTTCCGCTCCTAGTAGTTATTGCCATAACCCTTCCCTTTGGGTTATCTTCTGTCTTTCCGGGAAGCTTCCCTTGATCTCTTGGAACTTCTCCGGCCTTGTTGAATACTTGGTTTTCTAAAGCTTTGTGAGCTTTGTCAACCGAAGTTATGTAACTCTCCAATCCTTGTAGCTTGCCTAGGATCGTTTCTAGCATGGGATCGGGTTTGCTTGATCCGCTTGATTGTCCCTGGCTTGTTGAAGGAGTAGAAGAAGATGGAGGTGTTAGAGCCTTTTCAGCATAAGAGGAAGGATTACCTGGACCTTGCTGATTTGACCTCCAATTGTTGTTATTTGAGTTCCTATTGCTGTTGTTGTTCTAATTGGAGTTTCGGTTGTTATTGTTGTTGTTGCTCCAATTGGAATTCCGGTTATCACTCCTTTGATTGTTATCTCTTCCCATGTAGTTGGCTTCTTGCTCCTTAGTCTTTTGAAGACTCGTTTTGAGCACTTCCCTCAATTCTTTGATGTCATCTTTGAGGGAGAATATTTGTGTTTGAGCCGCTTGATTCAACTTGGCTCCCGTATCGCCTTGATTCCGGCTATTTGATTCCACCTTCCGGTGGGAACATTTCTCAATTACTTGGGCTTGCTTCTCAATGAAGTCCCAAGCATCATCCTCTCTCATATCCATGAATGTGCCACAAGATAGAGATTGGAGGTTGAATTGTGTCTCCACATCCAACCCTTTGTAGTAGATCTCCAATAATTCCAGCTTGGAAATGCCATGCTGTGGGCAATCCAACAAGAGATCTTGAAACCTTTCCCAAGATTGAAACAAGCTTTCGTTAGGTTTCATAGAAAAAGCATTTATTTTACCTCTCAATTCCGCCGTTTTGGATGGCGGAAAGAACTTGGTGAGGAATTCCGAAGACAATTCCTTTCATGTAGCTAACTTCGCAGCCGGAAGTGTTTGGTACCAAGCTAGAGCCTTGTCCTTCAAAGAAAAGAAGAACGGTTTGATCTTGTAGTTGCTTGTAGTAGCCTTCTTCGGCTTCATAGTCTCCATGAGAATCTCAAAATTCTGCAAGTGTTGATGCGGATATTCAGTACTTGCTCCGCCCTATTGACTTTGGCGAACCATAGTGATGACTTGTGGTGAGAAGCTAAACTCTTGGATGTCTTCAGCTCCGAAATCCACACCTAGACGGCGTGGTTCCTGAATTGGATCCATCCGTTGCCCCAAAGTTCGGGGTCTATCTTCGTTATTGACAGCTCCAACGTTCCTAGTCGTAATGCGAGGGACGACCTTTGGTGTTGGAGTGTTTCGGGTAGGACGAAGTGATGGATCAATCTCTTCAAGTTCCGGTATGTCCGGATCAATCTCTTCATCATCGGATGAGTCATTTCGAATGGATTTAGTTGGTGTCTTGACTTTCTTCTTCTTCTTGGAGTCGTTCAACTCCAACTTCATGTCCAACATCATAGCTCTTCGTTCATCAATCTGAAATTGATGACTTATTTCAGCTTCTTTTCGAGCTTTCTCACTCAATTGGAGCTGGCGTTGAGCTTCGTTCAGTTCAGCCTTGTAGTTTCTCTCATCGTTTTCAGCCATTTTCTTCTCCTTCAACTTTCTCCTCAAAGTTCTTTCTAATTCGGGATCGAAAGGAATTAGATCTTTAGTGGATCTAGTCTTTCGCATATACCTAAAGAACCTGCAAAGATCACTCAAGTAGACAAATCAAATCACAAGAGCAAGAGCTCTCAAGCTAGACAACCGAAAACCGGATTCGATCTAGACCAAATCCCCGGCAACGGCGCCAAAAACTTGTTCACTCGAAAAGGGTGTGCGTCAAAGTCTTAAATTTATATCTAGAACTCAAAAGCAAAGCGAACCCGCAGTGTACGGATCAGCTGTAGAAAGGTAAGAATTCTAGAGTCGAACTCAGGGATTTGGTGAGAATAATTCCGATTTCAATTATCTAGCAAAAAGTGCGAAAAACTTTTGTGATCAAATAAGAGTGAAATGATTCCAAGGATTCAAGTATCCGATTTAGGCTTTCGATTCAAGACACTTCTATAGGTATAGGACAGAATTTATATTGCCAAGATTAAATGTTCAAAGGTAGGATTCGTACGATGAAGTTCCGAAACCTATATGACTAATCAATAAGTTTTCTCTATAAGGGTTGTTGAGGCTACAATATAGAAAGATCTAAAGATAAGAATTATATTCAAACTAACTATCTAAAACTCCAGGATATGACTCTCCAAAGTAAAGATTAGAAAGCACATTTAATTTCTTAATAAAGGATGTTGAGTCTCTTTATTACCCAAATCTTGAAATCTTAATCTAATAAACGTAGAATCAGGTTTGAAGTGTCTTCATACATTCAATTAGAGGGTAAAAAGGTTAATCAAGATTAGGATTTAGGCAAGGATTAGTTTTGGTTAAAGATTGGTTCAATCAAAGTTCGTCAGAAGAATAAATCGCCCTGTTCATAAAAAAAATCGGCCGATTTTCCTCAAGAACAGTCCGATTTTCCTGTTTGTCGCAAAACTAAAATCTAAATTCTCAGGGTCCTAATGTTTGAATGAGTTCAGTCTATCATCATCTAAGCCTTAATCATCAACTATTCTCCCTAGAATCACAAGGTTTTTAGCCAACCATTTTCAAAATCGAATCAAATTAATTATTGAAGAAGATATCGCAAAGAAAACAAATCTTGAACGGAAAATTCAATAACTTTCAAATCTGTAAAACAATCGTCAAATCTGTTCAATGTATCTCTCAATTAACTCAATTTCGTGTTCACAAACCACAAACAATGCAATGGAATAAAGAAATCTCACAATCAAAGATCAAGAATGACTTTCCGGTAAAAGCTCTTCAATCTCTCTCCGAGAATCGTTGTTTTCTCCAAAACGTGTAAAGATTTTCCAGTGCGGCCTCCTCGTCTTCGTTCCTAGGGTTCTCCTCTATACTTTCTTGCAGATGGGCCGTTTGGCAAAACTCTCCTCTAGCCCAAAATAATTGGGCTTTGTGTCGTCTATCCATTTGGCCGAATCGTGAAGAAAATCGACCCAGTCGATTTAGGTGCAAAACCGTTCGATTTCAGGGTATGAAAATCGTCCGATTTTTATATATATTGGCACGATTTTCTTCAACAGAAAGTGCTCTTCCTTCGGTTCGTCTTCTATGCTTCTCCTTTGCAATTCCTTAGCTCTTTGTGATCCTTCTAAGACTCCTTTAGCTTCCTTTACATCCTTAGATGCTCCTTGCTCCATTTTTGCTTCCAATTCCGCTCCATTTACCTACAATTCATAAAAATCTCGTGTAGACCTCTATTTCCGACAATTGATTGAATAGAACATAGAAAGCACACAAAATCTCTCTAAATGCAAGGTAAACTGAGACAATCTTCTACAATATGCATGAATATGATGGTACATAATTCATGTCATCAGGACCCTTTATGAGGTCCTAGCCCGAATGGCTTCGAGTTCGCAAAACTTGGGGTGTTACGATATCGTATAAGAGCACTAGGTTGGCTACAATGGCACTCGAAATCATTTAAAAGCCGGATAGATAAATAAATAGAACCCGTAAGGGGTCTACATTTTCAAAACGGGGCTTTTGTTTTAAACTTGTCGGTCTGAGATAGATGTACGAGCGCCCACCACTACCTCCGCGGATCTCAGTAGTGTAGTTTCTTTTATATGTTGGCCTTTATGTGCTTTTCCTGGATTTCTGCTTTATTTGAAGCGTGACCTTATATATCTATATCCCTAGCGCAGATGGCGTGTACTAAAGCTACATCTGCTATGGGGTGAGGAAGGGGTCGACAACCTCTTCCACCTGCCGTCCGTGGACGAGGACGTGCAGGATGACCTCCACTAGCTAGAGGTCGGGGCCAAGCCCAGTTGCTGACCTGCCTATGGCTGAGGCGTTCGCTGAAGAAGTTGTTGTGAGCATCGTTTCCAAGGCTAGGAACAAGACCGCCACTAGGTCTGGAGCACAGAGAGTGATAGGTGATGGAATCACTATCATTTAGGTTAGTTTTTAGAGTCTTTTTATCACATTAGTGTCATTTTATGCTACTAACTCCTTGGTCCAGAAGAAGAAGACTAAAAGAAGATAAAAGAGGAGTTATAAGCACTTGGGAGTTGAAGACCATTCACGAAGCAAAGGTTCTGGTGCCTCCGCCAGCGCCCAGAACGAAGACTGTCACCGCCCCTGCGCTCCTCCATGGCGCCCCTGCGGTGACTTATCCTGAAGAAGCGAAGACCGGCGCCCCTGCGCCTCTGCATGCGTCTTGCCCTACAAAGTTGTGAAGCCAAAGAGTCGGTGTCACCGCCCCTGCATTGACACTGGGCCGCCCATGCGGCTCAACATCAGAAGCAACAAAAAGATGAAGAGTCAGGCATTTGAAGAACATTAAAGATCCGCCCCTGCGAAATGGCCAGGACGCCCCTGCGGCCACAAAGAAGTTCAAGCGTTTATGCCTAAACCGCCCCTGCGGTCCTGAAGGTCGCCCCTGCTGTTATGCGACAGAGACTTTACTCCGGCTGTTTGCACCACCTTTATGACATTAAAGGTGGCCGTTTAGGCCGGCCATTTACTCCCATTTAGTGCCAGTTGTAGTATAAATAGACCTATGGCTGATTGCTCGAATCATCCATCATTTCCCCATTTTATTCTCTCTTTTCTCTTGCTTCCTTTGTGTAATAAGCTTCTAGATTCTTTGCTACATTGGGTTGTTTTGAAGCTGTATTGCTGCTTCGGTTGTAAGTACCTTTTAATATAAGTTTTATTCAGTTCATGTTTTATATTACTTGAGCTTTATTTGTCTAATTACATGTTTTCTTATCACTTAAGATTGATTACCTTAGTGTTTAAATCATATGCTAAGAACTAGGATTAATAGACTCCGGGTTCGGGTCTTTAATCTAGTAGAAACCTTAGGTGAAAACTGGTTGTAATTACTTAAGAAAGGAATATAAATATAAAGAAAAGTTTAATGGTTTTAATCTTCTCTTTATATCCCTTTGTCTTTGTTTGAAAACTAACTTGTGATTTGTTCTTGTAGGTTTACGGACCACTAAACATGTTAAGTTGTGTTGATGCCGGTTGGCTCAACACATGCATATGATCAAGACGGGAACATTACTTGAAAACTTATAAAAGGAACCAACCAAAGTAGTTTTGCATGCTAAGAATCAACCTAGTGTACATCATTCTTCATTCATCTTATTCATCTTGTTACTTGTGTTCTTTTTTTGCTCCGCATCAATTTAGTCCAACCCCCCCCCCCTTTTACTTCGTTTTTATAATCAATAATTGAATCAAATAAAAATATCAACAAACTCTCTTGGGTTCGACCCTTTCTTTTCCACTATATTTGTTCTAGTGTTAAGTCGGGATTTATTTTGATAAGATAAACGACGTAAGGAAAAGTATCTTGTCAAATTTTGGCGCCGTTGCCGGGGAGTTTAGTTGTGTTTTTATTTTTCTATTATTGATTATTGGTTTGGACCGTTTTTATAGTTCAAACCCGTGCTACTAACTCCGGAATTGCTCCTTTTGATCCAGAAATTGAGAGGATACACATCCGGCGACGTAGACAACAACAACTCCAACAAGAGATGGTTGACCGTACCCTTTGCCAACTCACGCAACCGAACTTAACCCAACACCCGCTTGCGGTTACTATACTGGCAATAGGGGAAGGAATCAACTTCGAGCTCAAGCCGGATCTCATTCACTTGCTCCCATCCTTCCATGGGCTAAGTGGAGAAGACCCCATCAAACACCTTGGGAAGTTTCATACCGTGTGTATGAGCATGAAACCGGCCAACATTACCGAAGAACAAATCAAGATGAGGGCATTTGGTTTCACACTCAAGGATGCAGTGGATGATAGGTATTATCACCTTCCATCGGGGAGCATCGATACTTGGGAGAACCTCCACAAGGCGTTTCTAGAGAAATACTTCCCCGCCAAGAAGGCCAATACCTTGAAGAAAGCTATAAGCAACATCGAGCAAGAGGCGGACGAAACTCTCTATGAGTACTTTGAACGGTTTGCACGCCTCTGATCCAGATGTCCTTTCCATGGATATTCAACTCAATCTCTAGTCTTGTACTTGTACAATGGCTTGCTTGACAACGAAAGGAGGATCGTGGATGCTGCTTATGGAGGTAACATTCTTAACTCTACCCCTGACCTTGCTTTGGAAAAGATGCAGGAACTAGCTGAAGGAAATCGAAACTTCGGAAGAACTTCTTCCAAGAGAGGAGTTCATGCCATAAATCCCGGGAAGAGTGAGATCTCTAGTGAACTAGCTGAGTTGAAAGAGATGGTGAAGAGATTGACGCTTATGGGAACCCCACAACAACTTAAGGCATGTGGAGTTTGTGCTGACCCATACCACCCAACGGACATGTGTCCCCAAGTCCAGGATGACAATGCTAAGGTGAATGCAGTAGGCTATGGACAACAACAACAACAACAACAGAGGCCTAGGAACGATCCTTATGCGTAGAATTTCATGCCAAATTGGTGTTACCAACAAAACTTTCGTTGGAGGGATCAACAAAACCAACAACAGCAGTAACCCCGACAAGGTAAGTATCAATCAATTGAGGATATGTTGTAGGTTTTGACTAAGTATTTGCTACTCATGCCTAAACAACAGAATCCAACATCAAGAACCTTGAAAAACAGGTTGGGCAAATGGCGGAAGCCATAACAAGGATCGAAGCTAGATCCTCCGGAGGATTACCTTCCTAGACAGTTATAAACCCTAAGAAGAATGTTAGTGCCCTAACATTAAGGAGTGGGAAGCAAATCCAACCGAAACAAGCAACAAAAGGGAAGAACAAACCCTCTAACGAGTTTGCCACCCCAACAGCCGCACCTGCGGCTGCAACTACGGCCAGCCCTGAGCAGACGCCGCCCCTGCGGCTAGATGTCACCGCCCCTGTGGTGACAGCCTCTGAGCCGCCCCTGTGCTTGCAAGTTGGCGCCCCTACGGAAAACTCGACAGAGAGTTCTACTGAGAGGATTCTTACATCCGACCTGAGTTTCCACCACTGTACTCTGAGAAACCACCACCTCCTTTCCCCGAGGCACTAAAAGAGAGAAGAATAATTGAGGACAAGGATCTCTTTGAGACCTTCTCCAAATGCGAGGTAAACATCCCTCTCCTTAAGTTAGTGAAGAATATTCCTAAATATGCTCGTTTCTTGAAGGAACTCTACACCATCAAGAGGAATCAAAAGCTGAAGGGGAAACAAAAAGTGCAAGTTAGCGAGCATGTGTCCACCTTTTTCTAACGTAGAATGCCCAAGAAATGCAGTGATCCGGACATGGTAAGCATTGCTTGTGTTATAGGGGAAACCCGTTTTGACAAAGCGATGCTTGACCTTGGTGCTTCTATAAATGTCCTGCCATATTCTTTCTATAAATCACTTGGCCTAGGACCACTAACGGAAACTAGGATTATAGTACAACTTGCTGATAGATCCAATGTGTATCCGAAAGGGATAATAGAAGATGTGTTAGTAATGGTAGACAATCTAATTTTCCCTGCTGATTTCTTTGTAATGGACATGGAAAATGACTCACATATGATACCAATATTATTGTGGAGACCCTTCCTAAAAACTGCTAGGACTAAAATCGATTATGTTAGTGGCAAACTAACCATGGAGTTTGATGGTGAAGTAGTGGAATTTGATATCTATGATGCAATGAAATTTCCTAGTGATGATCATTCGTTATGTGCTATTGACATTGTTGAACCTTTTGTGCAAGATGTTTTTGATATTTCTGACATGGATGAATTGAAAAATATAATTGAGCATGACATCGATGATCATAATTCAGAATATGCATTGACAACTAGCATGAAAGAGGTACTAGCCCAATTGGATGGGCACAAAAGGTTACATATCTCCACTTTGGCCATTGGGCCCACTTTACTAACCCCAAGCGAGAAGCTTGTTCCATCTATAGTGCAGGCACCGGAGATAGAGTTGAAGGACCTTCCTCTCCACCTCAAGTATGCCTTCCTTGGAGACAACAATACTCTACCGTGATCATCTCTAACAAGTTAACTACCGGTCAAGAGGACAAGTTGGTGAAGGTGTTGAAAGAACACAAGACGGCCCTTGGATGGACCATTACGGACATCAAAGGAATAAGTCCATCCACTTGCATGCATTGAATCCTACTCGAGGTAGAAGCAAAGCCATCTAGGCAACCGCAACGAAGGTTGAATCCGCCAATGATGGACGTGGTCAAGAAGGAGGTGTTGAAGCTCCTCCAAGCGGATATGATCTTCCCCATTTCGGACAGCACTTGGGTTAGTCCAACCCAAGTGGTTCCAAAGAAACGGGGTATCACAATGGTGGAAAATCAACATGGGGAGATGGTTCCAAGTAAAACGCAAACCGGGTGGAGAGTTTGCATTGACTACCGCAAACTCAACAAGGTTACACGTAAAGACCATTTCCCATTACCTTTCATTGACCAAATGTTGGAACGTCTTGTAGGTCATCGATACTATTGCTTTCTGGACGGATAATAGCCACTGCCCCGGAAGATCAAGAAAATACAACATTTACTTATCCATTTGGCACTTTTGCGTACCGCATAATGCCATTTGGACTTTGCAACGCCCCCGACACCTTCCAATGGTGCATGATAAGTATTTTCTCTGAATACATAGAAAATTTTATTGAAGTCTTCATGGATGACTTTACTGTCCATGGAGATAGTTTTGATGCATGTCTAGGACACTTAAAACTTGTTCTTGAAAAATGTGTTGAAACCAATCTAGTTCTTAATTCGGAAAAGTGCCATTTCATGGAAAAACAAGGAATAGTGTTAGGACATGTGATATCCTCAAAAGGAATAGAGGTAGATAAGGCAAAGGTTGATGTAATTCAAAAGTTACCTTATCCAACTAACATTCGGGAGATCCGATCTTTTCTTGGTCATGCAGGTTTCTACCGACGGTTCATCAAAGACTTCTCAAAGATCTCGGCACCCTTATGTGAATAACTCAAGAAAGACGTCACCTTCATAGTGGACGAAAGCTGCAAGAAAGCTTTCGACACTTTGAAGGCATGTCTCATCAGTGCACCAATCATCCGGTCTCCGGATTGGGAGAAACCTTTCGAAATTATGTGTGACGCCAGCGACTACGCTGTAGGAGCTTTCTTAGGACAGAAGGATGGAAGAGCCTCACACGTTATCCATTATGCGTCCATGACACTTAATGGAGCACAAAGGAATTACTCCACTACCGAGAAGGAGATGCTAGTGGTGGTTTTTACCCTTGAGAAATTCTGACAATACCTTCTTGGAGTAAAGGTAATTATTTTTACTGACCATGAAGCTCTTAGGTACCTCATGGCGAAGAAGGATGCCAAGCCACGGCTGATTCGGTGGCTGCTCCTTCTAAGCGAGTTAAACCTAGAGATACGGGACGAGAAGGGGGTTGAGAACCTGGTGGCCGATCATTTGAGCAGGCTAGTGAGGGAAGAGAAAGATCCAGCCAAGGGAAAGAAAACAGTTGGAAGCTTTCCAGATGACACCTTCTACACAACCCTCTGTTGTGTAACCGCCCCTGCGGTTTGAAATAGGCGCCCCTGCGAAAATGACGACGGAGGTTTGTCTTAAACTCCAATCTTTTAAGCCCTGGTTTGCTGACATTGTGAACTTCATTGTTAGGAATGAGTACCCTCCAGACTTTACCAAGGCACAAAGAGAGAAAGTGAAGGCCGAAGCTCGACACTACGTTTGGGACGACCCCTACCATTGGAAGCATTGTAGTGACCAAGTAATCTGCCGTTGCATTCCAGACAATGAGGTACAATCTGTCCTGACATTCTGTCATTTTGAAGGATGTGGGGGGCATTTTGGGGCCAACAAAACTGCAAGAAAAGTTTTGGATGCCGGTTTCTTTTGGCCACACTTTTTAAGAGACGCTTTTGCGTTTTGCAAATTGTGTGATAGGTGCCAAAGAGTAGGAAACATTTCTAGGAGACATGAAATGCCTCAATCATCTCTTATATTTTGCGAAATATTTGATGTTTGGGGGATTGATTTCATAGGTCATTTTCCTACTTCCTTCGGGCATACATATATATTACTTGTAGTGGACTACGTTTCCAAGTGGGTGGAAGCGAAGGCCACCAAAACTGATGATTCTAAAGTGGTTGCAACTTTCCTTAAGGATAATATTTTTGCAAGATTTGGAATCCCGAAAGCCTTGATAAGTGACAAGGGCACCCATTTCTGCAACAAGACGATCACCGCTCTCCTTAAGAAATACCACGTTCACCAATGAGTGTCAACAACCTATCATCCACAAACAAATGGTCAAGTTGAAGTGAAAACCATCCTTGAAAATACGGTCTCTCCCAGAAGGAATGATTGGAGTGCAAGGCTAAACGACGCTCTATGGGGATACAAGACAGCCTACACGACTCTTATAGAGATGTCTCCATTTAGGCTTGTGTTCGGAAAAGCATGCCACCTTCCGGTGGAGCTTGAGCACAAGGCTTGGTGGGCGGTGAAGAAATGCAATATGAATGTGGAGGAAGTGGGAGAATTTCGGAAACTCCAATTGCAAGAGTTGGAGGAATTGAGATTAGATGCGTATGACCATGCCACAGCATACAAAGAAAAGACCAAAGCATGGCATGACTGAAACATCCTCCGGAAAGACTTCCAGGTAGGAAACAAAGTTCTTCTTTTTCAATCACGTTTGAAGCTTTTTGCAGGAAAGCTACGCTCAAGGTGGACAGGTCCGTTCGTGATAGCTGAAGTATACCCTCATGGCGCTGTGGATCTTTATGATCCACAAACGCACAAGGTATTCAAGGTAAACGGACAAAGGCTCAAACCCTACCTTGAAGGAGTGAAGAACGATCCAATCAATGAGATGGTGTTGGAGGAGGCCCAAGAAGAAAATTAGGGCCCTTACGTCGAGCCAAAGACGTAAAACAAAGGCGGTCCTCGGGAGGCAACCCGAAGGAATAAGAAGAGGAGCCACTGTCAAGAAAACCGCCCCTGCGGCTAAGTGTCCCCGCCCCCGCGGCGACACACTTGCCCAGCGCCGCTCCCGGCACTGGGCCTGCGTGTGAAACAACCTTGTCACCGCCCCCGTGGTGACATCCCTACGCCCCTGCGGCGGCCACCCTTGACATGCATTCTCAGCGTTGCCCCCGACACTGACCCTGCGCCCTCCTCTTCCTTGTCACCATCCCCGCGGTGACAAGCCCCCGCCCCTGCGGCTTTATCCAGAAAGGAAAAAAAGTTAAAAATACAAAAATACCCTACACCTACCACACCAAACCTTCTCCTCCCTCATCCACCACTCACTTCTCTCCCGACCTTTCACTCTCAAAAGCCTCACGCCCCTGCGCCCTCACCGGAACACTCACAAACCGCCTCTCTCACGCTCCTGTGCCACCTCACCATCGCTGCCACCACGAAGCCGACGCTCCTGCGTCACCCCCTCTCTCACCCAACCGTCACAATCCCTAAATCTCTCAAATCTCCTAACCCACAACCCGACTACACCCCTCACCACCAATAACTATTTTCCTCCACTCTCCACCACCTCCGGCGACTTCACCACCACCCAGAAGCCACCAGAACGCCCCCCAACTCCTCCACCTTCGCAGCTGTCAGAAATCAGCCTCTGCATTTCTCCCGCCCCTGCGCCTGCAAGCTTCCGCCCTTGCGCTTCGCCGCTCCTACGCATCGTTTAGCCGCCCTTGTGGAAATAGCAACAGAGGGTTCGTCTCTTTCTCCAATTTCTGAACTTTCTATTTCTTTGCTTGATTACTTGTAAGAATGGAACCAGAGAGAAAGTATAAGATGTTTGAGGCCGAGAAGACTCGTTATGCGATTGTGCAAGATCGGGTTGTGTATGCAACTCCGTTTTTGCACGTTCCCACATTGGAGAAGCTTGGCATGTTGGAGAGCATGCAGTCCTTCCTCACCAACGTTGGGCTCGGAGATTTTCTAAACAAGAGTGCTCCAACATATCCCCAGCTTAGCCGACAGTTCATAGCCACCTTCACCATGGAGAAAGAAGACCATGTCTGTGTTGGACTTCTCTTCAAGTTCAACAAACAGAAGTACACACTGGACTACTCTCAATTGCAGGAGGCCTTTGGGGTGACTCTCTGCGCCTCAAAGAACTGGTGGGAACCCATCCCGACCCCCGACCTATGTGACTTTTGGCAAGCTGTCACCGGCTCGGAGTTTCATGTCGGGGGTGAGTATTCCAACAAACTCACTTACCCCTGCTTGAGGCTCCTCTCCAAGATCCTCATGAGTGTCTTTTGTGGACACAAGGAGGAGAACAAGGTCGCCTTTAAGGACCTTCCATTGCCGTATGCCTGTCTTCTAATGAGCGAGACGGTGCCGGATTGATCGTACCTCTTCCTTACCGCTTTGAAGCGGATTAGGAAGAACGAGCCAAGGGACATCGTTGGCGGTAGAGTGATCTCCTTGATCGCCACACAAGTGATGGATATTTCTAGCCTTGAGTATAGGTTGGAGGCGCCACTCTACACGGAGGGGATGCTTAGGAGGTGCAAGCTCCTCAAGAGGGACGAGGACAACCTTTTTTGGCTTTCATTTGTAGATGGGAGCCATATCACATACCTTCCCCGGCCGCTTCCATTTGGTGATGAGCTATCAGAGTTGTACATCCCGACAGATCCGTTTGTACTGATGCGGCCTCAGGTGGCCATAGTTGAGAGACATGCTGCGAGCTCCAACCGGGCTCATTTTGAGGATCACATGCCTATACCGGATGACGAGGAGATGCCCACTGTAGCACTAAATGATGGTCCCGAGCTGAGGAGCCTCCAGGCTCAAATGACAGCCTTGACAACCCAGCACCATGCCTGGCAGACCGAGTACCAGCAGACTATGCTGGAGCATCAGCAGGCTTGGCAAACTAGCTTTGCCTCCTCCATGACCACCCATTTTGACCACCGGCAAGATGCTTGGCAGGCGGCTCAGCAGCAGCAGCTAGAGGCTCAACAGTTGGCTTGGCAAGCCAAGTTTGAGACCTCATTTGGCCGTCGGATGGATGCTCAGCAGGCCCGCATTGACGACGTCTATCGCCGGCAGGAGCATTTCTTCCGCCACTTCCCTTACCCACCGGAGGAAGGTCCGGATGGTCTTGCCGGACCATCCTACTAGTGGTATCATCCTTTCTCCCTTCTCACATTTATCTTTCCTTCATTTTCCACTTTGAGGGCAAAGTGTGCTTCAAGTATGGGGGAGGGAATATCATTGTATGTACAGTTTATTTGAGTTATTTTGAGTGTGTTTGCTTTGAGTTTTTATGAGTTGTAATTCAGTTTGAAATTCATATAAAAAAAAGCCAAAGAAAATGAAAAAAAGGCATGAAAACCCTTGGATAAACCGAAAATCTGAAAGGGCGGTTTAGGCAAAAAAAAGGTAGTCCGACCACCCTTAGGTTGGTGCAAAAATGGACTTGAGGGATGTGAGGAATTTGTGAGATCACCATGAAAAGCAGAAGAGTGGTAAGGTGAAAACCCGAAAGGGCGCCTTGGCAAAATGAGCGACACCGAGTGTAGGTTTCCTTTCCGACGTTTGGCGGCATAAGAAGGGGAGTCATAAGGATGTTGTCCGGGTAGGTCACTCTTGGAGCGATAAGGATGGTAGCCTTCTCACCCTTTTTCTCACATTTTCTCTCTTTTTCCTTCTTTTCCTTGGTTTTTCTTTTGTCTCCATGATCTATGCCTCTCACCCATGCTTCCTGAGGCCTTTTGAGTCTGAATTGTTGTCATTTGTTTTACTCGGGACGAGTAAAAGTCTAAGTATGGGGGAGTTTGATAGGTGATGGAATCACTATCATTTAGGTTAGTTTTAGAGTCTTTTTATTACATTAGTGTCGCTTTATGCTACTAACTCCTTGGTCCAGAAGAAGAGGACTAAAAGAAGATAAAAGAGGAGTTATAAGTACTTGGGAGTTGAAGACCATTCACGAAGCAAAGCTTCTGGTGCCTCACCGCCCCCGTGGAGCAATGTCATTGCCCCAGCGGGTGACACTACACTCCGGAACACAGCCTGCGCCTTCGCCAATGCCCGGAACGAAGACTGTCACCGCCCCTACGCCCCTCCATGCCGCCCCTGCGGTGACTTATCCTGAAGAACCGAAGACCGGCGCCCCTGTGCCTCTGCATGCGTCTCGCCCTGCGGAGCTGTGAAGCTAAAGAGTTGGTGTCTCCGCCCCTGCATTGACACTAGGCCGCCCCTGCGGCTCGACATCAGAAGCGACAAAAAGATGAAGAGTCAAGCATTTGAAGAACATTAAAGATCCGCCCCTGCGGAATGGCCAGGCCGCCCCTGCGGTTTCTGCCTAAACCGCCCCTGCGGTCCTGAAGGCCGCCCCTGCGGTTGTGCGACAGAGACTTTACTCCGGCTGTTTGCACCACCTTTATGACATTAAAGGTGGCCGTTTATGCCGGCTATTTACTCCCATTTAGTGCCATTTGTAGTATAAATAGACCTATGGCTGATTGCTCGAAATCATCCATCATTTCCCCATTTTATTCTCTCTTTTCTCTTGCTTCCTTTGTGTAATAAGCTTCTAGATTCTTTGCTACATTGGGTTGTTTAGAAGCTGTATTGCTGCTTTGGTTGTAAGTACCTTTTAATATAAGTTTTATTTAGTTTTTGTTTTATATTACTTGAGCTTTATTTGTCTAATTACATGTTTTCTTATCACTTAAGATTGATCACCTTAGTGTTTGAATCATATGCTAAGAAATAGGATTAATAGACTCCGGGTTCGGGTCTTTAATCTAGTAGAAACCTTAGGTGAAAACTGGTTGTAATTACTTAAGGAAAAAGGAATATAAATATAAAGAAAAGTTTAATGGTTTTAATCTTCTCTTTATATCCCTTTGTCTTTGTTTGAAAGCTAACTTGTGATTTGTTCTTGTAGGTTTACGGAACACTAAACTTGTTAAGTTGTGTTGATGCCGGTTGGCTCAACACATACATATGATCAAGACAGGAACATTACTTGAAAACTTATAAAAGGAACCAACCAAAGTAGTTTTGCATGCTAAGAATCAACCTAGTGTAGATCATTCTTCATTCATCTTATTCATCTTGTTACTTGTGTTCTTGTTTTGCTCCGCATCAATTCAGTCCACCACCCCCCCCCCTTTTTACTTCGTTTTTATAATCAATAATTGAATTAAATAAAAATATCACCAAACTCTCTTGGACTCGACCCTTGCTTTTCCACTATATTTCTTCTAGTGTTAAGTCGGGATTTATTTTGATAAGATAAACGATCTAAGGAAAAGTATCTTATCAGAGAGCGCAATCGACGGAGTCTGTTCAAGTGCCTATAGGAGCTTCTGCATATCGCGACTATGTGCAGAGAGTTTATGAGGCTATCAGGACTTGAGGACCTACACCAGCACCACCAGTTCCCGCGAGATCAACTGAGGTCTCAGAGAGAGTTGTTGTTCGAGCACCGGATGAGGCGAGAGAGCCGAGGCCCGACTATTGGTTGAAGGCTTTCAACCAGCTAAAGGTTCCTTCCTTTATGGGGAAGACTAGACTAGTGGTGGAGTTGTGGCTAGGGCAACTAGATTCACTATAGAGGCGATCGGTTGCCTAGAGGGACATTGAGTCGACATAGCACAAACACTACTTAAGGATCACGCTCAATCCTTGTGAAGGACCGCTTGTAGTAAGGTCACCAGTTATAAGCAGATGAAGACAGTGATCAGGGATCGCTACTGCCCTACAACTATGAGGAGATATCGACTACAGGATTTCCTTGAGGTTGGTTTCGAGGATCTTCCTATTGTTGAGATTGTCAGCAAGTTTCAAGAGGAGTTATCTTTGTTGGGTCCGTCTGCACCACTTGAGGATCAACATGTTTACCTTTTCTCTCACAGAATTGAGAGAGTCTACCTGCTCTTATCTTGCTGACTTCCGTTGTGACTCCTTGACGGACTATCAGGATAGAGCATCTGCTTATGAGAGAGACCGACTGGGTCAGAGGAGAGCTTCTCAGACAGAAGGTCTTGAGAAGAGGCAAATGAATGAACCCACCATTGTTGGAGCTGGAGCATCGGGATTTAGGCGTAGTCAGACACCGGGACGTTCTGGTTTTCAGAAGTCGGTAGAAAGTTCCGACAAAGGACGACAATGCTTTAACTACGGAGGCATCGGACACATGAGGGCTGACTACAAGAAGACTCCAATGACTTTCTTTTCTTGTGGCAAGTCGGGACACAGAGATGCGTTTCGTTGACAAGGCAAGGCGTTATCTCAACAGGGATCTTCACCAGCTAGTGTTTTAGGAGGTGGTTAGAGACCTCAGTATCAGCAGTAACAGCCGAGAGTACCTGGTTTTAACGTTCCTCAAGGTTCCGCTCAAGGACAGAGGAGAGGTAGAGGACTAGTTGGTGGTTCTATAGACGGAAGAGATGCATCAGCCAAAGTTTACGAGTTGAGTGTTGTAGAGCCGATAGCGCCAACGACCATAGTTACCATTCATATTAATGGTTTTTCTATCATAGTTCTTTTCGATACCGGTGCTACGCATTCTTTTATATCTAATGCATGTGTAGATAGATTGACCTTAGTTACCGTAGAAGGTAGACCCTTCTTTGTAGGATTACCCGATGGGGGTAAGATTAGAGGTACACGAAAGGTATGCGATTCCCCTATTAGATTGGGAGGCCGCGACTGGCCGGCTGACTTTTTCGTCATTACTTTATACATGAAGAATTTATTCTGGGCATGGATTGGATGGATCGACATCGAGCAGTTATGTACATCGGAAAGAGGACGGTGATGGTAACTACAAAGTGTGGCCATGTGGAGATTTTCCGAGGATGGGATCTCGGAAAGACCGGTAAAGTCATCAGTGCAGTTCGAGCTACGAGGCTTATCGGTTAGGGTTGCGAGGCTTTCCAGTGCTATGCCATGAAGGATAGTACGAGTCCGGCATTAGAGAAATTCCGATAGCTTGCGAGTTTACCGACGTTTTTGGAGAGCCATCAGGTTTACCTCCACAGAGGAGTGTAGACTTTGGCATTGATTTAGAGCCCGGTATGAGACCGATCTCTAAAGCTCCTTACCGTATGACGCCTATCAAGATGCTTGAGCTTAAGAAGCAACTTAAGGATTTAGCAGAAAAGGGCTTCATCCGCCCTAGTGTTTTCTCCTTGGGGCGCACCAATACTCTTTGTCGGGAAGAAAGACGGGTCGATGAGGTTATGTATCGATTACATAGAGCTTAACAAGGTGACGATCAACAATAAGTTCCCATTGAGAGAATCTTCTTGTTGAGAGAGTATTTTTGATTGGATGATAATGGATAATGGAGAGCTACTCCAAGATGATTTTCTCAGCCAATGCAGGACCACTTTTATACTACAACTTTGCAAGAGCTGGCCAAGAGATCGTGGCACAGCTGTCACGAAAACCTGGCAAAAACCACGGTTGGTTCCACAGCCATGGAATGGCAGTGAACCGTGGTTTGGTGCTTCAGCGTCGCCTTGGATCGTTAGTCTATGGTTTGGTGCATGGCTTGTGTTGGCAAGGTTCCATGAGTCTCCCTTAGCCTCTAGTTTGCATCCTACTGAGTCCGAGGGTGTGTCATCTCGAGGATTGATTTTCGAATGCATCAATTAAGCTCCTAATTCTCCCAAAATACCTACAAAGCAAATGCACAAGTCCGTGTAGACGTCTATCTCGACAAATACGTGAATTGAGTGCAAACGTTGTGAACTAGTGCTAAACCATGCATGAATGAGTGACAAATCTATCTAAATGATTACCTAAACCTAAGCCATAAATCGTGTTATCACGCTCCACAAAAAACCGGTAGTGCCCCGTCAATCCTAAGAAGTTGCGTACCTCCTTGACGTTCTTAGGAGGCGGTGATGATGCTATTGACTCGATCTTTGCCGGATCTAATTTGATCCCTTCAACTGAAAAGATGTGACCAAGGAATGCTACATCGGACATCCAAAACTCACACTTAGAGATCTTGGCGTAAAGCTCTCTATCTTGTAAGACCCGAAGAACGATCCTCAAGTATCCTGCATGCTGCTCTCTACTACGAGAGTATACAAGAATGTCATCTATGAAGACAACTACAAACTGGTCTAGGAAGTCAATGAAGATGTTGTTCATCAAGTCCATGAAAACTACAGGCGCATTCGTAAGCCCGAAAGGCATCACTACATACTCGTAGTGACCGTACCTGGTCCGAAATGCCGTTTTGGCTATGTTCTGCTATCTCACCCTCAGCTAGTGATATCTGGATCTCAAATCGAACCTCGAAAACACTGAAGCTCCGTACAAGTGGTCCAAAATATCATCGATATGGGGCAATGGGAACTTATTGTTGATCGTCACCTTGTTAAGCTCTATGTAATCGATACATAACCTCATCGACCCGTCTTTCTTCCCGACGAAGAGTATTGGTGCGCCCCAAGGAGAAAACACTAGGGCGGATGAAGCCCTTTTCTGCTAAATCCTTAAGTTGCTTCTTAAGCTCAAGCATCTTGATAGGCGTCATACGGTAAGGAGCTTTAGAGATCGGTCTCATACCGGGCTCTAAATCAATGCCAAAGTCTACTCCAAGATGATTTTTGATTGGTTAGATTTCTAGGTGACAATCCGGTTTGTGTAGAAATCCATCCCGTAGGTTCTTAGAGACTTACCCGGTGATGAGATCTTAGGGATGGACTAGTGGACCATGAGACCTACCCGGTGATTGATCCCAATCTAGAAACACTTGCTCCCAACAATTCATAGTAAATCCAAAGAATGATTAGATAGCTTGAGTCTTATGCCATAACCGGAACTTCCAACCCCTAGAATCCGTTTCTCTCTTTGATCTATATCTTGTTTTAGCTTGATTGTTTGTGTTGATTGTTAGCATAGTTGGTTTGTTTATTTTGCATGCTTAGTGATCCTTGATTGATCACTTAAAAACCCACCAAAAACATTTAGATTTTCATTTTCTTTATTCCTCTCTCTTTTCTTAACCTAGATCTTCACTAAACTTGATTATAAATCGAATCAATCTCACCTTAGTCTTTGTGTTCGACCTCTGAATACTATCCCTTCTACAAACGTCCCGTACACTGCGGGTTCGCTAGGAGTTAGGATAAATATAACGAGTATAAATTTAAAACCCATTGCGTATCATCCTGAGCGTAACAAGTTTTTGGCGCCGTTGTCGGGGACTAGGTATAGATTGAGTCTATTTTGTGATTGTTTATAGTGTAGATATTTCTTGTTGCTTTTGATCTCTCTTTGGTTTGTGTCTTTGCTTTTCAGGACACCTCTTACTCTTTAGGTGTATGCGAAGATCTCGTGGCAAGAATTTAGCTCCATTAGATCCCGAACCGGAGAAAACCCTTAGATCTAGATCCAAGAGCATTAAAAAGGGGAAAGAGATGGCCGGAAGAGATCTCCAACCTGAATTGGATGAGGCTTTTGAGCAAATTAGGATAAGGGATGAAGCTTTGGAGAATGAAAGGAGACTTGCCAATGAGAGGCAAGAGGCAACTAGGAGGGAGATTGAGGAGATTAGGCAAGCTCTTGTGCAAAGAGAGCTTAACCGTCAACAACCTCTTCCACCTCCACCACAACCGCAGCCGGAGGCGGTGAATATTAGGGTTGTGCCCATTGCTATGGAAGAGCCACAAACGTTGGGGCAACGTATGGATCCGGCACAAAGAGCACACCGTCCGGATGTGAACTTAGGAGATCCCGCAACCCATGATTACGAGCTCCGCCCACAAGTTCTACAAATGATCCGGCATAATCAATTTGGAGGGATGGAAGCAGAGTCTCCTCATCAACACTTGATGAACTATGAGATCTTGATGGAGACTCTTAGACCGCCTAGATTGGAGAGCAACAACCATAAGCTTAGGGCTTTCTCCTTCTCTCTTAAGGATAAAGCCTTGGTTTGGTATCAATCTATTCCACAAGGGCGAGTTGGTACTTGGGAGGAGATGACAACCGAGTTTTTGACTAAGTTCTTCCCACCTTCCAAGACTACCGAGTTAAGAGGGAAGATAAATGCCTTCGTGATGAAGGATAGAGAAAGCTTGTTCAAGTCTTGGGAGAGGTTCAAAGATCTTCTCCTAGATTGTCCACACCATGGCATACTAAAAATTGAGCTATTGGAGATCTACTTCAAGGGACTTGATGAAGATAGCCAATTCAAGCTCCAATCTCTTTCCGGTGGGACTTTCATGGAGAAACATGTAGATGAAGCTTGGGAGTTTGTAGAGAAACAAGCTCTAGTAATTGAGAAATACTCCCATAGGAAGAGTGAAGGGAGAAAGGCGGGAGCATATGAGGTGAGTGAAGTCACCATGAGCAACTTCAAGCTTGATGCCATCAATAATGAATTAAAGTCCTTGAGAGAGTTGTGTGCTACAACTTTGAAGAACAAAGCAACTCCTCAAGTGCTTCCACAAGCTAACTTATCTTCCAAGGAGGAGGATGTGAATTACATGGGAAGGGGCAATTACAACAATTATCAAGGCCCAAGGAACTTCAACAACAACCGGTAATTCAACAATTACCGGCCCAACCACAACCATCCCGGGTTTTCCTACTCTAACCCGGATGGAGCCTTGAACCCCCCCGCTTCCACAAGCACAACTCCACCACCAAAAGCTTCACAAGAACCTCCACCCGGATTTACTCAACCTCCAAAGGATAGGACCGAAATGATGTTTGAGCAATTGCTTGGAAGGTTGAGTGGTCTTGAGAGCACGGTGACTTCAATTTCTAAAGCTCAAAAGGTGTTGGAAGCACAAGTGTTCCAAAAGGCGGGTGAAGCCCATTGAGATCCGGGAAAGCTTCCCGGAAGAACCGAAGACAACCCAAGAGGCCAAGTGTTGGCCATTACAACGAGGAGTGGGTTGAGTATGAAGGACCCTTTGCCCAAGGAGAATGCTAAAGGAAAACAAGTGGTGATAGAGGAAGAGACTTTGCAAGGAGATGGAGGCAAGAGCAAGGATGTTGAGCCAACATATGTAGCACCGCCTCCATACAAACCACCACTACCATTCCCACAATCTCGAGCAAGAGCCCGCTTGGACAATCACTTTGGTAAATTCCTTGAACTAATGTCTAAATTGCATATTAACATTCCGTTCATGGATGCTATTTTAGGAATGCCGGCATATGGCAAGTTCTTGAAAGAGATACTCTCCAACAAAAGGAAGTTGGAGGAGTATGGGGAGATAAGAATGACCAAGAGATCCTCGGAATTGATCCAAACAATGAAGGAGGAGATGCCTCCCAAGCTAAGAGATCCGGGCTCCTTTTGTGTCCCAATTGGAGTGGGAGATGTGAAGTATGAGGCCCTTTGTGATCTTGGGGCAAGTGTAAGCATCATACCGCTTGCACTTTGCAACAAAGTTGGGCTAGGAGAGCCAAAACCGGTCAAGATGACCCTCTATATGGCGGATCGATCTATCACTCATCCGGTTGGGATCTTAGAAGACAATCCGGTGCAACTAGGAGGATTCTACGTACCCATTGATTTTGTTGTCTTGGATATTCCGGCGGACTATCCGGTTCCCATCATCTTAGGAAGACCCTTCCTAGCCACCTCCGGATGCCTAGTGGATTGCAAGAATGGGACTCTCTCCTTCAACATTGGAGAAGAGAACATCAAGTTCAAGTTGTCCACAATGATGAAAGGGCCGACCCTTGATGAGGATGTCTTCAACATAGTCGAGCAAGAGGAATCTAGAGAAGTTATGAGCTCGATCTTGATCAAGGATCCCTTGGAGAAGGTTCTTACCTTAAGTATGATGGAGGAAGGTGTTGAGGAGGCTTACAATGAAGAGATCAAGGCCTTGGAAGCACTAGAAAAGGAGACAAGAGTTGAAAATGAAGACCACGAAGAGGTGCTGAACAGCTGCAAGTTCCACGGGCGTGGAAGTGGTTCCATGGCCGTCAAACTCTCTCTAAAGCCTCAACAAACGAGCCAGGCAAGGTCCACGGCCGTGGAAGTGGATCCAACCGTGATTCCAACCGTGGTTTTCCTTGAATCAGACCTCGTTGATGATCAAGCTTCAAGGAGCCTTGGAGGGTCTTCATTTGCTTTGGATTCATCTCATCCAACGTTATTTGGATCGTCTCCGCTCGACAAAGGTCCTCCTAAGCTTGAACTTAAACCCCTCCTCTCTCATTTGAAGTATGCTTTTCTTGGTGATAATTCAACATATCCGGTGATTGTTAATGCATGCTTGAGTGATGATGAACTTGCTAAGTTGTTGCATGAGCTAAGATTGCATAGGAAAGCCATTGGTTATACTATTGATGATTTGGTTGGCATAAAACCTTCTTTGTGCATGCATAAGATATTGATGGAAGACAACCATAAACCCTCTATTGAACATCAAAGGAGATTGAATCCTATAATGAAAGAGGTAGTCAAAAAGGAGATCATTAAGTTGCTAGATGCGGGGATTATCTACCCTATCTCGGATAGTAAGTGGGTAAGTCCCGTTCATGTGGTACCTAAGAAGGGTGGGATGACCGTAGTGACCAATGAGAACAATGAACTAATCCCAACTAGGACGGTTACGGGGTGGAGAATGTGCATTGACTATAGGAAGTTGAACATGGCCTCTAGGAAAGATCACTTCCCTCTCCCCTTCATTGACCAAATGCTAGAGAGGTTAGCTCAACATTCTCATTTTTGCTACCTAGATGGCTATAGTGGATTCTTCCAAATCCCTATCTACCCCGATGACCAAGAGAAAACCACCTTTACATGTCCATGGGGAACTTTTGCATATAGGAGAATGCCATTTGGGTTGTGTAATGCACCCGCCACCTTCCAAAGGTGTATGATGGCTATCTTTTCGGAATACATTGAAAATATCATGGAAGTGTTCATGGATGATTTCTCTGTTTATGGTTCTTCCTTTGATAATTGCTTGGCTAACTTGTCATTAGTATTGCAAAGATGTGAGGAGACAAATCTTGTCTTGAATTGGGAAAAATGCCACTTCATGGTAAGTGAAGGCATTGTGTTAGGACACTTGGTGTCTAACCGTGGCATTGAGGTTGATAGGGCCAAGATTGAAACGATAGAGAAGTTGCCACCACCTACCTCGGTGAAAGGGGTAAGGAGTTTCTTAGGGCATGCCGGTTTTTACCGGAGGTTTATTCAAGACTTCTCTAAAATTTCTAAGCCTCTCACTAACCTACTAATGAAGGATGTTGAATTTGTCTTCTCCAAAGAATGTCTTGAGGCTTTTTGTAGGTTGAAGAACGCCTTGATCTCCGCACCTATCATGCAACCTCCGGATTGGAGTTTACCGTTTGAGATCATGTGTGATGCAAGCGACGTAGCCGTTGGGGCTGTTTTGGGGCAAAGGAAAGATGGGCGCACTCATGCCATTTACTATGCTAGCAAGACGGTAGATGACGCCCAACTCAATTATGCTACCACCGAGAAGGAGTTGCTAGCGGTGGTGTATGCTTTTGAGAAGTTCCGCTCATATCTTGTTGGAGCGAAGGTCATAGTTTATACGGATCATGCTGCGATCCGTTACCTCCTTACCAAGAAGGATGCAAAGCCTAGGTTGATTCGGTGGATCCTTCTTCTACAAGAGTTTGATTTGGAAATCCGGGATAAGAAGGGATCCGAGAACTCCGTGGCGGATCACCTTAGTAGACTCCCACCA
Organism: Fagopyrum homotropicum; assembly: GCA_033239125.1. Classification (NCBI taxonomy): domain Eukaryota; kingdom Viridiplantae; phylum Streptophyta; class Magnoliopsida; order Caryophyllales; family Polygonaceae; genus Fagopyrum; species Fagopyrum homotropicum. Next base: position 39,352,157 of record BSWB01000006.1, on the reverse strand, counting down.
TTGGAGCTTGAAAGAGATGACATCCCGATTGATGACTCGTTCCGGGATGAGCAATTGCAAATGGTGGAGGAATGCCTGTTCCAAGTGTCTGGAGGAAGCGAGCCATGGTTTGCCGACATTGTGAACTACTTAGTGTGTGAGGAAGTGCCTCCCGTTTGACATATGCCCAAAAAAAGAAGTTCTTCAAAGATGTGAGGCATTACTATTGGAGCGAGCCACTTTTGTTCAAGAGAGGGCCGGATGGAATGTTTAGAAGATGCATACCGGAGGATGAGGTGGAGAGTGTGATCCGCCATTGTCATTCTTTGCCATGTGGAGGGCATGCTAGCTCACACAAGACATGTGCTAAAGTGTTGCAATCGGGCTTCTTTTGGCCAAGTTTGTTCAAGGATGTGCAAAGCTTTGTGGTAGCTTGTGATGCCTGCCAAAGGACGGGCAATATCTCAAGGAGGAATGAGATGCCCTTGAACAACATACAAGAAGTGGAAATATTTGATGTGTGGGGTGTGGACTTCATGGGACCATTCCCTTCTTCATGTGGCAACCTCTACATCCTATTGGCGGTTGACTATGTTTTGAGATGGGTGGAGGCAATCGCCTCTCCTACAAATGACGCCAAGGTTGTGGTGCGGTTCTTCAACCGAGTGATCTTCCCTAGGTTTGGAACACCAAGGGTGATCATAAGTGATGGAGGGAAGCACTTCACCAATAGGAACTTTGGGGCACTTTTGGCTAAGTATGGGGTGTCTCATAAGGTGGCAACACCTTACCATCCCCAAACTAGTGGCCAAGTGGAGATCTCCAACCGGGAGATAAAGGGAATTCTTGAGAAGACGGTATCTAGGACAAGAAAGGATTGGTCTATGAAGCTCGATGATGCCTTGTGGGCATACAGGACCGCTTTCAAGACACCAATTGGCACCACTCCTTACAAGTTGGTCTATGGCAAATCTTGCCACCTTCCGGTGGAGATAGAACATAGAGCTTATTGGGCCATTAAGTGGCTAAATTTTGACCTCAAGGAAGCGGGAGAAAAGAGGTTGCTCGATATGAACGCCCTTGAAGAGATCCGGTTGGATGCTTATGTGAATGCCCGGATCTACAAGGAGAGGACCAAACGGTGGCATGACAAGCGCCTCATCCCGAAGGAGTTGAGTGAAGGCGACCTTGTCCTTCTCTTCAACTCAAGGCTGCGGCTCTTCCCCGGAAAGCTAAAATCAAGATGGACCGGGCCATATGTGGTGAAGAAGATCTTCCCCCATGGAGCTATTGAAATAGGAGGGGAGCATTGTGGAGATTTCAAGGTGAATGGGCACCGGTTGAAGAAGTATATCCCTGGAGCTCCGGTGGATATGATCGCCCCACTTCACCTCGAGTGAGACGCCCCGAGAATGGTCAAGCTAATGACCTTAAAAGAGCGCTTGATGGGAAGCAACCCATTGGTAACTTTTTCCCTTTCTCGTTTTATTTTTGTTTTAGATTTTTCTGTTTTTGTGTGTGTTTTGTGCACTTTGTGTGTGTGCTAGAGCCTTAGTAGCATTGGAAGCCTTGCTTGGCACGTGAATGATGATGATGAACCCCTAATCAATTACGGGTGGAGCGGACGCGGAACTTGGACGGCTAGCGGTGCCTAGCGCGGGTCCCGACGCTTTGATGAACACTTAGAGCTCTCTACCATTATTGATAGGATCATCCACCGTCAATTCACTTGAGCAATCCCAAATACCATAGCAAACCATTTTTACATTGTGAGAACCTTCTTTCACTCTTCTTTACTTCATTTACACATTGGGGACAATGTGTTTCTAAGTATGGGGTGGGGTTTGCATGATCCTTTGCATGATGAGCATCTAGGGTAGTTTAACATTTTCACATGTCTTGCATTGTATATGTTCATTTCGAAAATCCCATAAAAATTCAGAAAATTTAAAAAATTTTGTGCTTTCTAGGCTTGGATATGACCCTAATGATGAATCTTGTCTTGTGGATTGGCTATGGATGGCCTTATATGTTAAATTGATGATGCATATGTGGACTTGAAATACTTATCTTGAATTCCATGAATGACTTGTGATTATGATGTTTGCCTAGAATGGATTGAGTTTTGAAGGTCGAAATTACATGATAGTTCTTGCATACCATCTAGGAATGAATGAGGCAATTCATCTTCCTCTAATTCCCATCTTGATCATGATTGTTTGAGCACATCAATTGATATAAATTTGACCTCTTTTGACCCATCCGGGAATAGGAGCATGATAGTGTGTTGATGTGTGTGAAAAGCAAGTGTGGGGTGAAGATGTTGATGAAAGAATGTCATGCATAAAATGATGAATTTGTTGTGAAAGTGTAGACAAAAATATAGGTTTGGGGACGTTGGTTTAAAAGACAAGTAACTCGGTACACTTCACATAATCGGGTGTTGGTGCCTTGCCAAAGTCAAATAAACCAATAGTCCTAACGAGCTTTGGTATGTGTGCCCGGTGTGGATGCACCTCGAAAAATAGAAAAAGCCCGAGGATGGCTAATCACCAAGGTTTCGGCTTTTGTACACCAATGCCATTGTCTGAAAAATAAGTCAAAGAAAAAGAAAAGAAAGAAAGATAGAGAAAATATACACTTGAGGGAAGTTGATCGAGAACAAGGTTATGGAGTTAGTTCCATTCCCGGATTAGCATCACATAGCCTAGAAAAATCCCCACCTAATCACAACGTTTCTTGGCCTTTTATTTCACAGGACCTTATGACCTATTTGCATGTTTGTAAGACTTAAGTAATCTAGATTGGATATGCTCTTGATCATCTTGACTTCGTCATCTTTACATTTCATGCATGCTTTTGAGTTAAGTACAATTGTCTTTCCATGCCTTCATTTATTTGATACATGATTGCTTGTCCGTTGCCATTAAACATGACTATGAAGGTGATCCAATAGTAGAAGCACAAACCCAAAAAAAAAGATTTTGCCATTTTTCTGCATACATAAATCATGTTATCTCGTAGCCTATAGTTGAGAATTTGCTCGGGGACGAGCAAACCTTAAGTATGGGGTATTTTTGATAACACGATTTATGGCTTAGGTTTAGGTAATCATTTAGATAGATTTGTCACTCATTCATGCATGGTTTAGCACTAGTTCACAACGTTTGCACTCAATTCACGTATTTGTCGAGATAGACGTCTACACGGACTTGTGCATTTGCTTTGTAGGTATTTTGGGAGATTTAGGAGCTTAATTGATGCATTCGAGAATCAATCCTCGAGATGACACACCCTCGGACTCAGTAGGATGCAAACTAGAGGCTAAGGGAGACTCATGGAACCTTGCCAACACAAGCCAGGCACCAAACCATAGACTAATGATCCAAGGCGACGCTGAAGCACCAAACCACGGTTCACTGCCATTCCACGGCCGTGGAACCAACCGTGGTTTTTGCCAGGTTTTCGTGACAGCTGTGCCACAATCTCTTGGCCAGCTCTTGCAAAATTGTAGTATAAAAGTGGTCCTGCATTGGCTGAGAGAATCATCTTGGAGCAGCTCTCCATTATCCACTATCATCCAATAAAAATATACTCTCAACAAGAAGATTCTTTTGGGAAGAGAAGGGAGAAGGAGGCTACCATTGGAGAAGCGCTTCATTTGAGAAGAAGAAGAGCACACCATTGATAGATTTTGATAGCTTTGTAGTGAAGAATTTCGGAATCGATTTCTAGAGTTGTATGAACCATTCAAACCTTCTTTAAGAAGGGTTGTGAGTCATTCTAATTCCATTTTCAGCTTGGTTTTGTTTACTTCACTTGTTCATCTCTTTCTCTTCATTATCTTGCAAATGGAAGCCATGATTTTATGTTGGATGATTTCGATTGCTATGATGAATATTGTAGACTAAATAGATGTGATTCTAGGGTAAGGAAAGGATGGTTATGGCTAGGACTATGATAGGATGGACTTAGATTAGCCCTTGGATTACTCACTTGCTTGGACGAAGTCTCTGTTGAAGTCCACGGGTTATTCTTGCCAAACCACGGCCGTGGACTTGGTAGAACACACCGTGATTCTCCCTAGTTAGATGGATCTAGCTTTAGATTGTTAGAATGTTGAAATCCTAGTGTTTGTTGATTTAATCCTATCCTAGGGTAACCTAGTGTTAGCAACTAAGTGTTAGGAGAGACTCACCCGGTAATCCTTACTCTTAGATTCCAAAGATAACAAACCCTAGGTAGTGGTGAGCCTCATAAGCCGCCATTGGACTAAGTGTGCTAGATAGCTGTTTAGAACTAACCCTTCCGAGACTTACCCAGTAAGGATAGGTTAGATTTCTAGGTGACAATCCGGTTTGTGTAGAAATCCATCCCGTAGGTTCTTAGAGACTTACCCGGTGATGAGATCTTAGGGATGGACTAGTGGACCATGAGACCTACCCGGTGATTGATCCCAATCTAGAAACACTTGCTCCCAACAATTCATAGTAAATCCAAAGAATGATTAGATAGCTTGAGTCTTATGCCATAACCGGAACTTCCAACCCCAAGAATCCGTTTCTCTCTTTGATCTATATCTTGTTTTAACTTGATTGTTTGTGTTGATTGTTAGCATAGTTGGTTTGTTTATTTTGCATGCTTAGTGATCCTTGATTGATCACTTAAAAACCCACCAAAAACATTTAGATTTTCATTTTCTTTATTCCTCTCTCTTTTCTTAACCTAGATCTTCACTAAACTTGATCATAAATCGAATCAATCTCACCTTAGTCTTTGTGTTCGACCTCGGAATACTATCCCTTCTACAAACGTCCCGTACACTGCGGGTTCGCTAGGAGTTAGGATAAATATAACGAGTATAAATTTAAAACCCATTGCGTATCATCCTGAGCGTAACAGAGGGCTTTTCAGTTATCGCCCGACCAGTCACTTCCTTACTTAGGAAGTCTACAAGATTTGTATGGTCCGATCCGTGCTTACAGAGCTTCGAGGAGCTGAAGAAGAGGTTGACCTCTACTCCTATCTTAGCTCAGCCAGAGGGCATTGAAGACTTTGTGGTTTACAGCGATGCATCCAAGCTAGGCTTGGGATGTGTTCTGATTCAGAGGGGTAAGGTGATTGCTTACGCGTTGAGACAATTGAAGATGTACGAGGAGAATTACCCTACCCATGATTTGGAGTTGGTTGCAGTTGTTCATGCTTTGAAGATTTGGAGGCATTATCTCTACGGAGCTACGTTTCAGATATTCATAGACCATAAGAGTTTGAAGTATATATTCACTCAGTGGGAGTTGGATAACCGCCACGCAAATGGTTGGAGTTGATCAAAGACTTTGATGTTGAGATCTTATTCCACCCAGGGAAGGCGAATGTGGTAGCTGATGCTCTCAGTAGGAAGACTCCCTAGGAGATGGCGATCGCTCGGTTGACAGCTCAGCCACAATTCCAACGAGACCTTGCATGGCTAAAGATCCGACGGAAGAAGGAGAGTTGCCCAACTTTGACACAGATCCGAGACCGGATGTCTCGAGGAGAGGCACTACAGTTTGCAGTCGGTGCTGATGGGATCTTAAGACGTCAGGAGCGTGTTTGTGTGCCTTCCGATCGAGAGTTGAGACAGAGGATCCTACAGGAGGCTCACTCTTCACCTTACTCAGTGCACCCCGGTGCGAATAAGATGTATCAAGATATCAGACGCTCTATCCGGTGGGGAGATATGAAGCCAGATGTGACGAGATATGCAGCTCAGTGTGCGACCTATCAACAGCTCAAGATCGAGCATCATTGACCAAGAGGCGAGCTACAACCACTCCCCGTTCCTCAATGGAAGTGGGAGGACATCTTTATGGATTTCGTTACCGGTTTGAGACCGAGTCTAGGCTTTGATGCTATCTGGGTCATAGTAGATCGAATGACGAAGATCGCACATTTCATTCTAATCAAGGAAATGTGGCCGGTAAGTCGATTGACAGAGGAGTTCACTAGATAGATAGTGAGACTTCTTGGAGTACCTAGGACTATAGTCTATAATAGAGACGGACGATTCACTTCGAGGATCTGGCAGCAAGTGCATGCCGCCCTAGGTAAGAGTCTACAGTTCACGACCGCTTATCATGCTCAGACCGATGGTCAAACGGAGCGGACCATCTAAACTCTGGAGGATATGCTGAGAGCCTGCATGTTGGGTTGGGGACAAGTGTGGCCAAATCACGTTCCCTTAATGAAGTTTTCGTATAACAACAATTGGCACGTTTTGATCAGGATGTCTCCGTATGAGGCTTTATACGGACAAAGATGACGTACCCCTTGTGTGTTGGGATGAGCCGAGTAGTGCTAGTGGAGTAGCACCTGGGCACATACAGGATGATATGGCCACAGTAGCAGTGATCCAAAAGCGGATGTTAGCAACGTAAAGTCGTTAAAAGTCTTATACAAATAAGAGGAGTAGACCTCTAGAGTTCAGAGTTGGAGTTGAGGTTTGGTTGAGAGTATCCCCGACACGAGGCGTCAGATGTTTCAGCGTCAAGGGGAAGTTCAATCCTAGATATGTCGGACCTTTCGAGATTCTTTAGCGAGTTGGAAAGGCAGCATACAGACTTGCTTTGCCACCAAGGGTTGAGGGTGCTCACCTAGTCTTCCATGTGCCTCCGCTACTAGAGTACGTACTAGATCCGAGACACATCGTTAGTCATGAGGATCTAGTAGTCAAGTCAGGCCACGCGTTCGTTGAGCATCCGATAGCTGCCCTAGAGTGTAGTACGAGACGCTTACGTTCGAAGAACATACCGATGATGAAGATTCAATGGTCGATGCGAGGATCTAATGAGGCGACTTAGGAGACAGAGGATAGTATCTAGAGGAACTATCCGGAGTTTTACGCTGAGCTTGATGCACCTTTAGCGTAGTTGTTATGTTTTGGTTTTTCTTTTGTTGAGTTGCGTACGCTTTTGTGACGTTTTGAGTTACGTTCCCAAGAAGGAATATATGAGTTGAGTTCACTGTTTTTGCGTTGTTGTTGTGTGATCTTTCGGGCTATTGTAAGTTTTGGGACAAAACTTCTTTTTAGGGGGATCTGATTTAAGACCCCAGTTTTTTCCTTCACCGTCCCCGCGGTGAAGAAGGCTGCCCCAGCGACAAGCCTTGGTTGTCACTGCCCATGAGGAGACAGTGAGCCGCCCTTACGGTTGGCTGCTCCTACGGCAGGGAAATCTGCCCCCGCGGATTTGCCACAGATCGTGCCCGATCTATTTTCGTTTGTTTTATCTTCCTTCCATAAATAGATGTTCGCTCCAAACGGTGTGTGCAAGCTTTAAATTTATAACCCTAGACTTAAGCTTAAAACAAGGATGCGAACCCGCAGTGTACGAGTCAATCGTAGTAAAAAGCAAGAAATTCCAGGGGTCGATCACAAGGACTCGGTGAAACAAAGTCAATAACGGTAAGCTTCGTGAATACTAACCACAAGAGCAATTAACACAATCAAAGATGAATAAGAAGTCAATAAAGCAAACTTGCAATTCTAGGGATTAAATCATCTAGTTGTGGTTCCAACTCAAGATCTAAAGATAAGCGGACAAAGCTGAGATTTTTGCATGGGGAAGGTGTTACTAAAGTGGAATAGATCACCGGGTAAGTCTCACTACTCACTAATCCAAAACCGTAACTCCTATTACCGGGTAAGTCTCAAGGAATTAAGATAAAGAACTATAACCTCAAAGTAACACACCATCTAAGGGAATAGAATCAACCTTTACCGGGTAAGTCTCAGGCTAACTCACAAAGATGGGATGGAAGCACACTCAAACCCTAATAAAGGATAAACCTTTATTACCTACACTTATGATCTTAGGTATACAAACTAAGGAATTACCGGGTAAGTCTCATCCTAAGCTTGCATTAAGACAGGAAAGGTGTAATAAGAATAGGATTTGGCAACTCTAACACTTAACTCTCAGTTTAGGATCAGACAAGTCACCTCGGTCAGCCGAATTCCACCCCGGCCGAGATGTTCATTGACTGAGCGAGATGCTTAGGGTTAAGGTTAAAGACTCGAACTTTCAGGGTCCTTCTGGAATCTAAGATTATTCTATCATTGTTTTTCCCACAACCTTCAGCCAATCACCCTAGAATCACACAAGGAAATTAGCCACTCATCATGAAAGTATTAATCAAATATATGGGAAGAAGGTGAATATTTGAACAAGAAGAATTTAATGAAAAGACTTCAATAATTGAATAAAATATCACAACAAAAGCGTTCCTTGGATAGCAATCCAACAAGACAAGACAACAAGGAAGGGAATCAAAGACAATCTTACAAAACCCTCCAAAAAGCTATAAAAGCTATAATCTTCAATCTTCCTTCAACCTTCAAAAAGGTTCTTCAAATCTCCCCAACTGGAGTATGGCTGTTGCGTGACTTTCGGTGTAAGCGGGATGTATGCGAGATCTCCTCGTAAGCGAGATGTTGGATTTGTGGAAATCCAACCCTTTTTATAGGAAAATAACCCTCCAAAGATAAAATATCTTAGAAAGATCTTCTTCCTTCCAGGAGCCAAGCCCAAAAATATAAGATCACCTTCCAAAGATAAAAGATCTCAGCCAAGAATAAAATATTCTCGCCGCGTCCTAGGTGTTCGCCTCGGTCGAGTCGGCGTCTCTGGATCACCTCGGTCGAGATGAATCTCTGGTCAACCGAGGTGAGTCACAACTGAATGTGAAATCTCTCAAAACTGGTCCAAAAAGTGAATCTTAATCCATGGCTATGCTTCCTGGATGGTTGCTTATGCTCCTCAATGTAGCTCCGATGACTCCATAGCTCCTTTTGTTCCTTTTTGATGCAAAACGTGCCATTTTACCTACGATTACAACAAAACTAGGTGTAGACCTCGATTCCCGCAAAGGTAGATGAAATGGTAATATAATCACATAAAATACATGCAATCATGTAGATTATGAAAGATAAAACGCCCAAACAAACCCCAAAATATAGACTATAATTCATGCTATCAAAATACCCCATACTTAGCCCTTGCTTGTCCCTAAGCAAGTTCCGCATATAGAAGACAAGATAGAATGGATTATAAGTCATGAAAATCAATGAAAAGTCTTTCAAAAATATTTTTATGGTGTGTTACAATCATAGATCACTCTAAGAGAATACTTCATGGAATTTAAAATCAAAATATGATCAAAACATTTTATAAATATTGAAAAGTTGTTCATCTTTGCATAAAACCATGAAATGCATAATAAGTCATAATTATCAAAATTAATCATGTATAATCCAGTTTAAACCACTAAGTCAATCAACAAGCTCAAGGTCTCAAGGGCTTCCCAAAAGAAAAGGTCAAGAAACCTGTAGGGTAGGGATGTATGTAAGGTAATGTGGTGCTAGAATCCGGGAAAAGGATGAACTTCACTTCCACTTTGACGTGCAACATCTTCCACCAATTTTTTTTCTTTTTACTTTACTTTTTGGGATGCATGGACAGAGGTGCACAATAACCGAAGCCTAGGAAATCCGCAATCATCAATTTCTTGAGATGCATCAAACCCTTGATGCACATACCATGACCCGTTAGGAATATCGCTCAATCCGACTTTGGCAAGACACAAACACCCGGCTATGTGAATGGTGCCGAGTTACTCATCTTCATGATTGACTTCCCCAAACCTATTATTACTTTCTAGCACTTTTACTTCCAGCCAACTTCTCAACTTTAACTTCACTTGCTTTCACCACTTCGCTTGCTTCCAAATTCCCGGATACGTAAAGGGAGGCAAAATGTATATGAGGGGCTAAGCATGATCAAGAAGAAGAAGAGAGAAGAATGAATTGCCTTGGTCTTTCCAGGAAGAAAGTGAGAGAACTCATGATGTGGTGTCAACCTTCAAATTCAACATAATTTAGATAAAACAAAGTATTAAACATGCCAATAATTTCAAACAAAGCATTTAGCAACTTAAACATATTATAAAACCTTTCAAACACATAAAGAATTTAAAACCAGTCAGTAAACAAGATTTTCACTGAGATCATATCCAGATAAGTAACACAAAAATAATTTTCGAAAACTCTCAGTTAATACACCTCGGTCGAGGTGTTCTTGGGTCAACCAAGGTGGAACGCCTCGTTTGGCCAAGACTGACTCGGTCGAGGTCAAAAAAAAATTTTTTAAAACCATTTTTTTCTTCAGTTTCGACGTTTTTCTCAATTAAATAACTTGTAAATATGCATGCAATCTCAGATAAACATATAAATGCAGAAGTGAAGCATAAATATAAAATATCCGATCAAATAATCATACATCAAGTCATCGAATAAGTACATCAAGTAGTCATCAAATAAGTACATCGAATACCCCATACTTGGGACACACTATCCCAGTGGGTCAATATAAGAGTACTCACCGGATAAATAGCTGAACTGCATAAAAATAGAATAAAGAAAATCCTGCAGCTCATCAATAGTCGCGATCCGGTGGTGGTGGTGGTGGTGGTACGTATGGATACTGAGTCTAGTCGAATGGATGACCCATGATACGCTCAAACTGAAGCTGGGCCATGATGTGCTGATAATGCTGCCGCTCCTGCATCTCACGGATATCCAACGACAAAGCAGCATAGGAATCAATAACCTGATCAGTCAGGTCATCGATCCGTTTGTGAGCATCTAGATCTCTCACTCTGTGTCTCCTGCGTCTAGCAGGTCTAACCGGAGAAGTCTCAGCTGGTGCAGGCTCAGTCTCATCATCATCCAGATCTATGATCGGCGGCACGCTCGTCCCTGCAGTATCTGTCCCTGTGTCCATCGGGACTCTACCATCTCTCTCATCCACTGTATCCTCGTCATCAGCCTCCTCCTCCTCAACTGGGGCAGTTGTTGCCTCCCTATGATCCTCCATCAGTGGAGCCCAAGCTGTCTGCCAATAATGCAGGTCATAAACGGTGAACTGGGCAGACCATCGGATCCCCTGTGGCGCAGTCAGCTCCCACGGCATAGCCACATAGGGCGTAGTCAGACCTCGGGGAACTAGAATCCGCCGAGTGATCATCTCCTGCAATCCAAGCGGCTTCGGAGCCGCCACCATCGTACAGGTACTGAGGTCCATGTCATGAAAAGCAGCTATGTGGGTGACAAGCCCTCCGTAGAAGATGTCTCCCTTCGCTTTAGCCTTGATCTTGTGCAGGTCCTCTGCCATGATCAAGCCAAAGTCTGGGAAACCCCCCATAACCATACAGTACAGACTGAAAAGCTCGCCCTGTCGGATCTTCTGGGGCGTCTCAGTACGCGCCAGAAGTGTCTCGCTGAATATCCTATGGGCTAACCTAAAGGCTAGGTGGAAGATGACCTTCTCCTTGGAATCTCTAGGGCGCCATCTATCTGCATGCTCAGTAATATGGGCTATCTGCCCCCAGAACTCCCTAGCTACAGATCGGGAAGGGAAGTCAATGGCGGTGGGATCAGGAAAGCCGAAGATGTCTCTCCAAACCTCGAGCGGTACTATGAAATTCCGGTTCATCAACCGGTACTTCACAGACTGCTCTGTGGGAAGGTAGGTGAAGGAGCTAACAAACTCTAAGGTCGGCTCCAAGTAGGCTGGGGCTCGGATCTCAGTAAACTGATCCAGCCCAACTGTGGTAATCATCCTCCTAAGGTCTCCATCTACCCCTAGGCAATCAAAAGCTGACACATCCAGGAAACGTGGTGCAATCACTGGACGGCTAGCTATACGCTCATTATCTACCCGGCATCTCTCGTGGATCACCAGGCGGTAAGGTCGGGAAGAAGAGGAAGGAGGGGAAGGTAAGGATCTATCTCTGAGGGCAAGGCGACGTTCGGAACTCATTTTCTCTCAGCTACTATCAGATCACCTCGGTTACTGACAACACTCAGGAATCACCTCGGCCGAGGTGCAGTTCGACTGGACCGAGGCGTAAACAGTTCGCGATTCAACTCTCAGAAATCCAGTTCTTTTCCCCCAAAAATCACTACAATTTCTTTCTATGGGGTACTTAAGCCTTTTCTCAGCAAATTCAAGGGCAACCAAAGCCCAAATCGAAACGAATGAACGAGTTAGGGTTTCGACTGTTTTTACCTCGTTTCGGTCGATTCGTTCGATTTCTTCGCAGATCTGTGATTGTAATGGGATCCTCTACCCTTCAATCGCACTTTGGAAGCGGAAATCTTCGAAAACGAGCAAGATTCGGGGAAGCGAGGTGAGGAGGCGCCGCGGTCGAGTTGAAGTGGGTAAAAAAAGTAAAAAATAAAATTTTCCCCTTTTTATACTGTTCCTGGAACTATTGTCACCTCGGTCGAGATGGTCTCGACTGGACCGAGGTGGTACGGACCGAGGTGGTTCTGCTGAAACCCTAGTCGCCTCGGTTGCTCAAGAATCAACTCGGTTGAGGTGGCCTCGACTGGACCGGTGTGTCTCAGTCAAACTTCGTCTTCTCAAATTCTCGAACTTCTGTACTTCCAGTTATGCTCCTTCCTTGGATGTCTCCTGTTATCTGTCTAGGACGCCAAAAACAAACAAAACAAAGAAAAAGCAAACTATCTAAGCTAGACTAGAAAACGGGAAAAGAATGCAATACCTTGGGTTGCCTCCCAAGAAGCGCTTGGTTTAAGGTCACTAGCTGGACCATAACGCGTCATCAAATGAGGTATATTGGTGCAACCTCCTCAACCGGAGTCTCCGGTTGGTATATTTTAAGTCTATGACCGTTGACCTTGAAGCTTCCGCTAGTTTCGCCCTATATCTCAACTGCACCATGAGGAAAAACATGTTTCACAATATAAGGTCCGGTCCATCTTGATTTTAACTTACCTGGAAAGAGGCGGAGGCGGGAGTTGAAGAGTAGAACTAAGTCTCCTTCGTTAAGCTCCTTTGGGATGATACGTTTGTCATGCCATCTCTTCATCCTTTCCTTATATATTTTGGCATTCTCATAGGCGTTCAAACGCAGCTCTTCCAGCTGGTTGAGTTCCAATAGTCGCTTCTCGCCGGCCTCCTTAATGTCGAAGTTCAACCATTTGATCGCCCAATATGCTTTGTGTTCCAATTGAACGGGCAAATGGCAAGACTTCCCATATACCAAATTATAAGGGGTGGTACTTATGGGAGTCTTAAATGCGGTCCTGTACGCCCAAAGAGCATCGTCCAATTTCATGGACCAATCATTCCTCGTTCTAGAGACGGTCTTCTCCAAAATTGCTTTGATTTCTCTATTCGAGATCTCGACCTGTCCACTAGTTTGAGGGTGATAAGCAGTTGATACCTTGTGGGTTACCCCATACTTCGATAGAAGTGCCTTGAACTTCCGGTTGATGAAATGCGTTCCTCCATCGCTGATGATGATGCGCGGAGTTCCAAACCGTGGAAAGATGGTTCTGTTCAAGAACTTCACAACCACCTTGGCATCATTAGTGGGAGAAGCAATGGCTTCAACCCATCTAGAGACGTAATCGACCGCAAGAAGGATGTAGAGGTTTCCTCCGGAGGATGGGAAAGGTCCCATGAAGTCAATCCCCCATACATCAAAGATTTCCACCTCTTGGATGTTATTGAGTGACATTTCGTTCCTCCTTGACAGATTTCTTGTTCTTTGGCATGCATCACAAGAGACAACAAAAGCTTGTACATCCTTAAATAACATGGGCCAAAAGAAACCGGAACGCAATACCTTAGCGCATGTTTTATCAGTGCTAGCATGTCCTCCACAAGGAAGTGAATGGCAATGCCTTATGACGCTATTAACTTCATCTTCAGGAATGCATCTTCGAAGCATCCCATCTGCCCCGCGCTTGAATAGCAGCGGCTCGTCCTAGTAGTAATGTCGTACTTCCTTGAAGAATCTCTTCTTTTGAGAGTACGTCAATCCGGGTGGTGATTCCTGGCATACAAGGTAATTCACGATATCCGCATACCAAGGTCCGTTTTTATCAGAAAGTTGGTGGATGGAGTGTTCCACCAACTGAGGATGAATGTCAGAGAAGTGAGTAAGAAGATTATTATTCTCAGTAGTCTCAGGTGACATCATCTCACCATCGACCTCGGTCGAGGCGCAGAGGCGTTGACCGAGATGTTCTTCAGTCGCCTCGCTCAGTCCAGAAAGTGCCTCGGTCGAGGTACTGCAACTGGAACCGAAACTGGAGATCTTCGTCTCCTGAATTAGCTTCTCAATTTTAGCTCCTGGATCTTCTTCCAGTGCCTTTAAGCTCCGTATATCTGCATCACAAGAAGCATCTATACCCTCCTCCATTAAACTGAAGCTAATAACTCTTTCGAGTGGATCGTTAATAAGGATAGAGCTCACCAATTCTCTTGATTCTTCTTCATCGTATATGTTGAAGATATCATCAGTTAGCTGCTCCCCTTTCATGGCTGCAAGTAGTGCGAACTCCACCTCATCGCCACCAATGTTGAATTTCAACTTGGCGTTCTTGCAATCCACATTGCAACCCGAAGTTGCTAGAAATGGCCTCCCGAGAATAATAGGAACAGGATAATCTGCGGGAATGTCAAGTACGACAAAGTCTATAGGTAGATAGAAGTTACCTAAGTTGACCGGAACGTCCTCCAAGATGCCCACGGGATGGGTGATGGAGCGATCCGCCATATAAAGTCGAATCTTGACCGGCTTGGGCTCTCCAAGTCCGATCTTCATACATAGCTCCAGCGGTATGATGCTCACGCTGGCTCCTAGATCACAAAGGGCTTCACAAGTGACATCCCCAACATGAATGGGAATGCTAAATGAGCCGGGATCTCTCAACTTAGGTGGCATCTTCTCCTTCATGAGCTTAATAAGCTCCGAGGATTTAGATGTCATCCTAACTTCACCAAAGTCTTCCAATTTCCTTTTCCTTGATAGGATCTCCTTTAAGAACTTCCCATAGGCGGGCATTCCTAGAATGGCATCAAGGAAAGGGATGTTAATATGCAGCTTATTCATCAAGTCAAGGAACTTACCAAAAAGCTTGTCTAGATGTGCTTTGGCCCTTGACTGGGGGAATGGAAGTGGTGGTTTGTATGCAGGAGGTGGAACATAAACTTCAGTTTTCCCCTCCGCTTTCTGTTGCTCCGCCTCGGTTGGCATCTCAGTCGAGGTGTTCTTCGACTGGATCTGGACCGAGGTGGTCAACGTCGAACGAGGTACTGGATCTGCAGTTTTGAGTCCACTCCTCGTCGTTATGGCCATGCACTGGCCCTTAGGGTTGCTTTCCGTCTTTGCTGGAAGCTTTCCTGGATCTCTTGGCGCTTCATTCGCCCTACTTGCAAGTTGTTGTTCGAAGGACTTTTGGGCCCTCGAAAACGAAGTCATAGAAGTCTCCATAGCACTAAGCTTGATCAAGATAGCCTCCAGAACTGCGTCTTTCTTTTCTGGCTGAGACGAACTTGATCCTTGCCCCTGGCTTTTTAATGGAGTAGAAGAAGAAGAAGAAGGGGAAGAGAGGAAAGGGTTAGAGGAATCGTTAGAGTTGGAGTTTGAATGATTGTTACCGTTATTTTGGTTGTTCGCCCTCCAATTATTGCTATTGGACCCTCTATTGTTGTTGTTGTAATCGTTGTTCCGGGAACCGTTGTTGTTGTTACGGTATCCGTTGTTGTTGTTCCTTTGTCCTTGCTCTTCCTTCTTGGTTTGAGCAACCAAGAGTTCCTTCAATTGCTTCACGTCATTCTTCAAAGACGTGAGTTGATTGTTGTTGGATTGAGTCTCTTGAAAGTTGACTTTTTTAACTCCACCTTCAGCTCCTTGGTGGGTGTACTTCTCCATATGCAAGGCTTGCTTCTCGATGAAGTCCCAAGCCTCGTCAATCGCCATGTCCATGAAGGTACCGGCGGAGAGTAGTTGGAGATTGAACTGGGTGCTTCCGTCCAGTCCTTTGAAGTAAATCTCCAATAACTCTAACTTTGGAATCCCATGATGTGGGCAATCCAAAAGAATGTCCTTGAACCGCTCCCATGACTTGGACAAGCTCTCCTTGTCCTTCATAATGAAAGCATTTATCTTCCCTCTCATTTCGGCTGTCTTTGAGGGGGGAAAGAATTTGGTCAAGAACTCCGTAGACATTTCCTCCCACATGCTAATTTTTTCATGGAGGAAGAGATTGATACCAAGTAAGAGCTCTATCTTTTAAAGAAAAGTAAAAAGGTCTTAGCTTGTAGTTGTTATTTTCAATTCTGAAAGGTCGCAAGGTTTCCATCAAGATCTCGTAGTTTTAAAGATGTTGATGTGGTGATTCCGTCTCCATCCCTCCGAATTGGCATTGGCGAATCATGGATAGAACTTGTAGTCGAAGTTCGTAGTCATGGTCCGCTGGATCTCCTAGGTTGACTCCTGGACGCCTCAGTTGTTGATTAGGGTCCATCCTTTGACCTAGGGTTTGTGGGATTCCTGCAAGAAGAACATCTCAGACTGGCATCCGAGGTGGATGTATCTCGGCCGGGGCGTCTGGTACTGGGACCTGCCTCGGTCGAGGGTCAGCAACTAGAACCTGTCTCGGTCCAGCGTCGGGAACTGGGTCATCCCTCGGTCGAAGTAGAATCTGGTCTCGTATGACGGCCATTTCTGCTTCGATTGCTTCAGTTTTGGTGCGAGTTTCTTCCTTCTCTCGCCTTAGTTCTTCCTTGCTGAGGCGTAGCAGCTCTAACGCCTCTCTCAATTCGGCCTCAAGATCGCGGTTGTCTTGTTGGGCCATCTTTGCTTCTCTTAAACGTCGCTTGTATGTCTTTTCTGGTTCGGGATCGTAAGGAACGATTTCCTTACCAGTGCGGGTTCTTCGCATATACCTAAGAAAGAACCTGCAAAAGTCACTCAAGTAGAGTGGTTAGATGACACGGGGGCAAGTGCCCCAAGAGCAAACCGTACCGGCTCGGTCTAGACCAAGTCCCCGGCAACGGCGCCAAAAACTTGTTCGCTCCAAACGGTGTGTGCAAGCTTTAAATTTATAACCCTAGACTTAAGCTTAAAACAAGGATGCGAACCCGCAGTGTACGGGTCAATCGTAGTAAAAAGCAAGAAATTCCAAGGGTCGATCACAGGGACTCGGTGAAACAAAGTCAATAACGGTAAGCTTCGTGAATACTAACCACAAGAGCAATTAACACAATCAAAGATGAATAAGAAGTCAATAAAGCAAACATGCAATTCTAGGGATTAAAGCATCTAGTTTTGGTTCCAACTCAAGATCTAAAGATAAGCGGACAAAGCTGATATTTTTGCATGGGGAAGGTGTTACTAAAGTGGAATAGATCACCGGGTAAGTCTCACTACTCACTAATCCAAAACCGTAACTCCTATTACCGGGTAAGTCTCAAGGAATTAAGATAAAGAACTATAACCTCAAACTAACACACCATCTAAGGGAATAGAATCAACCTTTACCGGGTAAGTCTCAGGCTAACTCACAAAGATGGGATGGAAGCACACTCAAACCCTAATAAAGGATAAACCTTTATTACCTACACTTATGATCTTAGGTATACAAACTAAGGAATTACCGGGTAAGTCTCATCCTAAGCTTGCATTAAGACAGGAAAGGTGTAATAAGAATAGGATTTGGCAACTCTAACACTTAACTCTCAGTTTAGGATCAGATAAGTCACCTCGGTCAGCCGAATTCCACCCCGGCCGAGATGTTCATCGACTGAGCGAGATGCTTAGGGTTAAGGTTAAAGACTCGAACTTTCAGGGTCCTTCTGGAATCTAAGATTATTCTATCATTGTTTTTCCCACAACCTTCAGCCAATCACCCTAGAATCACACAAAGAAATTAGCCACTCATCATCATGAAAGTATTAATCAAATATATGGGAAGAAGGTGAATATTTGAACAAGAAGAATTTAATTGAATTAAATATCACAACAAAAGCGTTCCTTGGATAGCAATCCAACAAGACAAGACAACAAGGAAGGGAATCAAAGACAATCTTACAAAACCCTCCAAAAAGCTATAAAAGCTATAATATATCTGCAATCTTCCTTCAACCTTCAAAAAGGTTCTTCAAATCACCCCAACTGGAGTATGGCTGCTGCGTGACTTTCGGTGTAAGCGGGATGTATGCGAGATCTCCTCGTAAGCGAGATGTTGGATTTGTGGAAATCCAACCCTTTTTATAGGAAAATAACCCTCCAAAGATAAAATATCTTAGAAAGATCTTCTCCCATAAAGATAGGTAAAATATAAGATCTTCTTCCTTCCAGGAGCCAAGCCCAAAAATATAAGATCACCTTCCAAAGATAAAAGATCTCAGCCAAGAATAAAATATTCTCGCCGCGTCCTAGGTGTTCGCCTCGGTCGAGTCGGCGTCTCTGGATCACCTCGGTCGAGATGAATCTCTGGTCAACCGAGGTGAGTCACAACTGAATGTGAAATCTCTCAAAACTGGTCCAAAGTGAATCTTAATCCATGGCTATGCTTCCTGGATGGTTCCTTATGCTCCTCAATGTAGCTCCAATGACTCCATAGCTCATTTTGTTCCTTTTTGATGCAAAACGTGCCATTTTACCTACGATTACAACAAAACTAGGTGTAGACCTCGATTCTCGCAAAGGTAGATGAAATGGTAATATAATCACATAATATACATGCAATCATGTAGATTATGAAAGATAAAACGCCCAAACAAACCCCAAAATATAGACTATAATTCATGCTATCAATAGAATATCTGATCTTCTATCTTATGGACCAACTTTCCTATCTTATTCCTAACCCTAGAACGTCCTTCCTTCTATCTTTCCACCCCTTTCCTATAAATCCCTTCTTCTCTTCTTTTTCCCGTTTCTTGCATACATCGTTCTTCAACCCTGAAGCTGCAGCTTTGCTTCCCTTCTTCCCTTGTTGAACGGGTAACTCTCCTTCTTTGAGTTCTTCATCACGTTCATGATCTGGTGCGAGCTTTTCTCCTCTGTTTTGTTTTCTTCTTCATTCCTTTCTTTTCTTCTTCTCCAAGAATCAAGTTTGAGTCTTGATTTTTGTGGATTGTTCTGTTGTTGATTCGTTGTTGTTCTCAGGCTCTTTTGGTTTAGTCTTGACGTGTGTGGATCAAAGGATCAAGCTTTGGTTTCCCTGCTGTAGTTCGGCTATCGAGAAAAACCTGACAGTTGCTTACTGTCATGCCGCCGCCCTTGCGCCTCTGTTGTGCTGCCCCACGGGCAGTGCTAGTTCCGCCCCCGCGCCTTTGACCAGCCGCACCTATTGTTTTCCTACAGTAGCTCCCGTCTTTGGTAACCTGCTTCCTTCCTTTCCTTTCTCGTTCCTTCCTTTGTCTTATGATGTTGTTTTTGGCCCTTAGTGATCTGTAAGACTAAGGTTGAGACCTTAGCTTTTGGAGATCTCTTAAAGATCATTGAGGCTAAAAGTTATAGACTTCTAGCAATCATTTTGGTTCTTGATTCGTGATTCCTTGTTGAGTAGGCTTCCCTTCCTTCTTCCCTGCGGGAAACTGTGTTGTTGCTAAGTTATCTGAGTGAGGTAAGTCCCTTGTACTTACTTAGTTGCGTTCCATATATTAGTTTGATTGTTTTGGCTTGTTTGTGTTGTTTTTTTATCATTATAACTCATAACCGGAATAGGATTGACCTTGTGATATCTTAATTGTCCCAAGTGTATTATAACCAGGCGGTTACCGCTTGTCCAAGTCAAAATAGGGAAACTAGGAGGTGCTTTTGCGACCAGTCCAGCAGGTGACAGAAGGATGCATACGTTCTATTCCTGTTGGTGAAAGGGGACAAATGCGAGATCGTAGCAATTCTCGTGTAACAACCATAAGTTGAATTAGTAAAGAGATTAACCTTAATGAAAGATAATAACCGGCTGAGTGCAAGCATTCTATGTGTTTATCTTACCTTATGTGTGTTTGTGCCTATACTGTCTTTCTGATATCTAGAATGTTAGCTAACGGTTTATATCGACGTTGTAGATGCCTTGCTGGATATAGAACTGCTTAGTGATCCGGACGGTGTGGTCAGTCGGGGTTCCCGTACGTTATAGGATGGGATCGGGTTTATATTTCAGTTCTTGTTTCCCTTTTGTTTTGAACTCAAATGCGAGTCTTTTACGTTTCCCTTTGTTTAAACCTTTGTTATTAGATAGAGTTTTGGTTTTCATTTGTCTTTGCCTTATTGTAAGATCCGTTGAGTCGTTTCTACTCTGATGGTTGGGACCCATTGTTAGGTCCTAGCCCGTAATGCTTCGAGTTCCCAGAGCTTGGGGTGTTACATCGTATACATCGGCTCGGACCATTTCCATGTCCATGTCACTATATTCTTCTTCGGTGCTTATTGAACCTTCCTTAAGGTTATGTGACCTTTGATTGAGCTCTCTCCCGTGGTGAGGTGGGACAAAACAAGCTCTCATAATATCCTTTAGTTGATCCTATGTGGTGATATCAACATCCAGACTTTGTCTTCATCCCTTTATCAGGTTAGTCCACCAAATCAAAACATAGTTATTGAATTCAAGTGCAACATATTGTACCTTCCGTCCTTCGATGACATGGTGACAACTCCAATTTTTTTCTACCTTAGCTTCCTAACAAAGATATATATCCGCATTACATTTTCCTTCAAATGGAGGAATTTTAATCTTGGCATTTGGAAACAATTTTGTTTCTCGGCCTTGATTTTGGGGGGCTTCTTCAGCCTCTTAATTAAAGTTGATGGCTCTTTGGATATTTCGTCGAGGTTGCATGACCCCATGATTAAGGGGTCGGCGAGGCCATGGTAGGAGTGGTTTGTGCTCCTCGTCTTCTTCTTCTACGGGTGGGGGTAGTGATGGTGGTGGTGGTGGTGGTTGTGCAGGTGGTGGTTGTTCTAAGACTCGGGCTTCCATTTTATCAAATTTTGTCACGAGTTGATCTATCTACCTTTGAAGATTCTGTAGTATTCATTTACCCCTTCGGCGTTGGCCTTGTTGTCAATGTGTTTTCTTGAGGAAGAAGACATATTCACAACAAACAAACGTGTTAAGTTAGTAAAATTAAAATAACCACCAACATATTTTCTCTCTTTTACCCCTCATTGTATGTGCCCTTCTAAATCTTATCTTAGCCGGTTTGCGAGGTTCTCTTGTAATCTTCAAGTGGCACTTTCAAAAATATACAAGTTAGTGTGTTTGCGAGCTACAATCAATAATATGAGTTTTACCGTGATTTCAAAAGGAAAAAGGCTTTAAAATGGTGCAATCAAGGGAAAAACAAAACCACACTCTCCTAATTTCAAAGTCAAGACCAAGAACTTACAAAAAACAATTATAACCAAAAAAAAACATCAAGTTAGAGCTAGAGGGATGAGTATGAGGTGAACGGAGTTTCACTAGAAATGATCTGGGATAACTCACAATGTTCAACCTTCGATCTTCGAATCTTCGAATCTTCAAATCTTCAAACCGAAGCAAAAAACACAATAAGATTTTTTGGCCTTTCAAATATCTTTTTTTATCCGACTCCTTTTATTATCTAGTCGCTTCCTTTTTTATTTGAATCCACGCAAGACTGAACCGGTTAGGCTCGGGGATAGACTAGCTACAAAGGAGGGTGAACCGTTACAGATTATTGTAGGACTTGGTTTGGGGTGAACCGGGTTTGGGTAAAGTTGTATCACCATTCTTTCGGGTTAGGGTTTGTGGGCCGGGTTTTAGGTAGAGTTTCGGGTAGTGTTTACCCGGCGGTTGATGGTGTTTGTCGAGGACTGGCTACTAGTTATGGAGCCTGGTGGGATGACCGGCGATGGTGAGAGAGAGATGTTGGTGGTTACTAGTGGCGCATGTGGGGGTTAGACGGATGTTTTAGGGATCCGGAAAAAGAGGTATGAAGCCGAGAAGGCTTCGGTGGAGTTTTTTGTGGTGTCAGAGAGGGTGGTAGCGAATACTAGTGGCAACAATAGGTGATGAAGGTGGTAGAGGCAGTGGTGAAGGTGGTGGTGTTTTGGGCGAAAGGTGATGCCGAGAGAAAGATTCCTACAAAAGGAGCTTCAGATGAAGAATGATGGTTGCCCGGGTAGTTTGTGGCGGTTGTTGTTGATAGTATGGGGTGACAACTATGGTGGTATGGTTACTCAGGCGGCGGATTAAGGTTCCAACGAGCTTTGGTGAAAGCGTTTTGGTGATGTGACGACGTTTGTGTTGCCGACGGTAGAGCAATGACTTGGGAGGAGTCGGTTAGGCTACCAATTGATGACGTTGTTGGTGGGGAAGATCGTTTCCGGCGGTTGACTACAAGATTGGTTTTCTTGAACGGCTAGGTTCCGGTATTGTTTTGGGCCCAATCAGTGCTCCGTGATACTACAATATAGGTGGTGGATTTTTTTTATTTTATTAAAGACTACAAAAGTTAATTAAAAGAAATTGCAATTGAAAGCAATAAATAACGAGAGTGATAGAAAATCAAACCGTAGCAGTGAATGCTCTCGGTGACTCTTTTTGTTGAAACCTTGAGGGAAAGCTCCCAATTTTTTACAGTTAATGTTGATGAACCTTCACTCTGATACCACTTCGATACAAGGTTAGCCGTGTGGGGAGACTCCAATCTTTTGAAACCAATGAACTCGATGGAATGGATTTGTGGGAGGTATGGAACGAGGATGATTCGATGGTAGAGATGGATGGGTAGTTGGATAGGTCAAGGTTGAACCCTAATAAACAACTCGAAGTACAATAAGTTGCATATAGCTTTATCGCAAAACCGATGAACAATCGTAGAAACATTCCGCTACAATCTTACACAAAAGGGAGCGATGGTCCCTAGATCACAAGAAGGGGGCTTGTGAAAAGCAAGAGAAGTACTGCTTGACGCACACAAGCAAAACAATTCAAACAAGTCCAAGATATAGGTCGAACAAGACGCCGCTCACTCTCTACTCCAACACAAAGGCTAGAAAAAAACGGATTGCACTAGCAAATACCAAAAATATGTGTTTAATTCGAAGTTTGATTGATTACACAAAGGCTCAAGGGATCCCTATATATAGGATCATGGGCTCGAGTGGGCTCTAAGTAAAATTTTCCAAAATCATCGTGTCTTATCTAGAATAAGATATGATTCTTGATCTAGAAAATATTAAAAATAAGATTCATCTTCTAATAAGATATGACCTCGTAAGATTGATCAAATGATATCACTAGAAGATATGACTCTCTCAATCTATCTTGAAATTTCCCTATTAGAAGACCTAATTTATTTACAAATAAATAAAACAACATGGGTTAAAAAATAATATTTAAAAGCACGGAATTAACGCATAATTAAAAGATGTCTTTCTGGGTTTAGAATAAAATGCATGTCCGATTTCAACCACATTCTTGGCCCATAGATGCATGGCCTTCACGTTTGCATTCTCGTTTCGTCTATAATGCATGTTCGTCCTCACATGTGCAAGCTCGTCCCACCTGCCCTGCATGATCGTCCTGGTTCGGTCATGGAACCTTGCACGTACGTTTCTTTTGGGCCCTTCTTGTATGGCTGGTTTGCTTTGGGATTGATGTGGGACCCGGATCTTCTATTGTTGAGGAGTATAGTTAAAATCCATATCCGATTTCAACCAAATTCATGGCCCACAGATGCACGGCCTTCATGTTTGCATGCTTGTTCCGTCTCCCATGCTTGGTCGTCCTCACGTGTGCATGCTCGTCCCACCTACCTGCATGATCATCTTGGTTCGGACGTGGAACCTTGCATGTACGTTGGATAGGTCAAGGTTGAACCCTAATAAACAACTTGAAGTACAATAAGTTGCATATAGCTTTATCGCAAAACCGATGAACAATCGTAGAAACATTCCGCTACAATCTTACACAAAAGGGAGCGATGGTCCCTAGATCACAAGAAGGGGGCTTGTGAAAAGCAAGAGAAGTACTGCTTGACGCACACAAGCAAAACAATTCAAACAAGTCCAAGATATAGGTCGAACAAGACGCCGCTCACTCTCTACTCCAACACGAAGGCTTGAAAAAAACGGATTGCACTAGCAAATACCAAAAATATGTGTTTAATTCGAAGTTTGATTGATTACACAAAGGCTCAAGGGATCCCTATATATAGGATCATGGGCTCGAGTGGGCTCTAAGTAAAATTTTCCAAAATCATCTGTCTTATCTAGAATAACATATGATTCTTGATCTAGAAAATATTAAAAATAAGATTCATCTTCTAATAAGATATGATCTCGTAAGATTGATCAAATAATATCACTAGAAGATATGACTCTCTCAATCTATCTTGAAATTTCCCTATTAGAAGACTTAATTTATTTACAAATAAATAAAACAACATGGGTTAAAAAATAATTTTTAAAAGCACGGAATTAACGCATAATTAAAAGATGTCTTTATGGGTTTAGAATAAAATGCATGTCCGATTTCAACCACATTCTTGGCCCATAGATGCATGGCCTTCACGTTTGCATTCTCGTTTCGTCTATAATGCATGTTCGTCCTCACATGTGCAAGCTCGTCCCACCTGCCCTGCATGATCGTCCTGGTTCGGTCATGGAACCTTGCACGTACATTTCTTTTGGGCCCTTCTTGTATGGCTGGTTTGCTTTGGGATGGATGTGGGACCCGGATCTTCTATTGTTGAGGAGTATAGTTAAAATCCATATCCAATTTCAACCAAATTCATGGCCCATAGATGCACGGCCTTCATGTTTGCATGCTTGTTCCGTCTCCCATGCTTGGTCGTCCTCACGTGTGCATGCTCGTCCCACCTACCTGCATGATCATCTTGGTTCGGACGTGGAACCTTGCATGTACGTTTCTTTTGGGCCCTTCTTGTATGGCTGGTTTGTTGTGGGATGGGTGTGGGACCCGGATTTTCTATTGTTGAGGAGTATAGTTTCTTCTTGTATAATCGTCTCCTCCTTGATGGTTGTTATTTAGATCTCATGTAGAGATGCATGTGGGACCTTCTAGTATGACGGACTCTATAATGCGTCATCTTTCTCTTCATCTGGATTGAATATAGATCATTCCTTCTCCTTCTTGAATCCTATTTGATCATGCATTCCCTTGCTCTTGGTTACTTCCTCTTGGTCACAAGATGTGTAGCTTTTAACTCTAGAGATGCTCTTGCATCAGGATATGTTGCACTATTGTCATTGTTTTAGTTTTTTTTATCATAAAAGAAAGACATTTTGAAGTTGTTGCCTACAAGTAGACCATATAAGAGCATTCATACAGATGAGGCTTTGTAGGCTTACATGTGGCAAAATGGGATGATCCGGTTGTCAATATAGGATGCAATGTTCGCTCCAAAAGGTGTGTACAAGCTTTAAAATTTATAACCCAAGAAGTATGCTTGAACAATATGTGAAACTGCAGTGTACGGATCAATTGCAATAAAAGCAAGAATTTCAGGGGTCAAACACAGGGACAATGGTGAAACAAAGCACGGAAATCAGGTTGTCTAATATGCAAATGACTACAAATTAAAGCAATCAAAGATGATATCAAGTCAGATAAAGGGAATGCGGATTCTAGGGATTAAAGCATCTACTTGTGGTTATGACTCAAGATCTCAAAGGATAATGCGGACAAAGCTGAGGTTTGCAAAGGGAATGTGTTTCTAAGGTGGGAATAGATCACCGGGTAAGTCTCACTAGTCACTATCCCAAACCAAAGCTCCTATTACCGGGTAAGTCTCAAGGTACTAAGGAAACGAACTATAATCTCAAACCAACACACCACCCAAGGGGATAGAATCAACCTTTACCGGGTAAGTCTCAGGCTAACTCTCAAAGATGGGATGAAGGCACAATCAAACCCCAATAAAGGATAAACCTTTATTACCTACACTCATGATCTTGGGTAAACAAACAAAGGAATCACCGGGTAAGTCTCATCCTAGGCTTGCGTTGAACTAGGAAAGCTATAATAAGGATAGGATTTGGCAAACTTAAACTCTTAACTCAGATAGGGTTCAGGAAAGGTTCACCTCGTTCAGTTATATTCCACCCCGACCGAGATGTTCAATCACTGAGCGAGCTGTTCTATGGTTTAGGTAAAGACTCGAGCTTTAAGGATCTTGCTGGGATTAAGATCATTCTATCATCGTCTTTCCCACAACTTTCAGCCAATCACCCTAGAATCGCATAAGAAACTTAGCCAACAATCATCATGATAACAATAATCAAATTAATAGGAAAGGAATCAGTATTCAAACAAGAAAACCTTGACAAATAGGTCTCAGTAACTGAATCGAACAAACAATAATCAACGTTCCTCAATCACAACTCAGCAAAGACAATAAACCAAAAGAAATCCAAGAAAATCTTACAAACTCCTTCAAAATCCAACTCCAACTATGATTCCTTCATTCCTTGAACTTCAACCTTCAACTCTTCCTTCAAACTTGCCTTCAAAATCTCCAGAAATCCTTCAAAAAATCCTTGATCCGAAGATAATGGGTGATCCGTAGATGGCTGAATGGTGGAAAATCCAACCCTTTATATAGGAGAATTATCTTCCAAAGATAAAATATCTTAAAAAGATAATTTCCTAGAAAATATATCCATATCTCTCAAAATAAATCAGCCAAATATAATATCTTCCTTCCACAAATGCAGCCAAAAATATAAGATATCCTCCTTCCAAAAATAAAAGATCTCAGCCAAAAATAAAGATCTCACCGGCGGCAGGATGTTCACCTCGGTCGGGACGCTCCTCAAGATCACCTCGGTCGAGGTGGTACTGTAGCTGACCGAGGTGAATCTCAACTGAATGTGAATCATCTTGAATCTGGTCCAAAATAAATCTTCTTAATCATTTCCATGATTCTTGAGATCTTCTCAAAGCTCCAGAATGTAGCTCCAATGACTCCTTAGCTTCCTTAGCTCCATTTCGATGCAAAACGTGCCATTTTACCTACAATTACAACGAAACTAGGTGTAGACCTCGATTCCCGCAAAGGTAGACAAAACAACAATATAATCAAAGAATATACATCTATACATGCAGATTTATGAAGATAAAACGTCTAAACCAGCCCCAAAATATATACTATAATACATGCTATCATGCAATAATCTATTTTTTGCCTTATTAATATCCTTAATAAGATGAGCAACACATACATCACAAAAAAAAAACAAAATTCGGGAATATTGGACAAAATCACACCGATTTTCTACGGGAATCCAATTATTATTTATAGCATCGGTAAATGTTAAGTTATCACCTTCAATGACCATGTTTTCTAAGTCCCTAATTCAAAGCAACAATAGCTCCCCCCCCCCGCCCCGAATGGCGATCGTTCAATTTTTAAGATAGACATATCTTCAAGTTTATTACTACGTCTAAAAAAATCAATATTGTCAATTTTCATTGCTCCAATAAGAGAAACTAGTCATTTTTAATCCCATAGATAAAGTGTATTCTATCTAGTATTATCCATAAAAGTTCCTTTTTACTTGTATTAAAATTTAAAAATAAAAAAAATCTAATTTAATCATCTAAATACCATATTTAGTTCTATAATTATTTTTTTTCTTAATAATGAAAATAACCATTGTTTCATTGTTTTTGTTTTGTGGTTTCAATTGACATGGACATTGAACATTTCCCGTTTCCAATAACCGTTATTTCAAGCAATCAATGGATCAATGGTGAAGACTCAGTCTCGATAGTCATGAAAGGAAAAAGGTCAAAATTCCTTAATTTGATATTCTATACGGTACTCAAATCGTCAGCGAATCAGTAGATGGTTCATCGGTTCAAAACGATGAAGAAATAGTAGATCGTCGAATTGATTCTGAAATCCGCGTTGCAATACTGTCCAAGATTAACTTAAGTTGTCCGAAAAAGGTGTAACGACCGGATATTTCATTCCGAAAACCGACCCTCGTGACTTCGGTCGGAGCCATGGAGGGTGGCGTAAGAAGCAGTGTTCGCTCCAAAAAGTGTGTGTAAACTTTAAAATTTATAATTCAAGAAGTATGCTTGAACAATATGCGAACCCACAATGTACGGATCAATTGTAATAAAAGCAAGAATTCCAAGGATCGAACACAGGGACTACGGTGAAACAAAGATCGGAAATCGGGTTGTCAAATAACTAATGACCACAAATTAAGGCAATCAAGGATGATATAAAAGTCAGGTAAAGGAAATGCGGATTCTAGGGATTAAAACATCTATTTGTGGTTCCGACTCAAGATCTCAAAAGATAACATGGACAAAGCTGTGATTTGCAAAGGGAAGGTGTTTCTAAGGTGGGAATAGATCACCGGGTAAGTCTCACTACTCACTATCCCAAACCAAAGCTCCTTTTAACGGGTAAGTCTCAAGATGTTAAGGAAAGGAACTATAATCTCAAACCAACACACCACCCAGGGGAATAGAATCTACCTTTACCGGGTAAGTATCAGGATAACTCTCAAAGATGGGATGAAGGCACACTCAAACCCTAATAAAGGATAAACCTTTATAACCTATACTCATGATCTTGGGTAAACAAACAGAGGAATCACCGGGTAAGTCTCATCCTAGGATTGTGTTGAACCAGGAAAGGTGTAATAAGGATAGGATTTGACAAACTTAAACTCTTGACTCAGATGAGGTTCAGGAAAGGTTCACCTCGCTCAATTATATTCCATCCCAGCCGAGAAGTTCAATATCTGACCGAGGTGTTCGTCGGTTAAGGTAAAGGCTCGAGCTTTCAGGATTCGTTGGGGTTAAGATCATTCTATCATTGTCTTACCCACAACTTTCAGCCAATCACCCTAGAATCGCATAAGAAACTTAGTCAACAATCATCATGATAACAATAACCAAATTTACAAGAAATGAATCAATATTCAAACAAGAAAACCTAAGATAAAGGTCTCAAAAGCTGAACCAAACAAATAACAATCAGCGTTCCTCAAGTCACAATCAGGAAAGACAACAAAACCAAAAGCAATCTAAGAAGATCTTACAAACTCCTTCAAAAACCAGCTTCAACTATGATTCCTTCCTTCCTTGAACTTCACCCTTCAAACTTCCTTCAACTTGTAACACCCCGAATCCGCGGGACTCGGGATGTCACATTGGGCTAGGATCTCACAATGGATCCTGACCCTAGCCTGAGAACAAGTTCACTGGACCTTACAACATGGCACTGACACATATAAAACAAATACATAAAACAGTATAAACTGTACGACCCAAAGTAAACAACAACGTAGCCGAGTATATAAAACGATATCCTCACACAGGAGGTACAAAAGATCATCCTCACGCAGAGGGGAAACACAACAACCCCAAACCAACCACCTAATGTACGAGAGTCCTCGGCTTGTCACCCTGCCAGATCACCCAGTAGCGCCTAACCTGTAAACATCTACAACACGGTATGAAACCGTTAGCTAACCATACATATATGAGGTAATGCATAAGCACAAGCACAATCATGAAAGATAAACACATCAGCATGCTATCACACATTTACCCATTTATTATCTTTATATAATAACCATTCACTCAAAAACCGTATATATATATAGATAGATGAAAGTATGTGACACGAGGACCGATACATCCCCGCCTCTGAGTACAATGTCCAGCTGTACGAGTATCGGTCACACAATCCGTGTACCCTATGGGAGTGGATTGCGCCCTTCCTGTAAACCAGTCTGCCCCGACATCAGAGAACTTTCCAGACTCCACGGCGGGATGAAAGGGAAAGGTTATCACAGCCACGCAGTGGGGCAGTCAATAGAACATAGGTCGATAAAAACGACAACTCATGCTATCATAGCAAACATATAAAGCACACACCACTCATGCAAACACCCAATATAAGGATGGTAGCTAAGTAAGTCCTACGGACTTACCTCAACCTCGTACAAACTCAACCACGATCACCTCTACACTAGAGGGACAACACGGCCTATAAACAAGGCATAAAGAGATATATCAACCTCTATTCATCAAAGGGGTCACACATAGACCCAAAGGGATCCATAAGGATCATACTCAATCTATAAGCCTCACAACCAACTAAACCTCAATATCTCAACATAACTCACAATTCCTCAAATCTCAAGTAGTATCTAATCAATATTCCTCAATCTCAATTCTAATCCTAATTTAATTAATTAACCTTTAATTAATTAATTAGATTTCGCCAGAATAACGTTTTGCCCGCAGGCAATTTCTAAACACCTGTCATGAAATTTCATCAAACAAACAACCCATAATCACCAGAATAATATAACGACCATAATGGAATTTATAATTGTCCTATTTGACAAGCCTAAACTCAATTTAGGCCAAATCGCAGTACGAAAAACGAATAAATTCATAACTTATTCGTTACTAACCCGATTGTCGATCTGAAAGAAGATTCGGAATCACGACGACGCAGGCTACGTATGGACAACATCAAATTCATCGGAATCTGAGCGACGGAACCGTCCTGGTGACATATATGCTCGACCAGCCCTCCATATACTCGGAAATGCAGAAACTCGGTACCGATATGAAGAGAATGAAGAGAGGAATCCAGAAACTCAAACGGAATTGAAATCGGATTAGAAACGGAGAGTAGATCTGAGTTTGAAGGTTGAGAGGAATCAGAGCTTTTACGAGGAAACGTGAAAGGAAATGAATTAACAAAGGATTTTCCGCTATTTATATTGAAGACGATAATTATCCTTTAGTAAAGTCGATAATTATCCTTTAATCGATCCAAAGGCGGGTCGAACGTCTTTCTCCAAACTTCTCGAGATTGGAACATTAAATCTGGAATATTGTAGGGATAATTATTCCACAACTGCCTCGGAAAATGTGTATTCCTAAGCCGTCTTTCTTAGCCGTTAAGAAACGAAATATCGACTCTTTTGGCCGTTTTGCCTCTCCATGTTATTTCATATCTAGGACATATCCGATGTCCTGATCATTTCTCTCAACTGCATTTTTATTAATTGGAGCTCCCAAATGCTCCAAATAACACCAGAGGGCAAAAATAATTACCCGGGGGAAAAAGTAAAAATTTCCCCAAACGTCCAAAATTACGCCAAGAACATAACGGTGGGACTCTTACTCATCACTTGCGAAGTCTTCGCGAGTTATATGTTAATTACTATCAACGATTAAGTTAATCAACATTAATTAGAATTCGAAATCCTAGCTATTACATCACACACCCCTTAAAAAAAAGTTTCGTCCCGAAACTTGAACAATTCCCAAATCCTCTCGGACCCATACGCCGAGGTATAACTCTCACTCTTTCTATCGGAGGTATCACATCTCCGTTCAAAAGATCACAACCTATAACAATCTATAACCTCAAGTATAAACATGGAGGAATCATCATCTCCAAGAAATAGGGCCATAACGCTACCCAAAGGCGTAGAGGAATCACGTCTCTCGCCATACCACATCACAAGGCATAGAGGAATCACATCTCTAGCCAACCCATAAACATATATATCGCATGGAGGAATCACATCTCCACTGAACTATGTCCATCAAGGTAGCATGGAGGAAAGAACCATCTCCTTCTGAATCCTAATCTCACTCAAATAGCATGGAGGAAAAAACTATCTCCAACTATAAATATAATCATACTTGGGTAGCATGGAGGAAGTAATCCTCTCCAGCTATAGCATACATCACACTAGCACATCAAGATCTACTAAGATCATAAATCACATCACAACTAGCATGAAATAACATATCAAGGCATATAAGCACAACATTCATCAAGATAGCACTAAGATATACTCGTGCTCCCACAAATGGGTATGTCCTAACATATACTCTGGATAGTTCCTCAGGACACTATCCCCAGTCTCTCACATAGCCTCTTTAGGTCTTCATCTCGACCATCATATCCTCAATATGGTAATGTCTTTCGAATGCAAGCGTCTCATATCTCATTCCAAGAATGTAATCGAATGCTCAACAAAAGTGTGGTTGGACTCAACCACCAAATCATCGTAACTCACAAGGTGTCTCGAGTCTGGTATATACTTCCTCAATTGAGACATATGAAGCACTGGGTGAATATCCTCTAATCTCAGAGGCAAAGCTAAACATCATGTTGCCTTCACAAAACTGATCAAGATCTCAAGTAACCGACATATTGGAAACTCAGTTCCCCTTTCCATAATAACACAACTAATGTCTCACAATTGAGATACCTCCAGCCGGACAGGAACTCTCGCTTTAACTTTAGAGGTTAACGCCTCTTGTCTACATATAATATATGGCGACTTTGTACAGCCAACATTATTCCTTCAATAAATGTTACTTGAACTATAAAATCCTGAATCTGGTTAGGTGTTATTCCACTACTACTGCTAGATCACTTCTAGCATAAGGATATACGACATCTATGTCTATATATTGCCTCATAGGGCCATCCCAGAAAGATGCACGTCCTTCATTGTTATATAATAAACTCATTAATGGAAGGTAATATAACCATCCACGTTTCCCATTTGACTTACAACTTATAATAGATCTTTAATACCTAGATGATCCTCTCTAACTGACCATCTGTCAGGGGGTGAAGTGTAGTGTTTGCCCCTAGAGGTGTGTGCAAATAAGCTTTAAATTTATAAAACTAGAATCAAGCAAGCAAACCCGCAGTGTACGGATCGACGTAGATTAGCAAGAATTCCAGAGTATCGAACACAGGGATTTGGGTGGGAACAAATTCAATTGCAGATTATCAAGCAAGTAAATATGAGAGTTTTGCAAGTATTGGGAAAACAACAATCCTAAAGATCCAGGTATCCATCTGTGGCAATCGATTCAAGATATACTAATGATATAAAGACAGAGTTGAGATATGCAAAGGTATGCTAATGTAAGGTAATCGTACGGTGAAGTTCCAAAAACCTTATATGACTCACCTACAAGACACTCTCTATACAGGTTGTTGAGGCTTCAATATAGAAAGGTTCTAAAGGTAAGAATTAATGTTAAATACCCAAACTTGTAATCCAAGGATCAAGACTAACTTAACCGATTACGGTTGTGACACTCACAATCGAGGTAGAGGTTGTTGAGGCTTCACTACCACCTAGAAAAGGCAAGCCTAAACTAAGTTAAAGCAAATCTTTAACTTTGGATTAAAGTAAAAGCAAGGTTCGTAAACTGAAGTAAATCACGGGTAGTTCTTGAGAATCACGGCCGTGGAAACCTAAGAACAGGCCGTGATTTAGGGTGTCGACGATATTTCTCTAACTCTCAGGGTCCAATCAAATTACGATCAATCTATCATTATCTAAGCCACAACTATCAACCCTTCACCTCAGAATTGTTAAGGGTTTTTAGCCAATAACCGTCATGTTGATATCAATTCAAGGATTAAAAGATAGAAAGATGAAAACTTCCGAAAACTTTCAATAATCTTCAAACCAATCTCAAAGTCACAATCGAGAACAGATATTGTCAATGGATTCAGAATAAAGCAAACAATCACAATCTTAGGAAAGAAGGGAGAACGGGATGTCAATCCGTTTTCCAAATCAAACCTAAATAAGAAGAGAGATCTTCTTGCAACAATCCTCCAAAAGCTTCGATCTTCCGCCAATCCGGAGATCTCAACAACAATCTCCACCAAAAGTGCGAGATTAGGGCAAATCCCAGATGCGAACTTCGATCTCCAATGAGATGTCAATGATTCCAAGCAAGGGCTTAAACGGCGTTGAAATTCTCTAAGCGGAGATGAAGCGTGGATTGCCAAAATTCCCTAAGCGAAGATGACGGAATCTTGCTTCGTCCGTCTTTTTATAGGGCAAGATAAAATATCGGCCCGGCCCAATCTTCAAAAGATCGTGGCTTCAAAATGTGGCGAAAAAGATCGCCAAGATCACGGTCGTGGAAGATTCCACGACCGTAATTTAGAGCGTGGATTATGTCACGGTTTGAACCATATGTTCCACGGCCGTAATAGTTACTGGAATGCATCACGCCTCTCTTTGCAGTGTTCCACGGCCGTGGAACTAAACGTGGTTTGTAGTACGGCCGTATTTTAGAGCGTGGTTTAGGGCAAGAACGTGATTCTTCCCTAGCCTCGTGCATTCCTCAAGTTGAACTCCAATTTGCCCCTAATAATGCCCTCAATCCATGGACATATTCAATCAACTCTTCTTTGCTCGATTCCGTTCGGAAATGACTCTCAATCACCTATATTCCAACATAAAGCTAGTGTAGATATCCATATCGACAATATAGGCAATACTAGCTCACATATGCAACAATGCTCAATCAAAGACTATCGATATGAATCAAATACGTTTAGAAAACGTGCCTAAAATATCACAATATTTCATGCTAACAAATAACCCCATACTTAACACTTGCTTGTCCCTAAGCAAGGTCTTTCAAAAAGCTTTAAACAAGAGTTAGGATGAAATATGTGTACCTTCTTTTGGATGAACGTGCCTTCTAAAGAATAGATCATTCTCAAACCTTGCCTCAATCTTTTATCAAACTTTCACACACTCAATCAAAAAGTAAAAAGCAAAGAAAATTCATGAATCAATTCAACTTCTAAACAAGCATCATAACCTTTAAACATTGTCAAAATCAATCATAAGAAACTTCAATTTAGATCACCAAGTCATATAACATTGTTTTGATCTTAAGGACTTCCAAAGAAAAGGTCTAGAATATGGAAAGGAAGGGAAAACTTTAAGGAATTGTGGTGCATGAATCCGGAAAAGTGGACAACTACCTTCTTCTTCTTTTGCGGTTTCCGCAACACTTCAACTTAGAGCTTCGCTCTCTTCTTTTCATTTTTCGACTTTACTTTTGGAGTTATGGACAGAGGTGCACAAAAACCGAAGCCTAGGAAATTGGCGTTTCTCAATTTTTAAGAGATGCCTCAAACCCTTAGCGCACATACCATAATCCGCTAGGAATATCGCTCAATCTGACTTTGGCAAGACACAAACACCCGGCTATGTGAATGGTGTTGAGTTACTCATCATCATGATTGACTTCCCCAAACCTAGAATTTCTTTCTATTCTTTTGATTGCAAAAATTTGCTCTCATGGCCCTCCCACATCAAACATGCCTTTTTCATTCACTCCTCCAAATTCCCGGACAGGTAAAGGAGGCTAATATTTCAATGAGGAGATAAAATGGTCAAAAGAAAGAAGAAAGAAAATTCGAATTGCCTTAATCATTTCAACAAGAAGTATAAGAACTTATAGTGTGATTTCAACTTCAATTTCTCAACATGATTTAGGTAACATTTTTCACATTATAAAACTTGCAAAAGAGGTAAAATTCATTCATTCAAATTCTTTTCAATTCACAATTCTTTTAAGCATGCAATTGTCATTAAACTCAATTCACAAGTAGTGATTATCATAGAAATCATCTCAATTCATTAGAAGCACATAATTTTTCAAAATTTTTCAATTTTTATGGGTTTTTCAAGTTCTTTTTCATGCAATGCGATAATGAAACGTGAAACACATAATGAACATGCAATGATAGTCTCGAATGAAAGCAAGCATAGTAAGTAGAGTTATTACAAACTTTTAGTACATCCCACCCCATACTTAGGACGAACATTGTCCCTAATGTTCAAAAGAAAGAGAGAAAAGAGAGAAAAGAAAAAGAAACTCACAAAGTGGTGGCGGGAATGTCTAAAACGAACGGTCATGCATCAAATCACTACGGTGCTGGCGGCGGTGGAATGGATAGAAGCTCGGATCATAGAACCGCCCAAACTGCTGGCGGTAGACGTCCCTCATCATGTGGTCAAGGTCGTCTAAACGTCCGTCTCTAGCATCCGCCCGGATCTCCAGCACTCCTACTCTCTCTGAAAGTCCGGTAGCCCAATCCGGCATCTGCTCGTACCATCCCGGGGCCTGACTGTACCATGCTGGGGCGTCGGATGGTGCTGGTGCTGGTGGAGGTGCTGCTGGCTGCTCGGTGGACCAAGGAGGGGGAACGCCATACCATGCGGGAGGTGTGGTCATCCACGTGGGCCTCTCACTCACGCTAGCGCGGCGAGATGACGAGCTTGAGGCTCTAGCTGGACGTGGAGAGCGTCTAGGTACGTCTGGGGCCGCCTCCGGCTGGTCCGGAAACGTGCCAAACTCCTGCTCGGCTCCTCCTCCACTCTCAAACTGATCTCCCATATCCTCCTCCTCGACAACCGGTGGTGGGACATAAGGGGGAGCTGCTATCCTGTTCGCATGCATCACAGCGAACGTCTCCTTCCAATTATGGCATCCCGCCATAATGGAGTACTCTAGCAGCCACTCTATACCCCTGCCCGTCCTACTCTCCCAAGGCATGCCCGCATAAGGCGGACCTCTATGTGTGGGGAAGATGAGACCCCTAACCATGAAAGCATGTAGCCCTAAAGGTACGGCCGGTATGCGGGTGCAAGCAGAAAAGTCGACACCAAAACTCCTAGCAATGTGGGTCACTATCCCACCATATCCAATGTTCCCCTTCTTCTTGTTCTTGAGCTTGCTCATCGTAGCAGCCAAGAGAGTGGCACAATCAGCCCGGCATCCATAAAGCATGCAGTAAAGCAAGAATAGCTCATCCGTCTTGATCTTTTGGGCCGTCTCCGTCCTAGGAAAGAGACACTCCGAAAGAACACGATGAGCTATATTCAAGGCTAGATGGTACATCAATCTAGCCTTGGTGTCAGCGGGTTGCCAGCGATCCTCGCTAGCGTAAATCATAGCCACCTCTTCCCAAAAGTCCTTGGGGTAAACACCACTCGGAAATCGACCATTAAAGGTCTCATGGAATCCAAAAATGGTCCCAAACTCACGGATACTCAACTGATAATCTCTCTCCATGAGGCGGAAAGAGACGGTCCTGTCTACGTGGCTGTGCTCAAAGGATGTCACAACCTCCCGTGTAATCTCCTCATATGCGTCTTCTCGGATAGCCGAGAAGACAACTAATCCGGCTCTATCCAAGAGCCAAGTGAGGTCATCAACAATGTTGAGAGGAGTTAGATCCTCCAACAACAAATATCTAGGGCCAATCACTGGCCTCTCCTTGATCCTATCAAGTGCATCAAGATGGTCATCGTGTATGGTCGGGATTCTAGGGTGAGGGGGTGAAGATGGAGGTGAAGGTGAGGATGGAGGTGAAGGTGAAGAGGGTGGTGGTGCCCTAGAGGATGAGGAGGAGGAGGGATTACCCTTCCTCTTCTTATTCTGCTCATTCTTCTTCTCTTTTATCCTCCCTGAAACTCTTCTCACGAAATCCATTCTGCTCAAAATTATGGTCTGTTCTTCAGCAAACCACGGCCGTAATTTACCCAGAGACCGTGATTCGTCTCAGAAAATCACAAATCTCAGCAAATCCACAATCAATCTCCACAATAGGTAGAACTAGTCTAATTTCCTCAATTCTCAATCAGTTCTTCCTAAAAATCTCTAACAAAAACAACCGAATCATTAAGAATCAAGAAGGGAAAAGAAAACCTCTTTTTCGGATTGAAAAATCCGAAATGCGCGTTTGTTGGTGAATTTCCGTTCGATTCGTCGCTTGGATCTTGTTTGTGGTTGAATTTGCTGCAGTTTGGGAAGAAGAATCGTTGAAAACGATTAGGAAATAAAGATTTGAGAGGGGGTCGTGGTGTTTCGGCACTTAGGTCGTGGAAAGAGGGGTTTTTGGGATGAATTTGTGAAGAATGTGGCTTATATAGTTGCAGGCAAAATTTTGAAAATCACGGTCTGTCGGGGTGTTCCACGGCCGTGGAAGTGTACGGAACCGTGGTTTTGGTGATTTTTCAGAGGCTTTTGGAAATTACGGCCATTGTAGCTATGACGACCGTAATTTAGACCGTGGAACCCTCTGTAAAGCTCCAAAGTCCAAATTTCGTCACTCTTCTTCAACATCATCCTTCTCTTTTCCTTTTCCATTGGTCCTACATCCAAAAACACGAACATACCGGAAGAAATCGAGGCAAAAACAAAGTAAAAACGTCTATACTAAACTAATCTATGAATCGAAAATAAAAACAAAAATGCAATACCTTGGGTTGCCTCCCAAGAAGCGCTTTGTTTAAGGTCCGTAGCTAGACCATTCTCGCACTTATTCGAGTGCGGTAGGCGCAAACTCCTCAGTTTGGAGTTCCGGCGTGTACTTCTTGAGTCGTTGGCCGTTCACCTTAAAACTTCCGCTCGCTTCACCCCATACTTCAACTGCACCATGGGGGAAAATACGCTTAATTAGAAAAGGTCCGGTCCAACGGGATTTAAGCTTACCTGGAAAGAGGCGAAGTCTTGAATTGAAGAGGAGAACTTGATCTCCTTCTTTGAAGTCCTTTGGAATGATATGCTTATCATGCCAACGCTTTGCTCTTTCCTTGTAGATCTTAGCGTTTTCATAAGCATTCAAGCGGAGTTCATCCAGCTTATTGATGTCGAGGAGACGCTTCTCTCCCGCTTCTTTCATGCCGAAATTCAGCCACTTGATAGCCCAAAACGCTTTGTGCTCCAACTCTACCGGCAAGTGACAAGACTTCCCATAAACAAGGTTGTATGGTGTGGTTCCTATGGGAGTCTTGTACGCAATCCGGTATGCCCATAATGCATCATCAAGCTTCAAGGACCAATCCTTCCTAGTCCTTGAAACCGTCTTCTCTAAGATTCCTTTGATCTCCCTATTTGAGATCTCAACTTGTCCACTTGTTTGTGGATGGTAAGGGGTAGCGATCTTGTGAGTAACCCCATACTTAGCTAGAAGAGCTTCAAAGCGGCGGGCTATGAAGTGAGAACCTCCATCACTAATGATCGTTCTTGGCGTCCCAAATCACGGGAAAATGGTCTTGTTGAAGAACTTAACCACCACCATGGCATCATTGGTGGGAGAGGCAATTGCTTCTACCCATCTAGAAACGTAGTCTACTGCCAATAGTATGTATTGGTTTCCACAAGAAGATGGGAATGGCCCCATGAAATCGACTCCCCAAACGTCGAAAATCTCCACCTCTTGGATGTTGTTGAGGAGCATCTCGTTCCTTCTAGAAATATTGCCTGTTCTTTGACAAGCATCGCAGCAAGAAACAAAGGATTGCACATCTTTAAACAAAGTAGGCCAAAAGAATCCAGATTGCAATACCTTTGCGCTAGTCTTGTTCGAACTAGCGTGTCCTCCACAAGGTAGTGAATGACAATGACGGATGACACTTTGCATCTCATCTTCCGGCACACATCGCCGAATGATGCCATCCGGACCTCTCTTAAAGAGGAGAGGCTCGTTCCAATAGTATTCCCGGACGTCCTTAAAGAACTTCATCCTTTGTGCGTAGGATAGTCTGGGTGGTATCTCCTGGCAAACCAAATAGTTAACAAAGTCAGCAAACCATGGTTCGTTACCTTTGGAGATTACGTTGATGCACTCCTCTATGATATGTAGGTGTTCGTCCGGGAAGGAGTCATCAATAGGTAGATGGTCGTCCTCTAGATGTGTTAGACGACTCAAATGATCCGCAACAGAATTTTCTGAACCTTTCTTGTCGCGGATCTCAAGATCGAATTCTTGTAGGAGAAGAATCCATCTAATCAGCCTTGGTTTCGCATCTTTCTTTGCAAGGAGGTACCGGATCGCAGCATGATCCGTGTAGACAATCACCTTTGCACCTACAAGATAAGAGCGAAACTTGTCAATAGCATAGACAATGGCTAAAAACTCTTTCTCGGTAGTGGCGTAGTTGAGCTGCGCTTCATCTAGCGTCTTGCTAGCATAGTATATGGCATGGGTTCGCCCTTCCTTTCGTTGTCCAAGAACAGCTCCAATAGCTACGTCACTAGCGTCGCACATAATCTCAAAGGGTAGAGTCCAATCCAGAGGTTGGATAATAGGTGCTGAGATTAGAGCTTGCCGAATGGTGTTGAACGCATCTAAACATTCCTGTGAAAACTCAAAAACCGCATCCTTCATCAATAGATTAGTGAGAGGTTTTGATATCTTAGAAAAGTCCTTGATGAAACGTCTATAAAATCCAGCATGTCCTAGGAAACTTCTTATCCCTTTCACCGAAATTGGGGGAGGAAGTTTCTCTATGGTCTCTATCTTAGCTTTGTCTACTTCTATCCCTCTACTAGAGACTAAGTGACCTAATACGATTCCTTCCTTAACCATGAATTGACACTTCTCCCAATTAAGAACTAGATTAGTGTCTTCACACCTTTGCAAAACAAGAGAAAGGTTAGAAAGGCAATCGTTAAAAGAGGAACCGTATACGGAGAAGTCGTCCATGAAGACTTCCATGATTTCCTCTACGTATTCGGAGAAGATGGCTATCATGCACCGTTGGAAGGTGGCTGGGGCGTTGCAAAGCCCGAATGGCATTCTCCTATAAGCAAACGTACCCCACGGGCACGTGAATGTGGTCTTCTCCTGATCGTCTGGATGTATCGGAATCTGAAAGAAACCACTATAGCCGTCAAGGTAGCAAAAATGTGAATGTTGCGCTAACCTTTCAAGCATTTGATCAATGAATGGCAATGGAAAATGATCCTTCCGCGTTGCATTGTTGAGCTTGCGGTAGTCTATGCACATCCGCCATCCAGTCACGGTTCGGGTAGGAATGAGTTCGTTGTTTTTGTTGGTGATGACCGTCATTCCTCCCTTCTTCGGAACTACTTGAACTGGACTCACCCACTTACTATCGGAGATAGGATAGATGATACCTGCATCAAGAAGTTTAAGAATTTCCTTCTTGACAACCTCCTTCATGGTCGGATTCAACCGCCTTTGAGGTTGTCTCGAAGTTCTAAAGTCTTCCTCCATTAGTATCTTATGCATGCATAGGGAGGGTTTAATTCCTACTAAGTCCTCGATAGTATAGCCTATAGCCTTCCTATGTTTCCTAAGGACAATCATGAGCTGTTCATGTTCATCTATGCTTAGGTCGGAACTAACAGTAACCGGAAAGGTAGAATTAGATCCTAGAAAAGCGTACCTTAGATGAGTAGGAAGTGGTTTGAGTTCCATTGTTTTCGGAGCTTCCAACGATCCTTGAGAAGCATCCGATGTTTCCTTAGAAGTTTCTAAGGGTGATGGGTGTGTTGGAGAAGAATCGGAAGAAGTCGAAGAAATGTCTCGATCACTCTCTTCCACGGCCAAAACTACGGGTGGATCTTGTCCTCCACGGCCGTGGTTTAGGGCGTGGAAGGGAAATACGGTTGTCACATCTTCTCCACGGCCGTATAATCCCCTGGAATGAGGCATGATTTTGGTTGTGGAATCCACGGTCGTGGAATACAGAGTATGACCGTGGATTCTGACATTCTCAACCTCATCGTGGAGTTTCTCAAACTCCTCTTCATGCATCTCTTCTTGTGCTTCTAAGGCTTCAATTGCCTCATTGCACTCTTCATCTTCCCCTACATTGGTTAGACTCATAGTGATAACTTTCTGTAAAGGATCGTTAAAGAGAATCGCACTTACCTCCTCTCTAGACAACCCTTCTTCATCTTGGATATCGTAAATATCCTCATGAAAGATTGGCTCCTTCACTAGAGTGAAAAGAACGAACTCTACTTTCTCTTCTCCTATGTCAAAAGCGAGTCTACCATTCTTGCAATCGACTATGCAGCCGGAAGTTGCAAGGAACGGTCTTCCGAGTATGATCGGGACCGGACTATCTGCAGGAATGTCAAGCACGACGAAATCAATGGGAACGAAGAATTTACCTAGCTTGACCGGGACGTCTTCTACAATACCGACGGGGCGAGTGATGGATCGATCCGCCATGTATAACGTCATCTTCACCGGTTTAGGGTCACCTAAACCGATCTTCCTACACAATGCAAGTGGTATGATGCTCACACTTGCTCCTAAGTCACATAAAGCGTCATATGTGACATCTCCCACTCCAATGGGAATGCAAAATGACCCCGGATCCTTCAGCTTTGGGGGCATTTTCTCCTTCATGGTCTTGATGAGGTCCGAAGAATCCGAACTCATCTTGACCTCGCCGAAGTCTTCTAGCTTCCTCTTGTTGGAGAGGAGCTCCTTCAAGAACTTGCCATAAGCCGGCATACCTACAATAGCATCAATAAATGGTATGTTAATATGTAGCTTACTCATGAGTTCTATGAACTTACCGAATTGTTTGTCTAGGCGCGCTCGCGCTCTAGATTGAGGGAATGGAAGGGGAGGTTTGTAAGCTGGAGGAGGAACATAGACGTCTTCCTTCTCCTTCCCCTTCTCCTTGCCCTTCTCTACGGGGACTTCAACGAACGTAGGCTGCGGATCGGTGGTTGTCACTCCGCTCCTAGTTGTAATCGCCATCACCCTTCCCTTAGGGTTGTCCTCCGTCTTTCCTGGAAGCTTCCCTTGATTTGTAGGAACTTCCTCCGCGTGGTTGAACGTTTTCTAAAACCCTTTGAGCTTTGTCAACCTTAGAAACTTGATCATCAACCTTGATGAGGCGGTTCTCCAATCCTTGAAGCTTTCCCAAAATTGTTTCGAATATGGGATCGGGCTTCTCCTTCCCCGAAGTGTTTCCTCGATTAGATGATTGCCCCTGGCTTTTCAAAGGAGTAGAGGAAGAGGAAGGTGGAGTTAGTGAATTTGAGTTGGAAGGATAAGAGTTACCGGAATTTTGTTGATTGGAGCGCCAATTGTTGTTGTTTGAACCCCTATTGTTGTTCCAATCGTTGTTCCGGTTGTTGTTGTTTCCATTCCAATTGTTATTCCGGTTATTGTTCCGGTTATTGTTGTTGCCGCCATTGTTGTTGCCCAAATAACCAACATCCTTCCCTTGTTGCTTTGGGAAGTTGGTCTTGATAGCCTCCTTCAACTCTTTGATCTCATTGTTGAGGGAGAAAATCTGATTTTGAGCTTCGTGTGTGAGCTTTGCTCCTTGCTCCACACGATTTCCCTCCACTTTCCGGTGGCAATACTTCTCTATGACTCTTGCTTGCTTCTCAATGAAGTCCCAAGCGTCATCTTCTCTCATGTCCATGAACGTTCCACATGAGAGGGATTGGAGGTTGAATTGCGTTCCTGCATCCAGCCCCTTGTAGTAGATCTCCAACAAGGCAAGTTTGGATATGCCATGATGAGGGCAATCCAAGAGCAAATCCTGAAACCTTTCCCAAGATTGAAACAAACTTTCGTTAGGTCTCATGGAAAAAGCATTAATCTTACCTCTAAGTTCCGCCGTTTTGGATGGCGGAAAGAATTTGGTGAGGAACTTCGCGGAAAGGTCTTCCCACGTATCTAGTTTCCCACTAGGAAGAGCCTGATACCAAGATAACGCTTTCCCCTTCAAGGAGAAGAAGAAAGGTTTGAGCTTATAGCTGTTGGTAGTAGCGCCCTTTGGTCTCATTGTCTCCATCATACACTCAAAGTTCTGCAAGTGTTGGTGTGGAGATTCAGCGCTTGTCCCGCCAAATTGGTTTTGGCGAACAAGAGTAATGACTTGAGGGTTGAAGCTAAACCCTTGCACATCTTCAGCATCGAAATTCACGCCCAAGCGGCGCTGTTGTTGTGTTGGATCCATCCGCTGGCCAAGAGTTCTCGGCTCATTATCTACACGTTCGATCCTCACATTCCTAGGCGGAATGCGGCGATTAGCAGCTCCTTGTGGATGGAAAGGATTTACATTGATCGTGGGATCAATCTCCTCTAGCGGTGGCATGGAAGAATCACTATCATCAGCGG
This sequence comes from Fagopyrum homotropicum, assembly GCA_033239125.1. Taxonomy (NCBI): domain Eukaryota; kingdom Viridiplantae; phylum Streptophyta; class Magnoliopsida; order Caryophyllales; family Polygonaceae; genus Fagopyrum; species Fagopyrum homotropicum. Next base: position 39,308,565 of record BSWB01000006.1, on the reverse strand, counting down.
ATGAGTGACTTTTTCTTCTAGACCTTGATGCTTTCCTTGAGGATTTCTTGCTTCCCTTATTCTTAAGGTCGCTCATCTCTACCCTCATCTGGAAGATCATGTCTTGTAGATTGTTAACTTGAGATTGATGACGATCCATCTCATCTTGGCGGAGAGTCTCATTCCATTGGAGTTGAGCTTCCTTCTCCGCTAACTCCGCCTGAAGATCACGTTCGTGTCCTTCAGCCATCTTCTTTTCCTTGCGCTTTTACCTTAAAGTTTTCTCTAACTCTTGATCAAGAGGCAAGAGATCTTCGGTGTTCCTAGACCTGCGCATGCACTCAAAAAAATATCAAATAACGAGAGCAAGCTCCCAAGCTTGACAACCGGCTACCGAATTCGGCCGAAACCAAATCCCCGGCAACGGCGCCAAAAACTTGTTCGCCCCTAGAGGTGTGCGCAAATAAGCTTTAAATTTATAAAACTAGAATCAAGCAAGCGAACCCGCAGTGTACGGATCGACGTAGATTAGCAAGAATTCCAGAGTATCGAACACAGGGATTTGGGTGGGAACAAATTCAATTGCAGATTATCAAGCAAGTAAATATGAGAGTTTTGCAAGTATTGGGAAAACAACAATCCTAAAGATCCAGGTATCCAGCTGTGGCAATCGATTCAAGATATACTAATGATATAAAGACAGAGTTGAGATATGCAAAGGTATGCTAATGTAAGGTAATCGTACGGTGAAGTTCCAAAAACCTTATATGACTCACCTACAAGACACTCTCTATACAGGTTGTTGAAGCTTCAATATAGAAAGGTTCTAAAGGTAAGAATTAATGTTAAATACCCAAACTTGTAATCCAAGGATCAAGACTAACTTAACCGATTACGGTTGTGACACTCACAATCGAGGTAGAGGTTGTTGAGGCTTCACTACCACCTAGAAAAGGCAAGCCTAAACTAAGTTAAAGCAAATCTTTAACTTTGGATTAAAGTAAAAGCAAGGTTCGTAAACTGAAGTAAATCACGGGTAGTTCTTGAGAATCACGGCCATGGAAACCTAAGAACAGGCCGTGATTTAGGGTGTCGACGATATTTCTCTAACTCTCAGGGTCCAATCAAATTACGATCGATCTATCATTATCTAAGCCACAACTATCAACCCTTCACCTCAGAATTGTTAAGGGTTTTTAGCCAATAACCGTCATCTTGATATCAATTCAAGGATTAAAAGATAGAAAGATGAAAACTTCCGAAAACTTTCAATAATCTTCAAACCAATCTCAAAGTCACAATCGAGAACAGATATTGTCAATGGATTCAGAATAAAGCAAACAATCACAATCTTAGGAAAGAAGGGAGAACGGGATGTCAATCCGTTTTCCAAATCAAACCTAAATAAGAAGAGAGATCTTCTTGCAACAATCCTCCAAAAGCTTCGATCTTCCGCCAATCCGGAGATCTCAACAGCAATCTCCACCAAAAGTGCGAGATTAGGGCAAATCCCAGATGCGAACTTCGATCTCCAATGAGATGTCAATGATTCCAAGCAAGGGCTTAAACGGCGTTGAAATTCTCTAAGCGGAGATGAAGCGTGGATTGCCAAAATTCCCTAAGCGAAGATGACGGAATCTTGCTTCGTCCGTCTTTTTATAGGGCAAGATAAAATATCGGCCCGGCCCAATCTTCAAAAGATCGTGGCTTCAAAATGTGGCGAAAAAGATCGCCAAGATCACGGTCGTGGAAGATTCCACGACCGTAATTTAGAGCGTGGATTATGTCACGGTTTGAACCATATGTTCCACGGCCGTAATAGTTACTGGAATGCATCACGCCTCTCTTTGCAGTGTTCCACGGCCGTGGAACTAAACGTGGTTTGTAGTACGGCCGTATTTTAGAGCGTGGTTTAGGGCAAGAACGTGATTCTTCCCTAGCCTCGTGCATTCCTCAAGTTGAACTCGTCCCCAAAGCAGTCTGAATCTGCTGCCTAAAATCTCAAAGTAAAAACATCCATCTCGATCAGAAATGATCGTTCTCGGTATACCATGGAATCTCACTATCTGTCTAGTGTACTCCTCAGCCAATTCATTCACTAGCCACGTCCTTCTTATAGAAATGAAACGTGCCGGTTTCATTAATCTGTTACCAACAATCCAGATAACATCAATCTTCTACTGGGTCACAATCCCATAACAAAGTCCATAGAGATGTCCTCCCAAATTCTAATACTGCACTGTTAGTGGGTGGAGCTTATCTCTAGATCGGAAATACTCTATTTGGACCCGCTGACAGGTCACACACTGTATCATAAATCTGGTTACATCGGCTTCATACAATATAATCATCTCATCTCGTGGTACATATTTACTCGTACCTGAATGTACTGAATAAGGCGTACAGTGGGTATACCGTAATATTCTCTGCCTCCATCCACATCAGCAGGTACACAAAAGCGGTCATGACTCTTCATCAGTCCATCTACTCTCATGGAGAACTATGGTGCCTCAGTACGAGACATCCTTTCTCTAAACCTTGTTAAGGCCGGGCAGGTGTCCTGCTTCTGTTGGACCTCATCCAATAGACCAGGTAGAACCTTTGAGGTATAACTGGGTATCCTCATCAAGGAACTGATTGTCCAACTCTAGCCATGCTAGATCTCTTTGAAGCTGAGGTTGAACTATCAGTCTCACAATCATCTTCTCTTGGAGCGTCTTTCCATTCAAGTTATCGGCGACAACATTCAACTTCTTTGAATGATATGGAATCTTCAAGTCAAAGTCTTGATCAACTTAACCTCTTAATACTGGCGGTTATTCAACCCTTGTTGCATAAAATATACTTCAGATTTCTATGATCTATATAAATCTGACATGAAGATCACACCGGTACGGTCTTCAAAACTTAAAGGCTTGAACTACCACTACTAACTCTAAATCATGAGTCAGGTAGTTCTCATTATACGTTTGCAGTTGTAAACACACATATCAATAACCCTACTCCTCTGTAGTTATACACATCTCAGACTTAATTGGGATGTATCACCGTAAATCACGGGATCCCAAAAATCTTCTGATTACAACATAATGGAAGCAGAGGTCAAATGCCTCCTCAACTCTTCAAAACTTAGACACACTGCTTTCATCACGTAGTTATGGTGGTCTTCTGAAAAGACTCGCAAATGAATACGTAATCATATAAAATCCTTCCTCAAAGCATTGGTAGCAATCGGATGAGCCGAGAAAACTACGTATTCCTTAATGTTCATCAGTATCTCCCATGGTACAACACACTAAATTATCGCCTGGTCAACCATGATCCCACTGGCGGAGACAACATGGCCTAAAAAGGCTACCACTGACATCTTAACTTACATTTAGAGAGCGTAGCATACAACCCTCTATCTCTCGAAATCTGCAGAACGGTCCTCAGACAATCGGTCTAATATTCTCTGCTATGAGAGTATACCGACATGTCATCCATGAAGTCCACCACCAACTAATCAAGGAAGTCGATGAAGATACTATTCATCAACTCCATAAAAACTACTAAAACATTTGTCAACCCAAATGACATCACTACAAATTCGTAGTGTCCATAACGGGTATGAGATGCTATCTCATGCACATGCTGCTCTCTCATCCATGACTAGGGATATCTTGAGCACAAAGGAATCCTGAAAACACAATTGCTTCTTGAAGCTAACTCATCAGGTCGTCAATATTGAACATGGAACCCACTAGGGTAAACCCGTTTCGATCCACTTTTCAAGTTATCAGTACAATATCTCAACAAGCACCATATAGTGTGGCTTTCCCATTCAATCTTGTATCATACTTCAACTCGATAACAATGTCCACACTCCGCTGAGGTGGCAACTAGACGGTTCAGTAACACGTCTATAAACTCATAAACAACTTGAATACCTTTCTTTGTTGGACTATCTCGCTCCTTCATGGTATAACACTAGAAGACGTCACATCCCTGTGCTATCAGCTCGCTGCTCGTACAGTCCTGATGACAAACCCGTCTCTTTAAAGGTCTTAACCTCAGAAGACCTCTATTTAACTCAACTCAGTAAACACTATAATAGTCTTACTATTAAAAGCTAACACCACATGATATCTATTCATCCAAACCGTACACATAATGACTTCCTCATGCACCTACGACATGACAAAGAAGTCTGCAACCATACACGGGTCCCTGAAATAAGGGAACAAACACGCATCTCGCGGGTACCTCAAACCCCTAACTGGTAATCCTGTAAAGGAAAGTCCACCTTCTACTATATATCAAAGATCAACCATTAACGCATGCATCGATAGACAAGAAGTGCATAGCACTCATAACAAACAAAATTCCACTAGGTAAACCATTAACGAGAATGATACCTGTAACAGCTAACGCCAACAAAATTCCACTAGGTAAACCATTAACGAGAATGGAGATACGATCAACCTCTTCAAACTCGTTCCCTGTCATAGGCGAAACAATAGCGGAAACTGGTCCCTGACTTATCACCACTAGAGGAAGAGGGGGTGTACCCCTACCTCATCCCACTACAAATACTGCTCTAGTCTGAGTAATCTGTAGGATATACGCACCTAATCTTATAAGGCTATATATATGCCATAGGTATCGATATGTATATAATACATCCACATAATCCATAGTACACAAAAATATATATACATATCTACGCTGCAAAGATCCATGGCAGAGGTGACGATATCTCGTACATTCTATCCCAAAACCACACTTAAAACCAAAACCTTTGAAAACGTCAGATCCCATGTGGGCTCTGTTTATTTTACCTATCAAACCTCATTGCGGGTAGCAAGTGTCATTGTTGTCAACCTGGTGTAACACCCCGAATCCGCGGGACTCGGGATGTCACATTGGGCTAGGATCTCACAATGGATCCTGACCCTAACCTGACAACAAGTTCACTGGACCTTACAACATGGCACTGACAGATATGAAAACAAATACATAAAACTGTATAAAACTGTACATCCCAAAAGGTAAGACCACATAGCCGAGTACAAACATCACACCTCACGCAGGAGGTAACAAAAGACCAACCTCACACAGGAGGGAAAAGATAAACAAACCCAAAAACCCACAACAACCTATGTACGAGACGTCCTCAGCCTGCCACCCTGCTAGATCACCCAGCAACATGCCTATCCTGTAGGGCATCTACAACATGGTAATAACCATTAGCTATCCATACACATATATATAGTAATGCATAAGCACAATCACACATAGGGAAAGATAAACATATCAGCATGCTGTCACTCATTTACCAATTTATTCATCTCAATATGATGGTCATTCACTCAAATCGTATAGATATAGTATATATGAAACTAGGTGACACGAGGACCGATACATCCTCGCCTCTGAGCCTGCTAGCCAGCCGTACTAGTATCGGTCACACAATCCGTGTACCCTATGGGAGTGGATTGCGCCCTTCCTGCAAACCGTTCTGGCCTGACATCAGAGAACCTCCCAGACTCCACGGCGGGATGAAAGGGAAAGGTTATCACAGCCACGCAGTGGGGCAATCAATAAAACATAGGTCGGTAAATACGACATCACATGCTATCATAGCAAACATATAAGACACACACCACTCATGCAAACACCCAATATAAGGATGGCAGCTAAGTAAGTCCTACGGACTTACCTCAACCTCGTATAAAGCTCAACCACAACTGGATCACCTCAACACTGGAGGGACAACACAGCCTATAGACAAGGCATAAAGAGATGTCACATCTCTTATCAAACAAAGGGTCACACCTAGACCCAAAGGGATCCATAGGGATCATATACATCCTATAACCTCGAATAACATGCTAAACCTAAAAGCCACATCAGGGGATAAATCCAACTCATGATATCATCACCAAATAAAATTCCATAATTACAAGAATAATGTAACGAGCATAAATGGAAATTCCAATGATCCATTTTAACCAACTCAAGGTCAATTTATACTAACCCGCAATACGGAAAACGAATAAATTCATAACTTATTCGTTACTAACCCGATATACGATCCGGAAGAAGGTACGGACTCCTGGCAATACGGGGAGTAAGAGCACGGTATGAAACCTTACATTTGACGACTTGCGGTGGTCCTTCGGCGCTCCGATAGCGGTAAACGGAAGCTTTACCAAAAAGCTAACAAACGGAAAATAGATTTGTACCACGATGTAGAGGACAAGATAAGGGACTCGTTGATACAAACGGATCTGAAAATGGATCGAAGATGGACAAATTATGGAAGGTTGAAGATTGGTTAATACGTTCGCTCGGTTGTTCTCGCTTGTTCACTCTGTAAATGAAACCTTACAAATAGAGGAGATAGGATAAGTGGCAACAGTCCTCACTAATCATCTATTACATATATAATATATTATATATGAATGTGTAAGTGAAGAAGGTTGTAGCCGCCTTTTCATTCCTCTGTAATTGCGATTCACAATTGCAATTGTAAATATATCCACAGCCGCATGTGTATATATATATATATATATATATATATATATATATATATATATAAAGTTAATCCATATTATTTAATTAAAATGAGGTTATATTTTCCGATCTCCAAACTTTATGAAATTGGAATATAAAATCCAGATTATTATCGGGATAATTAATCCATAACTATCTTGTAAAATAGGCATTCCTAAGCCACCTTTCTTAACCGCTAAGAATCGGGATAGCGACTCTTTTGTCCGTTTCGTCTTTCTATATTATTTCACATCTAGGACATATCCGATGTCCCGATCATTTCTCTCAACTGCAACTTTATTTATTCGAGCTCTCAAATGCTCCAAATAACACCGGAGGGTAAAAATAATTACCAGGGGGAAAAAGTAAAAATTTCCCCAAACGTCCAATATTACGCTAGGAACATAACGGTGGGACTCATACTCATCACTTGCGAAATATTCGCGAGTTATATGTCAATTACTATAAACGATTAAGTTAATCAACATTAATTAGAATTCGGAAATCCTAGCTATTACACCTGGGCTCTAATACCAACTCTGTAACACCCCGAATCCGCGGGACTCGGGATGTCACATTGGGCTAGGATCTCACAATGGATCCTGACCCTAGTCAGAGAACAAGTTCACTGGACCTTACAACATGGCACTGACAAATATAAAACAAATACATAAAACAGTATAAACTATACGAACCAAAGTAAACAACAACGTAGCCGAGTATATAAAACGATATCCTCACACAAGAGGTACAAAAGATCATCCTCACGCAGAGGGGAAACACAACAACCCCAAACCAACCACCTTATGTACGAGAGTCCTCGGCTTGTCACCCTGCCAGATCACCCAGTAGCGCCTAACCTGTAAACATCTACAACACGGTATGAAACCGTTAGCTAACCATACATATATGAGGTAATGCATAAGCACAAGCACAATCATGAAAGATAAACACATCAGCATGCTATCACACATTTACCCATTTATTATCTTTATATAATAACCATTCACTCAAAAACCGTATATATATATATATAGATAGATGAAAGTATGTGACACGAGGACCGATACATCCCCGCCTCTGAGTACAATGTCCAGTTGTACGAGTATCGGTCACACAATCCGTGTACCCTATGGGAGTGGATTGCAACCTTCATGTAAACCAGTCTGGCCCGACATCAGAGAACCTCCCAGACTCCACGGCGGGATGAAAGGGAAAGGTTATCACAGCCACGCAGTGGGGTAGTCAATAGAACATAGGTCGATAAAAACGACAACTCATGCTATCATAGCAAACATATAAAGCACACACCACTCATGCAAACACCCAATATAAGGATGGTAGCTAAGTAAGTCCTACGGACTTACCTCAACCTCGTACAAACTCAACCACGATCACCTCTACACTGGACGGACAACACAGCCTATAAACAAGGCATAAAGAAATATATCAACCTCTATTCATCAAAGGGGTCACACATAGACCCAAAGGGATCCATAAGGATCATACTCAATCTATAAGCCTCACAACCAACTAAACCTCAATATCTCAACATAACTCACAATTCCTCAAATCTCAAGTAGTATCTAATCAACATTCCTCAATCTAAATTCTAATCCTAATTTAATTAATTAACCTTTAATTAATTAATTAGATTTCGCCAGAATAACGTTTTGCCCGCAGGCAATTTCTAAACACCTGTCATGAAATTTCATCAAACAAACAACCCATAATCACCAGAATAATATAACGACCATAATGGAATTTCTAATTGTCCTATTTGACAAGCCTAAACTCAATTTAGGCCAAATCGCAGTGTGAAAAACGAATAAATTCATAACTTATTCGTTACTAACCCGATTGACGATCTGAAAGAAGATTCGGAATCACAACGACGCAGGCTACGTATGGACAACATCAAATTCATCGGAATCTGAGCGACGGAACCGTCCAGGTGACATATATGCTCGACCAGCCCTCCATATACTCGGAAATGCAGAAACTCGGTACCGATATGAAGAGAATGAAGAGAGGAATACAGAAACTCAAACGGAATTGAAATCGGATTAGAAACGGAGAGAAGATCTGAGTTTGAAGGTTGAGAGGAATCAGAGCTTTTACGAGGAAACGTGAAAGGAAATGAATTAATAAAGGATTTTCCGCTATTTATATTGAAGACGATAATTATCCTTTAGTAAAGTCGATAATTATCCTTTAACCGATCCAAAGGCGGGTCGAACCTCTTTCTCCAAACTTCTCGAGATTGGAACATTAAATCTGGAATATTGTAGGGATAATTATTCCACAACTGCCTCGGAAAACGTGTATTCCTAAGCCGTCTTTCTTAGCCGTTAAGAAACGAAATAGCGACTCTTTTGGCCGTTTTGCCTCTCCATGTTATTTCATATCTAGGACATATTCGATGTCCTGATCATTTCTCTCAACTGCATTTTTATTAATTGGAGCTCCCAAATGCTCCAAATAACACCGGAGGGTAAAAATAATTACCTGGGGGAAAAAGTAAAAATTTCCCCAAACGTCCAAAATTACGCCAGGAACATAACGGTGGGACTCTTACTCATCACTTGCGAAGTCTTCGCGAGTTATATGTTAATTACTATCAACGATTAAGTTAATCAACATTAATTAGAATTCGAAATCCTAGCTATTACACAACTCTTTCTTCAAACTTCCTTCAAAACTCCAGAAAATCCAGGATGCTCCAAGCATGGATGAATTGTAGAAAATCAGCCCTTTATATAGGAGAATTATCTTCCAAAGATAAGATATGTTAAAAAGATAATTTCCTAGAAAATATATCCATATCTCTCAAAATATATCACCCAAATATAATATCTTCCTTCCAGAAATCCAGCCAAAAATATATGATATTCTCCTTCCAAAAATAGAAGATCTCGGCCAAAAATAAAGATCTCGCCGGCGACAAGGTGTTCGCCTCGGTCGGGACGCTCCTCAAAATCACCTCGGTCAAGGTGGTACTGTAGCTAACTGAGGTGAAACTCAGTTGAGTGTAAATCATCATGAATCTGGTCCAAAATCAATCTACTTAATCATTTCTATGATTTCTGAGATCTTCTCAAAGCTCCAAAATGTAGCTCCAATGACTGCTTAACTTCCTTAGTTCCATTTCGGTCCAAAACGTTCAATTTTCCCAACAATTACAACGAAACTAGGTGTAGACCTCGATTCCCGCAAAGGTAGACAAAACAACAATATAATCAAAGAATATACATCCATACATGCAGATTTATGAAGATAAAATGTCTAAACCAATCCCAAAATATAGACTATAATACATGCTATCAAAATACCTATACTTGTCCCTTGCTTGTCCCAAACAAGTTCCAAATCTTAGATACAAGATAGAATGGATTATAAGTCACAAAGATCAATGAAAAAACATTTAAAACCTTTTGTGGTGCGCTCCACTCATAGATCACTCTAAGAGAATGTTTCATGACAAATAAAATCAAGACATGATCAAAACATTTTATAAATATAAGAAAGTTGTTCATCTTTGCATAAAATCATAGAATGCATAATAAATAATATTTATCGAAATTAATCATGTATAATCCAGTTTAAACCACCAAGTCAATCAACAAGCTCAAGGTCTAAAGGGCTTTCCAAAAGAGTCAAGAAACGTGTAAGGGTGGGATGTATATAGGGTATGTGGTGCTAGAATCCGGGAATATGATCTTTTCTTCACTTTCTTTGAATCTCAACATCTTCCACAATAAGCTTTGCTTATTTTACTTTACTTTTTGGGATGCATGGACAGAGGTGCACAATAATCGAAGCCTAGGAGATCAGCAATCATCAATTTCTCAAAATGTCTCAAACCCTTGATGCACATACCATGACCTATTAGGAATATCGCTCAATCCGACTTTGGCAAGACACAAACACCCAGCTATGTGAATGGTGTCGAGTTACTCATCATCATGATTGACTTCCCCAAACCTAATTGTTTCTTTCTAACACTTTCAGCCAACATCTCAACTTCACTTTCACTTGCTTTTCTTTGTTTGCTTCCAAATTCCCGGGTAGGTAAAGGGAGGCAAATATGTATATGAGGGGCTAAGCATGATCAAGAAGAAGAAGAGAAGAGAATGAGTTGCCTTAATCATCCCAGGAAGAATGTGATAGAACTCATCATGTGGTGTCAACCTTCAAATCCAACATAATTTTGATAAAAACAAAGTATTAAACATGCTAAAACTTCAAACAAAGCATTTTGCAACTTAAACATATCATAAAACCTTTCGATCATATAAAGATTTCAAAACCAATTTGCAAACAGAATCATCATTGAGGTCATATCTAGAGAAGAAGCACAAAACGTTTCGAAAAACTCTCAGTTAAGAACCCACCTCGGTCGAGGTGTTCTAGCGTCATCCGAGGTGTTCATCCTCGATCGACCATGAACGTCCCGATCGAGGCCATAACATTTTTTTTTTCAAACCAGTTTTCGACGTTTTTCTCAAACAAAAACCTATATGTATGCATGTAATGACAGATAAACACAAAAAGCCAAGTAAGCAGAATAAATATCCAAGGAAGTCATACAAGCATACACATAAGTCAAGCAAATACATCCAAATACTCCATACTTGGGACACATTGTCCCAATGGATCAAACATAAGTCTAAGAAACAGAATACTCACCGGACCTAGTTGAACTACATAATAAATAAAGAAAGAAATCCATAAAACTCTAATCCTCGTCAGCTGGCGGTGGTGGATGTGGAATGTAGGGGTGTTGGGATGGGTCAAATGGGTAGCCCATAATCTGTTGATGCTGGATCTCCATCATTCGACGTTGATAATGTTGGCTCTCTAACATTTGATGCGTCCAGCCCTCAATACCTCGGTGTTGGTCCTCGAAACGCTCATGAATGTCAAATGTCATGGCATCGTAAGCGTCGATCATCTGGTGGGTGAGATCATCAATCCTCTGGTGGGCCTTGGGATCTCTAAAGCGGCGGTGGGATTTGCGCTGAGGTGGTGGTGGTGGTAGGGTTGTCTCCTCCTCCGTCGCCTCATCATCTAGATCAACAACGGGAACACTAGGACCGCCGGTATCAGTACCGGTCTCCATGGTAGCTCCTCCATCATAACCCTCATCATCATCATTATTAGCAGCGTCTTTGGCATTCTGCATGTAGGGAAACTAGGCAGGAGACCAATACTGACGGTCAAAGATGGAGAACTGAGATGACCACAAAATACCCTGAGGTGCAGTCGTCTCCCAAGGCATGGCAACATAAGGCGTGCCAAGACCACGAGGAATGAGGATACGCCTCGTGATCATCTCCTATAATCCTACCGGCTTCGCAGCCGCAACCAATGTACACGCAGAAAGATCCAGACCCATAGCAGTAGCAATGTGGGTCACCAACCCTCCACAACAGATGTCGCCCTTCGACTTGCCCTTTATCATGTGCAAGTCCTCAACTAGCATACCAGCAAAATCAGGAACTCCTCCTGTGACCATACAAAAAAGCTCAACAACTCCCCATGTCGGACCTTCTGGGGCGTCTCAGGACGCGCTAGAAGAGTCTCACTATAGATCCTGTGAGCAAGGCGGAAGGCAATATGGAATATGATACGCTCCCGGGAATCTCCGGGTCTCCACCTATCACAATGCTCAGTCACGTGGGCTATCTCTCCCCAGAAATATCGAGCTACAGCTCGGGAAGGAAAATTAGAAACTTTCAGGGTAGAGAAACCGAAAATCTCCCTAAACTGATCCATGGGCACGACATAATTCCGGTTCAGCAACCGGTACTTGATCCCTTGACGCTCCGGTACGTACGTCACCGAGCTCACAAACGACAAAGTCGGCTCCAGATAAGCCAACGCTCTAATCTCCATGAACTCCTCCAGTCCTACCATGGAGATCATCTTCCTCAAGTCCTCCGCCACATGGAGGCACTCGAAGGCAAAAATGTCGAGAAAACGCGGGGAAACGATAGGACGCTCGCAAATACTGTCATAGTCCGTCAGGTGTCGCTCGTGGATCACAGGAATCGAATACTGTGAAGCAGAAGAAGGAGAGGACTGGTGGAAGCTGCTAGGTCTGTCTCTCAAGACCAACTGGCGATCAGATCTGTTACTCACAATTTCTGACAAGGTCACCTCGGTTGCCTCAAGAACACCTCGGCCGAGACACAGCCGACTGGACCGAGGCGAACTGCTGTTCGTTCGTAAATCTTAAATCTGTAAGTTCTTTTCCCCTAAATTACTACCAAAGGCTTCCTAAGGGGTGTAATACCCGGAATTTTTATTCAGTTTAATTCCGAAGCAAATCGGACTTCGAGCCGTTGACGGTTTTCCATTCTATCTAGTATTCCTTTCTTCACGAATTTTATCATTTTATGTAAAATTTAATTCACATACAATGATAAAATTATATCAAGCTCTAATTCTTATAATTATGTAACACCCCGAATCCGCGGGACTCGGGATGCTACGGGTTGGGACCTCACAATGGGTCCCGACCCTTAGCCTGACAACAATTTCACTGGATCTTACAACAAGACACAAATAAAGGCAAAACCGAAATTCATTTTAATGCAATGATATGAACCCCAAAAGAAAACAACGAAAGACTTCAGCCGAGATACAACGCTAAAGGCAACCGCCATACACACGACATACATAATACCCTAAACAATACATAAAAACAACCCCCAAAACCCATCCTAAAATGTACGGACCCCGGCTGCCCACTCTTCCGGATCTCTCGGCCTCGTCCCTAACCTGCAAGGCAACTACAACAATATCGGTATAAAACCGTTAGCTAGCATTCAAGCATTAGAATCATGGTGTTGGCACACACACACATATAGGCATCATAACACACAACCTGATCTAAACACACATGTCCGGTTTATTATCTCTTTGTTATTATTAAGTCATATCCCTTACTATTTCACTTATGGTGTGACACGAGATTCACTCGCCCTTGTCCCCTTTCACCAATTAGGTTTGTACTTGATGCGGATCAGCATCACCCGTTGGACTGGTCGCAAGGCACCTCCCAGTCATCCCCATTTTGGACTGGACAAGCGGTCACCGCCCGTTATCATACACTTGGGCCAAATATAAACATATAAAGGTCAGTAATCCTATTTCCGATTTAGTTGTTATAAATAATAAACAATAAACACACACACATAACCAATAAACACACACCACCAATAACGCATTGAAACTAATACGGAGAATGCGAACTAAGTAAGTCCGGAGACTTACCTGTACCAGGTCAAGTTCAGTCAATGGTATTCTTTGACTCCATAGGAGTCTAATCTCAAATGCCTGATCATAACATGAAACTTGTATCAATAACAAAATATCTAATACCTTAGGAGTTTTCACTTCTAAGTTAACAACAATCATCTAAGGGGAAATACTAACTAGTCTACTCCTAACTAGATAACCAATAGTCTAAAATACATATCATTAGGACTTGTCAATATATATAATACTAACAACCTACCAGGTTAAACCTAAGGAAAGGAAAAACTCGTTCTAACCAAATGCTACCAACTCCGGTTATGACAGTAAGTGTACGAACATAAATTCTTATAATAGTGAAATAGCTTATCACATGTCCACGATCTAATACTACCAATGAAAATATCTCAGGTTCTTCATTTAACATATAAATTGTCATTATCCTTAGACGCATTCATCTACTCCTTCATAGTGTTCGTGTTTACGGCATTCATCTTGCATACAAACACATAAAAATCACCACCACTCATCCCATATATATCCATTCATAAACACTTGGAGTTACCAAGCACTCAACTTCCAAATGGTGAATTATGCTTAATGACCACTTACTTACCCTTGATAGCTAATTAAATCAAAACCCCAAGTGACAACTCACAATAACCATAACATATAATACAACTCATTAGTACTAATCATACAATCAATACCTAATATACAAAATCCGTAAACGAAAGAAAACTGAGCACACCTGACAAACACCATTTCCATATTATTATTATTACCAATCAAGTTTAACCCCAAATCCTAAAATTAGGGCTATTGCAGTTCCGAGAATCTCACCAATTTGATTCAATCACAACCAAAAATGAAGAGGATGGAAGATGGGTGGTTTCCCTGGTGCAAATCGGCACCAGCGGTTACCATCGGCGGTGAGCGACGCCTGTAGCGGTTGTGCACGCAAGGAGGGAAGGTGGATGTGCTTCCAGGAGGTGCGACTGCACGACCGCCGGTCTGTTGACAGAGGAAAAACGAGAGCTGGAGCCAAGCGACTTGTTTGAGGCCGGAAATCACGGGGAGAGAGCTCACGTTCTAGATCTAGGGTCGGGCCTGCTGCAACAGGGTTGGTGCGAGAGAGAAGGTAGGGGAAGGAGAAGGTGGCGAGGCCACAGTTTCCCTGGCGGCGACGGAAGGCACCGATATGTAGCGAAGCAAGTTCCCGGCGGCGTTCTGCTGTGACGGAGCTCCTCGGCGACTAATCTACAGCTACGAACCGGCGGTAGATCTGCAATAAGAAGGCGTCCGGTGTGCGTTCCTCTTGCCCAACATCGAGCGTGCCTTCTCCTTGTTCAGTGGTGTAGGGTGGAAGACGATTAGGTCGGAAATGGTTGGTTTCTGCAGCCACAACAGAAGAGAAGGAAGGGAGGAGATGGCGGCTGAGACAGGAAAGGAGGAGCAGGTCCGGCGTCGGTGGCCGTCGGTGGCCGTCGGTGGCCGCCGGCTTAGAGCTCCAAAAACGCGCCGGTTTCAGCCCAAAGGCGCGAGATTCAGGATCTGCGTGAGGGAGTGTGAGGGAGGCTGCGTGAGGGAGTGTGAGGGAGGGAGGCTGCGTGAGGGAGTGTGAGGGAGGGAGTTAGGGTTTTAGCAAAAATAAAAGAAACGGAAGGGAGGGTTTTGTTTGATGGCCCAATAGTCTCCTTCTTGATAGGCCCAACTGGCCTGTCTTGATGGGCCCGACTGACCTCTCTTACCGGGTTCGAAAACTAAATAAATAAATAAAAAGAAAGATGGATAAAGGTCCAAGTTGGTTAAATTCCGGTTTGGCTCGAAATTTATTAGAATAAAATTTTCGGTTATTACATTAGTACCCCCTTAAAAAATAAGTTTCGTCCCGAAACTTTGAATAAGAAATATAATCTTCTATACATATAAACGGAGTATCTACTCTTTCCTTATAAAATCGTCGTCCTATCTTTCTATCATAGAATTATCACTGAATTATCATAGAATTGTAACACAAAATATTGAACTCCCAAACAAGGAAATAATCACATTGTCAAATAAGTCATACATCTCAGTGGCCCAAGTACGAACTCGTCGGTACAAGGGTTGCGACTGACTTCACAAAGAACTCTGGATAACTACTCCTAAAGTTATCCTCCGTCTCTGAAGTAACCTCATCGGCTCTTCGTCTTAACCACTAGATATTGTACAAAAGTATGATCTCGCTTTATCATATCCTCATAATTGATGACAAGTCTCGTGTCTGATATGTATTCCCCCAACTTAGGTTCATAGAAAAGTTGGAGATACACTCTCCACTATTGTTAGGACTGCTAATCCATCTATCATTTTCCAATCCGCTCTAAAATCTCAAAATGATCGCCTCTCATAACCCACTTCCAGATCATTTGACGACTTTACTAGAAATAAACTATCAAACTTCCTTTCGTTGCAACCACTTCCTTCCGGCCTAAAAAGGTTCTCACTATCAGATCTAGGACAACGCGCGTATACGTCTCCCGACACTTTACTAAGTGATTAATGCTCTTTGTATCAGAACTTACTTGGTCTTGTCTCCCAATATTACTCATTGATATCGCTCCTCCCTTAAGGAATCATCACCTGCTCTTGTTTGGGTCTTAAACTTAACATAACTCAATTATCAAAATCCAGTGGTCATCCTCTGTGTTCCGTTGACGGGACCATATTATCCTTTATAGATCTCAACCATATCCTTAACTCAACCTCAAGCTTCTTACATAGTTTCAAAGATCTTAAGTGGCATAGAATATGTCCAGAATGACGGCACTAAACACAAGGTGATCTCACATCATCGTCAATTGATCATAACTACTCACTAAATGTTGACGCACCAGCTGCATCACACTCTTTTATCCACCACGATTATCGGCCCGATATATTCACTTTCACTCACAATACCACCCGACTCCATTCCCATATAACATTAGATGTAAACTCTACTCAGAGATTCTGCTTTCTCTATGTATGGTTACTAGGTTGCAAGTATACTCCCGTCGCTTGTTTTTCTTATATGTCTTTCGACTCAGTATGATAGTTACTCACTTGAGAATTCTAGTGTAGACCCTGCACAATACATTTGTTACATCATTAACTCTCCTCTCAATCCATCAGGAAAAAGACACTAGAGTACTCCATCAGGTATTAAATTCCAAAACTACTCGTCCATTGACATGTGACGAAGTCGTCATGCTTCACTTGGATCCATATTAGGTTATCACTCTCTTTCTATAACCTCTTCATGCACATACTTTCCTATCAGATACAATTTTCATACAAAGTTTCCAGTCACGCCGCGTAGCTTATCTCACATTAGTTCGAAACGAAAAGCGCTTTCTCCAACTATCATCGTCTTTAACTCGACACGTCACCTTTCGGTACCATTGAGCTTCTGGCTTTGTGGGTTAAGGCCCACCACACTTCCGATGTGCTACTCTTGATTATTTTGTCGTCACCCATTAATCATAAAGGCGTCTTCCATGAGCCTGATATGATTGACCCAAATTATTGTCGTCTAAACACATCATCAGTCCTATCTGGAAGGAGTATCAAGTACCCTCCTCTTACTCTCTCAATTCTTCTTACACGGATCCATGCTTCCTTACTCAACTAGAGTCTGTTACTAACCGGACTGTAAGTAACCTCTAACACGATTCGCTTTATACCGTAAGTTGACCTAAGAAGATCGTCGTTGACAACCTGAGGAAATCCTCCAACGCGTCAGTAAAGTCACTTATAAAATCCTCGGTCACAGTTACCTCTTCTTATTTGTATATAACTCGTCAATACCCAACTGACATGTGCACATTCTCAGTTGTCGCCGGTCAGTCTATAGTTGACTTACCTCAAAGTCCCCTCATACTCCTCCTGACATTGACTATCCTTGTGAGCACCCTTTACAGTTAATCCTTTTATACTTCTTTAGCATGTTCTACACTCCCCACTTCTGGTTCCTCTAGGAGCTCGCTCCTTTCCTTTAGTCCAACCGTGTCATTTATCTGGCATAAATAGTCTTTTCAAGTCTTCCACGATAACTTGTAAGTGTTTCTTCACGATTCATATGACCGTAATTATCCTCCACTTGTGGTTTCTCTTGCATGGGCCATCGGTGTTGGTAACTTAAATCCCATGATAAGTGAAAGGTCATTGTGGACTCATGAGTCCACCCTGATCATTCTAACGCAGACTTCCTCCTTCGTTGGTGTTGTTTTGTAATGTTGCCTTCATGGAATTCTGTTGAATCTATTTAAAGGCTTCTACCATTTGATACTTGTGTCATGATTTCTTTAAAATTTATCGTATCTCCAAAGAAGTCAAATCGTCTCCATAATTATGGAATTTACTTTTCACGATCCATCACAACCGTAAGTTTTTGTTTTGTGCTCCTTTAGTTCTTTAAATCTGGGTCGACACCCTATCTCACTTTGATTATCACGCCTATACTTGTCTATGGAGGCATACACCTTGACACACCTCCTTACTACTGACATTGAACCACCTAAAATACTCCAAGTTCTTGTTAACGTTCCTTTATGATCCCACAGTGTGGGTTCCTCTTCCCATCTACCCTCCTCAAAAGACAACCCGCACCTGTGCGTTCTCAGTTGTACCGATTAACTTGTATCTGACCTTTTCTAAAATCAACGACTTACCATTCTACTAAACTTTCCATGTTACCATTCTCGTGAAGGCTACCCTCTTCGGGGTACTCTACCTCAAACTATGTTAGCTCTCTCTACCCTACCATGCTTCCTTCTTCTTTAAGATAACTATACTCCTCTCGGCCTTGTTGTGTCGCATAACCAACATTCATAGGCTTAACCGCGCCTCATGACATCTTGTAAGAGTGTCTACTTAAAATCTCCCTCTTTAGATAGCATCCACTTATGTTCCTTTTGGTCGGTATCTTAAGTCTTTCGATCACAGCTCCTTGTCTCATCTTTCATCTTCTTGAGTTCATCATCCACACACACTTCCTCCTTCTTAGCGTTGCTCAGTCTCACCTCAATGTTGGAAAACGATTGACTCCACAAGTTAACTATGCTATGTGAACTTTCTCCATGTAGTCCTCCTCGTAACCCTCATATTTATTTATTTATTTTTATTATTATTATTATTATTTTTATTTTTATTTTTATTTTTATTTTTATTTTTTATTTTATTATTTTTATTTTTATTTTTATTTTTTTATTTTTTATTTTTTTTTTACTCTTCACTTCTTAGTACCTTGCAAGTTTAACCTACGATATTTTAAATCCTTCACACATGTTTCGTTCACTTTTCTCATCTTAACTCCAATGCTTAGAAACATCTAAGGAAAGCTTTGCATCTTAATGGAACGTCACTTTTAAACTTGTTAGAATGTTTCCCTCTCCTCCTTGATTTGCATCGTTAATTGCCCACGCGTCTTCTTGAAAAACTTAAGTTCGTCATCTTCTTTGGTTTCGTCACCGTTCGATCATGGCTTCTTTGGAACCACTTCCACACATTAACGTTACTCCATTTTCTTGTATGGTCTCTATCTTGATTTCCTTTAAGTTGTCTCGAGTTTTCTTTTACTTGTTTGTCCTTCGTTTACGTCATCTCTAATCCTCCTCTTCGACATCCGCTTAAAAGAGTACGAGAAACTCCAAGGTATTCGTCAGATCTTAACGCTCAAACTTGATACTTGAGCTTAATCCTCCTCGTATGAACGTTATCCTATGCCAACAATATCGTCCTAAAGGTGATGATATTTTACTATCATCTTTTCTATAAGGTCCTACATCTCCATATACTACTATATATAATAAGAATACGTATATTAGTCCTATGTTCATATCACTACTAATATGCCAAATCCAGAAAATACATTACAACAATACAAGGTTCAAAAGCTAATAAGATCCTATCATACAACATATATAAGCATGTATCAATATAAAGCCATGCCACTACTATACATAGCAAGTCCATCATACATGGGTACAATCCACAAGGATACCTATCAACTCCATAATGCATAACTACAATCCACGTATAATATACATATCTACATATATACACATATCTATATATATACCAAGTCCAATAAACTAAGCTGCCGAGATCCACGGAAAGAGTGGTGGTCCGTACATTCTACCCCGACTCATGCATGTGATTTTGAAAACGAAAACTCAGAACCCGCGGGGTTCTGTTTACTCCTTATTCGGCCTTTAGAAGATTGTGAGTGTCATTGTTGTCAACCTAGGGCTCTGATACCACTTTTTGTAACACCCCGAATCCGCGGGACTCGGGATGTTACGGGTTGGGACCTCACAATGGGTCCCGACCCTTAGCCTGACAACAATTTCACTGGATCTTACAACAGACACAAAACTAAATAAATAAATAAAAAGAAAGACGGATAAAGGTCCAAGTTGGTTAAATTCGGGTTTGGCTCGAAATTTATCACAATAAAATTTTCGGTTATTACAAATTATTTATCATTTTATGTAGAATTTAATTCACATAAAATGATAGATTTATATCAAACCCTAGTTATTATAATTCATTCTTATCGATGACTTTAGACGAGATCATGACAAGCTGTGACCAGATCATGACTAAGCTGAGACGAGGCCATGACAAAGCCCGACAAATCTGTGACAAACTCATTCATGGGCCTGACAAGGCCATGACGAGTTTTGACAAGTTTTTGACAAACTATTCAGCCCATCTTTCTTACAATTATTTCATCCATCCTTCTTGCAATTGTTTCAGCCCATCCCTTTGTTATGATGGCCCAGCTACCCATAACCATCCAGCCTACATGGACCTGCTGTTGCCCAGCCATCCTCGCACAGCAGCCCAGCCTGTTTACGAGCCAAGTAGCAGCCTTCTTGCAGCCCGTACAACCCAGTTCGCAGCCCACAACAGCCCACTCTCCTATGCTTAAGCCAGTGCAGCGCCAGCCCACTCCTATGCTTCAGCCAGTGCAGCGCCAGCCCACTCCTATGCTTCAGCCCAGAACCTTGCTCATGCTAGCCCAGCTACACGCTCAGCCCAGGAGGATGTAACAGCCGGCCCTTCCTCTCCCTTTTCTTCACAACATAACCGATGCTGAATTGAAGGAGAGCTGCTGTAACGACTCCTTAATTCACGCAGCAGATCCATTCATCCTGCACGTTTCCTTACACCTCCCTACGTACAAAAGCTTGATCTGAAGCAGCCGTTCAAGCGTTCATGCACACAATAACACAACAACCAACGTCCTTCCTCTTCCTACTCTTATATTTGTGCTTGTCGAGTCTCTCTTGTTGGGTAAACATCTCCCCTCCCTTCTCTACATTGCACTCTCTATATATATGTGCTGATGTGAGCCATTTGAATCCTAGAACCTTTCATAACAGCCATGGAAGATAGCTAGAAGCTAGGGCTGGGAATTTTCTGAGTTTTCGGAGGTGACGAACAGTCTACTTGGAGTCACGATTTGGGTAAGTTAGAATCCTCTTTTTTGGCTGGTTTTCGGATATGTCATAGAAAGTAGTACATAGTATAACATACGAAAATTTGGGAAGAATCGGAGTTACGGTTTGAGAGTTATTGTGTTCCAAAGTTGACGCCTCATGCAGTTTTTATATATGTGCTGAGTGTTGGGGAAAACAGCAAGTGATGCTTCTTTATGAGATGGTTTTGAATAAGCTCTTGATCTCCGTTGAACTTGAATTTTGGATATGATATGGTTGTCATATTGTTGTAGAACATATTAAAATTTGAGAGGAATCCAGCGAGTGGTTTGGGATTTATGATTTTCCAAAGATTGAGTCATAAGCAGTTTTTCTGTTGTGCTGAAATTCGGTTTTGTGAGATAGTTTTAAATAGGATTTTGATCTCCTTTGCGGCTGAATTTTGGATATATTAGAGATAAGATTTTATAGTAGAACATATCAAAATTTGGGATAAATCCAGCGAGTGGTTTAGGAGTTATGATTTTTCAAAGTTAAGACAGTGTGTTGCTTGTTAAGTGTTGTAACCAACTTTAGAAATTTTTGTAGAAGCGATGCTTTAACAGTTTTAAGAAATTCGTTCTCCTATGAGTAGATGGGAAATCATAGATGATCTAGGGAATTATTTCGGAATTTTTATAAGATTATTCGAATTTTATATTTGAAGCTGTAGTTGGACTTTAGTGACTTTTCGGGAAATAGAAAATGGATAATTTTTCTAGTTGCTACCTAAAATCATCCTAGGGAGCAGAATATGGTTAGTTAGCCTCAAATTATAATTTAAGTACATATTCCGTGTTTTTGGAAGTTCCGGGACTAAGGGTAAAATAGTCATTTTACCTTAAATAAACACTGTAATAAGTTCTGCACATAGAATCGTATATCTTAAGAGTTTTAGACTTATAAGTATCCAGGGAAATGTGTTGCCCACGTGCCTCCTCTGACAGGCAACTGAGTTCTGCACTTACGGATTTAGTGGTGGTTAAGAGAGAGTCGAGATTTGATTCTGGTAAGTCCACGGACTTACTTAGCTGGCTTCTTGTATGAGTGTAATGTGTATGAGTGGTGTTTGTTAGTTATGATAAACAACGAAACCGGATTAGGCCGACTTTATTATTTACGTAATTGACCCAAGTGTATGATAACGGGTCGTGACATCATCTACCTAGCTCTTGCGAGAGTCTAGGAGGTTCCCTGCGACTAGCCCAGTCCGGTAGACGGTCAGATGCATCGGTACCATTCCGCGTTGGTAAACGGGGACAGGGGCGAGGTTTGGGAATCCCTCGTGTCACAAAATAAGTATCATTAGTAATGACCTATCACCTAATTAAAGATAATAAAAGGATTGAGTGTTGCATGTTGATTGTGTATGATGTGTGATTGTGCTTTTACCTTTATACTTATGCATAGAATGTTAGCTAATGGTTTTATACCGCTTGTAGATGCCTTGCAGGTTAAGACAGTTGTAGAGAGATCCGGAGGGAATGGTCTGCCGGGTCCACGTACTCATTTAGTTGGGGACGAGGTTGTCTTATATACTTCATATGCGTCGTTTTAGTACCTTTGATTTGTAAGGCTGATACATATTTTTCATGTATATATTGTTTAAAGTTTTCAAATGTTTTTAATACTTTTGTGTCTTGTTGTAAGATCCAAGTTAAATTGTTGTCAAACTAAGGTCGGGACCCATTGTGAGATCCTAACCAGTAGCTGCCCGAGTTCTTAGAATTTGGGGTGTTACAATGTGGTATCAAAGCTCTGGGTTGGCAACAATGACACTTGAAATCTTCTAAAAGACCGATTGTATAAAATAACTAGAACCCGAAAAGGGTCTAAAATTTTCAAAACCGATTTATGTTTTTACATGAGCATAGTCGGGTTGTGGGTTAGTAGTACGTCGGACTACCATCGCTCTCCGTGGATCTCTGCAACTTGGATCGATAGGAGTGAGTATATAGACTTTTTATGAGGTTTACAATTATATGTTATATACATGTGTATGCTTAGCTTGTTATTATCCTAAAGGATATTTTATACCCTTTAGTCGTGATATCACGAAGCGATTATCGCCTCCTGATGAATCAGTAGCGGACTTTAAGAGTCTCCAAAACGAGGCAATGGAATTGGACCTTGAATTGAGTATTGTACTCGGGTAGGCTGCTTGGTGATCCTTACAAATTATCCAAAGAACAAGTGAGCAAGGAAGTAAAGTTGTGAATATAATTTTTACCGCGTGCACAATCAGATGAGGAAGAAATCCCTGAGGTAGTTCAGTTAGAAGGAATAGAAGGTCATATGTTAGCATGAAATGTTGATATATTTTAGGCACGTTTTCTAAGTGTATTTGATTCATATTGATAGTCATTGATTGAGCATTGATGCAATTGTGAGCTAGTTTATCTATAATGTCGATATAGAGATCTACACAAGCTTTATGTTGATTATAGGTGATTGAGAGCTATTTCCGAGCGGAATTGAGTAAAGATGGAGTTGTTGAGCAATGTTCATGGATTGAGGACATTCATAGGAGCTAAGAGAGTGCCAACTTGAGGAATGCACGAGGCTAGGGAAGAATCACGTTCTTGCCCTAAACCACGCTCTAAAATACGGCCGTATTACTTTCCACGTTCAGTTCCACGACCGTGGAACCATGGCTAAGGAAGCGTGGTTCATTCCAGCCACTTCTACGGCCGTGGAGAAGATGGTTCAAACCGTGTTGATTCCCACGCTCTAAATTACGGCCGTGGAACCTTCCACGACCGTGATCTTGGCGATCTTTTTCGCTATATTTTAAGCCACGATCTCCTACGCAATTGGGCCGGGCCGATATTTTATCTTACACTATAAAAGGACGGACAAAGAGAGATTCCGTCACCTCTGCTTAGACCTCGCTAGAGACCTCTACTTACGCTTAGACGCATTTTCCGTTTGCGCTTGGGATTGCCCTAATTTCGCTTTTGGTGGGAGTTGTGTTTGGAGAGATTTAGCGCAGCGCTATTGGCGATTTCCGGATTGACGGAAGATCGAAGATTCGGAAGATTATTCGCAAGAAGATTCCTCTTCTTGTTTAGGTTTGATTTAGAAGACGGATTGACATCCCGTTCTTCCTTCTTATCTAAGATTGTGTTTGTTTGTTATATTCCGAATCTAGTGATAATATTTGTTCTAGATTGTGACATTGAGATTGGTTTGAAATTTATTGAAGGTTTTCGGAAGTTTTCATCTTTAAATCCTTTAAATCTTGAATTTGATATTAATATGACTGTTGTTGGCTAAAAACCCTTAACAATTCTAAGGTGAAGGGTTGATAGTTGTGGCTTAGATGATGATAGATTGATCGTAAACGGATTGGACCTTGAGAGTTAGAGAGAATCGCCGACAAACCCTAAATTACGGCCTGTTCTTGAGTCCATGGCCGTGGAACCTCAAGAACTAACCGTGATTTCCCTTAAGTTTACGAACTTGCTTTTACTTTAATCCAAAGTTAAAGATTTGCTTTAACTTAGTCTTGGCTTACCTTTTCTAGGTGGTAGTGAAGCCTCAACAACCTCTACCTCGATTGTGAGTGTCACAACCTTAATCGATTTAGTTAGTCTTGATCCTTGGATTACAAGTTTGGGTATTTGACATTAATTCTCATTTTTGTAACATTTCTATATTGAAGCCTCAACAACCTGTATAGAGAGTTTCTTGTAGGTGAGTCACATAAGGTTTTTGGAACTTTACCGTACGATTACCTTACATTAGCATACATTTGCATATCTCAACTCTGTCCTTACATCCTTAGTATATCTTGAATCGATTGCCACAGCTGGATACTTGGATCTTTAGGATTGTTGTTTTCCTAATACTTGAAAAGCTTCTTACATTTAATCGCTTGATAACCTATAATTGAATTTGTTCCCCCCAAATTCCTGTGTTCGATACTCTAGAATACTTGCTAATCTACGCCAATCCGTACACTGCGGGTTCGCTTGCTTGATTCTAGTTTTATAAATTTAAAGCTTATTTGTACGCACGCTAAGTGGCGAACAAGTTTTTGGCGCCGTTGCCGGGGATTTGGTCTAGGCCGAATTCGGTTTTCGGTTGTCAAGCTTGGGAGCTTCTCCCTTGTTATTTGATATCTTTTTGAGTGCATGCGCAGGTCTAGGAACACCGGAGACCTCTTACCTCTTGATCAAGAGCTTGAGAGGACTTTAAGGCAAAAGCGCAAGGAAAAGAAAATGGCTGAAGAACACGAACGTGATCTTCAAGCGGAGTTAGCAGAGAAAGAAGCTCAACTCCAATGGAATGAGAATATTCGCCGGGACGAAATGGATCGTCATCAATCTGAAGTTAACGATCTAAAAGATATGATGTTCCAGATGAGGATAGAAATAAGCAACCTTAAGAATAAGGGGAGCCAGAAATCCTCAAGAAGGGCATCAAGATCAAGAAGAAGAAGTCATTCATCCGCTGATGATAGTGATTCTTCCATGCCACCGCTAGAGGAAATTGATCCCACGATCAATGTGAATCCTTCCCATCCACGGGGAGCTGTTAATCGTCGTGTTCCACCTAGGAATGCGAGGATCGAACGTGTAGATGATGAGCCAAGAACTCTTGTCCAAAGGATGGATCCAACACAACAACCGCGCCGTTTGGGCGTGAACTTTAATGCTGATGATGTGCAAGGGTTTAGCTTCAACCCTCAAGTTATTACTCTTGTTCGCCAAAACCAATTTGGCGGAACAAGCGCTGAATCTCCACACCAACACTTGCAAAACTTTGAGTGTATGATGGAGACAATGAGGCCGAAGAACGCTACTACCAACAACTATAAGCTCAAGCCTTTCTTCTTCTCTTTGAAGGGGAAATCGTTGTCTTGGTACCAAGCTCTTCCTAGTGGGAAACTAGACACGTGGAAAGACCTTTCCGCGGAGTTCCTCACCAAATTATTTCTGCCATCCAAAACGGCGGAACTTAGAGGTAAGATCAATGCATTTTCCATGAAGTCTAACGAAAGTTTGTTTCAATCATGGGAAAGGTTTCAGGACTTGTTATTGGATTGCCCTCATCATGGCATATCCAAGCTTGCATTGTTGGAGATCTACTATAAGGGGCTGAATGCGGGGACACAATTCAACCTCCAATCCCTCTCATGTGGAACATTCATGGACATGAGAGAAGATGACGCTTGGGACTTCATTGAGAAGCAAGCAAGAGTCATAGAGAAGTATTCCCACTGAAAGGTAGAGGGAAATCGTGTGGAGCAAGGAGCAAAGCTCACACATGAAGCTCAAAATCAGATTTTCTCCCTCAACAATGAGATCAAAGAGTTGAAGGAGGCAATCAAGACCAACTTTCCAAAGCAACAAGGCAAGGATGTTGGCTATTTGGGCAACAACAACAATGGCGGTGAGAACACAAACCGCAACAACAACAACAACAACAACAACCGGAACAACAACCGGAACAATTGGAATGACAATAACAATAACCGGAACAATAACAATTGGAACAACAATAGGTGTTCAAACAACAACAATTGGCGCTCCAATCAACAAAATTCCGGTAACTCTTATCCTTCCAATTCGAATTCACTAACTCCACCTTCCTCTTCCTCTACTCCTTTGAAAAGCCAGGGGCAAACATCTAATGGAGGAAACACTTCGGGGAAGGAGAAGCCCGATCCCATGTTGGAAACGATTTTGGGAAAGCTTCAAGGCTTGGAGAACCGCATCGTTAAGGTTGATGATCAAATCTCTAAGGTTGATAAAGCCCAAAAGGTTTTGGAAAACCAAATGTTCAACCATGCGGAGGAAGTTCCTAGGAATCAAGGGAAACTTCCAGGAAAGACGGAGGACAACCCTAAGGGAAGGGTGATGGCAATCACAACTAGGAGCGGGGTGACTACCACCGATCCGCAACCTAAGTTTGTTGAAGTCCCCGTAGAGAAAGACAAAGAGAAGGGGAAGGAGAAGGAAGATGTCTATGTCCCTCCTCCGGCTTACAAGCCTCCCCTACCATTCCCTCAATCTAGAGCGAGAGCGCCTAGATAAACAGTTTGGTAAGTTTATAGAACTCATGAGCAAGCTACATATTAATATACCCTTCATTGATGCTATTGTAGGTATGCCGGCTTATGGCAAGTTCTTAAAGGAGCTCCTCTCCAACAAGAGGAAGCTAGAAGATTTCGGTGAGGTTAAGATGAGTTCGGATTCTTCGGATCTCATCAAGACCATGAAGGAGAAAATGCCCCCCAAGCTAAAGGATCCGGGGTCGTTTTGCATTCCCATAGGAGTGGGAGATGTCACATATGATGCATTATGTGACTTAGGAGCAAGTGTGAGCATCATACCACTTGCATTATGCAGGAAGATCGGTTTAGGCGACCCTAAACCGGTGAAGATGACGAATTACATGGCGGATTGATCCATCACTCGTCCCGTCGGTATTGTAGAGGACGTCCCAGTCAAGCTAGGTAAGTTCTTTGTTCCCATTGATTTTGCTGTGCTTGACATTCCTGCAGATAGTCCGGTCCCGATCATACTCGGAAGACCGTTTCTTGCAACTTCCGGCTGCATAGTCGATTGCAAGAATGCTAGACTCGCCTTTGACATAGGAGAAGAGAAGGTAGAGTTCGTTCTTTCCACTCTAGTGAAGGAGCCAATCTTTGATGAGGATATATTCAATATCCAAGATGAAGAAGGGTTGTCTAGAGAAGAGGTAAGTGCTATTCTCTTCAAGGATCCTTTGCAAAAGGTTATTACAATGAGTCTAACGAATGTAGGGGAAGAAGAGGAGTGCAATGAGGCAATTGAAGCCTTAGCAGCACAAGAAGAAGTGGGTGAAGTGGAATTCGAGGAGCTCCACGACGAGGCAGAAAACATGAGAATCCACGGCCATACACTATATTCCACGGCCGTGGATCTCACAACCCAAAGCGTGGCTCACTCCAGGGGGTTACACGGTCGTGGAGAAGGCAGAGCAACCGTAACCACCTTCCACGCCCTAAACCACGGCCGTGGAGGACATAGGGAAACCGTGATTCTGGCCGTGGAAGAGAATGATCGTGCCACTTTTTCAACTTCTTTTGATTCTTCTCCTACACCTTCTACACCCTTAGACACTTCTAAGGAGTCATCGGATGCTCCTCAAGAACCATTGGAAGCTCCGAAAGCAATGGAATTGAAACAACTTCCTACACATGTAAGGTACGATTTTCTAGGACCTAACTCTACTTATCCAGTTATTGTTAGTTCCGATCTAACCATAGATGAACATAGTAAACTTATGGCTGTCCTTAGGAAACATAGGAAATCTTTAGGTTATACTATAGAAGACTTAGTAGGAATCAAACCCTCCCTATGCATGCATAAGATATTAATGGAGGAAGACTTTAGGACTTCAAGACAACCTCAAAGGCGGTTGAATCCGACCATGAAGGAGGTTGTCAAGAAGGAAATTCTTAAACTTCTTGATGCAGGTATCATCTATCCTATCTCCGATAGTAAGTGGGTGAGTCCGGTTCAAGTAGTTACGAAGAAGGGAGGAATGACAGTCATCACCAACAAGAACAACGAACTCATTCCTACCCGAACCGTAACGGGATGGAGGATGTGCATTGACTACCGCAAGCTTAACAACGCGACGAGGAAGGATCACTTCTCACTACCCTTCATCGATCAAATGCTTGAAAGATTAGCACAACATTCGCACTTTTGCTATCTTGACGGTTATAGTGGGTTCTTTCAGATTCCGATACACCCGGACGATCAGGAGAAGACCACATTCACGTGCCCATGGGGTACGTTCGCTTATAGGAGAATGCCGTTCGGGCTTTGCAACGCCCCAGCCACCTTTCAAAGGTGCATGATGGCCATCTTCTCCGAATACATTGAGGAAATTATGGAGGTCTTCATGGACGATTTCTCCGTATACGGTTCCTCTTTTAACGATTGCCTTTCTAACCTTTCTCTTGTTTTACAAAGGTGTGAGGACACTAACCTAGTTCTTAATTGGGAGAAGTGTCAATTTATGGTTAAGGAAGGAATTGTATTAGGTCACTTAATCTCTAATAGAGGGATAGAAGTAGATAAGGCTAAGATAGAGACCATAGAAAAGCTTCCTCCCCCAACTTCGGTGAAAGGGATAAGAAGTTTTCTAAGACATGCCGGATTCTATAGACGCTTCATTAAAGACTTTTCTAAAATATCAAAACCTCTCACTAATCTATTGATGAAGGATGCGGTTTTTGAGTTTTCGCAGGAATGTTTAGATGCGTTCAACACAATTCGGCAAGCTCTAATTTCAGCACCTATTATCCAACCTCCGGATTGGACTCTTCCCTTTGAGGTTATGTGCGATGCTAGTGACGTAGCTATAGGAGCTGTTCTTGGACAACGAAAGGAAGGGCGAACCCATGCCATATACTATGCTAGCAAGACGCTAGATGAATCGCAGCTCAATTACGCCACTACCGAAAAAGAGTTCTTAGCCATTGTCTATGCTATTGACAAGTTTCGCTCTTATCTTGTAGGTGCAAAGGTGATTGTCTACACGGATCATGCTGCGATCCGGTACCTCTTTGCAAAGAAGGATGCGAAGCCTAGGCTAATTAGATGGATTCTTCTCCTACAAGAATTCGATCTAGAGATCCGCGACAAGAAAGGTTCGGAAAATTCTGTTGCGGATCATTTGAGTCACCTAACACATCTAGAGGACGACCAACTACCTATAGATGACTCCTTCCCGGACGAACACCTACACATCATTGAGGAGTGCATCGATGTGATCTCCAAAGGTAACGAACCATGGTTTGCTGATTTTGTTAACTATTTGGTTTGTCAGGAGATACCACCCGGATTATCCTACGCACAAAGAAAGAAGTTCTTTAAGGATGTCCGGGAATATTTTTGGAACGAGCCTCTCCTCTTTAAGAGAGGTCAGGACGGCATCATTCGGCGATGTGTGCCGGAAGATGAGATGCAAAGTGTCATCCGCCATTGTCATTCACTACCTTGTGGAGGACACGCTAGTTCGAACAAGACTAGCGCAAAGGTATTGCATTCCGGATTCTTTTGGCCTACTTTATTTAGAGATGTGCAATCCTTTGTTTCTTGCTGCGATGCTTGTCAAAGAACAGGTAATATCTCTAGGAGGAATGAGATGCCCCTCAACAACATCCAAGAGGTGGAGATTTTTGATGTTTGGGGAGTAGATTTTATGGGACCATTCCCATCCTCTTGTGGAAACCAATACATACTATTGGCGGTATATTACGTTTCTAGATGGGTGGAAGCAATTGCCTCTCCCACAAATGATGCCATGGTGGTGGTCAAGTTCTTTAACAAGACCATCTTCCCACGATTTGGGACGCCAAGGACTATCATTAGTGATGGAGGTTCTCACTTCATTGCCCGGCGCTTTGAAGTTCTTCTAACTAAGTATGGGGTTACTCACAAGATCGCTACCCCTTATCATCCACAAACTAGTGGACAAGTTGAGATCTCAAATAGGGAGATCAAAGGAATCTTAGAGAAGACGGTTTCAAGGACTAGGAAGGATTGGTCTTTGAAGCTTGATGACGCATTATGGGCGTACCGGACTGCGTACAAGACTCCCATAGGAACCACACCATACAACCTTGTGTATGGGAAGTCTTGTCACTTGCCCGTAGAGTTGGAGCACAAGGCGTTTTGGGCTATCAAATGGTTGAATTTCAGCATGAAGGAAGCGGGAGAGAAGCGTCTCTTGAACCTTAATGAGCTGGAAGAACTCCGTTTGAACGCCTACGAAAACGCCAAGATTTATAAGGAGAGAGCAAAGCGTTGGCATGATAAGCATATCATTCCAAAGGACTTCAAAGAAGGAGATCAAGTTCTCCTCTTCAATTCAAGGCTTCGTCTCTTTCTAGGTAAGCTTAAATCTCGTTGGACCGGACCTTTTCTAATTAAGCGTATTTTCCCCCATGGTGCAGTTGAAGTATGGGGTGAAGCGGGCGGAAGCTTTAAGGTGAACGGCCAACGACTCAAGAAGTACACGCCGGAACTCCAAGTTGAAGAGTTCGCGCCTACCGCACTCGAATAAGTGCGAGATTGGTCTAGCTACAGACCTTAAACAAAGCGCTTCTTGGGAGGCAACCCAAGGTATTGCATTTTTGTTTTTGTTTTCGATTCATAGTTTAGCTTAGTTCAGACGTTTTTGCTTTATTTTGCCTTTGATTCCTTCCGGTATGTTCGTGTTTTTTGGATGTAGGAACGATGGAAAAGGAAAAGCGAAGGATAATGTTGAAGAAAAGTGACGAAACTTGGACTTTGGAGCTTTACAGAGAGTTTCACGGCCTAAACCACGGTCGTGACAGCTACAGTGACCGTAATTTCCAAAAGCCTTTGAAAAATCACCAAATCACGGTTCCGTACATTTCCACGGCCGTGGAACCCCCCGACAGACCGTGATTTTCAAATTTTTGCCTGTCACTATATAAACCACGTTCTTCACAAAAATCACTTCACCAAACCACTTCCACGACCCAAAAACGCCGATTCCACGCCCTTCCTTCCAAATCTCCGTTCGTTAACCGTTTTCGACGATTCTTCTTTCCAAATTGAAGCAAATTCGACTACCAACATGATCCAAGCAACGAATCGAGCGGCAAATCACCAAGGAACGCACAATTCGGATTTTAAAATCCGAAACCTAGGTTTTTTCCACTCTTCTTGATCTTTGTCAATTTGGTTCGTTTTTGCTAGAAATTATAGGAGAACTGCTTGAAACTGAAAGGAATTAGACTAGGGCTGCCTGATTGCTGAATTTGAGTGCTGATTATTGAGTTTTGAGAAAAACTGAGACGAATCACGGTCCCTGGTAGTTCCACGGCTGTGGAATCATCAAGAACAGGCCGTAATTTTGGACAGTGATGGACTTTGTAAGGAGAGTTTCTGGGAGAATCAAGGAGAAGAAGAATGACCAAAACAAGAAGAGGAAGGGTAATCCCTCTTCTTCTTCATCCTCTAGGGCACCACCACCCTCTTCCCCTTCACCACCATCATCACCTTCATCACCCTCACCTCCTAGCCCTAGAGTACCGACCATTCATACGGATCACCTCGATGCACTCGAGAGGATCCATGAGAGGCCTGTGATTGGACCTAGGTACCTATTGTTAGAGGATCTAGCTCCTCTTAACATAGTAGATGACCTTACTTGGCTCTTGGATAGAGCCGGTCTTATCGTCTTCTCGGCTATCCGAGAAGACGAGATTACGAGGGAGGTTGTGACGTCTTTCGAGCACAGCCATGTGGATAGGACCGTTTCTTTCCGTCTTATGGAAAGAAACTATGACTTTAACATCCGTGAGTTCGGAACCTTCTTTGGGTTCCATGATACCTTTAACGGTCGTTTTCCTAGTGGCGTTTACGCCAAAGACTTTTGGGAGGAGGTTGCTATGATATACGCCAGCGAGGACCGCTGGCAACCTGCTGATACTAAGGCCAAGTTGATGTATCACTTGGCCTTGAAGATTGCTCACCGTGTTCTTTCAGAGTGTCTCTTCCCTAGGACGGAGACGCCCCAAAAGATCAAGACGGATGAGCTATTTCTGCTGTATTCTATGCTGTATGGACGCCGAGCTGACTATGCCACCCTCTTAGCTGCTACTATGAGCAAGCTAAAGAACAAGAGGAAGGGCAACATTGGATATGGTGGGATAGTTACCCATCTTGCTAGGAGCTTGGGAGTTGATTTTTCTGCTTGTACCCGCATATCAGCCGTACCCTTAGGACTTCATGCCTTCATGACTAGAGGTCTCATCTTCCCCACACATAGAGGTCCGCCTTATGCGGCCATGCCTTGGGAGAGCAGGACAGGTAGGGGTATAGAGTGGCTACAGGAGTACTCCATTATGGCTGGACGCCATAATTGGAAGGAGACGTTCGCTGCTATGCACGCGAACAGGATTGCAGCTCCTCCGTATGTCCCACCACCGCCCGTAGTTGAGGAGGAGGATATGAGGGATCAGTTTGAGGGTGGAGGAGGAGCCGAGCAGGAGTTTGGCACGTTTCCGGATCAGCCGGATGCGGCCCCCGATGTGCCTAAACGTTCTCCACGTCCCGCCAGAGCTTCAGGCTCGTCTTCTCGCCGCGCCAGCGTGAGTGAGAGACCCACTTGGGCAGAGACACCTCCTGCATGGTATGGAGCTCCACCTCCATGGGCTACACAGACACCATCTGCACCAGCACCAGCACCAGCACCGTCCGACGCTCCAGAGTGGTACAGTCATGCTCCGGGATGGTATGAGCAGATGCCGGATTGGGCTACTGGTCTTTCGGAGAGAGTAGGAGCATTGGAGATTCGAGCCGATGCTAGAGATGGACGCTTGGACGACCTCGATCACTTGATGAGAGATGTCTACCGCCAGCAGTTTGGGCGGTTTTATGATCCTAGCTTCTCTCCATTCCCGCCTCCACCTCCACCGCAATGATGATGATGATGACCGATTGCTTTAGCCGCTCCACCGCCATTTTGTGAGTTTCTTTTTCTTTTCTTTCTTTTATTTCTTTTATTTTGAACATTAGGGACAATGTTCGTCCCAAGTATGGGGTGGGGTGTGACTAAAAGTTGTAATAACTCTTACTCACTATGTTTGCTTCTATCAAGACTATCATTGCATGTTCATTATATTGTTGCACGTTTCATTATTGCATTGCATGAAAAAGAGTTTGAAAAACCCATAAAAATTGAAAAATTTTGAAAAATTTTGTGCTTCTATGGAATTGAGATGATTTCTATGATAATCGCTACTTGTGAATTGAGTTTGATGACAATTGCATGCTTAAACGAATAGTGGATTGAAAAGAATTTGAATGAGTTGATTATACCTCTTTCACAAGTTTCATAATGTGATGAATGTTACCTAAATCATGTTGAGGAATTGAAGTTGAAATCACACTATAAGTTCTTATGCTTCTTGAGATGATTAAGACAATTCGATTTTTCTTTCTTCTTTCTTTGATCATTTAGCTCCTCATTGAAATATTGACCTCCTTTACCTATCCGGGAATTTGGAGAAGTGAATGAAAAAGGCATGTTTGATGTGGGAGGGCCATGAGAGCAATTATTTGCAATCAAAAGAATAGAAAGAAATTATAGGTTTGGGGAAGTCAATCATGACGATGAGTAACTCGGCACCATTCACATAGCCGGGTGTTTGTGTCTTGCCAAAGTCGGATTGAGCGATATTCCTAGCGGATTATGGTATGTGCGCTAAGGGTTTGAGGCATCTCATTAAAATTGAGAAACGCCAATCTCCTAGGCTTCGGTTTTTGTGCACCTCTATCCATAACTCCAAAAGTAAAGTCGAAAAATGAAAGGAAGAGAGCGAAGCTCTAAGTTGAAAGTGTTGCGGAAACCGCAAGAGAAGAAGAAAAGAGTAGTTGTCCACTTTCCCGGATTCATGCACCACAATCCTTAAAGTTTCCTTCCCTTTCCACATTCTAGACCTTTTTCTTTGAAAGTCCTTAAGATCAAAAGAATGTTATATGACTTGGTGATCCAAATTGAAGTTTCTTATGATTGATTTTGATAATGTTTAAGGGTTATGATGTTTGTATGGAAGTTTGATTGATTCATGAGTTTTCTTTACTCTTTACTCTTTGATTAAGTGTATGAAAGTCCTATAAACGATTGAAGCAAGGTTTGAGAATGATCTATTACTTAGAAAGCACATTCATCCAAAGGAAGTATTGCTTTGAGAAGGTACACATATTTCATCCTAACTCTTGTTTTAAAGCTTTTGAAAGACCTTGCTTAGGGACAAGCAAGTGTTAAGTATGGGGTTATTTGTTAGCATGAAATATTGTGATATTTTAGGCACGTTTTCTAAGTGTATTTGATTCATATTGATAGTCATTGATTAAGCATTGATGCAATTGTGAGCTAGTTTATCTATAATGTCGATATAGAGATCTACACAAGCTATATGTTGATTATAGGTGATTGAGAGCTATTTCCGAGCGGAATTGAGTAAAGATGGAGTTGTTGAGCAATGTTCATGGATTGAGGACATTCATAGGAGCTAAGAGAGTGCCAACTTGAGGAATGCACGAGGCTAGGGAAGAATCACGTTCTTGCCCTAAACCACGCTCTAAAATACGGTCGTATTACTTTCCACGTTCAGTTCCACGGCCGTGGAACCATGGCTAAGGAAGCGTGGTTCATTCCAGCAACTTCTACGGCCGTGGAGAAGATGGTTCAAACCGTGTTAATTCCCACGCTCTAAATTACGGCCGTGGAACCTTCCACGACCGTGATCTTGGCGATCTTTTTCGCTATATTTTAAGCCACGATCTCCTACGCAATTGGGCCGGGCCGATATTTTATCTTACACTATAAAAGGACGGACAAAGAGAGATTCCGTCACCTCTGCTTAGACCTCGCTAGAGACCTCTACTTACGCTTAGACGCATTTTCCGTTTGCGCTTGGGATTGCCCTAATTTCGCTTTTGGTGGGAGTTGTGTTTGGAGAGATTTAGCGCAGCGCTATTGGCGATTTCCGGATTGATGGAAGATCGAAGATTCGGAAGATTGTTCGCAAGAAGATTCCTCTTCTTGTTTAGGTTTGATTTAGAAGACGAATTGACATCCCGTTCTTCCTTCTTATCTAAGATTGTGTTTGTTTGTTATATTCCGAATCTAGTGATAATATTTGTTCTAGATTGTGACATTGAGATTGGTTTGAAGTTTATTGAAGGTTTTCGGAAGTTTTCATCTTTAAATCCTTTAAATCTTGAATTTGATATCAATATGACTGTTGTTGGCTAAAAACCCTTAACAATTCTAAGGTGAAGGGTTGATAGTTGTGGCTTAGATGATGATAGATTGATCGTAAACGGATTGGACCTTGAGAGTTAGAGAGAATCGCCGACAAACCCTAAATTACGGCCTGTTCTTGGGTCCACGGCCGTGGAATCTCAAGAACTAACCGTGATTTCCCTTAAGTTTACGAACTTGCTTTTACTTTAATCCAAAGTTAAAGATTTGCTTTAACTTAGTCTTGGCTTACCTTTTCTAGGTGGTAGTGAAGCCTCAACAACCTCTACCTCGATTGTGAGTGTCACAACCTTAATCGATTTAGTTAGTCTTGATCCTTGGATTACAAGTTTGGGTATTTGACATTAATTCTCATCTTTAGAACCTTTCTATATTGAAGCCTCAACAACCTGTATAGAGAGTTTCTTGTAGGTGAGTCACATAAGGTTTTTGGAACTTCACCGTACGATTACCTTACATTAGCATACCTTTGCATATCTCAACTCTGTCCTTACATCCTTAGTATATCTTGAATCGATTGCCACAGCTGGATACTTGGATCTTTAGGATTGTTGTTTTCCCAATACTTGAAAAGCTTCTTACATTTAATCGCTTGATAACCTATAATTGAATTTGTTCCCCCAAATCCCTGTGTTCGATACTCTGGAATACTTGCTAATCTACGCCGATCCGTACACTGCGGGTTCGCTTGCTTGATTCTAGTTTTATAAATTTAAAGCTTATTTGCACACACGCTAAGTGGCGTACATCATACAAGGGACTTGGTTGTATGAAGCCGAGAGATGAATTATCAGAACCATGCAAGAGACTACAAGAGTGCGGAGTAGAGATAACAATATTGGAACGAGACAAGTAGAATTGAGTACAACCAAGTTTGCGGAATCAAGGACTTTACAATCGAGACGGATGCCCATAGACCATTATGGGAATGAGGAACCAGAAAAGACAGAGTGTCAATCCGGGTGTGAGAATCTAAGGTGCACGGAATGAAGACCTACAATTGAGTGTAAAAGTGAAAAGGCAGAGCCCACAAGCGTGGGGAGGTTTTGACCTCCTCGAAGATATAAGAAGTTGATATTACCACCAACACCAGTGAAGAAAGGGGTATGGGAGAACGTCCTTGTTGGACTCGAGAATCCAGGGTAACCCGAATTATCACGGGACCTAAGCCATCAACACAGATGGTCCATGCAAAAGGAACTGCAAGTGGATGATCATTACGGCCATAAGAATTTCAAAGACGCTTGCAAGCTATCGTGGAAAACTTGAAACGACTATTTATGTCAGATGAATGACACAATCGGACTAGAGAAATGGAGTTAGTCACAAGAAGCGGAAGAGTGGAAGGTAGAACAAACTAAAGAAGTATAAAAGAATTGTTGTGAGCAACTGTTAACCAACTAGATAAGGAAATTTTGACAGATCACAATTAACACGGAATGGAGACTTACAACTTAATGTAAGAGCCAAAGGTAGACTTCACAAGCCTGGAGACGTTTTGTCTTCTTTAAAGATAAGAATTCTAAACGGAATCACAACGCCAGTATCGAAAGGATCGATGCCATGTAACATAGTCAATAGAGATTTGGCGAAAATATTACAAACAACACCGATTAAGGAACCTG
The DNA here is from genome assembly GCA_033239125.1 of Fagopyrum homotropicum. NCBI lineage: Eukaryota > Viridiplantae > Streptophyta > Magnoliopsida > Caryophyllales > Polygonaceae > Fagopyrum > Fagopyrum homotropicum. The sequence continues at coordinate 39,270,842 of BSWB01000006.1, read as the reverse complement.
TGCTTGTGAGAATCGTGTGGTGGACTAAAGAGTCCAAGGTAAGCCCCATTTATAACAGAACATAGGTCATCAACATAGACGGTCCATGTAAAGGGACTACAATTGGGAGGTAATTAAAAGTCATCGGAACTACAAGATGCTTACCATCTATCGTGGAGTGTTAGGAACAACCTTTAACGTCAGTCGAATGGTACAGTGACACTTGAGAAAGAAAGTTGTCCCAAAGGAAGAAGAAGAGTGAAAGATAAGACGAACTAAAGAAGGATAAAACGATTAATATAGTAGGTGATGTGCACCAAAAGTTTAATACTAGTAGGTGATGTGCACCGAAAGAGAAGACGAACTAAAGAAGGATAAAGAGAAACGTTTTAAGGGTTACTTCTTGGGTGGTTAAGATCAAACTCCGGTCGAGTCGGGTAGTTTGGATCCATGCTAAGAGAATTGAGAAAGTAAACTGAAATAAAGTGTTCTCCAATCGTTATTTTGTTTCATTAAGGCAGCTAAGGAAGGTACTTGGTACTTCATCCGGTTAGGACTTATGGTATAATTGGAAGAAAGAGTTTGAGGTTAATCACTTGGGACTCACAGAAAATGTCCTTATGATTAATGAGTGACAACAGAATTATCAGAGTAGTGCAGCGGAAGCGTGGTGGGACCTAACCCACAGAGTTGGAAGCAATGGTGCAAAAAAAAAAAGTGTCGAGGTCAGGATGATGGTAGTTGGGGAAATGCGTTTTGATGAGAACAAACATGAAATGGGCTATGCGGAACGACTATAATTTGGTGGAAGAATTTTATCACCATCAAGATAGACGGGAAAGTATGTGCATGTAAGAGATTAT